>CAWUFW010000285.1:3569002-4919754 GCA_963921515.1 Calotriton arnoldi
ATATGACCATCAACAAACATTTAGACAGACAACCAGTGCGCCCCCAGGCACACCCCAGCACACATATGTCAGAGTTTACCAAGGCCATGGGACTCACATATGTATGGCGATATTTTCACCCAGACCTAACCCACTTTACCTATTATTCAAATGCCCACAAGAGTCTATCACGAATAGACTATTTTTTGACACACATGGCAGACATTTGTAATCTCCGTAACCCACGTTGCCTACCACGAGGCATCTCTGATCATTCTCCGGTGTGGGTGGAACTTACATACTATAATCAGAGACAAAGCAACACAATAGTAATCAACCCCTAGCTGCTTAAAATCCCAGATATAAAAGGGAGCTTAACACATACAGAACACTATTTTACTGAAATTGTTGGCTCAGTTGAATCAGCACAAATAATATGGGAGGCCTTTAAGGCAGTCCTGAAGGGGCAGGCATGGGCGCTCAAGGTGGGCTATAAAACAACAACAGCAGGAGCAACTAGTACAGCTTGAGAGCGAGCTCCAGCAGCTCGAAATAGAACTCACACAGTCACCTAGTGAACATACGGCCCATCGACTAAACATTAAACAATTAGAATATAGAACCCTGGCTGGTGAGCGGGTAAGGGCCTGAATGCTTGACGCACGGCACAGGGTTTATGAGCTAGGCGATAGAGCTGGCAAAATGCTGGCATGGTTGGAGAAAAGGGAACAGGAAGAGAGATGGGTGCCTAGATTAACACTCAGCAACGAGCAGCATATCTCAGATCCACAAGCTGTTGCAGATGCATTTGTGGATCATTTAGAGACGGTCTATACCTCCTCGACTACTGCCACGACAGATGACTCCCGTCAATTGCTAGCCGATAATCAATTGCCTACCCTGTCCATGGAAGACAGAGAGATAGTGGAGGAGGATCTCTCAGATGATGAAATCTGCCTGGCAATAAATAGTATACAATCGGGAAAGGCGATGGGACCCAATGGGATCCCCATTGAATTCCCCAAAACAACAGCCTTACATGTCGCACCTCACCTGCGAGAAGTGTATAACGAGAGTTACAAAAAAGGAGTTCTGCCGGAGGACCAAAGGTAGGCCTCCATCATGGTTATTCGTAAGCCAGGGAAACCCGCGGAAAGTTGCGGGTCTTACGTAGAAGCGAAAATCCTTGCGAAACTCCTGGCGTCTCGCCTGATCTCGAGGATCCCGTCATTGGTCCATGCGGACCAGTCGGGCTTTGTGCCTGGCCGGAATACCGCATTAAAAATCCGTCGCCTTCATAATGTTCTCGGCCGCAAACAACTTATGGAAGAGGATGCAGTGGTATAATCGCTGGACGCCAAAATGGCGTTTGATTCCATAGAATGGCCGTATCTCTTTGAAGTGCTCCGGTGCCTCGCGTTTGGCCTTAAATTTATGAAGTGGGTTAAGCTGCTGTATACCGACCTAAAGGGCCAGGTCAGGGTCAACAACCGTCTGTCCAGAACATTCTCCTTATGAAGAGGCACCCTACAGGGATGCCCCCTGTCCCCCCTGATTTTCTCACTAATTCTAGAACCACTGGCCTCATGGGTGAGGAGGGATCCACTGCTTAGAGGGTTGAAGTGGGCAGAAGGACAAGAAGATAGGATATCTCTTTACGCTGATGATATCCTGCTGTATCTAGCGTCCCCTTATAAATCGGTGCACAGAATCCTAAATATTTTCACAAACTTTGGCAAATATTCCGGTTATTCGATAAACTGGACTAAATCAGTGATTTTTGCGATTCAGGGTCTGATTCCAAAACTCCCCACAGGATGTGAGGTGGAAATAGCGACCGTAGGATTCCAATACCTTGGAGTTTATATAACTCCAGGTCCCCAGACCTTTTATGACAAAAACCTGGCTGTCCCACTGGAGAGACTTCGTAATGACGTTAAACACTGGAGGTCACTTCCCCTCTCCTTAATGGGTCGAGCTGCCCTTTTCAAGATGCTTGCAAAAACAACAGTTGATGGACGGAATGCAGAACAATGTCATACATTCACCCCAGTACAGAGATCTGGGCCTAAATCCATCGTTTTTTTGCTCACCATGCCATTCCAGTTTGAACCCAGCCATATGCAAATCAGTCTTGACCCTGTGCCCCATGGGAACAGTCCAGCCCGAACTGCCAAGCCAGGTCCTCCCTGGACTGGAAACAAGCATCCTAGGACCGGTTTCGGGCTTTCAGCCCTCATCAGCCAGGATAGCTTGATTCCAGTGGCATGGAGAGCACGGGACTCACGTCTGAGCATACCCGTCCCACTCGGGGTGACAAATGCAAAAACAACAGTTGATGGACGGAATGCAGAACAATGTCATACATTCACCCCAGTACAGAGATCTGGGCCTAAATCCATCGTTTTTTTGCTCACCATGCCATTCCAGTTTGAACCCAGCCATATGCAAATCAGTCTTGACCCTGTGCCCCATGGGAACAGTCCAGCCCGAACTGCCAAGCCAGGTCCTTCCTGGACTGGAAACAAGCATCCTAGGACCGGTTTCGGGCTTTCAGCCCTCATCAGCCAGGATAGCTTGATTCCAGTGGCATGGAGAGCACGGGACTCACGTCTGAGCATACCCGTCCCACTCGGGGTGACAAATGCAAAAACAACAGTTCAAGATGCTGGCACTTCCCCGGTTTTTATGTCTCCTTCAAAACTGCCCACATATGGTCCCCGACTCCTACTTTAGGAACATAGAGAGTGAGGTTAGAACTCTTCTATGGGATGGGAGAGCGCCCCGTATAGCATTGCATAAATTGACCATGGGTTGGTATGATGGAGGTATTGCACTCTCTGATATGCGGCTATATTATTGGGCCTCACAATTAATAGTGGTGAATCATTGGATGTACCGTTCACCGACGGACCCAGCATATCTGTTGTATAAATATCAAATGGCCAGGGAGGGCTACCTAGGAGCCCTCTACTCGAAAGTCCGGAAAGTTCGGTACTTGGGCCCAACAGCCCAGACAGTCGAGATATGGCACCAAGCTAATAGACACCTCGGATGGTCGGACAGACTGACTCAAGCCACTCCACTATGGTCCACCCAACAACTGGGATCACTATGTACCAACCGGGCTTTGATAAGTAGGATACCATCGGCATCTCTACAATAGGCCACCTAGTAAAAAAAGGGAAAATATTAACATTCACGGAACTAGGGGACCAGTATGAGTTAGCTCAGGGGGAGATCTTCCGTTACCTACAGATCCGCCATGCCCTTAAAGCAGCAATTTTAGACCTAGCAAATATACCGGAGTCCTCCCCTCTAGAGGATCGATTGCTCTCGGAACCTATGTCAGAGAAAGCCGTATCGTTGACATATAGGAAATTATGTAATAACATGCCGGATCTGTTTCACACTGTTCGAGAAAGGTGGCAAGCCGATATCGGGCAAATCGAAGATGACGACTGGCAAACAGCACTGATGTCCCCAAGAGAAGCAGCAATTCTTCTTAGGCTCCGCTTGATTCAATTAAAAATCCTCCATAGAACCTATCTTACTGGGGTCACAATAGCAAAAATAGGGAACAGGCCAGATACGATGTGTCTCTGCCGTCAAGAGGCAACCTTCTACCACATTATATGGGAATGTCCCCGCATACAAATTCTATGGGAGAAAGCTACAAGACACATGCAGAGGGCACTAGGTAAAGAGATTATCCTCACGCCACAATTAGGGCTCCTTAATATATGGAAGGCGACTGACCTTACGGAGGTGAGGCAACAAATGACCACACTAGGATACACACTAGTAAAACAGGCAATTGCGATGAAGTGGGGAGAAGAAGAGGAGCCATCGTCGAAAAGCTGGGCGCAGGAATTAGACAAATGGATGATTGCAGAAAAAGGTGTTCCAATCCAGGGGTTGTTCTAAGAAGTGGGATAAAAAATGGGGCAAATGGAACTTGTATCGGGGGGAACTGTGTACATCGCCTACTGAGGAAATGGAAATGAGAAAGAATAACAGAGACGACGCTGGAGCAAATGTGTTAGAAATGGGGGTCTCTAGTTGGCAGAGGTAGGTACCTTTGACCAAGTAGGGGCCCTTGCTTCTAGTCAGGGTAATAGGGCTACACTCCTACAATGACCCCTGCTCACCCCCTTGGTAGCTTGGCACGAGCAGATAGGCTTATCTCAGGGGGAGTGTGTAAAGCATTTGTGAACACATACAGTAATACAGTGAAAACACTACAAATGAACACCACACCAGTTTAGAAAAATAAGTAATCTTTATATAGATTTACCACAAGACCAAACGACAAAAATCCACAATACAGTAAAAAATATGACTTTCAAACGGTAGAAATAACTTAGTTCAATGTAGATGGTAAATGCGACACTTTACTCTCAAAGTACCTTGGATGCGTAACGCAATATAAACAAAAAGGTTGCAGGGAAGGCGATGCATCAGTTCCTCACTTCGGGGGAGGCGGCGCACCTGTTCTTTACTGCAGCGCAGGGGAGGCGATGCGTCTGTTCCTTACCGGAGAGGAAGCGAAGCGTCTGTTTCTTACTGCGTTCCTGTTACGATGCGACAAGATGGCGCCTCGATGCGATGCAACGATCCGGTGTGATGCAACAAAATGGCGTCTTTGTTGCGATGTGACAACTTGGATGCGATGCGTGCACGCCCGACGGCTGTGCGGTGAAATCGGTGGTTTCTTGAGCTGCGACAGGCCCTGCGACGCGCTTCTCCGGTGATGCGACGGCAACCTCTGCGGCGGCGGCACGCTTCTCCGGCGATGTGACGGGCTTTTTCGGTAATGCGACGGCAAACAGCTGCGGTGGCGGCATGCTTCTTCCTCGTTGCGTCGCGCTTTCAGCTCCCAGCGACACGCAGTCTCTAGAGGGCCCAAAACAACAGCAGGCACCTCTCTGCAGGCAGAAATCCCAGCAGGGAAATTCAGGGGGAGCTGGAGGTGAAGTATTTGTGTCCCTGAGACTTCAGAACAGGAGGCAAGCTCAGCTTCAAGCCCTTGGAGATCTTCCTCAAGATGATTAAAGTACACACAAAGTTCCTTTTCTCCTTTCCTTGGCAATAAGTAACCACTGCAGGCCAACCCCAAACAGTGGCCAGCGCAGGGGCAGTCTCTTCCTTCAGCTTCCTTGGTTTCTCTCCTTGGCAAAGGTTCGTCTTGATTCCAAGAAGTGATCTAAAGTTCTGGGGTCTGGGCCCTAATATTTATACTCCAAAATGCTTTGTTCTCTGAAGACAGAGAGTGTCTATACCCAGCCCAAACCAGTTCTGTCCTCCCTGGTGCAGCTTCCTGGCAGGAGGTGGAGACAGCATTGTTGAAAGCAGACCTGGCCCAGGTAGCTGAAAAGAAATCTCCTCCCCCTACTCTCTATTCTATGTAGGCTCAGGCAAGTTAAAGGAAATCTCCTCCCCCTACTCTCTATTCTATGTAGGCTGAGGCAAGTGAAAGGAAATCTCCTCCCCCTACTCTCTATTCAACCCAGGTCCTATTCAGCCCAGCCCTGACTCATCAGACTGCTGGAGCCAACGCCCTCTCCAGGCCCCTGTCACTCACAAACCAGACATGTAATACACAAACCTAGCAGAGGCATACTTGATGGTTAGGCAAGAAAATACCTACTTTCAAAAAGTGGTATTTTCAAACCCAGAATGTAAAAATCACCCACACTAAAAGATGTATTTTAACATTCTGAGTTCAGGCATACTAAACTTTATTTTTCCATCTTGTTCCTAGGGTCAGTTATGCTTATAAGATGTTATAATCAAACTGCCCATTCTGGCCTATGGGAACAGATAGCCTTGCAATAGTGAAAAACGAAATTGGCAGTATTTCACTATCAGGACATGCCACACACACCAGGGCATGTCCCACCTTTCACATACAATGCACCATGCCCATTGGGTTAGCTTGGGCCTACCTTAGGGGTGACTAACATGCAGAAAAGGGAAGGTTTAGGGACTGGCAAGTGGGTGCACTTGCCAAGTTGACATGGCAGTCCCAGACTGCACACAGGCTCTGCAATGGCAGGCCTGAGCCATATTTTACAAGCTGCGTCTGTGGGTGGCACAATCAGTGCTGCAAGCCCACCAGCAGCATTTGATTTACAGGCCCTGGGCACTCATGGTACACTGTACTAGGGTCTGACAAGTAAATCAAATAAGCCAATCATGGAGTCACTAATGCATTACAACAATTTACAATAGGGAGCACTTGCACTTTGGCACTGAACAGCAGTGGCAAAGTGCCCAGAGTATCTAGACTAGCAAAAACATAGGAGGCAACAGCGAAAAAATGGAAGGGAGACCCATGCCAATGGTTCCAGGTCTAACACGTGTCCCCTCCAGCTGAAATGTGGGGAGAACTACCCACCCCCTTGGGAGTTCTCTTCACTAAGGAGGAAAAATCTGGACAGACCATCAGCATTGGCGTGTTCTGTACCAGGGCGGTGTTCCACCGTGAAGTCCATCCACTGTAGGGTAATGGACAACCTCAACAGCTTTGGATTCTCACCCCTCATCTGCATCAACCATCTGAGGGGCCTGCGGTCGGTCTGAACCTAGAAGTGAGTCCCAAACAAGTATGGTCTCAACTTCTTCAGTGCCCAGACCACAGCAAATGCCTCACGCTCAATTGCATTCCACCTCTGTTCCCGTGGAAGTAAACTCCTACTAATGAAGGCTACAGGCTGGTCTAGGCCCTCCTCATTCATCTGTGAAAGTACAGCCCCCACACCGTGCTCTGAAGCGTCTGTCTGCACAATGAATTCCTTTGAGAAGTTGGGCGCCTGAAGCACGGGCGCCGTGCACATGGCAGTCTTCAGGGCATCAAAAGCTTTCTGACAGGTGTCAGTCCAGTTCACTTTCTTGGGCTGCTTCCTGGAAGTCAGCTCTGTCAAGGGTGCAACAATGCTGCCATACCCCTTGACAAACCTCCTGTAGTACCCTGTGAGTCCTAAAAAGGCTCTCACCTCTGTCTGGGTCTTGGGCGGCTCCCAAGCCAGGATGGTATCAATCTTGGGCTGTAGGGGCGCCACCTGGCTGCTCCCAACCTGGTGTCCCAAGTACACCACGGAACCCTGCCTGATCTGGCACTTACTCGCCTTGATCGTGAGGCCTGCCCTCCGCAGTGCCATCAACACTTCCCAGAGGTGGCGCAGATGTTCTTCCCAACTGGCGCTGAACACTGCGATGTCATCCAGGTAGGCGGCACTGAAATCTTCCAGTCCAGCCAACACCTGGTTGACCAACCTCTGAAAGGTGGCAGGGGCATTCTTCATCCCAAAGGGCATAACCCGGAATTGGTAGTGCCCATCTGGTGTGGAGAATGCGGACCTCTCTTTTGCCCCATCAGTTAAGGCGATCTGCCAGTACCGAGACGTTAAGTCAAACGTACTGAGGTACCGGGCAGCCCCTTACCAATCAATAAGCTCATCAGCTTGGGGGATGGGGTGCGCGTCAGTCCTGGTGACTGAATTGAGTCCTCGGTAGTCCACTCACAACTGGAGTTCAGCTGTGGCACCAGGCACGGCAGCCTTTGGGACCAAGACCACTGGGCTGGCCCAAGAGCTGTTAGAGGACTCAATCACCCCTAAGGCAAACATCTTGGAGACCTCCTCCTTGATACAAGCTCTTACCCTGTCAGTCACCCGGAATGTTTTGTGCTTTACAGGAGGACTGTCCCCAGTGTCCACATCATGGACGCACCACTCAGTGACACCGAGAGTCAGGGAGAACAGATCAGGAGACAGTCCCAACAGTTGGCGCCAGTCATCCTGCTGCTGAGGGGTCAGGGTGGAAGAGAGGTTTACACCGTCCACTGACCCATCTTGCTCTTTTGCAGACAGGAGGTCAGGAAGAGGCTCAGTCTCCTCCTCTATTCCATCATCTGTTGCTAGGAGCATGCCCACTTCGGACCTCTCCAAGTGGGGCTTCAGGCGGTTTACATACAGGACCCGCAAAGGGTTCCTAGGAGACCGCAAGTCCACCAAGTAGTTGACATCACTCTTGCGCTCCACCACCTCAAATGGTCCGGTCCACTTATCCTGGAGCACACAAGGCTCCACGGGGGCCATGACCCACACTTTCTATCCAGGCTGAAACTCGATCAGAGTGGCATTCTGATCATACCACCGTTTCATCTCCTCCTGGCTGGCTTCCAGATTCGCCTGAGCGAGCTGTCTGAAACGGCGAGTTTGGTTTCTGAAGGCCAGCATGTAGCTATATACATCCTGGGGAGGTTTACTGGGAGCTTTCTCCCAGCCTTCCTTTACCAAACTCAGAGGTCCTCTTACAGGGTGACCATACAGCAGTTCAAAGGGACTGAACCCTATGGACTTCTGTGGCACCTCTCTGTAAGCAAACAGAAGGCATTGCAAAAGGACGTCCCACTTACACCTCATAGGTTCCTCGAGACCCATAATAATGCCCTTTAGGGTCCGGTTGAATCTCTCAACCAGCCCATTACCTTAGGGGTGGTAAGGAGTGGTGAACTTGTAGCTTACACCGCACTCCTGCCACAGAGACTTCATATACTTAGATATGAAGTTGGTACCACGGTCTGACAACACCTCTCTGGGGAACCCCACACTGGAGAAAATCCCCATCAATGCACGTCCCACCACGGGGGCCGTCACAGTCCTGAGAGGGATGGCTTCCGGGTACCGGGTGGCATGGTCCACCAAGACCAGGATGAACCTGTTGCTCATGGCTGTCTTAGGATCCAGAGGCCCCACAATGTCAATGCCCACGCTTTCAAAGCGGGTGCTGACCACAGGGAACGGTTGGAGAGGAGCCTTGTGCTTCCTCCCACTCTTACCACTTACCTGGCAAGTCTGACAGGTCCTGCAATGAGTATCTGAACTCTTGCGCATTTGGGGCCAATAAAATTGGGTGACAAGCCGTTCAAAGGTCTTGTCTTGCCCCAAATGTCCTGCTAAAGGCACATCATGAGCCAGACCCAGTAGGAAGGCTCTGAAGCGCTGGGGTACCACCAGCACACGGGCTGACCCAGGCTCAGAAACCTTAGGCTCGCTATACAGGAGACCATTCTCCCAGTAGATCCAATGTGATCCAGACTGATCATCTGCTTCCTGGTTTGTGGACTGTTGCCGCAAACCCACATGAGGAGGGCACTTCTTCTGCTCCTCGCAGAACTCTTCCCTGGAGGGTCCTCCTTCCTGATGCCAATGGGTCAGCTCAGGCAGGGCCCCCAGTTCAGCTACTTGTTCCCCTGTAGGTTCCAGGGCATCCCCCTCAAGGTCTGCCTCCTCCTGGACCGTGGGAACTTCGGGGGCTGGTTTCCCACGCCCCTTGCTTCTTCTCTTTAAGGCAGGCACCTGGGCCACTCTTTCAGACTCCAGGTACTCTTGAATACCCTTACTGGCTGCCATGGACCGAGTGGTCACACACGCCCACTCAGGCAGACCCAACATCTCCAAATGAGACCTTCTCTCCACCTTAGCCCAAGGGGAGCTTTCCAAATCATTGCCTAGCAGACAGTCAACAGGCATGGCAGGCCTCACAGCTACTTGAAAGTAGGGGTGGGCAGAATTTGCGTAGTCGCGCTACGCAAAGTTCCGCGAAACGTCAAAAAAATTCCGCAAGCATGCGGAATTACGCGTGCTCGCGGAGATTTCTTGTCTTCTGCCCTTGTAACTTTGCCACCACGCCAAAAGGCGCCGGGGTCCCTTGAGTGAGCTGTCCATCATAGTGGGTAAAGGGCGAGAAGACTTTGCATACCGCTAGTGTGTGTTGGGCGGGGCCAAACGGGCAGGGCTTCTATGCGAGTTCACATGCCTCTTGTTTATAAAAGGTCAGAACCCGATCAGAGCAGCAGATGAGGAGAAAGAAGAAAGCAACCACCTGCCCGTATAATCTGCATTTTAGCGGAACACTCCAGAATCCTTACTTTGACATTAGAACGTTATACCAAAAATACTATTTGGACACCATTTTATTCAATATTGTGTGACTAATCGCATACAATAACTGGTGTTGCTAACTGTTTTATTCGTATAGCTGATCTGTTTGCCCCTAATACCCACTGGAAAAAGGTGGAGCGCAACCAGCCAATCAAAACTCCTACAGTATGTCACTGTATTTACATAGAAACTCAGCGCAATAACATCGAGGCGCTACATTCACTGTGAGCTGGTTCTATCACTGAGGCAACAGAATACATTCAGTGTAGAGAAGTGTGACTGAGTAGGGCATGAGCCACGAGGACAGTGTTGTTCTGGCTTCCCCCAACAGACCAGTGTCTTGGAAAGGCTGCCCTAAGCTGCATTATTTGTGTGGGTTTATTAGTATAAGCAGACCACGAGTCTCCAAGCACTCCACTCTGTGGACTGTGCGAAGTGTAGCCAGGCACTGCATAGTGCTGTAAAACATGACAAATGTAAACATGGCGCTTTATATCTTATGAGCCCGTAAACGCCAGATACGCATGCGTACAGTGACATTGTAAATTGTAATATTATAGTGTGAGGTGTGCCTGGACAGACACACTGTGAACATTAGCCTGTTTGTATCGCAGTGCCAGTGAATTCCCAGAGAAATAATGTCCCAAAGAACCTCCTGGTCACAGGAACTACACAGGGATTGCGCTCGAGAAAGTCATGGATGCAAAGACCTCCATCACGCATCAAGCTAATGTTTGACGGTAGATATGGGGAAAAAGCACACCTGCCCAGCCTCGACTGAGCTGCGAGCTCACAAATTTTTTGGGCTGATTAATGTGTTACTGAATTTGAGCTGCAACTCGGGCACCTGCTTCATTTATATCTGTAAGTGCTTCCTGTTGAGGTTTAATTTTTGTGACAGAAGCATCGTGCCAGAATGAATTCTGCCCTGCATATTTGCCCACGAATTCCGTTCCGCCGCGGATCGCGGAATTTTTGGCAATTCCGCATTCCGCGCAGAATGCGGAAATGCTGAAATTCCGCAAATTCCGCGAGCGGAACGGAATTTGCCACCCACCCCTACTTGAAAGGTACCTGAGACCCCCCCCCATTCAAAGGGAACCTGGGCCACCTTACAGTGGCTCTCAGAGTTGTCAGCTGCAACTACAGGGTAAAATGCATGGGGGATCATCTGCTCTTCAGACACCAGCCGACAACTGACAGCTGTCACACTGGCTCCGGTGTCTCTCAGAGCCTCCACCCTATGGCCATTGATGGTCACCCACTGCCTGTATTTCTTAGTGTTATCAGGCATCTGGGTCCTAGGGACCATCTCACTGTCTCCTAAAGAGACCAGGGACATCTCTGCGGGACCCCACCCACCTTGGGCACCCAACTCCTCCCCCAGGGCTACTCTAGCCATCTGCCGGGGTGGTGCACCAGTGGGTGCTGCATTCGCTTTCATTAGACACTTAGGATCCCAGAAGCAGTGACCCACCTGACCACAAGTATAACATTTCCTGGGCCCCTTTTGAATAGGCTTATCAGTCGGGCCCCTGACTATTTCTTAGGGGGAGGCTGGGAACCCTTCCCTTGGTTCCCTTGGAGATTACTTTGGGGCCCTTTCTGGAACACCCTCTGTTTACCCTTGTCCCCCCCACTCTTCTGCTGGGGACCCTGCCCACCTTTGGCAAAGTCTCCCACATGACCCTTGTGGACCCGGGTACTAACCCAGCGGTCCGCCTCCTCAGCAAGCTTCTTAGGGGTAGTCAGCTTGCTATCAATCAGGTGCTGGCGTAGCTCTGGAAAACAATTACTGGACTAGTGCTCCCATGCAATCAAATCATAGAGCGCTTCAAAATCATTCACTTTGCTACCCTTCACCCAACCATCCAATGCTCTGCAAAAAAAAGACAGATATTCCACCCAAGTACTTGACTCAAGTTTCTTACAATTTCTAAACCTTTGTCTATAAAGCTCTGGGGTCAACCCATACCTAGTCATTAAGGCTTCCTTCATGCGGGCATAGGAATTCTGGTCCTCGGAGGGCAAGTCTAACAAGGTATCCTGCCCCTCAATGAGAAAGCGCCCCCACAACCCCGCTCCCCAATCCTTCTCAGGGACCCGGTTGGAGGACATGGCCACTTCGTAGGCCTTAAACCATTGACCGATATCTTCATGCTTGTGGAACTCCTTAATTACATCTTCGGGGATATATACTCTTGTTTCTACAGGCAATGATGGTGCGCTGCCACCAGAGGGAGTAATCTCTAAGCTCTTCGATTTCAGCTCCAACTCCCTCAACATTCTTTCATGCTCTAAATGCATTCTCTTTTCTTCCAAGGCTAACTTCTTATTTTCGAATTCCATCTGACCACCCATTTTGAGCTTGGCTAGCTCCAGTTGTTGCATTCTATCCCTCTCCCTGTCCTCCAGCTCTCCTGGGGACAGGCCCTTTGAAGAAACACTGCTGCCTGCCCTGGAAGGTACTTTCTCCCTGGTCAGGCCCAATGGCCCCTCTAGCTGCCCATCTATATTCTCTTCCTCCCCCCTAGGATGTTCAGGAGTATTCCTAGATTCCAACCAGGCCCTCAGCGCCTTTTGGAACTCCTCCTTCTTGGTGATGCCTTTCATAGAGATTTTAAATTTTCTACAGATGGTCTTAAGCTGTGGCACAGTGTAGGTATCAACCCTCTCTTCTTCAAATTGTAGATCCATAGATGCGTTGGATGCTGTTTTGCTCATGGTAACAAGAATTGGCAGTTCTTAGCAAAAATAGTAGTCCCAAGGAAAAAATTCTACCAAAATGTATGTGGTTGCGTAATGGTCTGCACTCACTAGTAGTGTACACCAATCACTGTATATGAGTCACAAATGCAAGTCCAGAATCCCACCGCTGCCACCAATGTTAGAAATGGGGGTCTCTAGTTGGCAGAGGTAGGTACCTTTGACCAAGTAGGGGCCCTTGCTTCTAGTCAGGGTAATGGGGGCTACACTCCTACAATAACCCCTGCTCCCCCCTTGGTAGCTTGGCACAAGCACATAGGCTTATCTCAGAGGCAGTGTGTAAAGCATTTGTGAACACATACAGTAATACAGTGAAAACACTACAATTGGACACCACACCAGTTTAGAAAAATAAGTAATCTTTATCTAGATTTACCACAAGACCAAACAACAAAAATCAACAATACAGTAAAAAATATGACTTTTAAATGGTAGAAATAGCTTAGTTCAATGTAGATGGTAAATGCGACACTTTACTCTCAAAGTACCTTGGATGCGTAACGCAATATAAACAAAAAGGTCGCAGGGAAGGCGATTCGTCAGATCCTCACTTCGGGGGAGGCAGTGCACCTGTTCCTTACTGCAGCGCAGGGGAGGCGATGTGTCTGTTCCTTACCAGAGAGGAAGCGAAGCGTCTATTTCTTACTGCGTTCCGGTTACGACGCGACAAAATGGCGCCTCGATGAGGTGCGACGATCCGGTGCAATGCGACAAAATGGCGTCTTTGTTGCGATGCAACAACTTGGATGCAATGCGTGCATGCCCGATGGACGTGCTGCGATATCGGTGGTTTCTTGAGTCGCGACAGCCCCAGCGACGCGCTTCTCCGGTGATGTGACGGCAACTTCTGCAGCGGCAGCACGCTTCTTCGGTGATGCGACGGCAACAGCTGTGGCGGCGACACGCTTCTTCCTCGTTGCGTCGCACTTCCAGCTCCCATCGACATGCAGCCTCTAGAGGGCCCAAAACAACAGCAGGCACCTCTCTGCAGGTAGAATTCCCAGCAAGGAAATTCAGGGGGAGCTTGGGGTGAAGTCTTTGTGTCCCTGAAACTTCAGAACAGGAGGCAAGCTCAGCTTCAAGCCCTTGGAGATCTTCCTCAAGATGATTAAAGTACACACAAAGTTCCTTTCCTCCTTTCCTTGGCAATAAGTAACCACCGCAGGCCAACCCCAAACAGTCACCAGCGCAGAGGCAGTCTCCAACTTCAGCTTCCTTGGTTTCTCTCCTTGGCAAAGGTTTGTCTTGATTCCCAGAAGTGATCTAAAGTTCTGGGGTCTGGGCCCCAATATTTATACTCCACAATCCTTTGTTCTCTGAAGGCAGAGAGTGTCTGAACCCAGCCCAAACCAGTTCTGTCCTCCCTGGTGCAGCTTCCTGGCAGGAGGTGGAGACAGCATTGTTAAAAGCAGACCTGGCCCAGGTAGCTGAAAAGAAATCTCCTCCCCCTACTCTCTATTCTATGTAGGTTCAGGCGAGTGAAAGGAAATCTCCTCCCCCTACTCTCTATTCTATGTAGGCTCAGGCAAGTGAAAGGAAATATCCTCCCCCTACTCTCTATTCAACCCAGGTCCTATTCAGCCCAGCCCTGACTCATCAGACTGCTGGAGCCAAAGCCCTCTCCAGCCCCCTGTCACTCACAAACCAGACATGTAATACACAAACCTAGCAGAGGCATACTGGATGGTTAGGCAAGAAAATACCTACTTTCCAAATGTGGTATTTTCAAACACAGAATGTAAAAATCACCCACACTAAAAGATGTATTTTAACCACTTCCATGCGGCGCGAATTTTCGCGCTGTGCAGGGGTTTTTATTAGTGGGCGGGGATTCGACGGCTCCCTGCCATCGTGCGCACATGCCTACCGTGACTCATGACAGCCGGGAGCCGTCATGAGCATGCAAGCGGTTAACATTCTGAGTTCAGTCATACTAAACTTTATTTTTCTATCTTGATCCTAGGGTCAGTTATGCTTATAAGATGTTAGAATCAAACTGCCCATTCTGATCTATGGGAACAGATAGCCTTGCAATAGTGAAAAATGAAATTGGCAGTATTTCACTATCAGGACATGCCACACACACCAGGGCATGTCCTACCTTTCATATACAATGCACAATGCCCATAGGGTTACCTTGGTCCTACCTTAGGGGTGACTAGCATGCAGAAAAGGGAAGGTTTAGGGACTGGCAAGTGGGTGCACTTGCCAAGTCGACATGGCAGTCTCAGACTGCACACAGGCTCTGCAATAGCAGGACTGAGCCATATTTTACAAGCTGCTTCTGTGGGTGGCACAATCAGTGCTGCAAGCCCACCAGCAGCATTTGATTTACAGGCCCTGGGCACTCATGGTGCACTGTACTAGGGTCTGACAAGTAAATCAAATAAGCCAATCATGGAGTCACTAATCCATTACAACAATTTACAATAGGGAGCACTTGCACTTTGGCACTGAACAGCAGTGGCAAAGTGCCCAAAGCATCTAGACCAGCAAAAACATAGGAGGCAACAGCGAAAAAATGGAAGGGAGACCCACGCCAATGGTGCCAGGTTTAACAAAATGGCTGATTTATTGCTGACTCCTTCAAATATACGGATGTTCTAACTGTGGTGAAAGGTATGCAATTAACTATTTTTGATTTACATGTTTTTCAAACCAATAAAACATCTTTTTAAAAAAATAATACATTTAAAAAATATATATTTTTTAATAATATTTTCTATTATTGGTGATCAAAAGTGTGTCAAAAAAACTATGATCTGCAACATTTCCGTTGCAAGATATCTAAAGTTCTTTTTACGTTTTTACATACCTGATAGCGCATGCCCCAGTCAACCTGCACTCCTCAGTGCGAGTCAGTCACTGAGAGAGTTTGCACAATGGGGAACAAAGATTTGAAAAATCATCCACTTATGTTTTATAAAATTTATAGCATACAAAATGTTCCACATAAATAAAGGGCAATGTTAGCATCAATGTTGTTTTTACAAATTTAATCAGTACTTTATTCTCATGTAGAGAGACAGAAATGCTTGAGTAAATGTAGCTATCAAAGACCGGACAATACAAATTATGGCCACATCAGATTATGGTGCAGTGTGAGTTATGAACCACAGGACCTCATAGACTCATTTTCTAGATGTTTCTGCACGTTACAAAACATATTGAAGGTGAGAGAGCTAGGCCACGGTAAGATGACTGCACTCTAGTTAAGTTCCGGAGACAAGCTGTTATACCAAGTCACATCTTTATTCCTGGTGAGTCCTGCACACACACTGACCAACAGACAGAGCCAGCCAACCCATGTCAGATGCTGATTTTTTTTAGGGCTCCAATTTTGAGACTCGACTCGGATGCTGCCTGACTTCAGCCTCCGCATCTGGCCTTGGTATGCAGCTTATGGTGACAACTCCTGGGGGGCACTAAAGCTGCATTGCCACTGGGTGGTTATGCTAAGCTGTGCCCTCAGTGAGAATTACAACGCACCATCCAATAGCCAAGCTGAGGACTATTTTTGCTTGTGAGCAGCCTTAAGCCCTGTGAGGTGTGCCATCCACTGCTCCCCAGTGCCGGAGATTGGCCCTGCAATCCCACAGACTCTGCCAAGACCTCAGCACAGTGATCTGCTTTCTTGACCACCAACTCATCTGGCAGGGTACCAGAGAGGGTCAACATGCTTTTCCTTGGTCAGAACCTGAGATCAGGCCAGGCCTCAACTCCAAAACACCAAGCATATCTACCCTGAAACACATCCCCAGGTGATGTCTGAAACTCTTGTACAGAGGCCTCTGTGGTTTGCAACAGTAGTATCACCACTGCTACATTAAGGCTCAGATGTACTATTATTTTGCATCAGGGTAGGTAACTTTCATGACACAGCCCCAATGCACAATCGTTATGGCATTTACTACGCCATGCAAAGCCACACTGCGCAGTGTATTAAATACAAAGTGACGAAAGGCAGCCTAGAGCGCTGCCTTCCATACTTTGAATTGGATAAGTGTAGCATGGGTGAAACATGGGTATTCCCATGCATCCACCCATGGAATTTGACGCAAACAGAGATTTACAAAGACTAATAAAACTGGGTTTGAGCAAAAATGGTGTAACTAACTGACAGGAATGTAATGAGGGGAAACATCCTTATTTCTCCTCGTTACTTCCTATTCCCATGTGTGACGCATTCTGCAGTATACAAAGAAAGTGGAATATCCATGTAAGGATAGTTTTTGTGCAGGTAGGTTGCTCATTTCTGGACAAAAGCAATCCTGCCAGTAAGGAAGGCCCCTTGCACTATGGTGTGAGGGTCCCTTTGTTTGCCTTAGGTAGGAGACATTGCACCAGTGCAAGGAGAGAGCATAAAAGCTCCCTATCCTTGTGAATATGGACTTTCTCTTTCACGCAACACGGCGCAGCAAATACCCTTGCTGCACCGTGTTGTGTGAAATAATAATAAATGTTATTCATTATGCAGAGCAGGTCAAAGAAAATACTTAGATGAGGTACCATCCTTCAGTGATCTACTCCAGATACCTGGAAAAAGACTGAAGAACATTGCACCTTGGTGAAGAGATCAAATTCCAGCCTTGCCTGAACAATCTGAAATCATCAGAGGAGAATCACACAGGAACCAGAGTAACCACCCGCAAATGAACTGGAGTGTAGGTTCCCTGGGAGTGGGCCCTACACATCTGCCTCTTTACCTCTGCGATATGACCATCTTATTTCTTCCCTGGTCCTGTCTCAGACATGAAGTGACTCTGACAGTGCTCACTCACCCCACTGTAGACATTGGCACTGCTTTATAATCTTCCCCCATTATTTGTGGGATGAGAGGGAGGGCCCTGCACCCAATGCGGTTGCTGTCAATAGAACCAATGGGAGTTCTGCCAATTAATAAACACTGAGCCTGTGCACTATACCTATATCTGATACAAGAACCCATAATAGAGTCTGAAGCAATAAATTCCCATCTACAAATGCTGGCATAATTGATTGGACTTGGGACTTTTACCAGAGATGCCGAGATCAATCTCACTGGAGCCTGCAGTCTACATATTTTGCTCAAAACCAGCACAGCAGTTTCCCCTCTTGTTAGCCACCTCTGAAGCTGTGTCAGAAACAATCAAAACATAGTTAGTACTCCAACTACTACCCTAAAATCCATATGAAGGAATTATCTTACAGTGGTTTCTCCACAGGAAGGATGTGCTTCTAATTGGCAGATGCCTCAGACAAAGTAATATCGATGCAGACAGAACTCACATCTTTTCACTCTTGCCTTGAAAAAAGAATGATTGAAATTAAATCCAGACTCGACCAACTACCAAAATGGGGAACTGAACAGTCAAAGATGAGACACAAAATGATAGACCTGGAGGACTGAACTTATCTGAATACTGTCAGATTATATGGCATTTTGGAGAAACCTTAGAGGGATGACCACTTTCTGAAGGACATCATCCTGAAACTGACTTTACTGAACTTTTAGAGTTCCAGAGGGTACGTATAGATTGACAAAGGAATTCACTTAATGCAAACTCGCCTTGAATGACCATCATCCATTTCCTCTGCCTCCCGCAGGCAGCGAGGATGAGGAATTTGCATCCATGTTGGAAGACCTACAAACCAATGTCTCTGTGGACTACTTTTTCAAGACAAATGCCCTAAGGAGACTTCTCCTCCCTTCGCCCAGGATTGCGGGAGAAACAGAGGGCCGACGGTGGAGATAGTCAGACAAAGGCACTTTGACCACATCAAGGAAATGCTGATTTAAGACAGACAAATCCATGTCACCACTGACGGAAACCCAATCCATCAACAGCCCTCTAATGGACCTTCTTTCCCGATATCTCTGGATAATCACTGGTGTTGTGGCACTGCTATGATACTGCAATGAAATGCCAGCTACCTCACTATAATTGCTACTGCTTGATGGTTAGCACCATCTCTGGCAGAAGCCAAACTATGTATCTTGCTTCAGTGGAAATCTCAGACAGTGGCAATGCTATCCGAATGGTTCACTGAACATTCACATATTACCTCTTACGAGTGAGAAGAATCCAAAATCCAAGATAGCTTAAATAAATTCAACAGTGTCTGTGGTTGCTTTATTTACTGATATCACTGGACCTCCTCAGCCTGTCCTTAGTGCAACACTGCATACAATAGCCACACAGTTCAAGGAGGACATACCAAATTTTTGTACCAAGACAGAATAACCTTTAATCTATCTCAACTCGACAGACTCAGCCTTCCCCTCCTAACACACTAATAGATGAATCAGCAGACTCTGTCTCCCCCAATCTCTCTTAGACTAATCGATGGCAGAGATTGCTACTCTACCTTGCTAACCAGCCCTACCCTTTCTTAATACTGCTCCCATATGTCCAAGACAGCTGAAATATCAGGCAAGCAGTTATAGTTGGAACAATTCTCCACTTGCTCCGGGTAAGCATTGAATCTTTTTACCGTAACATGGAATGTTAATTGCATGTTTTTGCCCCTTTAGTAATTTTGTTTTCTTACATTCTCCATTATGATCTCTTGACCATTGTTAAATAGGGGGAAAAAGGGGAGTGTATTGACCCATTCAGTTTAGGTAGGGGGTACGCCAAGGGTCATACTTGCCCAGCCCTCTGATTACTGTATGTTACTGGGTTTCATCAGACATTACAGAGGACACTGCCATTTTACTTAGACCTTAGGCATCTGCAGAATTTGGTTTGGCCAAGGAGTGCAAGGAAAGGTTCTGCCAGCAAAGGAAAAAGTCCAAGAGTTCAGCTGTCAGCAAGGGGCAAGGATCTGACAGCAGGGGACAATCCGAAATTCTGAAGCCATCCAGGGAAAATGATAGGTTATAGTTCATCAGTTCATGGGTGACACGCATTCGTCACACCACCATTATCCGACACTCATAGGTGGAGTCCCATTTCCCAAGGTACAATTGGCAACTTCAGCGTCGCATGCCACACTAACCATGGTAACGATAGTACTTTCCCCCATACAAGTCTGTCCACAATAATCTATATATATTGCTCAGGATTCTCGTGTGCAGTCTCCAAGGTCTAGTTCACAGGCTAAGTTTCTGTCTCTAATACATAAATGTATACCCACTAAAGTAACAGTGCATGACAACACCTGTAAGAATGCTGTGTTAGCAAAGACTGCAATGAAATGATTTCTCACATAGTGTATAGAAAGTACAGGCCTAGAGAATGAAGCTAAATTAACATATTAAATCAATAGAGCACATGTAATATATGTGTGCACATTAAAACGAGAACGTATATAAATTCCTTCTGTATATTTAGTTCATACAGTGAATGACACACAATCAATTATAAAAATAATCAATGGTAGGTATTACTCAGAACTACATTTGAAATTACATACTTGTAACATATATGCATACGTTAGTCTTGTTGTTTCTGTTGCATTAGAACCTTGCACATGCACATATATAGATTGTCATGGCCTACTTTCAGCTCTCTATGTGTTATTCAAATGATTTAGCACACATTTAGCAGTTACTAATTAGATTCAACAATAAAGCGGAAAGGAATAGAAAAGGATGGTTTAAGGTGAATTACACATAACTGTAGTCTATGTTTGTAATAAAATACACATATTCTTTAGATTGAAGATAAAGTCTAATAACACAATATGATTATAACATTCACATTTATTTAACTCTTAACTAACAACTTTTATTAGTCACTTAGCAAATAAGAGCTTCAGAGTTGGATTATGTGAGATACATGCCTACTTCAGAATACTTTTTTGCACTGTTTAGAACTATTTATTAGCAATGTTAAGTACACTTGTATAGGATTTCCTCTACTTCTACAGTGTAGGCACTCTTCATTTGTGCTGTGAAACTATGTGTTTTCACTCAATCTTTGTGTCACATATAAATCATGTGCAAAGTGCACATTCATTTTATAGATAGGTATCGTTCTCATCATAGGCTTAGGTGACATGAAAAGAGTGGGCAGTTTTACGCTGCACCATTTGCGTGCTGACCTAATGTGGGCTTCACAGCGTCAAGTATTGGGTCAGCAGCTGAGCTTCTCACCTTTGTCTTTTGTTCTCCATTTAAGGTTCATGTACCACCAGGCATGGGCAAAAGCTAGACGCAACAAGAAGTCTAGAGCAGGGGGTCGCTCTTTTTCACACCTTGCAGCAACACACTGGAACAAACTTCCACTAGAACTTCGGCTCACCAACAATTACCTGGCATTTTGGAAAAAACTAAAAACGTATCTGTTCCCTAAGGTCTGACTTGTTATCTAGAGACCCTCTCTCAGAACCCCTCCCTCACTTAGGATGTGCTCTCCTTAGCGCTGTGATATCCCTATGGATGAATGTTGCGCTCTATACATAAATAAATAAAATTAATTGGGATCCAAAAAACTGAGGAAGAGAGCGGGTAACACGATCAGGATTGTTGCAACAGGTCCGGATTTTGAGGTAAGTATCAGCAAGGCTCAGGGCAATGGGCAGGGTATTTATACAGCTGTGCCTAAGATGGCTGGAAAATCTCGCTTGATGCTGAGATCTCATGAGATTTCAGGTTCCACGCTGAAACTAATGTAAACATCTTGAGCCTTTTCCAGAGGACAGTAGGGAAGACCTTTCATGCCTGCTACTATGTGGGGGAATATCTTCATGGGGATGTGAGTGGGAAAAGAAGACTGGCAGTGCTGCTCAATGGGGCAAATAGCTTGAGGCCACAATAATTCACTAGGCACCAGACTGAGATTACATTGAGTGCATGCAGGCCGCATTGGACAGCTCCACTGAGAACATCCTGTCAATCAGCTGGACAGCACTTTCAGATGTGTTGTCTTGTTCTTCCTATTCTCAAGGGCTTGCTGTCTTTGTTAAAAAAGGAACTCTTTAAAATCTGTGCACTGTTAGTGATGATCAGGGTGGATATGTAGTGTTACAGGGTGTACTCATGGGCAAACATGTAACACTGTTTAATGTGTACGGACCCAATAATAAGGGTGTACATTTCTTTCATTCATTATAGGCTGTGGTAATGTCATTTTCCCCCAGAGTAATCATTTGGGGAGGGGATTTCAATGTAGCTCTTAATAGGGGGTTGGATAGCACACGTGAGGGAGCCATATATATATAATCAGGAGGCACATCGGCTGGAAGGCTTCTAATGCCAAACTGTAGGCTAGTGGATGCAGGGTGGCTGAGACATGTTGAGCTGTCAGAGGGCACATGTATATCCTCGGTCCTTCCTCATGGTCCAGGTTAGACTACTTGTTGTCCAGCCATGACATTAGTTCCTAGATGGTTGAGGCGTGTCTTTTGGCCAGAATGCTATTGTATCATGTGCTAGTCTTGATGTGACTGCATGTCCCCAAGTCATAATCAGCAACTAGTGAGCTACATCAAGAGATTTTAGAATACTTCCTAATAACATTGGCTCGAAGCCAGAGGTTGGCACACTATGGAAGACCTTTAAGTCTGTGGTCTGGGGTCTGCACAGAAAACAGAGTGGGATACTCAGATCCCTGGGGAATCATATGTGTGCTCTTGAGCTTGAACTTAAAGGTTTGGAGAGGGAGCGATCTCAGATGCCGGAGTCCCTGACTCTGGCAAAGATAAAAGAGAAAGTAACAGAATACAACACGATGCCCTCAGGGAAGTCAAGTTCATGGGTAAATATGCAGTAGTAAAACAATACAGAGAAGGCAAATGACCTAATAGATCCTTAACCAACATGGTTAAGACAACCTGGACTAGTAAGAACATCGTGTTAGCCATGGATGGAACAGTCTTCCCAAGTGGGAAGCCAAAGAGATCATTCAGGGACTTCATTCCTATTACCGAGACCTCTATGATTCTAAAATAGAGCATCCTACCCATTATCTTGAAGATTGAATATATGACACAGCAATAGTTTGGTTAAAGGACACGCAAAGAGAGTACCTAAGCCATGCATTCTCTGTTGACGAAATAGTGTCTGTGATCATCAGCCTCCCCGCGGGATATATGGAACTGTGCTGCTGATTCACAGAACTTTAAACCTGGGCCAGAGTCAACAGTGATGCAGCTAAATCTGGGAGATTCAATCGCTGATATTGTTTGACCTGCTGCATGAAAATGTGATTTAAATATCTATGATTGTAATGGTGGGCAAAGGAAGGCAAAATCTTACATAAAATTAATGATTTCTATACTGAATTAAATGTGATGTGTCTCAAGTCTGCATTTCATAAGTAGACAAATGTACTCATTTTTCCTTGCAATTGTAATTCCTGATGAAGCTAATACAGAAAATATTTATGTGAGGATCTCGCGATAGGAAATATTGGAGAGGTGGGGGTTTTCACTTGTAGGCTTGTGAACTGTATTTTGTAGTAAGTAAACCGTACTGCTGTAGTGCTACTGTACATACTTCAAAATTCTGTTGTTTGTGAATCAGGCCCACAGACTGAAGAAGACAGCCAGTACACAGCCACATGCCAAAATACAAATATATCCAAAGAAGGCACAAAGAGAATAGACCCTTGTGATATGTGCATACAAAAGTAAGATGAAACTGTCTGTGACTGCTGCAGCTGTCATCTCACGGAATCTTGGTGGGTGATGATGCAATGGAATGTGGGAGGCCAGTGGGGCAGTTGGCGGTTAGTGAGACAGAGCTGTTTGTCTACCGTTGTATCTGGATGAGACCTTCTTGTTTGGAGAATAAATAATTTGTCATCTACACTGTGAGTCCTACAATCTTTCACATGAAGCTTATTACACTGGTGACGATGGGTGGGACTGAGTAGTATGACAAGGAAGGTCTCAACAGTTTAAGGTGGCTGGTTTGTTGTTTATCAAGACTTCGCTGAACAACGCTCGGTAGGAATCATTTTTTCTACTAACATTTCTGAGAAAGCGCTGGGTAAAAAAAATCACAGGGGACTGTCTGAGCTATTTTGGGGAGTTTGTGTGCTGAAACAAAGCTTGAAGACATTGATGCTGACGTGGAATCAAATTTACAGTGGATTTGTTTCAAGGTTCCCATTTTTCAGACAAATTGTTTTTTTCCTAAGTGCATTTTAAAACAATATCTTTGAAACCTATGTGCAAGAGCCACTTAACTGCTAGAGCGACATTACAAACAAGCATTTGCAATGCAATAGGTGTCGCATTTGCGAGAGTTTAAGCTATTGGCATTGTAAATGACAATGCCTTTTATTTATATGTTTCGATAATTAACACATAAATAAAAGGCATTGTCATGTACAATGCCAATAGCTCAAACTCTTGTAAATGAGAGACCTAGTCAAAGAAGCGTCCGCCATTGTCCCGGGCTGCTTTGAAATTGAAAGCGTGCATGGCGTACTGAATGTTGCAGGAAAGCATGTCGTGCCTGCAGTAGGAGAAACTCATTAAAGAAAACAGTGCTTACAGACTAAAAAAGACTCACCGTGTAAAAGGGCCAGCCCTCATGGGAGGTTACGAATGAAGACGATGCGGTACTAAGGAGGGACTAACAAGCCTATTAACGAATCAGAAGGAGCCCTTCATTGCACAAGTCTCTTTGCCGGTGTTGCTGCCTGCCCGGGGACTCCATTCCCAATCTTGCTCAGCGGCTGGAGTCACCAACGTCGTGGGTCCACGCCAGGGTGCGCACATAAGCTGCTCGGGACTCCCGCAGCGTGGAAGCCTTTCATTGCACAAGTCACTTTACCGGTGTTGCTGCCTGCCAGGGGACTCCATTCCCCATCCTGCACAGCGGCTGGAGCCGCCAACGTCGTCCGTCCATGCCAGGGGGCGCACATAAGCTGCTCAGGGCTCCCTCAGCGCGGGAGCCCTTTTTGCACAAGTCACTTTGCCGGTGTTGCTGCCTGCCCGGGGACTCCATTCCCATTCTGCACAGCACGTCGTCGGTCTGGGCCAGGGGGCGCACATAAGCCTCTCGGGGCTCCCGCAGTGCGGGACGCACGCATACACGCCTGGCCGTGCCCGGGCAAAGCCCGTGCCAACGGCGGGCCCGTCTGCACCCGTCAGAGCCCGACAGAGGCTGGGCTGGGCCACACCTCTTTCGTCTGGAAGTTGCCATGGGTAAGCACTGATTTGGACAAAGCAAAGGTAAAAGTACCAGGTAACTGTGCTTCTATTATATCTTAACTAACAACAGCAGCAGGGGCATTAACAGATGATATTCACAATGTAGAAGAACAGCTAGGACTGGGGGCTGAGGCACCATCTTTAAACACCCTTCCTACAGTAGTGCCACGACATGTAACTTCAAGCGCAGATATTGACACTAATATAGCCGACGAGGAGAGCGCTCCCACACAGGTCAAGCAAAGCTCGTTGACTCTCTCGCAGGATCCGCTGACCAAAGAAGGGAGTGGACCTGCTAGGAATACATCTCCTCTCTCGAATATGGCCCCCAATAAAAAAAGAAGGAAAAGAGGCACGAAGCTGGGTTCTACTACAATTGATTGTCCAGCTCAGGAGGGGGGTGAAAGAACACTGACCCAGGAGGACCGGCTGCTTTCTCACCTCAATACAGCAGTAGGAGACCTTGTCCAGTCATGCTTGGAGACATTCTTTGGGACAATCCTTGGGACATTCAGGGAGGACTTAGTCACATGTGTTAAGAATGTGTTAGAAGGCATGATGGAGAAGTTGACACGAATAGAGTCCCACTTGGTTGAACTGCTGGACTTTAGCCCCAGGGATAAGAACAAAAATGTTATGTACAGCGTGCCTAATAGTGCCCAAAATACTCAATACACTCAAAAGGTGGCAGCTACTAGGGGGGCACGATATAACACCTTTCACCCGGGGTCATCAAAGCCTGATAAAGATAGCTTAGGGAAAAACACAGCAACTAGACAGGTGGTCACCAATCCAAATCATCTGGGGTCCCACCCGCTGTCAGAATCCCCACCCCTGATAGAGACTAGTAAATCATCCACACATTGGTCTGGTAATAGATGTAGGCTTCATTTACCAACTGAGGCCACTCCTTTAGTAGCAGTACTAACTGGGGTACCCCCTCTCAAAGACAACACTACTGAGACCACAGAAGAGCTCATCCGCAAAGTAAAATTCTGGTGTAAAAAACTGTTGGATTGGGGGACCAGAGCATCTTCACATAATATAATGGCCAGGCGGGTGGGGTGGGTTGGCCGGTGTCCTAAATCAGAAGAGGGTGATTGTATCGTTATCAATTTTGACCAGATTAATGTAGCTGGTTGGTTATTTCAAGAAGGTTGTAACCAAGGCTCGGGTGGTATTAAGGCACTCCCTCTTGGTTATTTTTATCCCCTAATATTGGAGAACCAGGCCAAAGATTCCACAGCTCTGCTGAGACACTCCTTAGGGCTATCTAGTAATGGGCCAGGTATCAGATTTAAGAACAGTGATGGTCTTCCCCTTTTGCTGGGCTCTTCTTATCCACCTATACGTCACTCTAACCCAGCTGACGTTACCAGAGAGAGGGCAGCAGAAAATAGACTCGAACTAACAAAAAGATTCTCCCCTTTGAGTCAGTTAGATACTAACGATTGACTAATAATTTGCTCCCCTAAGCATGGACCACAGATGGTCAACCAGAGTATCTCGACTACTTGCCCCGAAATGGGAGAGCAAGTTAGAACAAATGAATGCTCTAAGGTAAGAAACAAGATAGATGACGCTAGGTGGCATGATTTATTAAGGGAGTAAGATGTGGTTGGGCATCAAGAGACCTGGAAAATCGAGAATACCCTGTGGTTGGATGGCTATACAACTTACTCTGAGCCCGCACGGCCTTCCGTAGCTGTAGACCAAAGGGCGGTCTGAAAATTCTAATCTCCCTAAATGTCAGAGGTAACCATTGTAAATTGGATTCGGGGTCCGGTAATTGTTTTGTGGTTCATATTATGCCTACCAATGCGCCTAAAGCATTTGTAAACTTTTATAATTCATTTGAAAAAACCTCTGTGAATGAACATTTATGTAGTTTGAATCGCTTCCTAGATTCATTTAGGGAAAAGCAAACTACACCTAGTTCGGTTATTATATTAGTTGATTTTAACATACATTTGAGCAAAATGAACTGTCATGTCACTGATAACATTGGCCCTGTAAATCACTCTGATACACACTTTAAACATACACAACAAGGTAGGTTTTTAGAGGATACTTTAGCGGAATTTGGCCTATCATACCCTAATTCCACGAATGACGAGGCTGGTATCCCCTCCTTTAAGGGAAGGGGCGCAAATTCTACAATTGATTATATCTTTATTAACACAGCCTTGTTACCCCTGGTATTAGCCTATACTGCCCAATGGTCACACTTTAGCGACCATAATCCTATACACCTCACATTAGCAGGGGGTATTAGGGTCACACCTAAAATAGGAAGGATCGGTGCCATCCCAAATTTAAAGGCAAAGGATCAAGGCCGCAGACTTAAATGGTGTAAGGTAGTTCCTGATCTTTTTTTAAATGATCTATCAGACACCGTTGGGAGTGAGATAGACCTCTGCCTAGATGGTACGAAAAAGGATGCAGAAATTCTTACAGCATATGACAGGATCTGCAAACAGGTGGCCAGAGCTCTTACATATCCCAGCAAGGAACTTTTAAACAGTGGAGAGAGGTGGTTTGATCACAACTGTACAGTTGCCCACCAAAAGCTACTCTCTGCGCTAAAGCAAAAACCCCAAGATAGAATTTTAATAGCTGCACTTAGGAAAATTTACAAGCAGGCCATACGCACACGCAAAACAGAAATCAAACATGATGCCTGGAACTATTTATTGTCCATAGACGTTATCAAGAATAGTGCTACGTTTTGGGAAATTGTTAATAAACCATTCTTCTCTGGCAGTAGAGGCAGTACAGTGGTATGTAACATACCGGAGGAGCAGTCGTTTAAACATTTTAAACATATATATGCTGACCTGGAGGATCAGGGACTTTCAGGCACACCACCCAGGGTCAAGGCTTATAGTCTGGCTTTCACTGAAAAGGAAGTAGGCGTGGCTATAACTCAAATGACAAGTAACAAAGCTCCTGGACCAGATGGTGTTCCGGCCGACCTTTTTAAGCTGAATGTGATATCATGGTCAAAAATACTAGCACATGTTTTTAATATGGCCTGTCGGTATGGCCTGCCGAGATCCTGGTCCCAGTCAATTATTGTTCCAGTTTTTAAAAAAGGGCAAAGAGGAGACCCACGATGCTATAGGCCAATATCGCTGATTGACCCAGCAGTTAAAGTGTTAGGAAGAGTGGTCCTTAGTAAACTGACAGACTGGTTTAATGAGTGTAATGTACTATCAAACCTGCAATACGGATTCAGGAAAGGTAGGGGTACTATGGACCAGTGCCTTAACCTGCATCTGTTAGAAGGGAAATACACCATTGCCAAGAAAGGGGCACTACATCTGGCCTTCATGGATCTGTCCTCGGCCTTTGACCGAGTGAACAGATCCAAACTATGGGTTTATTACTCAAACTGGGCATGGATAAGAACATCATAATTTTTTTATCTGATCTGCACAGGGACCTTACGGCCACTATAAGATTTGACCAAAGGGGCAATCACAGGCAGGGTATACGCATTATCAGAGGAGTTAGACAGGGATGTATTTTAGCCCCCCTATTGTTCACCCTTTATGTTAACAATCTAGATTCTGTTTTGGGTGGAGCCAGCAAAGACATTCCACATGTGGAGGAACGGCTGATACCAGCGCTCCTATATGCTGATGATGCCGCCTTACTAGCCTGTACAGCGGTCGGCCTACAATGTCTCTTAAGCTCTTTTGTAGATTCTATGAGATCATTGGATCTAAAAGTAAATTCCTTAAAATCTCACACAATGATTATGGGCTCTAAACATAGAGAACCCAAAACGCATTTTTGTGAAGGAAACAAAATATCTAGGGTAACTACATTTTTGTATTTAGTGGTCCTATTCGATGATAGGGGCTCTTGGGTACTGCAAAAGAAAGCCAAAAGAAATGCCATGGCTAGATCGACAGTAGCGGTTCTTGATTTTGCGCGTAGGCTAGGGACGAAGCCAGTGCAAGCAATGCTGAACATATACAGAACAAAATGTATCGCTATTTTAACTTACGGCTCTGAAATCTGGGGATATAAGGAAGTTAAGGATCTTCAAATAGTGGAAAATAAATTCTAGAGACATTTTTATCAGTTCCACAAGGTAAATAGTTTTACTTATTTATTTACTTACATTACTCCTGCCCGTCGTATGTCCGACTCCACTACCCCCCACCCAACCCCTCCCCCGCTCCACCGCCCTGCAGCACTCCCTCTGCAAGCCGCCACTGGTTAGGAGAAATGTGAAGAAGAAATTTTTCTGTGGAAGGCTAATGCCGTCTTTAACAGCTGAGAGGTTTCAGTCAGGGCAGCAAAACAATTACATCTCTTCGACATTTCATGGAGTGCTTTAAGCACTGGATTTAATTGCGGCTGTACACTGTGATAATTATTCCTGTTGTTGGTGTAGGAACGGCATTTTGGAGGTTTCTTCTGCAGAAGCAGTTTTAACGCTGGTGTCGCATTTATTTAATTTCATGTGGAGAAGAGCTTGAGCGAGGCACTATTGTGCTGAAAATTCCAAGTGCGTGGTAATCTGAACAATTAAGCAGTGTAGTTTTCTTTTAGCTCTGTTTCCCTGTCAGAACTTTAACTTGGTCTACTGCAGAGTGAATATGATCGGTGTGCAGAAATGCATTTTCTTCATTAAAAATGGTTTAAAAGCTGCTCACGTTTGGAGCCCTCCGGCTTTGCTTTGTCCTTTATTGCTAAAACTCTCTCTCTACCCCACAGTTTGAGAGAGAAAATAGAAAGAGGACAACTGTTAAAAAAGGAAAAGTGCCACACAAAAAAGGGTCAGCTATTTTAGAACAGCTTTAGCTGAGTGAAGAGATTCTTCTAAACTTTGGATCCAGTGATTTGCACACTTGTGAAACATTCAGTGCAAATTACGATAGTATGAATTACAACTCCACTACGAATTCAGTAATTCCCATATGGTTTCAGTGATTTGCACACACTATAGCTGTTCAGTGCAAATCACGGTAGATACTTCTGCACTACGGATCCAGTGATTTGCACACTAGTGGAACATTCAGTGCAAATTACGATAGTGTGAATTACAACTACATCATAAATTCAGCAAATCACATATAGTTTCAGAAACTTGCACACTCAACAGCTATTTAGTGCAAATCATGGTACATTTTCAGTACTTTGTACTCTAAAGTGCAGTGCAAATTACAACAGTGTGAATTATGACTACACTACAAATTCACATTCGGTTTCAGTCACTTGCACACTTGACAGCCATTCAGTGCAAATCACGATACGCTTTCAGTGATTTGCACACAAAAGTGCAGATTACGGTTAAACTACGGTTTCAGTGATTTGCACACTCATAAGATGTTTTGTGCACACCACAGATCTTGCATTTTTAGTAATTTGCACACTTGAGGACTATAGCGCAAGTTACAATCTCACATAAAGTCTTGGTTAACAGTTTTGTTTTGCAGGGAAGGTTTCGGGCAGATAGTTCGAGTGCTGGAGTTTCTCGTCGAACTTTGTAGTGTGTGTGAAGGGTATATAATGCAGAATATAACAGCACCTCCGTTTTTCTTAATGACACCTTGCACACCACCCATAAAATGGCAAAAATGGAAGAAGGTTTTTGAAGGGTATGCCAGAGTATGTGCTACCACATTATGTTCAGAAAGGAAAACAGTGTTGTTGTTGCATTGTTTAGGTACTGAAGGCCAGGAAGTCTTTGATCATTTACCAGCGGTAACAGATGCAGATGCTGAAGATTTGAGTCAGTATGAAAGGCGCATAAGAAAATTAGACAAGCACTATTTACCAAAAGTTAGTACTATATTGGAAAGATACCATTTTGACAGACGGAATCAGAAAGAAGGGGAGAGAGTAGAAAATTATGTAACAGCTGAGGAAGTTAGCTTCATCTTGCAAATTTTCAGCTCTGGTAGAAGAGAGGATTTGGGATCAATGTATGCTTAGATGTAATATAGAGAAGGTTTGTGAAGAATTATGGCAAAAAGATGATCCCAGTCTTGATGAAGTGCTTTTAGTAGCAAAGCAAATAGAACATTCTATTAAGTGTTTGGAGGTGATAAAAAGAGATGGATTAAAAGATGCTGGCCTAACAGTAAAAAGCAACACAGTAAAACCACAAGAGAAAGTTTTCAGAAGGTAGAAAAAAAGAAAGAATTTTTAGGAAAATGTTTAAGGTGCTGGTAGACAGGTCATTTAGACAATGACAAAATGTGCCCTGCTACTAAAGTAACATGCAATTTTTGTAAAAACAAAAAAAAGGGCAATTTGGCAGTTGTATGTCATATGGAAAAGTTTAAAGGGAAAGTTTCAGAAGTTGAAGATCACAAAGTGGGGGATGATGTTGATGATTCAGATTTTGAGTGTGGACAAATAGTCTTGCAACTTTGCAGTGCTGAACGAAATAGTCCAGTTGATGACATATATGTTAACAGGAAAAATCTAAAGTATTATTTGTTTCAGGTGCAAAGATTACTATTGTTTCAATTAAGTTTTTTGCTGAGAAACTTGAAAAGAAAGTTACTCTACTGAAACCTGACATAGGACCCTATGCTTATGGGGAAAACCCATCAAATTACATGGATATTTTGTAGAATGATTGAATATAAACAATGTAAGGTTAATGCAAATGTTTATATGTCACAAAAAGGGATAGCATTCTTAGTTGGATACATCAGAGAGAAATGGGGCTCATACTTGATCCTAACCATGAACCTCCAATACTATTGAAATAAAATTTCAAGATACAAAGTGTAATTAAGCATGAAGCTCCTGAGAGTGAATTTCTAAAAGACATAAAATTAGGCTTTCCAAATGTTTTTCAGGAAGGTTTAGGTTGCATGAAAAACTTTACACACAAAATACATTTAATTGACAATGCCAAACCAGTGTGTGGGAAGGTCAGGAGCAATCTAGTAGCTGTAAAGGAGGAAATGTGTTTAGAACTTGAAAGGCTTAAGGGCGAAGGAGTCATTTAGGAAGTGCAAGGGACAGAATGGTTAACTCCTGTAGTTGCAGCTAGAAAAGGGAATGGAAATCTAAGTTTATGTATAGATCTCAGAGAACTCAACAACTGTGTGATTATAGATAAATAACCTTTGCCAAATATTACAGACATGCTCACATTACTTGATGGGGCAACGTTTTTCTCTACAATAGACCTCACATCAGCCCACCACCAGATTACACTTGATGAGGAATCACGCATTCATTACTACATTTGGTACTTTCAGATATGCAAGATTACCATTTGGTTTGGTGTCTGCTGCATCGGTTTTTCAGAGAGCTTTAGAAATGATACTCAATGGTGTAAAAGGAATAAGGATATATCAAGACGATATCTTAGTATTTGGAAAATGTGCCTCAGCATGATCAGAGGGTGAGACAGGTTTTAAGAAAACTTGAAAATTCTATTTTGACAGTGAAGCTAGAAAAATACAAATCCAGGAGAGAATCCATAGATAATTTGGGGCACACCATTACTGGTGAAGGCATAATTCCCAAGGATGATCTAATTAACACCATAAATAATTTGAAAACCCCAGCCAACAAAGAAGAGTTGATGAGATTTCTAGGTATGGCAAAGTACTATAGTCAATTTGTCAAGAGTTTTGCGGAAATGTGCTCAGCAATGAGAAATTTACTCAAGAAAGGAAAGGAATTTATTTGGGATTCTGTTTGTGAAGTGGAGTTCAAGGAGGTGAAACAAAAATTTAGTTTAGCACCCAAACCTAAGAATTTTGACCCAAAAAGGAAATCGGTTCTCACGACAGATGCAAGTCTTAAAGGAGCAGTCTTACAACAAGGAGAACAGGGTTCAGAACAAACCATTTTGTTCCTCTCAAGAAGTCTCAAGATTCAGAAAACCGCTACTCAGTTATAGAGAGAGAGGCACTTGCGGTTTTTGGGCAGTCAAAAAGTTAACAGAATTCTTATGGGACAGCAAATTTGAAATCAGAACTGATCACAAACCTTTATGTGACATTTTTAAAAGGAAAGGCATAGATGCAGTGTTATGTAGAATTACAAAGTGGGTGATTGCTCTTCAGGAGTATGATTTTGAAATAAAATATATTCCAGGCACTAACAACACTGTAGCTGACCCTTTATCTAGGTTATTGTCTATAGAGGAAGAGGCGCAAGGTGAAGACTTGAATTTGATGATAAGGAGTTTGAGCAAGAAATGGTCTGAGAAACTGGTGATGCCATTGTGTCAGAAGAGAAATGTCAGTCAGAACTGAAATCAGATAAAACCTTACAAGAAGTTCTACACTTATTGAAAACTGGATGGGGTGGCAGCAACAAAATGAGTGAAGAAAGCAAAACGTTCTGGGGAATTAAAGATGAGTTATCAGAAAGTCATGGATTACCATTCAGATGAACCAGACTTGTTCCTCCTCTTACGATGAGAGAAGAACTCCTGTCAGTAGCTCATTGTGGACATCAAGGTATGTCTAAACCTAAGGAGCGGTTGAGAATGACGTATTGGTGGCCAGGTATGGATCTACAGGTAGAAAGATTGATTTGAGAATGCATGCTGTGTGTTTTAAGTGAAAAGTCCACGAAACCCAGGGTACAGCCCATGGTGATTAGAGAACGTTCTGCTGAGCCTTGGGAAGAGGTTGCTTTGGACATACTTGGTCCAGTACGAAGTGATGGTTGTGAAACATACATTATAGTTTTGATGGATATGTATTCGAGATGGCCTGAGGTACACTTCACACAAGGAATCGTAACTAAACATGTGGTGAGGTTTTTGAAAGAAATGTTTGGGAGGGAAGGTTTACCATGAATACTACTAACAGACAATGGAGTTCAGTTAGTTTCCAAAGAAATTGAAACATTTTTAAGAGAATGTGGAATAAAACACAAAAATTGTGCATTTACCATCCAGAAACAAATGAAATGGTAGAACGTTTCGACCAAGTATTAAAGGAGACTATTCATATAGCCAAAGATAATGCTTTGATCTGGAAGGAGGAAGCCCGTAAGAGAGTAGAAGCTTATAGAATCACACCACATTCTACTACTGGTAGAACTCCTTTTGAAATATTTTACGGTAGACGTCCCTGCACATTAATAAATCGTTGGTGGATCAATGATTTAAAGGAAAACTCAACTGCAGTAGATGAGGGTGAAGAGTGGGGATTTAGAGAAGAGAGGATAATCCAAGCACGCAAACAACACTAAGATAGGAGGAAGTCAGTGAAGCAAACAAGAGTTGTTGTTGGTGATCTGGTTATGATAAGGAAACCAAGTGGTAAGGAAGGTGGTTACAAACTTTCCAGACCCATTAAGGTCATAAAGATCTTCAACAATGCAGTGAAGACAGAAGATCATAAAATATGGAACCTGAACAGAGTAGTGATTTATAAAGGGACGATAGCTCAGGAAAGCATGTCTGCAAATATGTCAGGTGGTAAGAAAACTGAGAGTAAGATGGAATACAGGGAAAGATCTTGAGAAGATGTTAAAGCTCCAAAGTATCTTGAAGATTACGTGAGATGAACGTCTTTCATTTTCATCTGGAGGTGTATATCATTTTTTTAAATAGGAAAATTAGTATTCTCATCATATAGCATTTGTAGTGCACATCTTATCTTTTATTTTATATGTTTAGATATTAATGTGTTTTTTAAATTTCTGTTAGAAAGTGTTTATATTTGTTGTTTGATTAAAAGGGGGAGATGTGTGATATGTGCATACAAAGTGAGATGAAGCTGTCTGTGACAGCTGCAGCTGTCATCTCACGGAATCTTGGTGGGTGATGATGCAATGGAATGTAGGAGGCCAGTGGGGCAGTTGGCAGTTAGTGAGACAGAGCTTTGTCTACCATTGTGTCTGGATGAGACCTTCTTGTTTGGAGAATAAATACTTTGTCATCTACACTGTGAGTCCTGCAATCTTTCACATGAAGCTTCTTACAACCCTCTCTTCTATGTAACTTATTTTCTCCATATACCTATACTCTAAAATAGTATTAAAACCATTTTACATGAAGTCTCTATGCTAGTTTTTTGGAGCAAGGCCATGATGTATTTTCTGGTGGTAATTCATCATACTTCATTATAAGCAAACTTCATATGCTTAAACACTGAACTAGTGCACAGCACAGGTTATAGAGCTAAAATCCCTGCGGTTGTGGGATTTTAGCACTTGAGTAAACAGACGTCGCTTACAAATGATGTGAAAAACTTGTCTTACTCTACCATTGCAAGTTTTGGCGCCTATCCATGTATTGGTCCTCACTCTTTTGCTCTATATCCACCCATGGATACTCATGCACATCCAACATGTTCTAAAAGATTCAGGGATTACAAAACATTTGAATAAATCTATCCAACAGAGGCCAGCCTTGCCCCTAGAAGATACATCATGTGTCTGAATGTAAATGCTCCAGATCCTATAACAAGTATGTGATCCACCCAACAGAGGCACATGTGATTGATGGAGCAGGGAAAATAAAAAAATTTAACCCCTAACAAATTTTATAAATTATTAATAAAATGTTCGTTTAAATGTATTAATCAACACTGTATGTGTGGGAATGGTAATATGCCAATGTGTGTGCTAAATAATCTATTAATAAATGTCTGTGTGTCTAAATTATAACGTAAAAATAAATGCGTACTAATAAAAATAAATGCATGTTATTGGGCTTCATAGAAATAAAACGTGTCGTTGCAAAAACAAATAGTGATGGTAAGTAAGGAACAGCTTAAATGTTGCTTTCTGCTAGGTAACAACTAATTGGGGTACGTAGACGGGAGGGAAACGAAAGGGATATTTTTCTCTATTTTAATTATGTTTTGTTTGCCTCAAATTAGTGCTTCTAAAGTATAACCGAGTGGCGAGATAAAATGGCCGCCAATGGGAAGATGTGCGCAGGCGCAAGGGAACACATGACACGGGATGAAATTGGAGAAAGCTCAACCTCGTGATGTTTCTGAGAGGCTAGGATGCAAGAAATGGTCAAGGCTGGTGTGACCTAATTGAACTGATAGTGTGCCATGATGATCAGCAGAGAGCCCGTGGGAAACAAGTCTAAGAGAAAGGACAATGACTGCGGAGTTCTCGAATGTGTCGAAAGAAGTTACAAATGAACTGATCGAATCGGATGGAAATGTTTAAGCGTATGGGAAAGGAAATGATCCAAGGACCCTTGAATCCAAGAGAACTTGATTAAAGAATGAATAAGCTGACATGCATGGACCAATGAAAGAAAAGCGTGATATTAATGTTGCAACAGTTAGTTAGCAAAGTTAGAATTAGGGTATAAGAGGGCCTACTCTTAGTGGGAGGGGTTCAGTTGATGTCAGTCGTGGTTGCAGGCACAGTCAGGAGAGGAGTTGAAGAGTCGTATTGGTGGCTTCCAGTGCTGGGTGGTCCTGATCGATCCCTTACTGAGCGGGAGATGCTGAAAGACTGTTAGAGGAGACGGGTTGCAGGTAGCTGATGCTGACGAGCTGAAGTTGCTGTTGCTGTCTTTATTTTACAGTTGAGTATGAGAATCAGGCTATTTCTAATTCCTAACTTAGGTTAGAAATCATTAGGCTAAATTAGGAAGCTAGGCAGGTAATTAGGGTTTTGGCTTCATGACAAATTTTCCTTTCTGCAATAAATTAATTATGCTTAATAAAAATTGTGAATTTAAGAATGAATAATTGAATAAAGTATTAAAATTCTTTTCATGCTTTTTAAATTATATAAAATTTAAGATTCTTTAAACACAAAATGACTCAGTGGTTATTTTCCTAAATGATTGTGACATAAGTAATTGGTTATTGTGATTCAGCTGGTCTTAATCACTATGAACTAATTTCTTAAATGAATGATTCATCGACAAACAATAAGCAGGAATATCTTAAGAAATAACTGAAAGAAAGGGACAAAATAAGGTAATAAGATATCCTGGCTCTTCCAGCGGTACATAAAATGGTGTTCTCCATTTAGTTCTCATGCTTCTCCTAGGAGTACAGAATTTCACAAAGGTGTAAAGGAAATCTAGGAGTGTGCATGTGTGTTAGACGATGTTTATGGGCCCCATCGTCATGTGGATATGAGAAATATAGTTTGCCCCTGGATGACCTATAAGTAACCTAGGAGGAGAATAGTTTTTATTGTACGCGCTGCATCAGATTTTTGGTAGCAGAGTTATGGTTTTCTATAGATTAGTTTAGTGATTATTGTTTATTGATTATTGATTATTTTTGATGACTAACACTTTATGTTGAGTCATGTTATATGTAAGTTTTCATGCTTCTGGGATGTAGGAAGTGGAACACGTGTGGCAAGAGAAGTCACATGGAATTTGGTACATGGTCTGAATTCATTTTTGGTTATAACGCAGGTTGTGTTATGTTAGGGATTTCTGTGTGAAAAGTGTGTAAACGAAATAGCAAATCACGTTTACTTGTGAAACTTTGGCCTTAATTCTCAGGAGCCTAGTCTCCACATGTGTCTTATCCCCAGAGAAACGAGTAAATTGTTTGTTTGAAAGAAGGGTAAGGTAGAGGGAAGTGCTACTTTATCGGTGAGAGTAAATAATTCTGTGGTAGGGTAGAGGTAAGCGCTGCCTACTGGAAAAACAGGATTCTTGTGTAAAAGGACAAGGCTGTCACTTTGTTTAGCGAATCAGACTATGGAATTGTTTATTTGTTGTAACTAACGAAGAAAACAGTGAAAAGAAAATTGCCGATAAATTTTGTAAAGGAAAAGTGCCGCGCTAGGATTGGATAGTGCGCTAGTCACGTGAACACAGAGCAGGAGTGACGTAGAAAAGTGCCGCGCTGGGATTGGTTGGTTCGCGGACGGTGGGAATTGTTCTGATTGGTACTTTAGTGTGAGTCGCGCTGTAATTGGTCGAAGTTCGGTACACAGAAACAGCGTTAGAGTAAAGAAAAAACAAATAGAAAACATGCCGTATTACGAGTATGAAAGGGAGAGAACGTCATGGACGACGAAATTGAAGAATTTCTTTAAGAAAGACAAAAAGGTTGTGACTAGAGAGGGACAAGTAATTCCTCCGCCGAAATCAGCAGCTTCACACATGATGCTGAAATATGGATATCATACGTGCATATGGTTGGACAATTGGGTAAAATATACAAAGAATGATGGAGCATTGGCTTTCCCTGAAAATGGTTCTTTTAATGTAGCGGTTTTACGGAATTTAAGAGAAAAGATGTTTAAATTGGAACCTAGACCGACACAGTTTGAGGCTTTAACAGAATGGGAAGATGAGATGTACGAGCGAGAAAGATTCAGAGGAATGAAAGGTTATGAGTTTGTGCCCGGAAGATTGTGGGGAATGAATCATGAGGACAGAATAAAACGATGGAGATGTGCTAACATGACAGGAGGTTTGTTTCCAGCTTTTACAGTTGAGGAGGGGACTAAGAAAAAACGGACTGAGAAAAAGAAACATATAGAGAGAGAAAAGTATATGCATGAGAGCGAAACGGATGACGAATTGCTGGAAGATATATTAAATAGAAATCCACCTCCGTATCAGCAGAGTTCTACAGTGGTGACACCAAATGCGCCACCAATAGAGACTATGCGAAATAAAAGTCCGGAAAAGAGGAATGAGGTAAATAGGTCACAAGAACAAATGAGAACTTCTCAAAATGAGGGAATAGAAAGCGAAAATGCAAGTGAATTGGCAAGGACAACAAAAGAACTAACTGAGAAAATTAGAGAAAATTAGAGAATTAACGAAAAATATGGAAGCAGTTACTGTGCCTGTAACAATAGGTCCAGTAATACCAGTTTTTGAGAATCAGAAAATTGATGAACGATCTTTGGTGATTCCCTTGAGTTCACAATTTCAGAGAGAAAAGGAAAGAATGGAAACAAGTCCAGGTACAAGCAATTTGGCTAGTGCTTACAGACCAAGTCCACCTGAAAATTTGACAATAAATGAGTGTAACGGTAGAAAAATACCTATGGTAACTGAATCTGCAACAGTGACACCTGAAAAGAGTGGAAATTGGACAGAAATAAATAGTACTCCCATAGGTCCGACTCCTGATGAGTTAAATGAGTGGATGAAAGCTTTTAAAATAAAAGAAACAGAAGAAAAAACCATTAGATGTGATCAGATTGAAAATAGATATGGAAGAATTAATTCTAGGAACGATTGGTACTGAAAAGATAAAAAATTATCAGGATGATGAAATAATGTTTCTGTGCAAAAGTATAACATGGAGGGCAAAGAATTTACATGACAAATTAGAAGAAGTGGCTAGTGAGATCGGGATAGATTTTGCAAAAGTAAAAACATTGCAGAAACCATACAGAGTAGACTTTTGTGAAAAAGATATTGAAAATTTGAATACAGCAGGAAGGCTGACACAGATAAAGGAGTTGATTGTGTTGTTGAGAAAATGGGGTGATGTGGACAGGTGGAAGGTTAGATGGACAAAGAAGAATGAGAAAAGTATAGACAAAGGTTGATTGGCTTTTATGATAACAGAAAAAGAACCTGTTGTTAAAGAATACCCTATGAGAGAAACTCCAGGTGGTAGTTACGTGCATGTTCCCTGGACTAGGCAGGACATCCTGTCATTTAGAAATGATTTTCCAAAGTTAAGAGAGAAGCCAGTTGAGTGGTACCGACAAGTAGAAAGGTTTGTAAAGGTCTCAAAAGTGTTGTGGATAGATTTGGATGGATTGTTTGACTTAGTGGTACCAACGGATCTGTGGTCAGAATGTAAGATTACGGTTGACTGGCCAACTACAGAATATCCAAGAGATCCTAAGACAGGAGCTCCAGGACCAGATGTGATGAAGAAATACGACAAGGTGATTACCTTTTTGAAGAATAAGATTCCTCCCAAAGAGACAGATTGGGTTAAGATTGATAGAACTACACAGGAAAGTAAGGAGTCTGTACATGCATATTATGAGCGATTGTTATTGGTTTTCAAGCAGTATAGTGGTTATGAGGAATTGAGTGAAAAGGACATGAGTCATTTTGTATACCGATTTGTGTTTGGCCTGAAACAAGAAATAAGCGATATGATTAAGCAACATATGATAAACTGGCAGAATGGAAGTGTAGATGAGGTGCTGAGGTATGCTAAGTATTGTAGTGATGAAATAGAGAGTAAACAGCGTAAGTTGAAAGAAAAGGCAATGTGGGCACAAGTGAAAGTGGCAGAAAAACAAGAAGCCCAATTGGACAATAATAATGGAAACGAATCAGGACAGAATAAGATGCGACCAAACATAGGTAAAGGAAAAGGTCAAGTGAGTCTAGAAGAGGCAAAGAAGAAATGGCCATGTCATAATTGCGGAAAATTAGGGCATTGGAGAAATGAGTGTAAGTTCCCACCTAAACCTAATCCGGAACATCAATCATTAACTCCACAGGTGCAGAATGAGGTAGTTGTTCAACAAAGTCAGGTGCCACAACCACCACTTCCCAACACTGTTAACCAGCAAAGATACAGTACAGAAACAGGATTCTACGGAGGAGAGCAGGTAACACAGTTGCCGCGAGCAGCTAACATTTCTCAGTATTGGTTGCGTCAGAGTGAGGATGACCCGGATGAAAGTTTCTGACGGTGCGCAGGAGAGGGGAAAGAGTGCGTGCTTGGCGCAACTCTAGAGGTAGATCAGTCTGGTCCCTTTGTGGATGGAGAAGTGAATGGTGCAAACGTAACATTCCTTGTCGATACTGGAGCTACCCGTTCTACTGTTAGATCAGTGGAAATTCCAAACCTTCCTCTCTCAGGTGAATACATCCAAGTGGTAGGAGTAGCCAATCAGCAGATTAAAACCCCACTTACTGAATTGGTGGAAGTAAAAATTGGTTCTTTTAGCAAAATGCATAAATTTGTAGTGTGCGATTGTAGTCCTGTAAATCTTTTAGGTCGTGACCTTTTGTGCAAAATGAATTGCACAATTTATTGTACGCCAGATGGAATAGGTTTCCAGACTTCAGATGAAGATGTTTTGTATAAAGTAACTTTGATGAATCAAGAACCTGAAACGAATGGTTTATTTCCTGCATTTGATGCAGAAAAACTTCCAGAAGAACTGAAAAGTACAGTAAAAGAAAGTGTGTGGGATTTTACAGGAGAGGACATTGGATTAATGAGAGAAGTTGATCCCGTAAAAGTAACAGTGAAAGAAGGGATAATTTATCCAAACACGCCACAGTACAAATTAACTCCAGAAATAATTGAAGGAATAACTCCTGTGATAAACAAGATGATTGAACAGGGGATTCTGAAAGAAATCATGAGCAGTCCATGTAATTCACCTATTATGGGACTGAAAAAGCCAAATGGAACATATAGAATAGTACAGGATTTGAGAAAGATCAACAAAATAGTTGTACCATGTTGTCCAATAGTGCCAAACCCTGCAGTAATTCTATATCAAATCCCACATGAAGCTGAGTGGTACACTGTGATAGATTTGTGTCACGCATTTTTCTCTATTCCTTTGCATCCAGATAGCCAGCCATTATTTGCATTCCGGTTCGGAGAGCGTATTTTGGCATGGTGCCGAATTCCACAGGGGTATACAGAAAGCCCCTCAATTTTTAATCAGATTCTAAAGAAATCTCTGGAAGATTTAAAAATGCCAGAAAAATCAGTGATGGTGCAGTATATCGATGACCTATTGGTGGCATCGAAAACTAAAGAAGCATGTGTAAGTGACACAATTGCTTTACTGAACCATTTGGAGAAAAGAGGACATAAAGTGTCCCCTTCAAAATTACAGTTTTGTCAGAAAGAAGTCCAGTATTTAGGGCATAAAATTGAGAAAGGAGTGCGGAAAATAGCGACAGAAAGAGTAAGAATGATTCAAGGAATGAGAGCACCAATGACTCAAAGAGAGGTAAGAATGTTTTTGGGAATGGTTGGATATTGTCGACAGTGGATAAGTGGATTTTCTTTGATTGCAAAACCCTTACAAAAATTGACAAAGAAAGATGTAAAGGACCCTTTTGAGTTAAACAAAGAAGAAATGAAATCTTTCAAAGAATTGAAAAAGAAACTGTGTGAGGCCCCTGCTTTAGGCATGCCTGATTATGAGAAGGATTTTGAGTTGTACTGCAGTGAAAGAGATGGATGTGCATTTTCAGTACTGGTACAAAAACACGGGACCATGAAAAGGCCAATCGCTTACTTTTCAGCTGTTTTAGATCCTATAGCAAAAGCATTGCCTGGGTGTCTGAAAGCAGTTGCTGCTACTTGTGTAAGTCTGGAACAAAGTGAAGGTATAGTGATGGGGTATCCACTGAGAGTGTATGTTCCCCATTCAGTAGAAATTCTTTTGACAAGAACAAAAACACAGTACATGACACATAGTCGGCTGACTAAGTACGAAAAAGTCATCTTGAGTGCTGAAAATGTGACCATAGACAGATGCATAAATGTAAATCCTTCTACATCATTGCCAGATGAAGAGAGTATAATTGAACAAGACGAAGTAGATCATGATTGTCTGAATGTGCTGGAATATTGCACAAAACCAAGAGCTGACATAAAAGATGAACCGTTAAAGGAATCGGATTATGTCATGTTTGTAGATGGTTCATGTTTACGCACAAAAGAAGGAGTGTTAAGCGCAGCTTACGCAGTATGCACAGTGGCAACTGTGATGGAAGCGTCTTGTCTGAAAGGAGTTAGGTCTGCCCAAGTTGCAGAACTAATTGCTTTGATTCAAGCATGTAAATTGGGGAAAAATGTACGAATCACGATTGTGACCGATAGCCAATATGGTTTCGGCATCGTACACGATTTCGGACAGATTTGGTCACAAAGAGGATTTCTGACATCTGCAGGAACACCTATTAGAAATGGAGATTATGTTAAAAAACTGCTTGAGGCGATACAGTTGCCTAAACAAATAGCTGTAGTGAAGTGCAAGGCGCATAAGAAAAACAAAGACTACATAGCGGTCGGCAATAATTATGCTGATGAGATCGCTAGATATTGTGCGGAAAACATGGCGTCACTGAACAAAAATAGAGAAAGGGAACATGTCTCTTGTCCTTTGCTTTTCACTAATACAGTCGAAACATGGGATGAAGTAAGGCAGTTACAAGAAACAGCAAGAGATGAGGAAAAAGATTACTGGATAATAGGTGGATGTAGAAGACAGGAAAATAATGGTGTGTGGGTATACAGAGATGAAAGACCAGTTATGCCTGATAGCATGATTGCAGACATGGCACGGATGTACCATGGACAAGCTCATATTGGGAGAGATGCAATGATTAGACTTTTTAGACAAACCTGGTATAACCCAAAATTCAGAGCCATTGCTGAAAGTCTTTGTCAAAGATGTCTTATTTGTCAACAGTTTAACCCAGGAAGAAAAACAGTAGTGAGTCTAGGAACAATAGGACGAGAAGGAGGTCCATTCACAAGAATGCAGTTGGACTTTATTGAGATGCCCCCTAGTAACAGATTAAGATATGTTCTAGTGGTTGTCTGTTTGTTCTCTCGTTGGGTGGAGGCATACCCCACAAGAAGGAATGATGGAACAACAGTGGCAAAACTTATGCTGCGAGAGTTCATTCCAAGGTATGGTTTTCCAGTCACGGTTGAGACAGATAGAGGAACACATTTCCAAAATGAGTTGATCCAATTGATTTGTGAAGCACTGAGTATTAAATAAAAACTACATTGTGCTTACAGACCAGAGGCTTCTGGGGTAGTAGAGCAGATTAATGGAACAATTAAAAACAGGTTAGGAAAAATGTGTCAAGCTACAGGACTCAAATGGCCAGATGCACTGCCTCTTGTTCTGATGACAATCAGAAGCATCCCTGAAAAGAAAACTGGACTCAGTCCCCACGAGATGATTATGGGACGAGCAATGAGACAAGCACACGTACCCGTCAACAAGTTATTAACTATAACTGATGATCTAGTACTGGATTATTGCAAGGGACTGGCTGATGTGGTGCGTTCTGTGTTTCATCAGGTTGGACCGGATGCGACCACTCTTGAAAGAAAACCAGCTCATGACTTGAATCCAGGAGACTGGGTCCGCATAAAAGTCCACAGGAGAAGAAACTGTCTAGTTCCGCGTTGGGACGAGCCAAGACAGGTAATCCTAGTGACAACGACTGCCGTCAAGTGTGCAGGAGTAAAGAACTGGGTTCATGCCAGCCACACAATCAGAGTTCCAGAACCTACAGATCGACATGTGAGTCGGCGTCTGGAAGTGTGGGATAAAAGTTTAACGGCTGGGACAACAAAGATAAAGGAAAGGGTGCCAGAACTTGAAGATCGACCTGAAAGTCGACATCTGGAAACCCCAACGGCAAACACCTCTAGAGAAGAAGAGGAACAAGAAGAAGAAGAAGAAAGAAATTCAGAAATTCCAGAACTTGAAGATCGACCTGTAAGTCGACATCTGAAAATATCTGACACAACTTCAGGATCTGATGATTCAGCTGCAAACTGGGAAGAATTCCGAAAGAGAACTTGGGGTTATAAACCAATTAGAGAAGAAACTGAGCAAGAAATTGAGTTAGATGAACAACCAGGTACAAGTTATGGTGGAACTCCTTCAGAAACAATATTAATAGATGAAGTAGGGAAAGAAGTACACAAAAGATTAGAAAATCGAGAAGAACCCCGAGGAAGAACAGGGAAATTTAGAAACAGAAAAGGAGGAAAACACCAAATCGGAAAAACACCGAGGAGGGACAGTAATAAGGGAAAACCAAAAGGAGAAGACAGATCCACCAGTAGGAGATGATGAGATTATAAGTTTCAAAATAAGAGACAATAGTGAGACAGTTGAAACAGAAACAGAAGAAAGTGGAGGAGAGGAAAAAGCAAAGACTGAATCAAGAAAAAGAAATTGGAAATCAGAAAGAGAAGGTGAAGCCAAAAGGCCAAGAAAAGGAGATAATTGGCCCAACAGCTATGTAAGAAAATTGAGATATAGAATAATAAGAGCGGAAGACGAAGGTGCTGAACAAGTAAATGAAGTAACAAGTCAAAAGGGACAAGAAAAACCCAGTGGAAAAAGATTACAAAAGTCCAAAAGGACAAAGAAAGTGAATTCAAAATTTAAGTCACCTGAGTGGCTGTATATTGCACTAACTGATTACAAAGAAGAAGAAGAAAACACTCACGGAAACCAGAGACTGAGAAGTCGGATGGGCAAAGGTGAGATGCAACAAAAGTGAAGTGAAAACTTATAGTGCTTCTGCCGGACATGACAATTTTACTGGATGTGACAAATCACCGGATGTGACAACGAAAGAATTCTGGAGAGAATTAAAAGAAAGTACCAAGCAAAGACTTTTTGAAAGCAGAGTGGCATCTAAGTCATTTCTGAGGTGTAGTGACACAATTTTCTGAAACTTAACAAATAGAAAAAGAAAAATGGAAAATAATAGGGATAGAAGAGATAAATGTGAATTTATAAAGAGATGGTGCAAAATGTGCTGCTTTTGTACAGGGTTATTAATGACCATATGGATAGTTTTAGCAATCACAATTCCTATTAGTGTAGATGTGATAGAAGCAAAAAATGATACTAAACTGGAAAAAGAAACTAGTATTAAAGAACCAGTTATTTTAAGAAGTAGTGCAGAGTTGCATAAGGATAGGTCAGTAACAGATTTTTCAAAGAATGTTTTTACAAAGTTGTTGTATGAGTACGTAGAAACAATGGACGTAAGAGATTGTTATGTTTGTATGCAATTGCCTGCATCAGTATCAGAAGGTGTGACTTATCATCACCTACCTCTGACTTATGAAATAACATGTAGTGTAATAGCGAGCTTATTTTATAAAACAGGTAGATTAGAATCTTATTATACTGATATAGATAAGATTTTTGCAAACATTCCAGTAGTACCAGAACTTAACAAAGTAAAACCAGCAAAAGTTTTAGGAGAATTCTTTTTAGAACATAGAAAATTAACGTTAGAAGAAATAATTAGTAACAACCTTACCTGTGAGTTAAAGAAAGAAGAAAAAGTATTTTTAGAAATGGTTGAAGAAAGAAGAATGACATTTCAAAAAGAAGCAATAAAAGAGGAAGGAAAACGCTTATGGACGTTTGAGGAAGGAAATCATGAAGGGAAAAAGATAAATGCAGCAATGACATTAGACTGGCCGCAAACAGGAAAGTTGTGCATTAGGAGAAATAAGACAGTCTATGACAATTACTTTGTAGGTTCCAGTATCTGCCATGACAATTATCAAATTCTGGGAGGTTGGGGATTCAAAGGTGGAAAGGACCCAATATTTCCAGGTATCTATTATATTTGTGGGAATAGAGCTTATTACAGGTTACCGGACCATTGGTATGGAACTTGCTATGTAGGCCTGGTCTTTCCCAAAAATTTTCACATGGACAGAGAAGAAAAGGGAACATACAAGATGATTAATAGATTTACACGTAGAAAGAGGGAAAGTTTTTCAGAAATTGTAGGTGATATTTTTGGAGCATTGATACCAGCAGTGGGAATATCTTTGAATGCATTTAAAATTCGGAAGTTATCCACAGTAGTAGATCGTTTGTCTACAGATACTGCGGGAGGGTTCTTAATGGTAAATACCGAAATGGTTGCCATGAGAGCTATGGTGATGCAAAATCGGCTTGCCCTTGATATTCTTTTGGCAAAAGAGGGTGGAGTCTGTGGAATGTTGAAAGTCCAACATTGTTGTACTTACATTCCTGATAACAGTGAAAATATACAGAAGTATATTACAAATATTACAAGTTTGCACAAAGAATTAGTTCCACTGGAGGTTGAAAGTGTTTTGGGAAAACTTGGTAGAGGGTTTTCCTCAGTAGCGAATTGGTTAACTAGGATGAGTAGACTAGTGATAGGGAAAGTTATAATAGTAGCAACAATAGTAATATTGTTGGCCATGATATTGAAAATAGTAATAACATGTATAAAGAGAAAAGTAAGACAGAATAAGATAAGAAGAAATAACAGATTAATGAGAGAAAGAGAGAGAGAAATGGGTGAAATTGAGTTGGAGAAAATGAAAGAAAGCATGTACAAAGAGACTAAAAGGCAAGATGAAGAAGAAACAGATGTATAAATAACAGAAAGCAAAGGATGAAAGACATGCTGCCTGAAAAGAAGTATGACTTGGTTTTATGTGGTGATTTAAAAATCACCAAAGGGGGGATTGATGGAGCAGGGAAAATAAAAAAATTTAACCCCTAACAAATTTTATAAATTATTAATAAAATGTTCGTTTAAATGTATTAATCAACACTGTATGTGTGGGAATGGTAATATGCCAATGTGTGTGCTAAATAATCTATTAATAAATGTCCGTGTGTCTAAATTATAACGTAAAAATAAATGCGTACTAATAAAAATAAATGCATGTTATTGGGCTTCATAGAAATAAAACGTGTCGTTGCAAAAACAAATAGTGATGGTAAGTAAGGAACAGCTTAAATGTTGCTTTCTGCTAGGTAACAACTAATTGGGGTACGTAGACGGGATGGAAACGAAAGGGATATTTTTCTCTATTTTAATTATGTTTTGTTTGCCTCAAATTAGTGCTTCTAAAGTATAACCGAGTGGCGAGATAAAATGGCCGCCAATGGGAAGATGTGCGCAGGCGCAAGGGAACACATGACACGGGATGAAATTGGAGAAAGCTCAACCTCGTGATGTTTCTGAGAGGCTAGGATGCAAGAAATGGTCAAGGCTGGTGTGACCTAATTGAACTGATAGTGTGCCATGATGATCAGCAGAGAGCCCGTGGGAAACAAGTCTAAGAGAAAGGACAATGACTGCGGAGTTCTCGAATGTGTCGAAAGAAGTTACAAATGAACTGATCGAATCGGATGGAAATGTTTAAGCGTATGGGAAAGGAAATGATCCAAGGACCCTTGAATCCAAGAGAACTTGATTAAAGAATGAATAAGCTGACATGCATGGACCAATGAAAGAAAAGCGTGATATTAATGTTGCAACAGTTAGTTAGCAAAGTTAGAATTACGGTATAAGAGGGCCTACTCTTAGTGGGAGGGGTTCAGTTGATGTCAGTCGTGGTTGCAGGCACAGTCAGGAGAGGAGTTGAAGAGTCGTATTGGTGGCTTCCAGTGCTGGGTGGTCCTGATCGATCCCTTACTGAGCGGGAGATGCTGAAAGACTGTTAGAGGAGACGGGTTGCAGGTAGCTGATGCTGATGAGCTGAAGTTGCTGTTGCTGTCTTTATTTTACAGTTGAGTATGAGAATCAGGCTATTTCTAATTCCTAACTTAGGTTAGAAATCATTAGGCTAAATTAGGAAGCTAGGCAGGTAATTAGGGTTTTGGCTTCATGACAAATTTTCCTTTCTGCAATAAATTAATTATGCTTAATAAAAATTGTGAATTTAAGAATGAATAATTGAATAAAGTATTAAAATTCTTTTCATGCTTTTTAAATTATATAAAATTTAAGATTCTTTAAACACAAAATGACTCAGTGGTTATTTTCCTAAATGATTGTGACATAAGTAATTGGTTATTGTGATTCAGCTGGTCTTAATCACTATGAACTAATTTCTTAAATGAATGATTCATCGACAAACAATAAGCAGGAATATCTTAAGAAATAACTGAAAGAAAGGGACAAAATAAGGTAATAAGATATCCTGGCTCTTCCAGCGGTACATAAAATGGTGTTCTCCATTTAGTTCTCATGCTTCTCCTAGGAGTACAGAATTTCACAAAGGTGTAAAGGAAATCCAGGAGTGTGCATGTGTGTTAGACGATGTTTATGGGCCCCATCGTCATGTGGATATGAGAAATATAGTTTGCCCCTGGATGACCTATAAGTAACCTAGGAGGAGAATAGTTTTTATTGTACGCGCTGCATCATGATCCTTTCCTCCAATTATGTTGCCCAACGAACCAGTGAATATGAGCTTTAACAACTAAAACAAGAATTATGGACTATGCTGGTGTGAATTCATCACTGACTACATTTCCGTCAAGCCAAAGTCCTTGGGGAAAGTGGACAATAATGAATAGGCCCTGGCTGGAACATTAAAGGAAAAATGACTAAACAAACTGTCAACGTTGAAAATACAAGTCATTATTCACATTATGATTTTTTGCTGGCTGCAGATCTTTGGATTCAACTTTCTTTTATTTATTTTCAGATTTCTACCAATGCTAATAAAAATTGATATTGAAGTTGCACCGGATGCCAAGGAGGACAATAAATGAATTGCTTGTGCCTAGAGCACCACAATTTTGGCTCCACCCTTTCATGTTTAACAAGGCCACAAGCACAAGCACGATCACCTCATGTGTCACACACACTTGAGGACCTAGTGCCAATTACTAGATGACGGTGAGACGAGCAAAATCAGTGCAATAAGTGTGGTGGCTTTAAAATAAATCCCAAATCACTCCTCACAAGTAAAGGACAGAAATACCTTACAAGAGTCCAAAATGTTCCCTGAAAAAACCCAAAACCTATTTTAGTATGCACTATTAAGAGTAGACCGGTTCACTAGATATCCAGTACATTGAAGTATTAAGGCTACCTACTTTATCAGTGGTGATAATTCCATCCCACTGGAAAATTAAAATCTATGTTCCGATGTCCACGTCGCATTTAACCGTGGATCTTCGTCCTGAGCCAAACCTAGAGCACTAAAGAAAGATAGGGATGTCTTAAACCTCATATGTGATCACGTTTCGGCTAAGTATAAGCAAACTTCCTGTATCTTAGCGCCGTGTACAGCAGTATATAAAAGCACACAGCATAAATCAGCAGTATTCAGCACAGGACACAGGAGGTGATCGTGCTTTTTTAATCGTGACACGTATTGATCAGTGCACACACACCGGGTGCACGCAGATAGATACCGACAATCAGGACCTTTTTATTGGTTTTCTCCATCACCACTTAATATACGGGGTGAGATTCTGATGGCCTACGTTTAGCAACCTATTATTTCTCATGCTTTGGAATGAGCACGGTCTCTTGGGCAAAGATCCCTGTGCTTGCCGCAGAAATTCGTATAGAATACCGCTATGCACACGGGTGAGGTTTGATGGGTGTATTCAATACACCTGTTTTGTGTAATTTTACAAAGGGCTTGTGTTTGTTTTGTATATACAGCCTTGAGAAAGTCGCGGGACAAAATTCCTTTGTGCGACGAAACACGTGTTGGCTGATGCAAGAACAAAGAGAATAAAGAAAAGAAACCAAGCTCGAAAATTTCTCTGTATCATTTATGCTTGACTAAAATAAATTGGATAATTGCATATTACTTAAAAGACGTGTGCTGAGGATTGTGTTTGTGTTTGTATTTCTGTGGTGTATATCTTTGAACTTCTCAATGTGGGGGGGGAGCATTTTTCCTAGATAGGTACTTATATCTCAGACAAAAGTCAAGATCTGGCGAGCTATATTCAGAATACATCTGGGTTGACCAAAGATTTGAAAGAGTTAGAAGTAACATGAGCTTGGGAAACCATTTATAACGGAGTGTCTGGTGTAGGTAAATGGTTTGGAAACTTGGAAAGTTGAATATTGGGTGCCATCTTGAAACCGCTTTTGATAATTGCTCTTAATGTAATATTCCTATTCATGATTTTTAAGGGATACAAGTAGGCACAGGTTAGAAGGAGAGTGAAGAGAAACAGAGCAGATGTAGAGTTAGAGGAGCGTCAGAGTAAGTACTATAACGACATGAAACATCTAGAGGATTCTAGACGAAAAATGCTAAAGACTACAAGGTATTAGATGGTCCATCATTATGTAATCTATGATAGCTTGATACGCCATCAGCGGGGGGGAGTGGAGCAGCATAAATTTGGCTCCACCCTTTCATTTTTAACTAGGCCACATATATATGTTTACATATGGCCTTATGTACTCATGTGATGTAATCTCAATCATGTAAAGTAGTGCACTTGAACAGTCATAGAAAAGTGCATCTACCCTGTGATCGTGTTATTTATATGAGTATATATTGATGTTTTCATAACAGTAACAATGAGTTGCAGTTCTCTTATATATGTACATGTGTGTGGTTTAAATAACAATGTATATGTTATATATTCATGTACTTCTATAAATAATGCTCTCCATTTATTTTATAACTGAATGTATAGCTATTTGAATAGTGCTTTGCACTTATATCCTAATAGTATATGTACCTGTAATTATGTGTTTAAATGTGCATTGAAATGCTTGTTGTACTAAAGTTGACCAAAGGCCTTTAGCTTTTGGATTTCACAATGACTTATTCTTAAGGTGAATACTTGCTTCTGATGCGATGTTTTTCTCTCCTCTGCAGGTGCAGATGAATGTTATCATGGTTAAAGAAAGGCACATTGTGTGAAAGAGATAGGTAGGTTCAAAGGAGAATCTCTTGGCAAAGATAAGAAAATTAATGAAGAAAGGGAGGACTACTGTCCGAGCGGAGTATGGAGATAGGAGGAATCCAAGAACGCTTTAATGTGTAGACCAAAGGAAATAAATCTCGAGTGCAGCTGCCAATGTAGTTGTTTGAAGATAGGAATTAATTGGACATGTGACCTGGGATTCTCAAAGGTTTTTTGGTGGGTATAATAGGGCATTGTACTTTGGGTCTGTTCATATTCCTGTCAGAATCTAAGTGGTATAGACTAGGCCTGGGCGGTAAATTCCGTTCCGCTCGCGGAATTTGCGGAATTTGGGTAATTTCGCGTTCCGCGGAGAACGCAAAATTGCCAAAAAATCCGCGATCTGCGACTTCGTAGAATTTTTTGCTTGTTCGCGCTTTCAAAATGCGTGTTCGCAAGATATTTCTCCCCGAGCACGCAAACAGCGTTGGCGAACAGGAAAAAAGCATCGCGAACGGGCGGAACAAGCAATTCCGCGTGTTCGCGGAACTTTTGCGTGCTCGCGGAGATTTTTTACCGTTTCGCGGAACTTTGCGTAGCGCGACTACGCAAATTCCGCCCACCCCTAGTATAGACCTCTCCGCAACTTCTCTGTTGTGTAGCTTTATGCTCTGCAATATACTTTATTTTGAGAACTTTTACAGAAATTCTTCTATGCTGACACCTTTCTTGGCTTCCTGGAATTGATAGGGTTTCCCTAATTCCAAGATAGAATACAGTTTGGTAGACTTTCTTAGACAACCTCATGCATTGGCAAGAGGATCGAAACTTTCAATCTACACTTTCATTTGTTTTCTGTTATTGAAGATCAATTTTATTCATCGTTTCCTCTAGTGATTCTGCATTTTTTATACTATGTTTCTGTGACTGAATTATATCAGCTTGGCTTTGAATTTGTAATAAACACAGCTTAATCCCATCAATCAACTCTGAGCTTTACTGGGCGACCAAATGGGTTACACTGTAATTGGTAAATTTTTGTTGATCCTGACTCTTTTTATTCCTCAGGCACCTAGAGCGTTCCATTGCAGAGGCCAGAAAGTTCTATGTGTTCTCATGCCCACAAATAACCACTTAAGTCAAAGAAGTATAAAGCACACCTTCCAAAGATAGCGATAGCAGAGTGTCACTATAGACAAAATAGCAGTTGTGAGTCGTGGATATGCCTATGTTTATGAGATGCTTTGCTAGGGTTGCAGTTCTTATTAAAAATACATTTGAGGATGAACAGGGTGAAGGCAATCATGATGCCCATCTCCAAAGTCTTGAGGCACTTCCTAAATATAGACTGTGATGAGTAAGAATGACAAGATAATAGTCTTATTGTCACCCATAGACATTTGCATTTATTTTTCATGCTTTCTAGTTTGTAAGACAATGTAAGATATTTAGAGTGTACTAAACAGATAAATCAACTTGTAGGATGTGCGCTAAAATCCAATACAAAATGTAGAAAAAAAATGATAATCTTCAAGCAAGTACAGTAAGAGTCAAGGATATATTGGCAGGGGATTTTTGCAAAATATTTTGAATGCTTTCTCTCGTATCTCCTTTGCCTTTATTCCATAGACAACAGGATTCATCACTGGAGGAACAAGCAGGTAGAAGTTGGCCATGAGGATGTGAACATAAGGTACCACATTGTGAAAAAACCTATGAGTTAAATAGGTGAAAAGTGCAAGTGTATAAAACAGTAGTAAAATGCAGATGTGGGCTGTACAGGTGTTGATCGCCTTGCGGCGTGCTGCCTTTGATGGGAGACTGTACACTGTCCTCAATATCCTAACATAAGAAACAGAGATGAATATGAAATCAAAGCCACCTATCAACATTACTGCACTCAAACCATAAGCACTATTAATTGCAGTATCCACACAAGCCAATTTCACCACTGCCATGTGATCACAGTATGAATGATGAATGATGTTGTTCGTGCAGTATGCCAGTCTACTCGCCATTGCTGGACAAGGGGCAGTAACGAGAACACCTCTAATCAAAGTACCAATGTAGATCTTCAATATGTTGTGATCAGTTAAGACTGCTGCATATCTCAATGGATTGCATATGGCAACATATCTGTCAAAAGCCATGGCCATCAGCACCCCTGATTCCATTGTTGTAAAGAAATGGATAAAAAACATCTGAAACAAACAAGCCTCAAAATATATGATCATAGAACTGAACCACAAAATACTCAACAAAGTTGGCATAATGCAACTAGAGAGGACTGCATCACTGAGGGCTAGCATGCAGAGAAAATAATACATTGGTTCATGTAGTCCTCTGTCTATCCCTATGAGGAGAAGCATAGCTCCATTTCCCAGCAGAGCCATCAAGTACATCACCAAGAAAGGAAATGACATCCAGAAGTAGGCATCCTCCAGACCTGGAATGCCGAGGAGGATAAAGGTGGATGGGTGGGAGTCGGAATCGTTGGAAGCAAATTTGAGAGGCCATGACATTAAAGATCTCAGGTACAAACTGCTGAGAAAAGGAAAAGAAAGAATGTTTACCAACTTTTGTAATCATCTTCAAAGTTTTGAGAAGCCAGAACACGTACAATTTATTTAAGCTTAATGAGAAACTGACATGTTTTACTTTTTGCACATTTGCTGACTAAAATGTACTTTTATCAAAGAGATGACTGTAGAAATTATTCATAATTTTACTCCAAGACTATGCCAGTTGTAAAATGGACATTTCCGGGTATTAAGTTTCAGCTAAATGAATAAATAACATTCACTTTGAAACATGTGCAGATTTTGTACTTCACATGAAATATCCATAAATATCACCATTTTGGAAACATAGGTCACATAAACAAAAAAAGAATTGAAATATGAGATAGTCATTTTTGACCAGCTAATTGTACCGCCATTTATTATCCAGCCAAGTTTAGTGTTTTTGCAGACTGTTTTATGCAGCCAAATAAAATGTTTATGGTATGGTATGGGCTCCAGTGACTCCTAAATAAGATAAAGAATAAATCAAATTTCCAAGGCAATCTCTGGATAATCTTTTTCAGTCTTAAAACATTTTAACATGCACGCTGAGGACCTTATTTATGAAGAGGGTTGTGTCACTTTTGCCTACTGCACACTTTAGGAACTACAGATCTATGGACTTTGCCTTACTTCAAAAAGAGGAGTGGACTTTCTGAAAGCAACAGGTTAAAAGAGCTCCACCTGCACTATCTCCAGCTGGACTGTAAAGGATTTGGCCAGGTGCATTGTGGGAGACGTAGTCCCAAAATCCCAAGGAGCAACTCAGAGCTTCTGGAACCTTAGATTGGTGTTGTGGAGACTTTGGAACCCCAAACAGACCTTCTGGAGGAAGATCCAGAAGTTTGTAGAAGATTGGAGAATGTTTGGTAAAAAGCTCCATAAAGCGACTGACCTGTTGATGAGAGTCAAGTCGGCAATGTTGAACCGCGACCCAGTCTAAGATTCAGGTTTGCTTCGATGAAGCTTCGGAGAGTTTCGTCATCAATGAGACTTCCAGGATTTGACTGAGGCATCGCACTGATCCAAGCTGCCATTGCCTACTCAAAACGCGGCCTGACAAGTAGCCTTGCTCAACGTCTAGAGAAAAAGCTAAAAAAAAATTATTAAGGGCCTGATTTAGATGTTGCCAGATCAAATCCCATTGTCGGTTTTTCAACTGTTTTCCTGCATGCTAACAAGGCAGTCTGATTGCCTGATTTAGATGTTAGCTGGTCTATGGGCAAAAGACTGCCACAGTCCCTCCTACACTGCCAGAATTCCTCAAACGCATCGATGGCATCAAAGGCCATAGCAGCTGTTAGCGGGACTCTGCCAAGATTCCTGCTAGCTGATTATGATGTGCCTTAACGTCGTGCCAACTGTGGCGTGAAGGCCTCCTAATTTCAGGTCTCCCCTTTGCTGCATCAACACCACAATGACACCAAATGGGTCCGTTGTCACAGGGATTGAAGGTAAGACACTCATACATTTCTCCTATGTATCGTATGGAGGTAATTCAATGGTGTGTAAATGTTGTGCGAGCAACATGCAAAATGTGACACAAAATGACATAACACATTGTCTACATATGCATTGCATGCTAACATGATACATATGTTTTTAGACCCATAAATAAGTTGTGCTTACCAGTCTTTACTGCACCAGGACCTCACTCTGCCGAGAAACCGCACTTGCAGACTGCCAGCACAGCGGGAACGTCGAAATCAGCTAAGCACAGTCCCACTTGCTTGGTGGTGACAGAATACTGTTAGCCGGAAGAGAAGCCTGCTGTGGCGGCGGTCTCCTGTCCCTAGCTGCAGCATCTAAATACGGCCAACAGACTGCCATCAGCTTCATGGAGTACTTGGGACCGCTGCAGCAGCGGGATGACGGTACTACCGCAAGATATAAAAAACAGGCCCTCAGTCAAAAGGTAAAAACTTGACCAGCCCCTACCACTAAGTTTATCCGGCCCGCTCTCCATCGCCTAAAACTTTGACTTTGCCCTGGTCAAGTGCAGCCAGATGTCCCAAAGTAGTGCTTTTGGCTTTTAGGCACTAGAAAGTGTTTAGGGGCACATGCATCAAAGGTTTTTGCGAGCGCAAACGGTGCGATTCGCAAAAATCGGCTGTTTGCGCCCGCAAAAAGGCCTTTTGCGATGCATTAAAGTGTTTGGCACTCGCAATTTAAGAAATCGCAATTTATTGCGATTTCTTAAATTGCGATTGCATTTAAGGAATCGCAATTTGCGATTCCCTAAATGCAATGCAACAAAAAATAAAAATTTGAGAATTTGCTATTAAGAAATGCAAATTACCATCAACTTTAAGTTGATGGTAATTTGCGAAAACTTTGAAAAATGCACAAAAGTGCATTTTTCAAAGTTACATGTTACACACACATATGCCCTTGGGGCATGTGTGTGCGCAACATTGGTGTACATAACAATTTCAGGGGTGCAACAGGGTGTCCTTTTGGCACTCTTGCACCCTTGAAATTGCATGCGCAATTTACGAGTACCAATGGAGCACTCGCAAATTGCGCGTGCAATTCTCATTCATTCCTATGGGCCTCCAGGCCCATAGGAATGAATGGGAATCAATTCCTTAATTGCGACTCGCAATTTGCGAGTCGCAATTAAGGAATTTTAAGGAATCGCATTTTTTTGGGCAAATCCTTCATGCATTTCATTTTGCGATTTCTAAATAGCGAATCGGTAAAATTCGCTATTTAGAAATCGCAAAATGCGGGCTTGATGCATGTGCCCCTTAATCTTTAAAACTCATGTCTACGGTTCCCTACATTGGATTTTGGTTGTTTTAGTGCCATTTTAATCATGAAACTATTTCCTATTTTTATAAATTGTTTTGGATTTTTATTTTGTATTGTATCTTACTTATTTAATTGTATTGGTGTTTTAAAATGCTTTACACACCTGTCTCCTAAGTTACGCCTGCATGCTCGTATCCAGCTACCAAGGGTTGAGCAAGAGAATAATTTATTGAGACCTTGAATGGACCTTATATTATAATTGTGGCCTTATTACTAGTGGTAGGTACTTACCTACACCTACTAATAAACAACATTCCAACATTTAGTGCACAGTGGTGGGATCCAGTACTTGTATTTGACCACAACATACAGTAATTAAGTGAAGATCTTTACAAATCCAGTAATTTGACTTTGAACACATATTTATTTTTTGAAAAGATGGACTAAACTGTTTTTAATCCAATTTTGATATTTATACATTTTTCTACCTCTGTTTTTGTGGCCCACAACTAGGGATACCATGGAGCTTGAACTGGCTAACCTGTCTAACCTCACAGTGGTTACAGTGCAGGGCCAGGGGGCTACCTGCTGCTAATAAAATTAGGAAAGCAGAACTGACAAGGTACCTTAAGGTATGGGCGGAGTCATTTTCAGGGGATGAAGGAGAGGGGGAAGAAGACTACTCCGAAAACGTCCAGAAGGAGGATGATGACAATTCTTCCATAACTTGTAGTATTAGGTTCAGGCTTCCAGCTGGTGGGAGGAACCAGAGCTGTCCCTTGCAGAGAGACAGTTTGAGGCTCAACTAACTTCCATAGAGATAGAGAAAGAGAAGTTGGACCTAGCTATTGAGAAGTGGGCAGAGGCAAAGCAAGACAAAAAGGTGGCAGCTAAAATGATGAGATGTCCAGGGGTGGTAGGTTTGATCCCAGGATTCCCAAGGAGATAGTTCCCAAGTTCCGGGAGGGGGATGACAATGACAAATGGCTGACTACATTTGACAGGGTCCTCAAAATGAGAAGAGTCCTCTCCAAATCCTGGGGTTCAGTCCTGTGGGAGTTGCTCCCAGTCGCTGGGAGGGATAGACTCCCGACCCTAGCAGGGGATGAGGCCGAATCCTACTCCCACATGAGAAAATGTCTAGTCAGCAAATGTGGTCTTACCCCAGAGCAGTACATGGTGAAATTCAGGGACACCCTGGATTCAAAGTAACCAGGTGAGTACTTATTAGGGGCTGTGCAATTTATTCCTTAAAGAGCACATCCTGACCCATTGTGTACAAGAGAAGTTACACCAGTATCTAATGGACTATAAGCTGTCTATTTCCAGAGAACTGGGGGAGGCAGCTGATGAGTGACTGAGAAACAGGGTTGCCAATCAACACCAGGGTGGGGTTGTAGGAAAGTAGGATCTGTTTCTAATGGTTACCCCCACTTTTTGTTTCATGTTATACTGTTTTTGACTAGTCTGACTGGGATCCTGCTAATCAGGACCCCAGTCTACCTGCTTTCTCCCTAAACTGTTATGTCATGTACTTAAGTACACTCCAGATTGGATAATGGGGTACCCTTGTCAGTCCCTAGTATATGGTACCCATGTACCCAGGGCATGGGTACCCCAGAGGCCTTCCATGGGCTGAATCATGTATTATGCCACCCATGAGAGGCAATGCAAAATGGAACTACAGGCCTGCCATTGCAGCTTGTGTAAGTTGGTGCATGCACCACTTACGTAAGATATAGGTTTACTATATCTAAGGGTCACTACACTTAAAACCTATAAGTCACCCCTACAGCACGCCTTAGCAATCCTGAAGACAGGGTGCTTGGTTCTAAGTGAGAGCGTGCCACTGCATGAGCAGGACACACCTGCAGCCTACGGAGTCCATTCTCCCGGGTTGATAGTGCTGCAGCCATTTACGACATATAGAGTGGCATTATGCGACCACGTGATGACCAACTCGAAAACGGCTGAAAGTAACCCTATCGTGTTTGGTGTCAAACATTGTGGAATCATACCCCCACACCGGTCACTGGTGTGGGGGTATGATTCCACCCCTCAGAAACGAGCTCTGTGAGGTCCCTGGTGTTCCCGGTACCAGCCTTTTAGTCCCGGGCAGCACAAAATGGTTGTTGCCGACCAGAGACACTTTTCTGCCCTCCTGCTGCTGAGCCAAGCTTGAGCAGGGGAAGGCAGAACAATAGGCATCATGTCACAGGGAGGTGTGACCACCTCCCAGACAGGATTTAGTGTATTAGGCCTGGGTGGGTGCGCTTGCCAGCGACCGAAATTCTTCATGAGGGGCGCATTTGGTGTCCCTGTGCATAGTCCAGTTCAAACCAGTCCTGGTAGCCGTTGGCCCCTGCACTGGCACAAAACTAGACACAGGACATGGGAGTAACCTCCCCACTGTCCAGACCCTCCCCTGGGAGGGTCCCCTAAATCTGTGCAACCCTCTCCCGTGGGTAAAAAAGGGCTTACCTGGCTGTAGGACCCCAGATTCAACGTGGACAAGATTCTGAACCAGAAACCACTGAACTTAGACCGTCTGGACACGCTGGACTTTGCTGGACTTCGTTTGGGCCCGACTTTGTCTCCCTCTCAGTCCGAAGCATTGTCCGTGCCCATGCACCATACAGGCTCTGTGCAGGACCTATGGAGCATCAAGGACAACTGAAGATATCTCCCTTGGAGTGAAGGAGTCACTCCCCTGCAACCGCTGGCACCACATCACAACTGACCGGTCTGCTGCTCCTGAGCTCCTACGGACTCTAAAGGCTCCAGTAACACAGGAAGTGGGTTTCCAAGTCCCTCAAGGTCCGAGCTGCCTTCTCACCAAGTTTGAGGCCAGAATCCCTTGTGGGGGCTGCAACACCCATACCCATGTGCACCGCATACTTTTGCAAGTGCATATGCTTGTTGGTGTTTCCAAAACAAGTGCACTAGGCCCTGAGTAGCCCCAGCCTCTGGCACCATTTCCTCCAACGCACTCCGGCCTCCTCACACCGAGTGCTCCGTGGGCTGTTGCTTTGTGAAACTATTGAGGGTCCACTCGCGACTCCTGTGCCTCCTGCCTGTGGGTCCTCTTGAGGGTCAACTTTACTTTTCTTGGGCTCCCCTGGTTGCTCTAGGCCTGCCCTGACACCCATGTGTTTGGTGAGTCTCCTGGACCTTGCTGGTACAAACCGTAACCTTCTTCAACCTTCTGCGTGGGTTGCCGTTGCCAAGGCTTGATGGTGCTCCAGATGGACACCGACCCCTCAGTACTCGACATCCTTTGTAGTACAGCTCGTATCCAGCTCCTGGTTGTCCTTGACATCTCCTGGTTCCGTTGGCTACAGAGTCAAGAACCCCCTCAATGCACCTGAAGCACCCGACATTTGTGGGCATTCGTCTACTGAGCCCCTGGTCACTCCTGAGTGACCCAGACTCTGTCCCCTCTGCTTTCAGGTACTCTTCAACAAGAATCTACCTTTGGATTCCAACTGACACTTTTCTTCTTTCCAGCAGTGGCTCGTCTTAGAAGTCCTCCATTGAGTTTGACAGCAGTTTCCGATGCCACTTCAGCCCTATGCACTCAGCTTCCCTGGGATAGGTAACTCTTGTACTATGGTATCCCCAGGTGGGGTGGCTCTCCAGCCTCCTAGGTTCTATGGCGTTTCTTCGAAGTCCACTTGGAAGGGTCCTTAAACTTTAAAACTTCAACCGTGACTCTCCCATAGAATTGTACCCACATTGCACCCGTCCTCCGTGGGGTCCCTACTTATTCACCTTGGCAGGTTCCTTGGGGTCCCAGTGATTCTACATCCTCTAGACACTGTCTTGACTTGAGTCGTGGTTCTTATACCACTATTTTAGTATATGGTTTGGTCTCCCCCTGGAGCCCACTGTGTATTAATGCTATTTACTATTGTTTCTGTGCTACAGTATTGCTTTGTGAGTATCCTCATGTAGAGGGTACTGTGTCGTACTTAAAGAGTGTTATATCAATAAATACATATTTTTATAACTACTGTGTGGTTCCCCTTTCATTTAACCAATACTATAAGGTTGCATTCTGGTAAAACAAGCTGCTTAACATTCCTTCAAGACTAAGCCTGAAGGCTGCTCTCCACAGCTACCATTTGGATAGGTTTCTAAGGTTATGTTTGACCTCTTTAATCACCAAAAGGGTTGTTTGGACTGGTACAGGGTGCCCACTTTCATTAGTGGACAACATATACCAGGCCAACTTCTCACAGAGGTGATCAGAATAAAGGAAGACAGGTTCCCCCCAGGAGAAAGCCCGGGAAAAGATGATAAAGAAACAAAAGAGTCCTATGAAAATCCACAAACACCTGCACAGTGGGGAGTGACCATGTGCCAATACACTTTCAACGGTAGGAGGTATCTAGGGAAGTCCTTAGACCCTGAAAAGGCAGGAAAGTTCCTTGCCCTTATAAAGGCAGGGAAGTGTTGTGACTGTTTTCAGCCAGGACACAAGTGAGGAGATGCTGTCTGCTCAAAGAAGCCCTCTACTGATGGGTAGTTCCAGGGGATTGTCTGTGGGGATGGAGATTATCTCAGATACGGGGCAGGAAATCACAAAGGTAGCCTTAATGTCCTTGGGTGGGGTGGAAATTACAAGCCTGGCCACATTGCCTCCCAGTAAGGAGATGTACAGGCAATGGAACTGATGTTGAGGACCTGAGGGATACAGGAGCCAGTGTGACTATGATGATGGAGAAACTGGCATCCCAATGGCAGATTATACATGGTGTCTATCACCAGGTAATTTATGCAGAGAGCGGAACCAAACACCAGCCTATGACAATGGAGAGTTTTGAATGGGGCGGTTTGACATGTTCTAAGAAGGTAGTTGTGTCTTCCGCACTCCCAGTAGAGTGTCTACTGGGAAATTATCTTAAAGCATCTGACTGGTCAGGGGTGGAGCGAATGGTCCATGCAAGGATGCTGAATCTCCCTGAGTGGGTATGTGCTGTGACCAGGTCACAGACTGCACAGAAGGGAAATGTTGGACACTTGGACCCTGGAACAATGGGCCAAGCATTCAATGACAAGGGAAAGGGCACAAGTTCTGGTGAGCCAGCCCAAAAACCTCCAGAGGTGCAGGAGGAATCTGACCCTGAGGGGGAGGATCTGACCTCTGAGGTATGAATTCCACCCCTGCAAACTGTCCAACTTGGCGGAATTGATAGGAGCTGGTGGACTCTCCACAGAGGAGTTGTGTCAGGGCAGAGAGAGGGTCCCACTCTTGAGAGCCTCAGGCAGACCACCTCTAGGCAAGTGAAGGGTGATGTCAGTGGATTCCACAAAGTCTACTGTGGTGAGGGAGTCCTATATACAGAGGCCAGAGACCTCAAGGAAGGAGCTACCAGGAGGTTGGTGGTCCCCAAAAGTATAGAGAATTCTTCCTCACATTGAGCCACGACATCCCCTTGGCAGATCATTTGGGTCAGAATAAGACATTGAGTAGGTTGGTTAACCACTTCTACTGTCTCAACATGTCTTCCATTGTGATGGAGTTTTGCAGCTCCTGTGCAAGCTGTCAGGACAGTGGCAAGACAGGAAACAAGGCAAAGGTTCTCTTGATACCATTGCCAGTGGTTTGGACTCCCTTTGAGAGGGTGGGTGTTGCAATTATTGGTCTCCTAGACCCACTAACTGCATCAGGGAACATATATAACTTGGTGGTAGTGGACCATGCCACAAGATATCCTGAAGAATTTCCCATCAGGACAGTCACTGCTCATTCAGTGGCTAGGTCCCTACTTGGTGTGTTCACCAGAGCAGGTTTCCCAAAGGAGGTGGTTTCAGATAGTGGCATGAATTTCATGTCTGGCTACCTGAAGGTGATGAGGGAAGAATGTTGTTTTAACCACAACTTCACCACTCCATATTATCCCCAGACTAATGGCTTGGTGATAGCTTCAATAAGACCCTGAAAGGCATGATCATGGGTTTGTCTGACAAACTCATGAAGAGATGCAATATTCTCCTCCCATGCCTACTGTTTGCATACAGGGAGATGCCACAAAAAATGGGTTGGCCAATGTGTCTGGTAAGAGAGCCTTGGAAAAATCCTCGCAAGGAAGCCGAGGACAATGTGCTGGACTGTGTACTGGGCCTGAGATCTTGCACGGCACAGTACATGTACAAAGCAAACAGAAAACTGGAGGCCAGCCAGGAGCTCATGAAGCTCTCGTATGACCAAAAGGCTACTATGCCTTAGTACACTCCAGGACATAGTAGCCTAGGACACTCAAGGACATAGTAGCCTAGTACCCTGGAGCCATAGGCTCCAGGATTCTGGGAGCCTGTGGCTCCCAGGGCCCTCCAATGACAAGTGGACTAGGCCTTAGACAATCCTAGAGAAGAAGTTATGAGGTTATCTATCTAGTAAACCTTAACACCCACAGGAACCCCAATATGCTCCTGCATGTCAATAGGCTGAAACCCCACCAGAACAGGGCAGACATGACCATGTTGATGGTCAAAGATGGAGGAGGAGAGAAAGAGACTGAGCCATTGCCAGGTGTCCTCTCTACCAATGTGCAAAATGGCTCAGTGGAAGGAGTTGTTCTCTCTCCAGAATGGACAGACCAGGAGCACAGAGACTGCAAGCAGGTGCTGGAGCAGTTTGATGATCCATTCTCTTTGACCCAAAGTTTCACCGATTGGTGCATACACAATATTGACACTGATGACAGTCTACCTGTCAAAAGTACATTGTACAGGTTGTCTAATCAGGTCAGAGCCAGGATCAAAGCTGAAGTAGCCATGATGCTGGAATTGCAGGTAATTGAGCCCTCCGATAGTCCATAGTTAAGATTTTGTGCAGACTATAGAGGATGGAATGCAGTCACTATGACTAATGCTCACTCTATACCTAGAGCTGATGAGCTCATTGATAGGTTAGGGGCTGCTTGGTACCTGAGTACATTTGATTTGACCTCAGGCTACTTGCAGATTTCTCTCAGTCAAGGAAAAAGGAGGGGCCAGCATTCTCCACACCAGAGAGACACTACCAATTCAAAGTAAAGCCCTTTGGCTTAAAGAATGCACTGGCCACCGTCCAAATGTTGGTGAACAGGATCGTGTCTGTGTTGGAACAGTTCAATGCAGCTTATCTGGACGATATAGCTGTGTACAGTTCCACCTGGGAGGATCACCTGGTCCACCTGAAGGAAGTGCTTCAGGCCCTGCAGCTGACATGCCTGACTATCGAGGACATCAAGTGCCAGATATGGCAGAGTTCTGTGGTGTAAAGGGGCCACCTGGTAGGTGGAGGCCATGTACAATCTCTCCAGCCCAAAATTCAAACCATTTTATATTGGGTAGCTCCTACCACCCAGACACAGGTCAGAGCATTTCTTGGTCTGACTGGGTACTATAGAAGATTTGTTCAGAACTAGGAGTCATAGTAGCTCCTCTGACAAAACTCACTTCTAAAAAGAATTTGGACCCCAGAGTGTCAGAAAGCGTTTGACACTCTGAAAAATGCTAGGGGGCAGATTTACGTTGAACTAACGCAGCGGGGTACAGCAAGTCATTTTGCTGCGCCGTGCTGCGTTAGTGTTGAAGCACAGGGATGCGACATATTTACAAGAATATGTCGCATCCTTGTGCTTCCCCCTGCGCTGGCGCACAAACTGCAGCCATGCGCCGGCGCAGGCACCCTTGCACCATGGTGCAAGGATGCCTGCGTCGTGGGGAGATTGTTTTTGTGCAGGAAGTGGAACCTCCCTGCACAAAAACAATCACTACAACCATTTTCCTCTTTCAATGCGTGCTGCAGAATGCAGCACGCATTGAAAGAGGAAAAAACGAGGAGAAATGAAAACATTTCTCCTCGGTGCGCCTCGCTACGCCACCTCTAGGGTGGCGTAGATTTCAGACGCATCTCCAGAGTTACGATTTCTCGTAATTCTGGAGATGTGTCTTGTTCCATGAGTGTTGCGTGGGAACACCCACAGCAACACCCATGGAACGCCCCTTCACCGCAAAGTGCTGCGTGTGAAGGGGCCGTATTTACAAGGAGAGGAAAAGTCACGCAGGGTGGCTTTTCCTCTCCTTGTAAATATGGAGCAGCCCCCTGCGCCACCAGTACGTCACGAAAAGTGACGTACTGGTGGCGCAGGGGGCTCGTAAATCTGCCCCTAGGTGTTGAGCACCAGTTTCACTGGCCCTTGACTATATAAAAGAATTTGTAGTTCAGTCAGATGCTTCAAAACAAGGAATTGGGGCAGTGTTGGCACAAGTAAATGAGGAGGGCCTAGATCAGCCATTTCCTTCTTTAGCAGGCGACTTCTCCCCAGAGAACAAAGATGGAGTTCCATTGAGAGGGCAGCCTTTGCTGCGGTCTCATCCATGAAGAATCTGAGGCCATGCCTGTTTGGTACTCACTTCCGTGTTCAAACTCACCACAGACCTCTCAGATGGCTCATGCAGATGACGGGGGTAATCGTAAACTGTTGAGGTGGTCCATTCCCATTCAGGAGATGGACTTCACAGTGGAACACAGACCTCAGACTGCCCATGCCAATGCAGATGGACTTTCCAGTTTTTTCCACTTAGCTGATGAGGACTACCAGGGGGTAGGTTAGTTACCCATCAACTTTCGTCTGGGGGTGGGGGCTGTGTGAGAAAGGCATCCTTTTTTACCCTGATCACTCCCATTTTATGATAGATAATGGTAGTAACTGACTCTGAAGCAGGGCCAGTGCTCTGTGTAAAAGGTATATGGCAATTAGGTGTAATTACAATTGGCATGACAACCTACCTGTACACCCCTAGTATGTGGTAGGGCATGTAGGTTCAGAGGCCCAGCAGATTTAATGCACTTAAGTGTGCACTGCTGTGTTTCCTGCTGTCATTTTAAAGGCAGTCATGCTTTGCAGGCCGTTTTTAAAAGTAAATGATATGCATATTCGACTTTGTAATTGAAAGTACTTTCAAAGTCTCAAACTGCCTTACTTTTGCATATGTCACCCCTAATATATCCCTTATGTGCCCCTGGCGTAGTGTGCCTTGTAACTATAAGCAGGAACATTATAAAATAGTTTGTATATGCCCTGGTGAGGGAACCACTGCCAATTTAATTTTTTCCCACTTTAGCTCATTGACTGCATAGGCTAACATGGGAATACTTTAATAAAATATGAACAGTGACAGGATCCAGCTATAAGTATTCTTCAACGTATGAAAATGATAGCAAGAACAAATCCAACAATTTGCCAAGGTTAGATTTATTATAACTATTATGGAAAAGAAGTTATAGATCCTTCTTTTCTGATGAATTAAAATCCAGCCTTCCAGTAGCCTCTCCTGTTTGGCCAGCAGTTGCAGGCTGAGCTAAACTACTCTGATGAGATGTGAAGTGGCCTGCATAGAGACAAAGAACATCTGGTGGGAGGAGATTTGCATGCTGCATAGCAAAAGGCAGGAAGGGGACTGTGTAGCCAAACTTGTCTTCAAAGAGGGAATGACAGGACATGAAACTAGCTCAATCTCACTTCCTGCACCCCAGCCAGACAGGAGCCCCAGGAATTGAATGAGCAGAGGGGCTGGAAGGGGAGTATTAGGGAAACTTAGCTACACCAGTGGGTTGGCTTAGCCAGATCCTAACGTCCAGGAGAGAGTTTCTCCATTTTGGATTTTAAAGGAATCGTGTTTTCTGGGACAAGGATATTGCTACACTTTGGAGGAAGTGATCATACCTGAGGGTGGCACCCTGAAACCCATTGGTCAGGTGCCCCCCCTGCATGTCACCCAAGAACACTGGATAAAAATGGGAGAGCTGGCCAGCAACTCAGAACCCTGCCTGAAACTACAAGGAGAAGAAGGACTGCCATGCTGGAACCCTGGCTTGTACCAAGAGGACTGCACTCAGAATGACTGCACCTGCTGCACCCTTTGGAAACTACAGTCCTAAGGGCTTTGCCTTGCTTCGCAAAGAGAAGGAGTGGACTCCCATAAAGCAACAGGTTAAAAGGGCCTCAGCCTGCACCATCTCTAGCAAGTAGACACCAGTTGACCACCATCAGCTCGACTTTAAAGGAATTGGCCAGGTGCAGTGTGGGAGATGTTGTCCCAACATCCCAAGAAGCTATTCAGAGCTTCTATAACCTTGGATTCGCATTGTGGATACTTTGGAACCACAAAAAGACCTTCTGGAAGAATATCCAGAAGTTTGAAGTAGATTGGCGAATTTTTGGCAAAATGCTCCTTAAGGTGACGAGTCAAGCCGGCGATTTCGAACTGCGACCCGTCCCGAGATTCAGGTTTGCCCAGCTGAAGCTCAGCAGCTTTTTGTCGTTGATGAGACTTCCAGGAGTTGACCGAGGTGATCCAAGCACTGACCGCGCTGAGCATAGCCGCCATCATCAACTTGAAACCGAGCCTGACAAGAAGCCTTGCTCGACGTCGAGAGAAAAAGCTCCAAAAAAGTCAGAAGGTAAAAACTAGATCGGACCCTACCGCTAAGTGCATCCGACCCGCACTTCATCACGGTCGGCCTGAAACTTTGACTTTGTCCGGTTCAAGCGCCACCAGATGTCCTAAGGTGGTGCTTTCTGCTTTTAGGCACTAGAAAGTGTTTATTCTTTCAAAATTCATTTACACGGTTCTCTTCATTGGATCTTTGTTATTTTAGAGTCATTTTAATCACAAATATATTTCCCATTTTTATAAATTGGTTTTACATGTTTATTGTGTGTTGTGTCTAACTTATTTATTGTATTTGTGTTTTTACATGCTTTACACACCTGTCTCCTAAGTTAAGCCTGCCTGCTCGTAGCCAGCTACCAAGGGTTGAGCAAGAGAATAATTTATTGAGACCTTGAATGGACCTTATATTATGATTGTGGCCTTATTACTACTGTTAAGTACCTACCTACACCTACTAATGAACCACATTTCAACAATTTGGAATACAATTAATAGATTACATTTTAAGATCTTGAGTAGGGCCAATTGGTGGGGAATGTAATTCTACACAAAATGGTTGCTCTCTAGAACACAGCAATTTTTGGCCAAATCAACCCTGCATTGTAGAGTAGTTATTTTAGATGCGATTCAGGTGCAGTTGCAAATTGGTCCCATGTAGTTGGGCTGTGTGCCGCCATTCAAGAATTCTGGAGAGAGATATTCCAGTTTCAGAAAGCAGTTTGGCAGATACAACTAGTTCCTTGTATGTGGGTGATGTTATTAGGTTATGATCCTGCCATACGATTAGCCCCCAGATTTAAAAAACTACTGTATGCTGCAATGGTGGTGGCCAGATCTTTAATGCTTCAAAGGTGGAGGACTCAACCTTTCTCCTCTGTGGGTGAGTGTGTGGTGAAGATAAAGCAAGTGAGAGATAAAGAGTGGTTGTATGCCCTTCGTTGTGGAGAGCTACAACATTTGATAATATTTGGGATCAATTTATGGCAGAAATTCCTGGGTAAGAGGTAAAAGGGCAGATTGTTAGTTTGGTATTCCATGTATAATGAATTGGGTAATCTGTGGAAGACCTGTTTGTTAAAAGATTTTGACTGGTATGAAATTTGCTCTGAATATGTACTTAGGTGCTGGTGCTGTTGTATGGTATATGTTGATTCTATAATTTTTTTGCTATGATGGATCTCAATAAAAAATATTTTAAAAACAAGAACTTACTTTATTTGTTCTTAGTTTATTGGATCAGCTACAGGCATTCTTCCAACAACTGCTATCCATTCCAAGGGCTAACAACTTATTCAAGTGGATGTTTTACCAACATCATTAAAGGTCTGCACTCTACAACTGATCTCAACACTCACAAACCATCTGAAAATATCCTTGATTTCCACATGCATGTGGACAAGCTCTTTTAGAACCTCTGCAGGTACTCACGCAGAGCTGGGTTGGAATCACCTCTCCCAGATATAGCTGTCTCTGCTGCAATTCTGAGCTTTTCCTTCTCTAAGGCTCTCCTTTTTCTCTCTAATTATCTCCCTTTCTCTTTTATCTGCCTTTCCCTTTCTCTCTCTCATCTCCCTTTTTCTTTCTCTGACACATTCCTCCTGTCTCTCCCACCTCCTGTCCTCTTGCTCTTTGTAATCGATCTAATTCCAACGTATCTTTATCAAACGTCTTGATCTTCTCTTCTTCCTAGGTCTTAGCTTTATGTAGAGCTAACTGCAAATTCAGTGTCTCAGTCAGATCTACCCAAGGGAAGTTGGTGAGAGTGGCACTATTCAAATTATTGGGAGTGGAATGACTTTAAGAACTCAAGGAAAGTAAAAGTTGGAACACACTCAGTGTGTGTCTGAGAAAGTGTGTGCTAAGGCCCTAGGAGAGCCTGATGTTACAGAACTCTCCCCTTGGGTTCCTGTGATGGTCCTCTCCCCAGAGTCCATCACAATGACTTTCCCCCCCTGGTTCTTCAGCTAAGCCTTTTCAAAGCCAACAAGGATTTCCCTATTCTATTCCTAGAAGCCCTCTCTAAACATAGGCCCGCTAACTGATTTAAGATATAGATGTAAAGGTCTATTCATGCCAACCTTGTATTGCCATAGTACTGTGAAGGTAGTACTGTGTTTAATATGAACTTGTTCTGCTTAAGATGGTTGGAACGAGAACTTCTAGCTCACACTACTGTCTCCAATTGTCGAATCAGTGCGACTCTCTCCTTATTCCTCTAAAGAGGTTAAGGTGAGCTGTGGCGTGCCCCAAGGGTCTTCTCTTTCCCTCCACTTATTCAACATTTACATCCAACCTTTTGGTCAGGTCCCTTAAGATGATGGAAGTAAACGTCTTCAACTACGTTGATGATATACAACTGTTGTTCGTGATCGACGACAGCGATGCAGCTAGACTGCACTTCCAAAACACCATGCTATTCTTCAGGGGCTGGATGAATGATAACCAACTGAAACTTAACTCAGATAAAACTGAGATAGTCCTCACTAAGAGTAGAACGGTATGTTGGAATCCGGGGTGGTGGCCTAGTGAGATGGGCTCCCCTCCCACTCCGAAAAGGGCAGTAAAAAGTTTGGGGGTGATTATTGACGAGGATCTATCATGTAAACAGCAGATCAGTGCAGTGACTTCGGCCTGTTTCCTGCAACTTCGCCGGATAAAAAAGATTAGGAAATTCCTGACGAGAGAGGCCTTGATCCAAGTTATCTTGGCACTGGTTATGTCCAGATTGGATTACGCGAACTCTCTCTATCTGGATCTCCCGAAATCCCTCTTGCGCAAGCTTCAGTTAATTCAAAACCAGGCTGCTAGGCTGATAGTTCAGCTACCAAGAGGGGGTTCTATCACGCGGCTGACTAAGGACCTCCATTGGCTGCCGGTGGCGCAAAGATGCAGATTTAAGGCATGCTGCACGGTGTTCAAGGCGCTGAATTTGAGATGTCTTGGCTTTGTGAAAGCTCGAATTGTAAAATATTGGCCGACGAGAGAACTGCGATCAAGCTACCTTCATTACTTGGTCACCCCCACCTACAAGAAAATCAGGTTTGGTGGACTTAGGTTCTCCATCACAGCTCTTACCATCTGGAACACACTTCCCTTGGAAATTAGGCAGGCATCTGTCTACACCAAATTCAGGCAACTTCTGAAGACGTGGTTGTTTACACAGGCTTATAAATAGTAGGGATTCTCAATTTTTCATTACCTAGCGCCAAGAGACCTACCCAGTGATCGTGCGCTCTATAAATAACCAATAACATAACATAACATAACAGAGCCTGTTTGAAGGGCCAAAAGGACAGACAAACAGACAAAGGCTATGGGTTATGTGGCCTCAATTGTGGTATTTCTGGTTGTTTGTCAAAGATGTCCTGTTGTCCGTCCTACTCTGAATTAGGAAAGTTGACCAAGTACAACCCTTTCCTTACTTGACTCTCAGGGTAGTGAGAAGAGCGGTCACAACCTTCTCACGGATGTCGCATGGGGAGGAAGAGTTCAGAACTCAACAGTCAACCAATTGTGATCGAATTCAATCTAGTATTGTCCAGCCAAATTCTATTTGTTTATGCAAAAAGCAGTACTTTAATCACACATTTTTTAACAATAGTAAACTTTTCAAAGGTCGTTCATTGACAGGTTTATATACCCTATACAACTTCTAATGAAATGTGGAATTGGATATCCTTAGAATGCCTGTTTCCTCTCTTCTCTTAAGGTTTGGTGCTGGACTGAGAGCCCACAGACATAGAGTCCTTTAGGGTCACAGGCATGAAGCAACACACTCATCAGGCTTGTCAGAGGGCACAACCTGCAGTCCATTTCAGAAGGGCATTTGTCTTTGGTACTTGTAACCCATGAGGCCAATGCAGGCAGGTGCTCACCTTCGATGGCTGTGGCCATTGAGGCTGATGGTGACAGCTCCTCTTGTGTGAGCACCTTGGGTGGCAGATTTTGGCCCTTATTAAGGAATCCCTAGTCTACATGGTGACTTCATGTTGAATACTTCTTTTTGTAGCTCGCAATGGGAGATGCAATAATAGAGCAGGGCATCTGGCGGTCTTCGGCTCAGGGGTGGTTTTGCTTTCTATCAGCTGTCAGCTACTTCTGGGTGCCCCACACCCTGGGAACATGTTGCGCTTCTCTTCATGGACAGTTGCTCCTCCTACAATTTTGGGATATGTACTCTCCTGTCCTCTCTAAGCAGGTAGGCAGTTAGGCAGGCTGGCTTCTGTGCAACATAGCAAGATTCTGAACTTCTCCAGCAAGTTGCGGACTTTAGGTGATGTCCCCTCATCTTAACAATACTAGCTGTCATGTTGTCCCCCCCCCGCCCCCCCTCCCCCGATCACACAGCAGTCCTTTGAGTATTTTGTGGAGCACTCTTTTGCTTAGTCATTAAGAACTTGTAACTGGAACCAAGTGGGGTGGACTGGTTCACACTTTTAAACCCACTTGCATACAAGGGATGTGGATTCACTGACAGGCTTCAGTATTAGCTTGGGGCGCTTCTCTTTTGAAATGTTCTTTCTGCACTGCTCTCCAGGCACAGTCTTTGTGCAAAGTAATGGTTCTCAAAGTAGATAGCAAAGGAGCTGGCTCCTTGCAGTAGTTCCCTAAAACACTGGCACAATAAAGTATGAAGGCTCTGCACCTTGCTGCCATGACTTTCCTGAAAAAGTAAACAGAGATAAACTAAAGAGCAGGCCCTGTTACGAAACTTCTTCACCTTGAGCAACTGAAACTGAAGACCTCCTCCTCACATCATGTACCAAATGGCAATACTCATGAAGAACTAATCAGTAGCCCTTTGCTGACAAGGCCTTCATTGAATTACTAAAGATGGCCCTGTCTTCATATTCTTCACTTCAGTGTCCAGGTCTCCACCCTCCAGCAACACAAATGCAAGCAATACACTTCCATTTTCTGGGGAAGCTACCCTTACCCTCCCCATCACACAGCATCCTGTTCTATGCTATACCACAAGCTTGAAAAAAGGGACCTCACTGGCCCACGTACTCAGACAACACAGAGTCCAGCTATCACACTTGCACTAAACACGTACTGCAGATGGAGCCACACTCAACATGCACTTGAAATGTCTGCCTAAGAATCTAGGTTTGCCATAACAGCAGAACTTTTCACAAGAGGAGTCATCAGGCCACACACTCAATGACACAGAGAAAGAGGTCAGGTTATATTACCTTTTCACAAACCACAGTGTGCTGCGACCACCACTTTATGCCCTTTAACTTCATTGTCAGGGACAGCCCTAGGTCTCTGCATACATACTAAATTAGTGTGACACTGGGGGCCAAAATAAAAGTCAGGATATTACTTTCAAATGCAGTAAGGCACTCAGAAAAGAGGTTGAGGCCTGTTTACCGTGTAGTTGACATTCCAATCCCAAAACCTTAAAATATGGAGAAATCATGGTGACTACAAAAATATGATGAGCATGTGCAATGGATCATTCAAGGCGTGGAAGGAGGAGGAAAATACTAGGGAACATTCCATGGAGCTAGGTTTAATAGAAAAGAACACACAGCATAGGGATACTCATGACAAGAGAGAATCAGGATACCACTCAACTGCAGTAGGCCTGGGACTAGTATGCCATCAAGGGAGCTACAGGAGATACAACAGAACAGGGGTGGCGAGATGGCTCTCAGCGTTCTTCTCCACAGCAGCAAATCCTCTTCAACTGGACCTCCTGGTGATGGTATCCGGCCTTGTGGAGAATCGATCTGCTGGAAAAATAACAAAACTGGTTTACATTCAGTCTGGACAGCATTTTTCAGGACAGTAATTCAAAATATTTTAGCATAAGGACAATAACATTTACAAAGAAAGGTAAAATGTAATAAGCTTGGTACAGAATTCCATCACATGGGCAAATGAGAACAGCCAAGAGATCATAATGGCACGGGTGAAAACATAAATTACGCCTGATGTTCCCCCCAGTCTAAATCTAGCTAGGATCATCCTGTCCCACATGTTAAACAGTATATCTAAATAGGACTCTGGGCTTCAAGTGGTTTTAATCAAAAAGTATTTGTCATTAATTGGTTTAATTGATTTGACAGCTTCTGTTTCCTGCTGCTTGTAATCCAAAAAATCTGTTTTTAATCAACATCTCTCAGTGCGTTTTAGTTTTCTAGGGTTTAAAAAAACTGAAGGTCTGCCTATCTTATTGCAGAATTGCTTGATGTAACAGAGCCACTGGATCTGAAGGCCCAAAAACCCAGGATATACAGTCTTCAATAACCTCCCTATTAAACAAGACATGAGGATTGTGCCAGATTGAGCACCGTTTTTTTATTTTACGGAGTTTTATATAGCGCGAACTTGACCCAAAGGTATCGGGCGGGTATCAGAGCGCTTTACATAGCACCAGTTTCGTTACATGAGGACACATTCCTTTTTGTTAGGCACGAGGAGATTGAGTGATTTGCCCAGAATCACAGAATGTTCAGCGTCATTGCCGAGACTCGAACCCAGTTCACATGTTGATCGCCCTAGCCGTTAGGCCAACTCTTCTACCATAACATTAAAGGGGCCAATTGTATATAATCTTCAACATAGGCAAGACCAAGCTCCTCATGGACAGCGTAAGTAGACCAACTTGCTGGGAGACACAAAATGCGCCTCCATGCTCTCTTTTCCTCATCTGACATTTTTATATCCCTGCACTCCAGGCCCGTAGGTTAAGACTGGTAAGCATTTTCTCTTATGCACTTCCAGGAGTGGGGTAAAAGGTTTCTTACCAGTGTAGTTGAACAGGAACCCTAATGAAATTGAGAATCTCTGCCTTCTCATGCTAAATATGGACCCCATGAATACTGCAAGTCAAAAGTAGCTCTCAAATAGGGAAATTCATGAATTCTCACAATTGGTTTACCCTGAAAGGCCAAACATAGAGATTTGATATTCCTGGAGTTGCAGGCCATGACCATCATCTAGCTATAATAAAACAGGGACAATCTGTTCTTCACTACAGGCATATCCGACCCTTAATATTCAAGGCTACCTTTAGTCCATTAACGTACAACAAAAATAATATTGAGACAAGAGTGCAGCCCTGCTGAAACCCTCAAGCAAGACCATTCTCTGTTCACTCCATGCCTAGCTGACACTTTGAGATCATGGTGGAGGGCTCTTAGAAAAGCCACTAAACTCTTATCAACCCCCATGAATTCCAGTAGCATCCAAAGCTTTGATCTAACAGCACTACAGAATGCGCAGGAAAGATCCATAAAGGCTGGGTAGATGGAGCTGAGATTCACAGTCATGTCTTTGCCTTTCAGGAGATGTAAATTAAGACCCTTGTACCTACCCAGGTCTAAAACCATACTGCATCCTAGATATCACACAGTTATCCTATGCCCATGAAGTTAATCAATCAAGAATGTTCCTGCCTATCATTTTAACAGTGGGAGCCACAATTCAAAATTACATTTGTAAAGCTCCATTGGGCCCCCATCGGGGCCGGGAGTTTTTGATATCGGGAGTTGTGCAGGGCTGTCATTTTAAAATAAGGCGCCTCCTGATTGACCTATGGAGCATTTTTCCATTAGGCCTATTGAGTGCTGATGTAGTTAGGCTGATACCGCACAACGGAAAGATTTGAATGGCTGGCTGCAACTCTTCACAGAATTCTATGGCAGCCATTAGAGGACTTGGTACCCGAATCCTGCAATTTAAATCACAAAACCCCATAAGGGGGCAGAGTGGGCATACCTTGACTCCCTTGGCCATGTGGAGGTGGTCCTAAAGAGACCCCCTGTAAATAAAAAGATAATGAAAAATATTAGGAGGAACGGCAACCATGGTACCATTTATTCGTTACTGTACATCCAAAAATATTTTTTTTAGAAATAGAAATCACCAAAGAGTCCTGGCATGTTTTCCTGGAAATTTGGTGGCACACACTTAATGCAGAGGAATAGAAAGAATCTCCCCCAAACAACAAAGAACTTACTTTATTTAATTCGTAGGAAGTACCCTTGTTTGTCTGGAGAATTACCTCTTTGTCTACTGTCTCTTTTTTGTCTTCATATGAAGAAAATTTTGTAATGGGTTTTGGTTAAAAGAAGCTTGAGGACTAAACACATCGTCAAAAATGCACCTGCACAGAGTCACTGGAGACATTATCTTGTGGTCTTTCGTGTAGCTGTAATGTAGAATACGCACTAGGTATCACTATGCCTAGGGGGAATTTCAGTTATGCCAGAGTAATCGGAGTCATTTCAGTAATACCACATTAGTCTTTGACGCAGAATTACTGATCATAACATGATTGCACCCACTCACATAATTAAGAGCAATTTTGGGAGAAAAATCCTATTGTTAGAGCACCTTTGGTGAGCACGAGCGGCTTCTTGCACTCGCTATTCGTGTTCTGTGGCATTTAGCACTATCTCTTAGCGCAAAATGCATCCTTGTGTCCATTTTGGATGTGAGGGTTTTTTTTGCTCTAAGAGAATAGCACTAAATGCAGAATTACAATTCTCGCGCAATTCTGTGTAATGCTGCTAAATTTGGGGGTAATTCCACATGATTACTCTCCACGGAATTATGCAAGTTACGCTCACGCCTAGATATCACCCAGAGAGGCAGCACCTACTAATTATCCACAGAAAGAAGTCCAGTCATGTGGACACTTGATGCAATGCTGTGAACCCCCCACCAGGCGGCGAGTCATCCTGCCCTGCTCCCCTCCATTGCTTTCAACAAACACTGCGCGCTTTTACCTTAAATCACCACTGACAACATTCTTTGGTGCCTGAAAAGGTCGCAGTTTATTCATCAACATAAAATTGTACATAAAATGTTATACATTTCCAAGGTTCATGGTCATACCGTATTCAATGTCCATGTTCTACATTTACATCTATTTCTCATTGCAACTCTTTTTCTTGCATTATGGACCCAGCCCCCTCAATTTCCTGTGAGGGGAGGGGCCCCCTTTTTTGGGCCTCTGAATCACGGGTCTAGGCTTCAGCTTGCTACCGATTTTGGAGGGTGTCCGTCTGGACCTGCCCGGGCTGCAAGTGCCGTCCCGCTCGCCCTGAACCCTTTCGTGGGCCCTCCCTTCTCCCAGGGGTCCCTGCCGTGTGGCATCCCAAGGACCTTACTTGAGCGTCTACTCTACCTTTCGTGAGGCTGAGTCCTTGCCATCTTCTCCCTCGGTACCCCTGCCGTGAGGCATCCCAAGGACACTGTGAGAGCCTTCCATCTACCTTCTAGTATTTATCTCTTTCTACTAGCTTCCTTGTGTTTGTTCCGCTACCCTTTTCCCTTACGGCTGCGATGCCCGTTTTCTTAGGTGTGGGTGGGTGGGATTCCTTTCTCTTCCTTGCGATGGGGGGAGGAATATGCCTGTTCCTGGCCGTTGGCCCCTCTTATCCCCCCCACTCACTATCTTGGTCGCCCCCTGATTGGGTGGGGGCTCTCTTTGTTCCCGGGGACCAATCCTGGCCCCCGCCGGCCTAGCCGTTATGCTAATGGGGGCGGGGGAGGAAACCCCGCTTCCGGAGGGCGTTCTACCCGGGCCCCCATTTGGTCCGGCTTTGCCTCCCCGGCCGGGGCCTCGACTCTTCTTGCATAAGTATCCAGGCAAGCTTCCGTTCTAGCACAGATGCTCAATTCACAGAAACTAAACCCCAACGGGAAGCACTTACACATAAGAACATAGCAGGTGCCCAGCTGAAGCACCCCTGATGCAAACATCGAAATGACCCTAAATCCTTGTCCTTAACCAAGGCAAAGCCAAGTGTGTGAGGCCTGAGCCTGCGTTCAAAGATGCATTTATGAAATTTGAGCCATGCTTGTCATGCAATAAACACATATTACGATCACGTTTATAATTAGATCTCAAGAAATAAATATCAGAGGTGATTTATTTCGTCAAATGTGTTCATTAAAGAGAATGCAGCTTTCCATCCAGGAATCACAGAGGTTTGTAATCAAGTTAGGTTGTTAATAGTGCTCAGATAAACTCTGTATATTAGCAACAAATAAGTTAGATTTTTTAAAACTAAGTTAGGCATTGTGAAGTCACACTCATTCTGTCAGATGCTAAAGGCAATTCATGTTTTAGGTGACACAAGTTGACAACATTTTGTAATAAGGGGGAGACATGCTTGGTTCATAAATTAAAAAGGTTTGGTTTCATGAATAATGTGTTTTAAGTGACAGTGTTGACGATCTGCCAAGTGAGGGAGATGGTTTTAGCAGCTTTACATGTGTCTCACCCGCATCCATCCGCGGGTCCATCTGACACCGGTCCAGTTCTATCAGGGAAGATCCTGCATTGTGTGGGGCCCGAAGGGGTCAGATTCCACTTTTGTCTTCTGAGCTGTGATTCCAGGTCAGGCCATATTTAAAGAGCCCACACGCATGGATTATCGCTGGGACATGGTCACTGAGGTCCGAACCCGGTGCCTCGGCGTCCAGGTCATTATATGTAAAGTAGTCAGACTCTGTAGGACCCTTTAAATAAAAGCCATCCAGGGACAGGTTCAATGCTGTGCTCAAATGTTTGTCCAACTCTCAGAACCTGCGCTCTTAAAATAAACTTACTTCGACATTAAGAGCATACATTTTCATCCCAAAGGGGGGGTGTGGCGAGCAGACGAAGATGTCGGCCGCGCGAGCGCTGAGCTCCGCATCGGCCCAGCAATTATCCTGAACAAAAGGGGGAAACAGCCTGGCCTGACTCACCGGGCGGTGTAGCCCCCGACACAGAACACCAAGGCGCAGCGCACGAGCTGAAAACGGGCGCCCTAAACCCGCTGCTGGCGCGAGGCGGCTATGTGCGGTGGTGTGGCCGGGAGCCTCGGCCTCGAGTGACACAACGCGACGGAGCCTGCCCCGATCTCCCAACTACGGGAGCGGGCCCGCGGTGAGGAGGAGTATCTAGGCCTCGCCTCGAGGCGAATAAGGGAGTGACCAGTTCGGACCGTGGGCCGAGCCAACGGAGAAGGGTGGAGACACCTGGGACGCTGGCTGCTGGTCCTGGGACTGCGGCGTAGCGCAGCCTGCTGGGGCTGCTTGGCGGAGGTCGCGAGACAGGCTGACCTGGACCCCTAGCGCACCGGGACTGCGGCGCGGTGACGGGGAGGCCCCCGCAGAGGAAGTCACGCAGATCGTGGTCTGACCCCGGTGAGCTGGCGGCGCTGCGGCCATTATCGAGGTGGTGATACAGCAACACGGAGGAGGGAGCCGGTGCTGCTTCTGGGCTGTGGTGACCTGAGAAGGCCTGAGGTTCTCGCCGGAAGGGTGTACTGTGTGACTGGGCCCCTGGTGGCCCGCAGAGAAGGTTGTAGAGAACGCAGCTTGGGCCCTGGAGAGATGGCGATGTTGCGGCCTTGCCAGAGTGGTGACGCAGTGGAGCGGCAGTAAGAGCTTGTGCTGCTCCTGGGCTGCGGCAGCACTGGGCGGGCCCGCGGTGACTGCGGGCCGAGTTGTGGCACGAACTGTTGTCCATATTTAAGAGCAGCTGCGAGAGATTGAGACACACTGCGGCGGGGCCTGATGGAGAGACTTACCTGCGACGGCCTGGTTGGTGGGGTGAGTGCCCAGGGATAACAGGGCGGTGAGGCCTACGGGCTGAAGAGAGCCCCAAGAGAAGAGCAGCGTCTTGTTCGATGCAAGTTGCAACAGACTTGTCCGGAAGGCGGAGCCGCGACCCCCCTGGAGGTCCTCACCACGTTTGGTTTGGACCTTCAATGCTTGATTTTCTTACAGGTGGAGTTTGGGCAGATGGCCGTTGCCAGAATGCCCTGGGGCCGGGGAGTTGTTTCATGTTTGGGGTTGTTACAGTCCAGCAGTCATGTCACTCATGCGGGTGGGGATGCATTATTCGGGGTTCTGGTGTCTGGGGCGGGGGGACTTACGGGGGGGGAAGTGTTGGAACATATTGACCCGCCATGGCGCACAGTGAGGTGAAGATGCTTACCTGGAACATTAGAGGTGTGGGCTCCATGGCTAAGCGATATAAGATTTATAATTACTTAAAGCGCCGGGGAGTGCAGATTGCTCTATTACAGGAAACCCACTTAACGCGAGAAGAGGTGAGCCGGTTGAGGAGACGATGGAGGGGACAGATTTATGCTACTGGATACTCTGCATTTGCCCGGGGGGTGTTGGTGTGGGTGCCCCCTGGGGTTCCCTTTGAAAGGACTCGTACACTGACGGATGCTGAAGGAAGGTATGTACTAGTGGCGGGACGACTACTGGGTCGGGAAATTACCATATGTTGTTGTTATGCTCCCAGTAACGATAAAGTGGCCTATCTGACATCCCTCTCAGCACACATAGCGGATATAGAGGTGGGTCAGTTGGTAGTGGGGGGTGATTTTAACTGCGTAGCAGATGTACAACTGTACCAGTCCCATCTCCCCTGGCGGGAGCGCAGGCGCACAGGACAGCAGTGTGGCTGCGTGAGTGGATGTCACATTGGGGCCTGCAGGATATCTGGCATTTACAGCACGGCAGGGACAGAGAGTACTCTTATTACTCACACTTACACCACCTCCATACTAGAATTGATGCATTTTGGTGCTCACAAACAATTGGTGCCCTTGCCCACTCCACCGAGTAATTGGGCCGCACATATTCGGACCATAGCCCTTACTATTGACACTCCGCCCCAGGAGGTGCAGGCCCCCGATACCTGCATGGCGACTTAGTCCTACGGCCCTGGATGATGCACCATTTGCAGACTCACTACGTACGACAATTGACACATACTTCACCGAGAATGCAGACACAGCGTCTACCGCCCTGGTTGAGTGGGAGGCTTTTAAGGTGGTGGTGCGGGGTCACTGTATGGGGCAGACCGTTGGGATACAGAGGGAACTCCATAAAGAACTTACAGAGCTTGAGGGGGGCTAACGAATTCTTGACAACATCCAGGGACCAGAGCCCAGGACCCGCGAACAACTGTTAGCCAAGCGCAAGCAATATGACGAGGCTCTGGATAAGCCCCGAACCCATGATTACAGAGCATATATGGATAGGGTGCAGAGCGAGGAAGGGAAGGCGGGCGGGTCCTGGCAAAGGCTTATAAGGCCGGAGTCACGGGAATCCCCTATCACTTGGATTAATATGCCGGGGGATAAGACTGAGTTTGATCCGGATAGGATTAATGGTGCCTTTCGGGCATATTATGAGATGCTGTATTTGGCGCCGTTGGGCTCATCGCGCGAGGATATTGCTGCCTTCCCGGCCCCCTTGGCCCTGACGGAAGTTGAGGGCGACGTTGAGGATGAATTGGGGGGCCGATTACCCTTCAGGAGGTAAGGGTAGCCATAGCCCTGCTGGTGGGAGGGAAAACACCGGGCCCAGATGGCCTGCCTGCCGAGTTTTATACAAAGTACAGCACTGAACTGGCCCCTCGTTTGGTAACCATGTATAATGAGGCCCTCCAGTTGGGTCGTCTGCCGCCACCGACGTGCTCTGCTACTGTCATACCACTCCCTAAGGTAGAGCGCTCAGAGGCGGGAGTGTGGGATTTCAGACCGTTATCCATGCTTAATACTGACTTTAAAGTGCTCAGTAAGGTACTGGCGCTCTGACTGCTTCCTCACATGACCCATCTGATCCACCCGGATCAGAATGGGTTTGCCCCTTCCCGCAACACATCATTTAATCTGCGACGGCTATACTCAGTCTTGTACCACACTGAGGCGAAAGACCTGCCTCGAGCTGCGCTTCTTTCAGTTGATCTGGAGAAAGCGATCGATACGGTCAATTGGGAATTCCTCTTGGAGGTAATGCGAAAGATGGGGCTGGGTCCGGGCTGGCTGCAGTGTGTTCAATTGTTGTACACGTTCCCGACGGCATGGGTCAAGACGGGTGGCATAATATCCTCGGAATACGCATTTACCCGCGGGACCCGCCAGGTGTGTCCCCTGTCCCTGCTGCTGTTCGCGCTGGCAGTGGAGCCACTGGCTGCACTCTTTCGTGCGGGGAGGTGAGGGACTGGGGATACCATTGAATGGGAGACTATACAGGATTTCCCTGTATGCAGATGATTTATTGATCTATCTTAAGGATGCTGCCAGGGGGGCGGATTACGCCTTCGAGTTGCTGGAGAGGTTTGGTAGCCTGTCCGGCCTACGGGTGAACCATCGTAAGACGCATTTATTCCCGGTGGCCGGTCGCTCCCCTAGACCTGGGGATCTGTCTGACGAGCACAACTGGACATTGGCTTCCTTTCAGTACCTGGGTATCCAGATCTTCCACTCCCTGGAGGATATGAGGGAGGGCAACCTGGGGAAGGCATTGCGCTCACGGCGCTCCAGCGTGGCCTTTTGGAGATCGCTGCGACTGCCCTTGATGGCTAGGATCTCCTTGACCAAAATGGTCATGTTTCCCCGATTACTGTACTTTTTTGCTAACTTACCGGTCTTGATGCCTGCGGGCTGGTTTAAGTCGCTGGATGCGCTGGTGCGGGACCTTATCTGGGCAGACGGAAGACGCAGAGTCTCACTGCGGATGCTGCAACGCCCTATGGAGGAGGGAGGACTGGGGGTGCCAGACTTTGAATTATATCAGCTGGCTGCACAGCTACAGTGGCTAGCGCGGTGGCTAGAAGGGGTTAACCAGGAGGGCACATACTTGATGGAACCAGGGCAGTACCCTCGTCTACTATTGGCCAAACTACTGAACCCGGCCACGAAGGTACCCTATACGTCGACTCTACAAACCACCGCTCTATGATGCTGGAGAAGGTGTATGGGCCGACTCCCGACAGGTCCGAGATATACGCCGGTGCTGCCGCTGATAGGGCTCCCTCATGGAGCAGGTGGTCTTTGGAGCAGAGCAGCTGTCGGCTTGGACTGGGGTGGGGATAGACACAACAGGGGATTGTTTTCAGGATGGATGCATGCTCCCTCTGGCGGAACTGGTGGAGGGATATGGACTGCCTCCCGGCCAGTTTCTTTTGTATGAGACACTGGTAAGGATGTTTGAACAGCTGTGGGGCACAGGACGGGAGGAGCCGGCGACGCATGGGTTTCTTCACTCAGTGGTCACACTGGGCACGGCCGGGAACCAAATTAAGTGGTTCTATGCATCCTTGTTTGAGGCATCTCTGTCCCCGTTGTTAGATCTACGGGGAAAATGGGAGAGATGCCTTGGTAGAACACTCACTGACGCAGAGTGGAGGCGTGTATTAAGATCTCCCAAAAAAGTCTCCTGTAACTCACGCCTTAAATATTTACAGTTTAATTATGTCCATATGACATATATGACCCCGCATCGCATACAGGTTGCATTTGGGGGCGAGCCCAGGGAGTGCCCACGATGTCGACAAATGGATGCGGATTTCCTCCACATGATGTGGGGCTGTACGACTATACAACGGTTTTAGGATGCAGTGGTGAAGAAACTTGCCGACACACAGGGCCGTGTACTGACTCAATCGATCGCGGTTTGCCTCCTGGGGCTGTTTCCCAGACCGCCTAAGCGCAAAGTGGGGAGTCGATTTATCGACCTGGCCCTGGCCTTGGCCAAGAGGCGAATCGCGATTACTTGGAAATCTGCGGCTGGACCGCAGTTTGGGACTTGGGACTCGGAGGTCCTGCGCTGGGCGGCGACGGAGGGCAGGGCACTGCACAAGGAAGAACAGAAGGGCATGCGTAGGTCCTCTATTGCAGAAGCTTGGAGGGAGGTACTATTCAATTGGGAACACCCGAGCTGCCCCAATAGCGAGGACGAGGAGAGCGGGACAACCCCAACACAGAGGACCTTGTCGTGAGAATGTACAGTGAGGAGGCGGGGGACCACAGGGGGTGTGACGACCTGATTACTGACCTACACCTGGGCTGACTCCGACCGCTCGCTTTCCTTGAATGACGCCCACCTCTTGAGGAAGCGCTCTCTGGTTGCTTACTCCCCTCCCCCTTCCCTTCTCTTCTTTCCCCCCTCCACTGTAGGTATATCTGATTGATATCATTCGTGAATGGGCTTGACCCCGACAGCAGATGGGCGACTCCACTTGACCGGGCCAATGGTGGCGATCGAAACTTCACCCCCCCGCATGAAGTGTAGTAGCATTAGAGACAGTGACTATGAGGACTGGTTTTGTTCTTGTTTTCTTACGTTTATTTTTATGCTTTCTCCTTGCAATGGCATACGAACATGGGTTACATTAGATTAGATCACAGATACCTAGCCTTTCGCTGTCAGGATTGGGCCCCTGGGGTCGGAGATAGGAAAGACATGGGCACATTCAAACGTAAGACTGGGTACAGTTGCAATGTTTGCGCTATGTGCCACATGTACCGAATAGAATTTGTATTGATTGATTGCATGGATCGATTCATAGTTTACTTTTTATACGGTGTGGAATACACCTTATATAGGGCCAACTGCCCGAACGGAAAGACATTATATATATTGTAACTGTTTTGATATCAAATCCCGCATTTGTACATGTGAAAGTTTTATACATGATCAGAAATGTCAATAAAAATATTTACAAAAAAAAAATAAAATTCATCCCAAAGTTGGACTCCTTTTGTGACTCGAACTTTGAAGACCAGTTGTACTTTTGCACGAAAAGTATGGCTTTTATTATAGTTGACCGCCCGATTTACATCCGACACTAAAACAATCTTATTTGAGCTGAACATATCCATTTTAAAATATCTGTACAGGTTGTATGTTAGCACTGTATGAGTGCTCCTCTAGCGAGAAAAGCTGTCAAAACGGGTCCCTTGGAGATAAAGCCATGTTTTAATAACCCCAATTTGTCCTAGCTGATGTTATAAAGCACCAGTTATTTATTACCAGCATCAGAAAGGAAATGACGTGAGTTTTGTATTGGACTGAAACTCTGCAAGACTCTGTGCTGCAGCTGGATAAAAAAGTCCAGAAGGGAATATGTGGATGAAGTTTATAGGTTAAATATGAAGCTTGCCACAAAATATACTTTATAAGCTGTGCCGCTATTAAACGATAAAGTAACAGTTAAATAACACGCAAAAAATGCGGTGGAAATGTAAATTCTGGTTTTGAAGCCCAGGCTGTGCGGATTGGTGTAGAGGCATGGTAAACATATGCACATTGTATACAGAAAAACACACCTGAGAAGGCTTTCTCTTCAACCTTCTTATTTTATAAATGTAGCTAGTGACTCAATATATTCCAACACTTTTCGAATTCACTATTGATGGTAGGTTTAAATCAATCAATTATGGCAACAAATACCAGAATTAGCAATTACACTCACTAGTTTTTAGACTTCCTTTGCAAAATTTGTGCTCTTTCCCAAGAAGTGAATGATTGTTAAATAACAGCAACATTTATAGATACCTATTTAATTTAGATAAATGGAACAGATAATCAACATGATATTATGTGATACCGTTTACATGAAGTTTTCACGCTGCAAACAAGAATCTGTCCCTCAGCTTCTCCAATGTTCTCTTCCTGAAGATCAGGATTTTCTTGATTTTCTTTTTTATTTCATCTATTATTTATGCTTTTTAATCAAATACATTTTAAATAATGTCATTGTTAATTTTCTCACCATCACCAGTGTCTCTGAATCTACAATCATTAGCCCAACTTCTACATTTCTTGGTGAAAGACACTGTAAACAGCAGAATACAGGAAGACAGGCATGGAAGAAGATGCTGCAGCCCACCTGGAAGCGATGCCGCTGTCAAAGGGCGAATGTTGTCTTCGCAGAGAGGGGTGAATGACAAACTTCTTCTTTCACAATACTGCAGGCATCAGTAATCCAGGTATGTGTGTTTTAAAGCATCCCATGAGTCCTCAGTGGGATTGTCAACCATTAACAAGTCCCAAATGGATTGTAGAGGAGTCTGAGGATTAACCATTGCTGAATTGTGAGAATGTGACACAGACACACTATGCGGAGTCAAAGTTCTGCTGAACCCAGTGACACCCACAGCTTAATTACACTGAAGCTCTTTACAATTTACAACATTAAACAGTAGATTGCACACAAGAAATGAATAATACTCATCTAGTGATGTATGAATATACTAAAAAGGTTCACAGTCAGAAACATTACTGTCAAAAACCTTATAATGAAGCTTTGCGAAGGCAATATTTTTGGCGTTTCGTAGTAAAACAGCTTTTTTCAAATTCACACAGAACAGAAAGTGTGATATGTTTTTAGAGGAGAGTTGTGGGAGAGGTTGAAAAATAGGGGTATCACCAGTGGGATAGTTTTTGTTGTAGGGGTTAGTCGACGGTAGAAGAGGAAGTGAATCTGTGAGATAAAGGGCAACAGAGCATGGATTAGTGGTGGAGGTGGCTGTACAGTGATTGGACAACATATAGAGGGAAAAATATCTTGTGGATAAAAGATTGTGCCAAGAATATCGAGTATAAAAAATATTGTAAGGGTATGTTTCTATGGAAAAGAAAACTTTGACTGTACTTAACTCCAAAATATGTACTTTGATGATATATTACCTACTGGCAGTCACCAGTAGGTTGTTTTAGTTAGGACCTAGTTTCCATAGGAAGAGCATTTATTGTTTTGCCAATATCATTGGCGCTGTATGTCGTATCTTCACAACATTTTCAGAACTAATACAACACTAAGTTCAACCTCATGCTTGAAAGTCTTGAGGTGATCCGTCAAGCAGGGGCCAAGAAAAAGGGAGGGTCCCAAAACACATTTTTCCCATCTTATTTCCCATTGGGATTTTAAACACAACTACAGCCCAAACTGCTGGATGGAATTACACCAGATTTGGCAGAAAGCTTGCTCTTGGTTCAGAAAGCATGCTTTTTGTGATTTGATGTAAATCCATTTAGTAGTTTTAGAGCTATTAAATGAAAACCAAAATTGTATATCTAGGGACGCGTATCATCCTCCCATCCCCTACGGATTTGCGGATGTTATGTTATGTTAAAAGGTTCTTATAAAGCGCACGTTCACCGGATTGGTTTCATGGCACTGCTCTAAGGAATGCTGGAGCCCTGGTAACTTACTCGTATGCTTGTCTAAACAGCCAGGTCTTGAGGAGCTTCCTAAAGCTCAGGAGGTCTGTGCAAGATCTGATTTCGGACGGTAGGGAGTTCCAGTATCTAGGGGCTAGTACGGCAAACCTTGCATCGCCCAGATGCTTCAGTTTGAAGGAAGGAGTAGATAGATGATACTTATGAGCGGATCACAGGTTGCGCGTGGGCATGTGCCTTTGAATAAGGCTGTCAAGAAATTTAGGGCTCCTGCCATTCAAGGATTTAAAGATGAGACATCCAACCTTGAAGGCACATCTCTGAGGTATAGGGAGCTAGTGTAGCTTCCTCATGAGGGGGGTGACATGTTGCCACCTATGTTGCTGAAAAATCAATCTCGCTGCCTGGTTCTGTATCAGTTGCAGTCGTTTAGTTAAGTAAGTTGGGATGCTCGGATCCATGTGCCAGCAGCAATGCTTTGATGGGCTGGCCACAACCTAAGAGAAAAGTTGCACCCGCCATTTTGTTCATTGGGACTCGGTTTCCAGCAGGGAAAATAACATTAAAAAGTGATAATAGGGGTCAGGGTATGGATACCCTGACCCCATGGGACTAATGGAGGGGTCTGTGAGGGATCCCTCAAGGCCAAAAAATTGTCCAAAAACCTTTTTTTTTCCATGCGAGAATATGTGGATCCTCCCAGATCCTCCCGGATTGTGGGTGGATTTGGGCGGATCTGCGCATCCAGACCCTACTTTAAAAACAATATACACTCACTTACATACCCACACACCTATTCCCACACTTACTCACGCACCCATTTATACAGCCAAACAACCACTCACACACCCACTTACATACCCATACAGCCACTCACACACCCACTCATACAATCACACACCCACATAACCACTCACACAGCCACTGGCACACCCATACAGCCACTCACACACCCACTCACAGACCCACAAAACCACTCACACAACCACACAGCCACTCACACATCTACTCCCACACCCACACAGCCACTCCCACACCCACTCACAGACCCACACAGCCAGTCACACATGCACTCACACATCCAACACATACTCACTTAGACACCCACACAACCACTCACACACGACTCAGAGACCCTGGTTACACGGATGTTATAGTTAGGAAATAGCATTAAAAAACCATATAAATTCACTGGAAAAAACCAAAGGTTCCAGGGACGTTATAGTTAGTAAATAACATTTAAAAAACCTTAGAAATTCACTGAAAAAAAACAGAGGTTGCAGGGACATTATACTTAGCTTCAGGTTTTACATACACAAAACCATACAAATTCAGCAGTTATAGTTACAGATATCAAGTAACTTTAATTTGCGCCCTAAGGTAACTATGACCCATGCCCTTACCATGCACTGCTAATTACCCCACATATTACATCACTGATGACATGGCCAGTGACATCACTGATGACATGGCCAGTGACATCACTGATGACATGGCCAGTGACATCACTGATGACATCATCCAGTGAAAGTGAGTGTTTTCTAAGAGTTTATGATTGTTAAACATATATACTAAGCTACTACAAATGGTAAATTAGTATACTAGGTGTACTACTTATGAGCGATGCTACTTCTCACATATATGATGTGAGTGGTTGTGTGACTGTGTGTATCTGTATGTGAGTGGGTGTCTGAGTGGCTGCGTGGTTCTGTGAATGGGTGTGTCAGTGGCTGTATGGGTGTATAAGTGGGTTTGTGAGTAGCTGTATGGGTGAGTGAATGGCTGTGTGAGTGGCTGTATGCGTGGGTGAAAGGGTGTGTGGGTGACTGTATGGGTGAGTGAGTGGGTGTCTGAATGGCTGTATGAGTGAGTGAATGGGTGTGTAAGTGGCTCTATGGGTGAGCGAGGGGCTGATGAAGTGGGTGTTTGCTTCAGTTATTTGGTGTGCAAGTGGCTGTATTGGAAAGTGAGTGTAGGTGTGAATGGCTGTATGGGAGAGTGAGCAAATGTGTGAGTGCTTGTATGGATGTGTGAATGGGTATGTAAGCAGGTGTGTGGGTGTGTGAGTGAGTGAGTAGCTGTATGGGTGAGTGAGTGGTTGTGTGAGTGGCTGTATGAGTGAGTGACTAGGTATGTGATAGCTCTATGGATGAGTGAGTGGTTGTGTGAGTACTTGTATTGGTCTGTGAATGGGTATGTGAGTGGCTGTGTGGGTGTGTGAGTGGTTGTATGAGAGGTTGTATAGGGGTGTGAGTGGCTCTGTGGATGAAGCAGTCAGTGATGTCATCAGTGATGTCATTTGAGATATCAGTGATGTCAGCAGTGATGTCAGAGATCCGGAACGTAAATTATAGTTAGCTCAGATGACTATAACTGCTGAATTTCACTGGTTTTGTGCAAGTGAAACCTGAGGCTAACTATAACATCTCTGTAACCTTTGTTTTTGACAGTGAATATATATATATGTATTATTCGGGAAACTATCACTTACTTCAAAGCCCAGCGTCATCTCATCAATAGGAGCCTGATCGGTATCACCCAAATAACTTTAAGCCAAAATCGACTTTCAATCCTTCTCTTCCCCCTGGGGCAATTGATGCATTTGAAACATTAATGATCAAGGATTTTAAACTGCTAGCCAAAAATACTAACTGGAAGAGTGACAATTTCTCTAGAAAGGAAAGACTGGCTCTTAAATCATTACAGGCGGACCAAAGTATGATGATCTAACTATCTGACAAAGGGGGCAATGTTGTGGTGCAGAACACAGAAGATTACCTCATGGAGGGTATGAGACAGTTTGAGAATTCTGAATTCTATACAAGAGTCTTTAAAGAAACCATTAATGAATCCAATGCCACGTACCATCATATGCTTGGTATCTGGCATAAGAGAGGACTTCTTGAGTGGGACGAATTAGTCTTCCTGCTCAACAGATTTCCTAAAATAGCTGTATTGTATCTCTTACCCAAGCTTCATAAGGATCCTTTGAAACCACCAAGGAGACTATAGCTTCATCCATAGGCTACTTGCTGGAACATACATCCAACTACATCAATTCTTTCTACACTCTCATGTGCTGACATTCCCCTCATACATTCAGGATAGCAAAGCATTTTTGCACTAAATACAGAACATAACATGACAACATGATTTTATTTTGCTGACTTTGGATGTGTGCAGTTTGTACACCTCCATTAAACACTCTTTTTGTATACAGGGATGCAAACACATTTTGAAATCCCATTCCATTTCCTATCTACAACATACTAATATGCTATCACTATGATTGAATTTTGTTTGAATAACAACTTTTTTTATATGCAATGAGATGTTCTTCAGACAAACACAGGGAAATGCTATGGGCATCTGTTTTGCTCCAAGTTATGCCAACCGTTTGATGGGATGATGGGAGTAACAGGTGTCCAGGCCCTACGAGCAATACAGTACCCATATAGTGCTATGGGCACGGTATATAGATGACCTTTTCATTGTCTGGAAGGGCAGTCAAGATCAGGCTACTAGTTTTATCTCTATGTTAAATGTCAACAAGTGTAATCTTTAAATTTGAAGGAAACATAAGTGAAACCCAGGAAGAGTTTCTAGACACACACATAGTGGTGGTTAACAAACTGACATTGAAATTGTAGAAAAAAACTGCAGGTAACACGCTGCTACATGCTGAAAGTAGCCACCCTAGAAACTTGATAAACAGCATCCCATATGGTGAGTTCCTATGGGCCCGTAGGAATTGTAGCTCTGAACCTGATTTTAACGAAGCATGTAAGATCATGTCAGCTAGGTTCAGAGAACAAGGATACAAAGGGGCGGTCATTGACAATGCATTAAAAAGAGCAACCAATATGAGTTGAGATGCAATTCTAGCTCCTAAAAATGTGGAGGATAGTCCTGATAAGGTCACCGTGAGATTCATTACCACTCATAACGTCATTTCCCAAGAGGTAAGAAAATGTCTTACAAAACACTGGGACATTTTAAAAACTGAAACAACTCTTACTGATGTACTTGCTGATCACCTGAATATAGCGTATAGGAAAGGGAACGCCTTAAGTGACAGAAATGAAAAAATGAAATAACAAATGTGAAACCAGTAGTAGCTAGCATACAAGTTTTTTTTTACTTGCAATACATGTAAAGCATGCAAATTCAGTATCAATGTCAAGAAAACCTTCTCCCCATCACTAACACCTACAAGAATTTTGAAAAACATCTTACATGCCTATCAGATTTTTTTAATGTATGTGCTTACCTGTCCTTGCAATAAATCTTATGTGGGGAGTACCATGTTCCCGGCAAACAAGCAGGGTTTGGAACATATGAGGGCAATTCAAAACATAGACAAACAGTACCCGGTAGCCCGACACTTTGAGGAGGTCCACAAGAGTAATAGGAATCTCCTTTGTTTCTTTGTGGTTGACTGTATCCCTAAAACAATCAGGGGAGGGGACAGAATACGTGAACTCCAACAACTAGAGTTGAGATACATTCTTGAGCTTGATACTAGAGTACCCCAGGGTTTGAACTCTGATGAAGAAATGGCCTGTCATTTAGGGGAATAAAAGTCATCAAAAAAGTCATCACAGGTTCAGTCGTTAGTATGAGATGTTACCAGCACTGGGGCAATGTCATGATTATATGGATGTGATTAGTTTCCCAAATTCTGGTTTGTTCTCTTCTTCTCTTTTCTTGTCTCTTCTTTTCTTTTCTTCTCCTCTTTCTTCATGCGTTATTTTCATCTTTTCCCTTTTCTTTTCTTTCCTTTCTCCTTTCTCTTCCTTTTTCTGCTTTAATTTTTTCTACACCTCACTCGTTTTGTTCCCCCCATTTATTTCTACCTCTGTTACCTGGTGTAACATGAAATACAATTACTATGGACAGCATTAACTCATTTTTGCCTTCTAGGATATGCTTTTCAGTTTCAGTTTTTAACACTAGTAGTGTTCATAATTTTTTAACTGGTAATTCTTTATCTTTCTATTATTTTGTATAGGACCTGCTGAGATGGAACATATGTGAAGAGCTGTACACATAGAGAGTATAGAAGCAGCATTGGGTCAAGACATTTGATTCCCGCATAGGAATGTGGTATTATTATTTGAGGTATAATTTCTCCTAATAGCGATGTTAAGATTAAAATCAATTTCAATCCCACGAAGCAAGTAGGATTATGGTATATTACCTGCATATGAGACTTTATAATTGCTACCCTCTTGGGCTTAACTTATTATAATTTGTCTAAAAGTTTCTTTCCTTTTTTCTGAACATAAGTACTTAAGATTGTTATGTATATACATATTTTTTTGTTACTATCAGGAATTAGCAGTATTTAATGTATCACAAATTTACTCATCAAGGCTATAATATACTCCATTATTTTTGACATGTAGAATCTGTTACAGCTGACAAGATGGACCTGCTATATTCCGGGGCTCCTGAGTATTAATTATTTGTTTTGTTTGTGTTCTACAGTGCTCATATTTTGTTTCCGAATAGCATGCTGCTCACACTCAGAGGTAAGTTACGTTTAGTTTACATTGGAATATTTTTATCTGATCCAGTTTCTAGTTTCTGCTAGGCATGTGCTCAGTGCTACCTAATCATACTCATCATCGGTGCTCGCGTTGACTGATTTATTAAGAAGCCATTGCAGACTGTCCCCCGAGTCCTGTCACCATAGGGAATCAGTGATAGCAGTGAGTTAGCATTCTCTCTGTGACTGTGTTTGTGTATCTCGTACAGTTCCAAGCTATTTCACAGCGATGTGTGGTATGCATCTATACATTGCAAAAAAAGGAGATTGAGTTGGTCCATCAAGGCGTTTGAGAAATGAGAAAAGAATCAAAGATCATTCACGGCAATGCATTAATTCCAAATGTAGTTTTTTGTTAAGAAAATTTGAAATAGGGATTTTAGGATTAGTATGGGCAACTCAACAATAGTCGAGAGACTAGAAGCTAGTCCTATAGGTGAGGCGATCTGTTTTAGAGAAGTACAATTATGTGACTGCGTTTTCCTGTCATATTAATTTTGTGGAGATTAACTGAATCAGTAATCTATTTTTTTTATCTTTTTCATTTCTTACATCAGCACCCAAGGGCAAGAGGAGGGACGGTGCAGAGGGTCCAGGAGAAGTTGGTCAGCAGGAGGCACTGACCACCAGCGCCGCTGCCTAGGGCTCTGCTAACTTTCTAACTGAAGAAGAACTGGAGGTAGGTGGGCGTGTCTGCTTCTCCTGAGGTAAGGGTTGGTGCTGATCTCAGCTGGGCCTTTGCAAACATGGGAGCTGGTGGTGCTACCTGTGCCACATCCCTTGGAGAAGGTTGAATAGCAATGTCAGACTCCTCTGTGCCATCTTTCACAATGACTGCCTCATTGTCATCCTCCCTTGCCTCTACAATTGTCTGCTGGACTCTGCCAGTGTCCACTCCATGTCTCTATCATCATCATCAGAAGTGGTGCTTGGAGAATATGGTGAAGTAGTACCCTTCCTTTTCCTTGCTGAAGATCTGGGAGCCAATGATTCTAAAAGAGGAGATTCTTGCTCAGAAGAAAGCTCAACCTCCTATTCTGCTCCAACATCAGGACAATGTACTATTGGTGGCTGCAGCTGCTGTCCACTGTTTCCTGAAATGATTCTATACTACTTTGCAAATCCAATTCAACGTCACTACTCATCGGCTTCACATTGGTTGCAGTGGCTGCCTTCTGACAGACATGGTCCTGGGTTTAGATTGGGGTGGTTCTGTTGATGCAGGAATGCTGCTCTCAGCTTGCTCCCCAGAGGCCGGTAGGGCAAGCACAGTACATGGTGGTCCAAAAAATATTTGGAGCAACATGCCACTGGTGGGAAGCTGCTTTTTCACTTGACCACTTTCTTGGAAGTATCTTTCTTTGGGGCCATCTTAAAGCTCTCAGTTGGCAGTTGCACCAAGCTGCACAAGCGCAAGAGATTGAAGGACTGACATGTGACTGCACGGGCCTTCTGTTCGGCAGTACTGAGAGTGATGTCTCTTCTCTTGTGCACCTATTGGAAGCAAGCAAGAAACGCATTTCAATTGAAACGTGGCATTGATAGGGGTTTGAATTAGTACAGACAAAGGCATTATTAGTGTGGTTGTTTTGTTAACTTAGGAAACCACTTTAAAGTCAAACCACACCACAATACCATAATTCCCCATCATAATAACACATAATATACAGATTGATAGAGCTCTTTCCTTTATGTCCATATATTCTTTGTGACATTCAGGGAATTGAATGGGTAAATTGAATAGTAATCTTTTAAAATATGGAGTTTAGTGTGAGCTCATGGCAGGCAAGGTGGAATAATCATCATCATTACACAAAGGAATGATGCTAATGTCTGCTCTAAAGTGCACTCCAGTCAGGGTGTCCAGGAGGAAATTGAATTATATATCTAAAAACTGAATACTGTTGCTTGGATGTGCGCTGATGGCTGGATGGATGATGGATCAACCAAGGCAAAACGGAAAAAAAAAAATTTAAAATAAAAAAGAAATTGGAAAAAAAATGAAATTATTTTTGTAAAAACAATAAAAAAAATTTTTTTTTAAATGTAATAAAATTTAAATAAAATAAAAAAATACAAAATAAGTGAAATTATCCTCAAGCCTATTATTAAACTGATATCTCATCCTTCCATGCAAGGCTATGGCAAATGAACACTGGCTGGATGAAGAAAATGGCAGCCAGCCAATGCCACATAGTCAACAACAACACTTCCGGTACAGGGCGCGTACTTGGCGCCTGGATTTGAAACGCAGTGTACTCACTGCAGGGTTCGAGCATATTGGATTCTATAATAGAAACTGGTGCCTCCGGATAGCCGCTTTACTTAGGACAAGGTATTGGTCCAATTTTGGAGGTTTGGAACACTACTACCTGAATATTTGGGAATTTTAAAGTTGAATTAAAGGACTAATTGACCAGCCGGGTCGGAATTATAACCGGCGGAGAGGTGCTGAAATTTAATTATAAGGAGCCAGACAGCAGCCCTGAAGAAGTCGGGGGGTAGTCCCAATGTGACGAAACATGTGTTGGCTGGGCATTGTTTGAATTAAAGACAAAGAAAAGACTATAAGAGACATTATTCATTTTCATTCTTTTGCTCATACTATTTAACGAACCTTGAATGTATATTGAGCGCGTGTGCATAGGATAGGAGCTAATGGTTTGACTGGCCCTTGGGTCCAACATTTGGAGGTCTAGGGTGTTTTCCCTCACCTGTTGCACAGCATAAATACGGAGAAGTGTACACTGATGCTAACTGGATAGGCAGTAAATTTCCTAAATTAATGACACCCCCACTGCACTAGTACAGCAGCTGGGTTGTTCATGTCATTGGTCGCTGTCTCTGTGAGGTGCACTTGGTCTGGAAATGCTGATGAAGGGGTTGATCACCTGACTGGTGATCACCAAGACTTGGCTGCGGCAAATGTAGTCCATAGTTACTTTGGCAGCTGACCCCCAGGAGTGGAATAACGGCTTGAAACTTGAAGAAAGCTTAGATACCCCTTTGGGCTTGCAGGACACCACGTCTCTTTGGGCTTGCTCTTGACAGGCCCAGCGGGTCAAAATTATTTTTACGCAGTACATAGATTTGACTGCAGCTTGCAGGGGACTGGTCCCACAAATCCAGGGGGGTCTACTTCGGTTTCTGGAATCCACTTGAGTCCCTCTTGCTGGGAGCAATGAGCTTTTGCCACAGACACACGTTAAACACACAGTTCCAGTATATGGTCTCTTCAGGACCCTTACGTGTCCTATCTTTGCACTACGGCAGAGTCCAAAGTCCTGTTGTCGGGGACGGCATCTTCTCTGTGCCTCTTCTATGATTCAAAGTCACAACTGGGTTTCTGGAACAGGGGAACCCCTAAAATCATTGTTTAATGGCGTAAAGGCTTGAGGGACAGTGGCCAATGGGCTAATGGTCCCTGCAGCTAACCCACCCCTATTGTGACAACATCCTGTGGGTGCATGAAATCTTTCTACCCAGAGTCCTCTATTTCAGGGTCTCCCATCATGGCAGAACCCTTCCTTGGCTGTACAGACCTCCTAGCCCACCATAACGGTGTTGCTAGCCTTTTGGAGGTGTGCACCTCCTGAATAACTATTTCCTGCTTGTCTGCATGGACAGGGTGGGAAGCGCTTTGTCCTCGAGTGGGGGACAAGAAATTAGACATCCTTCCTCCTAGGAAATTATTCCTTCCTCCTAGGAGGAAGGAGGTGTAACCTCCGTCCTGCCTAGGTCCTTTGTCTCCCATCCTGTGGATGTGCTAGAATGACCAGAAGGAGGGCAGACTCTTGTCTTGGCAGCAAATGGCTCAGGGGAGCCCGCCAAGGCACTGGAGCACTAAACTTTAGGTGGACACCCACTCAGGGTCGCACCTACGTGCATGCCAGCTGACCCTTGACACGAGAATCATGGTGGGGGTGAAAAAGCACAGGGCCCGATTCACAGAACTAACTTAAGACAAAATCCTAAACTTAGTACTTTTTGGTATTCACAGAATGCACTTACGACTACTAACTTTTCGTCCGCACTCGGGCTGGAGATTCCGGCCCGGTGGCGAAGATTCCGGCCCGGAGGCGGAGATTCCGGCCTGGAAGCGGAATCTCCGCCTCTGGGCTGGAATCTCCGCCTCCGGGCCGGAATCTCCACCACCGGGCCGGAATCTCCGCTACTGTGTCGGAATAACCGCATTTAGGCCGTTTGAGCATTTCAAATGCCTACCACCCCCCATCATGCTCCAGCTGAAGTCATTAACCCCTTCGATGCTCATGACGAGCTCATCTCGTCATGCTGCGCGGTCGCGCTGTGCGCATGACGAGCTGAGCTCGTCACGACCACACCCGCGATCGGAATGTCCAGCACCTGGGCGGAATTCCGATCGCAGCGAAGCGGTTAACACTAACAAACCACATAAAACGGCCAAAATGCGGGTATTCCGGCCCGATAACGGAGATTCCGGCCCGGTAGCGGAATCTCCGCCTCTGGGCCGGAATCTCCGCCTCCGGGATGGAATCTCTGCCACCGGTCTGGAATCTCCGCTACTGTGTCGGAATAACCGCATTTAGGCCGTTTGAGCATTTCAAGTGCCTACCATCCCCCAACATGCTCCAGCTGAAGTCATTAACACTAACAAACCACATAAAACGGCCAAAATGCGGGTATTCCGGCCCGATAACGGAGATTTTCTGTTTAAATAATATGTCGACTGACAGGAGGTTCCGTTTTACCCGTAGGTAGGCGGCGTCTCAAATTGAAATCTGATTTCTTCATTTAAGATTGATTCTCACCAGTGAGAGAGGTGAGTTTTGAATAAATGTTCTGTCGGCATATACTTTTAGAACCAGTTATTCATATTATGAAGGAGATATTCAGCTTGCATTGTTTATTATATATATATTCTTTTAGGTGTGTATACCTCGGGTTGAGGCACAATTTCAGGCGCTAAGACCTAAGGATGTGGTGTACGCGACAGATACAGGATATTATTATGTGAGTGGTTTATGATATATTTTATGACGTTTATTTAATTAATTTCACTCCTTTTGGCTTTATTGGGTGCACGTTTTGTGTCGTACATCCCTGATCCACACCGGTATTAAATGATCGCAATTTTTCAATGTTGTCAGTCGTCTTTTGGTCACTCTGGATATGACATGGGCCACCCTTTGGACATTCTTTGATATGGAAGTATATTTATCTTTCCCTCTATCTTTGTGTTTTGTGCACTCATTTCATGGGTGGTTCCGTGGTGCATCACTACACATGGATTTATTCGGTGTAACCAGCATGCTATGTGCAATTAATAGGTTAGATGTGTGTGCTAATATACATATGTTTGGATGGATCTATTTAGCATTGTTCCATTGCCCTTGTCCTGAGGATGCCAAGAAGAATCCAAAGGCTGAAAGACGTCTGTGTCGACAATTTTTGGAGGAGTCTCTATATAAAAATAATAGTGTGATTAATAACAATTTGTGGCACAATAGAGCCAAAGGAAAAGAGGTGCCGTTGCCTATGTGCACAGTTTGACTACCTCTGAGTGGATCACCCAGAATAAATGTGTGAACACTAGTTATATAATTATTTTTGGGTATTGGCAACGTAGAGTTGAACTTATAATTATCTGTTCTATATATTTTAAACGTATTTTTGTATGTCCTTGTGCTTTTGATTGTTTATAGGTTTTTGTTCAAAGATCGGCCCCATTGTGTATGTGTGTCTCAAAGTAATTTGGTCAATATATTTTTGTAGGACTGTAGACTAATGATAGGGTAATTGAATGTTCCCTATGATAAAATAAAATGGTATATTATTTCCGCCGTACCTATTTTTTTTTGTATATGGTAGTGTCCCATACCCAGGTATAGGAGGGTGATTTGGGTATACCCCTTGTGTATGTATAAGGTTTATGGTTGTAACACAAGTTCCCATAGAGAAATGGGAGTATCTGACTGAACAGTGTTCGGTTGCAACATAATCAGGCGGTCCGAACCACCGACCGGAGGTTGCTCGGTCTCGAGTCCCAGACTATGTCGGTCGGAGGCAACTCGGACCGACATCATTATAAGCCCCTACATGTTTGACCATCCCTAGCACTCTCCTACTACATATGTGACTCAGTATTAGTTTAAAGGGTATCTAATATATGACTGTCAAGTTTCCGAGGTTCATGCTTTATGTACACCTACAACCATGTTTTTTCCTTTCAATTTTAAGACTTGTAGTCTTCTTTTAAAATGGAACAAATAGGACTATAAGTCCCAGATTCAAAGAAAACATTCTTTGTGAGCAGCACATCATGGATAGACATGTACAACTTTGCACATCTTCTAATACATTGTTAAGTAGAAGCTTAACCCTTAGCAAGCAGTTTTTTTTAGCAATTAGAGCATGCAGTAAAACAGCACATGTACAATATACAGTTCCAGGGCAACACATTGTGGACCAACTTCTAACACACTTAGGCTGCAACTCAGAGAAACTGTTACTTACTCACACACTCAGCAACTACTTTTCTATATATTTCATATTCACTTTTAACAACTCACATGCACATATACCTTCTCCTGTCTGCTACTGCTGCTTAACTTCAAAATGGATAGAGTGTGTATTGTGGGCCACAGCTATGTGTTCTGGGCTAGAGAGTCCGCTAGAAAGAGTGGTATTGACAGGGACTTGGGTTTGCCTAATGTGGACATTACTTTGATATATTTCAGAGAGGCTTGTATTGGCATCAATTGCTGTCTTTGATTAAAAGCATTGTGGATTCCCAACCCCCTGACCTCATGAATGTGCACTGTGGTCGCAATGACCTAGGCACACTACCTAGGGTCGGACTGGAAATCCCAATGATGGATACATTTACACAATTATTGACACTTTTCCCTCATACTGTCTTAGTGTACTGCAACATATGCCAAAGGCAAAAACAAAAATGGTCAAATTAATTCTTTCCACAGATTGACAAAGTAAGGAAATATGTTAAGACAAGTGTTTCTGCATTCCTCAGAGACCATGACATGGGCTCCATCTCCATCAACAACCTGCATGGAATCTATAGAAGTGATGGAGTTCACTTCACAGACAAAGGCAACAGGGTGTTTCTCAGCAACCTGCAATTCTGCATCCGGTCTTATGTGTAGCTGTCATATACACACAATGAACACACAGGGTCTTGTAGGAGGCACCCTACTGACCAAAATGTTGTTCATTTTCTTTATAAATTTCTTTTTTTCCAATTTTTTTAAATATTTGCGACAACGTCACAATATTTGAAACGCAGTGCGAATACACAAAACAAAAGCGGACATTCAATAGACACCAGCACATTCAAAATTCATAACTATAGAAGTGATTCTGTGCATCACACTTGGTACATCACTATCTAAATAACTCAATAAAAACATGTATGAGTCTCTGTGTTTGTCTGTGAGTGCGTGTATGAGAGTTTGAGTGGGTCCGTTAGTGGGAGCATAACTATCTCAGAAGCTCTGTCAAAGCATGTGTCAGTGTCTGACTGAGTGTGTGAGTGGGTGTATGAGTCTCTGAGTGATTCTGTCAGTGGGTGCATGAGTGTCTGAGTGGGTCTGTGAATGGGTGCATGAGTGTGTGAGTGGGTGAATGAGTCTCTCAGTGCATCTGTGAGTGGGTGCATGAGTCTCTGTGTTGGTGTGAGCATGGGTGCATGAGTCTCTGAGTGGGTTTGTAAGTGAGTGCATGAGTGTTTGAGTGGATCTGTGATAGGGTGCATTTCTCTCTGAGTGGGACTGTGAGTTAGTATGTAAGTGTCTGAGTGGGTCTGTGAGTGGGTGCGCAAGTATTAGAAACTGGGATTCTTTGCAGATGCCCCCCCACTTTTTGCCCCATTTTAGACTGCTAGATGCTGGTTTTTGGCTCTGATAGTACCCCTTAAGGGAACAGTAGGAAGTCAGTACAGCCAAAGAAGGGTTCTGCCATGCTGGAAGACCCTAGGTTAGGGGACTCTGGGTAGAGAGATGACATACAACCACAGGATGTTGTCACCACAGGGACGGGTTAAGCGCAGGGACCAGTAACCCATTGGCCACTGTCCCTCATGCCCTTAACTTCCCCTAAACTAGGATTTAAGGGGCTTCCCTGATGGGTGTTCATGGCAAAAGCTCATTGCTCACAGCAAGAGGGACTCCAGTAGACACCAGAAACAGAAGCAGACACCCAAGGATTGGTGGGTCCAATCCCTGGCAAGCTGCAGGATAATCAAAGTGCTGCATGACACAAATTGCAACCCGCTGTACTCAAGATTGAGTTCAAAGAGAAGAGGTGTCCTGCAAGTCCAGAGTGGTAGCTAAGCGTTCACCAAGTTTCAAGCCACTACTCCACCCCTGTTGTCCTCCAGTCGCCTAAGTAACCATGGATTGCATTTGCCGCAGCCAAGGCTTGATGATCACCAGTGGGGTAATTGACCCCTTGAACGACATTTCCAGCTAGAGCGTAGCTCACAGTGGCAGCAACCGATACCATCAACGAACCCACTACTGTTCCCCTGGATCCTGATGTTGGAATTGTTGAGTGTGCGGCAAAGACTCTATGGCGCGACCTGCCCCCGGTGATAGACAGCTGCCAGCTACCACTGCACCTGGAGCCACCGAACAAGGTAGAACAAATCCAGCTGCTAAACTCAGGTCCCAGGACCCCAAAGTCCTCTACTCTGTGGGTAGAGTAAAACTCCATCTACAAGTGTAGTTTTGACAAGTTTTGCAAGTTTGACAGCTCCTGCAGATCACGCCCAGTCCAAGGACAGTCAAATCACCTCTGCACCCAGACTCTCTGGTCAAGGTAACTGAGTAATGACTGTCAAATCTTGGTCTAAGGTCTTGCAGAACATTAACCCTAAGAAGGTTCACTTCAACTCGCACTGCAAGTGACCGAGTGTCACTTGTGTTTTCCCCCATTTACTTAAATTGGACCAGTTTGATCTTAAAGTACATCTATTTTTGAACTCTTTAAAAATTCACAACTCCAGTTGTTTGTACGATACACAATTCATTTTGGTGTCTATAGGTTTATAAATATGTCGGAGTTCTTTCAAGTTGCCTCAATTACTTATGAACCATATGGTACTATAAAATGCTTAACACATGTTCCTTCAGTAATGCCTGACTGCTCTTTGCCACACTACCTTGATTGAGCTAAGGATTATTGTTGTTGAATCCAAGGATCATATACTGTGTATTGTGAGAATATTGTATGGTAAGGCCCCCCAGCCATACCACCTAATATTCCACCTTGCAACATTGGTGCCTAGCAGTGTGGATCCTGAACCTGTGTTTTGTAGTACCACGGGTCATAAGTGAATGGTGCATAAGAAATCCTCAATTGACTTTAGCATCAGAATTATTTTGCAATACTTTTTAGATTTTTCTAAAAATAATATTTAATTGTAGTTGTTAGGGCTCTATGTTACATCCCCATTCAAATTACAGTTAAAAGCTAAAAGGCTTTCAGTAACTTAGGATAAATGTTTAAAAATCTGTTTTGGTTTTTAATAATTTTTGATAACTTCTAAACAAGTAGTGCATATTGGAGCATGTCCTAAGACTCGATCAGCCTATTCACTCTATCCTGAAGATCAATGATCTGAGGGCATTGTGAAAACTTTGAAGTATCAGCTGCAGAGCAGAACAGGACGTCAAAGATTATGAGACATAGAACCTAGCTATGGATGACAGCTTTTCTGTGGGTGCCCCTGAAGAGGATGAAGAGTTGATCACTGCCCAAAATAATGAAGGAGAAGTCTCTGATGATCATGAATAACAGAACTTCCCCAGACCTCTTACACCAGTGGAATGTGACTGAAGTCACTCTAGAATCCTCTCCACTGGTAGGGTCAATCAATCAATTAATGATTTGTAGAGCGCTGCTTATCACCCGCGAGGGTATCCAGGCCGGGGGGGGGGGCTCCTGCTAGGAGTTGTCAAACAAACATCCAGGTCTTTGGGCCATCTCTGAGCTTCTGTAGGGTGGATGCAGTCCAGAGGTAGAGTGGGATGCCATTCCAGGTATTGCCACCCAGGTATTGGAAGGGGCAGCTGCTGCTTCTGCTTTTGTAGAAGCATGGCGTGTGGGTGAGGGAGAGGGACATGGAGCATAGTTGTCTGCTGGGTTGGTGGAAGTTCAGTCTGTGGTTGAGGTAGGCTGGTCCTTTGTTGTACAAGGTCTTGTAGGCGTGGCTCAACAGTTTGAACTAGCACCTTTTTTGGACGGGGAGCCAGTGGAGCACTCTGAGGTGGGGGGGTGATGTGGGCTCTTCCCGGGAGGTCAAGGATAAGTCTGGCTGCAGCATTTTGGATGGTTTGCAGTCTGCTCAGTAGTTGTGAGGTGATGCCCAGGTAGAGGGAGTTTCCATAGTCTATGAGGCTGGTGATAAGGGGTTGGGTGACGGTGCGTCTGGTGTTGATGGGGAACCCTTTGAATATTTTCTGGAGCATGCCGAGGTTGAGGAAGCAGGCTGAAGAGACAGTGTTTATCTGGTTCTTCATGGTGAGCTTGTTGTGGAGTATGATGCCAAGATTTCTGGCATGGTCTGTGGGAGTGGGCAAGGGGCCCAGTTCCACTGGCCACCAGAAGTCATCCCATGGGGAGGTGTTGCTCCTGAAGATCAGTGCCTCTGTTTTTTAGGTATTGAGTTTGAGGCATTCGTTTTTCATCCAGCTGGCTATGCTGGTCATGCACCTGTGGAAATTGGTTTTGGTGGGGTTTGAGGATAGCAAGAGGATGAGCTGAGTGTTGCCAGTGTATGATATGATGTTCATATCGTAGGATTTGACCAGCATCGCCAGGGTTGGACTTAGTGAGGACCCTTGGGGAATGCCTGTAGATGATGTTCTTTGAGTCTGAGGTGTAAGGCGGCAGGCAGACGCTCTTCGTTCTTCCAGTGAGGAAGGAAGCAATCCATTTAAGGAAATTTTCTTGGCTCCCCCTCTGATGGAGTCTGTGTAGGAGGGTCTAGTGAGACAAGACGTTGAGGGCTGCAGAGAGATCGAGGAGGATCAGGGCTGAGGTCTCTCCCAGGTCTAGGACAGATCAGATGTCATCTGTGGCTGCGATTAGGGTGGTTTCTGTGCTGTGATTAGCATGGAATCCCAAATGGGATGGATTCAGGAGGTTGTTGATCTCTAGCTGGTTGGAGAATTGTCTGTTTATAACTTTCTTCAGGACTTTATCCAGGAACGGGAGCAGGGAGATGGGCCGGTAGATCTTGAGTTCTTCTGGGTCGGCTGTAGAATATTTTACAAGAGGTTTTACTTCTGCGTGTTTTCATCATTCTGGGAAGGAGGCAGTGGTGATGGATGAGTTGAGGATGGTGGTGAGTTCCTTACTGAGGGCGTTGCTCCCCAGGTTGAACATATGGTTGGGGCAGGGGTCTCTAGGTGCTCCTGAGTGGATGCAGGTCATGATGGTACCAGTTGTTTGTGTGGTTATTGATCTCACGTAGTGATTATAGTTTTTGACGTGGAGTTTCTGCTGTTGAAGAGTTCGTTGAAGGTGTCACTGCTTGGTTGCGGGTCAAAGTGTTCATAGATGGTGGCGATTTTGTTGTAGAAGTCTGCAAGGGTGTCACAGATCTCCTGCGAGGGGTTTACAGTGTTCTCAGTTGCTCAGGGGTTGGTGATCTCTTTGATGATGCTAAAGAATTCCTTGCTGGGGTTGACACTAGCTTCAAGGCGGGTGTCTAGGGCTTCCTTTTTGGCATTTTACTGCCGTATGTGATATTTATTGAGAGTCACTTTAAAGTTGGCTCGGTCGCTGGGTGTTTTGTAGGTTTATCAGATTCTTTCTAGTCATTTGCAATTGCATTTGGAAGCTTTTAGTTTAGGAGTGAACCAGCTGGTGTATTTGGAGGGTCTATCTTGTTCTGCAGGTTTGAGCGGTTCAACTATGTCAGCGCATTCGGTGATCTAGGTGTTGACATTTAGGACAGCCACCTTGAGGCCGGCAGTGGTGTCCGAGGGGGAGGTGTTGAGGGTGTTGGAATATAGATTTTCCATTTCCTTGCTTCAGTTCCTATGGGCGGTGCTGGCCTGGTCGGTGGCAGTGTTGGGGGTGGTGGAGATGGAGAAGTGGATGATTGAGTGGGCAGACCAGGTGATCTCCGAGGTGTGGCTGTATTTGATTCTGTTGCTGGCCGGGAAGATCGAGTCCAGAGTGTGTCCAGCTATGTGCGTGGGGTCTGTGACGATTTGTGTGAGGCCGAGATTTTTCATGCTCTTTATTAAGTTTGCCGTGTTGGCATCGCTTGGGTCGTCGATGTGGAAATTGAGGTCTCCGGGAAAGATGAACTTCTCAGAGCGTATGGCCAGGGGGGCTAAGAAGTCACAAGGGGTGGCATGGTCCTTGTATTCTGGCGGCAAAAGATTACGTTTAGGCATTAAAAAAGACTGTATGGAGGCAAAAAAGAAGGCAAAAGGTTAGGTTCACTTAGGAATAAAGACTGATTATGGAGGTAAAAAGGTGGCAAAAGGTTAAGTTTAGGAGGGAAAAAAGACTGTTTATGGCAGCAAAAATTAGGCAAAAGGTTAAGTTTAAGCTGGAAAAAAGACTGTTTACGGAGTCAAAAAAGAGGCAAAAGGTTAAGTTTAGGCGGTAGAAAAGACTGTTTATGGAGGCAAAAAGGAGACAAAAAGGTTAAAGTTAGTGTGAAGGAAAACAAGGTTATGGGGAGTGGTTGAGTGAAGCGGCGAGGTGTCTGGCTAACAGTGGTTACAGGCTTGAGCAGGTGCTCAGCCTGCAGCAGCGGGTAGAGGTGGCCCAGAGACCTGCTCAATGGGGTCACACTGCGACCTCCACTAAGTAGGTTCCTGGAAAGTGGCGGGGTGATGGGCGGGGTTAGGAGAAAGCGGGAAGCAGGAGGGGGAAAGAGGTTAAGTTTAACCCCTTCCGCGCTGCGCGAATTTTCGCGCTGTGCGGGGGTTTTATTGAGTGGGCGGGATTCGGACGGCCCCCGGCCGTCGTCAGCACACGCCCACCGAGACGTCGGACGGCCAAGGGCCGTCCGAAGCACACAAGGGGTTAAGCAGGAATCAGAAAACACGATTAGGAAAAAGATGCAATGTTACAAACCAGGGGAAAAAGAATCACAATGGGCGGGAGAGAAGGTCACGAATAGGCAGGAGCAATAACAAGGGTTGGAGGCAAAAAGGAGGCAAAGGTTTTATTAGGCGGGAGGAAAAATAGATTTATGCAGGCAAAAAGGAGGCAAAAGTTTAAGTTTAGGCGGGAAAAAAGACTGTTTAAAGAGGCAAAAAGGAGGCAAAAGGTTAAGTTTAGGCTGGAAAAAAGACTGTTTATAATGGCAAAAAGAAGGCAAAAAGCTTAAAGTTAGGTGGATGAAAAACAAAGTTATGGGGAGAGGAAGAGAGCAGCGGTGAGTTGTCCGGCCAACAGCTGTTACAGGCTTGAGCAAGAGCTCATCCTGCAGCAGTGGGGGGAGCTGGCCTAGGGACCTAGGGTGGTAGGAAACTTTCATGACCATCTTGCTGAACTCTCCTTGGAGGAGAAAAGACTAGAATTGAAAGAATGGAGATTAGCCCTTGAGATTCAAAGAGCGAAGATGGGACTTGTTCCCAAAGATGGTGGCAGCAGCAAAGATAAATAGGAGTCTTTTGTCCCCAAAGTCCCCAAAGGGATTGTCCCTAAGTTTAGTGATGGAGATGACATATCCAAAAGGTTTGCAGCTTTTGAGAGAACGTGCAGGATGAGGAGGTTAGGACGCCAACACTGGGGCTCTCTAATTTGGGAGTTATTCTCAGTGAAGTGCAGAAATAGACTTCTGACCCTTGATGAGGGTTTGGTCTATTAACACATGAAGGAGACACTGATTGAGGGGTTTGGATTGATCACAGAGAAATGTACGGAGTAAAGTGCAGAGACACCCAAAAGAGACAGGACCAAACGTGGGTGGACTTTGTTGACTCCTCAGTCAAAGCACTGGAGGATGGATAGTAGGTAATAAGGTGAACAATTATGAAGGGCTATATAATTTGACTATGAAGGATAACATTTTTGAGTTATGTTATGTTATGTTATAACAATTTATACAGCCCACAGCTACTCAGAAGAATGTCCTGGCGTTAAAGACATACCGCACCAGCTTGTGAACCTAAACAGATTGTGTGAAAAGCCAAGTTTTCAATTTCTTTTTAAAATTTTAAAAGCGGAAAGATCACTCGTTAGACGCAGGTCCCTCGGGATCTTATTCCAATTAAGGGGCACCAAATAAGAAAGGAATCTGCTGCCAGTTCTAAGTTGGTGGATCCGAGGGACTTGTGCCAAATGTGCAGAAGAAAAACACAGAGTACAAGCTGGAATGTAATCATGAATCCTCTCTCTGAGGTAGCCTGTTCCTGAACCATGCAAGGCCGCCAAGTTCTGCACCACCTCAAATCTACTCAGAAGGTACTCTGGGAGGCCAAGGTAAAGGGCTTCACCATAATCCAGTATCGAGGTGATCAGAGCCGTGATAACCTTTTTCCTTATATGACTCTGACAGGAAAGGTAGGAAACGCTTCAACATATCGGAGTATTCCGAAACAGGAACTGATCAGAGCTTGGATCTGAGGTTGAAAGGAGAAGGTACTATCAAATTCGATGCCTGGATTCCTTACAGAGCTCTGTTGAAGTCCTGGCTGTGGGGCATCCTTTGGCCAGCAAGATCTCAAGAGGTTAGGGTAAGAAGCCCCAGAAATCATGATCTCAGTCTTGTCCGGGTTGCACTTCAGTTGGAGAGGCAGTTTGTAATGAGCTCCCTGTCTAGTCCTTCCCCCCTTCAACAGGAGAAGAGAAGCTGAGTATCATCAGCATATGAGAATACTTTTGCACCCATTGACTCTGCCATTGTCGCTAAAGTCATACGGTAGACATTGAACAGCATAGGGCTCAATGCTGAGCCCTGGGGTACACCCAACATCAAAGTCCGAGCATGGGATGAAAATGGAGGCAACCAGACTTCTTGGTTGTGGTTGTCCAAAAAATAGGAAAGTCATTTCAGAGCAGTGCACCTGACCCTATTGCCTGAAGACGTTCGAGTAGCTTTCGAAGGGGAACAGTGTCAAAGGCTGAAGATAAGTCTAACATAATCAGGATGGTCTTGCCTCTTCTGTCAAGGGTGCTTCTAACATGTTCCACTACTTCCAGAAGCGCTGTTTCTGTGCTGAAATGTGGCCGGAAGCCTGATTGACTGGGATGCAACAATTTCTTTTCCTCCAGGAATTGAGACAATTGTCGATTGACTGTTTATTCAAATATTTTGGAGAAGGCGGGAAGGAGGGAGATGGGTCTATAGCTTGCTAACTGTTTTGGGTCACCAGTGGGTTTCTTCAACAGAGGGAGCACTTTTTCCCTTTTCCAGTGTGCTGGAACCTTGCGTAACTGTACCTCAGAGCTACTGAAGCAGCATCTGCAAGATTCTGATATGACTTCCCCAACCGAGTTGGGAAAGAAAGCAAATAAGAGGGTAAGATCCCAAGTTCTCAAGAAGTCCCAGGGAGGTGACTCCAAAATGGGGGGGTTAGGCCCACAAAAGTCAAAGGAGGGAGATGGTAAGCCACCAAAGTGACTCTCTCAGGATCCCAGAACCATAAAAAGGAGGAGAGTAAATCCCATCCTAACTTTGACAAGCAGAGGCCAGGAGACACAGGACTTAAACATTTTCTGGATAACAGGTTGTGTTTTGACTGCCAGCAGTCAGGTCACTACAGGGCTGACCCAGTCTGTTCCAAGAAGAAGGTGGCTAGCACTGGGCTGTCCAGTGTAGCCATAGGTGATGACTCCTCAGATGAGGACGGTCTCTTAGCATTGAGCTGGGAAACAGAGCCAGATGGTAAGCTGGTGATCCCTGAGGGTGGGAATAGGCACTTCCACTCCATTCAGGTGAATGGGATCCCAGCCATTGCCCTGAGAGACGCATGTGCCAGTCACACCACAGTGGTGGACCAGTTAATGACCCCAGATCAGTATCGAAAGGAAGAAACCAAGAAGATAAGGGTAGGTTCCGGTAAGGTCTCAGTTAGGCCTGTGGCCATAGTGTCCCTGGAGAGAGAGGGTACCCTTAGTTCTGACCTCCCCTTGAAGTGCCTCCTGGGTAATGACCTACCAGAGACTAGTCAGAACTTGGCATGATCCATCTGTTTTGGACCGGACGTAGTTACCGTTTACTCTGTTTTCAAGGGTTTATAACCACTTCAATATGGTGGAGATTTGTAACATCGGATAGGCCGTCTATTTCTATGATCGCGTCGCGCATGTGAAACACGTGACCGGACTATGTGTATTTAGATTCTCCTACCGCAATTTGAATTGTTGGGCAGCAGGAGAACGCCATTTACGATGTGGCGTCGGATTACACGATAACGAGTAAGTGGGGTTCCTTGTTTACATAGGGGTGATTACTGGATAGAGCTTGGACTATAACCACGATGGGCGGGCTAATCGGAAAAAAGGAGTTTGGCTGCATTTTGATGTATTGCATGGCTCATGCTCCCATTATATTATTACGGGTGTAGCACATGTGCCATTGCGAGTAAAATTGTATGCTTCCTGTTCGGCACCTTATCATGGGTGGGGGGCCTTTCTCACCAATGGCGGTCCTTTTAGATATGTGATTGTGCTCCTTACATTTTGTTTTGGAGTTTAATTTGACCGCGTCGGTATCACGTTTTAGACGTTTTTCCCGCGATATAATGACAAATGTGGGTACCAATAAAGACAGGGTCTTTAGGCTATATATCTTCTAATGTTCTTTGTATACATGGCTTTGTTGAGAGCAGGTGGAATAGGTGATGCAAGTGCACAGAAGTTAATTCGATGTACATACTTGATAACATTGAACTAGGTAGACTTTACGCTATCAATTGTTTCTCTGCCAAACGTTTGGCAATTGAGCGTTGTTTGAGCTTGTAGCCTGGCTGCTTAAATATTGAGGCTGGAGATAATATTGTGTCTTTTGCCCAATCTAGAAACAAGCATGCACACTAGAAGGTTGTTCAGTACCTGTATACAATTTTGGACGATTAGTGGGGATGGATAATGGGATATATATTTGAAATGAATCCTTTATTTGAAGGATACATTTTAGTGTTATTTCCTTTATATGGTTTTCTTTCCCCTACAGGGATATTGGCTATATTTTCGATATGGCCTAGGGAGTAACAATTGTATTATGGCATTACATTACTGTGGCTATCATACCACACAGGCTCCACCTCTGGCCATCAAATTACCAAGTGATATTAAGAAAATTGGAAGAATAACCAACCTTACATCCTCTTTTCGTTTTGATCGGATTACGTATCGGCTCAGATAGATGAGGTATGTCCATATAAAAGCTATACACAATAATTGTGCAAATAGACAGGGTTTTAAACATGTGATACTATGCTCCCAGGGATTTGACTGACACTCCCTTTCTTCTCCTCTCTTTTTTTCCTTTTTTTTCCTTTTTCCCATTTGTTTTGATGAACTGTTTAGCGGAACGCAAGGGTCTAAATACCACCCCTGTCGCAAAATAACATTTGGTCAGGATTATCACCTCAAATTCTCTACATAATTCCTATATTGGTAGGTATTATCGTCATCATTGTTTCGACTTTTGCTATTGTGGTTATTATGGTTCTTTGTTTTGGGTACGGTGAGGATTATATACTGCATATGTTTTAAACCCTCGTGTCGCATCATGCACAGAATTGATTTTGGAGGTCTCTTTTGCCTCATAGGATAATTGCGATAGATTATGAGATGCTGGGGATTACCCCATGATAAATAGACTACATATTGATGGGTTTAAAAGTGATACCCAGATTTGGTCTTCTCATAGTATGGATGTCTATCCTCTTGGTGCTGTTCACGCATATTATGAAGAATCTTTGGTGCCTACCCCCCCTTTTTTCTGTTTTCTGTTTTCTATTGATCTAATGCATCAATTTTTATATATGATGTTTATGTGTTTTTGTGTTTCTTTAAAGTTGTGTAAATTCTACAAACAAACTGTGTTATGTCTAACAAAATGTCTAGGTTCACTGCAGTCACAGAATTTGTTTTTTCCTTCTCCTGTAAAGTTAGATATGTGACTCTTGTTGAATGTTGTTCGTGTTTCTGTGTGTTTTTTATGTCATTTCAAATGTTGTATACATTTGTACTAAAAATTTGTATTGTACTGTTAAAGTAGTTTTTTATATGTTTTTAATCTACAGCCCTGAAGAAGTCCTGTTTTTTAGGACAAAACGCGTTGGCTGTCTGTCTTTTAAAGAAAGAATTAATAAAGGAAAAGAAAAAACTTGACCAGTGTACAACGAATTGGTGGATTCTTGGAGAATTATTGTTTAAAGGACTTGTTTGGAATATTGCTGCAAAGTGGTGCATCTCTAATTTTGTTTTTCAGCTAGTCAGAACCCTAATGGGATGGTTGCCCAGAGCACCCCCCAACTCCAAGTTGCTGGAGAGCCTGTCCCTGCAGTGGAGAGACAAGTATCCCCAAAGAAAGGAAAGAAGAGAAGGAAAGGGAACCTCAAAGGCTTCACCACCCTTATATGCAAGAGTACTTGTCCCCCAATCAAGGACAAAGCCATTCCCGCCCTGTCCAGCCTGACAGGTAGTAAAATTAGTTATTCAGGAGGCGTACACCTCCAAACAGCTATTCACACCTTTAAGTTGTGTTAGGAGCTCTGTACTGCCATGTTGGAAGACCCTAGATTAGGGGACTCTGGTTAGAATGGTGACGTGCAACCACAGGATGTTGTCACCACAGGGGCAGGTTTACCGCAGGGACCAGTATCCCATTGGCCACTGTCACTCATGCCCTTAATACCCCTAAACTACGACTTAAGGGGCTCCCCTGACACCAGAACCTCAGTTCTGACTTTGAATCAGAGAAGTGGCACAATGAAGATGCCGTCACCGACAACAGGATTTTGGACTCTACCGCAGTGCAAAGAGAGGATACTGAGGTACCCTGAAGAGACCATTTACTGGAACCTTGTGTTGGACCTGTGTACATGGCAAACGCTCATTGGTCCCAGCAACAGGGACTTCAGTGGATGCCAGAAACCAAAGCAGACTCCCAAGCATTGGTGGGTCCAGTCCCCTGCAGGCTTCAGGAAAATCGAAGTGCTGAGGGACAAGAATTGCAACCCGCTGGGCCCATTGAGAGTGAGCCTGAAGAGGAGATTTGTCCTTGAAATACGAGTAGTAGCCAAGCTTTCACCAAGTTTTAAGCCGCTACTCCACCCTTATCACCCTCCAGCCACTGAATTAACCATGGAATACATTTGCCGCTACCAAGCCTTGGTGATAGCCAGTAGGGCGATCGACCCCTTGAATGACATCTCCAGCGCAAGAGCAGCTCACAGCAATAGTGACATCATCAACGACCTCACTGCTCTGCCCCTGCATCTTGAAGTTGGAGTCATCGAGTGCATCTTTGGCGCAACCTGCCTCAGTAATTGACAGCTGCCAGCTACCTTTGCACCTGGATCTGCTGAGCAAGGTAGAAGAAATCCAGCTGTTGAACCCAGGTCCTAGGAGCCCAAAGGCCTCTACTCTGCGTGGGTAGAGTGGAACTCCATCTGCAAGTGGTGTGGTTTTGCCAAGTGCTATAGGTTTGACAGCTTTGGGGGATCTCGCCCAGTACCAAGGACAGCCAAGTCTCCTCTGCACCCAGACTCCCTGGGCAAGATATCCGAGTAACGACCATCAAGTCTTGGTCTAAGGGCCCCCAGTACCTTAGTCTCTAAATGGGTTCACTTGAACTCTCCCTGCAAGTGACTATGGGGCAGATTTTCAAAACTTTTGCGCTGGTTTAGCATCACAAAAGTGACGCTAACCAGCGCAAACTTTTGTTTTGCTATTTTCTTTCAGCGCAAACCTTGTTTTGCACTGGAAAGTACCCTGTAAGTAGCGCAAAGCAGCACCAAGCACTGCTTTGCGTTACTTTGCGCTGAGGGGGCGTGACATGGTGGTACATGGGCGTTCCCATGCAACCACCCATGCCTTTTGACGAAAAACCATATTTACAAAGATTTGTAAACATGGTTTTGCGCCAAAAGTTAACGCCCCTTCAAAGGAGGCGCTAGCAAGATAAATGCTTTCATTTCTCCTGATTTTCTGACTTTCCATGCGTGCTGCACTCTGCTGCACGTATGCAAAGTGCGAAAAGCTTTGCATCGTGCCTTGCATAGTGTTTTGTACAGGAAGGGTACCTTTCCTGTACAAAACCTATGCTACACTCATGCACACACCCTAGCGCTGCGGCGCTAAGGTGTGTGCAAGGCAGCTGAAATCAGTGCCGGCGCAAGGGAAAGGGGAGGAGAGAGCCATATCTCTGAAGATATGGCGCTCTTCTGCTCCATCCCTGTCGCGCAACGTGGCCCAGCCTCGCGGGGGCTGCGCTGCGTTGCACAACTTTTTTGAAAATCTCCCCCCAAGTGTTACCTGTGTTTTTCCCAGTTCACTTCAATGGGACCAGTTTGATCTTAGAGTGCATTTATTTTTGAACTCTCAAAATTCACAACTCTGGTTGTATGTTTGATACAAAGTTCGTTTTAGTGTCTATTTTTATATAAAAATACACTCCATTTTTATAAATTGATGTCAGATTTCTTTTGAGCTGCCTCATTTTCTTATGAACCATTATGGTACTGTAAAATGCTCAACACATGTTCCTTAAGTAATGCATAACAGGATTGAGCTATGGATTATTGTTGTGGACTCCAAGGATCGTCCACTGTATATTGTGAGAATATTGTATGGTAAGGCCCTCCAGCCATACCACCTAATATTCCACCTTGCAACAGTAAGTGTCAGAGTGGGTCAGTCAGTGAGTGTGTTCGTCTCTGAGTAGGTGTGTGAGTGAATGCGTAGGTCTCTGAGTGGATTTGTGAGAGGGTGCATAAATCTCTGAGTGGGTATCTACATGGGTGCATGACTCTCAGAGTTGGTCTGTGAGTGGGTACATGAGTCCCTGAGTGGCTCTGTGAGTGAATGCATGAGTCTCTGAGTAGCACTATGAGTGGAGCTTGAGTGTCTGAGTGGGTCGTGAGTGGGTGAATGAGTCTCTGAGTGGATCAGTGAGTGGGTGCATGGATCTCAGAGTGGGTCTGTGACTGGATGAATGAGTCTCTGAGTAAGTCGGTGACTGGGTGCATTTGTATCTGAGTGGGTCTGTGAGTGGGAGCATGAGTCTCTGACAGGGACTGTCAGTGGGTGAATGAGTCTCTGAGTGGATCTGGGAGGCCAAGGTAAAGGGCTTCACCATAATCCAGTATCGAAGTGATCAGAGCCGTGATAACCTTTTTCCTTATCTGACTCTGACAGGAAAGGTAGGAATCTTTTCAACATCCGGAGTATTCCGAAACAGGAACTGATCAGAGCTTGGATCTGAGGTTGAAAGGAGAAGGTACTATCAAATTCGATGCCTGGATTCCTTACAGAGCTCTGTTGAAGTCCTGGCTGTGGGGCATCCTTAGGCCAGCAAGATCTCAAGAGGTTAGGGTAAGAAGCCCCAGAAATCATGATCTCAGTCTTGTCCGGGTTGCACTTCAGTTGGAGAGGCAGTTTGTAATGAGCTCCCTGTCTAGTCCTTCCCCCCTTCCACAGGAGAAGAGAAGCTGAGTATCATCAGCATATGAGAATACTTTTGCACCCATTGACTCTGCCATTGTCGCTAAAGTCATACGGTAGACATTGAACAGCATAGGGCTCAATGCTGAGCCCTGGGGTACACCCAACATCAAAGTCCGAGCATGGGATGAAAATGGAGGCAACCAGACTTCTTGGTTGTGGTTGTCCAAAAAGTAGGAAAGTAATTTCAGAGCAGTGCACCTGATCCCTATTGCCTGAAGACATTCGAGTAGCTTTCGATGGGGAACAGTGTCAAAGGCTGAAGATAAGTCTAACATAATCAGGATGGTCTTGCCTCCTCTGTCAAGGGTGCTTCTTACATGTTCCACTACTTCCAGAAGCGCTGTTTCTGTGCTGAAATGTGGCCGGAAGCCTGATTGACTGGGATGCAACAATTTCTTTTCCTCCAGGAATTGAGACAATTGTCGATTGACTGTTTATTCAAATATTTTGGAGAAGGCGGGAAGGAGGGAGATGGGTCTATAGCTTGCTAACTGTTTTGGGTCACCAGTGGGTTTCTTCAACAGAGGGAGCACTTTTTCCCTTTTCCAGTGTGCTGGAACCTTGCGTAACTGTACCTCAGAGCTACTGAAGCAGCATCTGCAAGATTCTGATATGACTTCCCCAACCGAGTTGGGAAAGAAAGCAAATAAGAGGGTAAGATCCCAAGTTCTCAAGAAGTCCCAGGGAGGTGACTCCAAAATGGGGGGGTTAGGCCCACAAAAGTCAAGGGAGGGAGATGGTAAGCCACCAAAGTGACTCTCTCAGGATCCCAGAACCATAAAAAGGAGGAGAGTAAATCCCATCCTAACTTTGACAAGCAGAGGCCAGGAGACACAGGACTTAAACATTTTCTGGATAACAGGTTGTGTTTTGACTGCCAGCAGTCAGGTCACTACAGGGCTGACCCAGTCTGTTCCAAGAAGAAGGTGGCTAGCACTGGGCTGTCCAGTGTAGCCATAGGTGATGACTCCTCAGATGAGGACGGTCTCTTAGCATTGAGCTGGGAAACAGAGCCAGATGGTAAGCTGGTGATCCCTGAGGGTGGGAATAGGCACTTCCACTCCATTCAGGTGAATGGGATCCCAGCCATTGCCCTGAGAGACGCATGTGCCAGTCACACCATAGTGGTGGACCAGTTAATGACCCCAGATCAGTATCGAAAGGAAGAAACCAAGAAGATAAGGGTAGGCTCCGGTAAGGTCTCAGTTAGGCCTGTGGCCATAGTGTCCCTGGAGAGAGATGGTACCCTTAGTTCTGACCTCCCCTTGAAGTGCCTCCTGGGTAATGACCTACCAGAGGCTAGTCAGAACTTGGCATGATCCATCTGTTTTGGACCGGACGTAGTTACCGTTTACTCTGTTTTCAAGGGTTTATAACCACTTCAATATGGCGGAGATTTGTAACATTGGATCCGCCGTCTATTTCTATGATCGCGTCGCGCATGTGAATCACGTGAACGGACTATGTGTATTTAGGTTCTCCTACCGCAATTTGAATTGTTGGGCGGCAGGAGAACGCCATTTACGATGTGGTGTCGGATTACACGATAACGAGTAAGTGGGGTTCCTTGTTTACATAGGGGTGATTACTGGATAGAGCTTGGACTATAACCACGATGGGCGGGCTAATCGGAAAAAAGGAGTTTGGCTGCATTTTGATGTATTGCATGGCTCATGCTCCCATTATATTATTACGGGTGTAGCACATGTGCCATTGCGAGTAAAATTGTATGCTTCCTGTTCGGGCACCTTATCATGGGTGGGGGGCCTTTCTCACCAATGGCGGTCCTTTTAGATATGTGATTGTGCTCCTTACATTTTGTTTTGGAGTTTAATTTGACCCCATCGGTATCAAGTTTTAGACGTTTTTCCCGCGATATAATGACAAATGTGGGTACCAATAAAGACAGGGTCTTTAGGCTATATATCTTCTAATGTTCTTTGTATACATGGCTTTGTTGAGAGCAGGTGGAATCGGTGATGCAAGTGCACAGAAGTTAATTCGATGTACATACTTGATAACATTGAACTAGGTAGTCTTTACGCTATCAATTGTTTCTCTGCCAAACGTTTGGCAATTGAGCGTTGTTTGAGCTTCTAGCCTGGCTGCTTAAATATTGAGGCTTAAGATAATATTGTGTCTTTTGCCCAATCAAAAACAAGCATGCACACTAGAAGGTTGTTCAGTACCTGTATACAATTTTGGACGATTAGTGGGGATGGATAATGGGATATGTATTTGAAATGAATCCTTTATTTGAAGGATACATTTTAGTGTTATTTCCTTTATATGGTTTTCTTTCCCCTACAGGGATATTGGCTATATTTTCGATATGGCCTAGGGAGTAACAATTGTATTATGGCATTACATTACTGTGGCTATCATACCACACAGGCTCCACCTCTGGCCATCAAATTACCAAGTGATATTAAGAAAATTGGAAGAATAACCAACCTTACATCCTCTTTTCGTTTTGATCGGATTACGTATCAGCTCAGATAGATGAGGTATGTCCATATAAAAGCTATACACAATAAATGTGCAAATAGACAGGGTTTTAAACATGTGATACTATGCTCCCAGGGATTTGACTGACACTCCCTTTCTTCTCCTCTCTTTTTTTCCTTTTTTTTCCTTTTTCCCATTTGTTTTGATGAACTGTTTAGTGGAACGCAAGGGTCTAAATACCACCCCTGTTGCAAAATAACATTTGGTCAGGATTATCACCTCAAATTCTCTACATAATTCCTTGGCAGGTATTATCGTCATCATTGTTTCGACTTTTGCTATTGTGGTTATTATGGTTCTTTGTTTTGGAGTACGGTGAGGATTATATACTGCATATGTTTTAAACCCTCGTGTCACATCATGCACAGAATTGATTTTGGAGGTCTCTTTTGCCTCATAGGATAATTGCGATAGATTATGAGATGCTGGGGATTACCCCATGATAAATAGACTACATATTGATGGGTTTAAAAGTGATACCCAGATTTGGTCTTCTCATAGGTTGGATGTCTACACTCTTGGTGCTGTTCACGCATATTATGAAGAATCTTTGGTGACTACCCCCCCTTTTTTCTGTTTTCTGTTTTCTAATGATCTAATGCATCAATTTTTATATATGATGTTTATGTGTTTTTGTGTTTCTTTAAAGTTGTGTAAATTCTACAAACAAACTGTGTTATGTCTAACAAAATGTCTAGGTTCACTGCAGTCACAGAATTTGTTTTTTCCTTCTCCTGTAAAGTTAGATATGTGACTCTTGTTGAATGTTGTTCGTGTTTCTGTGTGTTTTTTATGTCATTTCAAATGTTGTATACATTTGTACTAAAAATTTGTATTGTACTGTTAAAGTAGTTTTTTATATGTTTTTAATCTACAGCCCTGAAGAAGTCCTGTTTTTTAGGACAAAACGCGTTGGCTGTCTGTCTTTTAAAGAAAGAATTAATAAAGGAAAAGAAAAAACTTGACCAGTGTACAACGAATTGGTGGATTCTTGGAGAATTATTGTTTAAAGAACTTGTTTGGAATATTGCTGCAAAGTGGTGCATCTCTAATTTTGTTTTTCAGCTAGTCAGAACCCTAATGGGATGGTTGCCCAGAGCACCCCCCAACTCCAAGTTCCTGGAGAGCCTGTCCCTGCAGTGGAGAGACAAGTATCCCCAAAGAAAGGAAAGAAGAGAAGGAAAGGGAACCTCAAAGGCTTCACCACCCTTGATATGCAAGAGTACTTGTCCCCCAATCAAGGACAAAGCCATTCCCGCCCTGTCCAGCCTGACAGGTAGTAAAATTAGTTATTCAGGAGGCGTACACCTCCAAACAGCTATTCACACCTTTAAGGTGTGTTAGGAGCTCTGTCCTGCCATGTTGGAAGACCCTAGATTAGGGTACTCTGGTTAGAATGGTGACGTGCAACCACAGGATGTTGTCACCACAGGGGCAGGTTTACCGCAGGGACCAGTATCCCATTGGCCACTGTCACTCATGCCCTTAATACCCCCTAAACTACGACTTAAGGGGCTCCCCTGACACCAGAACCTCAGTTCTGACTTTGAATCAGAGAAGTGGCACAATGAAGATGCCGTCACCGACAACAGGATTTTGGACTCTACCGCAGTGCAAAGAGAGGATACTGAGGTACCCTGAAGAGACCATTTACTGGAACCTTGTGTTGGACCTGTGTACATGGCAAACGCTCATTGGTCCCAGCAACAGGGACTTCAGTGGATGCCAGAAACCAAAGCAGACTCCCAAGCATTGGTGGGTCCAGTCCCCTGCAGGCTTCAGGAAAATCGAAGTGCTGAGGGACAAGAATTGCAACCAGCTGGGCCCATTGAGAGTGAGCCTGAAGAGGAGATTTGTCCTTGAAATACGAGTAGTAGCCAAGCTTTCACCATGTTTTAAGCCGCTACTCCACCCTTATCACCCTCCAGCCAATGAATTAACCATGGAATACATTTGCCGCTACCAAGCCTTGGTGATAGCCAGTAGGGCGATCGACCCCTTGAATGACATCTCCAGCGCAAGAGCAGCTCACAGCAATAGTGACATCATCAACGACCTCACTGCTCTGCCCCTGCATCTTGAAGTTGGAGTCATCGAGTGCATCTTTGGCGCAACCTGCCTCAGTAATTGACAGCTGCCAGCTACCTTTGCACCTGGATCTGCTGAGCAAGGTAGAAGAAATCCAGCTGTTGAACCCAGGTCCTAGGAGCCCAAAGGCCTCTACTCTGCGTGGGTAGAGTGGAACTCCATCTGCAAGTGGTGTGGTTTTGCCAAGTGCTATAGGTTTGACAGCTTTGGCGGATCTCGCCCAGTACCAAGGACAGCCAAGTCTCTTCTGCACCCAGACTCCCTGGGCAAGGTAACCGAGTAACGACCATCAAGTCTTGGTCTAAGGGCCCCCAGTACCTTAGTCTCTAAATGGGTTCACTTGAACTCTCCCTGCAAGTGACTATGGGGCAGATTTTCAAAACTTTTGCCCTGGTTTAGCATCACAAAAGTGACGCTAACCAGCGCAAACTTTTGTTTTGCTATTTTCTTTCAGCGCAAACCTTGTTTTGCACTGGAAAGTACCCTGAAAGCTTTGCATCGTGCCTTGCATAGTGTTTTGTACAGGAAGGGTACCCTTCTTGTACAAAACCTATGCTACACTCATGCACACACCCTAGCGCTGCGGCGCTAAGGTGTGTGCAAGGCGCACAGCAGCTGAAATCAGTGCCGGCGCAAGGGAAAGGGGAGGAGAGAGCCATATCTCTGAAGATATGGCGCTCTTCTGCTCCCTCCCTGTCGCGCAACGCGGCCCTGCCTCGCGGGGGGCTGCGCTGCGTTGCGCAACTTTTTTTAAAATCTCCCCCAAGTGTTACCTGTGTTTTTCCCAGTTCACTTCAATGGGACCAGTTTGATCTTAGAGTGCATTTATTTTTGAACTCTCAAAATTCACAATGTTTGATACAAAGTTCGTTTTAGTGTCTATTTTTATATAAAAATACACTCCATTTTTATAAATTGATGTCAGATTTCTTTTGAGTGCCTCATTTTCTTATGAACCATTATGGTACTGTAAAATGCTCAACACATGTTCCTTAAGTAATGCATAACAGGATTGATCTACGGATTATTGTTGTGGACTCCAAGGATCGTCCACTGTATATTGTGAGAATATTGTATGGTAAGGCCCTCCAGCCATACCACCTAATATTCCACCTTGCAACAGTAAGGGGCCAATTCCGATTTGGGCCAGAAATCTCTCCGACCGAGCCGGACCCGGAGAGATTTCCGACCGAATCGGACTCTAGCAGTCCGACCGAACGAGTACGATGCGCACGTATGCTATCGGACTCGATTCGGTCGGACTCCCATTGAAGTCAATGGGAGCCAGTCGTACGACGCGTACACGGGCTCCCATTGACTCAATGGGCACGACGCGAACAAGGGCGCCCCCTACAGCGTGTTCGCGTCGATGCGGGTCGCGCCGTACATGCACGTGTAGGGGGGACCCATGGGTCCCCCCTGTGTGCGACTCGCGTGCCTACGCTTCCAGGGGGGTCCGACACGGACCCCCAAAGTGCGGCTCCGACAGCTCCTTGGAGCCGGACTGCGCGAGTCGGTCAGAGCGGTCGAGGTGTGCATCGTACTTACCCGGCCGGGGAACGTCTCCATAGCGCGGTGCGTGTCGTCCCCGTGCGAGTCGGTCGGAGCGGTCGGGTCCTGCGAACGAGTCGGTCGGAGTTTTCGCGAGCGCACGCATCGTACTCGCTCGCCCGGACGCACGTACGATTCGGTAGGGAAATAGTGCTCCGAATCGGATCCGGTAAAGCCGAATCCGATTCGGAGCCCTACCGGCAGAGATCGGAATCGGCCCCTTTGTGTCAGAGTGGGTCAGTCAGTGAGTGTGTTCGTCTCTGAGTAGGTGTGTGAGTGAATGCGTAGGTCTCTGAGTGGATTTGTGAGTGGGTGCATGAATCTCTGAGTGGGTATCTACATGGGTGCATGACTCTCAGAGTTGGTCTGTGAGTGGGTACATGAGTCCCTGAGTGGCTCTGTCAGTGAATGCATGAGTCTCTGAGTAGCACTATGAGTGGAGCTTGAGTGTCTGAGTGGGTCGTGAGTGGGTGAATGAGTCTCTGAGTGGATCAGTGAGTGGGGGCTTGGATCTCAGAGTGGGTCTGTGAGTGGATGAATGAGTCTCTGAGTAAGTCGGTGACTGGGTGCATTTGTATCTGAGTGGGTCTGTGAGTGGGAACATGAGTCTCTGACAGGGACTGTCAGTGGGTGAATGAGTCTCTGAGTGGATCTGTGAGTGGGTGCATGAGTCTCTGGGTGGGTCTGTGTGTGGGTGAATGAGTCTCTGAGTAGGCCGATGTAGGAAAGTTCCTCTTTTGATATGGTTAGCTCCACTTTTTGCTTAATGCCTGATGTAATTTTGAACTGTAAGTGTACTGGGTCCCTGCTAACCAGGTTCCCAGTGCCAGATCTCTTTCCCAAAACTGTACAGCGATTGGCATATCTTCAGCCACCCCTGTAAGTCCCTAGTAAATGGTGCCCCTGGTACCTAGGGCAAGTGCTTAGCACTACCCTCTGATAAGCCAAACTGCTCACACACACTACTACAAATAGAGAGTTTGTATTACTTACATTTGCTTCTGTAAACCAATAAGGGACTCACTGGACTCTCTGCACAGTGCACTTCATTTTAGTACGCTATATAGGGAGACAGCTTCTTAGAGGTATCACGATTGGGAGCATCCCAAAGACATAGTTGCATTGGGGTTCAGTGATCATTTTTACTGCTTGTACTCTGCCTCATAGGGACAATAAAAGGGCAGCCAACCTGTCAAAATCACTTCAGGTTTTGGTTAAGAGACATGCAGGATACTGGTTTTTTTTTGTAGTACCCACCCTACACACTTTTTGCTGGTTTTTGTAGCAACTTTGACTGAGGTGTACTGGATCCCTGCCAACCAGGTTCCCAATACCAGTGTTCTTTCCCTAAAACTGTACCACAATTGGCACAACTTCAGCAACCCTTATAAATACCTAGTAAATGGTACCCCTGCTACCTAGGGCATTGGGACTGAAGAGGATCCACTAGGGCTGCAGTACAAATTGTGCGACCCTAGGGACCCCTCACCAAGATCATGCAAACTGCCATTGCAGGTTGCGTGTCTTGGGATGTTACCAAGTGCTTGTTCCCTGCTCGATATGTGTGGATATGTGCTTTTGAGGTGCATTTTTCATCCAGGGTTTTGTAGTTGGTGGTGGGCATCCTCCAATGGCTCGTCGTCAACTTACAAGGATGTAATTGGAGTGAGAGTAAGACTGGGCAGTGATCAGTTATACCAGCAAGCAGTATGTCAGACAAGAATGGCAGCTGGAGTAGAGGACCTCGAAAAAGGGAGAATTCTATCGTGGATGAGGAGCCATGGACTGGGGAGTAGAAGGTATAGTCTCTATCTCTGGGGTGGGCTATGCACTAGACATCTACTAAGCGATGGTCCTTAATCACATCTGACAAAAATGTTCTGTGCAGGAAATTGCCTCTGTAAAGGGGCCATGTACAATCTAGAATTGGGACGATTGCTATATTCCAATCTCCTCCCGCAACCACCCTTGGTTTCCAGAATTTGGTTAGAAGTCTGGAGAGGCGGGCAAGAACGAGGGAATACATTTTATGACATGCAGTATATGACAATTCGGATCAAAATATTTACCATTCAAGAAAAGGAACATGTAGAAGTTAATGATGGCATTTTGTGTTCCGCTGAGGATCATTTTGCAACCGCCTGATGACTTCAGTTTTGCAATGATAAATCATAAAATAAATAACATGTATAAAATAATGTGTAGAAATATCCACTTTTCTCCCAAAAATGGAAATTTTGTTTTCAGTAACACTTTATCATTTGCTCGATTTTACATCTTTTTTTTTGAAAATTGTTGTAAGTACTTTTCTTTTGTTAGGTAGTTTTCCATTTTGTGATCAGCATTTTGCCCCTGACACTAAAAGTCACACTGGTCAAACTAATCCAGTAAAAGTTCAGCAAAAACTAAAAAGATTCCAATTTCTTGTTAGAGGAATGTTGGGAAAAACCCAATCTGTTAATTTGGACCGCTAAATTTGGATCGCCAAAACTGCAATAGATCTCTCTATTGCACTTCCTCTCAGAGGGCCTGATTGACAAAGGTAAAGTTAGACTTTTGGTCTAGGTTTAGACCAAATGTCTAACTTTACTACTTTTTGGTGTTCACAAAGGTAAGTTACAAGTAGTATCTTTACGTCTGTTCTGTGCGGAATCCCCGCACTCGGGGCAGAATCTCTGCACTCAGGGCGGAAGTTTGGTCGGGTGTGAAGATTCCACCCCGAGTGCAAAAATTCCAACCCCCGCCCGCAGTGGGGAGGAGATTCCACTCTTAGGGGCTGATTACGAGGGCGAGCGGAAAAGCATTCCGACCGCCATGCTAGCAGGAAATTTTCACCCGCAGGTACCGCGGCAAAACCGCCGGCCAGATTAGGATGCACCGCCAGAAACTCCCTACCGCGGCAGTCGGATTCCAGGATTCAGCGCCGGAAAAGCTGAAAATCCGTCCGCGGCGGTCGGAATTGCTGCGGAAAGGCCAAAGACCGCTGTTTCCCCAGCGGTCTGGAACACATGGAGCTATCCGCAGTATTGCCACCGCCATCCTCGAATGGTCGGATTCTCCGCAGCGGTGTGGTGGGCTGTTTGAGGCATCGTGATTTGACCGGCGGTCATGACCGCATTCCGCACGACGGTACCTCTCTTTTGGCTCCGTCCGCTACCGGTGCGGACGGAGATTTTCGGCGGATCCCGAAACACCACAGCGGACGGGAAATGGGCTATCTTTGCCCATCGTAATACGGCGGACGCAAGGACCGCCGATGGAGTGTGGAAAAGGCCATTTTCCGCCACCGTCAGCACCGCGGTTGTGCTTCCGCCCGCCATCGTAATCAGCCCCTTAGTGCACAAATTCCATTCTGGGTGCAGAAACTGTGCCCCGTGTGCGGACGTAAAGATACAACTCGCAAATTACCCTTGTGAATTGGGCCCTCTCTATGGTGTCATTTGCTGTTGGGAAGGAAACATGAAAATTAGACTTATCAACACAGAAACTTGCAAAAATGTATAAATAAATAATTGGGGAGTTTTAGATAAAATATACACCAGCTGCTAACTGCTAGTTGTGAACATTTTTTGAAATTGTCTGTCCATTAATGGTTTGAGTGTGTTATACCTAGATGATCTAACCAGATGAGACTTAGTCAATTATTATGATTCTGAGAATGAACGGTTTTAAAACAGCTAATTGAGCGCAGTAGATGAACGAGACTGAATTTTGCAACACTCGTTCAGGTAGGGTTTTCATTGTGCAACTATTGTTTAGAATACATGATTAATTTGGTTAGAAATTGTGTGAAAATGTGTTGATTCTTGGGGTAGTGTATTTTGTTTGCAAAGACAAAATGTGAATCTCTCCGCAGAATCAGGCAAACCTGCCGTTTCACAACTCTTTGCATCACAGCAATAATGTCAATTGATTTTTTTTAATTTCATATTTTATTTTTTCATAAATCAATTATTTATTGTTAATATTTATGTTGTTGCATGAATGAATTTCTTTTTCGTCACAACTGATTGCTATTTTACAGAATCAGTTCATATTTTTCAAGATTCAACTTGTTTTTGTCTTAACTCGTAAAAAACAAATATGTTGGCTGCTTTCCTAGGGCAAATTTTACAAATTAGGGAGTGATTCCCAATTCATTGGAAAATCAATGTAGCAACGAAACTTGCCCAAATTGCTATTGGGTGATTAATATTTTGTTTTGTATGTTCCTTTGTTTGCATATTTGGTTCTCAGCATAACATTGATTAATTATAGTCATAGTAAAAAATGGCAATCTCATGTTCCCAAATTATTGTACAGGAGTTCTCAGGTAAGGAACACAGGTCTCATGACGTGCTGTTAGAGGCACAACCAACAAGTCAAGTACATTCTGTTCCCATAAGAGGGGTAATTTCCAAACCTCCGTATGATGCATCTGATTATTCCCGTCAAATGGACTATACACGGAGGTAATTTTCTGAATATTGCTATATAGTCTCTCAATCAAGGTCACACTTCTAGAATAATGCACAGAAAGGGGAAAACTCATTTAAACCTGGAATTTCCTTATGCAACGCATCTCCTCACTGTCTGTCCCCTAGACTCAAATAACATTAATTTTTCATCAAGCTTATAAATTAACCTATCAAATGTTGCTATGTTGTATATGTTTTCAAGCCAAGTTTAGAATATTGGGATCTCATTTGTTTTCTAGTGACATAAGATACCCAGTTTAGTGACACCTAAGGCTGTGACCAGCCATCCAATGACGTCAGTCATAAGGGTAAGGGTGTTTGAAGTGCAGGTTGCAAATATTCCCATACCTGTCCCCAGTACCCAACCAGCAGGTCACATTCCCAAAGCATATGAACAATATCGCAGTGATGTTCCACACATCTCCAACATCGCCTGTCAGTACTGAGCTTGGTATTGTACATTTTCTTGGGTGACTAGTGCAGCGGTGTAGGATATTAAAAAAAAAAAAATGGATATCGATTCCTAGAGCCCCTTATTGTAGTCTGCTAAAATCGAGACATGTTGCCCAACACATACAATGAAATGATTACATGTCAAGGTAGAAACAAAGATCTATCATCATGTAAGTAAGTCGGTTTTTATATAGCGCAGCTACTCACCCTTACGGGTCTCAAGGCGCTGGGGACCGGAGTGGAAATTAAGTGAGCTATTGCCCAGAGTCACATGGTGCTGAGCTGAGCTGCCTCCGGAGCCGGGGATCGAACCGTGAACCCTGTGCTCCGAAGTCAGCTGCCCTGGCCGCTGCACCACACCTCTCCACTCCATGATAGACAGTCCTGATATGGCCCTATCATAATCCCTCCATGTGTGTAATTAGTGGGTAATAGGATATCGCTCTAACTCAGCCGAAGCTGTCTCTAATGTGTTCGACAGAGGTATCTCCATCTCTGCGTAGGTGGAAGACTGAAATCATGCTCTAAGTCAAGGAAAGTCTTCAGGGGCCCAGAGGAGGGAATACCATCTACATGATATATCTTATGGGCTTTCTATATCTGCAAGGGGATTTACACCCCTTTTTTGTAATATCTGTCTTTCGGAATAATGGTCCCTTGTAGTCGATCCGATCTAGGATCTTCATGCATGTGTGAGCCTTCCTCCATGCATACTGAGAGGCATGGATGATAGGATTGAGAGGTGAGGTGAATTGGGATCTTCAAGTGCAATAAACAGCAAGGTTTTCCCTTGCATTCAGTATATGTCGTTCAGTTGCGACCTAGTGTAGTGTTATTCTATGAGTGCAGCAAGTAAACCGAATGGACAAGCTGTTACACCAACCAGTAACTTTCGAGTTGGGATGGGCGCATACACCTTTTTTCAGTAGAGGTCCCTTTAGTCATGGTTTGTCTCTCCATTCTCAAAACTTAGATCTACTTAGTGTTATGTCGTTCAAAAAGGGAGTTGGTATTAATAGGAGGGTTTGTGCCAAAGATGTCATTAAATGTGCATTCATTTTATTGACCTGAATCCTTCCCCAATGCAATATGTTCAGATGGGTCCAGTTGAGGAAGTCTTGTTTGTATGTTGTCCCGTACCATATCTTGGGAACCCGGATTAATATAGATTTTTGTTTATTTAGACCTTGGTCTATAAACAGTCAGAATAGTTGCATACATAACTACATCCTTAAACATTCACCCATAAAAATAATTAAAATTACCCCATCATTATACACGCCAGTTGCCACAAATCCATAGACAAAAGCTCATACCACCCCCCTAAACTCTTGCATTTTAGTTGGGATCCCTTTTAGGTACTCCCCTATTGCGATTACGAATCTCCATATTGCACATACCACATTTAAGTAATTCATGTTTATTAATAGACTAATGGCTTGATCCCGAATAATAATTCTATCCCTGCTAAAAACTCTATTAAACATGTAGCCCACTTCATTTTACTTTCAGTCCACATGTACATAAGCCTTGCTCATCTCTTATTACTGCTTTAATCTTTGTATCTACGTAGCAAGGATTTAGCCCAACTCTAAATCTCAACATGGCATTTCTTATCTTGGGGCTTAATTGCTCCAATCCTTAAACAAAAACTGGGTAGATGGTTTCCCCCCCAAAATAAAGCAGGTCCTCCTCTCTCGCACTGTTCCATAGAATAGTACATCATTCCTCCATTGCCCTTCCTTCCACCAATCTGGCGGCAGTAACATTTTAGTGCAGAGCTTTCATAATATACATTTCACTGAAGGGCCCAGTTTAGCTCACTTTTCTCTATCTCTTTTTTACAGAGGTATATTTTAAAATTACCTTCCCCAGTCAATCTCTGCAAAAAATGTAACATAGTTAGCAGGCCCTGGTAGCTCCAGACTGTAAGCTGGTATTCCACTCTTATGGCCTGTATCATGGTTGACAGTGGGAGAGTAAGGAGCTGTTTCGTACATTTGCTGTCCTCAGGGTTCCAATTCAATTTGCCACCTAGGGTTAGCACTTCCACCCCATACTGAAGTTGTTGGTGTACCATTGCATTGAAGGCCAAAAGTATGGGGAGTAAGGACGGCCCTCCATATTTCCAGCGAAACTGTTTTCAGCCCCACACCTAGCATAAGGCAAGTTTAACTTGGTATCAAACCACATGACCAGATATTTATATTTATCGATTACATTAACTTGGTCCCCTCCCAGGCGCCAGTTAAGGACCGCGTAACACAAGAGGGGAGGGGGTTCTTCGGAATTTTAAGACCAGCAAGGACAATTAATGAAAAACACAAGAAATCCTTGGGTCTGAATAAGCAAACAAAGACTGTGAGGAGACACGAGAGATTTTCTCAAAGAGCTTGTGGTGGAATCCCTTTGTTAGGATGAAATCCTTCACCCACCATAGGTGGCATGCTTCATCATTGGGATTCTCCTCGTGACGGGAAAACCTAGTCCCACCATGGGCTACAGCCCCCTCACTGAGAGGGAGGAGCACAGGAATGTTTTGTTTCCTAATAGTTAGGATGTACTAAATCCTTCAATGAGAAGCTGAATAACTGGTTGGGTTGAGGGCACAATGCAAAAAGAGGAAACAACTGTGAGGGTAGTGGTATTAAAACTAGCTACCAAGAGCGACAGGAATGGCTTTATTAGCTCGTTCTTGGTGCCAGGATTAAAAACAGAGCACAGGCAGTGTGAAATTATCACTGCTCGTAACAGACGAAAACAGGTCTTTCGCCAGTTAAGGACCCCCTTTCCTTTCCACAACACCATTATTTTAGTTTTGTCAAAATTAACGTATGTTTTGTATATAAGCAATAATCATGGAAAATATACAATTTCCTCGATAAAAATCCTTTTCCCCACAGGCTATTACAACGCGGTTGTTACGACAACTGCGTTGTACCATGCATAACATTACCCCGCAAGTCATAACAATGACTTGCGGAGGGGTCAGAAGGTGTTGGATTTAAAATCCAACACCTTCCCTACTGCTGCACACACCGGAGTTGGAATAGTAAATTATACTATTCCAACATCCAGCGCCCCCCCTAGAGCAAGTCGTTGTTTTGACTTGCGGGGTAATGGTATGCGTTGTTACAACGCAGTCGTTGTAACGACTGCGTTGTAATAGCCTGCAGGGAAAAGCCATGCGCTGTAAGGAGGCATATTCATTTCCTCTGGAGCCCGAACTCTGTCATATCGACTATCACCAGATTGTCTGCATATAATAAGCAAGAGATGTGGTTCCCATCCAACTTTGGGTATAAACTATCAGCTTTATGTAATGTGTTTGGTAGGTCTGACAATAGAGGGGCCAGGACACACCCCTGCCATAGGCCATTCCTTATCTGGATTCTCTTTGATAAGGTCCCACAGACAGATCACTCAGGCCCAGGTCTCGCTGTGCAATTCTTGAACAAGCGAGAGCAACACCTTGTTGATACCTAGCCGCTCTAGCATAACCTAAAGTAATTTCTGATCCACTAAGTCAAAAGCGGCCTGGAAATCAACAGAGCAACAAAATAGCCTACATCGTGATTCAGTTGCCTTCTTTGCCATTGCCCATAGACTGAGGCAGTGAACTATTGTTGAGTGGCCTTCCCAAAAGCCTCAGTGCTTCATCAGAATTAAATTGTTTTGCTCTACCCAAGGCCTTCATTAAATCTAATAATACTTTAGAAAATACTTTCTCCTCTACATCCAGTAAACTAATTAAGCGATAGTTCTTTGGATGCGTGGAATCCTCCTTCTTATATATTGGACTGACTTTTGCCCCTTGCCAACTCTCTGGGAAGCACTCAGAGTCCAAGACATTTTGGAAGGTGTCAAAAAAGAGGCTTGTCCACCAGTCCACGTTATTTTTTATTATGACAGCAGGTAGGTTATCTGGGCCCTCTGCTTTGGTTAGTTTGAGGGACTGTATAGTTTATTCTATTTTTTTAAAATGAAAAGTACAACTTACTATCTGCATCAACCTTGGCAGAACTCTTCATATTCTCATCTGCCTTATTGCTGTCATACAGAGTACTTAGGTGGTTAATCCAATCGTCTTCCCCTACTAAACACCTCATTTCACCTTGCACGTTGCCCTCATGCACCAGCTGCCAAAATTTCATGATATTAATTGTGCCTATCACTTCAAGCATAACCTGCCAGTTTTTACGCTCCAACTCCAACTTCCTGTGCCTCAGCTTATTTTTATACTCGAGTTTTGCCTGGCCGAGACTCTCCCTTGTTCCCTTGTCCTGTATTTTCTTCAATAATCTTTCCCATTTTTGGACCTTCAATTTGAGACACCTGCAACGCTTATTAAATCAGCCATTCATCTTGCCTGCATCATCGTGTTTCCTTTCTGGGGTTCCGGGCCCTGATTTAAGTTTTACCCTTAGGCATTTTACTACCTGCTCCCCCACCTGTTCTTACCCTTTCAATACATCATTTAAATCCGCTTTCGCACTGAGCAGTGTACAGTCTACCATTAGGTCATTGAGCAGCTTCAAACTGGACTCAGTTATCGGGGTAGTGACATGTCGAGGATAATGTACCTGCAACGAGGCAACACTATCTCTCTTCCCTATGTGTTCTTAATATTACCTTTAGGGGCCAGTGACCACTACCCTCCATTTTCAACACTGCAAATCATTCCGCCTTGGCAAAATGCCAAGCATTTATGAAAACATAATCGATTGGGCAGACCTGATTACCTACTGCTTTGCAGGATGGTCAGTTTCTACCCGTCCAGTAGCACAAAACAATCTTATGGATCCTAGGAATTTTATAAGGGATTCATCTCACACTGTACCACTTGCACTGAGAAAAACTGCCAAAGGTACCTGTGCAACAGCTAGTAGATCATTATACATCTTGTCACTTGAAACTGGGTCTAATTTATGATTATAATCCCCTAGTACCATTACCAACTGATTCGACTGTGCTATGCTGATTGACTCCAAATCTTGTTCCAGCAATCCCAGCTGAATTCCATAGTCTACTATACTTTCTGGTGGGATATATATATTAACCATGGTTATTTGTCTTTTCCTACAGGGCCCACTGTAAAGCTCTATCTGACTGGCCAATAACCACCGGCTTTTAACTTTCAACCTAATAATTTTATTAGCTATTTTTGTAGAAACTAAATTAATCAGCGCCCACAAGGCCCGGTATGGGCCCAGGTGCACAGCATTTTTTAAAAGCATTTAAAATCCATTTACAGGTTTGGGTCCTTCACACAGCCAGGTTTCCTGTATGCTCATGATTTCGTAGGTTCTCAACACCTCATTAAAATTATCATGGGCTTGAATTTTCTTAGAACTCCCTAAATTCCAAGTTAAAATCGTCAGGCTGTGCGAAGACTCTGGGCCCAATTCACAAAAGTAATCTGAGACAAAATCCTAACTTTACGACTTTCGGTATTCACAAAGCACACTTAGGAGTAGTAAAGTTAGGATTTTGTCTCAGTTAAACTAAGTTTAGTTAAGACCAAAATTTAGGTTTAACTGAGACAAAGTTTTGGTCCTAAGTTTAAGTTTAAGTTTTGGTCTTAAGTTTAACTTAGACAAAGTTTTGGTCTTAAGTTTAGGTTTTGGTCTTAAGTTAGCATGTCTTTCTTAGAAGGGCAACTTTTTTTTAAAGTCTTTTACATATGTACATTTCACAATACTGGTTAAACATACAAAGACATTGACATTTAAATAAAAAAACACAACAATTGTGAAGTAGACTAGTCCTTCACTCTAAGAACAAAGCACATGGCGGAGTTTTCATTTAGGTATCAATCATGTTGTACATCCTGCCAGTGTGGGCTAGTTGGGATTGTGTAGTGCTAGAACAGGTGGTTTGCCGTGTTTCCTGACTTCTGCTAGTCTGTTCGAATAGTATCTTCCCCCAACCAGCTTGGTCAACGCGTTTTAAACCCTTCGTGATTTCTAGGGTTCTCCTCAGGACCGGGACTTGGTATGTCTTATGGCAGATTCACTAATTTTTTCATGATATCATCTGTTGATAACGTGATGTTCACAGTTGTACCCCAAAAAATCCCTTGAAGGCTAATAGGGGACCATGTTATTGTGCTACCAATTAGCGAATTAAGCAAACTTGCCTGCTCTTAATGATAGTCCGTGAGCGGCAGTCGTCGAAAAGACTTGAATTGTTTAACAGACTGACATGTCTGAAATGCTTGCAACATTGTATCATACTTGATTCTCTTAGTGGTGCTTGTAAAACGAGATACGCGCAATTTACCCACGCTTGATTTAAACTTGCCTTGTAAAGTGGAAAACCTCAATCGCTTCCCACGATGAAACTTCTATGATGTATCGAGGTAGCGTGTCTGAAAAGAAATACGAAGCACAGAATCATTTCAATCCGTTCGTGAGGCTTGCAAAGTGAGGTTGTACGCGTGTAAAGCTGCATTTGTTTTCACTTGCCTTAGACAACGAAGCACGTTAATTTCTTTCTCCTCCTTAGTTTGCCGATGTCGTTCAAGCAACGCGGAAGTAAGTGAAGGCAGAACGAGTCTTGCAGGCATTTCTAATAGATTATCTGCACTGCATGAGTAGCAGGGCTGTGTTGCATGCTGGGATCGGTGGTCCAATTGTTACACAAAGTTGCGATTAAATGTAGATGTGTCTCGCATAATCAGTTGTTTGAATTTCTCTTATGGCAAACACTATTCTGGATGAGGGTTACAGTCTATTAATTTCCGTCATTTCATTCCATGGAGGCATTATTACTTTAAAATATCCCTGCGACTTCTAGGTGAAGATGGTTGCAGGGCCTCCATGCAGGCTAGGAATTGCGGTCCCCTGCATCAGAGAAGGAGGGGTGTTGTATACAGTGGTCGAACTTGGCGGGATCGGCAGGGCACGGCGTGCCCCTACTTCTTTAATTTAATACAGTCTGTTCCCCTTCTTTTTTATTTTAGATATGCGTCCCAGGACGGCCGAAATAGCCGGGCCATTCGTGGCTGTTCGAGGAAGGGCTGGCGGGCAGAGTAGGAAAAGGGCTGTCTTTTCCTTCTTGCCCAGAGAAGTCAAGGACAGTGTCCACTTCTCCTGCTCCACCGCTGGCAGCAGTCCCCTCCTCTCTTTCTTCCTCTTATTCTCTCTCCTTTTGTTGTGCTCCACCTCACTTGCTGAAAACCATGACTTTTCTTTCCTCTCCTTTCCTTCATTCGTTCCCCTGTGAAATGGATCCAAAAAAAGAAGAAAAACTTTTGCTGCAAATGTCTTTTTCTGACATTTTTCTATTCCAAAATGCAGCCTCGGGAGAAGAGAAAAAAAGGTTTAACATTTGAACAATAAATACATAACTAAATAAAGCAAGACAGAGTGGTCACAAATCCCCATACACATTAGCGCCACTTTATAGAGTTTGCCAATGAAGCGCTACTTTTCTTTTCGCATCTTTCTTTGAACAGCATTTTTCCCCAAGTGGGGAAGTGCACCATTCCTGGAGGTACTGCAATGCCTGCTTGATGGGTGGATTGGAAAACGTTTAATGTGATCCTTATCAGTGGTTTTCCTTATTTTAGTTCATACACACAAACGAGGAGGAGGAGTAGCAATCATTGTAAGGGAAGATTTAACAACAAGTTGTCATCCATCTAAATCCTCCTTTGGAGAAACAATTACTTTCTCGATAGAAAGCACTAAACAATCAACATTTAAAGGTATATTGCTTTATAGACCCCCAAACCCCAGGAAAGATTTTCCCCAAGAAATATCAGATATTGTGGAAAACCTTATGCTGGGACCAATTGTACAATCCTGGGTGATTTTAATTATCACTTGGAGACAGAGACAGATTCTGACACCGCCCTACTTCTACAAACTCTCTCTGCTTTTGGCCTGGAGCAAATTGTTCCTGAACCAACCCATCAAGCAGGACACACGCTAGACGGGATTTTTACAAACAATCTCAACCTAGTCAATATAAAGACTATCCAGGTAACCTGGACCAATCACAAAGCAATATTCTTTGACTTGCTACTTCCAGAACCCAACCAGAATACAGCGAAAAACAACACCTACCACCAGTCAAGAAACTGGCGAAATGGAAAGAGGACCATTTCAATAACACTCTAAAACAGATTAGGGTAGAAATGGCAAATGACGTGGAGACAGCAGCCGAACAATATAATAAATGGCTAGAATCAGCAGCAAACCAAGTACCAGCCGTTAAAATGATAAGACACAAACGCCAAAATCCATCAGCCCCTTGGTTCTCCCCAGAACTAAGAAAATGTAAGCAATACTGTAGGAAACAGGAAAGAAAATGGAGAGTCTCATATAAGGAGAAAGAAAAAGAAAAATACAAACAGTTAACAGCAGTATACAAAGACAGGATTGCAAAAGCTAAAATAGCTTATTTCACAAATAAGATTGAAGGCACTAAAGACTCAACCAAAGAGCTTTTCCACACAGTAACTGAGTTAACAACCAATCAAAACACCAAAAATACAAATGCCAATCAGCCCTTCTGTAACGCGCTAGCAGATTTCTTCTTAGAGAAAGTAGAAAAAATTACAAAAACTTTCCGGACGATCAAGCATGCAGAGAACCAACACTTGGAACAGAGGGAGATTATGATCTTAATTTAACCAAGCCTCTGATGAAATTTAGTCCACCGTCAACAGAATACATTATAAAGCTACTAAAAAGTGCCACCTCGGGATCGCCAGAGGATCCATGTCCGCCTAATATAATAAAATTAGCAGCAGAAACCACTGCACCCAAACTAACGTCTATTTTCCAAAATATGTGTGAGACAGGAATGTTTCCTAAAATCTGGAAAAAAGCAGTTGTAATCCCTCTCTTAAAGAAAGCTTCCCTTGATCAAAAGGATCCAGGCAATTACAGACCAATCTCCCGTCTTCCACTTCCTGCGAAAATAGCTGAAAAGTTCTTGAACGAACAATTGGTCTCCTTTGTTGAGACAAACAAACTCTTAGATAACACACAGTTTGGCTTCCGGACATGCCACAGCACAGAGACAGCATTGCTCAAGGCAACCGAAGAGATCAGGCAGGTTTTAGATCAGGGAAAAGGAGCTGCCCTGATCCTACTTGATCTCTCGGCGGCTTTTGACAGTGTCAACCACCAACTACTACTAAACCGCCTAAAGACGTGTGGAATCTCAGGACAGGCGTGGAGCCTGCTAAAATCCTACTTGGCAGATCGAGAACAAGTAGTGAAACTAGAAAACTTCACTTCTCACTCTTTCGCCCTGCCTTGTGGAGTCCCACAGGGATCTTCACTGAGTCCCACCCTTTTTAATATTTATGTCTCTCCATTAGTAGAACTGATAAGGAAGTTTGGTTTTTCACTCACATCCTATGCTGACGACACTCAAATTGTCGTCTCGATAGAGAAAAACGATGGGAGTACTGGCAACAGATTCCAGAACTGCTTGATAGCCGTCCATAGCTGGATGGAGAGAAACTGCCTTAAGCTAAACGCTGAAAAAACCGAGGTGATGCTGTTTGGGCCTGAATTACATTTTTGGGGCCCAGACTTATGGCCAAACACTATGGGTCCAGTCACCCCCCCCCCCAGTAGATAAAGCACAAAACTTAGGAGTGATTATAGATTCAAAACTCAACTTCACAAAACAAGCAAATGCTGTGACTTCCTCCACTTTTAATATCCTCATAATAATCAAGAAAGTTCTACCTTTCATACCGGCCAGCCTGCAAAAGACACTAATTACAGCATTTGTCCTCTCTAAAATAGATTACTGCAACAGTCTGCTTCAACAACCCCAAAATATAATTTGAATACACTCCAGGTACTACAGAATGCTGCAGCAAGACTACTTCTAAAAATCCCTAAACAATGCTCAGTGGCTCAAAGGCTAAAAGAACTACGGGGCATATTATCAACGGCCAGCGATAATTATCGCTGGCCGTACATAGCGATAGAAATATTATCGCTGGCTATCGCTGAATATTATCGCCATGATAACGCTATATTTACAACGCATAGCGCTATGGCGATAATATTTCAGCGATAGCGGTGTTTTCAATGGAACATCACTGGTTTTCCAGCGATGTTCCATTGAAAACAGCGATAACATTGCTGATACGACCCTGTGGTCGTATCAGCATAATCCATCTCCCATTAAAAGTATGCTTTAGTCAGGAATTTAACAGACGTTAAATTCCTGAGTTAAGGCTGAGGTAGCGCGATTTTTTTAATCGCTGCACCTCCTTGTTAATATCGCGAAGCTGCCTTCACGATATTAACATGTGTTGTTTTCACAGCCACGCCTTCTTTGCATCTCATTAGCGATGCGAGGCGAGGCTGTGAAAAACGGGCTCTACATCAAGGAAACACGCGCTAGCGTGTCCTTGATGATATTGCGATATAATTATCGCCGCTTTTCGCCCAAAAACGGACGCTAAAGCGGCGATAATTATATCGCCAGCCCTTGCTAATATGCCCCTACATTGGCTCCCCATTAAACAAAGAATAACCTTTAAGGTACTCTGCCTAACCTATAAGGCAATTCACAACTTAGGCCCAGCCTTTCTGAACCACAGTTTCAGGCAGTATGTTGCAGCTAGGAAACTTGCTCCGCCTCGGCCAATTTATTGATACAGCCCAGTTTTAGGAAAACTAGATGGGGTGGAAAGAGCATTGTGATGGAAGCAACCAAAATATGGAACACACTCCCCCTAAACATTAAAAATGAACCTAACCTTTTATCTTTTAGGAAAGCTGTAAAGACCTGGCTGTTTAAATCATGGTAACTCGGCCGGCAGTCGTGATCACACTCGCAATCTGAAATAATCAGCGCTTAGACGCCCCTGGGCATTAACTCGCTATATAAATAAAATTAACATAACATAACATAAAATGTGTACCGCGGTTCTATGTTCGAGGATGTGGTCTTTTTAAACCATACTGCCTATGTTTTGTAAGGATATAAGAAATGGACACTGAAACGTGTCCCTTCTGGGCCCTGTAGTCATGTGCTTAACTTTTCAGGCAAAAACACTCATTGATTTCTGAATAATGAGTGTAAAACTGTTAAGTTGTATTCCCTATGAGTGTTTGCTTTTTCCAGAATGTTGTTACTTTTTTTTTCAGCCAGCTTATTACTCTTGTCTAGTGTATAATTTGAATTGAATCTCATCTAGGTGTTTATAGTGGGGCACAATTGGGTTGTAATTAAAGGCTGTGCGAGTTTCTCTCAGTGGGGCAGTATGGTGTCCAGTGGGGGAGAGGGTGTGGCACTTTGGCCAGAGATGCCGAATTTGGAACTGGGGAACCAGGTTCAGCCTTCATGACCAGTCCGCTAGACCACTCTCCTGAGAGAGCACATTCCCCTGCTAGACCTTAGAAGGCCCCGCTAGAACATAGAAGCCCTGGTGTCTTAGCATCAACAGGTGGACCCTAGCGGCGGCAAGTGTGGGATAACCTTGAAGGCCGGTCCACCGCAATCCATACAGAAGTTCACCTCCAGTCTTGTCGGCAGGCCTATACAGTAGCACACCCTAGAGCAACAGTGACTCTGTCACTGAGGTCACAGGACCCTTGATGCCAGTCCGCCTCACCCATTGGTACCTCCATTGGCCTTGTTTCTGCAGTAGTAGCTGCAACTCATCAGGGCTCACAAAGCAGGATTTGTACGCACACCAAAATAAGTTCACAAACTTCACAGTCTCCTTGCTTTATGCACAAGCACTTTTAACATGTGCTGCCTGCTTTGAAGTCACTGGAATTATGCAGAAATTGAGGACAACATTATGCCGCAGTGTTAACTAAATTATGAAGCAAGAAAAAGGCTGCAGAGTAATGCAGTATATTTTCTGATACTTTATTATTTTGACATTTTTACACATACTAACAGTCTCTGCAAATATTTTGACTCGTTAGTACAAGTTTAACATATAAATGTTGCAGTGAAAAAGGTAACCAGTCAACCTTTGGAAAGAGCCCTTCACTTCGCAGCAACACAAGTCACATTTTTAGTAACTTTTCATCCGTTTGAGCTACAAATAATTTATTAGTTAAACGCGTCAGATTATGCAGCAGATGATGTATTATGTAGCAAATCTGGCAGAGCCATAATTATGTGGAAAACTTTGCAAAATAGGATATTTTGCCATTCATGTTTGAACTGCTTTTGTGGAAAAGGGGATGAAAAGTGCCGATGACAGAAACTGCATGGCTCAGAGACAAATGGCTTGTGATAGCACTTTGAAGCATATTCGGGAAATTCTGTGATTGGAAACGTATCCCAATTTGTGAATGTATTTTAATATCAATTTGAATTAAATAACGTAATGAGCTGTAACTGGTCAGTGAAATGCAAAACAAATACTAAAAATTGGGATGTTTTGCTCCTTCTGGCCACACCTCTGACTCAGCCCACTGCCCCTATCCTCGTGTTATTCCTGCCCTCTGATTCTCCGCCCACAGATCCCCTACGTTTTTTGCCCCACTTTGACCACTGGTTGTATATTGCTAGAACCAAGTACAGATGAAGGTTCCTGCCAGGCCACCTCCAGGGGCACTGTGCAGGCTACGGGACACAGTATCCCACAAGAAAACAGCTGATGCACATCAATCAGAGTTTTTACAAGCTCCTCCCCTGACCTTGCTGCCACTGTCTCCACCCACACAATACTGCAGAAGTCGGAGAGTGTGGCACTTGATGTAGAGCTATGCTCAAACCACTTGGTTTCACAGGTTTCGCGGGCTGAAGTAACAGCAATGACGGTGATTGTGGTTGGTTGGGTCCGTAAGATTGGGAAACTGTTTGGCGTTGGACCGATATTTGGAAGACTTTCAACATTTCTGGAAGTCTTTGGTTTGGTTTGGGAGTTTTTGAAACTGGGGAGTTTCCAGAAACAACCTCCGGTATCAGAATCACTGCTCAGGCCAATGTCAAAAAGCCAGCCACTAACTGTGAAATGCAGACAACAACAGTGGGGGGGAACAGATGATAACGCTGATCCTTATCTTCTCTTTTCTAAGGATCCTCAGGTCGCCAGGATCTTTTTACCTGCTGAATAGTGTGAAGGGAAGAAAATCTTTTCAGTTATGCAATCATCTCTTCTTCAGTCTATTTCTCCTACAAAGACCACTGACTCTGAATTTAGTTTCGTGGGTTTATTACAGCCAAGAATAACTGCACGTGCAAGCACCTCAACACGAGGTTAAAGAAATAGATGGGCACTAATACAAATAGCATCCTACGCAGGAGTCTCATCCGAGTCAGGATGAGAAGAATCGTTAACTCCAGAAGTATTAGACAAGCAATAACAGCTCCAATCTCTATGTTATTCCTCATTTATCTAAACAAGCAGAAAAATCCCTTGACTGTCCCTACTCTACTCTAAGATGACATACCTACTTAACGAATTTCCCAGGCAAGAGTACGAAAAAGGTGTCAGCTGTGAAGACTTCCTAAGAAGTGCACTCACTTAGTATTTAAGCTCAGATTTTAGATGCTCCTTCACCAAATCCCTCTCTGTCCTTCTCTCTGATCTCTCCTACCTCTTCTCTGCCCTCCACCCGCGGGGCACTTTCCCTAATACAAAACCCAATACAATTGAACACGCCTTTTGTCACGCCTCTTTGGCCAGGTCTTCTTTCTTGTACTTTTCCATCGAAACGGTTACTTCATCCTGGACGGTTGCGATGACCTTGAGTCCCAGGCACCTTCTCCGCTTAAAGTATCATCCCTAAATTCCAAAGCACTCCCATTTCCATGCCTCTCATCGCTCTAACTTATGAAACAAAGAGCCAGTCTTTAACTAACGAGGCATGTGTCCTTGCACCTGCAACAGAAGATACGTTCAACAGAAACCCTCTACTGTGCTAATTAAATCTAATTTCGGTGCCCAGAGAGCCTTTCCAAGAGAACCTTCTCTGCCTGCAAAATAAGCTAACATAAGAACAAACAGGCCTTTTCCCTAGCGTATATGCGGTCAGGCCTTTACATTTGTTAAACACACAAATCATAATCACTCCTATAAGCCTTTGATTCATTACATTTCATATGCGAAAAATGAACTACACGTACAACTTATATGGTACACGTTTAAACTACTGCAGCTCGATTACACATGGGCTGATTCATCTTATGCATTGGTTTACACATGATTCAGTTAAGCATTACATTTGCATGATTAAAATAGCACAATTACATTTCTTATTCATTCTGATAACTGCGGTTTATAACTACATTTTACTAGCCATTCATGGATATATAGCTGGATATATGCGGAGGCGTGCTATCAGTGATTATGATGCACCCCTACAAATTTCACAAGAACATGGCGCTCTATCAGTTCCCCCTTTGATGACTCCTGTCATCACATTTTATTCAACTCCCTTGGAGAAAGAACCGACCTAAACAGAACTCGTTGCCATTTTCCCTGATCTGTGATTCTCCATTCTCTTGAGTCTCTGATATTGACTGTCCCGCAGTCTAGCCATTCTCGTCTCATTTTCTCTCAGAGCTCTCTCAACTCGGCCTGCTCGATACCACTTGAAAGCTTTGATCAGACCCCACAGGCAAACCACACAAACCACTATGATAAGGAGAGGTCTCAGAACATAGCCAAGGAATCCCTTTCCCAAATTCGCAAACCAGCTTCCCACTTGACCAAATCCTTTGCCAACCTTCTCCCAAGCTCCCTCTTCAGTCAAGTCTGCTATCTTCGTGTGAATAGTAGTGATGTTACTTATATATTTCTCCAGATCCTTGCTGTGGTCTGGTATATAAGTACAGCACTCTTGAACCCTCAATAATTTACAGACTCCGCCCTCTTTTGCCAGTAAGACATCCAAAGCAAGGCGGTTCTGCAAAACCATTGTCCTTATCGACAACATCTCCCCCTCCACTAGTACCAACGATTTTGCTGTGTTCATTGATAGTTCGTCTATCACAGTCGCCAGTCTCCGAATCTTCACATCCTTCAAGATCACCCCCAAACTTGGTATCATTGCTCCAAAGATATCTCCCACTACGACCCCTGCACTCGCACCTTTTCTCACTCTTGAATGCTTTCCACCTTCCAAAAGTTCCAAATCCTCTGTATGGTAAATCTTTGGAAATATTATTCCCAAGTAACATGTACCATACCAGTTCGCAGGTAACCTCACATAAGCATTCCTTCCACACACAAAATACACCGTAGGTATCACTTGTACAGGGCCCTGGAGAAAGTTCTTAGCCACATCTGCCATAGTGAAAACATGATCACACGTACTCTGTCCCACAGGAACCTTTTCATAGTAGGTCTGATATCGTCTCACACACAGCTTTCCCCTCTGCTCTTTGTCCAAAGCTATAGGACCATAACTTCCTTTTGTCCGGTGCAATTTTTCCTCATCTGTCCAATCCACCTTACTATGCCCCGTGTCTCTGTCAATTTTCTATACCTATCTTCTACCTGATCTACAAACTTTTTCTCTACATCTGATAATGAGCACGTCAAATTATGTCGGTGGGCATATGCTGTGTCCAATTCCAAAGACGGTATGAAGAACTTCCTAAGTCTATCCTCTGATTTATAGTAGTCGTACTTATTCAAATGTTTGTAAGCTGGGACTTCAGGAAGCACTGCATCGTAATTGGAAAAGAAATACTCAAACTGATCTCTTTCGTAAAATATACTAAGCAAAAGACTACATGAAATTCCATATGTAAATGGAAGATGGTGATATCTAATACCCTCATCCACTGAAGCAGGCAACTGCATACATACATAACAATCTTTCACATCCATCGCATCCACATACTCGTATAGCAGCTTGGCGTAGGCGTTAAGCTTAAAATCACTTCTAGACAAATCTACATGCAATCTACGACTCTCTTCTATCAGCAAAGCCTTGTCAGCTCCTATGTTTACCTCTTTTCGACTATGTGTGGTAGGTGTCGGTGTCCCTGGCACCCCCTGCACTGCTAGCTCATGCGGAACCGTATATGAGACTACAATTACTACGATTATAGAAACTATCACAACCCCTATAAGTATGCCTACAATCATTTTAGATCTACGATTTGGATCTCCAACCTCCATGATTTCAAAAGTTCTCAAAAAGTTCTTGGTTTCAGCAATGAACACTCAAAAAGTCTTTGTGTCCTCCACTCGTGACTTGCTTAACCAGCTCGAGCAACTTTGAAACCTCTGGAAATCCCCTTATCGGCCACAGTCTTATTTACATAGTCCAGAAAAAGACTTCCCTAACTTTCGTTCCTCTTCGGTGGAAAGTCCCTAAGTTTACTCTTCTTCCACTCGGACCTAGGTTATCTTCTTCTTTTAGACTTTTATTTACACAGGTTATATTTCATCCATGATAAGATCATTAGTGAGCACTTCCAGAACGTGATACAAAAGTTCAAGACGCAGCATTATCATTTCATGTGAAGACGGCTCAAACCCAAAAGACGGAAATTCGAGTCGATGCAAAACCAGTTGACGGACTTTACTCAGAAGAGGGGGATTCGGAACGGTGAGGGTCAGTATTCCTTCGACTTCGAGCCCTGGCAACAACAGCACCACCTTCACTACCACATTCGGGCTCTTGCTGACCACCTGCACAGACCTCAGTCTCCCCGTACTCACTACCCCCTGCATCAGTCACTGTGTAGGTCCACTCAGGGGTAGAGTATCTCCGGCAGGGTACTCTTGTTCTCTTCGACCTTCTCTGGCCCTCTTGATTCTGCTCTTCGTCACTTGCTTCCGTCTCAGATGTCTCGGACACTGGAGCAAGATCTCTTTCGGGTGCCAACCTTAGATTCAGTCGCCTCTGTCTTTCAGGCCAACCTTCCTCAGTTCTGGTCGTTCTTCTGCCTTCCCCTGCTATACCCAGTGCACCACTTCCTCCTTCTGCTGAATCTGACTCTTCTCCACCCACTGCACCACCTCTGTCTTCTGAGCCAGAGTCGGGGTTCGAGCTGTCGAAACCCCCTTCAGCTTGTTCTAGTGCACCACCAGCTGCGTCAGCGACCCTTACAGCTTGACTTGTCCTCTCCTGTGGCCCTGCCACATCAGCTGGATTTTCATTTATGAGAGGAGCTGTTTCTTCCAAGGGTGCTGAAACTCTGCGGGTATGGGAGGCATGTACCCAGTTCGGCAATCCTCCACACTTCACCGCTGTGTTCGTGACCAGTATCACCTGGTACGGGCCTCGCAACCGAACATCCAAACAGCTCTTCCTCACGTGCTTTCGGACAAGCACCCAGTCACCCGGACACAGGTCGTGGCACAGATCACTCGAGGCTGGAACAGCTGCAGCTTGCACCTGCTGGGACACAGAACGGACCAAATAAGATAGTCCTTTACAGTAATCGAGAATCAAGTCATCAGTGATGTTTATCAACGCTGTAGCTGGCAACCGCATTGCCCTTCCCATTAATATCTCATGGGGGGACAATCCAGTCCTCCTATCTGGGACACTTCGCATGCTCATCAGTACAAGCGGCAAAGCGTCAGGCCATTTCAGGGATGTTGATGAACACATTTTTGCCATCCGGGCTTTCAAAGTTCCATTAACCTGTTCCACTATCCCAGAAGCCTCTGGTCGGTAATTGCAATGGAGTCTCTGATCAACATTCAATGCAGCACAAAGTAACTTCATGATTTCACTGTGGAAGTGTCTTCCTCTATCCGATTCCAAAGAGGTTGGGATCCCGAATCTCGGGATGAGTTCCCTCAACAATAACTTAGCCACTGTGAGAGAGTCACACCTGCGTGTTGGGTAAGCCTCCACCCATCGTGAGAATACACATACCAGCACCAAGATGTACCTTAACCCATTACACTTAGGCATTTCCACGAAATCTAACTGTATTCTATTGAAGGGCCCTCCTGACCTCCCAATGTGACTCAATGTGACTACAGTTTTCTTTCCAGCATTCATCTGTTGACATGTAACACACCTCTGACATACTGTTTCAGCCATTGCGCGAAATCGTGGATTATACCATGTCTGTCTAAACACACGCATCATTGCATCTCTACCAAGGTGTGCCAGTCCATGTATCAGTCTCGCCATCGGACTCAGCAGATTCTCTGGTAATACAGCTCTCCCATCACTGGAGACCCAAACATCCACTTCCCCTCTTTCACACCCTGCTTTGATCCATCCATTCCGTTCCTGATCTGAAACTTCATCCTGCAGTCGCTTGAGCTCCTCCCAAGTGTCTGCCATGGCTAACATCATGTTGAGCTCGGTTCTTTCTTGGCTCTCTCCTGTGTAACCCTCTGTAAATATGCATCCCTGTTCTGCACAGAAGCGGGCAACTTCGTCCGCATAATTATTTCCCAAAGACACAAAATCCTCCCCCTTCCCGTGTGCAGTGCACTTTACAACTGCGATTTCCTTCGGACATTGCAATGCATCTAACAGTTGTTTTACATATTCTCCATTTCTAATGGGTGAACCAGATGATGTCAAAAATCCCCTCTGGGACCATAACTGTCCAAAATTGTGAACTACACCAAACCCATACTGGCTGTCCGTGTCAATCGTGATTCGAATTTGATCAGCGGCCAAACAGGCACGAGTCAGAGCAATGATTTCAGCTACCTGCGCGGAGCGTACTCCTTCTAGGCAGGCAGCCTCAACCACCCCGGAAATTGTACATACAGCAAACGCTGCTCTTAGTTGACCGACACTGTCTCTTAGGCATGAACCATCGACAAAGAAAATTTCATCTGGGTCCATCAGTGGTTCATCGACAATGTCAGGTCTCGGTTTGGTGCAGAGTTCAGTCACGTCAAGACAATCATGGTCCGCACAATCTTCATCATCTGCATTCGGTATAGGCATTAATGTCGCAGGGTTTAAGACGGAGCACCTTTTCAGAGTCACATTCTCTGCGGCGAGTATGACTTGCTCATACCTCATTAACCTGTTATTCGTTAGGTGCTGCGTCTTAGTCCTGGTCATCAACAATTCAACTAAGTGTGGCACATGTACAGTCAAAGGATGTCCCATTACAATGCTTTCACATCTTTCAATGCTGACACCTGTTGCAGCAACGGATCTCAGACATCCGGGCAATGCAGAAGCTACTGGATCTAGAGTAGCTGAAAAGTAGGCAACTGGTCTACGGACACCTCCATGGTTCTGAGCTAAGACTGCTAATGCACATCATTCTCTCTCACAACAGAACAACGAAAAGGCCTTGTTGTAATCAAGCATTCCCAGAGCTGGGGCACTACACAACTCCTCTCTCAGTTTTAGGAATGACATCATGCACTCCTCATCCCATGGTACCGGATCACTCACATCCTTGTGCGTAAGCCTCTGCAAAGGCTTTGCTCTCAAGGAAAAGCTAGGTATCCACTGCCGACAATAGCCGACCATTCCCAAAAACATCCTGACTTCCCTCTGTGTGGTAGGCACTGCCATGTTCATTATTGCCTCAATTCGATCTGGTGACACCTTCCTCTTGCCTTTTTCTAATCTATGTCCCAAGTACTGTACCTCATTCAAACAGTACTGCAACTTATTTGGAGACACCTTGTGCCCGTTTTCTGCTAAATGGTTCAACAGGGCTACCGTGTCTATCCTGCAAGCATCTTCCGTTTCTGAGGCAACAAGCAAATCGTCTATGTATTGCACGAGAACTGAGTTCTGTGGCAATACGAGACTCTCGAGATTCTTTTTCAGGATCTGATTAAAAATCGATGGGCTTTCTGTATACCCTTGAGGGATACGACACCATGTTAACACACGATTTTCCAGCCGGAATGCAAAAAGAAATTGGCTTTCCTCATGGAGCGGTATCGAGAAGAATGCTTGACACAAGTCAATGACAGTAAACCACTCGGCTTCGCATGGTATCTGAAACAGTATCACTGATGGATTCGGTACCACTGGACAACAAGGGACCACTATCGTGTTGACCTTTCGCAGGTCTTGCACGATCCTGAATTTCCCGCTCGGTTTCTGTAGTCCTATTATAGGTGAATTACATGGGCTACCTCTGATCTCCTTCAGAATGCCTTTCTTGGCAAAAGACTCGATCACAGGTTTAATCCCTGCGATCGTTTCAGGCGACAAATTGTACTGAGGCGTTCTAGGGAACTCAACATTCTGTTTCACCTCGATCTGCACAGGTTCAACCCCTTTGATTAGTCCTATCTCCTCTCCGGTGAAGTCCCACACCTCAAGTGACACAGTATCTCTCAAATCCGGTGGAAGTTCCTCCACGGTCACCATTGGATACAAGTCTATACACAGATGCTGATTAGCAACTTTAAAAGTAGCATCATCGTCCCTCGTCTGAACCTCCACTCCCTTAGGCGTGCAATAAATCGTACAATTCAACTTACATAACAGATGTCTTCCCAGAAGGCAAGCTGGACTCGTATCGCACACCACAAACTGATGTCTAGTTTGGAAGGAACCTATCCTCACTGGAATTGGTTTGGTCAGCGGGCTGTTTATTCTTTTGTTCGCTACTCCAACAACTTGGATCGATTGTCCCGAGAGGGGTAGGTTGGGGACTACTGCTGATCTTACAGTAGACCGGGTAGCACCAGTGTCAACCAAAAGCGTGGTAGGATGACCATCAATGTCTGCCTCCACAAAAGGTCCTCTCTGGTCTACCTCCAAGACTGCTCCAAGTGTGCAGTCTTCCTCCCCCTCAGGCACCGTCATGATAATGGGTCGGGGCTATACTCATCATACCCTTCGAAAAGGGGCATCTGCTGGTAAGTTCGTATTCCGTGCGGGATCAATGGTGGCTGTGGGACCTATACTTGTTGGTTATGTGTCCCCCCTTTCATCGATCTGGGCCTCATTACAGTATTGACTACCTCCGTCACAGGTGCCTGAACCCCTTCTACCTCCTGCTGCACTTGGTTGGCTGGGTTCAAGGGGCACTCGCGCTTCCAATGCCCGATCTGGTGACAAAGATGACACGCAGTGGTCTTCTTCAGTGTCGCCACATCCACCTCCGTCTTGGGATCTATAGGTTTCCCCTTTCCCTGTCCTTGCCCATTCTGGTTCCCTTGGTAATTTCCTTGTCTTCTCCCTAAGGTTCCTCCACTAGGCTGGCCCTGAGCTGTCTGCATCTGGACGAGCATCAATTTGTCCTTTAGCTTACGATGCTTCGAGTCCACCTCATCGCTACAATACCTCGCATACCGCAAGATTTCATCTACCGGCTTGTTCTGCCAACAGATCAAATGATGCTGTATCATGAGGCTGACTTCTGGTCTCAGGCCTAACACAAATTTTTAGACAAACTGTCCCATATCCTTGGGGTCCAATGCATCTAATCCACTATACTGTTTAAAAGCTTGCAAAAGTCTTTCGTAATATTCATGCACTGTTTCTTTAGGTTCCTGCACAGTTCGGTCTATCTTGACCCAATCTATATCTTGAGGCGAAATCTTCAGTTTCAACCATGTAATCACTTGCTCGAACTTTTTCATAACCAGGGGTGACGGACCATTCGTGACAGCATCCCTTTCAGGTTCAACAGTCGGCCACTCAACGGCGATTTTACAAGCTGTCCACAAATCTCCCGGCACCACTATGTCAAACAAGGTGTTCAAATCAGTCCACAGCACCTTTGAGATTTTAACAAACCGCTCAACCTGTTTGTACCACTCTACGGGTTTCTCCCTCAGCCGAGGAAAGTCATTTGTAAATGCAGCCAAGTCTCCTCTACTCCACGGTACATATACGTACCCTCCGTTCTGTACTTCCCGTAAAGGAAAGTTTCCAACACCCGTTGCCCACCCCCCCCCGGAGGCGGCATTTCTCCCACAATTTTCTTTGCTATTTTCTTCTTTGACCACCTTTCCTCCCATTTGTCCAACAAGTTCTCATATCCGCATCCCTACTATCAGATATTTAGTATGCGTCCTTAATCCTGTGATCCTTTTCTCCTCCAGTTCCTGATCACTATATTGCAACCTATGTGGTCCTTGCAACGTTTTTGTTTTATTCAAGTCTACCTCATATCTCCTGGCTAATGCCGTCAATTTCTCATGCGCTATCCTTGCTTTCCGAGTTACATCTTTTGCTATGAAAAGCAGCTCATCTGACCCATAAATTTCTATTCTTTCCAAAGGCAGACTTCCGCTTATCATTTCGTCTACTTCTGCTTTTAATCTTACTACGTCCAGCAGCCTTGCCTGTACTGCACTCTTTAGTATTTCTCGACAAGCTGCGCCCTTCTGCACATCATAGTCACCACTTTGTTCTTGTGACCTGCTCTCTTCTATCATGTTCCTGAAGCTTGGTCTGGTTTCGGAAATTTCTCGTTCCCTGTCACCTGGCATTCTATCACTTTGGGTTCTTACTGTTGGTGTCCACATCCTCAAAGCTGACTTAGATTCGTGCAAAGATCTTGGTCTGACTGGTCTCTCCTCCTCCTGTCTAAAAGAGGAGTCTGCAGTGGCTGGTAATGGCGTACTTGTGTCTAATGGCTTTGGGAAGTGAACCACTTGTACTCCGAACCCATTCCCACTAGCACTGGTTCCTTCTTCTCCTCCTATCTGTACTGAACTTCCTTCTCTTACTCGGTCTGGGTCATATACCGGTACTATAGGGCCAATGGTAACCGGTACTGTCAGGGAGTCCGGTAATCGGGTATTTCCAATGGAAGACTGTGTTGCCGCTCCCTCTGTTCCTGTGGAAATTCTTCCCACTACCCTCATGTTAGTCTGATTCTGCGTCTCACCGGTTTCTACTGCTGAAGTTGGTTTTCCCTCTTCTGAATCTGGATTAAATGGAGGTGGTCTCTCTGCTAGCAACCTATCTAACAGACTGTCATCTGTATCACTGTCGTCCTCCTCAACTCTTGTTATTTTCCCATTTTTTATTAGCAGTGGGTACAACCTATCTCCTTCGATCGTTTCCACTCTCCACCTTTTCTCCAGTGCATCCCACCTCGCATCTTGAAAGGCCCTGATCGATTTCTTCACCCTTTCCTGGCTCTTATCTCTTTTCCGGTCATACGCTGCCCTAATCCATGCATGTATCGTCTCAAATTGTGTTGGTCTAGGCAGTGGCCGTAAAGAAGCCATTATAGTCTTTAGCTGGTACAACACCTCTAATCTGAAAGTGCCATAGCGTGGGAAAGTCAATTCTCCTTCCCCTTCTGTCATTTTATGCCAGTTCTCAAGCCAAATTATGGTATGCAATCCTACATTTGTAGCCATATAATGTGCCGGCGTATCCTCGGGAGGGGCTTCCTCTACACCCCGAGTAACCACATGTATGTCACCTCTGCAAAGTTCGCGTAAAACTTTAAAACATTTCATGGTAAAGCAGATATCTGTTCGCACCCAATATTTTGTTTTCGCTTCCTGGTTCAATCCACCAATGCCAGCGCGGCTCACACCAACCGGCCTATCGCAGCACGGAACTGTCTGACGTCACTCTTCCTCCGCTCGCAGCAGTTCCCCTCCTTGCTAATTCTCTCGTTCTCGTTCGCACGTGTCTCAATCACACTCTGAAGCAACAGTCCGTACTACCGAACAATTACCTCTCTGACTGTCGGTCCTCCAATGACCGATCAGCCTCTCGAAATTGTTGACCTCAATCTGGCAACTGTCTGTCCGCGAACGACCGGACAATCACCTCTAATACAATCGATAGGATTCAACCGTTCTAAATTCTGCACACAACAACCCACGACCAGCGTCAGTTATTCACACACTCACACATTTGTTCCCTATCCTCAGTGGTTTGATCAATGACGTCTCATGATCCCCACCATCTCTGGTCAACAATCTCTATTCTGTGTATCTTCTACACCACAATATCTCTCGGCCCCGTGCGCGCTCTCAGTCCGATCCTCAATCACGCGACTCTCATTCAACTCCGCAAGACATCTCACAACAATTAAACACCGTAATCTAACAAGCATCACCCTGTTCATACTCACTCTACCACGAACTGCTACTTCCGCCGCACCGTCACTCTCCGTCAGTTTTCAGCGACCCCCGATGTCCTCCTCTTGCGATCCACTGGATCACCATCACTGGGGTTCTATGGGGCAACTAATCCCTTATCCTAATCTAGATCTCCCCTCACTATCAGAGGAAACCATCCTACTCTGCTACCAACTGATAACGCTGATCCTTATCTTCTCTTTTCTAAGGATCCTCAGGTCGCCAGGATCTTTTTACCTGCTGAATAGTGTGAAGGGAAGAAAATCTTTTCAGTTATGCAATCATCTCTTCTTCAGTCTATTTCTCCTACAAAGACCACTGACTCTGAATTTAGTTTCGTGGGTTTATTACAGCCAAGAATAACTGCACGTGCAAGCACCTCAACACGAGGTTAAAGAAATAGATGGGCACTAATACAAATAGCATCCTACGCAGGAGTCTCATCCGAGTCAGGATGATAAGAATCGTTAACTCCAGAAGCATTAGACAAGCAATAACAGCTCCAATCTCTATGTTATTCCTCATTTATCTAAACAAGCAGAAAAATCCCTTGACTGTCCCTACTCTACTCTAAGATGACATACCTACTTAACGAATTTCCCAGGCAAGAGTACGAAAAAGGTGTCAGCTGTGAAGACTTCCTAAGAAGTGCACTCACTTAGTATTTAAGCTCAGATTTTAGATGCTCCTTCACCAAATCCCTCTCTGTCCTTCTCTCTGATCTCTCCTACCTCTTCTCTGCCCTCCACCCGCGGGGCACTTTCCCTAATACAAAACCCAATACAATTGAACACGCCTTTTGTCACGCCTCTTTGGCCAGGTCTTCTTTCTTGTACTTTTCCATCGAAACGGTTACTTCATCCTGGACGGTTGCGATGACCTTGAGTCCCAGGCACCTTCTCCGCTTAAAGTATCATCCCTAAATTCCATTGCACTCCCATTTCCATGCCTCTCATTGCTCTAACTTATGAAACAAAGAGCCAGTCTTTAACTAACGTGCATGTGTCCTTGCACCTGCAACAGAAGATACGTTCAACAGAAACCCTCTACTGTGCTAATTAAATCTAATTTCGGTGCCCAGAGAGCCTTTCCAAGAGAACCTTCTCTGCCTGCAAAATAAGCTAACATAAGAACAAACAGGCCTTTTCCCTAGCGTATATGCGGTCAGGCCTTTACATTTGTTAAACACACAAATCATAATCACTCCTATAAGCCTTTGATTCATTACATTTCATATGCGAAAAATGAACTACACTTACAACTTATATGGTACACGTTTAAACTACTGCAGCTCGATTACACATGGGCTGATTCATCTTATGCATTGGTTTACACATGATTCAGTTAAGCATTACATTTGCATGATTAAAATAGCACAATTACATTTCTTATTCATTCTGATAACTGCGGTTTATAACTACATTTTACTAGCCATTCATGGATATATAGCTGGATATATGCGGATGCGTGCTATCAGTGATTATGATGCACCCCTACAAATTTCACAAGAACATGGCGCTCTATCACAGAATCGTGGACATGAGCATTTGTATGAGAAACTCCCCCAGCCCTACTGTACACCCGAGCCTACCTATCTCCACGAGGACACCGGGTGCAGTGACGAGCGGGGCAAAGCAGAGCAAACACCAATGCAGCAATATGGCCTAATGACAGTACTTCGGAGACAGCAATTGAGGCCTGATAGCCTCCTGCTAGCAGTAGTACATGGCCTGAAATCAGGCAGATGACGCCTGTGACAGACGACTCCCAAACCATAGCTCTGATCCCACCGGCTCGCTCCGGCTCCAGCTCTCCACTCTCCTTGCACGGCGTGCAGCGTGCAATCAGATGTGGGTGGGCACGGCATCGTCATTGTCAGGGATTAATATACATGCAAAGGCACTTCAGTTTGTTGTGTAACCATTTAAAAGGCATGTCCCCAAGAGACACCTTCATAGTGGTCGGGGTTAAGGGTGGGGTCTCACTTGTAGACCAGTTTATTATAAAACCCATAGTTTTGGAGAATATGTTTAGTTTATTCATAAGTCAGAGGAGCTGGAGAGAGTTAACAGAATATCATCTGCATAATAGAGAGCTTTGAACTCTCCTGTGGGTGTCACTAGTCCCTGAATGAAGGTATTGTTCCGCATGTCTTTTGGCAGTGGTTCCAGTGCCAATAAAACCCAGCAGAGTGACAATGGACACCCCAGGGGTCATGCAGTATTGCAAAAGCCCCCACAATTTACTGATGCTATGGAGTAATGATACATTCCCCTTGTCAACATAAGGAAAGTTTGACTGATGCCATCTTAGCCATCGTGCAGAATAGAGCGTCTCATTCCACTTGGTAGAAAGCATTTTCAGTATCCAAGTAGATAAGCACCTTCTCGTCTGCATCCTCTCCCACCTGCAAAGGTCGGTGTGAGAGAGTGTGCATGTGGCTACTGGAATAACGTCCTGGCACAAAACCCACCTGTGCAGGATGAATCAATGATGTGATTCACCATTCAGGTGATTTGCAGGGACTTTGGCCAAGTTCTTCACAGTATTTATGAGTGATATTCCCAGTTTAGGAATTATGATTAATGCTCTGTTAAGGTAATTATCCAGGTAGCCTTTATCCAGTAATTCATTAAATACTAATGCCATCAAGAGGGTGGTTCATGGTTTAGTAATTTTATACATTTCCACTGGGAATGGGTCCTTTCCAGGTGCTTTGCCAGGGGACATGCCATTGATCGCCTTAGTGATTTTTTCTGCTGTGATCTTCCCTTTCAGTGTATTAGACTGGTTCTCTATGAGTTTGGATATCTAGAATTTTTCAAAAAATGCAACCTCCTCAGATTGCCTAGAGCAATTGTTGGACTCATAATATTTCTAAAATCCTGTAGTTATATCCATCTGAAGCATTAGAAGGTCCCCATGAGAATTGATTGCAAGGTTCAGGAATCCTCCTAGATGGCTCAATCTGCCAGAATTGTGTGGCCACTAAATAACTCAACTTTTTCCCCCTTTAGAACATAGAAAAGGAATTTCTCCACATCAGTAACCTATAGATGTGTTTAATTGCAGTTTAGCAGCAAACAGTTCTCCTAAAGATTCATCTGTGGGGGAATTAGGATATGTAACTATCAAGGAATAAATCTCAGATTCAAGTTGCATTCAGGTCTGAATAGCATTTGATTTGGCTCTTGCTGAGTTTATCTTCAAAAGATCTCCCTCAATGGCCAGAGAGTCTCTGTGGATGTGACTGAATCAGTGTCATCTGTGGGGAATTGCTTAAGTGTAAGCGTAAATGTAAGTATGAGAATTTTGTATCATAGAGTTCTTATAATGAGAGGGAGTTAGTCACCAGTGCCTGTCCTCTGGGTGGATCCCCTATGGCCAGGCCAGTGTATAAATCTATCACATCAGGGTCAGGCACCCCACAAGGGCTTATTGGAGGGTTGGGTAGATGAAAGAGAAGGTTAGTTGTAACCAGAAAATAGTCAATTCTGGTCCAGATGTTGAACAGACGAGAAGTGAAGGTATAATCCCTTTCACAAGTGTGTAATAACCTCCAGGTTCCTGTAGCATGTTATCCTTCATAGATTCCAGGAGGGCGCTTCTTTCTCCATCAAACTGTAAGTCTGGTTTACTCGATTTGTCCAGAATGGTATCAATTTTTATATTCCATTCCCTGACCATTATAACCCTCTTGAGGCCAAACTAAGTAAGTAATCTACTTTTCCTGGAGTCAAATTGAAACTTCTCATTGAAGGGGGGGGAAGAGATGGACCCTAGAATAATAAACATACCTTGAATGTAATTCTAGGCAAATAGGCATCCCCCCATCTTTTTCAGACACCACATGCATTAATTTGATGGGGAGAGTCATGTGTAACAATGTGGCTACTCTTCGTTTACATGAGTGTGATGTTCCTGAGTGTGTCATGTTTTTGGGTGCTCCGCTAGCATATATGACCTGTCCTACCTAATCCAATTTAAGCTTGTTACTCTCTTCTCTGGAAAGATGTGTTTCTTGTATGAGGGCTATGGGGCATATTCTCAAGGACTTATCGCCGATTTATCGGCACTTAACGCCGCAAAAGAGGCGATAGATTTTTCGCCCTATTCACAAGCTGGTGCAAACTGCCGACATCGCCAGTTTTCCAGCGATAGCTGCCGCAAAAAACATCGCCACGGATGAGAGCGACAACTAACGCTAATGATATGCAGAGTAGGCGTTCCCGTGCAAAAACACACGAAAGCACCACTTCGCGATATTCTCAACGACCAGCCAGATCGGCGAAGCGATCCAAAAACAGGCGATAAGGCGCGTTAGCAGCAGGGATTTAACACCTGCCTTTTACTGGTGTTAAGCAGGATGACAGCCTGCAGTATGAAAGGGAGCCTAGCCCAGAGCCACAACTGAAGACCAACAGATGCCATGGAGCCAATGATCATGCAGCTTGGAGACCCAAGAGGGCCACAACACCCACAGCCACCACCCCCAGCCCTCCCGGACCACCCCCCTGGACTACCACCTAGGCAGCGCAGAAGAAGACAGCGGACGTTCCTAAAACGCACCAGCCTTAGACACTCAATACCAGAGGATGCCATTGCCCACTACAGGCTCAAAAGGACAACCATCCTCCGCATCCTGACCCACATTGCCCACAGACTGACGGTACAAACACAGCGGAGAACCAACATCCCTCCACAGACAAAGCTGCTGGCTGTGCTGCACCTGTTGGCCTCTGGTACCTTCCAACCAACAACTGCCAGAGTCAGAGGAGTCTCACAGCCAGCCCTATCAAAGTTCCTCACACCTGTCTTAGATGCATGTCCACAAAAGCAACAGCGGGCCCCTGTATCCGCACCACATGCTAGTTCCAATTCGTAGTGTTCCTGCGCAACCAACCCCAACGCCAGCCGTTGCTTGACGCCTCTGTGCTCCAGATCCAAGATTGTAGTCACTGAAATGGGGGTGCGCCATGTCATGAAGTCCAGTAGTCAACAGTAGTGTAAAAACAGTTCTTTATTACAAATACGTAAATCAACAATACAAAAAGCTCAGCCAACGCGTTCCATTCCCAACGGGGAACTTCATCAGGGCAACGTGTGGATTCAATTAACTGCATATGCTGCGGGAACTCGACAATACAATTCCATATTCCGAAAGTCAGTATTCAGAAACCTGTTGGATAAATGGTGACAATGGTCAAGCATCCGTATAGTCACAAACGTAATCTGGTACAGTGTATTGCACTTGGACAAACCGGAATGCTAACAGGTATGATAAATCCTGCATAAAAAGACCGTAACAGAAGTTTGTGTGGTCGTAACCTTCGTAGGAAAGAAAAGGAAGGTTACGACCACACAAACTACTGTTACGGTCTTATTATGCAGGATTTATCATACCTGTAAGTATCACGGTTTGTATCAGCTTGATACCCCTGCACCTTCACTTCCCCCACACTGCACAGGAACAGCTGGAGACCAAGCAAGGGAACTACGCCATGGCTGGCTTCCCGCACGTGTTGGGGGCAATTGACTGCACACATGTACTATTTGTGCCCCCTGCCGACACTGCACACAATAACCGCAACAGAAACCACACGCATTCCATCAATGTGCAGGCAAAAGCTGACCACCGGGGCCTGTTCACGAATGTCATCGCAAACTTCCCAGGCAGTGTGGAAGAACTTGGACATGTAGCTTTGTCGTCCCCCCACTGTAAGCATGAGCGGAGTGGCCTTGGCCGGTGTATGTTGTGAATAAAAAGCCCGGGGCTCTGGGCGTGGTTCAGTTCCGGGATGGCCACCAAAGTAACTACTGCGTGTGTCTCTGTGTCCGCCATATCCTGTCCATAGGCCTACACACACATGGCCGACCACCTTCAACGGCCAGATTTACACTGGAGACGAGGTGGCTACGTCCCAACCCAACCTGCGCACATCTCGTCATTGCATGCAGGGTTGTGTCTGCCAGGGCAGTGCCCCCCACCCAGCCACAAGGCTGCCGCCGTGACCGGTGGTGCCTGCGCGATCCTGTGGGCCTGCTGCACCCCAGCCCTGGTCCCCAGACCGGTCCGCCGCCCAGCGATGACTGGCCGCCCCTGCGCACCCAGGCCTCAATTCTCACCTGCCGCCACCCGCGTGTCTCCAAGAGGGCCCACCACGTGCCGGTGCAACCTCCTCAGCCGATCGCTGGATTCCGCACCACAGGCCCCCAGCGCACCCTGCGGCACCGCACCGCGGAGTCATGTGTGTACTGACTGCTGCCTTCGGCGTACACTGCAGTCCAGCAGGGCTCTCAATTCAAATCGAATCTTGATTGGCAGGACGGCGTATTGAGGTCTAAGCATCATCGCAGGCTGCACACCCGCTCAGCTCTTCAGGTGCCCCTACCTCTGTGCACCGCAAGTCACCGTCCCGTGGCGGTAGGCCCGTGCCGGCCGCAGTGCATCGGGTGCCACTAACCCAGTGCGCCACAAGTCATGGACCCTTTATGATTGTGTCTCGTGGTGCGGACGCCATCATGTCACCTCCGGCAGTGGGGAATGTGATGTGTAAGGCCCCTTTAATTGGCAGGGTCACATGTCCTGTGACGCCTGTGCTGGATGGGTGTGGTGTGGGTGTGAACCAGCCCTCAGGGAGTGGCTGTGGCATGCTGAGAACTAGACCAGTGATCAGCAGATCACTACAGGGAAGACCTGGGACATGTAGCTTTGTCCCCCCCCCTGTAAGCGTAAGCGGAGTGGGCTGGGCTGGCGTATGCCAGTCCAGCATAGGGGTGTGAACAATGAGCCCGGGGCTCTGGGCGTGGTTCACTTCTGGGCTGGACAAGAAAGTAACTAATGCGTGTGTCTCTGCTGTAGTGTTGGCGCCACCCGGACCGCAATCGGCAATGTTGCACCCTGTGACTCAAGTCCCACAACATGAGCAACATGGACGTAAGGGGGAATCAATGACCCTACATTCATCCATACTTTCATACTTGAATGATCATACACATGACACATCTGTGTGAATTTGAATGTTTTATTCACATTCAGTGGAATGTTGAAGCTGGAGCAGTACAGGGCCATGCAAACCCCACTTTACATTGGTGCCCCGTGGAGGGCCAGCCAGAGTCCTTTAGCCAATGACAAGTTCATCAGAAGAGGAAGAGTTCAGTCCGCAGTCTGATTGCTGTGTCATTGGTAACCAAACAGAATATGGCAGTCCATATCGAGGTCCAAGGTGAGTGTCACAGAGTGGATCGGGGGACAGTGGAAGGTGATGATGCAGAGGGCAGAACCAAGCAGAAACAGGCCATATGGTGGAGATGAATGCTACCGCTTCCTTCTTACCACTAAGGCAAAATCATCCACATCTTCGTCCTCTGATGTTTCATGTGCCTCACATGTGGGTGGTGTTGTTTTGTCTGTATCACTGTGTGGCAGTGAATCATCAGTGGCCGGAGGTGGAATGTCTGCAGCACTGTGTGGCAGTGACACATCAGTGGCCGGATGTGGAATGTCTGCCACACTGTGTGGCAGTGACACATCAGGTGCCGGAGGTGGAATGTCTGCCGCACTGTGAGGCACTGACACATCAGGGGGCGAAGATGTGGATGGAGAAGTAGCAGCAGCATTCATCTGCGCCAGGCCTTGTGGCAGCAATGCCATGATGAGGATCTGCAGGGCATGGAAGGTCCCAGCTACATCTTGATGGTGTGCAGCCGTGGCAGCCATTCTTTCCGCATGCATCCGCTCTATGTTCTCCATGACCCTCCGGATGTGTCCCAACTCCCGGCTGACATCGCTGGAGCCACTCTGACTAGACAGTTGTCCTTGTCTCAGAGTCAGGACTCCAGCGATGTCAGCCATGGAGCGGACTGTGGGTGTCTGTTAGGGACTGGAAGTGGTCCCTGATGGGACTTAGACACCCACGCATGGCATCTAGTTTGGCTGCCATGAGGTCGAACCCCACCCACACCTGATCAGCCATCTCCTTCTGGCCCTCTAACACACAGCGTTGGAAGGCCAAGTGTTGGTCGTGGGGGTCCTGGGAGACAGCCGGGGTGGTGGGTGCTTCCTGCTGTGTGGTCTGTGCAGGGGGTGGGGTCTCCTCGATGCAGCTGGGCTGCCCTGCTCCTGGAGGTGAGGTGCCGAAGCTGTCCATGAGCTCTTGGAGGGCGTTGGTGTCGAAGGTGTGGAGGTCCTCTTCGTCATCAGTGTAGAGATGTTCGGTCTGCTCTGCAGGAGGTGTTGATTCTCCCTCTGCAATGTGAAGGGGAGATGCAGTTTAACATTGTGTTCACATGTATGTTGACGCATTGTACAAGTTTACATACAGACTGCATGACAATGTACATTGTGACTGTTTGGGAGGAGCTGCCTATTTGATGCGGGACAGTGGACATTTCGACAACATCACGGATGTGTGTTTGTACTTGTACATTATCATCTCACATTTCCCTGCTATGCCAAATGTGATTGGCCAGTTTCTACACACAAGCGGCAGCAGTTGTGTCCTCTGTTCTGTTGTGAACGTGTTGCAGTTTGTACCACATTGTTGTCAAAGTTGATGTGCTCTGAATGTTATGTGTGTGTGCTGCATTTTCGGAGAGTCGCCCCTGCAGCTCTGATTTTGCTGCCCCTTATCCCTTTCAGGCGGTGTGCCTTTGACTTCTGTGCTTATACAGTGCTGAGATGTTGCATACTTGGGTAAATTGGGCTCTTGGTGGGAGTTGGGACTCTGGGGCATGGTTTGTCCGCAGATGTGTTGTTGATGTCAGGGGTTGTTTGTGCACGTGGATGCGTCAGAGTGTGACCTGCTCCTTTACGGATGTGGTCCACACTCAGCAACCTCAGTGTTGTGGCATGCAACATGTCATGATATATTGACTGCAGCCATGCTATTCGTCATGCAGTGTCCCTTGCATTGTCAGTGTGGCTCACAGACACGCCGCTTTGCTGGGTTTGGCACATGTGCATGGGCTGGTTGTGAGATTGGTGATGTGTGGGAAGGGCCCCCTCTGGGCACATAGTCGACGGGGGCCTACGTGCTATTTCTAGGTGTGCTGCAGTGTTCCAAGGGGATCAGGGACATGATCCAGAGTCATTGTGGGTGTGCACTCTGCTATACTTATTTGTGCATGTGTGCCATTGTGCCCATCTCCCCCCGTCACCCCAGTCCCTGGTCGTTACTCACCCTGTTGCTGTTGTGTCAGGTCATGTTGAGCAGTGTCCGGTCCCCCAACTCCTGCCACCGTCTCCACACTGATGACTGTGGACACCATTTCCTCCATCACATCCAGCTCCTCCTGTGGCGCTGGACTCCCACCTCCAGTCTGCATTGCTGCCTTCTGGTTGTTGCTGAGTTTCTGCTTGGTTTTGCGCTTCACATCATTCCAGCGCCTCTTGACCTCTTCCATTGTCCTCCTCAGCACTCCGACTGCATTCACCTTGTCCACGATGGACTGCCATATTCCATTTTTTGTTGCCAATGACACAGTGGAGGTGACGAACAGTTGTTGATGGTGTTCTTCACCTCCGTTATCAGGATCCTGTTTTCCTGCGGACTGAACCGCTTCTTCCTCTTCTTCTTCTCCTTGCCCTTCCCTGACCCCGAGGTCCCAGGCTGGTCCTCCGTGGGGCTTGTGGGGTTCTGGTTGTCCTCTGTACTTGCTCCGTCTGCCTCCATTGTGCTTCTCAGTTTTTCCGGTTTTGTTTGTGGTTTTTTTTTCTGCTTTTATAGTGATTTTTCCCACCTGACGTGTGTGAATTGCAGGCCTGGTGCAGCTTATCGCTGATTTTTTTTATCGCGGTTGGGCCCATCGCCACTTTCACGTTCGTCTTTCGATTTTTATCGCCGTCCCGGTAATTTTATCGCGGACATTTGAAGCGTTATCGGGAAACTATTGCATGTTACCGCCATGTTGAGAATACGACGTTAACACAGCGTTATTTTCCCGCGATAGGCGGCGATATGAAAAATTGCGTTAACCTATTTTGGCGATGATTATCGCACGTTCTTGAGAATATGCCCCTATATCTGTTTGTATGTGGCCAAGTGAGGTGAGCACTACTTTGCATTTATTAGAGTGTGTTAATCCATTGACCTTTGGAAATACTATTTTCATTGGTCTCCTTATCTGTGGCTGCATTATATTGTCCTAGATGTGGGAGTCTCTTAGGAGTATTCTCAATTTACGTATAGTTAATCATTAACCCATTAAGTGCGCCCGTCGGGCAACGGCCGTCGCGAGCACTACCTCCCTGGTGCTGCGCACGACCATTGGCCGACGCAGCCCCGCCCACCCTTTAGACCGCCCGCACCGCGGCGGAATGTTCGCCGCGGTAAACGGGTTAACAGTCGGTGATGTATATACCTTGATCTGCCGAGTGCTGGGTATAGACAGACAACTGTGCAACGTACTGATAACTGCCTTCAGGGTGTTCTGAGGTGTGTGAGTACTGTTTAAGATATTGAAGACTCATTGGTTGGCTAGTAGCAGAGGTTTGTATCATGCCTCATGGCACTAGTTGATAGGGGATAAATGTGCTAGCTATAAGACCAGATGTGGGGTGCAGTTATCTAATGTATAGGTTTTACAGACATGCGTAGAAAATGGTCTAACTCCTTTTAGACTGGTGTAGTGCCTTCACCTATGGAAAAGAAATGCCCGAACCTCCTCGTATCTGATCATTTCCCATCAGTGGCACAGTGTATAATCTTCCTAAGGTAAGAGAAGCGGTGCTTGAAGATAATGGTCTATGTGACGGAGTCTAATAATAAGTAGCTTCTACAGTGTCATTCTAACTTAAGGATAGCTGCCATCACCTGTGAAAAAAGAGGGTTCAAAGTTATATGTTGCAAAAATGTATCAATGATCTCAGGTTAATGTCCAGGTCAGCTCTTTAGAGGTGATCTTGGCTTGTCCTACGTCAAAGTAGCTCTCTAGGTTTGGTGCTTGCAGCCTTGGGACCACTTTTGTCTCACAGTCTACCAACGTTGCTGTTCCTCATGATCCTGGAACTCCCTCAGTCTGAATCCAGAGGGTGATTGTCTCTAGAAGTATCCTCCTCTCGTAATATACTTATGCCGTTATCATCTAGACCATCCAAGAATGACTCTAGTGTTGTGATTCATAATATTTCATTGTATGACCCCAAAATGTTGTTAACAACAGCTGGCTCCAAAAGGCCATATTTTATGTCCTTCTGGAGACTAGGATGGGGAGCCAGAATTGTTTCCTTTTCACATTGGTGGCTGCTGCAAAATCCACTGTGACAATGATTTGACTGTTCTAGATTGATAGGGTCCATGTTTCTTTGCTTCCAGTTTATTATGTCTTGCTTGCCGTTGTCATACATAGCAGACCAGGATGTGTTGTGTGTTATTACTGCTGGGTATCACACAGGTGATAGATAACATGACATTCAGTAGCACATTTCCAAAGAGTGCAAACATATCTTCCTTTCCTCCTTGTTCCAGCAGACTTATGATCATTATGTTATCTCTGTGACTACGACCTTCCAGGTCTATAGTTTTTTGGGTGTAAGTGTCATATATCCTGGCCCCAGTCCGGCTGCTTGCCGATCGACTCTCCACCTCTAAAATGTTTCCTCTATATTAGTAAGTTGTTTCTGGAACTTAGTTATGTCATCTCTTAAGGAGTGTATTTCTGCATTGGTTGTAGGTACCCACCAAGTTGACCATTGAGATGGATCACTTAATGTCCGAAGTAATGTCAGGATTTTTTGGGGATTTCAGAATCAGTCACCATCAGTGTTGAAGTATTTTCCACTAATTGACTGGCCACAGTTTCTGTGATTGAGAGTTAGTGTATTCGCTTTGGTTTCCAACATATGATGGGAGACTGTGAAGCACATTCTAAGTTTGCTGATTGTTATGAGACTCTTCCATCATGGGATGTGTGGTCAGGGATAGCAGAACCCAGTAACAAGCTGGTGTTAAACTAGAAATGTTTATGTTTGCACATCGCCCTGTGTAAGTTAGCATTCGCTGCACCATTTTCTTTGCAGGCGCCATTTTAGGCTGTTTTGAAACCAATCTAATTTAATTCCGAGAAATGCTCCAATCTGAGTTTTGTTTTTGCCATGTAGCTCTGTTCCCGTAATGAGTACACTGTTCCTATTAGCGCATACCTTTCTCACTAGCTAGAGGTCCTCTCCCACTTGTCTGGTAACGGGCCCAACTGGAACAACCTTGGACTTCGCAACTTTGCGTAAGATATGAGCTCTGAGACTTTTTTTCTTTGTATTCCATTGCCTAGCTGCACTTGCCTGGAAAATTCCACTATGGGCATGTTTTAGCCCAGTTACGAAACGTACATAATGCATCTTTATGCTTGTCGATTTCAGTCCCTCTGCAGCACTCCTACTGGGCAGACTGAGCTCCGCTCTGAGTGTATATAATAAACAGTTATTGGTTTGTATTCTCTACTGTCTGACCGACTCTTAATTTGGTGTGGAAGGATGAAAGGTGGTCATTAGTGACCCGAGTGACCCTAATCGGGCCACTTCCTTCAGTTGGCGCCCGAACAGGGACTCCTTCGGGTGATTGATCTGTCCCCTTTCCGCAGACGGGGGGGGAGGCCGAGCACATCGTCGGGTCAGACTGACGGCTCAGGGATCCCTGCATGAAGAGTAATATTTGCTCGCAGCTGCCCCTTCTGTCCTGCCGGACGGTGCCTCGCCCAGTGGTCATCCCGACTGGACTCCTGAACGGCGAAACCCTTGGATCTGACCGATTGGTCTGAAGAGTCGGCAGTGGAGAATTGGTTTGTTTGTGCTACTGATATCAGGTGAGTTTGTTTTGGTTCTTTGTGGATATGGTACCATTGTGGTTTGAGTTTGGTACGGTCTGAGGATCGTTTTTGATAAAAGTATTTGCGACTACTTTACTAGGTAAAAATAACGAACTTGTTTTCCTTTTAAAATGCCTAGTCTCAGTAAAATCTTGTATTCATGTTGTTGTTCTGCAGATGCTCGATTGGAAGAAGCTCAGCCGGCACCTCCTGAAGGCAGTCCTAATTTTGATGTATGTGAAGCATGGTCTTGGCCCTATTATGTTTAGCAAATTATGGCACAAATATACGAGGGACAGTGCCGAGTTGCAGTGGCCGTTGACGGGCACTTTTCATGAGCAACAAATAGTTTTTTTACAGGAGCAATTATTCAAGAAAAGAAGTATACAGTCCATGTTTGACTCCCTCAGAACCTGGCAGAAGGAGGCTAAACAGAGACGGTTAAAAATGGAGAGAGATACGCATAAAAGAAAAATGCAAACATTAACTCAAAAGGCTGTGGCATATAATAGGGAAAAGCAAGAGTCTGGAATTGAATGTGAAGATAGGAGATTTCGATTGCATATTGATAAGTCTTATTTGGTTAAAGAAGAAGATGATACTTTTGTAGAGGAGTTGTTAGATACTCGACCTCCGCCTCCTTACGCCCCTCAGAAAATATATCCTGTTGTTCCCTTGCAGCCCCAGCAGCCTGTTTCGTCTGCTCCGGCTGTTCCCGTATCTACGGCTGTTGTTTTGACGGCTTTGGCTATGGCGCTTCCTGCTCCTTCTTTGTCCTCGCCATCTTTGACCACCGTGACTCCTACTACATCTGCTGTTTTAGCTTCTGTATATTCTGTTCTTTCTCCTCCAGTGCAAGCGCCAGCAACGATTGTACCTGTCACTTCTGTTGTTTCTCCTTCCATGGTTTTTCATCCTCTGATACCTTTGAATGTCGAGACGCCAGTGCGTGGGTTTAAGGATAGAGATTGGACGAAATTTAAGGACCGAATAGGTCTGTTAGTGCGATCTGGGGTAGGGGATGAAGAGAAACAAGTAATAGCTGACCAGGCTGCACGGTGGGCTTGTAATGCGATTTATAGTGTGGAGCATGTTTGGGAAGTCATGCAGGATTTTGAACCCTTTACACAGCAACATGCCCTTAAGCATATGTCTGCTACATTGATTAGTCTTTGGCAAAAACACATTGTGACAGAAGCGCCTCAAATCTTATTTGATATTAGAGATCGTGTATATGCTGCCGACTTGGAGCCAGGCCATGTATTTGGGAATGTTACAACTCTAGTTGCTTATAGCGGTAGACTGCATGAGGGAAGCCCCACTCAAATAACTCAGTTTCCGATGCGAGTGGTCCAACCCCTAAACACCCAGAAATACCTGAGTTAACAGATCAGCACGGAATAGTCACTAGACGGGCCGTGGCTACTCATTTCCAGGAGCAATGGGTTTATACTCTGTGGAAACTGAGTGAGGTTTTAGCCCTTAAGGCTCATTTGCCTGACCCTAGGAAAAATCCTACAGCTTATTATAAAGAATTGACAGAGGCTGCCTCTTCTACTGCAATGACTCTTGCTGATATCGAAATGTTTTTTGGTCTTCCTTTTCTGGTTGATGTTTGGAGACAAGTACATACTCAAGACAATGTCGCGGAGTTGGGTGATACGTGGGATGTGATTAAAGGATGGGATCAGGAAAGGAAGCCAGGTGATAAACCCCGAGCAGAGATACTTGCTTTGCCAGGTCGTATCATTACATATATGCATTCCCTTATTCCACCTAAGAAGGTAAGTTGGGACAAATTGACGGCTTGTCGGCAGAAGAAGGATGAAAGTGTGTCTGATTTCCTCACCTGGTTTGAAGATACGTTTCTGGACTATAGTGGGCAGAATATGTCAGTTGAAGGAGGAGTTTGATTGTTTGTTGACCGATTTGTTTCTAATCTTCTTCCTGAAATTACGACTCGTTTACAGGCATCAGAGAGTACTTGGTCCACCTCTTCCCCTTCTGTTATTTTGAATATGGCTCAGTATTACGAACACCGAGATCAGGAGGAAAAGGATAGGACTGATAAAAAACATAAGGGTTTAAAAACGAAGGTGTTGTTGCAGCAAGCGTTTAGGGGAAATAATAGGGGAAGGGGTGGTCCTTCTAGACAGCTTCCACGTACCAGTAGACAGCCTTCAACGATACCTTTAGGGCCAAATCAGTGTGCGTATTGTAAGGAGGAAGGTCATTGGCGTAGCCAGTGCCCTGTGCTTTTACAGAAAGTTGCAGCCCCTAAAGGGTGAGGTTCTGGTGGAAGAGGTCGTGGGACAGAAAGAGCTCAGAATGCTACTGTTTCACAGGGTCGTTCTGATAATAATTACTTTGATGACCCTCGTGATGGCCAGTATTATCATGATGATTACAATATGGATGAGGTGACGGGTATGTCCCATAGCCAGGACAGCCAGGGACAGGGAGAGGGACCACTTCAGATACCTGTAGATCAGCGTGGTCCTTATGTCACAGCGGATTTGCAAGGCTCGACTAAGGAAAGTTTGGTGGACACAGGTGCAACGAAGAGTTCAGTTTCTTGGCATATGGTCCCTGGGGAAGCCCTGTCTGGCCACAATAATGTTTTGGTAGGTTTTTCAGGTGTACCGGTTGTAAGCCCTATTTCCCGCCCCCTTGCATTGACTGTTTGTCCTTTTACTGTGGAGTCTCTGTTTTTGTTGACATCGAACTGTGGTGAGAATTTGATGAGTTTGGATTTGCTGAAGAAGTTGCATGCTACTATCTATTGTTCCCCTGCGGGGGTTTATATCACTATGGGTCCGGATGTGATTACTAAACAGTGTTTGTCTCAGGATGCACCCCTTCCAGCTGAGTCTGCTGATGTCCCACCCACTCTATGGGCTACAGGTGACACGGATGTAGGGCTGTTGCATATACCACCAGCCTCTATACAAGTTAAGGAGAATGTTGTTTTGCCTCGTATTCCTCAGTATAAGATACCCCAGGCAGGAGAACGGGCTTTTCTTTAGATTATTCAGGATTTGATACAAAAGGGAGTAGTTCAGGAAATGTCTGGCAATATATGTAATAGTCCTATTCTTCCGATTCTTAAACGGGCACCCTCAGGCTCCTCTGAGGATGCTGATGATGTTTTTCGTTTTGTGATTGATCTGCGTGAGGTTAAAAAAATAGTGGTTCCGCAGTTTCCTGAGGTTCCTGATATTACCACTCTTTTGACGATGATTCCTTCTACTGCTAAATTATTTTCTGTTATTGATTTGAAAAATGCTTTCTTTAGCATTCCTATCCATCCGGACAGTAGATATGTGTTTGGGTTCACACTGGCTGGTAGGAGTTTTGGATTCTGTCTTGCTCCTCAGGGCTATACGGAAAGTCCTATTATTTATAGTCAAGCATTAAAAATTCAGTTGGATTCCTTTTCGCTTCCCTCAGGTAATGTATTGGTGCAGTATGTTGATGATCTACTCATAGCTTCTGATATGGATCAGGGTTGTAGAGATAGTACAGGTAAATTGTTGTTGCATTTGGCCCATCATGGACATAAAGTTTCCCTTTCTAAATTTCAGTATTGTCGACAGGAGGTCTCCTACTTAGGTCACCTACTGTTGAAGGAGGGTAGGAGGTTAGCCTCTGAGCGCATCAGTACCATTGTTAAAATGCCCCTTCCACAAACTCAAAAAGATGTGCGCGCTTTTATAGGTATCACTTCCTATTGTCGTCAATGGATACCTAACTATTCCCTACTAATTAAACCTTTGCTTGCATTAACAATGAAAGAAGTGCATGAGACATTGCCTTGGACGTCCGAATGTCAGCAGTCTTTTGAGCAATTGAAAACCGCGCTTTGTTCGGCTCCAGTGCTTGGTACTCCTAATTACGGCAAGCCGTTTGTGCTCTATGTCTACGAGATGGCTGGCTGCGCGCTTTCTGTCCTAACACAAAAATGTGGGGCTAAGCAACAGCTGTGTGCTTATTTCTCTGCTGTGCTTGATCCCGTTGCGAGAGCCCTCCCGAGTTGTCTAAGAGCGGTCGCAGCTGTGGCCACTTCAATACGACAATTGGCTGTACTCGTGCTTGATACTGACCTCACAGTTATGGTGCCCCATGTTGTGGATACACTTTTGAATAAGACAAAGACACAGCACCTCACCAGTGCACGTCTCAACGGCTATGAATTGACCCTCTTTGCTAAGCATATTACAATTAAAAGATGTACCACTCTGAATACAGCCACGTTACTATCCCTCCCTTCTGAGAACGATGCAGTTGATAAACATGATTGTATCTTCCAGACGGAAGAAGAGACAAAGGGACAGGTAGACCTGACTGATGTTCCCTTATCTGACCCCCAAGGAGAAATATATGTCAATGGCTATTGTTTTAAATTATCAGATGGCACCACGACGGCAGCTTATGCTGTCACTACGCTGCGCACGGCATAGAGACATCACGGGTCCCCTATCAGTCGGCTCAAGCTGCTGAGCTCGCTGCTCTCATTCGAGCTTGTGAATTGAGCGAGGGACTGGTTGTCAATATCTATACTGACAGCCAGTATGCCTTCGGGGTTGCGCATAATTTTGGGCGACTCTGGACAGAGAGGGGGTTACTTACTTCCCATGGTACCAAGATTCAGCATTGGCCCCTCATATTGAGGCTTTTGTCCACTTTAGCGCTACCCAAGAAATTGGCTATTATTAAATGGAAGGTTACTGATGACGTGGGTAGAGGAAATGCTTTTGCAGATCAGACAGCTAAGGAAGCGGCCCGAACAAAGATGAAACGCATGTTTGTAGCAGGTCCAGCTAGGTGGGTTCCTGAAGTTGTTATGTTTGAGAATACCCTTGAAAGTGTAAAAGAGATACAAAGTGAAGCCACAATGGAAGAATTAGCAAAATGGCAGGAAAGCACAGCACAGTTGAATGAGGAAGGATGTTGGATTGATAAATCTGAGATGGATGTTGCCAGATGCATATGTTCTTCCTGTGGGTACTATGGCACATGGTCCAGCTCATATTAGTGCCAAGGGAATTTGTAAGTTGTTATACCCTGTATGGAAGAAGGACAATATCTCTAAGACAGCTGCGCATTTAGTGAAATATTGCATGGTTTGCATGATGCATAATCCAGGGAAGGGTACCCCGACACCACCTGGTACTTTTGTACCACCCACTTTTCCTTTTGAGGTCCTTCAGATGGACTATATTGAATTAGAGAGATGCAACATTCTTAAATATGTTTTGGTGGTTGTATGTGCATTCAGTAAATGGGTTGAGGCTTACCCTACTAAAGATAATACAGCCATTACGACAGCAAAGGTACTCCTGAAGGAGTTCTTTCCTCGTTTGGGCTTGCCCCGAGTTATCTGGAGTGACAACGGAAGTCATTTTAATGCGAAAGTGATTCAATTGATTTGTGAGGGTCTCCATGTAAAGCAAAAATTCAATGCTGCTAATCATCCACAGTTAGCGGGTTTGGTTGAGAAGTACAATGGTACTCTCAAACTGAAGTTGGCAAAGATACAGGAGACCACAGGGTTACATTGGCCAGATGCTTTACCACTAGCTCTTTTGTCAACAATAACGACAGCACATTCTAGGACAGGATTGTCTCCTTACGAGCTCGTGTTTGGGCGCCCGGCAAACGACTGGGGAGTCCCGCTTCCTCGTAGATTTTCTAATATTGAGTACCCTGTATTGCTCGATTACCTGGGCCAGTTATCAGAAAGTTTACGTTCTATTCACTGACAGGTGCAAGAGTCCCTACCTTCCACACCAGAGGGACCCGGCCATGATATCCAGCGCGGTGATTACATCTTGTTGCGCATCTTCCAGAGGAAGAAAAGTTTGGAGCCACGCTGGAAGGGTCCTGTGCAGGTTCTATTGGTGGCGCGAACTGCTGTGAAGCTTGCTGGCCGTAAGAACTGGGTCCCCGTGACCCACTGTCGGAGGGTTCCCTTGCTCTTACCCTACGACCAGTGGGTCAAGGACGGGATTGGGGACTCGGAGTGCGAGCAGGTGCCTCGGTTTGTCCCCTTCAGCGATGCCCAGCTAACGTGGACGCAAACGCATAAAGAGAATGAGAATGTGCTGAACGAGGCTGTTCCTCCAGAAATACGAGCTATCCAAGAGCCTTTGTTCACTGATCATACGGTGTCTGGGGCTACGAGGTACAATTTGCGCCCTCGGCTGAGGGATACTGCATCCAAGGAGAAAAGAGATTAGGGATGGACTGCGTAAAACAGGTTGTACTGAGTCATAGTACCAATAGAATAAGTTGAGATTAGTGAAGGATTTCTGCTTATTTTATTTTAATATTCTGAACATTAGATAGGGAAGACTGAAGTTTACCCTGAAGGTATACCATCCTGATCGACGTGGGATATGAGCTTAGGACAGAGCAAGCTCCACCGCAGGTGCTCAAGAGTGCCAACATATTGATGGACAATAGGAGCCTGTACCACTGAGGCTCTCACGGACACTGGGAACTTATATATTCTCCTTGCATTTTGATCCCCTCTTTATCATTTGTTATGCATACTTTTGGTAGACAGGTTGCTGAGGAAGAGCAGCCAATGATTCTTATTGCTCAGCATAATATGGTGTGGACCCGCAAACAGAAAGTAATATGTGTCGCTCTTGTGGTTTTGCTGTTAATGATATTATGTGGGTTGTCATGGGTTTTGGAAAATGATCAGGATATGCCTTTACGTACCAAGGTTAAGGTTATTTCCCCAACAAGTAAGAAAAGGGCAGCCCCAAGTAATGTATTTTTAGATACCCACAAGAGATTCTTTGGAGAAGGGACAGCTTGCTACCCCACCGAATCTGTTACTAGTTTATGGACTGCATATCCATTGTCACTTGTCAATTATACATATACTCGTCCACCACAATTTACAGAAGTGAAGGGAATCTTTGGTTTCGGCTATCCAGGACCTTGTTTATATAATAGAAAGCCACTGGGAATGGGTTATCCAGGTTGCGATAATAACACATATTGCGACAACTTTCATATGGAAGAACAGAATGTCACACTGGTGGGTTGGCATTACAATGAATTGATAGTCACCCAGGAGGCTGGGTATTATCCTGCTTCTTGTCCTAGTTTAAATAGCACAGATACTTCTTTGTATATCAATTGTTCAGGAATAGTGTTGTACAAAAATACGATCCCCTTAGTGAATGACAAAGATCCGAGTACTTTCGGAATGAACACCAGATATGCTGCAGTAGATTATGTAGGGCCGGTTTATGCACACCGGGGTTCAATTTTCTGTCTAATGGTACATATTCTAATGTTCATAATGGCACAGACGATGTGGCTCTTGGGATGGTGTTGCCTTTGGGCGTGCTCTGTAAATACGCTAAGCCTAATGTCCGCTGGGTCAAAAGGACTCTGACCAAAGAACTCTGTGAGGGAGTGACCGATCTAGAGGTCAATAATTTTAGAAATGTGATCACTTTTGGATACATCCTTTCTTCCATTTTTACTTTAGGTGGTACCTTTATCTATAGGGGTGAAAAAGCTAGAGAATATTTTGGGTGCAAGTTGCAAATTTTATCCAATACTACCGTGGCAGCTTTGCGCGACATCACCACTCAGTTGGAAAGTATGCAAATTTATTCCGAACAGACTAGATACACAGTTGATTTTAATTTAGCTAAGAGTGGTGGTGTATGCGCGGTAGTGATCAAGAATATGGAAAAGAATATTACCAAGCATATTTTAGACATCCTCGACAATGTCAAGGGAATGGAAAGTGGAAATTGCAGTTGGTCTCTTTTTGGTGGTTGGGGTTGGATTCTTGAAAAGGTAATTTTCCTGATTGTGATTTTAGTGCTTTGTTGTGCCCTTATTCAGTGCCTCCCCTTCTGCTGCTCCAATTGCTTCACTGTTCTCACCCCTAAAAGGAAAATATCGATTCATGATACCAATGCTGCAATTATGATACAGAAAGAAATAGACGACCTTATGAACATTGATGAGGGCATTTTCGAGACTTCTTCCCTCCTCACAGTTTCCTTCCCCGATGCTGAAAACATGGAATGCTCATAAGGGTTCATTGTTATCATTGTTTGCGGTTTCCTGCTTTACTGATTTTCTGTTTTCCTCGTTGCTGTTAGAAATTGTTTTAGCTCATGCTAAAAGGAGAGTCTGTTGAACTAGAAATGTTTCTGTTTGCGCATCGCCCTGTGTAAGTTAGCATTCGCTGCACCATTTTCTTTGCAGGCACCATTTTAGGCTGTTTAAAAACCGATCTAGTTTAATTCCGAGAGATGCTCCAGTCTGAGTTTAGTTTTTGCCATGTAGATCTGTTCCCGTAATGCGTACACTGTTCCTATTAGCGAATACCTTTCTCACTAGATAGAGGCCCTCTCCCACTTGCCTGGTGACGTGCCCGACTGGAACAACCTTGGACTTCGCAACTTTGTATAAGATATGAGCTCTGAGACTGTTTTTCTTTGTTCAAGGTTCAAAAACACTTTATTCGGATAACATCGTATCCATAAAAGCACAGCAACATGACAGATTTTAAAATGCACAGGAAGAGAGTCATAGTAAAATCCATTGGCAATATACATAAAAAGAGCACAATAATAAGATAAGTCAGATTAATACAAAAACTCATGTGTGCATAATACAAAGACTCAAGGATCAGACATCGTCTGACGTGCTTGAGCGGCAATTCTCAAGAAAGTGCCTGTGCGAAAAACCAACTCTTCATCAGCCAGGGTAAGTAACCTCAGATAAGCATTTTCCAGACTAATGGGCGTAAACGTTTTAAAAAACGGAGTTAAAAGCCACTTAGTATACTTTAGATAATATTTACAAAAAAACAGAAAATGTAAAATAGATTGACCACTCTGGCCATCACACGGGCAGGGTGCATCGTCAAGGTTAGGGTGATGGCCGAGGGGGAAACATAATACAAATTTAACAGTGCCTGCCCTTAGGCGAAATAGAAGACTCCTCTCCCAATGGCTCATAGACAGGGTGAGATAATTGGCCAGGGGATGCACGGGCTGTTCGATGGTCATGTTTTTCTTTGTATTCCATTGCCTAGCTGCACCTGCCTGGAAAATTCCACTATGGGCATGTTTTAGCCCAGTTACCAAACGTGCATAATGTATCTTTATGTTTGTCTATTTCAGTCCCTCTGCAGCACTCCTAGCGACTGGGCAGACTGGGCTCCGCACTGAGTGTATATAATAAACAGTTATTGGTTTGTATTCTCTACTGTCTGACGAACTCTTCATTTGGTGCGGAAGGCTGAGAGGTGGTCATTAGTGAACCGGGTGATCCTAATCGGGCCACTTCCTTCACTGGTATACCTCTGCTCATATAGTTCAAGTTACCCTTACAAAGCAACAGCAAAAAACTTAATTATTTAGATAATAGAGGCATGTTAAGAAAGTCTAAGGGCCTGATTAAGAAGTCGGCAGAGGAAATACGCCTTCACTAACGTGACGGATATTCCGTCTGCCGTATTCCAATCTCTATAGGATGGAATGTGATTGTAATATGGTGGACGGGATATCCTTCACATTTGTGATGGAGTGTTCCCCTCCATCGACTTCGAAATCAGGCCCTAAATCTGAGTCTGTGAGTTATGGTTGGGCAACAACAGCTATATGCATAATCTGCATAGCTAGGTTTTCGCTGTTGCTTCATTGAGCAGTTCTACAGTGAGTGGTACAGTACCCATTCTGTTTTGTTGTATTCACCACCTTACATAAAATCACTGCACCAATAGGGTTGCAAAATATACAGTCCTTTCCTATTTTGATGGTATCAGTGGTTTAGCTCACCCAGCCCCTGATGCAGATCAGGTACATTATGCTGGTGAAGATATGGCACAGGAATCCATTGTGTTGAGATGGCTGTTCTGGTATATAAGCCCCCAGTGATGGATCACAGTGAACTTGTTACCACATGATGTAGAGCGGCGTCTGGTTGAGGACAGCTCTGGTTGTCTTTATAAGCTCCTACATCTGCTATACAATCAAAGGTGGGAGAGGTCCTCAGATCACACTGGTGTGAGAGTCAGGTTACAGTCTTGAACTGCGTGGCATTGAGACCTCACACAGATGTAAGCTCATTTCCTGAGGCATAGGTAGTGCACCATTTCTTATGACATCTCATTAGTGCAGGGATGGTGGAAATAAAGGTCTGGAGCCATTCTTCCGCCACAGGAGATATGGGATCATACCGCCATGCTCGACAATGCCTAGCCCCGCCCTATGGGATCTATTGTTATTAGGGGTTTATATGACACTCAGAAGAATCAAGATCTGGCCCATTTTTTTCAGCTTTCCAAACACATTTATTTCCTCCTCATCAGTCTGTGTGCAAACTCCTTTCAAGGAGAATTTTTTTAATGTGCATGGGGTCTCCCAAGACGAGACGGGCCAAATGAAGGAGAGTGCCAACATGACAACCAAAGGTATCCTGCTAAATTACCACTTAACCTTTACAATGAAAGCTGTGTTTCTCCACCCATCAATTGAGGGAGCTGCCTGAGGTACATTTGCAATGTTGAGTACCAGGCAAATGGAAGATACAGCTTGGGATAAGTGCAAAGCGTGGGTGCAGGACGCTTGCTCTCTAAATCGTGCACTAAAATGAAGTACACTGAGCAGAGAGTCCAGTGGATCCCTTATTGACACATAGAGGTAAAAGCAGATAGAACTAATGCTCTATTTGTGTCAGTCTGGACGAGCAGTTAGGCTTATCAGAGGGTAGTGCTAAGCATTTGTTGTACTCACAGAGGCAGCAAATGAGACACACACTCAAGTATAAATCTGAGACAAATTTGTAAAAATAACATCAATTTTTACATAATTTTTCAGACCAAGAACTTTGTTCTAACATAAGTATGTTTTAAGTTATGAATTTTCATACTTCGCAAAAGAAAACACTGTTGTGCGCTATTACGCACAATAGAAGTCAATTGGAGAAAATAGGAAAAGGCATAGAAAATCACAGTGGGTTCTCAAAGTTCACCTTTTGGACTCGGGTAAGTAGCAAGGCCAGGTCCAATGTTCCAGCAGCAGAAGTTCAAGAGTGTCCCAGATTCGGCCAAGTGAGGGGTACTCAGTTTGTTAGTAGCAGGTGCTACGAAAGAAAGCCACCTGAAAACACACTGCATAGGAGCACTTAAAGGGCAGACTGAGGGGTCCAACTCAAAGGAGCAGGTCGCAAGGGCCTCTGGATCATGGGAGCATAGCTGGTTTGTCATTACCCAGGCCGGGCAGGCGGGGTGCATAAAAGATAGGGCAGCCAAGTGTTGTGCGCCGAGATGGTCCTCACAGTCAGGGGCAGGCAGTTGCAGAGGGGATTCCGGGACAGCTGGGCCACAACGGGAGCTTGAAGTCCCTCAATAGGTGTCTGCGTCCTGTGTCATTGGAGTCCGGATTGGACTCTTTCTTCCCGGGCTTCGGTGTAGGGGGTCTGGTACCCCGAGTATTGGTAAGGCACGGCTTCGGTAGGTCCTGGTGTCCTCCCACTTGGTGGAGAGACAGACCTGACCCTTCAGAGTGAATGTACATCTTGCTTAGGTGCTGCATCTGAGTCACTGGGAAACAGTAGATCGGTAAATCGGACTTTGTGATTTGGTGCCTGCAGGCTGCAGGGGAGTAGCTCCTCTACTCCAAGGGAGGTTCTGCCAATTTGTCGAAGGCTGGAGGTGCTCTGAGGTTCTTGGAGGCCTCGCATTTGCAGGACAAGACAGCAGGCCACAATTGTCCTGGAAGCTGCAGGCAGGCCTTGGCACCATATTTTCTGCTGCAGGTCTTCGGTTTTCTGGTCAGCAGCTCTTCTTTGCCCGTTGCTCTTCTTGGGTCCATCAGATCTAAATGCAAGGTCCAGGGATGCTACCTGAATACTAAATGTAGGGGTGGTAAAGGGGGAGACAGGTAGTAGTCAATAGGTTACAGACCTTTAGAGTCTCTACACACTCTCAGTGATCACTTCCTGTGGGAAGGGGCACTACCCTAGCCATGATAGGTTGTTTTCCCACCATCTCAAGATAGAGGATTTGCAAAAGTAGTGTCCACATCTCCTGCCATACCTTAGGAGTGGTGTTGGCTGAATGGGGCACACCTCCTCATCTAACTAATTTTCCCACCTTTCTTCCCACCAAAGGTGGAGCTGGAAAGGGGGGTTGGCATCCTCCAGTATCTGGATATTCCTGGGTTTCATTTCAAAGGTGGCTTCACCTTTGAATCTTCCCACCTAGGAAGGCCATCCTGTCCTAGGGAGGCGTGAAGCACCTCCGCCCAGAGCAGGCTTTGTTCCTAGCCTCTGAGAGCACTGGCTCTCATCCCATGAGGTCAGAAATATGCCTGGTGATGGTAGACTGGCTAAGATTAGTCAGAGAACACACCAGTGCTTGGCAGGTTTCAGAACACGACCCCTCAGGTGGCAGAAGAGTAGAATGAGGGTGGCTATCACCTGAGGCTGTACCCCGCACTCTAAGCAACATAAGAGGATAAACAGGTGCCAGGAGCTAATGAGGGACTTCTTTTGATGCCCACCTGACAGAGGGTGGCCAGGAGCCTGGCTCTTGACACTGACAGCTGTCAGTGGGCTCTGTTGCTTATTTGCCTTTTGGGCAGAGTTTTCCATGGGGTGGCGGCAGAGGTCTGATCCAGAGGGCAGAATGGGCCTCATCACCTTGTGGGCCATGGTGCTATCTGCATACTGGGATGCATATGTGAGCAAACTAAGCTTAGGAGCCTCCCAGATGGGGCCTGAAGATGAGGAGAAGGGTTCACCATTGGCCAGACCATAGGCCCAGGAGAATGGTGACTGAGGGATATATATGGGTTCAGACGTGCATAGAAAAAGTCTTGTGCCACGGAAGAAGAGGCAAATTGTCCACATTCTATTGCCTAAGCAGGGAAGCCCATCAAGGTATTGATTAGTCTAGCCTAGATTTTGTAGGGGGAGCCTGTGTTAGAAATATTCACTTTCTGGAGGGTCACCTTTGATTTTTTTTACTTCTGTTGCTGAACCTGTGTTTTTGGGCATAGGACTCGACCCCTGCTACCTAGGACTAAAGTGGTTGTGCCATTCCTTTGAAGCATGTTAAAATTGGTATATATCTCACTGGCATCTTTCATTTTCTTGTAAGTCCATACCCGTCCCCTTGGCTTGCAAAGATAAATTATACTAGTGGGCTGAAGCACTCATTGTGCCACCCACTAAAGTATCCATTTAAAAAATATGTTCAGGCTAACCACTGCAACCTTGGTGTGCATTGTTAAACTGCTATTTTAAAATGGTAAAATGAACCTGTAAGGTGGGTTTACTGTCTGGGCACACATATACAGGGTTTGAATGATAATATTCCTTGGGGCACAGTACTGCAACGTTGAGATTTCCGCTGAGCCCTTTTTCTTTCAGGAATGATTACCAGGATGCCTACAAAATGAGCTGACACGCTTCCTATTGAATCCCCATGCTGAATAAACACCCTCAGATCCTAGCCTGTACTCCTAACTGGGTTCTACCTATTTTATTATGTAAATCGATCCTCTCAACACACCCCATTTTATCCCCCTGACACACATTTAACTATGGAGTTCTGTGAGTTCTGACAGTTTCCCATACTCTTTGACTCCTTTTTGATGTTTCATCTAAATTGCTTTTAAATGATTACACAAAAAAAAATCTTTTTGGTATGCTTATTATGAGATTGCACTAAGTCTGGCAAAATACAGTATAACCACGAACAGTGGCCTTAACGATATTGGTATCATGCGTTCGTTGATACCAATAAAGTTATTTTTGAGTGTACAGAATAGCAAAGTTAGCGGTATAGCCGAATAAAGGCTGCCATAACAAGTATGCTCTCTACCAAGAGCCATGATTGGCTGATGCCCCTTGACAGGAGGGACACGCCGTGTGGTTGGCCGATTAGATTTGGCGTCCTTGACGATCACGCGATGACGTGGACAGCCATGCCCCCTCCCGAGCTGTGAGTTCCGGCTTCTCTTTTTCTTTAAAAAACCAAACAGGCCACCGTAGAATTCATCGACGGGGTCCGGTTAAGAAGGGTTGCAGTAGGTACCGAGTGGGTGCCTGGCATTGATGGCGTGAGTGAGACTTCACCGCAACAAGAGATAAGTGTTTTATGTACCGGTTGGAGGCAATATTGAGTAATTACCCAAACCGTCCCCTTCCTTTCCTTTAGGGTGTGCTGACTTGCCACCACCCCCCTCCCAAGACCCATGGTGTGATTAGTTGTTACGCCGCATGTAAGATTTCTTTCTTTCCTGTTTTCTTCACTCGCCGAGACATATCGGCTGATCTTTGCAGTATAGGCTATGTTTCTCCTTAGATCTACCGATACTGTTAATACCCGAATTGACGTGCATGTGATATAGCACATGCTTAAACAAAGTACTTTCACAACGCCAATTCGTTAAATGGTTACAACTACCGAGTCTGTGAGAACACGTACACGGTTTTTCACCATAGTGCACTTTTGTTCCCCGAGGTACAGTTATAGTGCACTTTGAGAAGAGCACGAGTGCATGAAAGAACTCTAATGGCAAACGCACCATTATTGACCTTCATATTGGTTTTTTTAAATACGTATTGTCTGTCTTTTTCTTTGTGTGTTTGTCTGTTTCTTTCTTTTACAGATCTTGTTTTGGTTCTTCCAAATAGGAGGACCTTACGGGTAACAGTGAGTCACTGAACCTAATTTTAACCCCTTTTTTAACACCTTGACCTCTGGTTAGGGTGGGCCTTAGCGCGCCCATACTGCCGAGGTCCACACTTTGGTCCTGAAGAATGCCTGGCTATTAATACCATATAGGCAGAAACATGTTGACCATGCACTATTGGATGTAGCTGATCAATTTTCTCAGCACACAGATCCCTCGCTTTGTTTTTATGTTTTTTTGTCAGATTGGCCACTTAATAAAAAGCAATGTTCTTTGGACACAGTCTAGACAATTTTAAACCCACTACACTTAGCACTTTCACACGAACAACACAAAAAACCTGTTCCGCAGTATTTCTGGCGTCGAAGCACACCAGGGGGGCATTCGGTCTCCCTGGTGGGGCCCTATGATGAAGCATGTCACCAACTAGGTTGGTGAGTGAGGGCTTTTTAAAGAATCCAGTGTGATTCTTTATGCTTTTCAAATTGAATCCAGTTTGATTCTCCATTCTTGCTCTTCTCCAAGATAAGGTACACTCTTTTGTTGTTATGATTATATAAGCCAGGGGACTAAAAGTACTCCTAAAAATCCCTTTCTCTCTTGTTGTTAATAGAAAATGAACCTTTAGCCAGGCCTAAAACTTCCTTTTAAAACTTATAAGCCACCCGCAAGGTAGGTCTTAAAAGCTCAAAGGTCAGGGTGCACAGTATTTAAAAAAAAAGTAGGACATGTATATTTAATGTACTGGTGGGCAAGATTTTTTATTCCGCCAGCGAAATTGGAGAAATTTAGTAAGTCTGCATTACTTTTGTAACGTGGAATTACTAATAAATTCCACCGCTCTGCTCCACGGCGGAATTTGTCACCACTAATATTGTCATCAGGGTGCGAGCTGCGCCATTATGTAGAAAGACAGAGCGTAACAATGTAATGCATGGTGTTCGCTCTCTTCTACCTAGATGTGATCACACAGTGTAGAATATCTGCAGCACTGCCAGAGCCTGTGTGTCCAGCCCAATAACTGATGTAACAGTGAGGCTCGGGCAAACCCCACGGCGTGTGACCTAGACATAATGTGGGAACGTAGCATCCCCGCCCCCTTCTGTAATTCTTTAACAGCAGCTCTGCCATGCCCAGAGTTTCATGGTTAGCAGTTTGTTCAGTGTTATCAAGCCTGGTGGCCCAAGAGTTTCTCGGAAAAACACCTAAAAAAAAGCCTTGCCGTGCTGGCCTGAGAGCCCTGCTTGGCTTGTCTCCTGGCTCACTGCCAGGCTGCAATGTTTGGCACTGGCTGGCGGGGCTCTGAAAGCTGCCTGCAGCAGAGACATGGCTCACGTCAAATCTGCTGTACTAGGGGAGCACTGCCACGGTGGTGTCAGGGGCCTGTGCTTGGCACGGATAGTGCTGGAGCATCGAAAGGGCAAGTGAGACCCTCCCTGCCCTTCCGCTCCTGCTGCCTGCGATGTGACGGCTATTAACGTGTGCTGCTTTCTGTCCCCACGATGGATCCACGCGGTGTACAACCAGGCTGACTATCTGGTCTTTAGGGGCAACATTCTGCACTGGTTTAACATCCCCATGCACCTGCACATTTACGAGATCGAGGACAGGACATGGATGAGTCTCTTGTTTGTGGGGTTTTCATTTTTTACTGCATGTCACATCTCTTATCATCTAACAAGCCGCTTCATCACAACCATGTACCCTTATAATCTGAAAACAGTATACTGTACAGAAATGCAGTATTTGCAGCTCCTCACATCCTCTGCCTCCTCCTTAACATGGATACGGGTGGCCTGCTCTCTATCTCTCTTTCTGCCAGAGTTTTTTTTCCCTGATTGTGTTGTTTTTAGCATCCCCACAGTATTGTGCACAAGCGAAAACTGCCCAAAACCCCCCTAATGTCACTGGGCGTTCATGTCACTAGAGCACACGTCAGACAAGGTTGAGTTTAACTGGACAATTTGGTGTCTTATAGGTGGATGCTGTGGGCATGAGAGGAGGTGTAAAATGTGGAATCTAGCCATGGAATGAGGGATGGGCGGAACTCTGTGGAATCTCACTGCGTTTTTATTTAACTCCGCGGAATTCTGCGGAGTAAAACTCCATCAATTACGCCCACCCCTAACAATGTTTTACATGTCCTGACAGTGAAAAAAGCTCCAAAGTAATTATTCACTGTGGCAAGGATGGCTCTCCCATAGCGTAACTCTGGTTTATGCTGTTACGTTTAATAAGTGCTAAATTTAGTTTGGACATAGCTAGAAAGATTGTAATAGTAATTAAAAAATTCCAACTTAATGGTTGAGTCGAATTTTATATTACTATTTTGTAAATTACACTTTTAGAAAGTTGTAACCACAAAACGAGGAAAAGGAGGGGGAGATAAGTGGCCAAAAGGATCACCTGCCTCTTCACAACACTTGTTAGAAAACGTAAAGTTTGTTAAAAAACTGCCCTCACCCACAAGGTAGTGGCATGCTTCATCATAGGGCTGCTACAACATCCCTGCGCAGACCAACGCCTGTTATGGAGCAAAGGGTGGGGAGGACATAACAAACATAAATGTGTTGGGATCCGTGCAGTAAACAAAAGGACAGTGGAATGAAAAGTTTAAAAACTAACTCAGAGATGCCCTATGTCAAAGTTTTTCCCACCTAGCTCCCTCTCCTTTTCTCCTTTTGTGGTTACTGTATGAAATTTACAGAGAGGATGGAAAAGGATTAGTACCTCTCTCCCCTTCTTTTTTGTGTGTGACTTTTAGAAAGTTGTCATTTTCTTGCCTATAACCAAAGGGCATACCTTCCAGTGTCCAGCTGCCACCTGATGGCTCCCCAGTGGTAAGATGTGCATTGCTATCAGACAGTGGACAAAGGGTTCTGAGTGTAGGGAGGGGTCCCCTCCTTTGACAAGATGGCCTGGGTTGTTCCCAGCCCATTTCTGAGTTTCACACGATATATCCCTTGTCACTGGCAAATATGGTTCACACGTAGGACTGCCTCTGTTTTGTCTTTGCAAATAGGCTGGCTCCAAACCCAGTGGGAGGGTAGAAACTGATGAGAACTGGTTTAGGGGGTGGACAACGGATTTCCCTGGGCCCGCAGGATGCGATTGAGCACACAAGTAAACCCTACAAACCATTCCTCAGACCCCATCTGGACCTTTGAAAAATCTGAAGGACTGCCCTGCTGTCTGAAGAACCTGAAGGAAGACTGGACCTGATTGCTTGAACCCAGGACCTCAGAAGTGGCTCCAATGGTCAGTTGGCTTATAGGGACACCATAAGCTTAAAAAGGCTTCTCTCCTTGCAACTGCCCAGCTGACCAGTTCCAACTGCACCTGCCATGGACCCTGCTGCTGGCCTCTGTTGGAGTGGGTCTTAGCCTCTACTGATGCCCCCAGGTCCTGGACCCTTTGACGGTGTTAGAGTGTACCCCTTCTGTTCCAAAACTGCAATTAGTGGGACTTAGACACGTTTTGCCAACTTTCTGCTTGAAGAACTCATGGAGACTGGTGTCACCATTGAGACTGCAGCTGTTGACATCGAATTGACGGTTGGCCTCAACTTGCCATCTTGCCCCGCAGAAGGAGATCTGACTTCCACAAAACTTTCTAAGTCTGAAAGTAGAGAGCTACACCTGGGCCAATGCGAGCAGCATCTGATTGTTGTAGAGACTTTCCTGGTCACGAGCGGACCAGGATCCTGTTTGTCAGCAATCTGGTGTCGTCAAGCCTTGCTTTGGATCCAGCATGCAGCTTGCCGCTTCGCTGACTACCACTCTTTCTCCATAAAACTTTCGAAGGCAAAAGGAAATCTTTCCACCGGGATGAACCTTGTCCCTGTATCCGACACGCACTCTATCGCAGTTCGGAATAGCTTTTGACTTTGAACCAGTCTTGCATGACCAAATACCCGTGATTGATGCATTTGTGCTTTTGGTGCTATTTCTACTTATTGGATTTTTGACATTTATTGTAATTTAATTTTTTTATATATTCTCCATTTTTTTTAAAAGTTGGTTTGGGATTTTTCTTATGTTGTGTTTTCCCTTTAGTACCATTTGACTGATGCATAAATACTTTATACACTGCCTCTAATTTAAGCTGGACTGCTTTGCATTATTTGAGGTGGGCGCTAGAGCCCTCCATGTTTGGACATCATTTCCATCTATTCTTGTCTTGTCTTAGCCTCCACACTGCAAATATCATAAACTTTCAGAATAATATTTTCTCGACATACTTCATCACCTTTGTCAAACTAGCACATATTCCTTTCATAGTCCTGGCAACCTAACCTTTTCTGTCAGAGCTCCAAGAGCATTGTGGTGGTTTGTGCACATGATAATGTCGAAGAAGAGGATGTATGAGGTTTAATTTTTTGGCAGTTGGAAGCATAGTTTTATATGGTGAAGGGCGGCTGTACTTCGCTTTCCTTGAATTGGAATAAACGTACTTTATATTGTAAACCTTGAACTTCTTGAAGAGAAAATAACAAACATGTTTCAAAAAATGTCAGACACATCTTCTCTGTAGCTCCATGTGCCTTGGACGCACAACATAAAATCTATAGGTGTCAGGTACAAGATGCTGGTAAAAGGACATCCATCAAAAAATCAACAGATGACCGGTCCTACATAATATAGATTCTTCTACTACTTTTCAAGGTCTGAAAATGCTAAGATTCCAACAGTAGAGACAGCAACATTTCTTTTTCTTTTACGGAAAGAAACCTATTTAGGGCTTAGCTTCTGATAAAAAGCTCTGATTGGGCAGCATTGTCATTGTTTCCTGATCGACATTGCATTCTCAACCAAGGTATTTTGAATTGGGTATACTTTCATTGACAATCCACTACACACATGGTGGGAAATTGTAAATTGGAAAGCCTGCCCCCCGCCCTATGGTCCACATGTCCCTCTCTGTCCTTTTTGTACATGGATCTTTCTGATTTTCTTTTACTTCTGTCCTCTGACATTCCTAATCACTATACTTTTTCTTCCTCAACATCCTTCACTCACCTTTGCCTATGACTTTTCTCCCACAGCTAATTTATTGAATCATTTTGCTCTTTCTTTTGCTCCATCAGGGGTTACATTCATTGTTGACAACTGTTTGTTTTCTCAGCGTTTCACATGTAACGGCACGCAAATCTGTATCACCTTGACTTACCCTATGCGTGCCAGTGGCTCGGACCGGGAGACTCGGACCTATACCGACTTTGGTACTCCCTGATTGGACCCGTCTCCACATCTATATAGGGCTCAGTATTGACCTAGAACTGTGACTTTCTCAATAATAATGACAAACACAGGTCAATGTTTAAAGGCTTTATCTAAAGAATAATTAAGCAAAGTACATGAAATAGCAGCAATCAGGTTAGTAGTAAGAATACAGATCATAAGTACAAATAACTCAGTAAAGTTCAATAGTAAATCCAGCAAAGATTCGCTTTCTAATTGTCAGAAAATGGGGTTCTATCAATTGGGGGAATACAGGTCCTTTTATAGGACTTTAGTCAAGGGATTTCACACATTACTACACAAATGCAGGGTTCTCAGGATATGTACCAATGAGAGACAGGCAACAAGAAACATTTTACCACATAATAGTTCAGGGAGTCTCTTATAATACTATTACATTACATTCAGAGGCTCTCAGAGTTGATTGAGGTAACACGAACGCCTCATTGTATACAGAGTAGTCTGATTCAGCTAGGTTGTCTTTAGTTAGGTACATCTTAATCTCAAAGACTGTGAAAGCTTACAATTCTCAGTTACAGCAACGACAATGACAACAACAATGGTGACATGGTGTAGAGTGTCATCATTTAAAAATGGAAGAGAGTACACTTTTCGGTTATGTTAGCACAAGCTTGATTCCAAACACGTTAGAAGCTTAGAAATAATAAACAATGCTCACAAACCCCCAAAACGATTTCTAAATCACTACATCTACATCTTTATTACAATGTAGCCTTCATCAGCTTGGAGTTCTTCTCCTTCTAGTCTCCTAAATCTTTCATAGTGCTCTAGAGTTCACTTTGCATTTCTTCAAACTTTATGCCAATTTTCTTCCTGTTTCCTCCTCCTCGTGCTGACTGCTTCTTATATCCACAACCAAGCCCATTGACTGATGGAACTCTTTTGCATAATTTTGAAGAAAGAGTACACATACAACTCCAAATAGTAGAGTTCAAAGCAAATTCAGTATCCCTCCACCTATGCTCTCTAACCATTCACCTATCTTAGCCAAATGACTTCCAATAGATCCAAATACTGAACCTATTCCTTCCTGGGTACCTATCTCTTTCAACTCAGGTCATGTGTGACATAGCTATTGAGCAGGATATCTATTTTTGGGATTTATGCACAAAATTCCCTTGTGCAGATTACCTTGCAGACTCCGCCTTCCTACACAAACAGCAAATCTAACTCAGCAAGCAATTCCTTATTAATAACAGTTAAGGCACCTGTAGTATTAGTGCCAAACTTATCTACTAAAGTTGACAGTTTTCTTATCATAACGTCATTTAATGCAACTCCTACTGAGGGTAATAATGCTCCAAGTATATTGCCAAGGATCTGCTTCAAGTCTCACTTACTTACTCACTTACTTTTATGTAATGGTCGAGGGATGAATCTAACTCATTAGTATGATAGATTGGGCAAAAGACTAAAGCTGCATAACAACTACCTACCCAGTTATGTGGTAAATGGAAATAAGCTGATTTGCCACATACGTAATAGATTCCTTTGATACTTACCTCTAATTTGGCAAAGGTTCTACCGTTTACTAGAAAACTATGCTCACACTCTCTCCAACCCACTATCTCAATAGTCTAATTTCCCTTCCATTTCATGCACAAAGTTTCCTTCTTAGCAACATCAATGCTTATTCTTAGGGGTGGCTCCTTCAAGATTTCTTTTCCGATAATAGCTCTCTGGTAATTTTCTTTCGCCCCTTCGCTTCATCTAGTCATATTCTTTCATTTAGTTTGTCTAAAAAGACCCTTTCATCCTTTTTAATTTTGCAGGTTAGATCATGGATGCTTTGCTTAGTAGCGCTTGAATTAGTCATAGGGATAAAGAATTTCCTCATATACTCACGCTGATCCCTTAGTTTAAAAGCCTTAAAGGAACAATGAGCATGTTTAGTGACCACAAATGCATATTTTTATCAGTTACTATCAGTACATTTTATAGGGGTTTGTCATAGTCAGTAAAGAACAACTTAATGGAGTTTTCCTGATAGAATAGATTGAGGAAAACAGCACAGGAAAAGGAGTAAGAGAAAGGCAGATGGAAATAGGCAGCTGCTCATTAGCAAAAGCCAAAAGATAAGAGCAAACAAAGTAGTCTCCTACCTGCATGATTTTCACACATTCAGTTAAAATCTGAAACAAACATTATAACTATAAATACGTTCACTGAGAAATATGATATGGGGCTCTCAGTCTCCCATGGGCCTGTCAGCACAGATGAAGAACACCCATCTCGCTCATGACAAAAGAGCACAAAATCTTTGGTGTAGTCTGGCATTCAACGACTGCATGCGCTGCCAAGTAGATTCTTAAGCTCCTCGAAGGCTTCCATGCGTTCCTCATCCTTTGGAACTGGGTCATTGACATCAGTGTATGTCAGCCTCAGAAGAGGCTTTGCCACTTTTCTCTGTGTGGTCAGGAACTTCATTTTAAGGACTGAGTCCATGGGACACTCACCTGATTCTTATCCCCATCTGGCATCCCATGTACATGACCTCCTTCTGACAGTACTGCAACTTTCCAGGGGAAACCTTGGGACTATTCTCAGCCAAGTGGTTGAGCAAAGCAATAGTGTCTTGCCTACAAGGCTTTTTGGTCATAAATGCAATGAGTAAATCATCTATGTACTGGATCAGGGTCAGGCTACACAATAGGTGCAGAGTTTCTAGGTTCTTTTTAAGTATTTGAATGAAATAGTATGGGCTCTCTGTATATTCTTGAGGAGCACAACACCACACAAGAGTCTTCTCTTGTAAACAAATCACAAAGAGAAATTGGCTCTCTTCATGAAGGGGAACTGAGTAGAAAGCCTGGCAAAGGTCAATAACCATGAACCATTCAGATTATGAGGAAGTTTGGAACCAAATCACAGCAGGGATCGATACCACAGGATAGCATTGAACAACGATTTGGTTAATTTTTCGTAGATCCTGCACTATCCTCCACTTTTTAGTTGCCTTTTGTAAGCCATAATCGGACACTTACATGGACTCCCAATGGCTTCCTTCGAAATGCCCTGTTCTATCATATTCTCGATGATGAATATGTGTCGTTAGAACACATACAATACATCGCATTCCATTACAATGCGGTTGTTACAACTACCGCGTTGTTACATTGCATACGATTACATCGCAAGTCGTTACAACGCCTTGCTGTAGGGGGTGCGCTGGACTTTGGAATAGTATAATTTACTATTCCTACTCCAGTTTGTGCAAGAGCAGGCAAGGTGTTGGATTGTAAATCCAACACCTTCTGCCCCCTACAGCAAGTCGTTGTAACGACTTGCGATGTAATCGTATGTGATGTAACAACACGGCCGTTGTAATGACCGTGTTGTAATGGCATGCGATGTACTGCACGCGAACTAAACGATGTCTCCCCTCGATGACAGGTGTTATCTCTGCAATGATGTTAGACCTATCATCCTTAGGGTGGTCTTTCCCCCAACCTTTTGCCTTTTATCCCCTTTTTTGCTGATTCTTTTTGTTGGCCTTAGGACTCTAAGCACGTTACCACTGCTTACCAGTGCTAAAGTGCATGTGTTCCTCTCCTAAACATGGTAACATTAGTGTATACCTGATTGGCATATTTGAAGGACTGGTAGGTCCTTGTAAAGTGGTATACCATATAACCAGGGCCTGTACTTTAAATGCTACTAGTGGGCCTGCAGCACTAATAGTGCCTCCCACATAATAGACCTTACAAACCTGTCTCAGGCCTTTCACAACAGTACTTGTGTGTGCAGTTTACTGCTACTTCGACTAATATAAAACTAATTGCCAAGCCTTAAACTCCCCTTTTATTACATATAGGTCACCCCTAAGCTAGGTCCTAAGTAACCCTAAGAACAGGGTGCCATGTATGTAAAAGGTAGGACATGTGTGTTACAAGTCCTAGTAGTGACAAACACCCAAATTCGTTTTTCATAACTTTGAGGCCTACCCCTCTCATAGGCTAACAGTGGGAATTCCTTTATACACTTTTAAGTAAAGTAAAGTGGCCCAGATACTTGCAACATGGATTTCAACACATCTCTTTTCTGTGTGTAGCAGAACCAGTGCATCAACCTGGTTGTGGGAGTAAAATCGACGCATTGCCTTAGAACCATCGATTGATGCATCGGACAGCGAATCGTCACTGCTGCAGCTTGGTGAGATGGATGCATCCTGTTGACTGCATGGCAGAATCCGGCACATTGCTCTTCGCCTCTCGAGTCCAGCACCCGTCTTCAGAACTGATGCATCACATTCACAGCGTGAAGAAGATCGACGCCATCTGCACCTGCAGGACTCGAAATTGACAAATCTCGCTGTTTGAGACCAGGAAAGGTACTTTATTCACCAGGGACTGCGTGGGTCCTTTAGCCGGCCGGTGGTCCATCCTGGTCAGCCCGAACTTTGACTTTGTCCCGGTCCAGCATGACCTAAAGTAAGTAACCTTTGAGCGCTATGTTCTTCTAAGCCCTTTACTGCCTTTATTCCTTTAAAATTCAATATCTCAACTTCTAAACATTGGATCTTTGTTGTTTTGGTCTTGGTTTGTCCAGAATATAATAATCTATTTTTATAAACCTGTGTGGAGTTTTTTTGTTGTTATGTTACTGTGTGTGTGTGAGTGTGTTTCACAAATACTTTACACATTGCCTCTTTAGATAAGCCTGACTGCTCTATGTCAAGCTGCCAGAGGGTGAGCACAGGTTATCTTTTAGGGTGTATCTACCTGACCCTGACTAGAGTGTCGGTTCCTGCCTGGCCTGGGTGCATACCTCAGCCAACTAGGAATCCCAGTTCTAACAAATGAATTCTGGAGTCAGCATGTAAGGACATGGTTGAGAAAATACCATGTTAGGCCGAAGGGTTATCTTTAGGAGCTTGGCACTCTTAATCAACCCAATTTCTTTCCCAGTGAAAACCCACATACTCTCGCTGTCTCTCTCAAATCGACAGGTAAATCTTGTTTAGTAATGACAGGCTACAACTTGGCTATAAGTTCATGGGCCTGTAATTTAAATTCTGCGTCAGCTGCTTAGGTCTCTAATCTTACTCCATCTTGCATACAGTAAATTACACAAATTAACTTGCAGAAGAGATCCCTCACTAGAATGTTCAAAGGGCTTGAATCGCACATACCACATTGGTTCTGCTCTCTGATGTCTCTGGACTGGAGCAGTGATATGACTTGCATAGTGTAGATTTTTAATCCCTACAAGTTGGACTTCCTTTCCTGAGAGGGGTAGGTTTGGGTCCTTGACTGTCCAAACAATTGAGGTAGTGTCTCCGGTGACTATCAAGAAGGACATTGGATGTCAGTTGACCTCTTCATCTACATATGGGCCACTCTGATTTACTTCCAGGACTGCGCCAAGCACCCACTCCTCCTCCCCCCTCAGGCACTATCATTAAGACTGTTCAAAGTCAGTGGAACTCTCGAACATCATGGAAATCGGAGCAGTCTTAGGCATGAATGGTTTATGGGAAACTCTGTGGCTCAGTGGGAAGTGGGTATTGCACCCTGCATCTGTACTGGCCCGGGGGAATTCTGTTGCATGCCTAACTTTGGGACCTTTGCAGACTGCAAACGGGGTATTGGTACGGGGGAAGTTTTCCCTGTACTGTAAGGGTTGAGGCTTGGGCATCGATCATTGCTCTATCAGAATTATAGCGACATTCTTGCTTCCAATGCCCAATCTTGTTGCAAATGTGACATAGGGTAACCTTCTTTAAAGCATTATACTGTTTCCAGGTGAACTTCCTTGACCTCTTCCTTTTCCTGGGGAATTCCTTCCATAAGTCAACAAGACTCCCTGCATGTTTATTCCTGCACTGGGGTCGAAGCCAAGTCATTGGAAGGGCAATTTAGGTCCTTTTTCTCTTGTGCCCAATGGGCCTGTCCAATCATGAACCTTTCGTTCAGCCCCTTACATTTATCCTCTGACATGTCACTGAAATACTTTGCATAATGCAGGATCTCGTCTATGGGTGTATTCTGTCAGCAAAGAACACCTTGTACGATCAGATTGCTAATTTCAGGTCTCACTCCTTGCACATAGGAGGCCAGAAACCCTCTCATGTTATCCCCAAGTGGGGCATTTAGATCACTATGCTCCCTCCACACCTGCATAAGCCTCCCAAAATAGGCATTTATGGATTCTTTGAGTTCATGGGATGTTTGGAAGATTTTGGGCCAATTCATTTTCTTTTGGGGAACCTTGGTCTTTAGGTTGTTAATGACTGTATCATCTTTGGTCTTGTCCAATGACAAAGGTGCATCTGTACCCACTACCCTAGATGGTTTCTGTGTCAGTCATTCTACTGCTTGCTTACATTCCTCCTACAGGTCATTCAGGACCATCACTTCAAACAACTTGGACAAATCCTCCAATAAGACTTTTGAAATGGAAGGCATCTGATCTATCTGCTTGTACCACTTATCAGAACATTCTCTAAACCTGGTGGAGGCAATTTGTGAAATGAAAAAGATCTATCCAAGTCTATGGGAGATGCACAATTGCACCTCCCTGTTCTTCCCTTAAAGGGCATTCCATTGCTAGTTGTCCTGCAACTTCTTCCTCATCCCCCTTGGTGACTTCCCTTTTCTGTTTTACCTTGACACTCTCTTTCTTGGGCCACAAGTCCCTGAACTTGTTATTCTCACTCCAGTCCCTGATGTTCCCGATCAACTCCCTTAGATGCATTCTCAGCCCTTTCAAATTCAGCATCTTCAACTCCTTGTCTTCCATCCTCATCCTTACATTTTTCTGCAACTTTTTTCTTTGTGTCATGTCAAATTTGCATTCATCTACCACTATCTCCATCTTTGCATATGCCATTCACATCACCCTCACAGCTTCCTCAGTCACATAAAGTAACTTGCACTCATTATAGGGCTATAAGAAGTTCATCCCTACATTACCCTTAACAATTCCATCAAATTCAGCTTTCAATTGGGCGACATTTAGTCATTGCGGGGTCTGTCCTTTACTAAGGGTGTTGACTGGTAGAGTCGCAGTGGTCGTGTGTCAAAGCCTGTCCCTGGAGTGGGCCTGAAACTATTAAATTGGACACCACTGTGGTGCCCTTAGGGACACTCGGAGGGGTCTGACTCTGGGACACATTAACAGCAGTCCTAATAGAGGAAACTTTCAGAGTTACTGATAAGTGTGAAATACCCCTTGCTATGGGGGTTGAGGTCTGTGTAGGAGGCTGAACAGTAGTTTCCAAAAACTTGGTGGTGCATTAACTTCCGGGGTGACCACAGTGTTTGCATCGGGTTCATCCTCTTGTGCTGTAGCGCTTTGTACACTTGCTGCATTATATGGGGGTGTCTTCCTCCTCACTCTCTACTTCTGCCTTGTCCTGAGATTTCTTTTCCTCAGTAAGTTTTCCTTTTCTATCTCCTCACCCTCTATTAGCGGGTAAGCTCCAACTGTCTCGATTAATTCCTCCATCCATTTCTTTTGCTTCTCCTCTTCCTGATCACTGATCCACGAATAAGACTTATGATGGATTTTTAATGCAAAGTTCTTTCTCTTTTTCTCACATGCAAATTGTTCTCAAAGATTTAGGGCCTCAAACTGTGTGGGTATAGCCTGATGGAGCAGGATTTCGCAAAAAGAAAGCTGCTCGAATTAACACCCCCATAATACGTACTAACAATGTGCAGTGACAGTTTAACATACACATTACATGAACACAAGGGAAACAGCTTTACGCATGTGTGTACTAATGCAAACTAATGCATGAAAGAACTAGGCCGCATATTAAAATGCGTTTAGAAAGAAACAGAATTAATGCATGTTTGAGCTGCATTTTATATTTCGCATCTTGCATCTTGCTTTAAGTTTAATAAATAATGCCACTTTTGCCTTAAGCTTCTGCAAAGAAAACATGTAACAGGGCATAGTGCAAAGGTAGGTGGTAAACAGTGAAAAATGCATTTCAATGTAATTAACGAATGCTTATGTTCTATTTGCCGTAGTGAGCTGAAATGACCCTCCATTATTCTTAAGTTGGCCAGATAGAGGAGGGCTGGAGTGAGAGCAAAAATGTCATGACAAAGCAGCCAGAAGTATTGAACGCTGCGGATGATGAACACTGGTTCAAAGCTTATGCAGCACAGAGAACATTGATTGCCTGCCAAAAGGATGTGACTGACCGTGGGACTAAAGACTGCTTCTGCGGACATTGTGGGAAAGATGTGTGAAAATGTATCAAATGTATAATATAATAAATCATGTGAACGAGTCAGTATTAGGTAATGAGAAAGGATGTAGAATTATATTCATGAACAACTAATGAATGAAATCACAGTGGTGTGATGCACCACCTCCCCGAGCATCCAATGAACTGTTGAGTTTCGTGAAATCTTTCAACTAATGTGGGTTGGACATGTAGGTTTTAGGGTATAACTGGGGTGCCTTTAGGGGTGTGGTTTTGAAGTTGGAGCGGTAGGAGATTGAGAAGGGAGATGCGTCGCTGTTCGTCGGTTTGCAGAGAGGCCTAGCTGATCCTGTCCCTGTTCTATTCCTGTCTCTGAAATCTTTGTTCCTTGACTCTAGTTCGGGGAACCCCCACTGTCCCCTCGGCCAAGGGGGTGGTATTTCACAGATCCTTTGGGTTTGTATTATTCTGACTCGTACTTTGCATAATTATTGCAAATGTATTTTTGTCTCTGAAACTTATGTCTCTTCATCTATCCACTCTCTCATTTGCATATTGTTAATTGGAATGAGTTTGATATTGTTTGCATTGCTGTCTGATTTTCTCTCCCTTGTGTGAGATTCTTTGTTTGCATTGTGCCTTATGTACGAAGAGCATAACCATTATTTTGAGATAAAACTTTGTTTAAAAACTTATCAAGAGTTTGGAGTTATTTAGCTGTTTAGATAGTCAGTTAGTCCTATTATTACCATCAACTAATTGGTCCATCGACCGAGAGGAAAGAGAGTTGATATACAGTTCTAGTTATGTATTTAGAATAATCAAATATGAATTTGTGAAAGGAAGCGATTTCTACATCTTAAAAACTTGACCCCCAGCGCATCAGGGATTTGGGTGAATGTGTATGGGCCATTGTATGTAATATTGTTGAGTATTGATCCCTGATTAAGAGTAGCGCTGGATCAAGCCTGAGGTTTCATTTCATACATTCTCTGTCTTAAATGTTCAATTCTAGGCATGTGAAAGGTTCTGCTCAATGGGAATCATAATTCCCTATCCTTGGACATATATTTGTGCAATTGGCTAAGGCACACGCACATGTGCAACCCTTTCTTTGCCACAATTTCCCTAGCTGGAGTACCTTCTGATGGGAATTTCTCTTCCTTTGTCACATCTATCTCCTTGCTCAAATCTCATGCTCTCTAAGTACAATTGTATTCATGATCTGCCTAACAATAGCACTGTGCCTCCGTCTAAGGTCACCCTGTTGCAGCACAGCTTCAGTGGCTGCCAACCAGTCCCTGCACGGAACCAAATGATGTAAACTGCTGACTACTACCATGTTCTCCTGAACTCCTTTCGCCACAATTAGCGTTCTGTCTGCTTCACCTAACCAGAAATCTCTACAGTACCAAGAAGGCTACTTACATTTTTTTCACCAACCTCTTGACTGCTCACTTCTGTGCACCAAGGAATAAGCTACCACTGAGTTCTGATAATGCACTCACACGATAGAAATGTTACATCTCTGGCTTGGTGTGACTGATAGCCCCTCACAGTACACCTCACTTAGCAGGCAGTTCAACAATTCAATTAAATCTAACTGAGGTACCTCTCTTCAACTTTATGCCGTATGCATGTAATAAATAAAAAATCAAAAACACAACTTCCACCACTACAAGTCCAAGAACTAATACCAATTCATGGTTCGTCCACTGCATTCCACCAAAATGCCCCTACTATAAGTCCCAACATGCACTGCCTTAAAGCTCACTTCTCATTCACCCATCACAAGCGCATAAGTCCCTATTGATACTCGAGTCATCCTTCTTCAGGTTACAGCTACCTCGATCAGAGGAACCAGTTTTGGGTCGGGCTCGGTCAACTTGAATCTCAGGGCAAAACTGCCTGAATCATTTAGTCAGGACTACAGCCAAATAGGTTCATTTAATGCTGATCGGATCCAATCAGAAACATCAGCTCTGCTACCAGATCGGTTCACTCGCAAATCTGGATCACTTTGACTTACCCTATGTACGGCAATGTCTTGGATCGAGAGAGGTGTCATCCCTATATGGACTTTGTTGCTCCTCGATTGGACACATCTCTACACCTATACAAGGCTCAGCATTGTACTCGAACTGTGACATTCTCAAAATGAATGACAGACACAGGTCAACTTTTCAATGCTTTATGTAAAGAATTGTTAGGCAAGGTATTGATCAGGTTAGCAGCATAAATACAGATCATGAGCACAAAGAACTCTAAGAGTGGGGGTCCATCAACAGGGGACGTGCAGGTCCTTTTATACGACTGTAGACAAAGGATTTCACATACTATTACATGAATACATAGTTCTCAGGATATGCACCAATGAGGGACAGGCAACAAGAAACATTTTACTACAGAATACCTTTGAAGTTAGTAATCGCTCTATTACTATTGCATTGCATTCAGAGGTTTCCATGGTCGATTCAGGTAACATGAATGCAACATAGTATACAGAGCAGTCTGGGGCAGCTAGGTTGTCCTTGGTCATGTTAGAACAAGCTTGATTTCAAAGACATTAAAAGGTTAGAGAAGATAAATAACGTTCGCACTTTCAATATCATCTTATTTATTTTAAACCTCATCAATCAAAGGTGACAGCAATTGCTTCAATTTGTGTCTTCCTTCTGCTCTAAGTAACACTTTAGTATTGCTATCTTACATCACTGTTGAAATATCATCTCCCCTGGCTTCCACATATACAGTAGACATAGGAGTGAGATGGGTGAAATCTACATAAATTTACTTCTTTCACATGTGAAAACATTGGGTTATCCCTCCTCCATATAATATACTTTGTGATGGCTTCTGCTTGTTGCAGTGACTAGTTCTCATAATTATACTGTGTATATAAATAATTTCTCTAGTAAAGGAGCATGCACAAATGTCTCAAGCTGTCTAAAGAACCCATCCCCTGAATGATTTATTGTGACACTGGCACATTCCATGATAACAGATCATCCTCAGGTTCCATTCTTTTAACTACACAACAATACACAGCGCTGGCATGCAAATGTTGTGGATTCCACAGCACAGTGATTAAAAGTGATTAAAAGTGATTAAAAGTGAATGAACATGTATCATCGTGGTGGACAACATTCTAGAGATACGAAGAAGTTTAGGAAGCCAACAGTGGTTTGATTTTGTTACAATGGCTTAAACAATTCATGAAAATATATTTTTCTTTACTCAAGCCATATGTGTCAGCACTGTGTTCATGGAGCAGAAAAAGGGTCACTTCTGCAGTGTATAATCCTGATTCAAACAGGTCTCACTGCATCTTTTAAGTTTTAGAAATTCGTCTCCCAGAAACCAACTATCATGTTCTTTTCCCAGAAACCTACAAAGAAGTTCTTCTCCTGGCTACCTACCATGAGGTTCTTCTCCCAGCTACCTCCCATGCGGCTCTTCTCCCAGCCACCTACCATGAGGTTATTTTCTCAGCTACTTACCAAGATATTTTTCTCCCAGCTACCTAACATGCTGTTTTTCTCTCAGCTAACAACAATAAGGTACTTCTCTTAGCTAATTAATATACCAAACACTTATGCTAATTTTGGGTTGAGGAAATAAATATTCCGCTTGTAATTTATTTTGATTTTCCCAAGGGATATAGGTTTCCTCTCTAAAACCAGAGAGGATGTAGCCTTGCGGCTAGAGCGGTTGACCTCGAATATAGGGAGCCAGGTTCAAGTCTCAGCAATGATGCTCAACATCCTGTGATTCTGGGCAAATCACTTAATCTCCCAGTGCCTAACTAAAATTAATGTGTCCATCTGTGATGAAACTAGTGCTCATGTAAAGCGCTCTGATACCCGATGTCTCGGGTCTAGTTCGTGCTATATAAAACTCTAAAAAAAAATAAAAACAAACACTGTTCATCCTCATTACAAATAGGTATCTCCTCTCCCATTACACACTCCGGAACACCTGCTCCTTCGCTTCACAGGATTACTTTTCTGTACAACTCAATAGTAGAAAATTCTCTGACAATTGATAGTGATATTTCTTTTAATTACTAAATTGTAGTTGTTCACTGAAGTAGCACCACTGAGAAGCTTATACTCCTGCCTGTAATGCTAATATGTGAATAAAGGATGTCTGTCAAGCCGGAAGATGTTACCTATTAGCAAATGGGCTCTTTAAACTCCAAACTCAACATAAGTTGATTCTGTGAATGTATGTTGGTATCTGTCAGGCGTTTTTTTTGCTCACTAAGTTAAAATAAGGGCACAAAACATTGATAATCATGTCCTTTTCTTTAACAAGAGTAATGTACACTTTAACCTGAGCAATAATGTGATCACTCTGGAGAATATGTTTTGACACATCTGTTATCTTATGTTGCACTGTACGTACATAAAGCAGTCTCAGTACACAGGCATACATATTTCACTGAAATAAAAGAAGGCACATAGTGATTTAAATCATAACATTATTATTATTATTATTCAGTTCAGGCTGTATGTGCTTACTAGAAATTGGGTTCTGGCTGACAGAGGTATACACCCTGTCCAAGCAGGAACCACAATCCTAGTCAAGGTAAAATTAACCGGTGATCACCCTCTGGTAGCTTGGTAAAGAGCAGGGGGGCTTAACGTAAGTGGCAATGTGTAAAGTATTTGCGTAACACTTCAAACAGTTACACAGTGAAAACACCACAAAAAGACTCCACACTAGTTTAGAAAAAATAGATTATGATTTTATAAATAGAACAAGACCAATCCAATGAATCCAATAAGTAGAAGCCAAGATATGAATGTTTAAAGATTTAAAGTGAAAAAAAGCACTTAGAAGCAATATTCACCTATGGGGTTATCTGGTCGCGATGGACCAAGGCAAAGTCAGAGGTTCAGGCTGACCCGATGAAGTGCGGGCCAGATACAGGAGTCATGCAAGGCCCACTGAACAAAAGTACCTTGATACCAGTCGCAAGACAGAGATGCAGGTAGCAGCCAAGCAATGAGTTGGTGTTGATCCCACTGTTTTTGATTTTTTCGTAGTTTTATATAGCGCAAAATTGACACGAAGGTATCAGAGCGCTTTACATGAGCACCAGCTGCGTTACACAAGGTCACATTCCTTTTTGTTAGGCACTGGGAGATTAAGTGATGTGCCCAGAATCACAGAATGTTGAGCATCAATGCTGAGACTCGAACCCTGTTCCCCAGATATGAGATTGACCACCCTAGCCATTAGGCTATATCTTCTCCCCAAGATGGTACATCGATTTTGTCCACGCAACGACGGCGATGCGCTGGTTCTGAAGACAAAGCGCAAGTTACGAGATGTGTTTGTTCCAAAGATGATGCACCGGGTTTCCCCACGTAGTCGAGGAGATGCGTCAATCATCTCTCACTGCAGTGGCAGCAAAGCAGTGGGTCTGCTGTGTTGGTTCCAACAGCGTTGCGCTGGTTCCAAGTGTGATGCGCCAGTCCCGTTCCTCCATCAGCGCCGATACATTGATTCTGCTTCAGGCAGCAGAGGATGCATCAGTTCCACTGGAGTAGGCACCTGGATCCACTTCCAATGGACTAGTCACAGGAGCAGGGGTTAAGACTTTGATATACCTGAGTCTTAAAACAGGAGGCAAGCCAGCATGCTCGTGGTGATCACTCTGGTTTCAAGTAAAGTAGACCAGTTCTTCCTAAGCAGGGCAGAGAGTAGCAAGAAGCAGGGAAGTACAGCAGAAAAGCATTTCCTCCAGAGTAGAAGTATAGTAGAGTGCCAGTCCTTGTAGCAGCTCAGCAGTCCTTCCTCCTGGCAGAGTTCTTCACAGGTCCAGTAGTGTCTGATTTGGTGGGGTCAGAGACCCAGTACGTACACCCAGTTGTGCCTTTGAAGTGAGGGAGACTTCAAAAAGGTGCCTTTAAAGTTTATAGAGTCTCTGCCCTTCCTGCACTGACTCCAGACTCACTTCATGGGGGTATGCAGTCCTTTGTGTGGGGACAAGACACTGTCCATTCAGGTGTAAGTGTCAACTCCTCCCTCCCATCCTGCCCAGGATGTCCCATCAGGATACATATTGCCACTCAGTCACACTTACCCTTCCTTTGTGTGTGGCTGTCCAGAGAGAATGCACAACGTCCAGCTATCAGCCACTCCAGACGTGTTTTGGAGAAAGACTGCAGGCACACAGAGCTTTAAGAGCAGAGAAATGCCATCTTTTTAAAAGTAAAAAGAACAATTGACGGACAGAGTGCTGAACAATGTATCACACCCTGTCAGAGATCTGGGACTAAATCCATTGTTTTTGTTTTGTTCGCCATGCCACTAGATTCAGGATATTCTGGCTGATGAGGGGTAATAGCTCGAAACCTGCCTTGTGTCCGGTCCAGGGAGGACCTGGCCTAGCAGTTCAGACTGGACTGTTCCAATCGGGAGCAGGGTCAAGATTGATTTGCATATGGCTGGGTCCAAACTGGAAGGGCGTGGTAAGCAAAAAAACAATGGATGTAGGCCCAGATCTCTGACTGGTTGTGAGGGTTGGACATTGTTCAGCATTCAGGCCAACAAGTGTTCTTTTTGCATCTTTCTAAAAGTGTAATTTCTAAAATAGAAAAGTTAAACCCAACTTTGCCAGCAAAGAGGATTTATCATTACTGGTCCAATTATATTGAACATAGCAGATCTACTCCCTCATAAACAGGAATTATAGCTTAAAAGTGTAAAGAGGAATTCCCAATATTATCCTATGAGAGTGGTAGACCGCAAAATAGTGTAAAAACAAATTTAGGTGTTTTTCTCTACCAGGACTTATAAAACTTAAAAGTACATGTCCTACCTTTTACTTACACAGCACCCTGCGCTATGGGCACACTTAAGCCTACCATAGGAGTGACTTGTGTGTAATAAAAAGGAAGTTTAAGGCTTGGCGAGGGGTTTTAAATGCCAAGCCGACATGGCAGTGTAAACTGCACATACAGGCTCTGCCATAGCAGGCCTGAGTCATGTTTAAAGTGCTACTTGTTTGGGTGGCACAATCAGTGCTTCAGGCCCAACATTTAATTTTCAGGCGCTGGGTACAGACAGTGCACTCTACTAGGGACTTTTAGATACATTAAATACACCAAATGTGGATAGTCAATGAAACCATGTTTAGGGGGAAAGCACATGCACTTTAGCACAGGGTAGCAGTGGTAAAGTGCTCAGAGTCTTAAAGCCAAGAAAAATGAGGTCAGTTAAATAGGAAGTGGAAGGCAAACAGTTTGGGGTGACCCTTCAGATAGGGCCATTTCCCAACAGTGCGGATATCCATTTTGGCATCCTTTAATCAGTTATAAGGAGTTCTAATTCTCTACCCTTCCTCTCTTCATTTGAGGTGAACACTGAAAGATATTTATAATTTATAATTTCAAGTTGCTTGGGAGAGGTCAATGAATTCCTTGAACATTACAGCTCTGTTCATAGCCACAAGGAAAAGTTTTATTAATGTTGAGTATGATTCAAGCATAGCCAGAATTTATTATCAGAGCACTCAGGAAGCATGGGGGAAAACGGTGGTCTGAAGAATGCAGTTTTATAATAGACCAAGTCCTCATGTTTCCTGACAGAGTTGGTCCCTCAGATGTTTACAGGCATTTATGAAGTATTTTTAAAAATACAGTTGTAGGAACCTGCAGAAGGGACGGTGAGGTTTAGGAAGGCAAAGACCTTCTCCAATTTTATACTGGTAGGGACAAAGACAAGGATATCAATAATATTATAACTGTTAAACTGTTTGCATCTTTCAGTTATGCTATTTTCATTGCACCAATTATGCTTCTTCTTTTGTGCTTGGGTGTTATGAGGTCTCTGTATATTAGCCTTGGACTCTAAAATAGTTTAAAATGTTTAAGTAAAGTGCTCTTTGGAATCCTACACATTACCTCCTCTTCTTTAGCATCACTTATTTCCTGTGTATTCTCATCCTTTCTTCAATTTCCAAAGTACAAACATTGATTATACTTACATATTGTCAAATGATAACACAAAATGGTATATATGCTTTGTTATGTACGGTAAATGCGATGAACTTCTCTTTCCTGTTCAGCATTTAAGATCAATGTAAACTGTCCACCTGCCTTTGTAGAGCACAACCAACTGAAGACTAGAAAATATCCATCATTGCCCTTCTTCTCTATTGATCTTTATGTGCCTAAGAGGTCCAACAGTTCCAGGACTAGCCTTAATATTATGCTTCTGTTTATGCTAGGGGTTTAATGCATGCTTATGGTGACCCTGTGGTACAGGGACCCCACACCATTCAGAGGCCATCAATCAGCAAGTGTATACCTGTAATGTTGGGTAACCTCTGTGGTCCATAACGTCATCTTTATTGATGTCCTCTATTTGCACTACATCAAAGTTTGCAGCCACCTCAAAGAAGGATTTGATGATAATCTTAGTGCTTGCCTCTTTAGTCTGGATACATTTTATACATATATTTACCCATTGTGTGGTATTGTGTCCAATGCTCTAGTAACAACTTGCACACATACAACATGAGGAGTTTAACATTTTCCTGAAATGAGACAAGTAGGATTTAAAATTTGGTAGATCTTTTCTCGAATCTGTTTTGTGTTAATTCCAAAAATAATTGGATTCAGCAGAGGTGGAATTGAGAAGAGGATCTTAACATGGGCAGGAACACTAGTACTAAACCTGTTTGCGATCACATTCAGGAAGATGGGGCCATAAGCAATAGCAGTGAAGCAAAGGTGAGTACCGCAGGTACTGACAGCCTTCTTCCTGGACTCTTTGAATGGTTGCTTAAAGACAGCCCTGGCAATCATAATATAGGAGAGTACAATAGATATGAAATCAAAGCCTGCCACAAAGAGGGACCCCACCAAACCGTACACAATGTTAGTGGTGATATCAGCACAGGCCAATTTTGCTACTGTCAAATGTTCACAGTAAGTGTGCTCAATTATTCGGCTCCTGCAAAATGGTAATGTTAAAAAAAAAGAATGGTATGGGTAGAGCTAATAATACTCCTTTGGAAATCACTTTTGATAAAAAATTGGTTTGTTAGGATGGATGTGTATCTCAGAGGATTGCAAATAGCCATATATCTATCAAATGCCATTGCCACAAGAACTCCAAAAGTCATGGCAACAAAAGAAATGACAAGGAACATTTGTATGAGACAGGCCTCAAAACTGATATCCCTTGAATTGAACAATAATAAGCAAAGCATTTTAGGAAGGATTGTGTTTGATGCAGCCAGACCTGTCACCAACAACATAGAGAGTAATACATACATTGGGAGGTGAAAGCTTGCATTTCTGTTTATAATGAAACAGGTAGTGCTGTTAGCTATAAGTGTTATGACATAGATGCAGCTCAAAGGAAATGCTATACAGATTCTATATTCTTCCATTCCAGAAATCCCACGGAGGATAAACTTTGGAGTACTTACTGTCGCATTATTTAAAACCATATTTATTTACACAAACAAATGGCCAAAGTCAGCATCCAAAATAGTTGTATGAAAATTCAAGTGAGGAAAGCTGATCAACCGAATGATGATTACTCTAAAAAGCAGTCAGTGTTTAGTTATTTCAGTTTCTTTGTTGTTCACTGTAAAAATTCTCACCACCTGAAAAAAAGATAGAACGTTTCTAGTGATTGCACAGCAACATTAAAAATGCATTTTTTTAAAATGTATTTTTTAATAATAATTATTTTTTATAATTGGCGAACCAAAATGTGTCAAATAAACTATGATATGCAATATTTCCGTTGCACGATATCTAAAGTTCTCTTTTACGTTTTTACATGCCTGATACTCATGTCCAAGTGGACCTACACTCCCCAGTGCAAGTCAGTCATTGAAAGAGTTTGCACAATGAAGAACAAAGTTTTTTAAATGCAACTAATTATGTTTTATAATATTTTATAATATTTTTGGCAAACAAAATGCTTCACATAAATAATGGGCAACATTAGCATTAACGTTGTTTTTGCAAAATTATTCAGTACTTTGTTCTCAGGTAGAGAGACATAAATGCTTGAATAAGGGAAGCTCCCAATCCCAAAGCTGTGCAATTCCACAGAGCCTCAGCACAGAGACCTGCTTTCTTGACCACTTGCTCATCTGGCAGTAGTACTAGAGAAGTGCAACATGCCTTTCATTGGTTAGAACCTGAGATCAGGCCAAACCTCAACACCAAGCATACCCACCCTGATACATAGCCCAGGTGATCGCTGAAACTCTTTTACAGAGGCTCTGTGGTTTGTGACAGCATTACCACCACTGCAACGTTAAGGCCCAGAATGTCACTTTTGTGACACAACCCCAATGCAAAATCCTTATTGGCCTTTACCAAGCCATGCACAGCCACATTGTATGGCTTATTAAATAAAAAGTGACAGAAGGCAGCCTAGACCACTGCATTGCATTACTTTGAATAGGGTAGGTGTTACATAGGTGGAACATTGGAGTTCCATGGATCCACCCACGTAATTTGATGCAACCACAGATTTACAAAGACTAATAACACTGTGTTTGAGCCAAAATGGTGTACCTAACTGACGGGGATATAACTGGTGGAAATATTCATATTTCTCCTTTTTACTTCCTCTTTCCTTGTGTGCTGCATTCTGCAGTACACAAAGAAAGTTGAATGTCCACGTAAGGATACTTTGTGCAGGAAGGCACTCCTTCCTGCACAAAACCAATCCTGCCAGTAACAAAGGCCCCTTGCAATAGGCAGGACACAGTGCACCAGTGCAAGGAGAGAGCAGAAATGCTCCATATCTTTTTAAATATGGAGCATTTCTGCTCTTTCTCTTTCATGCAACACAGTACAGCAAGTTCCCTTGCTGCACCGTTTTGTGTGAAATAATAGTAAATGTGCATCATTATGCAGAGCAGCTCATGGAAATACTTAGATGAGGTACCATCCTTCAGTGATCTACTCCAGATACCTGGAAAAAGACTGAAGAACATTGCACCTTGGTGAAGAGATCAAATTCCATGCTTGATGGAACAATATGGAATCATTAGTGGAGAATCACACAGGACCCAGAGTAACCACCCGCAAATGAACTGGAGTGTAGGTTCCCTGGGCCTGGGCCTTACACATCTGCCTCTTCACCTCTGCAGTTTGACTACCATATTTCTTCCCCTGTCCTGCCTTAGACATGAAGTGAATCTGACAGTGATCACTCATCCCACTGTAGACATTGGCACTCCCTTGTAGTCTTCCCACATTGTTTTAGGGACGAGAGGGAGGGCCCTGCACCCAATGCAGTTGCCATCAATAGAACCAATGAGCGTTCTGCCAAGTGATAAACACTGAGCCTATGCACGGTTCACTGACAGAATATCGATGTAAAAAATATCGATGTAAAAAATATAGATGAAAAAATCTAGAATGCAAAAATATCGACTCCCTATATTTAAACAGGTAAGTACAAAAATATAGAGAAAAAAATATTGATGTCAAAAATATAGTTGTACAAAATATCGATTTTTGTATATATATATAATAAAATAATAAATATTAAATATATTCAATAATAACATTATTTTAAAAAAATCATGTAGATTTAATATACATTTTAACAAATATAACAAATAAACTTATTTAAAAAAAAGTTAAACACACATACATAATAATTAATATATCTATATTTACTTTAAAACAATTATTAAACTATTTTTTAATAAAAATATGTAAATATATTATATTTACATATATATATATAGATATATCCTAGCTCCAGACTGATCACCCACTCCGTGCACTCAAAAACGGGGGTTTTCCAGCGGAAGGTGTATCCGCTTAAATTGACCGCTTCCAACCTCGCACTCTTCGGTACAAAGAAAAAGCACTCACGGGGGCGAGTCCGAAATTCATTTATTTACGGACTCACAAACGCAACCAGACGCGTTTCGGCAGACGCCTTTCTCGATGGTAATCAGGCCCGCCAGAAACGGCCAATATTTATGCCAGTTTCACCGGTATCCCGACATGGGAAATGACAGTGTTGAAGGACTTAGAGTCACATAAAGTCCAGCGCCATCTTGTAACATGCAATTAATACATTGGTACAGTACATAACGGCTTGATAAACTGTGTATGCCTGATTATAGATCTGCAGAGGTATTTTAACGCAAACATTTCATTTTAGCGATTTCTTTACAAATGTATAATGTCAATACATATATACTTTTTGTTTCTTAATTCCGCCTTTGGATGGGCATATACCTATAGTCTAATTGCATTTCTTAACCTGTATTCACAGTTAATAGGAATGGAAAAAATCAACCATTTCATCATGTAGCCCTTTATGGGCAGACAAACCTCATGTTTCAACAACATAGTTCATTGCATGTTAAAAATATTCAACCGTAAAACTGATCACTGTCAAAAAATAATGAATATATTCTACAAATACAGTCAAGTTAATATTACTTAGAACACATAATACTCTATTTCAGAAATAACGAGAAAATGCCTCATCTTTGACAGTGGCTACATAGTATATATTGTTGTACATTCTATCCAGTGAAGAATCACAGTGCGAGATATATTCATCAGAGAGATTATTCGCCCAAATGTACCGCTAACTCTTCAGTGCTGTTCAAACCTTGCAGGGTTTTTGTTTGGAGATCAATTATGTATCTTGATTCTAATCTTCTCAGACTATTAACCCTATCTCCCCCCCTAGGATGTAATGGAACATGGTCCAGGGCAAAGAATGTTATCTGATTCCTGTTACTGTTATGTTTTTCCATATAGTGTCTCGCTACTGGATATGATAGGTCATGGTTCATTATTTCCCTCAGGTGCTCCAAGATACGTATCTTGGTTTGGTGAATAGTATTACCAATGTACTTGAGTCCCCAGGGACAGACCAAGCAGTACACAGTGTATGGTGTACTGCATGTAATAAACCTTTTGATAGATCTTGGATTCCTTACCCCTGGCACCTCATATGATAGCACCCGTTTACTTCCAGCACAGGCTTTACATCTTCCACATGGGAAGAAACCATGTAGTTCCTTCCCAAATGGATCAGCCTTCTTTGCGATCACCCTAGTCATATGACTACTTGTAAGGGAATCTTTAAGAGCCCTGGCGTTTTCGAAGGTTAACATAGGACGTGTTGGAATGTCTTCCCCAATAACTGGATCTCCTCTCAGGAGATTCCAATTCTTTTTCAAAATGCGTCTCAATTCTCCTGCTTCTTCAGAAAATGTGGTAATCATTCTAAATTTACCATCATTTAGTTGTTTGGTGGCCTTAGCTTGTAACAAGTTCTTCTTAGTATAGATTCTACTTTATGCAGGGCTTCCATGAGGACCTGTTCCCCATAGCCCCTTGCTCTGAATCTCCTAAGACAGTGCTCAGCATGTTTTTCAAAGTCCACCTCCCTAGTGTTGTTTCTTTTAATTCTTAACAGTTCCCCATAGGGGATGCTACTTATCAGTTTCAGTGGATGATGGATGGAGGCGTGCAATATCAAATTGCCCGTCGTATGTTTACGATATAACTTAGTGCATAGTTTACGATCAATAACACACACCTCTAGGTCTAGAAAATTAACTGTTGTTGGACTAATTTCTGCGTTAAATTTCAAATTGATGTTATTCTGATTCAATGTCTCCACATACAATATAGCTGTTTCATCCGATCCCCTCCAAATCAGGAAGAGGTCATCAATATACCTGTACCAGGCCACCACCTTATCGGTCCAAATGCTATTGGCATTTGCCCAGGCCACCTGCTCCTCCCACCAGCCCACGAACAAGTTCGCATAGCTGGGGCGAAGCAGGTGCCCATTGCTGTCCCTGATACATGTCGGTAGTGTTGGTCCTGGTACAAGAAAATGTTGTTGCTGAGACAGAATTCTAGAAGTTCTAAAAGCATGTTGTTATGCTCATTGAATTTCAGCGGTCGGTTCTTTAAAAAATATTGTACCGCCACCAGACCGTCCTGTGTGCGATGCACGTATACAAGCTAGTGATGTCCATCACTATCATGTGATCCCCTTCCTGCCACTGTATTTGCTCTATGTGTTGAAGAAAGTCTTCACTGGATAGAATGTACAACACGTTTTTAAGCTCTGTGATGCTACTGCATGGAAAATGCAACACTTTATAAATAAAACATGTACAAATAAATCTTTTTTTAATGTTTGGTTGAGCTATAAGCTGCAGACTATGGTGTAATAGCAGAGTTTAACAGACAGAACAGAGGAAATTGCAATGTTGAAGGCTTTATAATTACACTAGAGTAGAAGGATTGTGCCTTTGTATTGGCATAATAATCTGGGTCGATCAGCCTGTCCAGTACTGTGATGTGAAGATTGAACGTCACAACATCAACAAGAAAAAATATTATTATTATTCAAAACTATCATTGTCTAAACATTGACTACAATAATATTGACTTTCTTTACATATCATGTAAAATAGCATAACATTTACATCAGGAATATCATATTAATATTTCAACTACAAAAGTATAGAAAAAAAACTATTCTTTTGTAAACACCACAAAAGAAAGATACAAATATCAATAACCTAAAGATCAAGAAACATATTTCATCATAACATATAAAAAACAATAATAAAAATAATATACCCAACAAAAAATGTTTACATGACAAATGCATATAGTAATTAAAAAGTAACATCTACCTAATGATACAGAGAAAAATATCACAATTATTTAGTCACATTCAACACACAAATAACAAACAGAAAACCTCAAAAAATTATTGACAGGTATAAATAGAACAGACATCAAATAATCTCTTGCCAATCCTGCCTTATGAGAGAGTACATTAGATAAATAAGCCAAAACAAATAATTAAACAGAAGGGTAGCACAGTTCTTTCCAGGGACCCTAGGAAGACATAATCCGACCCTCCGAACTATTTAGTGAAATTTAAAAAAAGAACATTGCTACAGTCAACGGAGACAAAAAAATCCCTGTAGCAAAATCTCTGCCCTAAAATATCCAAACAAACTAAACATATGTAAGGCATATCCGCTAACAAAGTAGCACAGAAAGTCTAAATCACTTAGAATCAATAGCCTGCACCAGAATATAGCCTTAATTTTAACATCTACAATAAATTAACCAACCGTACGAAACCAAAAACATAAAGACTATTCCTACAAATAGAACTCTCTTCAGCCGCAATGAGGCCGACATCATAGTAGAAAATGGACCGCCTGACAAGGAGTCGGGGGTTCCGCTTCCCATATTATTATGCGACCGCCTCCACGCCGATCGGAAAGTGTATGTTTTCTGTTGCAGCTTGTGCTGCGGGCTGCAGCACAAGCCTCATTAGAAAAAATACACTTTTAAAACATCCATGCCCCATGTGGCAGGCACCATGCGGTGCCTACCACACGGGGCATGGATATTTGAGGGGGCACGCGTGCCCCCAGGCTCTAGTCGGGGACGGGAGCCCTGCTAGGGTCCCCCACAGGCCGTTTCCAACAGCCTTTCTATGCCAGTCGCTCCGCCATTGAAAGGCTGTGGGAAACATGCATCATAACCCCCACAGGATTGGGGCAGAGCAGGTACTGCCTCTATTTTGGGGATTACAATACACCCACAAGGAGCCCATCGGAAACAGAGCGGAATTCCCTCATGGGTTTCCCTCCACCACCAGTATCGTAATACAGAGGTCGGACGGAAACCTCTAATGTTGGGTGGAAAGCCGCCGCCGAGCTGTCGGATTGCTTTCCACCCGACATCATAATGAGGCCCAATATTCTTTATGTAACTTATCTAGTACATGTTTATTTTTCCTTCAGGGGCTTACATCTTTTTACAATAAAACTGTATATACTAATATGCAACAAAACAGAACATATACTAGATATAGTACTTACAACTCAATATCCAAAATAATAAACTGTAGAGCATATGGTCAGAACATATTATACACTGTAAAAACACACATATCTGCCACCTCTATTGAAAAATAACAGAATCAACTAACAAAAATGAACATATTTTAAACAATTGCATACAAGTACAACTCAATTGCTAGAAAGTATTTTCCTCATTGCACTAAAATGATTAGATAGACATATCAATATAACGATCTCGAGCATACAAAATATAACACAATACTAATAAAACATGCAGTAGCATTATTCCCAAAGAGAAACGAAATAGAAATAAAAACATCTCTGATGCTGCAGAAGATCCAATGAGGGAAATCCACCCCCACAGCAGATCTTCCAATTCATAATTCTCAAAAAATGAAAGTCTAAAAAAAAACAAAAAAGAATAATCCAAAAATCAGGTTCTATATAGGAGGCATACACATCCTTCGAAACCTGAAAAAAAGATAAAATATCTGGAAAATTGTAAAAAAAGTAAATGAAAAAAATTGTTGTAAATAAAATATTACAATTAATTATCGTTAAAAAACATAAAAAATACATTGAAACGCAAACAAAAGAATGATGCTTTTCTGTACCTGAAAAACTAAATTATTTGATTCACCACTGCAAAATACTCACAATCACTCGAACATCCACAAATAGGCTACCTTGATAGCAGAGGTTTACTTGGTTCAGATTTACTAAACACTTCCGTTGTCTTTGTGTCATGCAAGTAGGCGGAAAGCAAGTCCTTAAGTAACATTTACAAAGCCACGCAAATTGATATTTACGAGGCATTGCATCACTTTTCACCCTCTAAGTAACCTTGCACTGCCCTACGTTTCCCTGCCTCGGAGAGGCAGTGTATGAGCGGATCATGGGAGTTCCCATGTAGCCACTCATGTATTTTTACACAAATCCAGGTTTACTAAAGTCAATAACCATGGTTTTGCACCTAAAGTGTGCTCCTACCCGTCCTTGGTGTAACTTGGAGAAATATCTATATTTCTCCTTGTTACTTCCTGTTTGCATGTGTGTCTCATTACTTCCTCTTTGCTTCTGTGCAAAATGCAGCACACATAAAAAAGAGGACTAAGCCTCTATTGTTTTTGCAAAGGAAGGTATTCTTTCCTACACAAAAGCAACCCTACCTACAATACAGGCACCCTTGCACCATGGCACAAGGGTGTCAGCTTTGGTGCTAGGCAGCCACAAGTGCTGCAGTGCAGTCAGAGAGCTAAACAGCACCAACTCTTTCTAAATATGGTACAGTTCAGCCCTATCCACTTTATGGAATGCAGAACATCCAAAGTTAAAGTATTTCTTACCTGATACAACGAAGTGGAAACCTGCCACTTTCCTCCACATCCGCTGGTAAAGATAAGGAAAAAAGATTCTGCAATGGATGTGTTGTGGAAAAATGGTGAGAAAATGTAAATGAAAAAGGGAGTCCAAATATATTGCAGTCAGTGTAAATGTTTTATTTTTTCTGTTCTTAAATTATAAAAACATATATTTAGTTTAAATAAATGTATACAAATATTCAATGTACTAAAAATTTACAAAAAAGCATAATTTTAAAAGCATGAACAGTAAAGGTAATTTGTACAATAATGCTATTAATATTGCATCAGTTAAAACCGTAAGGTCAGATGTATAAAAAACTGGTCTAAAAACACCGGTTGCACATTGCGACTAGTATATTTAAGACCAGTAAAAATGTTATGGACCAACCTATACACTATTTGGTTAGTTCAGAAAAATCTGATTCAGAGTGGTTCATTATTAGACCTGACTTATGAGTAATAATGAGGTAGGTTACAAATTGTGACTAAATCCGATTGTGGCAATACCAGAATGGTGGCCTGCTAAGGTTAGCAGACCATCAAGTTTGTGATTCCATTTTGAAATCAGTCCATTGTCCTTACAAAAAAGGTCTTACATTAAATAAAAAGTTTCTTTTTTTGAAAAGATTAAGAGTTGTCAGGGGTCCACTGGACCTCTGCCTACTCCCCCCAAAAACTTTTTTTCACATTCATAAAGGAGAAGGTGCCTGAAAAAGATCTCTTTTTTTTGCAAATGAATTATCAAACCATATTGGGAGTTGGTCATTTTGCAAAGTTTTCCAACTGGATTTTTTGTCACAAAACATTGATACATCACATACCAGTTTGGTATTTGGAAGTGATGCCTACAACAACGTCTCCTCCAAATATAGGCTCAGTATGTGGTGTTCAACCCCATTTTAGGAGTGAATATACGTTTACCAGCTCCTAAAATGTAATTCATACATATGGAAAACAATTTTCCAGTTGAAAACTTGGAATCAGAATATTTGCAGCCATAAAATAGACTCAGACATCTGCCCCACTTTTTCCCCATTACTTTTTTAACACAAATGTTTATTAAAGTATGTTCATAAATGAAACAGTTATGCCAATGCGTTTCTATTTCCACTAGTTGCACATCTAATGCGAAAAGCCTACTTTAATTTAATTTTTTACTTTGAAATGTTGTATTACTATTTTTCTGCGTCAATTGTTTAAACAGACAATAGTGGACAACTCTAGCCTTACCTACCTCACAATCCAAAGTATTCCCTTATTAAATTATAACTATTGCCTACCTCCATAGGCTGGTTGTTCAGAGTGCTGAAATAAATATCATACAATAAGCAGAGGCAACAAAAAGCAATGTGAACATTCTTTCACAAATTTGATTAACGAATATTGAACAATTCAGAAGGAATGCTCCTGATGCTTGAGTCCTGGATATCTGTTTTTGATATCAAATTATTGATATACAATATGTCAACAGTCAACGTTTTCCACACTTATACTATAGAGAGCTTCTTCAGGGCTGTTTTGTAGGGAGGAATATTAGATCAACCATTTGCTTCAACAGGTAATGATAGTGTAGTACTGGGGATCAATCATTCAATCAGGGCTTTATAGAGCGCACTACTCACCCAATAGGGTCTCAAGGCGCTGGAGGTGGGGCAGCTTAGATGGGGTCATTTGAAGAGCCAGTTCTTGAGGTCTTTCCTGAATTGGTTCAGTGTCTGGCTTCGTCGGAGGTGAAGGGGGAGATCGTTCCAGGTTTTGGCTGCGAGGTAGGAGAAGGGCCTTCCAACCGCTCTGGTCCTGTAGAAGCGTGGAACACTGGCTAGTGAGAGGTTGGTTGAGCAGAGGTTTCTCTTGGGGGTGTGGAAGGAGAGGCGGTTGTTGAGGTATTGTGGTCCAATGTTGTGGAGGGCCTTGTAGGCATGTGTGAGCAGCTTGAAAGTAATTCTTCTTTCAACGGGGAGCCAGTGGAGGTCCCGGAGGTGTTGGGTGATGTGGTTGTGCTGTGGGATATCGAGGATTGGTGTGGCTGCAGCGTTCTGGATGGTCTGGAGTTTGCGGAGGAGTTTTTTGTTGATTCCAGCATAGAGGGCGTTGTCGTAGTCCAGTCTGCTAGTGATGAGGGCATGAGTGACCATTTTCCTGGAGTCAGAGGGTATCCATTTGAATGTTTTCCATAGTATGCAGAGGGTGCTGAAGCATGCAGAGAATACAGCGTTGATTTGGTGATTCATAGTGAGCGATGAGTCCAGTATCATGCTGAGGTTGCATGCATGGTCTGTCGGGATGGGTGGGTTTCCGAGGGCGGGGGCCACCAGGTGTCGTCTCATGCAGAGGGGATGGAGCCGAGGATGAGGACTTCAGTTTTCTCTGAGTTGAGTTTCAGGCAGCTGTTCTTCATCCGGGTTGCGACAGCTTCGAACCCCTCTTGGTAGTTGTGCCTGGTGATGACGGGTTCCTTGGTGAGGGAGAGGATGAGTTGGGTGTCATCGGCGTACGATACGATGTTGAGCCCATGGTTTCTGATGATGGTTGCGAGGGCGGCCATGTAGGTGTTGAAGAGGGTGGGGCTGAGGGATGATCCTTGGGGTACTCTGCATCTGTTCTCCTTTGGTTCTGAGAGGAAGGGTGGGAGTCTTATTCTCTGTATTCAGCCCATGAGGAATGAGCGTACCCAGTCAAGGGCCTTTCCTTGGATGCCAGCGTTGTGGAGTCTGGTGGCTAGTGTGCAGTGGGAGATGGTGTCGAAGGCTGCTGATGCATCTAGGAGGATGAGGGCTGCTGTTTGGCCTTGGTCGAGGAGGGCGTGGATGTCTTCTGTGGCGGCGAGGAGGGCGGTCTCGGTGCTGTGGCTGCTGTGGAATCTGGATTGGGAGGTGTCCAGGATGTTGTTGGCTTTGATTAAGTAGGCTAGCTGTGTGTTGATGGCCTTTTCGATGACCTTGGCTGTGAAAGGAAGCAGCGAGATGGGCCTCAAGTTCTTGAGATCTGTCAGGTCTGCGGAGGGTTTCTTTAGAAGGTGGCTGATTTTGGCACACTTCCAGTTGTCAGGGAATTGGCGGTCTCGAGGGAGCAGTTGATAGTTCGGAGTAGCTTGTGTGCGATGGCTGTGGCGGCCTTGTGGAAGATGTGTGGCGGTCAGGGGTCTGAAGGTGCTCTGGAGTGGATGCTCTTCATGGTCTTTAGGGTGTCCTCTGTCATGAGTGGGGTCCAAGTAAAGAGGGTATGTTGGGTGGCACCGCTGGGGGTGGGGGTTGAGGTGGTGCAAAGGTCTTGGTCATTGAAGTTGTTTAGAGCATCTTGATCTTGAGGTGAAAGAAGGAGCTGAGTCTGTCGCAGAGGTCTTGGGAGGGAGGGACGTCTGTTGTTTTGCAGTTGGGTTTGGCAAATTCCTGTATGATGGAGAATAGTTCCTTGGAGTTGTGGGCGTTGGAGAGGATTCTGTCTTGGTGGAAGTTCTTCTTTGTAGATTTGATGAGTTGGTGGTGTGCCATGGTGGCTGTTTTGTAGGCAGTGCGTGTTTCCGGGGTTTTGCTGTTTCTCCACGTTTTGTCCAGTCGTCGGCATGAGCACTTGGACTCTTGGAGTGCTGTGGGAAACTTATTTGCTTTCTTGTTGTGTCGTTTTGTAGTTTTCTGGAGGGGGCGAGTGTGTTAGCACAGTTGATGATCCATTGGTGGAGGTTGCTTGCCACGGTGTTGGTGTCTGTCGTAGTTGGGGGTAGAGTGCTGGTGAGGGTGGCGGTGAGGTGTTCTTCGTAGACTTTGTTCCAGATTCTGCATAGGAGGCGGCGTGAATGCTTGTGAGCAGTAGGTTTTCTAAAAGAGAAGTGAATGTAGTGGTGGTCCGTCCAGAGCAGTTCCGTGGTGTGGCTGAAGAAGATGCTGTTTCCCCCTGCGAAGACAGGGTCGAATGTGTGTCCTGCTGTGTGAGTGGGGGCAGAGATGAGTTGGTTCAGACCTATGTTGGTGAGGTTCTCTGGGGGGGCGGTGGTGTTGGGGTCATTGTGGTTGCCCAGGTGGAAGTTTAGGTCTCCGACTCCGAGTAGTATGTAGTCTGTGGAGGTGAGGGCGTGGGGACAATGAGGTCGGCAATGACATTGGTGAATGGGGCGCGGGGTCCAGGCGGACTGTATATGAGGGTTCCGTGGAGCTTCGTTCTGGGGTTGGTCTGGACCTAGAAGTGGCTGTGTTCCGTGGGAGGCGAGACATCATTCAAGTCGGTGGTTGTCGTGCGGAGGGAGTTATTGTGGATGATGGCGAGGCCTCCTCCAGGGTGGGTGGGGCAGTCTTTTCTCAGGATCTTGGATCCATCCGGGATGGCGGTTGCGAAGTTGGGTGCAAAGCTGGCGTTTGTCCAGGTTTCTGTGAGGAAGGCGACATCAGGCTTGTGAGTGTTGAGGAGGTCACAGATTTCTATGGCACGTCTGTGCAGTGAGCATACTTTGAGGAGGATGCAGTTCAGTGGTTTGTGTGCGCTGGAGTCCAGTGGGCTGGGGGCTACTGCTGGGGTGCGGAGGTGGGTGAAGGTGTGGCGGTAGTGTCAGTAGGAGATTGGACCTTGGGTGGTGCTTGGTGTCAAGAGCTGGCTGTTGTTGTTGCGTCCGGGGTTGAGAGCATGGAGGGTGCTGTGGTCGTAACTGCAGGGGCGGAGGATCAGGGTTCCTGGTGCTGGACGTGGTCGGGTCGTGGACGGGCGCAGATGGGCTAGCCTTTGGCACGCGTTTGGCAACCCATCGGCACGCCCGAAGCGTGTGGCCATGCTGGTGGGAGCAGGAGCAACACGCTGAGTGGCCGCAGGGGCAGCAGCGGCGGGGAGCATGGTAAGAGGGAGCAAAACGAGGCAAAGTCAAAAAGAGTCAAAAGAGGAAAAAAAGAGGAAAAAGTGGCAAACAGTGGCCAAAGAGACAAAAGAGAACAAGTGGCAAAAGAGGCAAAAGAGGTAAAAGAGAGAAAGAGGCAGCAGAGAAAAGAGGCAAAAGAGAACAGGGGACACAGAACAGAGCGAAATAGCATACGAGCAGGGTGCTCTTCCACTAGACCACCAGGGATGAGGAGCAGGCAGGAGCCTGAGGGTGGAGGAGGGCCTCGAACACCTACCTGGAAAGGAGCTTGGGCAGACCCTTAACAGTGGAGCTGCGCGGGGGAGAGCAGTGATTCTGACCTGGAAGGTCAGAGGTCCTGCTCTTCTTGCCGCGCAGCGGCCGCCATTAAGTAGGGAATGGGGGAGGCGATCAGCAGGGAGCGACACACTATGGGGAGGGGTGGCAGTAGCGGAGGAGAGCGCGGGAAGAGGGAGCTAAATGAGGCAAAGGGAAAAAGAGGCAAAAGAGAGAAATGAGTCAAAGGGCAAAAGAGAAAAAAGTGGCAAAAGAGGCAAGAGGAAAAAAGTGGCCAAAGAGGCAAAAGAGAAAAAGTGGCAAAAGAGAGAAAGAGGCAGGAGAGAAAAGAGAAAAGGGGCAAAAGAGAACAGGGGACACAGAACAGAGCGGAATAGCAGAAGAGCAGGGTGCTCTTCCACTAGACCACCAGGGATGAGGCACAGGCAGGAGGAGGGCCTCAAACACCTACATGGCAAGGAGCTCGGGCTCAAGGGCAGACTCTTAATGGTGGAGCTGCACAGACGAGAGCAGTGACTCCGACCAGAGGGATACAATTATTACTCCCTAATCCCCCTTTGGCATTGACCTCTCTTTTATTACAATATTCGGATTTATAGCCACAAATCTTATAAACAAGTACAAAACAAATTAGTGTGCATACCTACGAAGGGAGAAGCTTTAGTATGTCCTGTAGGTGAGTATAGACTGAGTTTCATTTCAGTATCTGCAAAGTAAATCAGATGTGCATTATTCACTACATCGTTAAATCCTGTTCCATAAAGGGGTATCACTATCAAAGGCTTACCTTGGGTTAGTAGTGTGATATTAGAGTATTGATTACAAGTTTATCTCACCGGAAAATTGCAGGATTCTCACAATATTAAACATTGGTGATATTGTGTTCCATAACATGAGTAGTTAACACTACACACCCTATGCATCACTAAGTCAATTGTTTGAATGGTTATTTAGTAGATTTATATATACAGGTATAGTATATGTGTATTGTAACTCAGGACCTGATTTAAAAGTTGGCCGTCAGGCCATCCTGTACCAGGGTGATGGAGTAAATTACTCTGTCACCCTGGTGGAGGTCCCAACGACCACATTTTGAAATGTCCGTTCGTCTGGCAGACATTTTAAGCATTGACAGAAACCATTGTCATGGTGGTTTCTGCCGATGCATTGTAACTTTGCCATTTGGCTCCATCAAACATGACAAAGCCTCACAGCTGGATTTACTTTTTTAAAATAAAATAAAAAATGTCCCCATTGCCATGGGAGAAGGTCAACGTATGCCCCCGTATGACTCAAATATACCAGCAACTGTAAGACAAGAGGAAAAAACAACATGTGAAGAAGCGGCAAAACTGAACTCAATCAAGGAAGAGCAGCATGTGCACCATTGACGGTGTGTAGGCAATGCATCCAGAAAACACGAGATGCAGGGGGTGCTGAAAACTTGGTCAGACTGATATGTCACTTCAAATGACATTAATCAGAGGGCTGGACTTTCTTGCATGGAATATATATAGAAGTGCATGCTGCAATAACACTCTATCCCATAAACTCATATGCAGCATTGTAGGAAAGTAGGATCTACTTCTATGGTTACCCCCACTTTTTGCTTGATGTGATGCTGTTTTTGACTAGTCTGACTGGGATCCTGCTAATCAGGACCCCAGTCTACCTGCTTTCTCCCTAAAATGTTGTGTTCAGTACTTAGGTACATCCTAGATTGGATACTGGGGTACCCTTATAAGTCCCTATTATATGGTACCCATGTACCCAGGGCCTAGGTACCCCAGAGGCCTCCCATGGGCTAAAGCAGGTAGTATGCCACCCATGAGAGACCATTCAAAATGGAACTACAGGAATGCCATTGCAGCCTGTGTAAGTTGGTGCTTGCACCACTTACTAAAGATGTAGATTTACTATATCTAAGGGTCACTGCACTTAAAACCTATAAGTCACCCCTATAGCACGCCTTTGCAATCCTGAAGGCAGGATGCTTGGTTCTAAGTGAGAGGGTGCCCCTGCATGAGCAGAACACCCCTGCAGTCTACGGAGTCCATTCTCCCGTGTTGCCAGTGAAGCAGCCATATACTATATAGAGGGGCACCATGTAATCACGCGATGACCATCTCGAAAATGGCTGAAATGAATCCTATCATGTTTGGTATCAAACATTTTGGAATCATACCCCCACACCGTAAACGGTGTGGGAGTATGATTCCAAGCACTGGAAGAGCCCTCCGTTCGGCTCTTAGTGTTCCTGGTACCTGCCTTCTAGTCCCAGACAGCACTACATAGTTGCTGCCGAACAGAGACACATTTCTGCCCTCCTGCTGCTGAGCCAAGCTTGAGCAGAGGAAGGTAGAACAATGGGCATCCTGTCACAGGGATGTGTGACCACCTCCCAGACAGGATTTAGTGTATTAGGGCTGGATGGGTGCCCCTGCCAGTGCCAGAAAGTCTGCATGAGGGGCACATTTGGTGTCCCTGTGCATAGTCCAGTTCAAAGCAGTCCTGGGAGCAATTGATTCCCGCTCTGGTGCAAAACTGGACAAAGGACATGGGAGTAACCTCCCCCCTGACCAGACCCTCCCCTGGGAGGGTCCCCTGAATCTTCCCAACCCTTTCCCTAGGGTACCTAAGGGCTTACCTGGGTGTAGGTCCCTAGATTCGCCGGGGGATAAGATTCAGATCAGACACCATTGCACTTCTACCGTTGGGGCACTCTGGACTTCGCTGGACTTCATTTGGGCCTGACTTCGTCTCCCTTCCAGTCTGCTGCATCTTCTGTGCCTGTGCATCATACAGGAACCTTCCAAGGTGTGTGAAGCATCAAAGGCACCTGAAGTAATCTCCCTTGGAGTGAAGGAGTCACTCCCCTGCATTTGCAGGCACCACAACTAAGTCGACTGGAATGCAGATCCTGAGCTCCTCCGGACTCCTTGTGCTCTGCAACACAGGTGGTGGATTTCCACAGCTCCTGAGGCCTGCCCTGTCCTCTCACCAAGTTTGAGGCCAGTGTCCCTCATGGGGGTTGCAATAACTGAACCCCTGTGCACCGCGTCTAACTTACAGTTCCAAAGGCGTGTTGGCTTCATTGTAAGAAGATCTTCGGGCTCCAAGTAGCCCCAACCTTGAGCATCTCCATTGACCAGAATCTTCAGCCACACCGTATCGTGTGCATCGTGGCCTGCATCTTTTGGTGAGCTGCTTGAGGTCCTCTCGCAACTCCAGTGCCTCCGGCTTATGGGGCCACTTGAGGGTCACCATTGTCTCTTTTGGGATCCCTGATTGCTCGGGCCCGCCCTTACTCCCCTGCTTGTGGTGAGACCTTGCTGGTCCCAACTTTGCACCTTCTCAACTTCCTGCGTGGATTGCATTTGCCAAGGCTTGTTGGTGCTCCCGCCATACACCGACCCCTCAGCACTCGACATCCTTCGTGGGACAGCTCGTATCCGGGTCCTGGTCTTCCTCAGCATCGCCTGGTCCTCACAGCTGCAGAGTCACGGTCATTGTCATCTTCCCTGAAGCACCCTACATCGGAGGGCATTCGTCTTCCAAGTCTCCTGGTCACCCCTGAGTAACATAGATTCTCTCCCCTCTGCTTTCAGGTACTCTTCTTCAAGAATCCACGATTGGATTCCAATGGACACTTTCTCCTCTTCCAGCAACGGCACTTTCCTGAAGTCCTCCATTGGGTTCAACTGCGGTTTCCGACACCAGTTCACACGTATGCACCCGGTTTCTCAGGTGTAGGTAATGTGGGTACTCCAGTATCCACGGATGGGGTAGCTCTGCAACCTTCTGTCTTCCAAGGGGTTCCTCCAGAGTCCACTGGGAAGGGACCTTAATCTTTAAAAATCCAATCTCAATCTCAATATATCTTTATTTCGGTTCACATAAAACCATAAAAGATGCATCATAAAATTAACATACAGTTTGTTTGGATATTAATGTGCAAATATGGCAGCTTCAGTTCTAATAAATTACACTTCGTCAAATTGAGGGCTATCGTAAAAAATAAATTTCATTTCCGAACCGCAAAGATAACAAATAAAATATATAAATAGTTAAAACTAGACATACGTTTTAAAATACATTTGTATGCGTTTAAAATCAATGTCCATTACTCCAATATGGGCTCACAATCCATTATATATATATATAGCACTAAAAGATATTCCCAATTTATTATACAAGCTACAAATACTTTATAGTAATCATTGGATACACAAATCACATTAGAGCACCATTATGCCAAAAGTACATGCGTTTACTGGAACCAATATCATTAAAATACCTGTTCTTAATTGTTAGTCCTTAAAGTTTTAGCCCTGCTTTTGCCCTTATAAGGCTCACATTAAACAGAAATCTACTAACACTAAAAACAACCTTTTGAGATGTGTCTGTTTTCAGTATTCTTCCTGCCTCTAGGCAGTGTCTAATATTCATATTTTTGCAAATGAGTTTAATCCATTTATTCCTTGGTTTTGCATACGCCGGGCGGAAGAATAATATGTGTGAATCATTTTCCTTAGACACATTTTGGCATAATACACAAAATTCATTGCTATTTCCATCTTGATTTGTAGCCCAGTTTAACGTATTCGTGTTAGTTCTTAACATCCCATATCTAAACTTCATGTATAGCGATTTGGCCAGTTGTGGACAAACTTCATCTAAAAAGACTCAAAACTGGCTACCTCCTTAAAAAGAAGGAACTTGGTTGTTAATGAACCATTATCCGTGCCGTAAAACATGTTATTTTGAATGTAAGCCCAAAATGTTGATTTTAGCAGTTCCCTGGAGGTTAATGTCAGCTGTGTCGGGTATTCCCAGAAATGGTATAAGCCTAGTTTCTCAAGCCAAGTAGACACGTGTTTTAACCACAAAATGTTCTTGCTCTGGTCAATACTTAAGATCTCCTCTAGACCTTCCTTATAGTCTGTCAATTCTTGGGTTGACCAGAGCCGCACCCAATATAATAAGGGTTTTAATATTGCGTGGTGGTCTATTCGCTTAACATTTAAGTCCATCACAATCGGGATTAGGGGTGTTCGCACTGGTAAACTTAACAATCTTCTAAAAAATTTGTTCTCTCCTAATTCAAAACTCTTTTTGCAATTAGGCCCCCATATTTCCGCCCCATAAAGAGAAGCTGATTGAGCTCTATGTTTAAAGACCTCTAGGGCGGGAGACACCGCCTTCGAGATACTAGTCCCATGCTTCTTTATTATAGGCAGTGTGTTTTGAAGCAGGGTAATTTTATTTTTTTCTAATTGTGGCTTCCAGGACAGCTTTGTATCCAAGGTTATGCCCAAATAATTAAAGGATTGAACGTATTCTAATTTTTGATCATTAATTGCTAAGTTCTTTCTAAAAGACTTGTGTGGATTTATAGCCATATATTTTGTTTTGCTGGCATTTATTTCAAGGCCCTTGGTATTGCAATATATAATAAAAGAATCCAACAAACGTTGTAGGCCTTTGGGGGTTTGAGATATTAATATTGTATCATCAGCAAATAAAAGTGCTGGCATCAGATCCCTCCCCAACTTTGGCGAGTCATGGGCACACCCCAGCAAATAACTTGGGATATCATTGACATATAAAGAAAATAGGGTGGGCGCCAGGACGCACCCCTGGCGCACACCCCTTTTAACCGGTATTGCCTTAGTAAGCTCGCCCCTCGGACCCCATCTCACTTTGGCGAAATTGTCCTCATGTAGTCTCACTATTTGTGCGAGTAATTCCTCAGGCAATCCCTGAGACTTCAATGATTCCCAAAGTAAGTTCTGTGGAATGAGGTCGAAAGCGGCCCTGAGGTCTACAAAAGCAATATACAAGTGGCCCTTTTTTAAATTAATGTATTTCCAACATAAACAAATGAATCTAAAAACCTGATCAATTGTGCTAATTTTTTATCTGAATCCTGCCTGGAATTTAGAAAGCACACTGTTCTCTTTAAGCCAACCATTTAATCTCATTAAAATATGCCTAGCAAAGATTTTTTGTAAAATGTCAATTAAACTTATAGGTTGATAATTTGCGGGATCGTAACGATTGCCCTTCTTAAAAATCGTGATGATCTCTGCCCCTTTCCATGATTCGGGTATGGGAGAGCCAGATGCAATAGCATTGCATAACCGATTTATATATGGGCCCCAAACACTACTGTCATGCTTTAACATATCTCCCGGGATTTTGTCGGGGCCGGGCGCTTTCCCAGACTTGACTGCATTAACTGCCATTAATGTTTCTTCCAAACTAAAATGAAGATCACTTGTGTTGTGATTAACTACAGAAGCTACACTAGCAGGAATTTTTTCATTTTGTACTGCCGCATAAAGGCCGAAAAAATGATCCTCCCATGTTTTGGCATCAAGATAGAGATCCTTACTGTCCCTACCAATCTTATTGCCCTTTGTAATTAGACGCCAAAAGCCTGCTTGGTCCTTAGTTTTGACTGCACAAATTAAATCCGTCCAAATATTGTCATCCCATGTTTTTTTGGCATGGGCAAGAGTATGCTTATAATTAGATCTTTTCTCCCTTATGGCCACTATATCGTTTGTTTTAATTGCCAATATTAGATTGGCTTTTGCTTCCCGACACTCTTTATTATACCACATATTGTCTCTTGTATTGGAGTCTCTCCCACTATGAACTTTAGTTATTCTACTAACAATTGGTACTAAAGCATCTATCAAAGCATAATGTGCTGCCAGTGTCGGAAACTCTGCTGCGGGGGAATCCAAGTGCAGAGAGACGACTTCTACAAAGGTGTCGTAGATCTGCGTCATAGCTTGAATATCTCCTAAAATATATGGCCACTTTACAGCTTGGCGATTGTTACTAACAAGAGTGTCATCAGATGAGATGTTAATATCGTCATTGTACTCACTAACATCAATAAAGGAGTCAGTTACTAAGGTCAAATGTAAGGGACGGTGATCACTATCGGTTCTGGAGTCTATTGTCAGATCAAGTACATTTGGCCAGAATTCGATAGATACCAATATATAATCTATGTTGCTTTTGCTATTACCTCTACCAAAGGTAAAAGCTTTTGGTCTATCAGAGGGTAAACGGCCGTTACAGGCTCTAATTCCCTGTCCTGTTATTAGTTTCATAATTTGCGCTACAGCTACAGTACAGGGCACTGCCAAGCTACTTTCGAGAACGGGGATATTATTTGCTGCATCCTCCTCTTCAAAGAGGTTCTCAAAACCTACCACTGGTTCGAAGTTGCAATTTAAGTCATCCCCAAAAATTACCATTGCCCCGGGTTCTAGTAGGTTTAAAAAAGAGTCAAGCTGTTTGATGACCAGAGATTCTTTCGTGGCTGGACTTGGTCTGTTATAAATGTTGATCAGGTATATTGTTTTTTTATCCAGTGTTTTGATTTTCACACCAATCAAATCCTGAGATGGTATATCCAGCTGGGTTAACACAATTTTTAGAGTTATTCTTATCCATATGACAAGGCCCCCTGAAGGCCTACCTCTAGCAGATGGAATAGCATTAATACTAAAGGTCTTAAACCCAACCTTATGCGGGGTGTCTAATACCCAGGTCTCCTGCAATAGGCAGATATCACTTTGCTCTATATATTCCAGCCATTCAGAGTCCCTCAAATTTCTATTCAATCCTGCTATGTTCCAGGAGGTAAGGCGCACTTCTGGCACATTTTTCGCTCCTTTCTTTATTGAATTTAGCCTAGACTGCTTAGTTATTACCTCTAAAAGAGGTTGAGAAAAGCTAGATAGTGGCCCCCCTGACTCTTCCACTCCTAATTGTCCATTTGACTCAGCTATATTACAACCGTTTACCTCCCCCTGTATGGCCTTTACATGCTGCCCTGGAGGGGAGCAGATCTGCCCCACATTACAGCTTGGCTGAATAATAGCCAAGGGATATATGTTGTTTTCTCCATAGGTTGGTTGTCAATCTAGGGCATCTAGGTCAGATAGCACGTGAAATCTGTTTGAAGACAATATTGTGATGTTATCGTGAACAAAATTCCTGGGGTGTGGTTTGTAAAAATATCCTAGGGGGAGCACACAGATGCTGGTTTTTTTAAGGGATGTCTCCTCTTGCGAATTTAGCAATCTTTGAACCATATGGGGTCTACGAAAAAATTTTATTATGCAATCGCCGTCAATCTTCTTCGGGGAAGCACCAATCCACCCTACTCTGCGAACCATTAAAATGTCATTCACATTCTGTGGGTTAAAATTTTTATGTTTAAACAACCAATCAACAGTCTTGTTTCGCAAGCTGTTCCATGATTCACTCTGTTCCTTTCTTAAGGTAGGGACCCCAGCTAAAATTAGTACGTAGGGACATGAGGCAGGTGGTAGCCCTATAACATCAGTACTTGGGATCAAAGTTGTATCTTGCGAATCTTTTTTTGTACAAGAACCCAAGCGATTTTCAAACACATTTGGGGCTACCTGTCCATGGTATATAGCTTGCCTTTCCCTTATTTTATAATCTGTTCTATGAGCCACTCCCCATGTGCTTTTCCCCATATTTTCTCTTTGAGACATGGAATTATCCACATGTATACTATTGTCCCCATGAGTTATGCCAGCTATACTAAGAGTTTGGGGACCCTCCAAATTCTTTGATTCGCACACCCCTTCTATAGCATCTGGGTGGCTAGAGTCCCTACTACCTCTCATGTTTTCTATCACTGCATATAGATGATCAATCTTTTTATCTAGAATGCCAAACTTCGCGTTCATTAATTCAGTGATTTGTAATAACATAGACCCAAGTTTTGATTCTAGTATTGTTGTGAATGTACAATCATAGGCCCCTGAGCTTTCTTCCGCTGTTGGAATGGGAGGGTAGAGAACTGCATCTGTCTGCATACTAACAGTATTTGTTGATGTTACACCTTGATCATCTACATGTATAGTTGTTTGGGACATGGGCCTAGAACCTCCTGAACTCCTGGTTTTGTTTTTTTGATAACCCATAACTCGCTTCTGCCTTGCTCGGGGCACTTTCCCTTTGGGCTCTACTGATATTTTTGGAGCTCGTGATCTTGTTTCTATACCCTGTCTACTGTGGTCATTTGAGACTGGGCTTATAACTGGCGAGGATATGCATGACAAAGCAGATGTCATTGGTTTGTTTTGAACAATTATCTTTGGACTTAGTGGGGATTGTTGGGGTAAGTCATTCGAATTGTGAATCTGATTAGGAATAGATGGTTGCTTATGTGTTGGAAATTGTGTAAAATCCAGTGACAACCTTCTCTCTGTCATTTGAATTTCATGTGTCAATAGGGATTCAGCTCTAGTTAAAAAGGCATCTAACGTGCCTGCCGCGCCTTTGGGCTTACTCATGGTCATAGACGTGGTTAACAGTAGTCAAATATTGCTTAATTAAGAGAGGACCAGCAATCAATACCACACTAATCTAAGACAATGCACACAATCTTGTGGTCTTACCGAACAGTCTATACATGGGAATAGTCCTCAGGGGGATGGCCCAGCCCAGTCTCCTCCGGTCGCTGACGGGCGCGGACGGGCCCGCCCTTGGCCCGGGCTTGGCCCGGGCACGCCCGCGCGCGTCCCGCGGTGCGGGAGGTGGCGTGGCAATTTATGGCGCCTCCGGGCGCGAGAGCAGCGTCAGGATGGCGCGAGGCTGCTGGGTAATGTAGTCCGCTGCCGTTCCCCTCACGGCGATTGACACGTTTTGTTTGGAGCCGTTCCCCTCACGGCAATTAGGCAGAGTAGACCGTTTCCCTCACGGTAAGATGCAATGAGCAGGCAAGCATCCCCAAATCCAATCACAACTTGCACAGAGAGTCTCGACATCGTACTGACTCGAGTCGTGGTTGTTATACCACTTTCTTAGTATATGGTCTGGTCCCCCTGGGGCCCGCTGTGTATTTCATGCTATTTACTGTGTTACTTTGCTAAAGTAGTGTGTGCATTGTGTTTATATCCATTTTGGAGCGTACTAGAGAGTATTATATTATAAATACATATTTTTATAAATACTTGGTGTGGTTATCTTTCAATTAATCTATGCTATAAGATTGCATTCTGGTAAAACAAGCTGCTTTACACTCCTTCAAGACTAAGCCTGAAGGCTGCTCTCCACAGCTACCACTTAGAGAGCTTTCTAAGGTTGTCTAAGACCTTAAATCACCATAAGGGTTGTCTGGACTGGTGCAAGGTGCCCACATACATTATTGGATATCATATACCAGGCCAGCTTCTCACAAGCATCAATGATTCCACCAGAGCAAGTTATAAGATCAAACAGATTTGTAGTGGAATTCTACTCTGGTGAATAATGCTGTCTTGCTGCTTGGGAGCTAACTAATGTACTACCTTGGAATCACCTATTAACTAGGAACAAAAGGGGATCATTGAATGTTTTCTGATATTGTTATTGTTATGCTGTTTAGCCGCTGGGTGCTATGAAGACATGCACCACCCAGAGGATTTCTGTACCCCCAAGTTTCTCTCCCAGGGTGGTGGTAAATAAATTCCTAAACAAATCTGAACCTGATAACCTAGCCTATAATCTATGCTGAGTGCAGGCAGGAGGTGTGGGGGTGGGGGAGGGGGGTGATCTTGCCGGTAAACAAAACAGTGAATGGGGGGCCCTGTGAAACTCTGCAGTCAAGGAAATTGTGAAAATACAAATAAAAAAACTGTTTAACACACAAGTCGAGGGAGGGGATGAAATGACTGTAACCATACTATTGGAGGTATAAGTGTTTCAGTGGAACAATGGAATGACATATTAAGGGTATAAGTAGGCAAAAATGTGTTTTAAAATTAAAATCGTTGCACCGTCATAGCAGCAAACACTCATTATATCCAAAAGAAGGAATCTTTTTAACAAATTCTCATCTATACTATACATATGTCATCTGGCCCTCACCCCTGAATTCATAAAGACAGGGCAGTGTTAAATCATTTATTTGTCGACCATCTAAATAGAACGTTACTTAAGCACATTTAAAAACCTTACTACTCACAATAATGCTCACATATCATTAGTATTCAAAGCAAATAGAATGGCTTCTTGGACAGTAAAACACCTCCCATATTAAAAAACTTGATGCACCTTTTTTAGATCAGAACCGTATATATGCACAAATGATGTATTAAAACCTCACGTCCACTGGTACACAACCTACATACACCTGTTTTATTCCATATTAGTTTCTATCTGATCCATAATTCCCATAATCACATTATTCCTGGGAGATATTAATGAAAGTCTTGAGCAGGACAACGCATAGGTTGCAAGCAGATGGTTGGAAGGAGATGTGGCCTAACAGCCAGAGCTGCTAACTTTGGAACAGGGAAACAAGGTCAGAGTCCGCCAATTGGCTACATTCTGTGATTCTGGGAAAATCACTTAATCTCCCATTGCATACAAATAAATAAATCTGATATAATCTGGTGCTGATGTAAGGCATTCTAATAACCTTGAGCCAAAAAAGCGCTACATAAAACTGCAAAAACAAAACACCAGAGAAAGGGGGAGAGAATGACATGATGGGCTTCTACAGGACTGATTTCCCAAATGAAGGACTTTACCTTAAAAGCTGATCTGCAAGTTATATTGCTCATTTGCTCACAACTTATTTCCATAAAAGCTAGAATGACTGTCGGATGCAAATAGAAAATAAATGCCTGACTGACCATAACACAACATGGTCTGATTAGGAAATGGTGAAATGGCTTCCCGCTGCACCTATTTTTGAGAATACCTGGAAATGGCTTACTTGTGAAGGAGGCAGTTTGAGGCCTCTTCAGCATCCCATTGTGCAAATGCTGGCACCCGTCTTGTGTCATGCTAACAGACTGGGCAATATTTATTAGCAATTGGTGCACTGCAACACAGCAAGCAAAGTTGTTGCACTGTGTCACCTGAAGAGAGGACAACTCAGCCATATTTTCAAAGAAATGGCACAATTCTGCTCTCTCTATTTACTGGTGCACTTTGTGCTGCCTAGTGCCAATGCTGGTACAAGGGTGGTGACTTGTGGTCAAATTAGTTTTTGTGCAGGTAGCGGTACCATCCACACAAAAACTATACTTTGAGGCTATTCCTTCTTTTATGGGTGCTGCAGAATGCATTAAGTATTGTTTTTCTTCAAGTTATTATAGTTTTATTGGAAAATATGTTACATTTTGGGATCTTTCTTTCTCTCTTATTTAGTCCATCTTACTGACAGCCTCAATATTTTTGTTATCTTAAAGTTTATTTATATTGTTATGATATATTATTGTTTGCCTTTAATTCATACTATCTAAGGCAAATCTATTTTAATAGAATCTTTTGGCTCCTGAAAGGACCTTTTCTCCCCAGTTACACCTACCTGGTTCTGGAATCAACTCCGTCTTCAACTGGGTTGGTACCAACCTGACTACAGAGAGCCCATGGAACAAAAGGCTTCTTTTTCCCATGTCACTCTTCAAACTTAACTATGAATGGGCAGGCCTCACCCTGGTCCCTTTCAAGTTAATGAAGTTCCCTGTGCTCCTTTTCTGAGCTGATATTTCTCACATAGCACATGCACAGGTCTTCTATACTTGTGAAAAGGCTGAGGCCATTGTTTCTGCTCTGGGAGTCATTTTAACACCTCATTAAGGCAAGCACTGGTAAGGCCATCTCTGAGTGAGCAAATGCTTATTTGCCTATAGGAGTTACAGGCAGGCAAAGTCTAACTTTTTAAAAGTCACTTTTCTTAAATATTTCCTAAATATTAAACTTCATCAATAACTTGGATGTTTAATAAATATTAACAAAATTGTGGCTTAATCACCTATGTGACTCATCCCAATCGTCAGTTAGCACATTCATTATTTTACCTGCACTTTAGTATTGCTCATAGGTCAGCTACAGTGCAAATATGTTTTAGGGGGTTGTATGATGAATTCATGTATGACAGTGCCACGCATGCAGTTACCCCGCGGTCATTACAATGACGGCGACACTAACATGCATGCCATTACCACACATACGCCTTTACAACACATTTTCATTGTATAGGCATGTATGGTAAAGGCATATGCGTGCCAAAAATGTAACAGGTAAGTATAACTATATATATATATATATGTATATATATATATATATATATATATATATATATATATATATTCCAATTGAAGCTGCTCGCTTATTGAAAACACCGCACACAACGCTGTACTTCACCTATTTTATTGGCAGGCAGCAGCAAACTTGAACGAGCCCACACCATGAAGTTTCTTTGCCTTTCTAACCATACGCGTTTCGGAAATATCTTCCCTTCTTCATTGGCTTGGCATTCAGGGAAAGGGCAACAGCGCGCATAGTTTCTCAGGTGTTTTAAAGTGCTAAGTCCCCGCCCCATTGGGCGTGAGTTCGCTGTGCATTCTAGTAATTGTAGTTCACTCATCGTTTTCAATTCCTTCGTGGATACCGCTTTGCCCTTTCCTCTGCTGATTTTCATCCCATCGGGTCACTAATGCAAGCAAGTCCAGCTTGCTGCTTTTCTTGCGCCTTCGCCAACAGGTACGTTGTTCCGTTTCGTGCCTCAGGGTCACAGCACACGGACCTGCCGTTCGCTGCAGTGGGGTTGTTTTCGTGGCCAGAGCGGGCCACCAAATATTCCAATTGAAGCTGCTCGCTTATTGAAAACACCGCACACAACGCTGTACTTCACCTATTTTATTGGCAGGCAGCAGCAAACTTGAACGAGCCCACACCATGAAGTTTCTTTGCCTTTCTAACCATACGCGTTTCGGAAATATCTTCCCTTCTTCATTGGCTTGGCATTCAGGGAAAGGGCAACAGCGCGCATAGTTTCTCAGGTGTTTTAAAGTGCTAAGTCCCCGCCCCATTGGGCGTGAGTTCGCTGTGCATTCTAGTAATTGTAGTTCACTCATCGTTTTCAATTCCTTCGTGGATACCGCTTTGCCCTTTCCTCTGCTGATTTTCATCCCATCGGGTCACTAATGCAAGCAAGTCCAGCTTGCTGCTTTTCTTGCGCCTTCGCCAACAGGTACGTTGTTCCGTTTCGTGCCTCAGGGTCACAGCACACGGACCTGCCGTTCGCTGCAGTGGGGTTGTTTTCGTGGCCAGAGCGGGCCACCAAATATTCCAATTGAAGCTGCTCGCTTATTGAAAACACCGCACACAACGCTGTACTTCACCTATTTTATTGGCAGGCAGCAGCAAACTTGAACGAGCCCACACCATGAAGTTTCTTTGCCTTTCTAACCATACGCGTTTCGGAAATATCTTCCCTTCTTCATTGGCTTGGCATTCAGGGAAAGGGCAACAGCGCGCATAGTTTCTCAGGTGTTTTAAAGTGCTAAGTCCCCGCCCCATTGGGCGTGAGTTCGCTGTGCATTCTAGTATTGTAGTTCACTCATCGTTTTCAATTCCTTCGTGGATACCGCTTTGCCCTTTCCTCTGCTGATTTTCATCCCATCGGGTCACTAATGCAAGCAAGTCCAGCTTGCTGCTTTTCTTGCGCCTTCGCCAACAGGTACGTTGTTCCGTTTCGTGCCTCAGGGTCACAGCACACGGACCTGCCGTTCGCTGCAGTGGGGTTGTTTTCGTGGCCAGAGCGGGCCACCAAATATTCCAATTGAAGCTGCTCGCTTATTGAAAACACCGCACACAACGCTGTACTTCACCTATTTTATTGGCAGGCAGCAGCAAACTTGAACGAGCCCACACCATGAAGTTTCTTTGCCTTTCTAACCATACGCGTTTCGGAAATATCTTCCCTTCTTCATTGGCTTGGCATTCAGGGAAAGGGCAACAGCGCGCATAGTTTCTCAGGTGTTTTAAAGTGCTAAGTCCCCGCCCCATTGGGCGTGAGTTCGCTGTGCATTCTAGTAATTGTAGTTCACTCATCGTTTTCAATTCCTTCGTGGATACCGCTTTGCCCTTTCCTCTGCTGATTTTCATTCCATCGGGTCACTAATGCAAGCAAGTCCAGCTTGCTGCTTTTCTTGCGCCTTCGCCAACAGGTACGTGTTCCGAAAACGCGTATGGTTAGAAAGGCAAAGAAACTTCATGGTGTGGGCTCGTTCAAGTTTGCTGCTGCCTGCCAATAAAATAGGTGAAGTACAGCGTTGTGTGCGGTGTTTTCAATAAGCGAGCAGCTTCAATTGGAATATTTGGTGGCCCGCTCTGGCCACGAAAACAACCCCACTGCGGCGAACGGCAGGTCCGTGTGCTGTGACCCTGAGGCACGAAACGGAACAACGTACCTGTTGGCGAAGGCGCAAGAAAAGCAGCAAGCTGGACTTGCTTGCATTAGTGACCCGATGGGATGAAAATCAGCAGAGGAAAGGGCAAAGCGGTATCCACGAAGGAATTGAAAACGATGAGTGAACTACAATTACTAGAATGCACAGCGAACACACGCCCAATGGGGCGGGGACTTAGCACTTTAAAACACCTGAGAAACTATGCGCGCTGTTGCCCTTTCCCTGAATGCCAAGCCAATGAAGAAGGGAAGATATTTCCGAAACGCGTATGGTTAGAAAGGCAAAGAAACTTCATGGTGTGGGCTCGTTCAAGTTTGCTGCTGCCTGCCAATAAAATAGGTGAAGTACAGCGTTGTGTGCGGTGTTTTCAATAAGCGAGCAGCTTCAATTGGAATATTTGGTGGCCCGCTCTGGCCACGAAAACAACCCCACTGCAGCGAACGGCAGGTCCGTGTGCTGTGACCCTGAGGCACGAAATGGAACAACGTACCTGTTGGCGAAGGCGCAAGAAAAGCAGCAAGCTGGACTTGCTTGCATTAGTGACCCGATGGGATGAAAATCAGCAGAGGAAAGGGCAAAGCGGTATCCACGAAGGAATTGAAAACGATGAGTGAACTACAATTACTAGAATGCACAGCGAACACACGCCCAATGGGGCGGGGACTTAGCACTTTAAAACACCTGAGAAACTATGCGCGCTGTTGCCCTTTCCCTGAATGCCAAGCCAATGAAGAAGGGAAGATATTTCCGAAACGCGTATGGTTAGAAAGGCAAAGAAACTTCATGGTGTGGGCTCGTTCAAGTTTGCTGCTGCCTGCCAATAAAATAGGTGAAGTACAGCGTTGTGTGCGGTGTTTTCAATAAGCGAGCAGCTTCAATTGGAATATTTGGTGGCCCGCTCTGGCCACGAAAACAACCCCACTGCAGCGAACGGCAGGTCCGTGTGCTGTGACCCTGAGGCACGAAACGGAACAACGTACCTGTTGGCGAAGGCGCAAGAAAAGCAGCAAGCTGGACTTGCTTGCATTAGTGACCCGATGGGATGAAAATCAGCAGAGGAAAGGGCAAAGCGGTATCCACGAAGGAATTGAAAACGATGAGTGAACTACAATTACTAGAATGCACAGCGAACACACGCCCAATGGGGCGGGGACTTAGCACTTTAAAACACCTGAGAAACTATGCGCGCTGTTGCCCTTTCCCTGAATGCCAAGCCAATGAAGAAGGGAAGATATTTCCGAAACGCGTATGGTTAGAAAGGCAAAGAAACTTCATGGTGTGGGCTCGTTCAAGTTTGCTGCTGCCTGCCAATAAAATAGGTGAAGTACAGCATTGTGTGCGGTGTTTTCAATAAGCGAGCAGCTTCAATTGGAATATTTGGTGGCCCGCTCTGGCCACGAAAACAACCCCACTGCAGCGAACGGCAGGTCCGTGTGCTGTGACCCTGAGGCACGAAACGGAACAACGTACCTGTTGGCGAAGGCGCAAGAAAAGCAGCAAGCTGGACTTGCTTGCATTAGTGACCCGATGGGATGAAAATCAGCAGAGGAAAGGGCAAAGCGGTATCCACGAAGGAATTGAAAACGATGAGTGAACTACAATTACTAGAATGCACAGCGAACACACGCCCAATGGGGCGGGGACTTAGCACTTTAAAACACCTGAGAAACTATGCGCGCTGTTGCCCTTTCCCTGAATGCCAAGCCAATGAAGAAGGAAGATATTTCCGAAACGCGTATGGTTAGAAAGGCAAAGAAACTTCATGGTGTGGGCTCGTTCAAGTTTGCTGCTGCCTGCCAATAAAATAGGTGAAGTACAGCGTTGTGTGCGGTGTTTTCAATAAGCGAGCAGCTTCAATTGGAATATTTGGTGGCCCGCTCTGGCCACGAAAACAACCCCACTGCAGCGAACGGCAGGTCCGTGTGCTGTGACCCTGAGGCACGAAACGGAACAACGTACCTGTTGGCGAAGGCGCAAGAAAAGCAGCAAGCTGGACTTGCTTGCATTAGTGACCCGATGGGATGAAAATCAGCAGAGGAAAGGGCAAAGCGGTATCCACGAAGGAATTGAAAACGATGAGTGAACTACAATTACTAGAATGCACAGCGAACACACGCCCAATGGGGCGGGGACTTAGCACTTTAAAACACCTGAGAAACTATGCGCGCTGTTGCCCTTTCCCTGAATGCCAAGCCAATGAAGAAGGGAAGATATTTCCGAAACGCGTATGGTTAGAAAGGCAAAGAAACTTCATGGTGTGGGCTCGTTCAAGTTTGCTGCTGCCTGCCAATAAAATAGGTGAAGTACAGCGTTGTGTGCGGTGTTTTCAATAAGCGAGCAGCTTCAATTTGAATATATATATATATATATATATATATATATATATATATATATATATTATCTATTGGTGATCGCCAGTAGATAGTTATAGTTAGGACCTAGTTTCCATAGGAAAAGTGTTTTTTCTTTTCCCAATAAGTTTGGCGCCGGATGACGAATCTTCGTGAAATTTTCAAAACTAGTGGGGCGCTCCGGTCAGCTCCTATCCTGAAAGTTTCGGGGTGATTCATCAAGCAGGGGCCGAGAAAAAAGAGGGGTCCCAAAACGCATTTTCCCCATGTTATTTCCCATAGGAAATTTTAGACAAGGCTACAGCCCGAACTGCTGAACGGAATTACACCAGATTTGGCAAAAAGGTAGCCCTTGGCTCAGAAAGTGCCCTTTTTCTTAAATGGTGTAAATCCGTTCAGTAGTTCTTGAGAATTTCAAAAAATAGAGGTCAAAAAATCAATTTCCCTTAGGAAAGTTTAGACACGGTTACAGCCAAAACTGCTGAACGGAATTACACCAAATTTGGCAAAAAGGTAGTGCTTGGTTCAGAAAGCGCCCTTCTTTTAAATGGTGTAAATCCGTTCAGTAGTTGCTGAGAAAATCAAAAAATAAAGATAGTGATATCTATGGCCGCGGTGGATCCGCGCACCTTCCCGATCACGAGCTTCATGCTAATTGGCTGTCAACACTCCAAACCAGGAAGTGTTGGCAGCCATCTTGTGCCTCGGTAACCGAGGCACAAGAAAACAGAAAAACTAAGGTGCAAAACAAGAAAAGGGGGCAGGGTAGAAACACCCTGACCCCCTAGGCCTGCTCAGGGCCGAAAAAAGCATTTTAAAAAAAAAAAAAGAAAAATCGGCCGAATTCGCGCTGGGTGCGCGAGTCCGGCCGCGAAAAAAAAAAAAAACGAAGTGCGGGCTTCCGCACTTTGTTATTATTTAGCCCCTGGGTGGGCCAAGTCCCGGGGGCATGCGAAAATTTAATAGCGGGGGCCTAGGGAGGCCCCCGCAGCCCCAGGGACCACCACCACCCGGGGCTTTCCATAAATATTTGCGGGGGGCTCACGGCCCCCCCGCAGCCCCGAGGACCGCCACCCCCTGGGGCTTTGTTTTGTTTTGTGTGTGGGGGCCTCCAAGCCCCGGGGACCGCCACCCCACGGGGCTTTGATTAATAATTTTGTGGGGGGCACATGGCCCCCCCGCTGCCCCGGGGACCGCCACCCCCCAGGGCTCTCATTTATTTAAAAATACCTGTGTGGGGGGCTCGAGCTCCCCCACACGCCCCGGGGACCGCCACCTCCCTGGGGCACTAATTATTCAAATTTGGGGGTCTGTGACGGACCCCCGAGCCCCGGGGACCACCACCCCCCGGGGCTTTGTCAATGTTGGGAGGGGGGCCGCGCGGCTCCCCTCCTGGAGCCAGTGATGGCCCTGGGGACCGCGCCCCCCCAGGGCCGGCTACTGCAGTGTCCCGGGGTGCCCACCCCCGGGACACTGCTGTTTGCAATGACAGGGTGGGAGCCTCGCGGCTCCCACCCTGTCATTGCAAACTGCTTTGCTTCATTGAAGCGAGAGCAGGGAAACCTGCTCTCACTTCAATGAAACAACCAGATTTCTTTCCCACAAGGGGAACTGCATGTTAGCAGCTCCCCATGTGGAGAAGCAATGCCGGCTCCCACAGGAGGCGGGGAGCCGGCAGGGACCGTGGGGGCATTGGGGCTCCCCCCACGGTCCCCAAAGGAGAGGGCCAGCCCTGGGGGATGGGGTCCCCGGGGCTAGAAGTGGCCCGGTAGGGGGGCCACGCGGCCCCCCTCCCCTGTGTATTTTTTTTTTTTTAAAAGGAGAGGCCAGGCCCCGGGGGATGGGGTCCCTGGGCCATATTTGGCCTGAGGAGGGGGGCCACGCGCCCCCCTCCCCCAACAAAATTAATAAATAAAGGCGGGCCCCAGGGGACGGGGTCCCTGGGGCCAATAGAGGCCTTAGGAGGGGGGGCCATGCAGCCCCCCCTTCCTATAAAAAAACAAGATGTTTGGCCATGCCCCGGGGGTTGGGGTCCCCGGGGCCGGAATTGGCCCCGGGCCGCGGGCCCCCTCCCATTTACATTTTTTTTTTTACAAAAAAGGGGGCCAGGCCCTTGGGGATGGGGTCCCCAGGGCCCACAAAATAGAAAAGGAAGGGGGGCCACACAGCCCCCTTCTTTGAAAAAAAAAAACACCGGCGTCGCCGAGGCCCCGCCCCCTCCCAGCAACACTCTGCAAACGCGCCCTGAGGCGCGTTTTAAGTTGGGAAATTAATTCCCCTTGAATACTGGGGGTCCCTGGGGGCCAACTAGCCCACCAGGTACCTCCAGTAAGCACCACAGGGCTGCGTTGCAGAGAGGTGGTCCAGGCCATGCCCCTTTTTACACCTCTCTGCAACGCAGCTCTGTGGTCCTAACTGTAGGTACCTGGGGGGCTAGTTGGATCAGTGATGTCATCAGTGATGTCACTGACCATGTCATGAGTGATGTAATATGTGACGTCATCAGCAGTGCATTGCGGGGCACGAGTTATAGATAGCTGAACTAACTATAACGGGGGAATTTCTCTGGTTTTGTACGAGTGAAATGTTCAACTAACTATAACTTTCCCTAAAACCTATGTTTTTTTCAGTGAATTTCTAAGGTTTTTTAAATGCTAATTTCTAACTATAACGTGCCTGAAACCTATGGTTTTTTAAGTGAATTTCAAAGGTTTTTTAAATGCTAATTTCTAACTATAACGTGCCTGAAACCTATGGTTTTTTCAGTGAATTTGAAAGGTTTTTAAATGGTAATTTCTAACTATAACGTGTCTGAAACCTATGGTTTTTTTCAGTGAATATATATATATATATATATATATACATACATACATATATACATACATACATACATATATACATACATACATATATGCAGGCGAAACGCGTAAATGCTGGGCACTTGCCATAAGAAAGATTGTTATGGAATGAATCAATCACCGAAATAAAGCACTTATTGGAATCTCTCCGTGTGGTCCGTACCTGCTAAGTTGCTGCTAAGTGGGCGCTTAAAGGACTTTTGGTTTGGTTTGGTTTCTCCATATATATATATATATATGTATATATATGTCGCCACACTATCCCACACTATCCCAATCGATTGTTCCCCGTGAGCAAGGTCTCGGCTGAGACTGAAACGCGTTGGGGTTGTGTGTTGGCAGCTTTGGAAATTAAACACCCTTGAACTACTAATGGATAATTGGCGCATTATTGTTTTTTACTATACGGACCAGCGAGTGCGGTGAGACTAATCCCTGTCAAAAGGGATATTGTGGCGACATTTGGAATGGCTTGGTCCTGCCGTACTCTACACGCACCACCAGAGAGGCGCCCAACAGTCAGGAAACGGGACTATGCGGAAAGGAATATATATATATATATATATATATATATATATATATATATATACATATATATATATATATTATCTACTGGCGGTCGCCAGTAGATAGTTATAGTTAGGACCTATTTTCCATAGGAAATTCGCAACATTCTATTTCCAATACCTTTGGCGCTGGTTGACGAATCTTCGCGAAAATCTCAAATCTTATGGCCCGCTCCGGTCCGCTCCTATCCTGAAAGTTTCGGGGTGATTCATCAAGTGGAGGCCGAGAAAAAAGGGGGGTCCCAAAACGTGTTTTCCCCATGCAATTTTCCATAGGAACCTTTAGTCGCAGCTACAGCCCGAACTGCTGAACGGAATTACACCAAATTTGGCAAAAAGGTAGCCCTTGGTTCAGAGCCATGCCTTTTGGTTAAATGGTGTAAATCCGTTCAGTAGTTCCTGAGAAATTTGAAAAAGAAAACACATATATATCTGGGCGGAGCCTAACCACACATGTCATCGTGAGATCTGATTGGCTGTCAGCACTTCATCCTGGAATTGCTGGCAGCCATCTTGGGACCAATATAAATGATAGTACCCCATTGAAATGCATTGTAGTGAATCGAAGATTTTAAGGGTTACCAAAAGGAGAACTATAAAGGGTGATAACAGACTTTAGTTACATTAGAATTCATTTGTTGATGGTACCATACTAATTTCAGGAATTGTGGTGTGTTCTAAGGTGATTTTACCCTGTGAAAAACCTTCTGCTGGGATATCATGAATCATGTTTGAGAGAAAACTATTTTCACATGCTTGTCCCATACAGTTTTGGAAGGTGCTCCAGAAGCTAAAATGAGAGCATATTTTCTGTAAATTCACATTATCTTTCTCAGTCATGTGAGAATGAAGTCTGACATTCTCAGTAAAACATGTACATCCAACAAGGGCAGAGACTGTCAGTTGATTCCTTTGTGTTCTACTGCAGCTTCCCAGAGTGATCTAAAGAACAACTAGAGTGCTAACAGCCTTACTTATGACAAAAGTATGGCACACCTGAAGCCATCTTGATTGGAATAAACTGGTAACACTTAAAACATTTAATTTAAAAAGGAACAAAATGATGGGGTTCATTTTGTCATAGAAATTATGGTTAGTGCTATAGAAAGAAAAATTAGGACATGTTTCAAGTGTGATCTCAAATATCTTCCTGTTATATTTCAACAGGAGCAGCCTGTCAGTTGATGCCTTTGTGTTCTACTGCAGCTTCCCAGAGTGTTCTAAAGAACAACTAGAGCGCTAACAGTCTTACTTATGACAAAATTATGGCACACCTGAAGCCATCTTGATTGGAATAAACTGGTAACTCTTAAAACATTTAATTTAAAAAGGAACAAAATGAGGGGGTTCATTTTGTCATAGAAATTATGGTTAGTGCTGTAGAAAGAAAAATTAGGACATGTTTTAAGTGAGATCTCAAATATCTTCCTGTTATATTTCAACAGGAGCAGCCTGTCAGTTGATGCCTTTGTGTTCTACTGCAGCTTCCCAGAGTATTCTAAAGAACAACTAGAGAGCTAACAGTCTTACTTATGAGAAAAGTATGGCACACCTGAAGCCATCTTGATTGGAATAAACTGGTAACACTTAAAACATTTAATTTAAAAAGGAACAAAATGAGGGGGTTCATTTTGCCATAGAAATTATGGTTAGTGCTGTAGAAAGAAAAATTAGGACATGTTTTAAGTAAGATCTCAAATATCTTCCTGTTATATTTCAACAGGAGCAGCCTGTCAGTTGATGCCTTTGTGTTCTACTGCAGCTTCCCAGAGTGTTCTAAAGAACAACTAGAGTGCTAACAGCCTTACTTATGACAAAAGTATGGCACACCTGAAGCCATCTTGATTGGAATAAACTGGTAACACTTAAAACATTTAATTTAAAAAGGAACAAAATGATGGGGTTCATTTTGTCATAGAAATTATGGTTAGTGCTATAGAAAGAAAAATTAGGACATGTTTCAAGTGTGATCTCAAATATCTTCCTGTTATATTTCAACAGGAGCAGCCTGTCAGTTGATGCCTTTGTGTTCTACTGCAGCTTCCCAGAGTGTTCTAAAGAACAACTAGAGTGCTAACAGTCTTACTTATGACAAAATTATGGCACACCTGAAGCCATCTTGATTGGATTAAACTGGTAACTCTTCAAACATTTAATTTAAAAAGGAACAAAATGAGGGGGTTCATTTTGTCATAGAAATTATGGTTAGTGCTGTAGAAAGAAAAATTAGGACATGTTTTAAGTGAGATCTCAAATATCTTCCTGTTATATTTCAACAGGAGCAGCCTGTCAGTTGATGCCTTTGTGTTCTACTGCAGCTTCCCAGAGTGTTCTAAAGAACAACTAAAGAGCTAACAGTCTTACTTATGAGAAAAGTATGGCACACCTGAAGCCATCTTGATTGGAATAAACTGGTAACACTTAAAACATTTAATTTCAAAAGGTACACAATGAGGGGGTTAATTTTGCCATAGAAATTATGGTTAGTGCTGTAGAAAGAAAAATTAGGACATGTTTTAAGTGAGATCTCAAATATCTTCCTGTTATATTTCAACAGGAGCAGCCTGTCAGTTGATGCCTTTGTGTTCTACTGCAGCTTCCCAGAGTGTTCTAAAGAACAACTAGAGTGCTAACAGCCTTACTTATGACAAAAGTATGGCACACCTGAAGCCATCTTGATTGGAATAAACTGGTAACACTTAAAACATTTAATTTAAAAAGGAACACAATGATGTGTTCTACTGCAGCTTCCCAGAGTGTTCTAAAGAACAACTAAAGAGCTAACAGTCTTACTTATGAGAAAAGTATTGCACACCTGAAGCCATCTTGATTGGAATAAACTGGTAACACTTAAAATGAGGGGGTTCATTTTGCCATAGAAATTATGGTTAGTGCTGCCGAATGAAAATTTAGGGTATGTTTTAAGTGAGATCTCAAATCCTCTTCTATTTCATTAGAAAATTCTGACATGCAGACTGAAACAATCACTTTCAATACCAGCAGTAGACTTCCAGTTAACTCCCTGGTGAGCAGTAGCTTTACTACAGTGATGTAATGAACAACTAGAGTGCTAACATTCTGAATTTATGGCAAATGTGTGACACATCTGAATGCCTTCTTGATGGAATCAAAGTAAAAAACTGAAAGCATTTCCTACTGAAGAGACTGCAGTAAATGACGAAATTAGGAAACTTCATAACAAATAAGTCTCCCAAGATGGCCACCAGAGAAAAAAGAGCCCAAATGTAGCACAAATATCACCCAGATGTAGCCCACATATAGCCCAATGACAGAAGTGTGCAAAACACTTTTTATTTTTATTTTTTCTGCAGTTTTATATAGTGCAAACTGGTCAGGTATTGGAGCGTTACATCTTACTTGGACCCCTTATTGCGTATTTTGCACGAAGTACATGAGATTGATCTTGCGAAACATTGAACTTTACGATTCTGTTAACCTGAAGTTGCTCTGAACCGGGCTTTGTAACACCCGTTTGTACCTATGGTTTAATTAATTCTCACTGTATTGTATTAGGAAAGAGGATTTACTGTTTTTATGTACACTTTTATGATCTATGTTTCTAAATCAGATCAAATAAAGTTTAATGAATTCTATGGCAGGATGGAGGCGAGGATTATGCATATCTTTCCTCACTTTATTGTAATTGTAAATTGTAAAAACATTTGTAGAGCGCCTGGTTACCAAAGGCATCCCAGTGCTAGAGGCCGAAGTTCATAATCTACATATCAGTTTATGGAAACAAGAAGGTTTTAATGCGTTTCCGGAAGACCAGATGGTTAGTTTCACACCGAATGGCAAGGGGGAGGGAGTTCCAAAGCCTAGCAGCGTTATATGAAAAGAGGCGACCCCCTGTGCGGGCTTTCCTAATTCTAGGAACAGCTGCCAACTGTTTATTGCATGATCGCAGGGTTCTCTCAGGATGGTAAGAGGAAATGAGAGAGCGTGTGATAGGTGGGCCAGAACCTAACAGCACATTGTGTGAAATGCAGAGAGCCTTAAACTGCACTCTCTGCTGAATGGGCAGCCAGTGAAGGGCGGCCAGGGCAGCCCCTGCTGACTGTCGGCTGGGGATATTCAAAAGTTGTCGTGCCGCACAGTTTTGTACAATTTGTAGTTTCTTAATCGTGGCGCAAGGTGCTCCTAAGTATAGGGCATTGGCGTAGTCGAGCCTAGAAAGAATAAGGGACTGGACCACCACTTTCCTTGCAGAGAAAGGGAGGAGGGGAATGATTTTCTGTATCATCCTCATCAGCCCAAAGCAGCTACCAGCAACCTTCCTTGCTTGCTCCCCAAAATCAAGGTTACGATCTAACCAAACTCCCAAACTCTTGATATAATCTTTGGGGGATGGGGGAGGGCCGAAACAACTCGGCCAAGAAGATATTATATTGGGTATAGAAGGTTTACCCAGGAACATGAGCTCCGTTTTAGATCCGTTCAGCTTCAGGAATGAGCCCTCCATCCATACTGAGATCTCTCGAAGACACATGGCCCACTCCGGGGCGGTGGTGTTGAGCTGATTAAAAGAGACAATCAACTGCGTATCGTCGGCATATGTGATGATTTGGATGCCGAAAGGCTCCACAACACCTGCCAAGGAGCTCATATACACGTTAAAAAGAGTGGGGGACAGGGAGGATCCCTGAGGAACCCCACATCGGAGTGGCAGAGGGTCAGAGATACAGACTTCATGCAACACTTGAAATGACCGGACGTCCAGAAAGGAAAAGATCCATTTAAGGGTCAGATCAGTCACTCCTACATCTTTAAGCCTCTGAATGAGCAACTGATGATTGACTGTGTCGAAGGCTGCGCTCAGATCTAAAAGCACAATGGCAGCGCAGCCCCCATTGTCTAGGATTTTCCTAGTTCCCTCAGCCACAGCTAAAAGAGCGGTTTCTGTGACCTGTTGGGGCCTGAAGCCAGTTTGAGATGGGTGAAGACAGTTATTGCTTTCCAAGAACACGGACAGAGCACTATTCACATGGTTTTCAGCAATTTTGCTGATCCCTTGTAATAATGAAATGGGACGATAGTTCCCTAACATTTCAGGGTCCAGGTTTGGTTTTTTCAGCAAAGCTTTAACCATTGCTTGCTTCCAAGGGGAGGGACTATGCCTGTCCGGAATGTAGCATTAATCAAATCTAAGATAGTTGTGGACACTGTATCAAAGATTCGATTTAGAATGAGGGGGGAACTGTGTCCTTGGGGGAACCTGACTTCAACTGGCCAAGGATACCTTGCAGGGCAGAATGATCCAGGAGAGGAATTTCAGCTAAAATGCGATTATCAATGCCTCCTTTGTTGTTAATTGGGGGACATTAATTAAAGCTGTGGTCTGGTGAAAAGAGGTATAAATATCTTGGATTTTATTGAAGAAAAAAGTAGCTAAATGATTGCAACGAGATGACATATCATCGCAAGAAATAGGTGGGGGAGGAGGTTTAATAAGAGATTTCACTATGCGGAATATTTCGCGAGAAGAATTGGGGGCTGAAAGTATTTGGTTTTCATAGTAGAGTGACTGAGCACACTTAATTTCTTCCTTATACCTCTTGATATCCTCCCTATAAATCATTTTATTAGTAATGGAGTAGTCTTTCCTCCACTTTCTTTCGGACCGTTTACAAGCCTGCTTAAGTTTACGCAGTTTGGGGGTATACCAAGCTGTTCTATTTGTGCCATTTTTATCCTTAATTTGTTTCTTTGGGAGCACTATGTCTAAGGAAGAGATCAGCCAATTTTCAAAATTATGACTTGCATTGATTGGATTGGACTCTGGTGCTGGTCTGGTGTCATTAAGTATTGATACCCAGCGTTCTACTGGGAGTTGTGACCATAGGCGGAGCAGCTTGGTAGATGTTACCGCCGATCTGCTACTAGCTTTATAGGTCCAAGAGAAAGGAATGAGGAATGATCTGTCCAAGGAAGCGAAATAGGATTTCCAGCCTGAAGATCTGTGGCGTTAGTAAAAATAGGATCAAGTAAATGACCCTGGGAGTGGGTGTGGCCTCTCACTTTTTGAAAAAATTGGAGGGCTTCCATACTATCCAATAGGTCACGTGTGGCTGGTAAGGAATAATCATCAAAATGCATGTTAAAATCTCCCAAAAGGGAAATATTGGACAGGGGGCTAGCTAGGTTGGCTGTGATCTCGTTGCAGAATTTGCCCAATGTCCCCGGGGGGCGATAAATTAAAATCCCAGAAAAAGTGCATGTGTGGGAAAAGCCGATGGAAAAGAGCAGACTCTCGCAATCGGCTATAGGATTCCCTGACACACAACAGTTAAATCCAGTTTTGTAAATGATGGCTATGCCACCTCCTCTGTTATATTCTCTATCATGTCTTTGAATAGTGTACCCAGAGGGGAGGGCTTGCGTAAGGCTCGGGTCTGACTCACTCGTTAGCCATGTTTCTGTTAAAAACAGAACATCTGGACTCTCCTCCTCTAACAATAATCTAATTTCAATGGCATGTCTGGGCACTGAGCGACAATTCAGCAGAAGCATGTTAAAAACATTGGCTGGAGTCGAGGTTGTGTGCTCATTGAGGGCAGGATGAAATTGAAAGGGGCAGTCCACACATTGCATTGTCTTCCCATCAGGGCACATACTATGGATACAAGTACTCCTTACCGTCCCTCTATACTGCTGGAGCTGATCAGTGGTATAAATGAGCGACGCCCTCGCGCAACCGGCAGGGGTTCTGGCACCTGGGACCGGTCGGGCGCGGACGGGCGCAGACGGGCTTGCCTTAGGCGCGCCCGCTGTGCGCGTCCGCTGCGCGGTCGCGTCATCAGCCGCTTTTGTAGCTGGGCGTGCGCGTTGGCGTGAGTGTCTAAAACACTCGACTGCTGACCTAAAAATGCTTCAAGATTAGAAGCAGAACCGGAGCTTTAGCACAGCTCCCGCAGTACTAAAAAACTAAAGTGCAGCGTGCAATCACAAATTTAAAAGCCCCCCGAAATTCAACACTTTTAGGGCAAATACAGTTTTGCATAGCAGTTCAAAGAAAACGTAACACAACAATCATTAAACAAAAGACTACACAACCCATGAACCATTAGGGGGGTAGTCTCCAAGGCAACTATAGTCCAATCATATCACAGTCCATCGTAAATAATATCGTGATGTCACTTCCGCTTCCTCTTTCTTCACTGCTCGTCAGTTAAGTGCATTCCTTACATTCTTGGCTTAATCTGACGTTGTTGCTGTTTGTGTAGCGGTTTCTTGTGCACGTTATTAGCATTATTGCCTTGGTATTGTTTCATATTCCCTGCGCAGCAGGCTCTTGCCCGAGCGCGTTCTCCCCCTCACAGTTTCTCCCGCTGTGTGCTCTGCGCACGGTGAGATCCTGTCAGGCGCGTCTGGTCCGAGCGAGGCAGCTCCGTCGAGCGCTCCCGCTGGTCTTTACGCGCATTTGGGAATCCCGTCACTCCTTTAGTGTCCGCTTGATTCCCGACCAACCCTTGCCTAATTTTGATACCGCTACGCGGTGATTTCCCCACACGGCCACGTTAGTGACCAGCGCCACCTGGTGGTGGTAATTGGTATTGCGCCTCAGTCTATTCTTATAACAACTTCGGGGAAAGCCCAGCTGTTGGAGCACCGGCGAGGGGCTGTCTTAAGGATTTTAAGGGCATTTGTTCTGTGCTCACACCCTCTGCTATCATGTCTTCTCCAGAAGACCATTTTTACTCCTCCTACCAGGAAGTGGAGGAGGAATGGCCCCCCAACTTCTCCCTCCAGCAGTGGACCAAGCCCTCTCTCAGGCTATTTCTAGGGCGCTGGCTCCTGTTAGGGATAAGGTTGATAAGCTGGCGAAAAGCATCCCTGGGGTGTTCAGTGACCCAGATCTGGTGGTGGCGGGTCCAAGTAGCTCCCAGATGGGGAATAAAAGGGCCGTTAAGCATAACGCGGGGCACTTGGAAGGATTTGATAAACTTACGGAGACCTTCCTCAAGAGTGTGAGAACGCTAAAACATGCCCCCTGCCGTGAGGAGGAGGGGCCCGGAGTAAATTGCGACACTGTCACCACTATTGTAGACCCCGACGGCGGGTTTCCCTTAGAGGGAGAGGGTGTATCGGAGGACGATTTCTGCTCCGATGAGGATAAGGACTCGGGGCGTCCCTGGCGTCCAGAGTCCCACTCCTCTCAGTCCCCGGTTGGGAACAGGGTCCACTCGGACATGTTCGAGCCTACCCAAATTTACCATCCTAGGTCGGCAGAGTGGACACCTGACGCCAAAGTGGCGGAGTATGTGGTGGGGGAAATCCATCAACCCCTTGAAAGGGAGGTCAGGAATAGGATGAGGGGAGAATGCCCCAGGCCCTCACTGAAGGGGAAGGTGGCACACACGCCTGAAATTGATGAGAAACTATGTACCTTTTTCTCCAAGTATATGAGGGATCCCAAGAAAGGAATTGATAGGTCTTGGACGTGGTAGGGCCCTTGACACAAATTATTCAATTGACGGAAAGTTCCAAAGAGTCAGGATCCCCTTTGTCCACGGATATTGTGGCTGGTTGGGCGCACTACCCTAAACCCTAAAACACTACCCCCTCCACTACCCAAACACCACTTCACTACCCTAAACCCTAAAACACTACCCCCAGCACGACACCCTACACTACCCAAACATAACTGCACTACCCTAAACCCTAAAACACTACCACCAGCACGACTCCCTACACTACCCAAACACCACTGCACGACCCTAAACCCTAAAACACTACCCCCAGCACGACTCCCTACACTACCCAAACACCACTGCACTACACTAAACCCTAAATATACCCCCAGCATGACCTCCCACACTACACAAACACCACTGCACTACCCTAAACCCTAAAACACTACCCCCAGCATGACCCCCTACACTACCCAAACACCACTGCACTACCCTACACCCTAAAACACTAAACCCAGCATGACCCCCTACACTACCCAAGCACCACTGCACTACCCTATACCCTAAAACACAACCCCCTACACTACACAAACACAACTGCACTACCCTAAACCCTAAAACAGTACTCACAGCATGACCCCCTTCACTACACAAACACCACTGCACTGCCCTAAACTCTAAAACACTACCCCAGCACTACCCCCTACACTACCCAAACACCACTGCACTAACATAAACCCTAAAACACTACCCCCAGCACAACCCCCTAAACTACACAAACACCACTGCACTACCCTAAACCCTAAAACACTACCCCCAGCACGACTCCCTACACTACCCAAACACCACTGCACCACCCTAAACCCTAAATCTACCCCCAGCATGACCCCCTACACTACCCAAACACCACTGCACTACCTTAAACCATAAAACACTACCCCCAGCATGACCCCCTACACTACACAAACACCACTGCACTACCCTAAACCCTAAAACACTACCACAAGCATGACCCCCTACACTACTCAAACACCCCTGCACTACCCTAAACCCTAAAACACTACCCCAGCACGACCCCCTACACTACCCATACACCACTGCACTACCCTAAACCCTAAAACACTACCCCCAGCACGACCCCCTACACTACTGCACTACCCTAAACCCTAAAACACTACCCCCAGCACGACCCCCTACACTAACCAAACACCACTGCACTACCCCCAGCACGACCCCCCACATCACCCAAACACCACTGCACTACCCTAAACCCTTGAAAGAAACCCCCACCCCATGCCCAATCCCCCTTACCTCTCACTCCTCATGGTTCCTCTCTCCTCGTGGTTCCTGCGTCACGTCATCTCTGAGGGGCGGTGCACGTCGTTGTGAGGAAACGGAACAGCCTCTGTTTCCTTACAACGACATGGATCGTCTACATGTTTTTTAGAACGCATGGTCATTTACCATACATACCTTTTCAACAAAATTCGTTGTAAAGGCATGCGTGGTAAATGACCATGCGTTCTAAAAATGCATAGTAATGACTTTGTGATGTACAATGCATGCGTGGTAATGCCTGCGTTGTAATGGTATCGCAAAGTAAAAAAGTTGTTGTAACGGCTGTTTACCGATCGAAGCTGGCCCCTGTTCTTCAGTGAGACGTTTATTTGATTAATTAGGAGGAAGGAATGTGTTTTTTTACCGAAAAGTGCATTCCCGGCTGTTGTATTGTGAAAGTGTCCGCGTGGCCTGGTTTCACTTCCGGTGAGAGAGTGGAAGAGTCTGTTTGGATCTAAAGGAGTTCTGTTGTTGGATGGGGCCGGCGCGACATGTCATCAGAAAACATAGCTAATGGAAAGCGTCCTCCCTGAAGTGTGGAGCAGTGCCATGAGAGGTCAACGAGTGTGCGTCCCACGGCAGTATGACCGTACCGCGTGACCCATGTGCCGCCTCCAGGGTACGGGAGGCAGAAGCGGCATCGCAGGTCCTCTTGAAGACCGTTGTAGCACTAACTCTCCATTTTGGTACTAGGGCATTTTAACTTCGTTGTTCCTGCCAGATACAAAGAGAAGATCCTGTGTTATTAGGTGCCCTCATTACCTTTTTTGTGGGTTGTGGTGCTTGTCACTTCGCTGCCCCGCCGGTGCACATGACTGGGCACCCCACCTCGTGTGCCATCTGCAGGGCCTCTGCCCTTGGATCACTGGTTTCGGTTTCTGGAGTGGCAACATAAACAGTTGCTCCCAAAGGACTAGCCTGAACACTTAGGTGAATATCCCCTGCACCAGCATTCCACAGAAATTCTTTCCTAGCTCTCCCACGTCAACGAGCACGGCTCCGCTCGCGACACCGTATGACGTCATCGGAGCCATAAGAGGACCTCGTCGGCGTGCTGACGTCAGTTCCACCTATTTTTTCCATGCCACCGAGGCAAACAGGGGGCCGAGACATTTTCACATGTATACATAGTATAATAAATATATATATATTCACTGAAAAAACCATAGGTTTCAGGCACGTTATAGTTAGAAATTAGCATTTAAAAAACCTTAGAAATTCACTGAAAAAACCATAGGTTTCAGGCATGTTATAGTTAGAAATTAGCATTTAAAAAACCTTAGAAATTCACTGAAAAAACCATAGGTTTCAGGGGCGTTATAGTTAGTTGGACATTTCACTCGTACAAAACCATAGAAATTCCCCTGTTATAGTTAGTTCAGCTAACTATAACTCGTGCGCCCGCAATGCACTGCTGATGACGTCACATATTACATCACTCATGACATGGTCAGTGACATCACTCATGACATCACTGATGACATCTCAAATGCCCTTCTGTTTATTAGTTGGAGCTATATGTAAGTGCGAATGCACAGCTTCAGGTTAATCAGGAAAATTCCATTTCCCTCATCTGTGAAGTGTACTCCATCACTTCTGTAGATATCAGCGATATCAAAATGTATGTTGTTGTTGTAAATCGACCCCATTCTATGGTCTCTGAGGTATGCAGACACAGCTTTGTTAACATTCTTCCTAGATGTTTCAATCTTATGACAAAATTGGTTTGACCATTTCCACTTCTGTCTTTGGCATATATTGGAATATACAAAGACAGTTTGAGGCAAAAGTAACATCAATTGTCCAAAGGTGTCCTTCATAAGCATTTCCAAACCTACCCAGTCAATGTGCCTAGGTCGTTACCACCACAGTGCACAATCATGAGATCAGGGTGTTGGCGATGCAAACAGGTTTTAACCAAAGGGAGGAATTGGTGCCACTGCAATCCTCTCTGTGCAAACCATTTAATGTACACATTTTGTAAACCTAGGTCTAAGTCAATACGTCTCTGTTCTGCATACCTCTTGCGCCAGAAAACATAGCTATGTCCTACAATCCACACTAGCATTTTGAAGGTATGGCTAGAAGATATGGATAAATGTCTGTAGCTCATACAGTCCGTTCGTAGAATAAAAGATATGTTTAAACATGGGGAACTACTTTTTTTTTTACATATAAAACGTTAACGGATTGGGAGATGAAATGTATTGTGTCCTAAAAAGTAGGGTGTATATTAGTTTTGATGAAAAGCATCTGTGTGATTGGTTAATAAAAAAGCAGTTTATACGTGGAGTACATATTATAGGATGAAATTTGCTCAGCTCAACCACACCTGCTAATTGTATTTGGAAGGTGCAGTTCAAACTTGAAAGAATGGTGAACTTTTGACCTCCACGTGCCGTTAAATGTTGGAGAAAACGTTGCAAAAAAAATATCGGTAGGTTTAAAAAAATGATGAACTTTTAACCTGCACGTGTCGTAGAATGTTCTAGAAAGTGTTGATACAATAGCTTGAACTTTTCACCTGTATGTGTCCTTAACAAAACAGTTTATATGGAAAGTTCAAAAATAAGCAATAAAGAGAGGTTTTGCAATCTAAAAAATAAGGAACTATTCTGATTTGTTCTTTACATGGATTTATGTGTGGAGCAACAGGGAATTTGTGCCATTACTGGTTCCATTCTTGATGAAAGCGGTGCATTACATGTACTGTGTGACAAGAAAAGAATTGCATGCGTTTGTGACATTTGAAATCTGCATACCAACTAGGAAGGTAAATTAGAAATTAAGAAGGTGTGTTAAGTGAGGGGGTGTATCCCTTTGGCAAGCTCTGCCTCTGTGAGCCAGACATTGTTTTGCATAGGTGCTGGACGACATCTGATGCAGCCCCATCACCTACGCAGTCTGATGTGTCAGGGGAACACAGCCATCACCCCGCCACACACACCGGACACAGAACCCGTATGAGGGGAGTTTTGTACCACATTGCCTTCATTGCTGACGTTCTGTGATTGATATATGTGTGGGCTGCATTGTGGGGGAATTGCCTGTGCACAGATGGCGATGCACACACACATGTTGGTATGTGGAGCCAGGTGCCCGTGCTGCCTTGCGCTGCTTGTGCTATCTCACTCAGTCTCTCTCCCTCGCTCTCTCCTGCCCTGTCATAGAAAACTTGTGAAAGCGATGGGTGCGCGGCTCTCAGCGCGGCACTCGAGTACTTCTTAAGTCTTTCACACACCGAGGGGTATATTCTCAAGGACATATCGCCGAGTTAACGGCACTTTATCGCAACCAAAATAGTAATACATTTAACGCACCATTCACAAGCTGGAGCAAACAGCCCATATCACCAGTTTCCCAGCGATAGCAGCCTCAAAAAGCATCGTCACGGATGAGTCCGGCAAATATTGCTAATGAGATGTAGAGTAGGCGTTCTCGTGCAAAAAGCAGCGAACACATCACTGCGCAAGTGTCTCAACCACCAGCAAGATCGTTGAAGAGAGTACCAAACAGGCGATAAGGTGCGTTAGTAGCAGAAAGTTTACACCTGCTCTGAGATGGTGTAAAGTCGGACTACAACCTGCAATATGAAAGGGAGCCAACCAAGAGCCATACGTGAATGACAACAGATGCAATGGAGCCAACGATCATGCAGCTCGGACACCCAACACTGCTCCGACACCCCCCGCCACCAGCCCCTTGTCTACCATCCCCCCTCACCCCATCCACACAAACAAATGTGACAGCAACGTTAGGAAATCTGGAACGTAACAGATGTCGCACAATTATAGTAAAGAAGATGCATGTGAGGTTGGACAAATAAGAATCTCAGTCATCTATGGATTTACATATAAAACATTTTATTTAAACAAAACAACAAAATAAAAGTAGGTACAGGTATGGCGTGTCATCCCTCGACAATTTGTTAATCACAGCCTGCAAGACAAAAGGAAAGATAAGATTGTGCATCATGCGTCCATGAAAGGAGAGAGAGAGAGAAAGAGAGAAAGAGTGAGAGAGAGGAAGAGACAGAGAAAGAAAGAGTGAGACAGAGAGGAAGACAGAGAAAGAGAGAAAGAGTGAGAGACAGAGGAAGAGATAGAGAAAGAGAGAAAGAGTGAGATACAAGGAAGTGAGAGAGAAAGAGAGAAACAATGTGAGAGAGAGGTAGAGAGAGAGAGAAAGAGTGAGACAGAGAGGAAGAGAGAGAGAGAGAAAGAAAGAATGAGAGAGAGAGAGGAAGAGACATAGAAAGAGAGAAAGAGTGTGAGAGAGAGAAAGGAAGAGATACAGAGTGAGAGAGAGAGAAAGAGTGTGAGTGACAGAAAGGAAGAGATGGAGAGGGAGAGTGAGTGTTGACACTGTAAAGAAAATCCTTACAGCTCACATTTCTGCCATCGGTGTGTCTCCAACCATGTGCCGGGACATAGTGGAGTCTTGAAGTTTAGTCATCTAAAACATAGTATAGAATCAGTAATGGCAGAGTACATACAACTACACATGCCTAATTCTCTGTTTCACCCCTGCGCACCCAGGCTGATGCACCCCATCGACTCCCACCGCCCAGAGGTGTCTGCCCGCCTCTGAGCACCTAGGCTGCTGTATCCCATCCACTGCCACTGCCCAGAGGTGTCTGACCGCTGCTGTGCACCCAGGCTGGTGCACCCCATCCAGTCCCACTGCCCGGAGGTGACTGCCTGTTCCTGCGCACCCAGAGTGCTGCATCCCATCCACTCCCACTGCCTAGAGGTGTCTGCCTGCTCCTGTGCACCCAGGCTGCTGCACCCCATCCACTTCCACTGCTCGGAGGTGTCTGCCCGCTCTTGTGCACTGAGGGTGCTGCACACTATCCACTCCCACCACCCAGAGGTGACTGCTCGCTGCTGCGGAAACAACGCTCTCTGCTCACCTTCTGCCACCAGCGTGTGTCTAAGAGGGTCTACCACGTGCTGAAGCAACCTCTTCAGGTGCAAGTTGCATACACGCGGTCAAGCCGAGCTCACAATTCAGAGCGGCTGTTGATTGCAGGATGGCCACGCATCATCGCAGGCTGCACACACGCTCAGCTCTGGTGGCACTAACTCAGTGGAACTGAAGTCATCGCCTCGTGGCGGGAGGTCCGTGTCGGAGGGGGGGGTCGTCAATCTGTGAATCACAGCCTGCTAGACAGAAAGCAAGATAAGATTGTGCATCATGCATCCATCAAAGGAGAGAGAGAGAGGAAGAGAGAGAGAAAGAAAGAAAGAAAGAGTGAGAGGTAGACAGAGAGAAAGAGTGAGAGAGAGAGGAAGAGAGAGAGAAACAGTGAGAGAGAGGAAGAGAGAGAGAAAGAGAGAAACAGTGTGAGAAAGAGGAAGAGAGAAACAGAGGAAGAGTGAGAGAGAGAGAGAAAGAGAGAGAGAGAGAGGTCGAGAGAGAGAAAGAAAAAAACAGTGTGAGAGAGAGGAAGAGATAGAGTGAGAGAGAGAGGAAGGGATAGAGAAATAGTGTGAGGGAGAGAAAGGAAAAGATGGAGAGGGACAGTGAGTGCCGACACTGTGGACAAAACCCTCCCAGCTCACTTCTCCGTCACCGGTGTGTCTCCAACCACGTGCCGGGACATAGTGGAGCCCTCAAGCTTAGTCATCTGAAACATAGTATGGAATCAGTAATGGCAGAGTACATACAACTGCACACGCCTAATTCTCTGTCCCGCCTTTGTGCATCCAGGCTGCTGCATCCCATCCACTTCCACTGCCCAGAGGTGTCTGCTCGCCACTGCGCACCCAGGCTGCTGCACCCCATCCACTTCCACTGCCCAGAGGTGTCTGCCCGCTGTTGCGCACCCAGGCTGCTGCACCCCATCCACTCCCACTGCCCGGAGGTGACTGTCCACCGCTGCGCACCCAGGCTGCTGCACCCCATCCACTCCCACTGCCCGGAGGTGACTGCCCACCACTGCACTAACAAGCCTCTCTGCTCACCTTTCGCAACTTGCGTGTAGAAAAGAGGGCCTACCTTGTGCCGCTGCAAGCCCCAAGCCCTGGGCCTGTGGACACGCACCCTGCATGTCATGCAGCCCCACTCCGCAGGCCACCAGGTCTCACATTTGGTGCTGGGTCTTGATTTCGCCATGGCAGAGGACATACCAGTGCACCAGGCTTTTCATCGCAGGCTGCACACCCACTCAGCCCTTGCGGTGCCACTAACTCTGTGACCAGCGAGGTGACGCCACATGGTGGTAGGCCTGCGCTGTCTGATGGCTCAGGCCTACACTGCGGTCCAGCAGGGCACACAAAACCTGAGCTGTCCAGGCCGCCGGGATGGGCCATCACCTCAAGCTGCATACCCCCTCAGCAGTTACGGTACCCGTACCTCAGTGGACCGAAAGTCACCGTCCCGTGCCGGTGTGCCTGTGCCGGCCGCAGTGTATTCGGTGCGATCAACTCTGAAATGGCGTCGAGTACGTGCGCCCGGTCTTTTTTATTGGTAGGGTCACGTGTCTTGTGACGCGTGTGCTGGATGGGTGTGGTGTGGGTGTATACTAGCTGTGAGGGAGTGGTTGTGGCGTACTGACAACTAGGGTGTGACCAGCAGATCACTGTAATGAAAATCTGGGCCATGTAGCATTGCTGTCCTTCCCTGTAAGCGTAAGCGGAGTGGGCTGGCCTGGCATATGCCAGTCCTGTGCGAGGCTGTGAAGAATGACTCCGGAGCTATGGGCGTGTCTCCGTCCTGGTCTGTATGAGGAATCAACTGATGCGGGTGTCCCTGTTGTAGTGCTGACGTCACCCGGGTGGCAAGCTCCAATGTGTCACTCTGTGAGCCAAGTCCCACAACATGGCCAACATGGAAGGTACGAGGAATCACTGACCCTACATTCATCCATAGTTCCACACATGAAAGATGGTGGACATGACACATCTGTGTGGATATGAATGTTTATGCACATTCAGTGGAGTGTTGCAGCTGTAGCAATACAGGGCCATGGAAAGTTTAAGTTTAAGTTTTTGGCACATGGAGGGCAGCCAATTAGAGCCAAGCTTGTGTTTGGGGTTAGGCTGCGCCAACATATGTACTTATAGAATTACTCCGCCAATCCCCAAGCACTTATAAATTCACTGTACACTCTCCTTGCAGTACTGTAATGATCCAGTCTCTACGTACGTACTTGTACAATGATCGAGAGAAAGTTACATAACCGAAGTTTTCCCCACTGCCAGAGGTAACATGGTTGCATACGCTGTCCACAGCACAATGTAATGTGGTAGGGCCCAGGGGCGGCATCTTGCATACATAATGAACACACGGACACAGATAGATAGTGGAACTGGGTACGGGCACGTGCGCTCGACACATTTTTATTACCAGGGTCACATGTCCAGTGACGTCTGTGCTGGATGCGTGTGGGGTGAGTGTAAGCCAGCCCTCCGGGAATGGTTGGTGCTGGCAACAAGTACAACAGTAATCATTGGATCAGACACATAGATTCAATCATAAAGGGTCAATGATTTGTGCTGCACTAAGGTAGGTGCAACAGATGTGAAATAATACACAGAACATTGTATCGTAAAGGGTCCATGACTTGTGGTACACTGAGGTAGGGGCAACAGATGTGAAATTATACACAAAACATTGTATCATAAAGGGTCCATGAGTTGTGCTGCACTGAGATAGGGGCATCAGAAACATTCAGCGTGTGCGCAGCCAGCGATGATGTGTGGTGCGGGCGAGCCACACTGGGAGCAATGTCTGTTGCCTACTGGACTGAGTCATCTGCAATCGCGACTCGATGTGAATTGTGAGCCCTGCTATCCGCAGTGTAGATCGAAGGCAGTAGTCAGCACAGACATCGAAGAATGCTTTTAGTCACTTCCTGTTTACAAAATTTCGAGGACATAGAGTACAATTCTGTCTGCAATAAATAAATCATGTCTCAATTTAAATTGTGAGCTCTGCTAACCGCAGTGTAGGTGTATGGAACAAAAGATGAAACATTTATGGAATACACTGTCGAAATATGTAGGTTTCAGGGACGTTATAGTCAGTTGCCTACTGAACTCTGAAATTAATGAATGAAGACTGAATTTGAATTGTGAGCCCTGCTGAGCACAGTGTAGGCCAGAGGCTGCGGTCAGGAAGGGCCTACAGCCACGTGGCGTTGACTTGAGCTGCATACAGTTAGTGGTACGTGTGGCGCTCAGCGTGTGCACAGCCAGCGATGATGGAATGTCTCTTGCCTACTGGACTGCTTCATCTGCAATCGCGACTCGATCTGAATTGTGAGCCCTGCTGACCACAGTGTAGGCCGGAGGCAGTGGTCAGGAAGAGTCCACAGCCACGTGGCGTTCACTTGAGCTGCATAGAGTTAGTGGTAGGTGTGGCACTCAGCATGTGCGCAGCCAGCGATGATGCAATGTGTCTTGCCTACTGGACTGCGTCATCTGCAATCGCGACTCGATCTGAATTGTGAGCCCTGCTGACCGCAGTGTAGATCGAAGGCAGTAGTCAGCACAGACATCAAGGAATGCTTTTTGTCACTTCCTCTTCACAAAATTCGAGGACATAGAGTACAATTCTGTCTGCAATTAATAAATCAAAACTGAATTCTAATTGTGAGCGCTGCTGTCCGCAGTGTAGACTGCCATTCAGTGTTCCTTTGGACTTGCAAGATGAAGTTGTTCATTGTACTAAAGCTATAACTGATATAAAACAAGTTCTTGAAGCAAGGATACTAAAAGGATATTATGTAGGTTTTAGGGACGTAATACTGAGTTGCCTACTGGACTCTGCAATTAATGAATCAAGAGTCAATTTTAAATGTGAGCCCTGATGACCGCAGTGTAGGCCGGAGGCAGCGGTCAGCAAGGGCCCACAGCCATGTGGCTTTGAGTTAAGCTGTACAGTTAGTGTCACCTGAAGCAACCAGCGTGTGTGGAGCCTGCGATGATGCGTGGTCCGGGCGGGCCGCACTGGTAGCAATGTCTTTTGCCTAATGAATTCTGTCTTAGTAAGTCCACGTGGCGTTGACTTGTGGTGCACTGAGTTAGTGGCACCTGAAGCACTCAGCGTGTGCGCAGCCTGCGATGATGCGTGGTCCGGCCGGGCCACACTGGTAGCAATGTCTTTTGTCTAATGAATTCTGCCTTAATAAGGCTACGTGGCGATGACTTGTGGTGCACTGAGTTAGTGGCACCTGAAGCACTCAGCGTGTGCGCAGCCTGCGATGATGCGTGGTCCGGGCGGGCCGCACTGGGAGCAATGTCTCTTGCCTACTGGACTGCGTCATCTGCAATTGGGACTCGATCTGAATTGTGAGCCCTGCTGTCCGCAGTGTAGATCGAAGGCAGTAGTCTGCACAGACATAAGTCTGTGGTGCTCTGCTGCTGGGTTCGCAGGGGGTCTGTGTCGAGGAGGCCGGCGGTCACGGTGGAGGCCTCGTGGCAGGGTGAGGGCTGCCGCCCTGGCAGACGTTTTGGCCTTCCCACAAGTGAACCACGCCCAGAGCCCCAGCCTATTTATTCATACTCCTACGCTGGAGTGGGGTAAGTTGGACCAGCCCACTCCGCTTCCGCTTCCAGGGGGGGACAACACAGCTACATGACCGAGATCTTCTCCACTGCCTGAGGTAACATGGTTGCGTCTATTGTCCACAACACTACAAGTACCAGCAGTATATGTCCACATGGAGAGGTTTGTGCTCTGCAAAGTGAGGTCTGTCCACCACATCACCGCTACACTTGGTATTGTGTGCATTTTTATTGATGGGTGACTTGCGTCCTTCACACATACTTGGTTGTCACATCTCCCAACATTCAGCTATTGTGTGGCTGAGGGACCATGCCGTTTTTGGAGGGTGCGCTGTCCTGTTCTGTGCTGCCTCGATGATAGTAGGGAGGGGGGTGGTCTGGGGGGAGGTCCTGAGGGTGATGGAAGTGGGTGTTGTGGCCTTCTGAGGTGTCGGAGCTGCATGGTCAGTAGCTCTATGACGTGTTGGTCTTTAGATGTGGTTATGGGCTGGGCTCCCTTTCACACTGTAGGTAGTCGTCCTGCTTTACACCAGTAAAAGGCAGATGTTAAATTCTTACTGTTATCGCCTGTTTTTGTATAGCACCCCAGATTTGGCTGCTCGTTGAAGTGGTGTTTTCGTGTTATTTTTGCAACTCTGCATATTATTAGCGTTAATTGTCGCTCTCATTTGTGGCGAATTTTTTTGCGGAAGCTATTGTTGGAAAACTGGCGATATCGGCTGTTTTCACTAGGTTGAGAATGGAATGATAATTTAAAATCCCTGAAAAAACCATAGGTTTAATGAACATTATAATTAGAAATTAGCATTTAAAAAATGTTTGAAATTCACTGAAAAAACCATAGGTTTCAGGCACGTTATAGTTAGAAATTAGCATTTAAAAAACCTTAGAAATTCACTGAAAAAACCATAGGTTTCAGGGACGTTATAGTTAGAAATTTGCATTTAAAAAACCTTTGAAATTCACTGAAAAAACCATAGCTTTCAGGGACGTTATACTTAGGTGGACATTTCACTCGTACAAAACCATAGAAATTCCACCGTTATAGTTAGTTCAGTTAACTATAACTCGCGCCCCCACAATGCACTGCTCATGACGTCACATATTACATCATTCATGGCATGGTCAGTGACATCACTGATGACATCACTGATGACATCTCAAATGACATCACTCATGACATCACTGATGACATCATCCACGTGATAATATGATGCACCTCATCACACCCTAATATAACCTTTAATACACCCACTGTAAAATACACACTACCATTTTCAAAACCATCCACACACCAATACCAGTTACTACATACTCACTCACTGATTCCTAGGTCTGCACACACATCCACTCATTCACGTATACAATCACTTATACATGCAGTCACTTATCAATACAACACTATCATATGCACTCATACACCTATTCAGACACTCACACACCGCCACTCATCCATGGAGTTACTCGCACACCTAGTCAGTCATGCAAATAATCAATCACACTCCCATTTACTCACCTAAACAGTTATACACACACCACCTCACTAATTCATACAGACAGTAACACATAGTTACTCTCTTATGTAATCACTGAAACAAGTACAGACTCATCCATACATGCCACTTTCACAATCACTCAGTCTCACATATAGTTATTTATATACACCATCACTCACATATACTTCCTTTTACATATGTAGTTACTCACATATGTACAACTGAGACATCCATTCACTCAGCAACACACCCATACACACACTTAGCCACCCATACAGCCCTTCACAGATGCACTCTTGAACCCATACACCCAGTGAATCACCTACTCACACATCTATGCACAGTCACACACCTCCAACCCACCCGCACACACACTCTCAGTCCCCCACCCAGTGAATCACCTACTCACACATCTATGCACAGAGTCACACACCTCCAACCCACCCGCACACACACTCAGTCCCCCATACAAATACTCAAGCAAACAATCAATAACCCATATAGACACTAATGTAGGTACTAACCAACCCATGTAGCAGCTTACACAACAACAGACAGATTGATACACACATTCACACAGTTTAGTCACTAACCCATGCATTCAGTAAGACACGTTTAATCAGTCACTTATACAATCAGTTACATACCTCCTAAATCCTCCATCCAGACACTTATACACCCACTCATTCTTCAATACACCTTGCCATATATATAAAACATATTTAAACTTTACAGAAACACACAGTCACTGGATGATGTCATCAGTGATGTCATCAGTGATGTCATTTGAGATGTCATCAGTGATGTCACTGACCATGCCATGAATGATGTAATGTGTGACGTCATGAGCAGTGCATTGCGGGGGCGCGAGTTATAGTTAACTAAACTAACTATAACAGTGGAATTTCTATGGTTTTGTACGAGTGAAATGTCCACCTATACCGTCCCTGAAACCTATGTTTTTTTCAGTGAATATATATATATATATATATATATATATATATATATATATATATATATATATATATATATATATATATATATATATATATGTATAACCTACTGGCAGTCGCCAGTAGGTAGTTATAGTTAGGAGCTAGTTTCAATAGGAAAAGCGTTTTTTGATTTGCCAATATCTTTGGCGCCGGTTGACAAATCTACGTGAAAATTTCAAAACTAATGGGGCGCTCCGGCCAGCTCCTGTCTTGATAGTTTTGGGGTGATTCGTCAAGCGGGGGCCAAGAGAAAAGGGGAGTCCCGAAACGCGCTTTCTCCATGTTAATTTCCATAGGCAATTTGGAGAAGGCTACAGTCCGAACTGCTGAACGGAATTACTCCAAATTTGGGAAAAAGGTAGCTCTTGGTTCAGAAAGCGTTCTTTTTTTTTTAATGGTGAAATCCGTTCAGTAGTTCCTGGAAATACATACATAAAAAAAGTCGATATCTGGTGACCGCGGTGGATCCACGAACCCTCCCGAGCACGAGCTTGATTCTGATTGGCTGCCAACACTGTCACAAGAAAAAAGGTTAAAAATGAAGAAAAGGGGGCAGGGTAGAAACACCCCCGGGGCCCAAAAAAGCATTTAAAAAAAAAAATTCTGCAGAATTCACATAGGACCAGCGAATCCGGCAGAAACTTAAAAAAAAAAACAAAGCGCAGGAGCTTCATTTGCTTTATGCCCCTGGGTGGGCCAGGTCCCAGGGTCAATGCAAAACTATGATGCGGGGCCTGCGGTGGCCCCCACATCCCCAGGGACCACCACCTTCCCTGGGCTTTGCTGATAATGTATAGGGGGCACACAGCCCCCCCGCAGCCCCGGGGACCGCCACCTCCCCGTAGCTTTTTTTATAGAAATGCGTGGGGGGGGCTTCTTCCCCGGGGCTAGACTCAAGATGGGAGGATGACCGCGTGGACCCCCTCATGGAGCCATGGCCCTGGGGACTGCCACCCCCAGGGCCGGCTCCAGCAATGTCTCGGGGGCCAATCCCCGGGTGATGGGGTCCCCGGGGCCAAAAATGGCCTGGGGAGGGGGCCGACCGGCCTCCCTCCCTTAATAAAAAATATATTGTTAAAAATTGCCGGTCCTCTGGGGATTGGGTCCCTGGAGCCAAAATGGGCCCATGGAACTGGGGGGCAATAATTTTTTATTTTTTTTCTCTCGTGATAGGAGTCCCGAACATATCACAGCTCTCAGCGTGGCCCACAGTGTAACTTTGCGGTGGATTCGCGGAGCCTCTTAAATAAATAATTAAATAGTAAACAATTTATAAGGTAGAGTTGCAGTTGTGAAGTTTTTTTTTTTAGAGCTATTGAGATTGAAGTTCATAAAAACATTAAAACTGAGAGAGTTAGAAAAAATATTCAAAAATATAAATTATAAGTTAAAATTGGAAAGTGAATTGTGTTGTAGTACATTGAATTTGTGCATTTGTTTGGGGATTCGCGACGAGTTCGCAAATCCATTAAATATTTAGAAAGAGTATACATGCTTAAAAATATATCTCTTTCACTGTCGGAATATAGGTTGGCTCTAAGAAGAGTTGTTGTGTTCATTATTATGACTCTGTTCCAGCTACATGTAAGTGCGGATGCACAGCTTAAGGTTGTTGATCTGTGAATTGAACTCCATTACTTCTGTAGATCTGATGCATGTGAAAAAGTAGGTTGTTTTTATAAATAGAGCCCATGTTATGGTCTCATAGGTAAGCAGAAGCAGCTTTATTGACATTCTTCCTAGCTTTCTCAATCTGTGGACAGAATTGATTTGACCACTTCCATTTCTGTCTTTGCCATATATTTGAGTATACAAGACAGTGTGAGGGAAAATGGACATCAGTTGTGAAAAGGTATCCTTCATTAGGATTTCCAATCCTACCCCAGTGAATGTGCCGAGGTCATTGCCACCACAGTGCACAATCATGAGGTCAGGGGTTGGGGAAGCAAAAGGTTTTATGCAAAGACAGCAATTGGTGCCACTTTAATACTCTCTGTGCAAACCAATTAATATCCACATTTTGCAAACCTAGGTCTTTGTCAATACCTCTGTGTTCAGCATACCTTTTGCACCAGAAAATATAGCTGTGCCCTACAATCCATACTTTAAGCATTTTGAAGGGATGTCTGGAAGAAATCAAAAGATGTCTGTAGCTGAGAGCTGAGGTAGTCAGTTGGTAGAATGAGAGGTATCTAAAATGGAGGAGAAGATGCTGTTTTTGAGAAAACCGATAACTGATTGGCAATTCATCAACATTGTGCACTCAAAAATAAGATGCATGTTACTTTGCTGAAAAAGTATGTTTCTGATTGGTTATGGAAAAAAGGTACAGTAGAGTGGATAAGATAATATTTTGTAAAAGTCAACCACACCTGCTGTTTGCATTTGTAAGCTGGTGTGCTGCATTTCAAAATATGGTGAACTTGTGACCTGCTGGTACAGTTGAATGTTGCAGAAAGTGTTACTTTGGAAACTAGTATTAAAGAGAATGGGGGAAGGGTTGAAACTTAACTGTGGTTTTAAAATATGAAATTCTAAGTTAAATATAAGTGATATGGTACTGAAGTAAGATTTCCCAAATCAGTACTATGTTTAGAAGTGGTGTGTTCATAAAAAATAATAGTAGTATTATTGGAAATAGGTTTTTGAACTCCCGTAGGGGTTCGCAACTCCTTCGTGATGCTACAGTGCAGCACTGCAGTGGAGTGGCGACTACAATAAATTACAGAAGCCCCCACGGACCCCTGACCGCCTCACATCTTCCACAGAGCCGCCATCGCACCCGAACTACACTGCACCATCAACGCCACCTTCAAATCTGGCATCTTCCCTGATGACTGGAAGCAGGCTGAGGTCAAGCCCCTCCTCAAGAAACCCTCGGCTGACCCGACGGACCTGAAAACTACCAGCCCTTCTCTCCTTCCCTTCGCAGCCAAAGTCACTGAGTAATTCATCAAGGGACAACTTACCACCTTCATCGAAGAAAACGCCAACCTCGACTCCTACCAGTCTGGATTCTACAGCAACCACAGCACCGAGACCGCCCTCCTCACCGCCACCAATGACATACGCATGATACTTGACCAGGGACACACCGCGGCCCTCTTCCTGCTAGACATATCCGCTGCTTCGACACCATCTCCCACCACACTCTTGCAACCAGACTCCATGGCGCTGGCATACGGGGATCCGCCCTCGACTGGATCTGCTCCTTTCTCACCGGCAGAACCCAAAGGATCAGACTCCCACCCTTCCTCTCCGAACCCACAGAGATCAACTGTAGAGTACCCCAAGGATCATCGCTCAGCCCCACGCTCTTCAACATCTACATAGCCCCCCTCGCCGCCATCGTCAGACAGCATGGGCTCAGCATAGTATCCTACACCGATGACACCCAGATCATCCTCTCCCTCACGAAGAACCTCGAAGACACCAGACTCAGCTTCCAAGAAGGAATGAAAGACGTTGCAGCCTGGATGAGCAACAACTGCCTAAAACTGAACTTGGAGAAGACAGAGGTCCTCGTCCTTGGACCCTCCCCTACTGCATGGCCCTCCACCCTTGGAAACCCACCCACCCGACGGACCACGTCCGGAACCTCTGCATCATTCTAGACTCCTCCCTCACCATGACTCGCCAGATCAACGCCGTCGCCTCCACCTGTTTCAACTCCCTCCGCGTTCTCCGCAGGACTTTCAAGTGGATCCCCCCTGTAGCCAGAAAGACCATCACCCCGGCACTCATTACCAGCAGACTGGACTATGAAAACGCCCTCTACGCGGGAATCAACAAATCCCTGCTAGAGAAACTCCAGACCATCCAGATCACCACAGCCAGACTCATCCTCGGCACCGCACGACATGAGCACATGAATCAACACCTGCGAGACCTCCACTGGCTCCCCGTCGAGAAGAGAGTAACTTTCAAGCTACTCACCTATGCCTAAAAATGCCTCCACAACATCGTACCCAAATACCTCAACAAAAGAATCTCTTTCCAGGTACCCAAAAGAAACCTCCACTCTGCTGACCTCACCCTAGCAATAACCCCAAGCATCGGCAGAACCAGAGCTGGGGGAAGAGCCTTCTCCTATGTCGCAGCAAAAGCCTGGAACAAACTCCTAGTCTACATCAGACGCTCCCCACTCTGCACACCTTCAGGAAGAGCCTCAAGACCTGGATTTTTGTCTGACACCGAGCTGTACCCCCCCACCCCCCAGCGCCTTGAGACCCTCAAGGGTGAGTAGTGCGCTTTAAAAGCCCTTGATTGATTGAATGATTGATTTTGGGTAGTTTTAGAAGAGAGTAATAAAAGGGTTAATATGTGTAACCAATAGAAAAGGGTTTTAAAATTTGAAATACTGAAGCAAGCATTTTGATTTGTTACTTACATTCATTTGTGTGCAAAATGAGAGGGAAAGTTTGCCATTACTGGTTTTACCTTGTTGAGAGTGATGCAGTACATTTATTGTATTGGAAAGAAAATCTTTTAGGAGTTTCTGACATTTTTGTCAATCTGTATTAGTATTTCAGAGGTGAGTTACATATGTGTAAGGTGTGTTATGTATTGTGTAGGAGTGGTTCAGTGTTTGTAATGATATTTTTAACTTTGTGATGCATTATTTATAAAGCTTGCAAAGCATTAGAGAAATGTGATGTTTGAAATATGTTACTAAATGTACAAATGTGTATTGTAAGAAGATTTAAATAAGTTGTGCATACTAATATGTGTACGCCCTGAGTGTCTAATGAAAGTGGTAGAGAAAAATGATGTTTAAAACATGTTCACAGATGTATTAAACTGTATCCCAGGGTGAACACATGCAGTCATCCAATCACTCAGGCACAACCCATGCACTCATCCAAAGACTCAGCCATATCCATGCATACCTCCATTCACTGAGGCACTACCCATGCACTCATCCAATGATTAAAACACTATCCTTTCACACATTCATTCACATAGGTACTATGCATACACCCATCCAATCACTAAGATTCTACTCATGCACTCATTCAATCATGTACACCTTACTCTAGCACTGTTCCAATCACTCAGGTGATACCCATAGACACACCCATTCACCCAGGCACTACCCATTCACTAATGAATTACCCAGGGCCAACCCATGCAGTCATTGAAACTAACAGACACTATGAATGCACTCATCCAATCACACAGGGACTACCCATACACTCATTCATTTACTCAGGCATTACCCATGTACTCATCCAATGCACTACCCTTGCTCTCATTCATTCACTCATGCACTACCCATACACTTATCTAACCACCCAGGCATTACCCTTGCACTCCTCCATTCACTCAGGCACTACCCATGCACTCATCTGTTCACCTAATCACTACCGTTGCACACATCCATTCACTCAGGTTCTACGCATGCAGACATCGCATCAACCAGGCACTACCCATGCACTTATCAAAAGACTCAGTCAGTACCCATGCACTCATCTTTTCTCTTATGCACTACCCATGCATTTGTCCAATGACCCAGGCATTATCCTTGGACTCATCCTTTTATGCAGGCACTACCCATGCACTTATTCAATCACCCAGGCACTACCCATGTACTCATGCAATCACTCAGGCACTATACTTGCACTCAACCATTCACTGAGACACTACCCATGCACTCATCCAATCGCCATGGCACTAGTCTTCCACTCATCCATTCACTGAGGAACAACACATTTGCTCATCCATTCACTCAGGCACTACCCATGCACTCATCCAATGACAAAGGCTGTACACTTGCACTCAAGCATTCACTGGGGAACTGCCCATGCACTCTTCCTTTTACTCAGGCACTACCCATGCACTTATTTGTTCACCCAGGCACTACTGTTGCACTCATCCGTTCACTCACCACTACTCATGCACTCGTCCATTCACTTAGGAACTACCCATGCACTCCTCCATTCACTTAGGCACTTCTCATTCACTCATCTGTTCACCTAAGCACTTCTCTTACCTCTTTCTGTACCTCTCTTGCCTCTTTCTGCACTTCTCTTGCTTCTTTCTGCACTTCTCTTGCTTCTTTCGGCACCTCTCTTGCTTCTTTCTGCACCACTCTTGCCTCTCTCTGCACCTCCCTTGTATCTTTCTGTACCCCTGTTCCCTCTTTCTGTACCTCTCTTGCCTATTTTTACAGTTCTCTTGCCTTTTTCTGCACCTCTGTTGCTTCTCTCTGCACTTCTCTTGCCTCTTTCTGCACCCCTCTTGCCTCTTTCTGCACCTCTGTTGATTCTTTCTGCACTTCTGTACCTTCTTTCTGCACTTGTCTTGCTTCTTTCTGCAGTTATCTTGCCTCTGTCTGCACTCCTTTTGCTTCTTTTAGCAGCTCATTTGCCTCTTTGTGCTCCTCTATTGCTTTTTTCTGTACTTCTCTTGCTTTTTTTGTACACTTGTCTTGCTTCTTTCTGCACATGTCTTACCTGTTTCTGCAGCTCACTCTTTTCTTCCTGCACCTCTCTTGCCTCTTTCTGTACCCCACTTGCCTCTTTCTGCACCTCAATCTCTTCTGTCTGCACCCCTCTTGCCTCTTTCTGCACTCCTTTTCCTTCTTTCTGCATCTGTCTTGCCTCTTTTAGCACCTCTCTTGCCTCTTTCTGCACTTGTCTTGGCTCTTTCTGCACCTCTCTTGCCTTTTGATGCACTTCTCTTACCTCTTTCTGTACATCTGTTGCTTCTTTCTGCACTTCTCTTGCCTCTTTCTGCACTTCTTTTGTCTTTTTCAGCACTTCTCTTGCCTCTTTGTCCACCTCTGTTGCTTCTTTCTGTACCTCTCTTGCTTCTTTATGCACCCCTCTTGCCTGTTTGTGCACTTTTCTTTCCTTTTTCTGCACCTTTCTTGCCTCATTCTGTATCTCTCTTGACTTTTTCTGCACTTCTCTTGACTCTTTCTGCATCTCTCTTGCTTCTTACTACACTCTCGTTTCCTCTTTCTGTACCTCTTTTGCCTCTTTCTACACCCTCTTTTTCCATCTCTGCTGCTTCTTTCAGCACTTATCTTGGTTGTTTCCTAACCCCTTTTGCTTGTTGGTGCACCCCTCTTCCTTCTTTCTGCACCTGTATTGCCTCTTTCTGCATCTCTCTTGCCTTTTTCTACATTTCTCTTGCCTCTTTCTGCACCTCTGTTGGATCTTTTTGAACTGCTCTTCCTTCTCTGTGCACTTGTGTTGCTTCGTTCTGCACTTGTCTTGCTTCTTACTGCATCCGTCTTGCCCCTTTGTGCACTCCTCTTTTGTCTTTCCGCACGTCTTTTGCCTCTTTCTCTATATCTCTTCCCTCTTTCTGTACTTCTCTTGCTTCTTTCTGCACCTGTATAGCTTCTTTCTGCACCGTTATTCCTCTTTCTGCACTCTTTCCTCTCTCTGCACTTCTCTTGCCTCTTTCTGCACTGCTCTTGCCTCTTTCTGCACTGCTCTTGCTTCTTTCTGCACTTCTCTTGCTTCTTTCTGTACCTTTCTTCCTCTTTCTGTACTTCTCTTGTCTCTTTCTGTACCCTTCTTCCTCTTTCTGCACCTCTCTTGCTTCTTTCTGCACCCCTCTTGCCTCTTGCTGCACTCCTCTTCCCTCTTTCTGCACTTATATTGCCTCTTTCTGCACTTCTCTTGCCTCTTTCTGCACCTCACTTGCCTTTTTATGCACTTCTCTCACCTCTTTCTATACCTCTGTTGCTTCTTTCTGCACTTCTCTTGCCTCTTTCTGCACTTCCCTTGTATTTTTCAGCACTTGTCTTGCCTCTTTGTCCACATCTGTTGCTTTTCTCTGCACCTCTCTTGCTTCTTTCTTCATGTCTCTTGACTTGTTATATACTTCTCTTGACTGTTTCTGCACCTCTGTTGGTTCTTTCTGCACTTCTGTACTTTCTTTCTGCACTTGTCTTGCTTCTTTCTGCACCCCTCTTGCCTGTTTCCACACTCCTGTTTCCTCTTTCTGTACCTCTTTTGTCTCTTTCTACACCCTCTTCTTTCATCTCTGTTGCTTTTTTCAGCACTTATCTTGGTTGTTTCTTAACCCCTTTTTGCTTGTTTGTGCACCCCTCTTCCTTCTTTCTGCACCTTTATTGCCTCTTTCTGCATCTCTCTTGCCTTTTTCTACATTTCTCTTGCCTCTTTCTGCACCTCTGTTGGTTCTTTTTAAACTTCTCTTCCTTCTTTGTGCACTTGTGTTGCTTCTTTCTGCACTTGTCTTGCTTCTTACTGCATCCATCTTGTCTTTTTCTGCACTCCTCTTTTGTCTTTCTGCATGTCTCTTGCCTCTTTTTCCATATTTCTTCCTTCTTTCTGCACCTGTCTAGCTTCTTTCTGTACCTTTCTTCCTCTTTCTGCACTCGTAGCTCTCTCTACACTTCTCTTGCGTCTTTCTGCACTGCTCTTGCCTCTTTCTGCACTTTTCTTGCTTCTTTCTGTACCTTTCTTCTTCTTTTTTCACTTCACTTGCCTCCTTCTGTACCCTTCTTCTTCTTTCTGCACCTCTCTTGCTTCTTTCTGCACCCCACTCTGTTCTTTTTGTACCCCTCTTGCCTCTTTCTGCACTCCTCTTCCCTCTTTCTGCACCTCTCTTACCTCTTTCAGCATCTTTCTTTCCTCTTTCTCCACACACTTCTCTTGTCTCTTTCTGCACCTCTCTCCCCATTTTTATGCACTTCTCTTGCCTCTTTTTATTCCTCTGTTGCTTCTTTCTGCACTTTTCTTGCCTCTTTCTGCACTTCTCTTGTCTTTTCAGCATTTGTCTTGCCTCTTTGTCCACCTCTCTTGCTTCTTTCTGTAGCTCTCTTGTCTCTTTCTGCACCTCACTCTCTTCTATCTGCACCTCTCTTGCCTCTTTCTACACCTCTCTATTCTTTCTGCACCTCTCTTGCCTATTTCTGTACCTCACTCTCTTCCTTCTACACATCTCTTGCTTCTTTCTGCATTTGTCTTGCTTCTTTCTGTACACATCTTGCCTCTTTCTGTACCTCTCTTGTCTCTTTCTTCACCTCTCTATTCTTTCTGCACCTCTCTTGCCTATTTCTGCACCTCACTCTCTTCCTTCTACACATCTCTTGCTTCTTTCTGCATTTGTCTTGCTTCTTTCTGCACACATCTTGTCTCTTTCTGTACCCCTCGTCCTTCTTTCTCTACCTCTCTTGCCTTTTTCTGCATTTTCTCTTGCCTCTTTTTCACTTGTGTTGCTTGTTTCTGCACCTCTATTGCTTCTTTCTACACTTTTCGTGTCTCTTTCTGCACCTCGGTTGCTTCTTTCTGCACTTCGTTTGCCTCTTTTTGCACCTCTCTTGCCTTTTTTAGTAGCTACCTTGCTTCTTTGTGTACTTCTTTTGGTTGTTTCTACAGCTCTCTTGCTACTTTCGGGTGTCTGCTTGAAATGGGACCAGTAGGAGCATGTTCACATGCATAAATTGTGTGAGAATAGATCTACAAATAGACACATACCTCAGTCACAAGAGCATGCAGACATTTCAACTTTACAGTCTGCAGTTTCCATTTCAAGCAGACACCTAAATTAATGCAGCCTACTTTGAGTGTACCTTTTCACACACTCATGTGTAGTAGCCTAATCACTAATCCCTCTGCAAACATGTCTTAAATCTCACTTTTCTCTTGCAGGTTCACTATTCTTTGACTTTCTGAATGTTAGGCACAGCCAAATTTAAAACAGCATTCCTTCTCATGTTACTTTTGTAAGTCTTACCATATTGGTGAAGTTATGCATGCGTGTGTCTGTAGCTTTTAGTAGTGGCATGATACATAAAAAGTAACATACAAATACTAGAATATCTGAGTTTTACTTCATACGCTATCTAAATTTGTGTAGAAAAAGCTGTATATATTCCTTTCTGTTCATAAAACAGGGTATGTAGGTATTGAAAGGTCTATTTGAGAGGCTCTATAACAGCTACATATGTAGGACATGTCTGTTTGTGTAAGTGAATGACAGAGCACAACTGAGAAGATTTGTGTACCTGTATGAGAAGCTATCAACTTTTTAATCTAGCATTTTCAGATGCATAACAGATGTGAGAAAACATGTACAAGTGGACACATACTTCAGTTTCAAGAGCATGTACACCTTTAAACTTGAGAGATTGCATTTCCCATTTCAAGCAGATACCTAAGTTTATATGACCTACTTGAAGAGTACGTTTTCACAGACTCATACAAAGTAGCCTTATTACTAATCCCCCTGGCAAGATGTCTTAAAAACACACTTTTCTCTTGCACCTTCACTATTCACCGAGTACTCTGAATGTTAGGTCTAGCCAAATGTAAAACAGCAATTCTTCTTGTGTGACTGTTTAAATGTCTGTGTGCTCTTCTGACAGGTTTACTAATATGCAATGTATGATATCCTACATATTTCGTTGTTCTGGAGAGATTGCTAATGTAATTCTATGCAATTGGTTATTTATTATTGTGAATATTAATATATAATTATTTGTAAATGTTATAATTGTGTAACAAAGTATTAAAACTTTTCTTTCCTTTTTAGATATTTTCTTTTTTTGGGATAAAAATTGAAGATGGCAAGAAAAGATCAAAAGAGAAGAAAATAAAAAAAGCATTATTACTTAAAGAAAACTGAAAAGAGGAAATAAGATGAAGCGGATAATGTTAGACAGGAAAAGAAGTCTTCTGGTAAGTGAACTAAACAGTTTGTTAAAAGAATTTTACAGAGTGTAAACTAATTTTCAAATGTTGAAAAGAAAAAGAAAAGTTCTACAACAAATCAGAAGGAAAAAAGGACATGATAAAACAAAATCATGTTATGGGAAAACAATGCATATTGAAAGAAGGCTAAAAAAACATAAAGATATAAGGAGGAGAATGTTTAGAAGTAGAGTACTACAAAATTTAGTGAAAGACTGTAAAAAAGATAAAAAGAGCAGCAGTTTATAAGAAAAAGTAACAGATTGAAAGTGTAGTAGATAAAGCTTTTGAAATAAAACGAAAATGATTTATATTAATTTTGAAGACAATGAGAACATTGGATAAAACAATGGTGTTTATGAAGGAGAAATGCAAAAGAAAGAGACTTGTTAATAGAAGTAACTTTTGTAAAGCTTTCACTGGTAAATGGATGCACCACTTCCAGTACTTAGCCTTTCTTTAATGAAGAAAGCTATTTTCAACAGAACACATTAGTACATGCAGTTGATACTAGTGGTCGATGCTATGAGATGAAAGATGGTTCTCTCACTCCAAAAGAAAAAATAGTTCTTAGGAATGTGGAAGAAGTAATAGTTGAGGACGTTCAAGGGAGGCATACACAAGCTCCTGTATATAAGTGGGATTGTAGCAGTATTTGTAGTATTCGACAGGCATCTATTGACATATTATGACGTGTTTTGCGAGGATATGCCAAAAAAAGTGTTAAACAGAAGATTAAGATGTTACAAGGACTAGATCCATGCAAGATGAGAAAATAGACTAACTTTTAGGGTCATTCTCTGGCTTGTCATTCAAGAAAACTGTGTCAAAGTACTTTTCATCATTTAAGAATGTTAGCAATACACCACTCAGAAATGTGAAGTTATTAAGGAGACTCTACTATGTAAAAACTCCTGAATTATGTTTAAATTAAATGAACACAGCTCTTTTGCACAGTTCAGTATCAGATGTACAAAAAGTTTGTGATGATATACAGTTTCGTTTTTTTGGTTCACAAGAGGATTGTAGAGAAAGTGAGATGTTGAAGAACACGGGAAAGAGATTAGTATTGACGAGTTTTCAGAAGAAATTACAAAGTTTAAGACAGTTTCATCTGAAAAACCAAACTATGGGGCTCATTATGATGGCGGAAGGACCGCCACTGCCGGGCCGGCGGTGGCGGTCCTTCCGCCATCATACTGAAAATTCCCACCACCAAATTAGGATGGTGGTGGGAATCCCAATGGTTCCGCATCCGCCATGGTTCCGCAAGGCGGTCCTTTTCCGCCCACCTTGTGGAACCCGGAACCAGGGCAACTTTGTGGCGGTGCCGTGCAGGCAATGCCGTAGGGATTACGGTATCCCTTTCCGCCGGTCTTTTTGCGGCGGATATCCCGCCGCAAAAAGACAGGCAGAGACTGGCTTTGGGGGCCTGTTGTGGGCCCCCTCTGTGTGTGGGTGGGAGGGATGCACTGGGGGGGTACCCCCCTGCATTTCCCTGCACTGCATGGCAGGCACCACGTGGTGCCTGCAACGTAGTGCAGGGAAATGCTCAGCATGGCCTTTTGACATTGGGGACGGTGCTGCAGCAAGCAGCACCGTCAGCAATGATAAAAGGCCAGGATGCGCCTGCCAGTATGGCGGGCGCATCCTAACTGCACTGGTGGGACCGCCGCACATCTGGCGGGTGTTCCCAGCACCGATATGATGGCGGACGGACTGATGTCCGCCTGCCATCATAAAGAGCCCCTATGTTTGTATTTGTTGTCGACGTACTCACTATAGAAGTCAAACTAGGAATGTTGATTAATATTTAAAAAGTGAAAAGGAAAACAATGATAAGTGGCAGTTTGGTGCTTATTTGTTGGTAGAAGGTCAGTTTGAGTTGGCTACTGATCAAGTTATTTGTAAATACTGTTACAACAAATTAGCAGAGAACAAAATGCCAGCTAGAGCAGTACATAACAACTTAGAGTTGGTAGCTATTCCTCAGGAACTGGCAGATTTGAATGCATATGAGTCTATTCTAATTTAATCTGTATATCCATTTCAGGCCATAGTTCGTATGGAGCCTAAAACAGGTAAGCTGCCACCAACAGATTTACAAAGAGGTCTGAAAGGAAGAGTTGTGTACTTACCTTTAGATTTTAAGAAAAATATTGAAACTGTAGGTGTAGACAGGGAGGAAAATGAGCCAGTAGTTATTCTAGTAAATGGTGTACCAACAAAGAGTCGAAAAATATGGCAAGAATTTGTAGATGTTAATAAACTTCAAAAGGCTACATTATATCTGGTACAGAATAATATTTATTATAAGAATGTAAATGTTGATGAACAGGTAATATGCTTGTAAGATGAAACAGAAATTTCAAGTGGCCAAATAGAAAAAGTGGACAAGTCCAGGAGTGAAGAGATTTATGAACATTATACTATACATCCTCTACATTCAAAAGAAATGATAGGAAACAGTATTGAAATATTTCAAATGAAGGAAGCAAAGGGAACTTCCATGAGTGTATGGGAAAAAAGTTTAGAAGCTTGTTGTTTTCCAGAGCTATTCCCCACTGGAGAAGGTGGACGATTTGATGAGCGAGCTGTATGGATTCCAGCTTCAGAATACCGCTTGACAAGATTGTACTCGGAAGATACAAGATTTCGACAGTGCATTCCATATACATTTCATCTTCTGTTTGAGTGATTTAGCTGCACTTTCATATGCAGTGAACCACATATTAAAAACAGGAGTTTATCTTCCACATATTTGTGCAAAAGAATTCCTTGGCAAAGTTCAACAAAGAGATGAAAATTTAGAATCTCAGTTAATTCATTTGATGGAGTATCAACGTGGTACCAATGAATATTTGTTTCGTCGTCACAGTGAACTTAAATGTATGTTAAGAAACTTAGGTACCCCTACATGTTTTGTAACTCTTAGCTGTGCTGTATATACGTGGGTAGATTTACTTGAATTTCTACGAGAAGCAAATTCAAATGTTAAAAACATTGAATTAAAGACAGCTGGAGAACTGTGATCCTTGGAGCCTGTAAATGTGTGCAGATATTTTAATCATAGGTTTCAAGCTATGATGTCATTTATCTGCAATAAAAATATTCCACCTCTTGGAGAGGTAACAGATTTCTTTTGGAGAAAGGAGTACCAAGCCAGAGGTGCTCCTCATATACACATGCTATTATGGATAAAGAATGCTCCAAAATTTGGAACTGATACTGATGAAACTGTTTTGTCTTTCATCAAACAGTATGTTACATGTGCCATTCCAAGAGAAGGAGGAGAAAAGAGCTTGAGACAACAAGTTTTACGGTTTCAAAATCATCAATGTGGGAAATACCTCCGCCAGAAATACAAGTGTAAAGGGAAATTTTATACAAAATGTCGTTTTGGATTCCCACGTCCAATAATTTCTAAAGGAAGAGTAAGTCGTTTTTTGTCAGCAGTAAGGCATACAATAACTCGGAAATCTCCGAAGAATACATACAACTTAAATAGAACCGAAGATTCAAAATACATTAATGACTGCGATCCAGTTATTTTGAAAATGTGGAATGCAAACATGGATATTCAATATGTTGCAGATAATTTGATTGCTGTTGATCGCTATGTTACATCATATATAACCAAATCTGAAAATACAGAGATGAAAGAAATGTGGGAAGAAATTTTACAAGAGAAGAGCCTTAGTAAGAAAATGTACAGCTTTAGCCTGAAAATGCTTTTCCATCAAGAGATTGGATCCTATGAATATTCAGATCGCTTGAGCTCTGCATGTTTATATTCAATGTCAAGAGGAATCATTTGGGTAAGTTTAGGTCTTGCCTCCACACAAAATAGAGTATTGAAATTGTTACAAGAAATCGAATACTTAGCACAGAATGTATCAGAAAGTACAGATATTGTTAAAACTAATATGTTGGATACATACTATCCCAAAAGGAGCCCACATCTCGAAAATCTATGTCTGTATGAAATACTTCAACATTACAGCTTTAAAAGAAAAGTTACAGAAAATATAAAAGAAGAAAAATATGCAGTAATTGAATGTGACGGATGTTTGGTAAAACATGCCAAAGGAAATCTTATTAACTAGAGAAAACTCAGTTGCGAAAGTCCAGATAAGAGGGAATTTTTCTATTTAGCACTTCTGCAATTGTTCAAGCCTTGGCGTAGTGAAGCAGAATTACTTGGATATTTTGACTGCTATGAAGATTCTTTTAATGCAAGTAAAGATAGCATTCAGTGCACAATTTTCCCTGCATATCTACAAATGTTAAATGATGAGATTGAACAAGAAAGAACTATTGCAGCTGAAATAGCTAGAGAAAGTTCTCAAGATAGTCAAAGATCTGGTCCACTGAGTCAAGATCCACTGGGACAACCAATTATCGAAAATGAAGCAGCAATAGCCATGAATGAGGTACAAACTGCAATACAACAAGCACAACAGGATATTATTCAGTTGGAAAAGTTAGAAGAAGAACTAAATATTGAACAGAAAGAAATATATCTACAACTCAAACAACAGATACAACATGGTTTGCTGCATGAAAAAAATGCCAATGTTCAACATTTAAACCTATTCTAATGTACATCAGTGGTCAAACTGGAACAGGAAAAAATTTATTAATTAAAGTTTTGACCAGTTATCTACACAAAACTACAGAATCACATTTATCTTGTGTTGTAACAGCTCCAACTGGATTAGCAGCACACAACATTAAAGGGATTACTTTACTTTACTTATGCTACCAGTTGAACATGATAATACATTGGAATATCAGAAGCTATCTGGAGAAGCTTGTTATGAAGTGTCAAGAGTATTGAAGAAAATGAAACTCTTAATCATTGATGAGGTGAGCATGGTCTCAAACTTAATGCTTGCCTTTGTATACTTGAGAATGCAACAGATTTTAAAAACAGATTACGATGTTCTGTTTGGAGGAAAACATTTAATTGAATTCGGAGATTTACTACAACAAACTCCTGAAAAAGGACAACCTGTTTTTAAAACACTTGTCCACGAAGACTCTAGGAAATCTTTCGGAAGTATTGCAAGTGTGAACATTTGGTTACATTTTGAATATAAAGAACTTGTTAAGAATATGCGACAAGCAAGTGATGAAGATTATGGAAATATTCTTAAAGAAATAAGAATTGGCGTCTTGACGAAACATGGCAAACAAGCTTTAGAAAGTCGGCTACTAAGGAACTTGTTTACAACTCGAAACACTGCAGCTGAAGTAATGTACATTATGCTTGGAGAAAAGAAGTCTATAGTTTGCCTAATGCCTAAACTGCAAGAGTGTTTTACATTTAATCAACAACTTTTGAAACTGGAAAAACAACAAATAGCGGAAATTGAAGTTATTGATAAAATTGAACACCAGTGAGTGACTATTCTGCTTACAGAGAAACTACAGGCTAAATTGCATTCTTTGGAAAAGTCTGTATTTAAAACTGCAGGCTTAGAAAAGACTTGACATGTATATATAAACTGTTGGGTAATTTTACAGCGTAATTTGAATGTAGAAGAAGGTTTAGTAAATCGAGCAATGGGAAAAGTTGTTGATTTTGGAAAATTTCATAATAGAGATGGAATAGAATTTTTGGTTTATAAAATTTGATCAGATTAAAGAGGTAAGACAGATTGGGTGTTGTGTTGTACGTTTTTTGCTTGTAAAAGATTTGTAGAAAACAGTTTCCTCTGTCTTTAGAATATGCAGTAACTATTCATAAATCAGAAGGTTTAAGTATAGACACTGCTTTTGTAAATATTTGAAGTACAGTGTTCAAGGAGGGCATACGTTGCATTGTCTCGAGTAAGAACATTTTCTGGTTTGTATTTGATAGATTTTGATGAGAAAAAGATTAGTGCTGATGCAAATTGTGTAAGAGAGTACAATTGTTTAAGAAGACTTTATACTCCTGATTTAGGTGAATATCCCATATATGAGAAACGTGCAGTGTGTTCAAAATGGAAATATGTCAAACATTCAACTGAGGTTCAAAAAAAGAAAACAATTGAAAAGAAACTTGAAGGCATAAAGAAAATGAAAATGAAAATGGAAACTGTTGATGACATTGTAGGATACCATTTGGAAAATAGTTCAGGTATCAACTTTTATGCTAATGTGATTCTGAATGTTATGTTTTATCTACAAGATCTTCATCATGAAATCATGGGAAATCGTGAAAAAAGTTTCTGTTCTTTACTACATCATGTATTTCAACAGTTGATAACTGACAGAAGTAAAGTGCATACTGCTTCTGGCATTCAGCATCTTTTGGATATATGTACTGGTTCTTTGACATTTACTCTCAATATACAACAAGATGCACAAGAATTTCTAATGCTTATGCTTGGAGTATTAGAACATGAAGGAATACAGATTGAAAACTTATTTGGACTAAGTTACGGATGGGATCATAAATGTGAAGATTGTTCATTTACTTCTACCACTGAAATACAAACAGAACAATTCATATACTTTATGATACCGCAAATCAGTACCTTTTAACAAATTGATAAAAACAGCCAATCAGGTCATGAGATGTTCGCATTGTAGATCAGAGATGTTGTCTACATTACATATAGAAAGATTTGGAAAATATCTGATTTTAATGCTACAACGTTGTAGAGCAAATGGAAGAAAATTGGAAACAAAAATTAAAATGTTTAATGCAGTCAAATATATATTTCAGGAAGAACTTTTACAGCAGTGGCTATTATTTTCCATGATGGACCTATTACAACATCTGGACACTATGCTGTGTATTTAAAGTGTAATAAAGGATGGACGCATTGCAATTATGCCCACTTGGAATTGAAACCTAGATTTCCTTATGAATTACCAAATTCATATTTGTTATTTTTGAAGTCAAAGTTTTGAGTACATCATTTGGCCTATTGGGAAGATGTGAACAGAAAGTAGACAGCACTGCAGACTATTAGTATTTATAATTAGTGTTTGGATTATTATTTGCGCTAATTGATATTACATTTGGAAAACTGTGTTTGAAAGCAAATAGTTGATATATTTGTTGTCTATATTGTACCAGATGTAAATGAGAGTCTATATTATGGCAAATGTATTTGAGATACATAATACAGTTCATGTACATGAAGAAAGTAATTAACAAAGTGTAGAGAGGAAAACGGATAGCTACACATATTCATAATGATGTACAATGCTGATTTTTTTTTTTTGTACAATCCATTTGATTGTTTTTCCCCCGCTGTTCAATGATGATGCTTCATTGAAATCACTGTGTATGGTGAAGTTAAGTGGAATCTGAGAACTGCAAATAAGGGAAACTTAATATGTTTTGCAATTCTAAATTTATGTTGTGTACTTAAAAATATAATATTATAATTTCTGTAGTATATTATTATTAAATAACAGTTTTTCTTTTTTTTTGGAGTAGCTACTGTTGAAGTTTGAAAACCGTTTTAATGCTGTTTAGGACAATCCTACTCTAAAATAGTTCTACTGAGTAATGTATCTAAATTACTTGAAAGGTAAGAATACATAATATAATATGCATATTAAGCATGGAAAAATGTTTACAATTTAATTGTATGTTATCTGTTTCTAATATAATTAATGTTGATCCTTTACACTATTTGAAAACTATCATCATATTTTTGAGGCGCAGTATCACACTTTCTTTTACATACCTGCATAGAGCAATACAAGTGCTTTAATTGCAAGTTATTTACTCCTCATTATACAGGACAGGTGTGTATTGAACTCCCTATCCAATGACTTCTCAGATGCATACATAGAAAAGATATGCACTAATAGAATTATGCAGCGACTACCCATACACTCATTAAATCAAACTGATAATAAAAATGCACTGATGCAGTCACACAGGGACTACTTGTACAGTCATTCATTACTATCTATGCAGTCATAGAATCAGCCAAACAGTGTTGTTGCACTCAGCTATTCATCTAGCCACTAGCCATGCACTTATCCATTTACTGATGCACTAACAATGCACTCATTCAATCAGCCAGGCACTCATGCTTTCACATAGACACTACCCATGCACTGATCCATTCTCTCAGGCACAACTCATGCACTAATATGATAACCCAGGTATTACCCTTGCATTCTTCCTTTCACACAGGCACTACCCATGCACTCATCCAATCACCCAGGCAGTACCTCTGCACCCAGGCAGTACCTCTGCACTCATGCAATCACTCAGGCACTATCTTGAACTCAACCATTCACACAGGCATTACCCATGCACTCATCTATTCTCTCATGAACTACCCATGCACTGATCCAATGACCCAGGCACTTCCTTTGCACTGATCCATTCACTAACACAGTACCCATGCACTCATCTAAGTACTCAGGCATTACCCTAGCACTCATAAAGTCACTCAGGTACTACACATGCAGTCATCAAATCACCTAGGCAGTACTGCTGCACTCATGCAATCCCCCTGGACCTACCCATGCACTCATACAATCACTCAGGCACTGCTATTGCACTGAACCATTCACTCAGGCACTACCCATGCACTCATGTTTTCTTTTACGAACTACCCATGCACTCATCCAATGATACAGCCATTACCCTTGCACTCATCCTTTCACACAGGCAATACTCATGCACTCATCCAATCAGCCAGGCTCTGCACTTCCACTCATACAATCACCGAGGCACTACCCATGCACTCATGCATCACGCTGGCACTATTCTTGGACTCAGCCATTCAGTCAGGCACTGCCCATGCACTCATACATTCTCTCAGGCACAATTCATGCACTAATGCAATAACCCAGGCATTACCCTTGCACTTATCTTTTCAGTCAAGCACTACCCATACACTCATCCAATCACCTAGGCAGAACCTCTGCACTCATGCAATCACTCAAGCACTATTCTTGTACTCAACCATTCACAGAAGCATTACCCATGCACTCATCCATTCTCTCAGGAACTACCCATGCACTCATCCAATGACCCAGGCACTTCCTTTGCACTGATCCATTCACTCATGCAGTAACCAGGCACTCATCTAAGTACCCAGGCATTACTGTTGTATTCCGCTCTAGGTGTCCGTATATAGGTTTTCCTGAAACATGTCCTTATATAGGCACAATTCGCATTGCCCTTATATAGGCATAAGATCCCCGTCCTTATTTAGGCATTAGCCATGCACTCCAAATACAGGCATGGTCACCGACATCCGTCCACCCTAACGTCACAACGAGTTCTTAGAAACCAGACCCTTAAGATCTTGGGAGTTCCCCTAGCACAGGATTATTGATTTCTCCAAGAACTCATTTATTATGCATGAACCGCTATACCTTAAGGGTTCATTCCCGACGTCTTCCTCTGTCCGACTTCAAGTCAATGCTAACATTCCAAGGCACCTAACAGGTATAAATATACCTTCCCTTGCCCAAGCAAGTCAGAGGAGACCTCGACTTCAGAGGAGCCCGTATCCCGGCCTGACGCACTGAGAAGAGAAGCTGTCATCCCTGCTCGCAGAGAATCCAGCTCCCAGTGTTCTGACTCCCTTCGCCGGGTGTTAGAGTTCGGAGATCCGGAAAGAGATTCCCACCTCTCTCATTCTCAAGGTAGGGAGCTGACTAGAACCTAGAGGAACTCTTGGCATACTAGACTTGGCATACTAGACTTAGCATACCATACTATAGAATACTTCACCTACTTCTTACCCTGCACTACACTTAGGTACACTGGGGTAGAACTAGTTAGAGAAGCATCTTATGAGTACTCGCATTTTTAGCTTATGTTATTTATGTATCATATATGTGTCATAGCTAAAAGATAATGCTAGCGCAGTATTATTTCTTTCTACTGCTTACGCTGTACATTATATATTTTGCATACTGTCTTGTGATCATAACAGCTCATATCTCTTACACGAGAAACAAGACTGTTCAATAAATCCTTTTATTGAAACGCCCGTCTATTCTTTCTGTGTAACTCTGAGGAAACTAAGCATGCACGATTAGCTGAGTGAAACTGTTATCTATTGTTTCCACGATTCTGAGAGTGTTCCGATTCTAAAGGGAAACAAAGTTGTCATGTTTATGGGGTTGCCAGAAACTACTCCCTTCTTGTTTAAAAGGAGTTTCTAGTGGCCTCTGAGTTAGCTGGCACAAAGTAATTAAGTTTAATATACTCGATAGGGACATACTGACCTTAGTCCTATGTCAAACCTATATTATTCCAATGCGCAGAGCCTATTAGGGAAATAGGAACTACACTACATGGCGCCCAACGGTTTGGTAAGGCACTAATTTAACGCTAGATACTGAGTAACTCAGTCGTGCTTTTCTCTCAGAGACCCCTACTCACATACTCCATAAGACGTCTGGAGTGGGTAGGGTTAAATATCCGGCAAAGCTAAATAGGACAAAAAAACCTATAGATTAGCTATTTTGGTTTGTTCAACATTGAAGGATACAGTGTTCCAAAATATTGTGCACCTTTTCTTTTGTTTCCTTGAAACTTGTACTACATTTTTCAAAAAACAAATGTCCATACACGGGGACAATGACGCTGATAACTGTGTAGCTGCGGCTGATCCAGTCGTAACAGCTTTTAACTTTACCGGTTTAAGTGAAACTGATGAGGGTGTTATAAACATCCATCCAAACTTGAGGACAGCCATCACTCTAAAACTTATAAAACACAGCCTAACACCAAGAGGTAGTAGAGCAGTTTTCGTGATAGAGGCACACAAATCCTTTCAGACAGAGGTATTCTATTCATAGATAGTATTCCCAGAATCAAATTCAATATCAAAAATGTTTCACTTCTTTAAAGAAGATGAACCACCAGAGGAATATATTCCTTTCGAGGATATCAAAATTCCACTCACATACCAGGAGCATCATCTCTGGTTTAAAGGCGCCCTAAAACATCACAAAAACATTACCAGGCTCGGTCAACTAGGTAGACCAGGAGCAACATGGCCGATTCTAGCCAGCTACACACCTCATCCTGACATCGAAGAGATGTCAGACGAGGAATTACTTACTCAACTACAAGAGTTAATAAAAATTTACAGACAATTAGTCCAATATGTAATGCGGACTTTCACAGTCCAACCACCAATGACCATTCCAAATCAAACCCCTCATAAGGGGAATACACTAAAAATTACTCCACAGACTTTACACGCAGTCATGGGAAAAATGCCCACAAAACGTGAGCAAATTCCATTCTGGATAGCTCAAAGAATTACTCAAATCGAAGCAGTATTTCCAAATACTACCTTTTTGAGAAACACAGAATCCTAACAATCTGTTTACCAATGGGGATCACACCACAACTGGAAGATTGCACCACTTGGGGCGCAGTCTTTGCTGCCATCTATACTAAAACACATGGTGTTTCATCAATTGCAGTAATACCAGATGTCCTGAAACAAATTCAAAATGAATACGGGGCAGAGCCTGCTCTGAATTTAGGTATGAAATTACTGACAAACTTCGACCAGGTCTCAACAATAATATTATCTAATATTAAAGGAGAGGCAGCATCAGTGGCGATCCACCAACGCTTAAGGGAATTTGATGTTACAGAACATCAACATGAACAACCCAGAATGATAGAACAATCTTATGCTGAATTAGGCAGAGATAGTTTGGGTGGAAAACCTTTGAAACCAAAACTATCTGAAAGTCCTGAGAAGGACTCTATTAAACAAAATCCTACATCTCCTAAAAAGAAGTGGGAAACTAATAAACAAAATTCAAAAGAGAGACGTTCTCAAACCCGAGGTAGGTCTCCTCAAAAGGAGCCCTCTGAAAGGAGGTATAACCTCAGGAATAGGGATAATTTAAAAAAAACCTGACAGGTATCAAGATACTGTTACACGTTCCTCTCGTATCTTTCAGATATCGTCACAGACATCAGAAAGAAGAGGACAGTCAGAACACAGAGAAGAACGCGTGAAATCGAAAGACGACAAACACGTTCAGAAAAATAAATCAAAACCTCAATTCACAAAGAAGAAGGTAGCAGGTCTGAAGATCAGACATGCCGAGAATACTGAGAACACAGCTCAAGAATGGAGAATGGGCTCAGACAATGCTGGACAGTGCAGCAGAAGTCACAATAGCTCGCCAGAACCTGAAGGAACTTCTGGAGATACTGGACTTGAATGAGTATATCACTGTAGAGACTGTAGACACCAGGGTTAGTACTCCACAAAAGTTATACGAAATAACACTCCGAATGGAGGGAGACATACCAAGAAAAGTGAAAACACTCTTTTGGGAGAAACTTTCAAGGGGTTATGACATACTTCTAGCAGAAAAAGACTGGCCACCACAATTTGTCAGGGAGTGCCCACATGGAGAGGACATTATTATGCCTGCCTTCTCCAACCATATTCCAATTCACCTAAAATATACTTATGCCAGGAAATGGGCAGTTGCCCAGGCCCCGGCATTATACAAAAATCATGTAGGCTGGGATGAGGACTCACCTCATCACAAAATACAGTTAAAAAATCAACCTACTGCACAAAGGCAGTACACAATAAAGCAAGAAGCTAAAAAACAGGTCAGGGAGATCTTAGATCAACTTGAATACCAAGGGGTGATTGAAACATGCACCTCCTCTATGAACAATCCTTTGTTTCCTGTATCCAAACCAGACAATACATATCGTCTAGTTTTGGATTACAGACACTTGAGCACTTGTTCTAAAACTTTTGCAGTGCAAAATGCACATAGTACAGCATTAATGAATAACATTGTGTGTAAAAAATATAAAAAGCACATTGGACATTTCAAATGGTTTCTTTTGTCAAAACATAGCACCTGAAAGCAGGTACTTAACAGCTTTCTCAATAATGGGGACCCAGCGTCAATTTTGTAGACTCTCACAAGGGTTCAAAAACAGCCTGGGGTTATTCTCAGCAAGAGTAACAGAGTTACTACAAATTTATGATAATGAGGCATTGTCATATGTCGATGACATCTATCTGACAGACGATGACCTAGATAGGCACTTGAACAGGGTGAGTACCATTATATTGGGCTTCGCCTCTGAGGGATATAAATTCAACTTTAAAAAATCCAGAATTGCCCATATCAATGTCCTTTTCTTAGGATATGAGCTTTCAAGTGAAGGCAAGAGCTTGGCAGCTAACTTTTTAGAAAAGTGTGCGCTGCTCCAACCTCCAAAAACGCTGAAAAACTTACAATCCATCTTGGGCTTCCTAAACTTTGGAAGAACTTACATTCTAAATTACGCAGAAAGGGTTAAACCTCTCTACGAATTAATCAAACCTGATTTTTCAATCAAACATTGGACACAAGGACACACAGAAATCCTGCGTTCACTCCAAGCTAACATGTTAGCAACAAATCACTTACAAACACGCGTAAGTCAACGCAATTTAGTGATCCGAATAATTTCGGGACAATGCGGTTTCACCTACTTAACATTTAATGAGGGTGAAAAAGTACCAATAGCATACAAATCACATTTGTATACACAAGCAGAAATGCGCTTCACTTCAACAGAAAAAATACTGACAGCAGTTCAAACCGCTGTAGCAAAAGAAAGAGCTCTAGCCCAAGGAAAACGCATTATTGTCGTAACTCCAGTACTGGCCTTAGAGGCGGTTACAAAAGCGAGCATTCCAAATGCAAAAGCTTTACATCCTAGATGGATACAATGGGTTAATTCTCTTGCTGCAACAGATGTTGAATATGTTTTTGATCCTGATTTAAAAACACAAGCGTTCCTGCAATATGAACATGAATGTCCTCTGCCCACTGAAATTCTGCCTCTCGATCAGTACGAATTTATAATTTATACTGACGGATCAGCACAACCCGCTACAGGGAGTAAGCAAGCTTACAGTGCAGCGTGCGCAATCATTAAAGGTCGCATGCAAGATGGTAACTTCCGACCAATGGTCACTAAAACTCAATCTCTAGGAGATTGTACAGCTCAGCGAGCTGAACTACAAGCATTCAAACTGGCACTTGAAAGTACAGATCGCGAATTCCCCACACTCATAGTGTGCGATTCTTTTACTGTGTTCAGTCGTATAATGAATATATACAAAATTGGCTTGAAAACGGGTTCAAAGATACAAAAGGTGGCACAATAAAGCATAAAACGCTTTGGGAACAAGTAGTTCAGTTAAAAAATGAACTACCAAAAGCTCACGTGATACACACGCTGAGTCATCAACGTGATGGCGTTCACGTTGCAGGGAATTCATTGGCTGATGAAGCCGCAAAGGGGGCTGTTCAGGCGGCTTCAGTAGCTGCGATCACTCGTTCAAAAACAAGAAAAGACAGTGAGATATTGTTGGCTGTCAATGCTTCAAGCAAAGGCAGTGGTGCAGCGTTACCAAAGAAATTTCCACTCAAGTACTCTTATGTAATTGATGCAAACAGCTTTCCTTTTGCTCGAATCCCTGGAGTGGGGGATAGGGTAATTCCAAACATGGAACGTAGATTAGGACTAATCCTAGCAGCACATGAAGGGATAGCCTCTGCCCATGCAGGTGTTTCTGCAACAGTATCTTTACTTAAACAAAGATATTGGTGGCCTGGCATTAGGAAACAGACCAAAAACTATGTTTTGGAATGTGAAATATGCCAACAGATGAAAGTCTCCACAGTGAAACGTCCTGCGCAGACACCCCTGTTGATTTCAGACAAACCATTAGCTTGTGTTTACCTGGATCACTGCGGTCCCTTGCAAAGGGACGGTAACTATAAATATATAATGGTCGTAGTGGATTCGTGCTCTAGGTTCCTATGGATATGGCCTCAGCGCTCGGCTGACGCTCGAACTCTTATAAAAGATTTGCGAGTCTTTATCGGCACATACGCAATTGGCACACTACATTCTGACCAGGGCCCTGCGTTTAGCTCTCAGGCTTACAAAGAAGCCATGGCCAGTTTGGGCGTAGCATTGCGGTACTCCTCTCCGTTTCATCCTGAGGGAAATTCTGTTGTGGAAAGGAAAAAGCGGGACATAAAGCAATCTATAACAGCTAGAGTATTAGGTTCGGGTGATGGGTGGGTCAAACATCTTTATGGGGTCCAACGCTCATTAAATAATTTGCCAAGAAGTTCTCTAGGGGGGTCACTCCATATGAGGTCCTATTTGGGACAAGAATGTGGGTTCCTGATCTCGAATGTAAAGGCACAGTGGTGGAAAATAAACCCTTTGATATCAAAGATCGTTTGGCTGTTTTATAGGATCTAAATGAACTAAGATCGAAACAAAGCAACGTGTTCCTGAAGCCAACCACCACTGGGGAAAAACCGGCAGTCCCAGCAAGGCCTGTCTGGATCCCAAAGGTTTGGGGATCTAGTCAGAGAGAAGATTGCGGACAAGATGGAATTTGGACCTTCTTACAGACAACCAGTCCCTGTCCTAGCCATCCACGGAACAAGAACAGTACTTCTGCCGCCCCTTGCTGGAAAAAAGGAGAAAAGATTTGTGTCAATCGACCTCATCAAACCACAGTATGTGGCCAATACTAAATAGTAGGCCTCGTGGACTCCGACCTAGTAGCAGACGCACTCCTCTCGCTACTATCCAAGAGGTTCAGACTGAAAGACTTATAACCATCGAGAATTCAGCAGTAAGAGATGAAGGACTAAGCAACAATGCTATGGAACTCATCCCTCTTGAAACTCAAGTAACAGTTCGTCCAGTTACCCCTGTCTACACCAACGTAACAAGTGATCAACTGGTTCCAGCGATTTCAACAAATCCTGATGCAATTCCAACAATTGACAGAACTGCTTCTGGCTATTTCATTAACTTTGATACTTTTTCTGAGGATCCGAGTGAACCTGAAACGACGCCAGCCCTAAAAACTTTCAAACTACAAGTACAAGACCTTTTTCATTTCCTGAAAGAGACTTATCTGGTTTCACCATGGATTGAACTATGGATTATTTCTGGAATATTTTTCTTTCTGCTTTGGCTAGCTTTGGTTATGGCTATCAGCGTGCTTATAAATGGCAGATACATCCATATGGACACTGAAAGTAAAAATGTGAACTTACTTTTGAAACCACATAAATCATCCCATCGTGAAGCAAGAGACTTGTCAGCAGTGAACATCACAGCCGTTCCTATACAGGATGGTATAGTGTGGGACAAGATCGATTTCGATATCTTTGGCCCTACGGAACTTTTGAACATTCCACATTTATTTAAAATTTCATTAAGTGGCTTCATTACCTCCAGTACCTATTCTGATGATTGGGACTTTGAGACTGTTAATGATATGATGTCTGATCTAGAAAGGTCTGCTGCATTCTCTAACAATGAATACTTAGAGGGTTCATCAGACTACGAACAGCTTTACTGTTATAACCACTATGGTAATCATTTCTTGCATAAATCTGCAACACCTAGAAATGTGTTTACGTTTAACCAATGGAACATTGTCCTACACCACCAAAAGGTAGTTCAAAAACGTTTGCAAAAAGTTTCCCTATTTTTCAGGGTATAATACAACTGATCCAGAAATGTTTTACTATAAAAAAGTAAACAAAACAGGACAGAAAATGATGTTATCTAATACAAAACAGATTTACTCTGCAGCATTTATTACCCAACTGTCTAGACATGGATTTGACTTGTGGAAAGACACAATCAATCAACACAAAATCTGTCTGGGGTTCTAAAGATTGGCAACTACAGGGGATAGAAGCTTTGTTTAGAGCATGTATCATCCCTCAGCAAATAATGTTTTTGAATGACAAAGTACAACAAACGTCTTGCCTTGGTTTAACCAAGATCAAAGACATGAACACACCTTCTGTACCAACACCTGCAAGTAATAGCACTACACAGGGAGTGGTCACAGTAGACACTATACTTCAAAACAACAGAACAGATCCTGATTGGAAAAAATGGTTACTCTGGCCCACAGACACAAACATCTGTCAAGAAAGATTCCTGAATGGAAGACAGGGCTTTACTATCCATAGGCCAGACCCACGTTATGTTCAACGACAACATCCGGGGGTAGTAAAAACATACAGTGTAGGAAAATTGTGCCACTTATCTTTACTTAAAGAAGACGCAGACCTTAGGGAATTCTTGCTAGGACCAAGAAAACCACGTCAAAAACGTTTCATATATGCAGGCATTTATGCTGCTTATAATGAAGTATGGAAGGTTTCACAGGCAGAGGCCGCAGAACGAATACATGAACTTGATCATATTAACTTAGAGAAAACTCTCTCTGTGGTCGACAATGGGTTAACAACTTTGTCATCCAGAATTTATTCATTGGACAACATTGTAGCCTCTGCTATTGACATACTGGAACAAGATTTAGCCATGTTACAACAAGGCCAATCACAGTTACGTTCTATTATGTTATTAGGCTGGACGCTGCAATCTTTGCGTGCGGGCTATGTGCCTTGGCGTTTTATCAACACGTTGTCTCTGTTTGCAGAATACAATCTAACAGATAAACAGATCGAACTGGCACAAAGGGGAGCACAGTATACAGTGCTGAGCATTGAAAAACTGGAAAAATTACCATTTACGGTAGCAGAAAAACCAGCTACAGAATGGCTTATCCATGGCAAAATCACTCTGCCTGTCACTACTTTTCAGTTTCAGTATTGCCTCAAACAAATGCAAGCAGGCAAATATGAAAGGTTGGGTAAAGAATACATTAAGACATCCTGGAATTTACCTTACGACTACAGATGTTGGAGTGGGGATCGTGAAGTGTTTCTAACCGGTACAAACTGTGAAAAGGCATTAAGCGGTTCTCTCATATGTCAGGACGTTTCTTTGCACGGGGCTTGTAATGGTTCTGCAGCAAACTTGTCCTGTCACCTGCAAGGTACACCAGCTGCTGTGATTAATCCAACGTTTGGCCAACTTTCTAACGGGAGTTACCTCATGTTGAATGATCAGAGTTGCTGTGGCTGTTGCCAGGCATCCCATATCTGGTAACGGTCAACTCCAGGGTCACTTGTTGTATGCAAGTATTGTTCCCCCCAATAGACATAGTCAGGAAGTCGCCTCTATGGCCTTCATTGAATGTTTCTTTTACACGTTTTGATACTCTAAGCAGAATGAAAGCCATGCTTTTACAACAGACCGTGCCTTTGACCTCGGCCAAAGAAATCTATGATTTACAAATTGCAAGGACTTCAGCTGAGATACAGGCTTTAATTCGTACAAACTACCCTATACATTTCGCAGAAATGATGGGACGTATCTTTAACATGTCTGATACGAGCGGAATTGTACATGTATTTAAGACCATCTGTTCAGGATTGTTAGAATCTTTTCAGGCAGTCCTCGGAATCCTCCCAAACTTCGCACATTCGGTGTTTGGTGGTGTGCCATTAATTCTAGCTCTGGTTGCGGAAATCCTGTTTCTATTCCTACTACTACGCTATGGCAAGCCTATCGACCGACGTCACTCCGAGCGATGTGGAGAAAGCTCTCCTAGAACGGAAGTGCTGTGAGCGCATATTGCAACTTTTGGGCATGCATCGTCTAAGGGAATTAAATACAACATGGTTCCTGTCGTTTAGACCAATCTGGCAAGATTGCATCTTACCTGTTCTACGCTGCCTGCTTTGCGGTGAAGAATGCGTGCTAGACACCTGTCTAACACTCCCATCAGTCATGCCAACGGATATCGATACTCTACTGGACCCGATAACGGCCCATGCTCTGTGTTGTCCCCAGAGGCTACCGATCCTGATGACGGCATTCATTGAGATCTCACAGACACTTCCTGCTGCTGCTGAGGTACGAGATGGATCAACAGGCACACAGGTAACAACGGACGCGAACGTTGCTGCAGCATCCTATGCTGAAGGCGATGCTTCACATCTCTGTGCAATTCATCTTCTACATGAGGTGTTCCAAATGTCACCAACATCGGTAGACGACCTTTTGTCTACAGAAATAGATGATTTCATGTGTACACCAGACCCATACACTGACTTTTGATTCGGCTCACAGTGTACCAGGGACGCAATGAATTTGGCCTTCATATTTTCAAAACTTAGAACTCTTCCTAAAATTGACTTTTTTCTTTTTTCTCTATTTTTTGAAAATACACGGCAAATCAATCTGCTTACAGTAGAACTATTCATATAAAACAGACTTCTTTGAATACTTCCAGGAACATGAAATGGCTTTGATTTTTGAAAATTTGTCAACCATTTCATCATATGTATATATTATATTTCTGTTTATTCATTCAGGTTGCATTTTATTTATGATATATGCCTAGAATGAAAAAATGCTTTAAAATGTGCAGTACCTATTGCATTACATGTTTAGCAACAGTTCTTTTAAAATACATTTTTAATATGTTTTTAGAAATGTTTTTAGCAACATGTGGTACTCAATTTAATGTTTAGCATTTTATGTTTAGCATTTAGTATTATCGTTCTTTCGAAAGTGGAGTGGGTGTTGTATTCCGCTTTAGGTGTCCGTATATAGGTTTTCCTGAAACATGTCCTTATATAGGCACAATTTGCATTGGCCTTATATAGGCATAAGATTCCAGTCCTTATTTAGGCATTAGCCATGCACTCCAAATACAGGCTTGGTCACCGACATCCGTCCACCCTAACGTCACAACGAGTTCTTAGAAACCAGACCCTTAAGCTCTTGGGAGTTCCCCTAGCACAGGATTATTGATTTCTCCAAGAACTCATTTATTATGCATGAACCGCTATACCTTAAGGGTTCATTCCTGACGACTTCCTCTGTCCGACTTCACGTCAATGCTAACATTCCAAGGCACCTACCAGGTATAAATATACCTTCCCTTGCCCAAGCAAGTCAGAGGAGACCTCGACTTCAGAGGAGCCCGTATCCCGGCCTGACGCACTGAGAAGAGAAGCTGTCATCCCTGCTCGCAGAGAATCCAGCTCCCAGTGTTCTGACTCCCTTTGTGGGGTGTTAGAGTTCGGAGATCCGGAAAGAGATTCCCACCTCTCTCATTCTCAAGGTATGGAGCTGACTAGAACCTAGAGGGACTCTTGGCATACTAGACTTAGCATACCATACTATAGAATACTTCACCTACTTCTTACCCTGCACTACACTTAGGTACACTGGGGTAGAACTAGTTTTAGAAGCATCTTATGAGTACTCGCATTTTTAGTAACCCTGGGCATCAAATTCCGCTCTGCTCGCGGAATTTGCGGAATTTAGGCAATTTCGCGTTCCGCGGAGAACGCGGAATTGCCAAAAATTCCGCGATCCGTGGCGTAGCGGAATTATTTTCTTGTTCGCGCTTTAAAAATGCGTTCTAGCGTGCGCGATAGCGACTTACCGGGATTCCTGCGTTCGCCGACGGGTTTTCCTATCCGTTCGCGTGCGCCACGAGATTTCGGTAGCCGGCCGCGCGATCCCACGAGAGTTTGCGATCGCGAACACGTCATTCGCCGCGCCATCGGACAACGCGAGAGTGTGCGATCGCGAACACGTCATTCGCTGCGCCATCGTGCACCGCGAGAGAGATTGCGATCGCGAACACGTCATTCGCCGCGCCATCGGACAACGCGAGAGTGTGCAATCGCGAACACGTCATTTGCCGCACCATTGTGCACCGCGAGAGATTGCGATAGCGAACACGTCATTCGGGCGCGCCATCGGACATCCTGCGGAATGTTGGTAAAGCTCGCGATCCCGAACACGCAAAATTTTCAATCTGGAGAAGAATAATATCGCGAGCAGCATAAAACCTTCTATAAACTGATGATTTGGATGAAAAAAAAAACCTCAGATTGATATTTGGCTGTCCTTTTTTGTCAAATTTTTTTGGGGGGAGAGGGAGGAAGTGCCACAGAGTCTCCTACTTCCTGTTCCTGTCCAGCAGGCTCCTCCCAGTGCTTTGTCCATCTCCTGTTCATTTTTCACTTGGATTTGAGCTGGAAGGATCACTCTTTGTGTCTGCTGCATCATTATCATTGGATTTGAGGATTTTTGGATTTGAGATTTTACAAGTAAGTTGGTGTTGTTTGATTGGGGCATTGCAGTTGCTGCAACTACAATTTTTTACTTTTCATCATTTAAAAAAAAAAAATAGTTGTGGGTAGCCAGTAGGCCCAGAGCTAGTCATGGGTGGGTGCATGATGAAACATGATGAAACAACTGTTCCTTTGCTGTGTGATGTATTTATTAATTTCAAACATCATTTAGGGGGCATGGATGCATTGGATTGAATTGCAAAATGTGGATTTTCGTTTTTGCATTTTATTGCATTACAGGCAATGCAGTGTGGTTTAGCATGCAGCCTTTGCCTGGCTATTATAGGCCTGTTTTCAGTAAATTGTTTTCCAGGCCTCCTGCTTGTTGCTTGTGATTTGTGAGTGTCCATGTGGCTGGTAGCCATTTCTGGTGGGAGTTATAAGTGTGCTGCTTTTGCCATATAGGCCTGCATGTGTTTCCTTTGTGGCCTAGGCTTCTTCTTGTGGTCCTGGCCATGAGGCTGGCGGCCATTTTGAAGCCAGGCAGTGTGCTTTTTGCCATAGGCCTGCATTGTCTGTCTTCAGTTTCTTGTTGTTGTGGGCCTGGCCATGAGGCTGGTGGCCATTTTGAAGCCAGGCAGTGTGCTTTTTGCCATAGGCCTGCATTGTCTGTCTTCAGTTTCTTGTTGTGGGCCTGGCCATTTTGAAGCCCGGTAGTGTGCTTTTATCCATAGTCCTGCAAGCTTGTGGCCTAGTCTGCCAACAGGCCTTTCATCCAGTAGGCGCAGAGGTAGTCAGGGGTGCATGAAACAACTGTTTCTGTGTGTTCTGTTGAATTTAAACATCATTTAGGGGGCATGGATGGCATTGGATTGAATTGCAAAATGTGTATTTTTGGGTGTATTTCAGTTTTTGGGCTGTGTGTTAAATACATGCCTTAGTTGTGTGTGGTGTGTTGCAGGCCTTGTTTAGCCCTGTGGATTTTCGTTTTTGCATTTTATTGCATTACAGGCAAAGCAGTGTGGTTTATCATGCAGCCTTTGCCTGGCTATCATAGGCCTGTTTTCAGTTCATTGTTTTCCAGACCTCATGCTTGTTGCTTGTGATTTGTGAGTGTCCATGTGGCTGGTGGCCATTTCTGGTAGGAGTTATACGTTTGTTGCTTTTGCCATTTAGGCCTGCATGGTTTTCCTCTTGGCTTACTGCTTCCATCCATCCCCTTTGCCAGCTGCAGCTCCCTGAATCATGTGATGAGCAAATAATTTAATGCCAAACAGGGTCCACTTCTATTACATTTGTATTTTTGTTGTTGTTCCTCTTCTTTCCTATCCTTCCTGACAGTGTACACAGTATACCATGAAAGCCTTTGTTGACAGCCTCACAAATGGCTACACTAACTTATATATTTTATTTGTTTGTTTGTACTACTACAACAAATGCAACATTTCACTGATGTTCTTCTCCTGGCTTCTTTGCTTTTAGGTGCACAAAAAGAGAGAGGAGGAGGTGTCATCATCATCACCAGTTGTACTGCCAGACAGAAGCCCTGCTGCGCGTCATGTTCACGTGTTACCACTGACATCTCTGCAACTTGTGCACCTGCGTCCTGCTGACATCTGAAGAAGATGGCCCCAAAGAAAGGTACCAGGTCCTCCAGTACCAAGAAAGTTGTCAGTGAGAAGAAGAAGGAACAGAAGAAGGAAGTGGCACTTGCCGAGACTGGTGTGCCGGCCGATGTGTTTTTTGTTAAAAAAAACTTACGCCTGCAGCAGCGGTGTCCGGTGGGGACCAAGCTGGGAGCAGCACCTCCGCATCAGCGGGCCCACCCCAGCAACCTAGGCCCAAGCCCATGAGTGTGGCAGAGGTAGCCAGTTTACTAACGACCAGTGATGTTGAAATGTCATTATCGCAAAGTAGTACCCAATCCACGTACTCGCAGACGGAAACTCAGCAGATAAGTGGGCAACCACAGCCGCAACCACAGCCGCAACCCCAGCTGCAGCCGCAACCCCAGCCGCAGCCGCAACCACAGCTGCAGCTGCAACCCTAGCCGCAACCCCAGCCGCAACCACAGCCCCAACCCCAGCCCCAACCGCAGCCGCAGCCGCAACCACAGCCGCAACCCCAGCCGCAACCCCAGCCGCAGCCGCAACCACAGCCCCAACCGCAGCCCCAACCGCAGCCGCAACCACAGCCGGAACCACAGCCGCAACCACAGCCGCAGCCGAAACCACAGCCGGAACCACAGCCGGAACCACAGCCCACAATAGTAGTTGTTCCACCTGAAGTAGGGGCAGTTCAGGAAATCAAGCTTTTTGCAGACGAAGAGGAGCAAGCCACTGTTCCAGAAGATCCATTGTCTTCCAGACCCCCAGCAAGGAAAAGGAGGGTTAGTCCATCAACTTCTTCTTCAAGCCCCGCTTCTGATGATCTAGATGCCACTTGGAAGCCACCAGCTCAGCCTGAGAGTGATGCACGCCACAAGACAAGGCTAGTGAAAAGGAAGGTTCCAGAAAGCCTTAGAGTTATGGAGGTAGATGTAGACGAGGGGGTGATGATGATGAAGAGCCAGTCATCATGAACATCACTCCTGGGCCTGCGGAGATGGAGACCGACATTATTAGACTATCCAAAATCGCTGCGAGGGATGTAGCATGGATACCACCAACACAGGTAACGCCAACACGACCTCCAGCTTCCATATTTGCCTTTGCAAAGGCCTGGCAGGGACCTACATCCAGCTCGGTAATGTAAGTGCACAGAGTCAAATTCCAGGCACACCCTCCAGTTCATCTGGTATTGAAAGTGGCACCTCCAGCAGCACCAGAAAGTTCTCCTCCCCAGTTTGGGACTTCTTTTCGGTTAGCAGTAAGGAGGAGAACATGGCTATATGCTCAATTTGTCGGCAGGCTGTTAGGCGGGGTAAGCTTGGTACAAACTATGGTACAGGAGGACAAACAAGTCATCTCAAAAAACACCACAGTATCAAGTGGGAGGCTCACCTACTTCACTTAGAAAAAAGTAAAACTGGACCCATTGCTGTTGTTGCGGATGAAGAAGTAGGGGAAGATATGATCGCGGTGGAAGGTCAACAAGAGGGAGACATTTCTAGCCCTACCCCCAGCAGTGTAGTGGTAACGCCCACATCCTCAGCAACATCTCAGTGGCACCGTACTAAGAGTCAGCCTGAGACACCAAGGCAACCGGGCACTGCAATGAGCAAAAGTGCGGCGTCGTTGAGCCTAGCTGGGTTCAAGAAGAAAGGTGCACCACAAAGGAAAATATTCCAGCCTACCATTGACAGCATGCTTAGGTCGGAGGGGCAGTACCAACGCAACCACCCAACGGCACGGTTGTACAATGCGAAGCTGGCTAAAATGTTAGCGCTGGACCTTCTCCTTTTTCATTTGTGGAAGGGGTGGGTTTCCTTGAATTTGTGTCAGCCATCTGCCCTAAATGGAAGGATCCCAGCCGGTCCTATTTCGCCCGAGTTGCTGTTCCAGCACTACATCACGATGTGCTGGAATTGGTTGGACAAGCTTTGCAGCAGAGTGCTGTTCACAAAATCCACCTGACAACAGACATGTGGACCAGTTGCCAAGCCACTGATTACATGTGCATCACTGCACACTGGGTCTCTTTTGTGGGGGTTAGAGAAAAGCTATCTGAAGTAGGTGCTGTTGACACAGCTGAGATTTTTAATGCTTCTCGGAAACATGCAACTTTAGCCATGTTCGCCATGGAGAAATCTCATACTGCTGCATACATTTTGGAAGAGTTTAACAGCAAGGTCTTTGAATGGCTGTGCCCAAGAGGGCTTAACATTGGTTTTGTTGCCACTGATAATGGCAGTAATATACTTAAGGCCATGGAGGTTGGTGCCTATTTCAGGGTCCCGTGTTTGGCGCACTGCATTAACATTATAGTTCAAGACTTTCTGAAAAAAGAACCCATAGTCAGCAACTTACTGACCACCTGCGACAGAATATGCACTCATTTCAACCATTCTTTTAAAGCCTGGAAGCAGCTGAGGATCATTCAACGTGACTATAGAATGCCAGTCAAAGCACTCATCCAGGAGGTGGCAACACATTGGAACTCAACGTATTACATGCTTGACCGTCTGTTTGAGCAGTACAGACCAATCAATGAATATGTCATGCGAAGGGCGGATGCTACTGTGAAAGGCATGACCCTTCAGATGGACCAATGGTGCCTAGTTAAATCTCTTACAGAGATGCTTCTTCCTTTCGAGGTCTTCACACGTGAAGTCAGCAAGGAGGACTGTACTATAGGCCAAGCTATCCCATTGTTGCACATGCTAGAGCAACAGCTGAAGGAGGTATCTGAAGCGTACATAGGTGTGGAGGAAAAAAAAGAAGCATATGAGTTGGTGGAGAGCTTATCATGTCGCTTAACTGAAAATGCAAGGGTGCAAACTAAGATTTTGTCACAAGAACATTACATTTGTGCCACAACTCTGGATCCACGGTACAAATCGGCACTGAACAGTAAGACATTACTCCCTTTTTCAGAAGTGGATGTTGCCCGGTACAAAACTTGGATAGCTGAGGCAGCCAGTAAATTGGAAAAGGAACGGCTGGTAATTAAAGGCCTCAAACCCACGTCAAGTACTGCAGCAGGGCATCCGGTGTCAAGTTCAACTTCAGAGCCTGAGGGCAGTGCATTTGGTTCACAGCTGTCACCAACCCCAACACTATCGACAACAGCAAGAACCGGATCATCAGCCCCAGTAAAAACGGCACAGGATTGGTATTTACAGCAAGGGCTTGCTAGTTCCAGTGCTGATGCAAAGACAAAAGAGGCCGAAATAAGTGTAGCACCCCTGAACATTGACCGGATGGTCCAGGCCTACCTGGATGACCCAACAGAGGTCTACATTGATCAAAACCCATTGCGGTATTGGTATGGCAAAAGGGGCCAATGGCCAGTGCTCAGCAGGCTGGCGATAAACTATCTGGCTTGCCCTGTCGCAAGTGTCTCTTCTGAACGTGTTTTCAGTGCTGCTGGTTCCATTGTAACAGTGAAAAGGACCAGTCTCTCACCAAAAAACGTGGAGAGGTTAACCATGATCAAAATGAATCAGCAATTTATACCACCGAATTACACAATACATGAATCAACGCAGGAAGATGAGGACAGCGGCTCAGGTGACGGAAGTAGCGTGTTATATGCTGATTACCTACTTCTGGTTGAACCCCCAGAGTTTGAGGACGAGCTATACTTCCCTGACAACTAGGCTTCCACTTCTTACTGTCGTTCTCCCTTATTTACTTTTATTTGTGTGTCTGTCTTTCTGGTTGGAAACTTCAAATCACAACAAATTCATCACCACCGTCTTCGTCTTTTATTGCCATATATGAGGTTCAGCTGTCTGCATTTCAGTCCACTCCTCCGAGTCCTGCTCCTCCATCCTCCTGAATCGACCTAAATCTATTGCCCTCAAGCCAGATGATGATTGGATGTAGCATAATCGAAGAAAAACTAAAATCTTGCCTCGTTGAGTCTCTCCAAAAGAAGTGGAACATGATGATGATGACTACTATAGCTATCCTCCTTTCCGAGCCGATACAGACTGCCCACTAACTGAAGATGAGAAGGAACAGGTAATGAATGATGACATGCATTGGACGCTGACTGAGTGATTTGTGTTGTTGTTGTTTGTAGTGCATGAAGTTAATTCATTGTGTACTATTATCTAATCTACACACTAAAAGTAACTCAATGCAATGTTTGTTTCCATTCTTGTTTTTTAATAACAAATGTCTACTTCTACTGCAGGCCGATCCATTGCATTTTGAATATGGAAAGGGGACTCAATCTGTACACTGCACACTGAGTTGGACAACACACCATGATGATGACCACAGTGACATAATACCTTCGCAGTCACTCAGTACGATCCGAGATGATTGATGGAATAACTCAGGGCGTTTCATCAGTGCCATAAAAGGTAACCAAGTCAACAACAACCACTGCAGACCTACATGTCTGTGTAGTGGTGGAGTCGAGTGTGGTGGTATGACTGACAGCGGGGCATTGATTTAGTCACTTAATTAGTAAAATGCTATGTTGCTGTATATCTGCTTTGTCTGCCTCTGTCAAAAAATGCACGCTAAATGGAGGATGGGTCACGGGTGCCGTGGGCCTGCTCTGTCCTGTTGTTGTTGGAGGTTAATGCTGGAAACAGACTAGAGTAGACATGATGTATCCATGCCGCCTCTGAAAGTGTTCTTGTTGCACTCCACCGTAATTTATGCATTTTCTTTCTACTTGATTTTTCAATATCCCTTTTGTTTTCCCATCTACAATTACTGGCCGGCCCTTACCCTGTGCTATACTGGGAAAAACAACTCTCACTTACCTTACCAATGAATCTACATCTGCCAGGCAGGCAGTGGCATCACCCAAGATTGATGGCCGGAGCGTCCATGGAAGGGAGGACCAAGAGGAATGCCGAGATGCAACTCCCCATTTTGACCAGGATAAGATACAGTAACAGTATCAACTTTCATCATCTTTTAAATTTGATTCATTTTTTGTCTTCAATCATTACTACTGTGTGTTGTTGTTGTTGTTATGTTTGCTCTCTGCTTATAATTCAATTCATCCCTACAGCTATTTTTGAATTTTCTTTGCTATCTTTAAGCCCGGGCCGGTACAACAGAACAGAAACTGTATGTAATTCGGGTCTCTCGGAGGCCAGACAGGCAAGGCAAATTGCATAATATACTGCTGCCCTGTACTGTCTAATTGTCTAGTAGTAGTTAGTAAGTACTACTTATCATTAACCATCAAGTTATCATCATCATGCATGCATTTCCTTTTTCTCCCTTAACAGATTTATGGATATGGTTGTCTGCCAAGATTGTGTTTTGTTGTTGTCCATGCGTACTGTTTTTCTTTGTCAAACCTTTCCCAAAACCCCCTTCCCAACCATTCATCAAACCCTAACCCTCTTCCCCGGGCTGTGTGACTTATTGAGGTGTGACTAAATTAAATGTACACCAATAATTTATCACACGCTTGCTGGGGCGGATGTGGCAAAAGCAACACTAATTCAATTTCAAGGAAGGGCGAGGATCTTCTTATGCTTGCCCACCCATGAGCAGTATATTTGCGAGATAATTTTTTTACCAAAGGAACCTAATCCATCAGCATTAATTGCCGGCATCGATTGGATTTGTTGTCATCCTCCTACACAGCACTAACGGTTACGCTTGTGTCGAGTGTACTGTAGGCCTAGTCGAGTGACTCGACACAGCTAGAGTTTGTAACTCTATGTACTAGGCTATCCCCACCACCCTTATGTTTTATTGTATTTTGGCATATTATTGTTTGGCAGTAAGTTCCGTACTGTACTTCGTTCTACTACTCCTCCCACAGTCTCTCTCAGGCGACTGACTGTCTCATTTTCTTTTTTTGCAAATGCTACTGCCAGGGTCTACTACTACTACAACCACAACCATGGCATGTTGGGAAAGAAAACCATCATCACCATGCAGCCATCGCCGTGCCCAAGTTAAACATCAAGCACAGGTAAGAGAAGAAGTTTGGGGGAGGCATAATTAATAATGGAAATTTTTTCATTAATACTATTTACACACCCCTTTGAGTCCAGTTGCAGAATGCATAGACTAGGAGGAGAGACTGACAGTACTAGTAGGACAAGTCCCTCAGTGAGGGGTGCCGCATCTATCTGTTTGTGTCTTAGTAACTCAGCCAATTATTTAAATCAAACACTGGCTGTGGCCCTGCACCAGCAAGGAAACAGTGTGACGTAAAACAGTAACCCCACCCACAAAACATTAACAACATCGTATGTAAAGTATAAATATATAATTTAATACCCTAACAAAAATAAACTATGTAAAAAAAATCCCACAACACCTGACCCACCCCTCTCCCTAACCCCAACCAATGTCTATTTCCTGCAACGAAAAAGTCCAACAAATGAAATGTCCAATTGTCCAAAAGTGAAAACCCCAACGCCCGATTCCCACCCACCAAAATAAGCAATAAAAAAGGGGCAATAAATAAACGGGGTCTCAGCGGGCTCGCCTCTCCAGGACACGAATGCGCTCCTCTAGACGGGCCATGCGGTGCTTCAGTGCACGGCAATTGCATCCACAGGGGGGGGCAGCAGTGCTTAATGTATTGTGGCGGCAGGCAGCTGCCTTATGGTGGCGCCGTAACACTGGAGGGGGGTGGCTGGGGCCCGGGTCATTGGAGGAGGCTGCAGCTGCTGCCGCCTCCTACTCCTCCTCCTCTAGAACCACCAGCCACCGGTATTCAGCTTGTATGGCCTCCAGCTTCCGGCACCGGGCCTTGGCTGCCAACTCCTTCCTGTCGACTTTCACTTTGGAAGGAGTAGCTATATCAAGAAGAAAAAACAAGACTATTGTAAAATATACTCTTAGCAAAGCAGTAAGACAAATTAATTCTACACATAGTGGCACAGTAGCACTAGCAAGCACAGTACATAACATTTGTGGTATGTATCTATCCTCCCACTACCTCGGCCTCTAACATTTGTTGGAGTTTCAGGCATTCCACCACCCATGCATCTGATTCCTATCAGACACCTATGCATGCATCCCACGTATCCTTCTCTGCCAGTCATAAATATTAAATCTCGCCCGTCCTTCACCCTTCTTTCCCTTTTCGTTCAACCCATCCATCAAGGTCATCTGATCTGACTTTTAGTCTTCTCCATAAAACTTTCACAGCTGAGTTGAAGTCCGATAGAAGAGGCCATTGGTTACTCAACAGTACACTCCCGTCGCTAATGCTATTGCTAATGCTAAGTAAAGGGTGTCTTCTTCAACCGTTCACAACAACTTCTTACTTAAGTCTCAACAGTACAGTATACATTACACCCTTGCAGCGAGTGTAATGTCAATAAGTAAGGATTAGGAATATAACTTACCACCACCCGTCACTGCTGCTGGCTCACCCCCTGCAGCTCCTCCTGCAACTGCCGCATCTCCTGCACCCTCAGCGGCAGCATCACCTTCGCCGCTGGCCCCGGTACTGGTGGTCGGTAGTACGCCTAGAAAAAACATTACACATTTTTCAGATGCATTATACACCTCCCCCTATTTTTCACTAGCAAGATTGAAAAAAAAGTTAATACATACATAATACATATACAACATACATCACTAGTACAAATCAGGTAGTAGAGTAGAAACTAGTAGTGTTATATGGTCCCTAGGGTCATTCTAGTCTTTGCTAAGTTACCCCGAGCCATGCAACCATTTTAGCTTTGTGTCTTTTATTTTTGCGCAAGTTACCTCGCAGCTTGTTGTGTAAGACGCCTTTGAGCCCACATGAGCTCATACTGCTACTGTCTGAGCGCTGCGTACAAGGTCGAAAAACAATCCACTTTGTTATGGAGTTCTGGTGTTAGTCCATATTGCTTATCCATAAAAATACTACACTTTTTGGCACGACTGAGAACTGCTTGCACTATACTAACGCGCACCATTTTTCTCATAACAGACGGAAGATTCCCTTATACGAACCAGAGCTTTGCAGAGCTTATGATGTAACCAGTACTAGGTTCTTCTAAGGTGAGGGGTCCCCAGAATTCTCAGATCTCCATTTATAATTTTATATAAACTATATTCCTACCAAGGGGAGGGTGGTTCTTCGACCACTGTTCAGTTATCGTGATTTCGCCTTTTGTCTTCTATGGACTTGTAGTTGTAAGTGTAACTAAGTGTAACAATGTTTATTGTTTTAATCTTATGCATTTTGCTGTTGCTGCTGCATTATAGAACAACGTACAGAGCTTGTCAGTTGAAAATAAACCTTTTGAACTTACATAGACTCGGTGGTATTTGGTGTGGACTTACACGAGTGAGTGAGCGAAAGGGTGTGCATTGCTTCCGCGACCGAGGTCGGGAGTGTTATGTTCTGTGTTGTCTACTCATTGGGTATCTTGGGGGGGGGGGTTCGGAGACCTAATGAGACACTATAACTAATAGGTCAGGGGATTGTGGTGGCTTCTGATTGAGGTGTGAGGAAGGTCCAACCTCCCATCACCAACGTCCTATTTTCTTGTGCAAAGCTCTGTATGTGCAGAATCCCTACAACAGTAGTAGTATGTCCTATCCTATCAAAAATAGTAAAATCTGGTTTTATATAATTTTCTTGGTGGGAATTGTCGAAAAGCCTCAAGATTAAGAAGACTAGAAGTAGTAGAAGAGGACAACCCAAAGGACTGGACTCAATGGCTAGAGCTATTGGTGAATCTGAGTTTTATTTAAAATATTTTAAATAAAGAGTGGCCAACTGGGCAAGCTTAGCTACAGACAGACTAATAGTAGTAGTACAGAGAGTCATAGCAGTCGCAGTTAGAGGCAGGGATAACAAGAATTTAGAAACAGATAGTATAGATCAAAGAAGAATTTGTAAAAAATAGAATTAGAATACCGAAATAATAGTTCGGAAAAAAGAAGGTGCAGGAAAAGTTAGGGAAATATAATTATTAATATTAACCACTGGAGGACTTACTGGGGCCAGCAGCAGAGCCCTCGGTAGAGGAGCGGTCCTCGCCCTGGGAGGCATCTTGATGATCTTCTTGTCCCACTGCCTGTGACCCCGTCTTCTTGCCCCTGGGTGCTGATCATGTAAGATTTCATAAAGAAAGAGACAAAAATTAAAGTTTGCTGTGAAACAAATAAAATATTTTAAAATACGCTCCCAAAACATTTTTGTGAACAACAATTGCAATAAAATTGACCTATCTAATCTGATCGACTAGTAGTATTGCGAGATTCACGGACCGTCTAGTAAGCCTAACTACCACCTGACCTAGCCCACCTATTCCAATCCAGACGGGCCAATTGTTCAGTAAGTCTGCATTTCCATTTATTTTAGTCCTCAAAAATGCATAGATGGAGGACACATGCATACATTTTTGCATACACCAAATTGTTGGCTGGTTGCTGCTGATGTTCTGCTAGTGATGATATAAGCCTATTAACACTCACTAAACAAACTACAAAAGGTTCTACTAAGGACTGGGGTAAGCAGCACGCAGCAGCACGTGACGTGACAGAGGATGCGTCACGCACACCACTTAAAAATTACCAACTAATAAGTAACTAAACCTATCAATCCACCACTATCCCTTCTTAGTGGCAGGAGGACAAAGGAAGGACTAGAGTCTCTCTAGCATTATCTAACTTAAGTTCTCTAAAGTAAACTCTTACATAATCATCAGGCCAAGCGAGCGCAAAGTTGCAAACAAGTAAGATTAGTAGCGCTGAGCGCCTGTGTCATAACAATCACAGATTTTATACGTAATTTACCTGCAATGTAAGCAGCAGCATTCTTGCTGGTCGGAAAAAAAAATATTCGCAATATATAACACAGAGCAGAAGAACACAAAGTAGTAATATTAAATAGCTACTCACCAAGCCCCGGGACCTCCACTCCTAGCAGGTCCAGCAGGTCCTGCTCCCGGTCCAGAATATCAGACCACCGGTGCGTCAGCTGATTATTGGTGCGCCGGACACCAGAGCAGCGAAACACTGCCCGACGCACCTTGCCCCACCGCTGCCAACGCTCCTGGAGCCCGTACCCGGACCCAGGCCTGCCGCCTGCTGCCAGGGTTAAGGGGAGGTGGCGCTGAACAAAAAAAACCAGTGCGGCCACCTCCGCCTCACCGAATAAGGCCCTTGCCTGCACCCCTTTTTGACGCCGCCTTCCGCAAGGAAGGCGGTCGCGGCTCTGGCTACGAGCCCTGTGGCCCTTTGCCATGGTTCTGGGTAGGCGGGGGGCGGAAAAGAAAAGGTAGGAATTAAAAAAGTAAGTAAAAGAAATTAAAAAGCAGGTAATAGAAAAAGAGTGAAAAAGTAGTGAAAAACACACAAAAAGTAGAAAAAAACCTCAAAATATAGAATCAGGAAAATAGAGAGATAGATAATAAATAAAAAAAGATAAAAAAAAAGTTTCCAGAAACAAAGGATTGAAAAGATAGAGGGAGGATTGAAAAGCAGGCCCAGAACCATAGCAATAGAGTGAAAAACAAGATGGCCGCGCCCATTGCGACCGCATGAGCAAGTTTGCGCAATATTTCCCCCCGAGCACGCAAAAAGCGTCGCGAACACATAATGTGCGTTCCCGAACAGGAAATACTTATCGCGAACGGGCGGGAGCATGCAATGCGCGACCCGGAACTGGAAATAACCATCGCGAGCGGGCGGGACAAGTGAAAAACAAGATGGCCACGCCCATTAGCGACCGCATGGGCAAGTTAGCGATATATTTCCCCGCGAGCACGCAAAAACACATCGCGAACGGGCGGGACAAGCAATTCCGCGACTTCGTAGAATTTCTACGTGCTCGTGGAGATTTTGAACAATTTCGCAGAGATTTGCGTAACGCGACTACGCAAATTCCGCCCACCCCTAATTTTTAGCTTATGTTATTTATGTATCATATATGTGTTATAGCTAAAAGATAATGCTAGCGCAGTATTATTTCTTTCTACTGCTTACGATGTACATTATATATTTCGCATACTGTCTTGTGATCATAACAGCTCATATCTCTTACACGAAAAACAAGACTGTTCAATAAATCCTTTTTATTGAAACGCCCATCTATTCTTTCTGTGTAACTCTGAGGAAACTAAGCATGCCCGATTAGCTGAGTGAAACTGTTATCTATTGTTTCCACGATTCTGAGAGTGTTCCGATTCTAAAGGGAAACAAAGTTGTCATGTCTATGTGGTTGCCAGAAACTACTCCCTTCTTGTTTACAAGGAGTTTCTAGTGGCCTCTGAGTTAGCTGGCACAAAGTAATTAAGTTTAATATACTTGATAGGGACAAACTGACCTTAGTCCTATGTCAAACCTATAGGGTATATTATTCCAATGCGCAGAGCCTATTAGGGAAATAGGAACTACACTACATTACCCTTGCACTCATAAAGTCACTCAGGTACTACACATGCAGTACTGCTGCCCTCACGCAATCAGCCAGGCAATACACATGCACTTATGCAATCACTCAGGCAGTACTCTTGCACTCAACCATTCAATCTGGTACTACTGATGCACTCACCATTTCTCTTAGGCAGGATTTATGCACTCATCCTATGACACAGGTATTACCTTTGAACTCATCCTTTCATACAGGCACTACCCATGCACTCATCTATTCTCTCAGGCACAACTCATGCACTAATGCAATAACCCAGGCATTTTCCTTGCACTTATCCTTTCACTCAAGCACTATCCATGCACTCATCCAATCATCCAGGTAGTACCTCTGTACTCATGCAATCACTCAGGCATTATTGTTCTACTCAATCATTCAGTCAGGCACTACCCATGCACTCATCCATTCTCTCAGACACTACCCATGCACTCATCCAATGACCCAGGCACTACCCGTGTACTGATCTTTTCACTCATGCACTACCCATGCACTCATCTAAGCATCTAGGCATTACCCTTGCACTCATGAAGTCACTCAGGTACTCCACATGCACTCATCCAATTGCCCGGGCAATACCCATGCACTCATACAATCACCCAGGTAAAACTCTTGCACTCAACTATTCACTCAGGCACTACCCATGTACTCATGTTTTCACTTAGGCACTACCCATGCACTCATCCAATGACCCAGGCACTACCTTTGCACTCATCCTTTCACACAGGAACTACGTGTGCACTCATCCAATCACCCAGGCAGTACACCTGCACTGATAGAAACAGTCAGGCACAACTCTTGCATTCATCATTTCACTCAGGCAGTAACCATGCAATCATCCAATAACCCAGGCACTACACCTGCACTCATATAATCACCCAGGCACTACCCATCCACTTATGCAATCACTCAGGCAGTACTGTTGCACTCAACCATTTACTCAGGCAGTACCCATGTACTAATTGTTTTCTTAGGCACTACCCATGCACTCATCCAATGACCCAAGCGTTACCTTTGCACTCATCTTTTCACCCAGGCAATACACCTACACTCATACAAACACTCAGGCAGTACTCTTGCACTCATCCCTTCACTCAGGCAGTACCCATGTATTCATGTAATCACCCATACACTACTCATGCACTCATACAATGACCCAGGCACTACCAATGCACTGATGCAATCATTCAAACACTACTCTTACACTCAACCATTCACTCAGGCATTATGCATACAGTCATCCATTCACTCTGCCACTAGTCATGCACATAGCAAATCACCCAAGCACTATTCTTTCAGTCATTCATTCACTTACATATTATGCATGCACTCATCCATTCACTGAGACACTACTTATGCAGAACTCTAACATTCATCACACACACATTTATACAAGCAATCACTTTCACTACATACAATTTTTCTAATTCTAACCAGTATAGGTGGTTCCGTGAGGACTGTTTTTTTTTTTTAAAAAAAATGTTTTTTTTTTGTATTTTCTGAATTTTTTTAATTTATTGCGGTGTTTTTCAATTTTTTAAAATAAAAAATAAAAGCTAAACAGTCCAACTGTGGTGTTTTTTTAAAATAAAGAAACACAAGGAAGAAACCCCCCAAAAAAATTAGCACTTATGTGCTTTCAGGAGATTTACGATGGCATCAATGGAGAGCTCTCCAACACAAAGAGTGGTCAAACACTTCTGACAATGGATGCCTGCATCCGCTAATTCAGGAACAATCAGAGGTTGTGGAGTGGTCAATACAACTCCTGCAGAAGTAGATGGTTGACTACCATCATCACTGACAGCTTGATCCCTCTTATGGCACTCCATTATCTCTCGTGCCAGACGAACGGGATGGATAGTCACAAGGTGCTTCTTCATCGAAGAAGTGCCACATGAGTACTTCTTCTCCGATCCTCTGGAGAGGACTTTGTGGCAGATGCTGCAGGTCACCTTCTGAGAATTCACCTTTTTCTCTCCCTCCGGCACAGTAAATAAAGCCCACACAATACTCTCCTTCCGCTGTTTTACTGGCTCATCCATCTCTTCCATCTCCTCCTGCTGCTCCTCTTCAGGAAAAGCTGATGCCATTTTCCAAACTCAAAAATGAGCACCACCAAAGAAAATAGGGAATTAGCAGAGGATACAAAAAAGGTAGTCTTAAAAGCAGACACACCCAAAATAAAAGGACTGGAACAGGTGTTGGTTCCACCCTCCAAGAGAATGAAAAGCTCTTCAACCAATGACAAACTTTCTTTCTTTGTCAAATGGCGTTTCGTACGGGTCGCACACCCATCGCATATACGTCGCGCACCCATATAATGTACTAAATGCAATATAAAACTGTAAATTGCTATTAGGATATTGTGTTTCAAAGTATTTCAATGGAAAGTCTTTATGCAAAACAGATATTCAAACTTGAAACATTCATATTTCATACTTTTGAAAATTACGTCGGAGTCGCGACCCCTACGCGATCCCGGAAATACGTGCCGGCAGGATTCGCGACCCCTACGCGGCCGGTGCACGATAGTGCCGCGTACATAAAAATGTGTTTTAAACATCTTAAAAATATTGTACAAGAACACTAATACTAATTTTTGGGATTCATTAATAAACTTCTTTGTTTAAAAAATATATTATTTCAGTGTAAGATGTATTTTAGACTTACATTCGTGCAACGGATTCGCGCACCCAATGCGTAGATCCGCGACCGGTGCGTGGTACCATCGTGTCGAGAGAAATCTGCTAAAAACATTTTAAAACAAGTTTATAACTTCTATATTACTATTTTTATGTACTCAGTAATAAACCTCTCTGTGAAAAAAATATATTAATTTGTTTTAAATGTGTATTTTACAGTGATATTCGTATAATGGATCCGCGCACCCTCCATGTAGGTTTGCGTACGGTGTGCGACCCTTTATTGTAAATTAAAAAAATATATATATAAAGAGAAATTTATCATAATAAAAGAACAAAACATCTTTCATACTATTAAAAGCAATCATACAAAATCTAATTTAGCAAAAAACTAAAAAAATATGCAAAAAAAAATTCTTTTTCTATTCAAAATTCTATTATATAATATCACACTGTACAAAATTAGAAACAATAAAACAATATTACAATTTTGTAAAAATAAAATTATTCAAATAAATAACACTATAAATCTTTACTCAGCTATATTATATAGATTTTAAAAAAGTGATTATAATTATTTTAAAAGTTTATAAAAATACATAGAAAATCATAGGAAAAAAAGAAAAGAAATAGTTACAAACATCTTTTCATAAATAAAATGGTTTGAAAAAACCTTAGAAATTCACTGAAAAAAACACAGGTTTCAGGGACGTTATAGTTAGGAATTAGCATAAAAAAACCTTAGAAATTCACAAAAAAACCACAGGTTTCACAGACGTTAGAGTTATGCTGACATTTCACTCATACAAAACCAGAGAAATTCAGCTGTTATAGTTAGCTGAGCTAACTATAACTTGTGTCACCACAATGCACTGCTGATGACATTACATATTACATCACTCATGACATGGTCAGTGACATCACTGATGACATCTCAAATGACATCACTGACGACATAAATGTGAATAAATCTCCTCATCATTGTTCATTCCAAACAGGACCAGACAACCTGCTTTTAGTATAAACCTGGGTTCAAGTCTTTGGAAGGCATATAGTCTATTTACTCCTCTTTACTGTTTAAAGACTGTGTCAAGGCTGAAAAATGTGGCTTTTATCCAGTCATTTAGATGTGATTCTTGAAAATGTCTAGCTGTGCTATAGGTTAAATTGTTGCTCATGATGGCACTCCAATGTTTGAGGATTCTCTTTTGAAATGGAAAAGTGGTAAATCGAATGTACCACTTATCGCATGGACATGTAATGCATATACCACAAAATCGGTTTTACACGTTCTGAGTTTCGGAATCCTCCAGTTTTTATTGATCCTCTCCAGCTTGACCTCTTGGATGTTAATGCTATGTCTGCATGCCTTGTAAACCCCACATCTCTTGAAACCTTTCATTTGTGCAAGCCAGTTGGTATTTCTTGGAAAAGTGTTACGTTTGTAAGTGATGGTCAGTGTGCTGCCTATTTTGGTTTTCAGGATGGCGTCTTGTGTTAAGATACCCCATCTATTCTCGAGTATGCCCCTGAGATTACTGGCTGGATTGGTGTAGGGAGTGATGAAGCAGAAGGAATCATTGTTTTCTTCTCTCTGTTGTGGCAGAATGGAAAAGGGTCTATGCCCTAGATATGCTGTCTGCTTTTCTACTGGTCATCTTCAAAGTAAAAAGAGATCCATGCAGCTTCTTCTACACACATATTTACAGAGCATAAGGTGTGAAACAGAGGTAGTGTGGATGTATAGTCTACTTTACATTTGTTATCTCTCCCGTAAACGGCAGTGAGACAATCATTGGGGTGTCTCAAAACATGCTGACACTAATATGAATGCAATGGGAAGAGACAGTTTTTCATTTTGTGTTACATATTGACAGAGGATTTGAAGTGAAACAGAGGTAGTCTTGTACTTATAGCCTACTATATATGTGTTAACTAACCTTTAAAAGGCACTAATGCAGTCACTGAGGTCTATAGAAAGATCTTGACAGTCACAAGAGTGGCATAAAAGGAGTTGGCCTTTCATTTTGGTTTAGGCCTGACATTGCAAGCTGTATCTCTCTAATGAAACTGGTAAATAAAAGTGAGCTTTAAAACATGTTGGCAGATGTATTAACCTCTTTTGTAGTCTGTATAAGTCTCTGAAAGGTACACTTCAAGCAGACCGTCGATAGTGATGCGTATCCTTTAAACAGAAAGCGTACTCTGTCAAGTTTGAATGCCTATCTGCTACCTTGTCTCAGGTATGTTTGTATTTCTACATGTACACTGGTACGTGTGGTGCAGCTGATGACCCTAACTTAAAAACAATTCAGTCTATCACAGCCCTGCACAAATCTTGTCAGAGCTACTTCAGCATTCAGTCCCAAAAGCACAGATCTCTTAGCTAGGCAGGCATCACAAAATCACTTGAACACACACGTTCATACCTAGCTGCCTCGTATAATGAGCAGAAAGTGATCCATCCATCTTCTTCTACACAAATATAGAGAGCATGCGGTGTGAAACAGGGGTAGTCTAGTACATGTAGGCTTGTTTATATGTATTATCTTGCCTCTAAAACGGCACTGACACGCTCATGGAGGTGCTAGAAAGATACTTAGGCCTGACATTGCAAGCTCTGTCTGAGGTGTGTGAAAGATGCTGACACTAGTGAGAGTGCTAGGAGAGGCTATGGTTTTTCATTTTGGGTTAGGCCTGGCTCTGTGATCTTCCTCTCTCTAATATGTGTGCTTGAAAATGAAAGTGTATTCTGTCAAGTTTGAGTGTCTGACTGCTACCATGTCTGAGGTATGCTTGTACTTCTATGTGTCATTTCAGGCGTGTGAAGCAGCTAATAACCCTAACTTAAAAAGTATATAGTCTATGATACCCCTTGACAAATATTGTAAGAGCTACTTCAGCAATCAGTCCCAGAAGCACAGATCAGTTAGCTAGGCAGATCTCATGGAAGTATTTGAACACACAGCATCATCCATGGCTGCCCTGTATAGTAAGGAAAAAGTGATCCATGCAGTTTGTTTCAGACATATTTATAGAGGATACAATGTGAAATAGAGGTGGTGTTGTACCTACAGACCACTTTAGATGTGTTATCACACTCTTATAAGGCACTCACACAGTAATTGAACTGTCTTAAAAGAGGTGACACTAATAAGAGAGACAACAGAGGAGATGGTCTTTCATTTTGGGTTAGGCCTGGCATTGTGAGCTTCGTCTCTCTAATGAAACTGGTAAAGAAACGTGAGGTTTAAAACATGTTTCCAAGTGTATTAACCTGTGTCCTAGGCCATATATTTCTTCAGAAAGTAAAACTGCAAGTAAGCTATAGATAGCAATGTGTCTGCTTGAAAATGAAAGTGTATTCTGTCAATTTTGAATGTGGGACTGCTACCATGTCTGAGGTATGTTCGTACTTCTGAGTGTCATTTCACACATGTGCTGCAGCTGATGACCCTAACTTAGAACGTGTATGGTCTATGACACCCCTAGACAAATATTGTCAGAGCTACTTTCACATTGAGTCCTAGAAGAACAGATCACTTACCTCGGCCTGCCTCATGGAAGTCTTTGAACACACAGCTTCATTCCCGGTTACTCTGTATAGTAAGCAAAAAGGGATCCATGCAGCTTCTTCTACACACATTTAGAGAGCATGCGGTGTGAAACAGAGGTAATATAGTACTTAAAGGCTAGTTTATATTTCTTATCTCAACCCTAAAAGGCATGACACACACTCATTGAGGTCTTTAAAAAGATGCTGAGACTCACAAGAGTGACATAACAGGAGTTGGCCTTTCATTTTGGTTTAGGCCTGACACTGCAAGCTGTATCCCTCTAATGAAACTGTTCAACAAAAGTGAGCTTTAAAACATGGTGGCAGATGTATTAACCTCTTTTGTAGTCTGTATAAGTCTCTGAAAGGTACACTGCAAGCAGACCGTCGCTAGTGATGTGTGTCCTTTAAACTGAAAGCGTACTCTGTCAAGTTTGAAGGTCTGTCTGCTAGCAAGTCTCACGTATGTTTGTATTTCTACGTGTACACTCATATGTGGTGCAGCTGATGACCCTAACTTAGAAAGTGTATGGTCTATGACACCCCTAGACAAATATTGTCAGAGCTACTTTCACATTGAGTCCTAGAAGAACAGATCACCTACCTCGGCCGGCCTCATGGAAGTCTTTGAACACACAGCTTAATTCCTGGTTACTCTGTATAGTAAGCAAAAAGTGATCCATGCAGCTTCTTCTACACACATTCAGAGAGCATGCGGTGTGAAACAGAGGTAATATAGTACTTAAAGGCTAGTTTATATTTGTCATCTCAACCCTAAAAGGCAGAGACACACTCATTGAGGTCTTTAGAAAGGTGCTGAGACTCACAAGAGTGGCATAACAGGAGTTGGCCTTCCTTTTTTGGTTTAGGCCTGACACTGCAAGCTGTATCTCTCTAATGAAACTGGTAAATAAAAGTGAGCTTTAAAACATGTTGGAAGATGTATTAACCTCTTTTGTAATCTGTATAAGTCTCTGAAAGGTACACTGCAAGCAGACCGTCGATAGTGATGTGTGTCCTTTAAACTGAAAGCATATTCTGTGAAGTTTAAATGTCTGTCTGCTACCATGTCTCAGGTATATTTGTACTTTTACGTGTAGTCTGACACGTGTGGTGCAGCTGATGACCCTAATTTAAAAACTATACAGTCTATCATACCCCTGCACAAATCTTGCCAGAGCTACTTCAGCATTCAGTCCCAGAAGCACAGATCTCTTGGCTAGACAGGCGTCACGAAATCACTTGAACACACAGCTTCATACCCAGCTGCCTTGTATAATGAGCAGAAAGTGATCCATGCGGCTTCTTCTACACACATTTAGAAAGCATGCAGTGTGAAACAGGGGTAGTCTAGTATGTATAGGCTTGTTTATATGTATTATCTTGCTGTAATAAGGCACTGACACACTCGTTGAGGTCTCTAGAAAGATGCTGACACTCACAAGAGTGGAATGACGGGAGTCAGCCTTTCATTTTGGCTTAGGCCTGGAATTGAGAGCTCTGCCTCTTCAAGTAAACTGGTAGAGAAAAGTGAGGTTTAAAACATGTTGCCAGATGTATTAACCTCTATCCTAGTCTATATAAGTCTCTGCAAAGGTACACTGAAAGAAGGCCATAGATTGTGAGGTGCATGCTTTAAACTGAAAGCGTATCCTGTCAAGTTTGAATGTCTAACTGCTAGTATGTCTCAGGCATGTCTCTACTTGTATGTGCAGACTGACATGTGTGAGGCAGCTGATGAACCAAACTTATAAACTATACAGTTTATCATAGCCCTGCCTTGTAAAATGAGCACCAAGCAATCTTTGCAGCTTCTGCGATACACATTTAGAGAGCATGCACTGTGAAACTTAGCTAAACTAGTACTTGAAGGTTACTTTATATTTGTTATCTCTCCTTTAAAAGGTACTAACACACTCATTCAGGTGTTTAAAAGGATGCTGAGACTCACAAGAGTAACATGAGAGGAGTAAGGCATTCATTTTAACTTAGGCCTAATATTGGAATCTCTGACTCTCTAATGAAACTGGCAGAAAAAACTGAAGTTTAAAAGATGTTGTCATATTTATTACCTGTATCCTATTCCACATCAGTTTGTGCAAACATACTCTGCAAGTAGGCCGTAGATAGTGATGTCTGTGCTACAAACTGAAAACGTTTTCTAGCAAATATCTGACCTATTTCCGGTTTAGCCATGTCTCTATTTGTACATATAGTTTATAGGTATGATGTAGCTGAATATCCTAATTTGAAAACTATACAGTCAATCATAACCCTTGTAAAATATTGATAAAGTTACTTCACCTTTCAGTCCCAGAACCACACATCTCTTTTCTAAGTAGGCCACATGGAAACAGTTTAACATTTATGTTCATATCTCACAGTCTTCTATGATAACCAGAAACTGATCCATGCTGCTTATTCCTTACACATTTATGGAGAAGCACTGTAAAACACAGATAGTCTAGAACCTATAACCTACTTTACATCTGTTATTTCACCCCTAAAAGTGACTGAGACACTCACTGAGATCTCTAGAGAAATGCTGATACTAATAAGATTGGCATGACAGTACTCAGCCTTTCATTTTGGGTTACGCTTGCACTGTCAGCTCTGTCTCACTCATGAAACTGATCGACAAATGTCAGGTTTAAAACATGTTCCCAAGTGTATTAACCACTATCTTAGTCCATTTAACTCTCTGCAAAGGTACATTGCAAGTAGACCCTAGATATTGATAAAAAATAATTACAAACATGCACTAGCTAATTACAAATCCCTATTGATTACTGAAAAAAGGGTCTTTTTTCTCCCGACAGATTGAGAAAGCTAAAAACTCAGCCAAAGAACTCTTTGGGGTGGTCCAGAAGCTCACAGCTGCACCCAGCAAAAAACCACAGGGAACAGTCAATCTCTCTGTGATAATATTGCCAGTGCGTTTAGGAACAAAGTTAATGACATATATAACATCTTTAAATATGCCACTTCCAACAAGCCAGCCAAGGAGCTCTTAAGTACTGAGACTGGAGTGAACATGTTTCCAAATTTCTCACAGGTTTCTAGTGAGCTTGTGGAAGAACTAATCCAGGAAATCAAATCTGGATCTCCAATAGACCCCTGCCCTCCTGCAGTTTTGAGAAACATTGCAAGGGAGGTGAGCCCCATACTGACTAAAATATTTAACAATGTGTTCTCCTCAGGCATTTTCCCGGCTAATTGGAAAGATGCAGCTATCCTGCCTTTAATAAAGAAAGCAAATCTGGACACATCAATAACTAGTAATTATCGGCCGATTGCTAAGCTGCCTTTTCCAGCAAAAACAGTAGAGAAAATTATGAATAACCAGTTAACACAATTTATTCAACAAAACAAACTACTTGATCCCTCCCAGTTTGGTTTCCGCCCAGGACATAGTACAGAGACAGCACTGTTCAAGGCCACTTATGAATAACCAGTTAAAACAATTTATTCAACAAAACAAACTACTTGATCCCTCCCAGTTTGGTTTCCGCCCAGGACATAGTACAGAGACAGCACCTTTCAAGGCCACTGAGGAGATTAGAGCAGTGATGGATAAAGGAGGTGCGGCGGTACTGATCCTCTTGTATCTGTCAGCGGCCTTCGATACCGCCCATCATGATACACTGCTACAGCGCCTGGAAAAATTAGGGGTTAAGGATCAAGCTCTGTCTTTAATATCATCTTTCCTGAAGAATAGAAGACAGACTGTGACCCTGGACCAGTTCAAAGCAACTCCTTACGTGCTCCTTGTGGGGTCCCCCAGGGTTCGTCGCTTAGCCCATCCTTATTCAACATCTATGTGTCGGAACTGGCTCCTTTAATCCAACACTTCGGTTTCAACTTAACGTCATACGCTGACGACACTCAGATCATGATTGCGGCTCATAAAAATCAAGCATCACCTGCAATGCAGTTTCAAAACTGCACGAGGGAAATCAGTAGTTGGATGGGAAGGTATTGCCTCAAATTGAATTCGGACAAAACCGAAGTAGTGATCTTTGGTAATCTCCAACCAAGATGGGATGGACTATGGTGGCTGGCTGAAATTGGAGAGCTACCAAAACCGGTAGAAAAGGCAAAGAACCTTGGGGTTCAGATTGACAGTAAACTCACCTTCTCCCAACAAACCAATGCCACAGTTTCGGCTTCATTCTACCTGATTAGGAAACTGAAGAAAGTCCTGCCCTACATCCCCCCTGATTCCAGGAAGACGGTGGTAACTACATTAGTACTATCGAAATTAGACTATTGTAATGGCCTCTATCTTGAGTTACAGAAAGAAAATCTGAAAAAGCTTTAGATGGTGCAAAACGCAGCTGCCAGGCTTTTATTGAACTTACCAAAGTATCAATCAGTTGCGGAAGACATTCGGAAACTTCATTGGCTGCCAGTGGCAAAACGAATTAAGTTCAAAGCACTTTGCTTAGCCTATAAAGCCCTGAATAATATAGGACCGGTATCTCTGAAAAGCCTTTTCTCCTGGTACCACCCGGGTAGACAGTTAAGGTCCTCAAATGCCAGGTTGATGTTGGTACCAAGGATTCGAACCTCGAGCTGGGGAGGTCGAAGCATAGGCCATGGCACGGCTAAACTATGGAATACGCTCCCGGGGGAACTGAGAGCTAACAACTCCCTTGCCTCCTTTAGAAAAATCCTGAAAACCTGGTTATTTTTAAATTAATTTATTTCCCTTCGCTTTCCCACAGGGCTTACGTTCAGGTTCAGCGGCAAGCCACCTCCGGGTATTCGTGCACTTTAAAAGTTATATTAACATAACATAACATATCCATGCTTTGAACTGAAACCATATTCTGTTCAATTTGAATGTGTGACTGCTACCATATCTGAGTTATGTCTGTACTTCTACATGTAGTCTGACACATGTAGTGCAGATGATGTCCCTAACTTAAAAAGCATACAGTCTATCATACCCCTGGCCTAACATATGTTAGAACTACTTCACCTTTCAGTCCCAAAAGCACAAATCTCTTTGTTAGGCAGCCCTCATAGAATCACTTACACACAGACCTTAATACCCGGCTTTCCTGTACAATATGGAGAAAGTTATCCATGCAGCTTCTTTTATACACATTTACAGAGCATAAGGTCTGAAACATGTGTAGTCAAGTTCCTACAGTCTACTTTACATATGTCATGTCATCCTTAAAAGGCACCAACACACTCATGGAGATCTCTGGAGAGCTGCTGGTACTAATAAGAGTGGTATGAAAGGAGTCAGCCTGTCATTCTGGGCTATGCCTGCCACTCTGAAATCTGCCTCAGTAATCAAACTGGTTGACAAATGTGAGTTTTAAAATATGTTCTAAAATGTATTAACCACTATCTTAGTCCATATAAGTCTCTAGAAAGGTACACTGTAATTAGATTGTACAAAATGATGGGTGTACTTTAAACAGAAAACATATTCTGTCAAGTTTGAATGTCTGACATCTTCCGTGTCTCAGCCATCTCTGTACTTCTACATGTCGGCGCCGGGAAACTCCTCGGGGTAGCTGTGCGCCTTACAAATTTAAATAACATAACAACATGAGGTGTTAAATGTGTGGTGTAGCTGATGATCATAACTTGAAAGTTAAACAGTATATCATACCCCAAATATTGAGAGAGGTACTTTACCTTTCAGTCACAGAACAACACATCTGTTTTGTACACAGATCTTGTGAAAACACTTGAAAACAAAACTTCAAACCCTGCTGTCCAATATAATAAGCAGAAACTGATCCATGCACCTTCTTGTTCACACATTTATAGACCATGCAGTCTGAAACAGAGGTACTCTAGTGTTTATAGGGTGCTTTATATGTGCCATCTCATCCCTAAAAGGCACTGACACATTGAGATCTCTGGACAGATTCTGACACTTATAAGAGTGGTATGATAGGAGTCACTCTTTCATTTTGGCTCTGTCTGTCTAATGGAACTGGAATAGAAATGGGAGATTTAAAAAATGTTCCCACGTGTGTTAACCTCTATGCTAGTACCTATAACTGTACACACAGGTACACTGCAAGTTGGCAGTAGATAGTGATATGTGTGCTTGAAACTGAAAGAGTATTCTGTCGACTTTGAATATCTGAACTCTTTCGTGTCCAGCCATGTCTGTACTTGTGCTTATACTCTGAAACGTGTGGTGCTCCTGACAATCCTTACTTGAAAAGTAAACAGTCTATCATACCCCTGAGCACATATTGACAGAGGTACTTCACCTTTCAATCCAAGAACTACACATTTCTCATTTAAGGAAGGCTCATGAAAGCACTTGAACACACAGCCTCATACCCTATTACCCTGTATAATAAGCAAAAAATATCTATGCAGCTTATTCTACATACATTAACAGGTCATACAATCTGAAACAGTGGTAGTCTAGTGCTTATAGCTTACTTTACATGTGTCATGTCACCTCTAAAAGGTACTGACATACTCATTGAGGTCTCTGGAGAAATGTTGACACAAATAAGAGTAGTATGACAGGAGTCAGCCTTTCATTTTCAATTAGGCCTAGCACTGTCAGGTCTGTTTCTTTAATCAAACTGTTCGACAATTCTGAGGTTTAAAACATGTTTCCAAGTGTATTAACCAGTATCCTAGTGTACATAACTCTCTGCAAAGGTACAGTGTATGTCAGCTGTAGATAGTGATGTCTGTGCTCGAAACCTGAAAACTTATTCTAACAACTTTAGACATCTGACCTCTTCCATATTTCAGCCATCTCTGTACTTGTGCATGCACTGTGACACATGTGGGCCAGGCCATGATCTTAACATGAAAATAGTTATGCAATCACACCGATACTAGTCAGGCACTGATCTAATCACTGAAACACTACCCACGTACTCATCAAATCATAAAGGTAGTTCTCTTCCACTCATCCAATCACACAGGCACTACTCATGTACACATCTATTCATCCAGTCACTACTGATGTATTTCTACAATCAACTATTTGCTACTCATGCAATCGCACAGCACTTACCCAATCAGTGAGACAGTACTCATCCACTCATCGAACCACACAGGCACTACTCATACACTCATCTAATCTAACAGGCACTAATCACACAGTCATACAGTGAATCAGGCAGTACTCACGCATTCATTCAAAGTATAAGACAATATTTATCAAACCTCCCAGGCACTACTCATGCACTGATCCAATTAGCCAGAAACTTATCATACAGTCATGTAATCACCCAGTTACTACTCATACACTCATCGTCACCCAGACACTAACTATGCACTGATTCATTCACACAGATACTACATATGCACTCAACCACCCACTCAGGTAGTACTCATACACTCATTCATTCACTCAGGCACTACCCTTGCACTCATCTAATTACCCAGACACTAGCCATGCACTCATCCAATTACTCAGGCACTGCCCATGCACTGATCCAATCACCCAGGCACTACCCATGCACTCATCCAATCATCCAGGTACTACAAATGCACTCATCCAAACACCCATGCACTTGTCCAATCACTCAGGCACTACCCTTGCACTCATCCAATCACTCAGGCACTACCCATGCACTCATTCAATCAACTAGGCACTACCCATATACACATCCAATCACCAAGGCACTACCCTTGCATTCATCCTTTTACTCAGGCAATACCTATGCACTCATCCAATCACGCAGTCACTGCCCATATACTCATGCAATCAACCAGGCACTACTCATGCACTCATGCAATCACACAGGCACTACTCATGCACTCATCCAATTACCCAGGCACTACCATTGTACTCACACATTCACTGAGGCACTATCCTTGCACTCATCCAATCACTCAGGCATTACCCATGCAGTCATGCAATCAACCATGCACTTCTCATGCACTCATCCAATCACACAGCCACTACTCTTGCACTCATCCATTCACCCAGGCACTACTCAAGCACTGATCCAATGACACATTCACTACCCTTGCACTCATCCAATCACCCAGGCAGTACCCATGCACTCATCCAATCACTCAGGCTCTACCCATACGCTCATCCATTTACTTAGGCATTACCCATGCACTCATCCAATCACTCAGACACTACCCATGCACTCACCCAATCACCCAGGCACTACCCATTCAGAAATCCACAAGTACACTTATCCATACATGTACTCTTACAACCAATCATTTACCTATAAATGCATTCCTCGATTCATTCACTGATACATACTGATACAAACAGTGATAGACCTATTCACTCGTACATAAATGCACTATTGCACATATTGTTTACCCATACATCCACTAATTAATTTAATCAAATACACAACAAATAGGTGGTTCCAGAAGAACTGTTTTTACCTAACTATTTTCACGTTTTTTGGTGTTGTTTTGTTTTTCTTCACAAATAAAACAAAAAACAAGCACAAAAAAGTGTGTTTTATATTGCCCAAAAAAATCAACACTGATGACTATTAATTGAATCCAACATTGTAGCTACAACTTGTTCTCCCACACTTAAAACAGTCTGGCACTTTGGACAAAATAATCCAGCCTTTGCAAAATCAGGTAAGGTTACAGGCATGGTTTGAAGTCTTTCTCCTTGACTAGATGTTCTAGGCTGTGCATCATCAGAACCTTGTGCACCTTCTTGCTCCTTCATCCTGAGAAACTCTGCTCTTGCAAGCCGGGTACTGTGCATGGTCTTCAGGTGTTTATGCATCAAGGATGTTCCGCACGAGTATTTTTTCTCCAGCCCACGTGACAGCCCTTTCTTGCACAGCACACAAGTCACTTTTTGGGCATTAAAGTTCTTTCGCCCCTCAGGAATCATAAAAGACTGCCATACCACACTTCCTTTCTTTATTTTGGTAGCTCTTCATCCTCCTGCAGCAAATTCTCTTCCTCTTGCTCCTAAAACTCTGTAGAAGTTGCTCGCTTCCTTTTTTGAAAAACAAAAAAACACTAACATTCCTCCAAATAGATTCTGCTCCAATAAATGTGACTGTTGCCAGCCACACCCTGTTGTATAAGAAAGAGGGTGGGATCCGTCTTGCTTTAGGATGGAATAGATGTTTAACCAATCATATACCTTTTTATTGTGTCACATGGGGTGCAAGACTCCTACATGGTACTATCGAATATCCAACGATATTCTGCAACATAATTTTATTTCACATTTAAACTAAATTTGGTTACATATCATACTATTTCAGTCACCTATAACTATATCTCTTCATTCAAACTAAACAAATCTTTAAGTACATATATTAATAATGTAAAATATCTCTAGAGTCACGTACTGTGCACAAACCCGGAAATATGTGCAGACGCTGTACATGCACGTATTACAACTCCTTAAAATATTATAAAATAACCTTTTTTATATTTTCTATTTATTAATATATAACTTTCTTTACTATCTTAGTGAAACTCTAACCTTAAACTTAACCACACAAGTCTCCATATATATGTTTTAATACCACACAAAAATACGTTGGAGTACAGCTCGGACTGCAACTCCGCAGTTACATTCTGCAAACAAACCTAGAGGTCACACATATTTTAAACAAAACTGTTAAAGTAATACACAAATGTAAATTGTGCACAACCATAAATATCACTTTAAGAAATCACACTAGGGCCGCGATTCCTACGCAGAGCCGGAAATATGTCCCGGTAGTGTGCGCGACATCATTGCGACCCAATAAAATACCTAAATTCCGTTTTTAAATTATCTTTACCATAACTACATATTTATTTCACTACTCTAGTTGTAAACTGCTACCCTTAAAACGTACTTAAAAAACAAAATTTTACAGTAATTTACACTTGTAAACATATAACGAGTTCTGCACACATAACACTGAGGACCGCGTCTGGTACACAACTCCTATTTTCATAAAAAATATATATAGATATATACAAACAAATACCATTAACAACACTGTTTCAGCCATTTGGGCTGACATTTCCCTCGCAGAAAACCACAGAGATTCAGCAATTACAGTGATTTGAGCTAACTAGAACTTTCACCCCCCACAATGCACTGCTTATGACCTCATATATTACATCACTCATGACATGAAAAAACAAAGGATGCAAGGACGTTATACTTAGGAAATCGATTTTGAAACACCTTAGAAATTCACTGAAAAATCCAAAGGTTACAGGGACGTTATAGTTAGGAAATAGAATTAAAAAATCCTTAGAAATTTACTGAAAAAAACAAACGTTACATTAACGTTATAGTTAGGCTGACATTTCACTCACACGAAACCAGAGAAATTCAGCAGTTATAGTCAGCTGAGCTAGCTATAACTGGTCCCCCTGCAATGCACTGCTTATGACCTCACATATTACATCACTCATGACATGGTCAGTGACATCACTGATGACATCTCAAATGACAGCAGTGATGACATCATCCACCACTTTATTAATGCACTACTCACATCCCCATAGAACCTTTCATACACCCACTCCCACACAACCACTCACAAACCCATTCACAGACCCTTACCATTACATACACAGCCACTCACTGATTCATAGATCTACACACAAATCCACTCACTCACCCATACAGCCACTCATACACCCACTCACTCACTAATACAGCCACTGACATCTTCACTCATACACCCATACATCCATTCACACACTGAGTCAGTCACCCATAGAGCTACTCACACACCTATTCACTCACTCATAGAGTCAGTCACACGGGTACTTACTCACCCATACCATTACACACACATACCCACTAACTTACTCTTACAGATACTAACACATACTCACTCACCTATACAGTCACTGACACAAGTACGTACTCACCCATACAGCTACTCTCAACATCACTCACTCACCCATACAGTCACTCACATACCCCATCACTCACCTATGTAATCTTTGCCATACCCAGTTACTCACCCATATACCACTGACAAATCCACTCACCCACACAGCCATACACAGACTCACTCACCCAAACATCCCCTCACATACACACTTACTAACCGATACAGCCACTGACTCACCCGCTCACTGTTCCATTCAGGCAGTCACACACCCCCTCACCCACCCACACAGACAGTCACACACCCATACAGACACTCAAATAAGCAATCAATCAACCATATAGCCACTCACGTACCCACTCACACACCCATACAGCCACTTAGACTCCAACTGACAGACTGATACAGACATTCAGACAACCTAGTCAGTGACCCATACATTCACTGAGGCACCTAATCACTCATTTACACAGTCAGTCACGCACCCACTGAATCATTGATACAGGCACTCATACACCCACTAATTCATCAATACACCTTGGTATATATATTTAACACTCATAAACTTTTTAAAAACACTCCAAATCACTGGATGAGTATAAGTATTTTGTAAACGTTTATGATTGTTAAACATATATTCTAAGGTACTACAAAATTTAAAGTAGTATACTAGGTGTTCTACTAATGAGTGATACTACTTTTATTATATATTCTTGTGAGTGGCTGTATGACTATATGTATCCTTGTGCGTATGGGTGTGTGAGTGGCTGTATAAGTGGTTGTGTATGTTGCTGTGTGGGTGAGTGAGATACTGTGTGAGTGGCTGTATTGGTGAGTGAGTAGGTGTGTCAGTGATGTATGGGTGGGTGAGTAATGGTGTGAGTGGCTCTATTAGTGTGTACGTGTGTGTGTAGTGACTGTAATATTGAGGGACTGGTTGTCTGACTAGCCGTATGAGTAAGTGACTGGGTGTGTAAGTGGCTGTATGGTGAATGGGTAGCTATTTGAGTAGGTGTTTCGTTAATTGACTTTGTGTGTGAGTGACTGTATTGAACAATGAGTGTCTGTGTGAATGGCTGTATGGGTGAGTACAGTAATGTGTGAGTGTGTGTGTATGGATTTGTGAATGGGTATGAAAGTGTTTGTTTGAGTGTGTATGAGTGATTCTTTGCATGTGTGAGTGGCTGTGTCGAGAGGCTGATTAGGTGAGTGAATGGGTGTGTGACTCTGATGGTAAATAAGTGGGTGTGTGACTAGGTGTATGGGTGAGTGTGTAGCTATTTGGCTGGCTGTATGGGTGAACAACTGGTTGTATGAGTGGCTGTGTGGGTGAGTAAATGATTTTGTGAGTGGGTGTGTAAGTGGGTGTGTAAGTGGCTCTATGGAGGAGTGAGTGGGTGTGTGAGTACTGGTATAGGTCTGTGAATGGGTATGTCAGTCGTTGTACAGCTATGAGTGGGTGTACAAGAGGTTGTATGAGGGTATGAGTGGGTGCATTAGAGATTCTGTGGATGATGACAGTGATGTAATTTAAGATATCATCAGTGATGCCACTGAGCATGTCATGAGTGATGTAATATGTGATGTCATAAGCAGTGCATTGAGGGGGAGCGAGTTATAGTTAGCACAGCTAACTATAACTGGTGAATTTCACTGGTGTTGTACGAGTAAAATGTCAGCCTAAACGTAATGTTCCTGTAACCTTTGTTTTTTTCAGAGAATTTCTAAGGTTTTTTCTATTCTATTTCCTAACTATAACGTCCCTGTAACCTGTGGTTTTTTCAGTGAATATAGATATATATATATATATGTAGTCAAGAAGAAAAATATACTAAACAGCTGACTCGTATGAAGGAGAGATTTTTAAAAAGAGGGTATACCTCTAAAACAATACATTTGGAAACAAAAAGATCTGCAAATTTAATTAGGGATCAGTTGTTATTCCCAAATGACAGGCCAGATAAGGGAAAGTCTGTGACACGGTTAATTACATGCTTTAATTCTATGTCACATAAAGTAAGTCATGTGATCAGAACACTTTGGCCGATAGCCAAAGGTGATATAGTGATAGGAAATGATTTGCCAGTAGTACCCCTTATAAGTTATAGAAAAGGGAAGACTCTTGATGAATTTCCTCACAGCTATTTTTCCAGGAATCGTAAACCAGACACATGGCTGTCAAAAGCGAAGGGATTTATTTAAGTGTAATCACTGTAAGGCCTGCAAGGCGGTTGTAAATACATCAGAATACACCACCTCAGAAGGAAAAAAGAGCAGAGTTAATGGTTTTAATAATTGTAATTCTGATCACTATATTGATTTGTTGGCTTGCCCATGTTCCCTCCTGTATGGAGGTAGTATTATTGTCCCTCTTAAGAAACAAATTTTAGAGCATCAAAGGGCAATAAGGAATCATGATTTTAGTTATCCGGTGGCTAGACACTTTTATGAAAAGCATGACAGTGATCCAGAAATACTTAATTATTTCGCAGTAGACAGATTGTCTCTAAATGTAAGAGGTGGGAATAGAGTGATACAATTGAGACGTCTAGAATCCAGATATATTCTGGATTTACATACAAAATTCCAAGCAGTATTGAATGGAAATGGAAGTTGATGTGGGATAACCTCCTTGAATCTGTAGTTGCCTTTTACTCTATAGTCACAAATAGAACAGTTTCTCATATGAAAAAATCTTAAGGGGATGAATTCCTTGTTTAGTTATTACAGGAAATATGAATTTTAGGCCTGAATTATAGCTTAATGATTTATTCCAGTTTTATTATATTCCCCGATCCGTAATCGGCATAATGGATATGTGGTTATGGAAATTGCAGAGGCTGTTCATTTATGGCAATATGTGTTAAGTTATTTGAACATGAATTTGATTACAAAAATAAATATTGAGTGAGAAATTGTTTATATTTTGCGTTTTTGAACATCTCTGAGTGATTTGTTTACATTAATATTAATATGAGATATATTGCATTTAAGCTTTTCAAAGGAGATTTCTTGTAAAATTATTATGAGTTTTTAATAATAAATGAATATTTATTATTGATTATTTGCTGCTATGACAATGCTACTTTGCACATATAGTGTTGATTTGGAACTTTTTCCCTGAGAGGGGAGATAGGGGAATGATGAAATGCTAGATATTGATTTTGGCCTGTGTTCATATAATCTGTTTATAAAATGAAATAAAAAAGAAACAATTGATGGACGGAATGCTGGACAATGCAAACATTCACCCCCAGTCACAAGGATCTCGGTTAAATCCATCATTCTTTTGCTCACCACACCACCCCAGTTTGGACCCAGCCATATGCAAATCAGTCTTGACCCTGTTCCTTGTGGGAACAGTCCAGCCCGAACTGCCAAGCCAGGTCCTCCCTGGACCGGAAACAAGCATCCTGGGACCGGTTTGGTATGCCCAGACGTGGGTCCTGTGCTCTCCATGCCACTGGAGTCAAGCTATCCTGGCTGATGAGGGCTGAAAGCCCGAAACCGGTCCTACGATGCTTGTTTCCAGTCTAGGGAGGACCTGGCCTGGCAGTTCGGGCTGGACTGCTCCCATTGGGCGCAGGGTCAAGATTGATTTGCATATGGCTGGGTTCAAACTGTAATGGCATGGTGAGCAAAAAAACGATGGATTTAGGCCCAGATCTCTGTACTGGGGTGAATGTATGACATTGTTCTGCATTCTGTCCATCAATTGTTCTTTTTATAAAATGAAATAAGCCATGATCGTGAGAGAAACTATGCAGGGAGTGATATATGAATAGAATAATGATTATCAAAAAATCATTATATATTAGTGTCACGACCGGCTGAGTTTCATTTTCCCAGCATGCAGGCTCGCTCCTAGCCAAGTCATTCGCCCGTCGACAGAACGTCGGCCTGCCTGAGAGCACCCCTCCTCTGTGAGGCACTGTCCATCTTACTTCAATAGACGATAAATCCTGATTTGGCCTTTCTCTTGAGGCTGAGTGCCCCTCTCCTTCTTATTTATGACGGTCTTGACCAAGGCACCATTACCATCATTTATGTCCTGATTTCCATTCTTTCAGTACTGCGATTTTGGGCTAATTGGTTCCCCATCACTTCATACTCTACCAAATGAATTCTTATTCTGTGGTTACTTTCAATTACTTCCCGCTCCCTTGGCCACCTTTTTCTAATTTCTGGTAAGTGGCTTCTCCATCACACTAACTCTTTTGCACAGGCTCTATAACCTCCACTCTCTTCTTTCCCCCACACTACTTAATTTACTTCACATTTATTTTGCAGGAGCCCACCCTGCCGGTGTAGCCCCTTTGCACCCAATCACATTGCCCTTGCCCTGGTGCAACCATTGCGCACCATGACCCTACCCTACCTCTGAATTCTTGTGCTTGATTGTTGCTCCCAGGAGAGTCCTGGTACTTCACAAGTCTATGCCACTATTGTTTAAGTGGATGGCTCACTTACACCTGTGATGTAGTTGCCTCAGGACCTTTCTGGGTACCCGGAACTCCCCTAACCCCCTGTTTCTTTTCCCCCTCACAGGCCTCAAGACTATGTACTAGGTAGCTACCTTTCCTATCGTTGTTACCCCTCTCTTTTCCTCTGTACACACCCCTTCCTTGACTTCCTATTATTCCCCCAGCTTTTTTCAAACAGCAAAGTGCTATACTAATACGTGTAATCCCATCTTGACGATGACCTGAAACAACACTGATCGAAACGCCGTCAACAAAACTCAGCAGAATTTTGGCTTCCTTGGCCCTTAACATGTTTCCAACAAATTTTTGATCACAATGTTCATGTTATGTACCAGTTTTAAACTGCATCGTCTCGCAGTTTTTTTCACTATATCACATCTCACCTTACGCCATTCACATTACTACGAGCACTTTGTGTGCACTTGTTTAGGATTACATTTGCATATAATGAAATGTAATACTGCTGTCTGAAATGAATGCCTTCTCCATAAACTCCAATACAGATCTCGATATTCAACTTTGGTGTCTTTCCCTTTCTTGCCTTATTCTTGTAATTTATTTTACATTCTAGTAATTGTCTTTAAAGTATTATCTGTTGAGACATTGCTGCCTGTTACCACATTCACCCAGGTCTCAACTGGGTTTATGGGATTTCTCCTGTTGTATTTTCTGTGACAAATGATACAGGGCACAGTCTGCTGATTCCTGTCAGGTGGCCTAATTAGTGCTGCAGGCCCACTAGTAGCATTTCATTTACAGGCCCTCAGTACATGTAGTACCACTTTCTTTGGGACTTATAAGTAAATTATATATGCCAATTGGGTGTAAGCTAATGTGACTAAAGGAGAGAGCACAAGCACTTTAGCACTGGTAAGACTGACACCACCAAAAGAGCCTGCTGGTTCACCTCGGAACTCCTAGCCTCCAAGCGTACCTGCCGGAAACTAGAGAAGAAATGGCACAGTGATAAGACACCGGACAGCCACGCAGCCCACAAAGACGCCATCCGTAACCACCACCACCTCATCAAGTCCGCCAAGAGAATCTCCTTCAAAGACCGCCTCGACAACAACGCACACAACAGCAAGGAGCTTTTCAACATCGTGAAGGAACTCTCCAACCCCAGCTCCAACACCAACGACATCCCGCCGTCGCAACCCCTGTGCGATTCCCTCGCCACCTTCTTCCACCGCAAGATCGCCGACATCCACGACAGCTTCAACACCCAGACAGCCCCAACTAAGATCGATGCACCAGACCCGCCGCACACCATCGACCACGACCCCCTGCCAGCCTGGGCCAGCGTGACCATCGAGGACACCATCAAGACCATGAGCACAATACACTCCGGCTCCCCGTCAGACCCTTTCCCGCACCACATCTTCAACAAAGCCAGCAGCTCCATCGCACCCCACCTGTGCAACGTCATCAATCTCTCCTTCGAGACCGCGACCTTCCCAGAGAGCTGGAAACCCGCAGAGATCAACGCCCTACTCAAAAAACCCAAGGCAGACCCGAGAGACCTCAAGAACTTCCGGCCCATCTCCCTGCTTCCGTTCCCAGCCAAGGTCATCGAGAAGATCGTCAACAAACAGCTAACCCGATACCTCGAAGAAAACAGCATCCTGGACCCATCCCAATCGGGGTTCCGCAGCAACCACAGCACTGAGACTGCCCTCATCGCCGCCACCGACGACATCAGGATCCTGCTGGACAACGGTGAGACCGCAGCCCTCATCCTGCTGGACCTCTCCGCCGCCTTCGACACTATCTGCCACCGCACTCTACGCGCACGCCTCCACGACGCAGGGATCCGAGACAAGGCCCTAGAATGGGCCACCTCCTTCCTCGCCGGCAGAACCCAGAGAGTCCGCCTCCCACCATTCCGATCCGAAGCCTCCGAGATCATCTGCGGCGTACCCCAGGGATCGTCCCTCAGCCCAACACTGTTCAACATCTATATGGCCCCGCTCGCACGCATCGCCAGACAGCACGACCTCAACATAATCTCCTACGCCGACGACACTCAACTGATCCTCTCCCTCACCAAGGACCCCCTCGCCGCCAAATCCAACCTCCATGAAGGAATGAAGGCTGTCGCCGATTGGATGAAGATCAGCTGACTAAAACTGAACACGGAGAAGACAGAGGTCCTCATCCTCGGCTCCAACCCCTCAGCCTGGGACAACTCCTGGTGGCCAACGACGCTGGGAGCAGCCCCGACACCCACCGACCACGCACGCAACCTGGGAGTCATCCTCGACTCAACGCTCTCCATGGCCAAGCAAGTCAACGCAGTCTCATCCTCCTGCTTCAACACCCTCCGCATGCTTCGCAAGATCTACAGGTGGATCCCGACAGACACAAGAAGAACAGTCACCCAGGCCCTCGTCAGCAGCAGACTTGACTATGGGAACGCCCTCTACGCGGGAGCCCCGGCCAAGCTCATCAAGCGACTGCAACGCATACAAAACGCCTCCGCACGCCTGATCCTCGATGTACCACGCCACAGCCACATCACCCCCCACCTGAGGAACCTGCACTGGCTCCCCGTCGACAGGAGAATCTCCTTCAAACTCCTCATCCATGCACACAAGGCACTCCACAAGACTGGCCCAGCCTACCTCAACAGACGACTCCTCTTCTACGTCCCCAACCGCCAACTCCGCTCCGCCGACCTCTCCCTCGGCACCATCCCTCGCATTCGAAGAACCACCACCGGCGGCAGATCCTTCTCCCACCTCGCCGCCAAGACCTGGAACACCCTTACACTAAGCCTACGACAGACCCAAGACCTGCTGACCTTCAGGAGGCTACTCAAGACCTGGTTGTTCGACCAGTAGCAGCACCCCCCCCCCCTTTTTTTTCCCCAGCGCCTTGAGACCCTCGCGGGTAAGTAGTGCGCTTTACAAATTCTGTGATTGATTGAAGCACTGGTAAAATGTGTAGAGTTCTAATCAAACCACGGGGCAAACCACGCCAAGGATGTCAGGTCCAACAAAGCACATTTGAGATAACAGCATTGTGGTCTCACTCTAAGCATGTGCTAATGACAGTGCCTCTCTCCAAAGCACTTTAATTCCCAAATCACAATATTAACCAGAGTTTCTGCCTGTGCCCATTGAACTAAGAGTAACATACGTATCTGGCTTGAAAATGAGTGGTAAGCTTGCCTTTTCTTTAAAATAAATTATAACAGTGTTATTTTTATGTGGTGCCTGACTTCGTACTAATCACATTTTGACACATTTGCAACTTTGCTACTTATGCATATAGTGAAAAATATATTTCAGGATGTAGCTATACGAATTCAGGCTGTTCAGAGAAATAGAACAATCAACTCAATTGGACTTGAAAATGCAAGGTCAGAGTTGCCTTCCAGCACGAGGAGTGCTCTGAGAAGTGAAGGAAGATTTGTGGCCGTCTTTTAGCCAATTCAGTGCGAACGCAACAGCACCGGAAATGCATGTTGCTGCAGCCAATCAGAAAGCAGCTCACTTTCAATTACCTGCTCACAGATTGACTGCACACTGATGCAGCACTAGCTCTAGTCAGAGTTCAGGATCCTTCAGGCCTGGTCCCGATGCAAGTTTAGAAGTGCCATGTATTGGAGGTTCATTTGTTATTCAGGGTATTTTGATAGTGTCAGGTACGAAACGGGCAGTGTGCATGTGCCTAGCTGACTTAACAGTGGTCTGAAATGATTCAGATCCTGTGCAGGCAAGTAGGAGTGGGCAATACTGCAGGGTCTACCAGGGGAATGCATCCCTGGCAATGGGCAAGGTTTTACAACCGCAGGGAGAGTATTCTCGTGCATGCATAAACAATGGAGATATTGGCTCACACTCGACGCAGTCCTGACACCTCAGAGATCATGGCTGATGCAGTTCAAATTCACTTTCACAAATAACACAGCTTTTCGGGGGAGAATCTGTGGGATTTTCAGCTGGATTGCCACCTGTGCTGTATGAGAAGATTCACAAAAGTAATCAGTCTTGGCAAACCTTGCCATGTTAGAACTCCTACAGAGGGAACAAAAAGAAACCCAATTTTGCCATTGTGATTGATGCAATGGACAACGAAGAGTCGTGTTTTCCAGATTCAGAAATCTCTCTAGAGTCAGATGCATTGACTGAAGCAAAACAGTTGCCCCTACCAAACCATAGAGAACACCTTACGGAAGGGCTTCAGAGGTCTACATACAACTGGCGGTCTCTGGTTATTTCCTTACAACTTCACCCATGGTGGCTTTTTACCTGATAACTTGTCATAATCTTTGAGACTGGTGAGGAGAAGTCAGGCAGCTTGATTGCAAACTAATCTACATTGCAATTTAGCATACAAAGAGGATACCAATTCATTTAAAAGGCGATCTAGTGTCCTGGGAATTACCTTCTCAGCTTGAAAAATCCCAGGACCTTCAGGCGGATCTGTTTAGTTTTCATTCCATAAACTATTGGATTCAGCATTGGTGGAAGAATGAGATAGATATTCGACAGCAGGACTTGCACATGTGGCCCAACACTTGTGCTGAACCTTTGGGCAATGAAGGAGAAAAGTGCTGGAATGTATGCAACCAGAATGACACATACATGGGAGACACATGTGTTGAAGGCCTTAAACCTGGCTTGTCTTGAGGGAAGCTTCATAACAGCTCTGAAAATTGTGACATAGGAGATGATGATGAAGAATGCGTCTATCCCAACAACAGAGAGAGCTACAAACAGCCCATACAAGATGTTAACAGTGATGTCGGCACAGGCCAGCTTTGCTACCGCCATGTGCTCACAATAGGTCTGGATAATCTCATTACTTCTGCAGAAAGGCAATCTTTGGACAAGAAAGGGGTGCGGAAACACTAGCAGGAACCCCCTCAAAAGCACAATCAGTCCTATTTTGGCAATCACGTGGCTGGACAAGATGGTTACATATCTCAGAGGATGGCAGATGGCAACATAGCGATCAAAGGCCATGGCCAGAAGCACCCCTGATCCCATGATGGAAAAAGAATGGACTAAGTACATCTGAATGAGGCAACCTTCAAAAGTGATCTCCCTTGCGTTGAACAAGAAGAGCAGCAGCATCTTGGGAACAGAAGCATTTGACGATACCAGGTCAGTGATGAGCAGCATGCAGAGGAAGAGGTACATGGGCTGATGAAGGCTCTCTTCCTTCTTTCTAAAGATCAGAACAACAAAATTTGCTAAAATTGTGATGATGTAGATGGAGCTCCAAGGTAGAGAAATCCACATATGGAATTCCTCTAATCCTGGGATCCCGATGAGGATGAATGATGGAACACTGACGTTCATGTCAGGTGACGGAGGTGCACTTCCGCCTAGTGAGGTCCTGAGGTCCAAACTGATCTTAAACATTAGCTACTTAACAATAATGAGGCTGTGTTCAAACATAAATAACTTGTCAACCTCTACCTTGCAATGTTGCCTTCCATTCTCATATTCGGCAGCCTGTAAACACAAAATGTGATTGAGAATTTAGATTCCATTGCTTAATTACATATTTAAACCTATAATGTTCTTGTTTGCATTTATTCACAGTTTGGTACTATTTTTGTAGAGTAAGTGAATACATTTTAAGCTCAAAATCTACACATTATTGCATATATTCCAGCTTTTAATTAGATACCATTGCATTTTCCAAAATTCTAAAGAGAAGGTTTTAAGACATATATGCAAACAGTTGCTTGTGAAATTTGAGGTTTTTCTACAACTTTGTAACAATGAACCAACATTTTCAGAGGTGGCATACTTCATCATCAGGAATCCTCCTCGCACCATGAAGCCTGGTCATGGTGTGGGCTACCACCCCTCGCTGCGAGGGCGGAGCTCAGGGATGTTTTAGTTTTCAGAAGGATTATTACTAAGACCCGATGTGAGCTAGCAAGGTATAGTGAGGGGTGCAGTGCTAATAGTGAAGTGAGTTAAAACCAACTACAAGGTTTACCACATTACTTTATTCTGGCTGCCTTCTGCTAGGATTAAAAATGAAAGAAAGAATGTATGACTAGAAGGTTTTAAATATAAATAAGTAACCCCTAAGCACACCTTGAGGCCCACAAGATAGGCTGCATTATATTTAAGAGTAGAACATATGTGACATTATGAATGGTAGCTCCACCATTGACTAGTCCCAAAACTTCTTTACCCCTGGTCAGGCTGGAACTGGTACACAGGAAAAGTCAAAGTATAGATAACACCCTCAAATCTATACTTTTTGACATGTTCCAGATACAGACTCCCTTCAAAGACTTATTTTTATATTAAATAAAAACCCAGTCTAAGGGTGAAGTCTGAGTTTTATTAAATGTATAGGAAATGTAACTTTTAGAAAGTAACCTTTCCCCTGCCTGACGCAGTAGGAAGGCTAATTTGCATTAGTCCTACAGTCACTGTCCAGTCCGAATCTGGCCAGAATTAGGTGTAAAACCATCTCCCAGAGCAGAGACTATGGCCTGGGAGTGAAGTGGTGTTTTCTTCCCCTGGTAGAAAGATAAATAGGGGTGGGTCCAGGACTTTAATTTACTTCAAAGGGGCCTGACCTGTCAGATGTTATGTGACACCTGGAAAAGACCCAGTTTTGTCCCCTGAACCAAGTTATCATTAAGTCCAGTGGGAAGAAATCTACCCCCAGGACTTGTTTTGAGGGAGAATAGCCTTCACCACAAATATGTTACAATGAAAAGCAATTACAACACATTGTTTACAGCGGAATTACTTTTACCAAGCAAGTCTTTACCACGCAAGTCTTTACAAAGCATACATGTTTCTGTTGGTGAGTATGTGGTAAGTAGTATATATATTTTTAAGGGTAATTAAAAAAGGGGGGCTTGGTGGGGTTACCCTCCAGAAATATGAAATTTTACAAAATTAGCAAACCTGTATTATATATATATACACATATATATTACCTACTGCCGGTCGCCAGTAGGTAGTTATAGTTAGAACCTAGTTTCCATAGGAAAAGCTTTTTTTGATTTGCCAATAACTTTGGCGCAGGTTGACGAATCTTCGCGAAATTTTCAAAACTAGTGGCCCGCTCCGGTCAGCTCCTGTCTTGAAAGTTCCGGGGTGATTCGTCCAGCAGGGGCCGAGAAAAAAGGGGAGTCCCAAAACGTGTTTTCCCCATGTTAATTTCCATAGGAAAATTTAGACAAAGCTACAGCCCGAACTGCTGAACGGAATGACACCAAATTTGGCAAAAAGGTAGCCCTTTGTTCAGAAAGAGTCCTTTTTGTTAAATGGTGTAAATCCGTTCAGTAGTTGCTGAGCAATTCAAAAAATAAAAAGTTTCGATATCTGGGTGGAGCCTAACCTCCGAGCACGAGCTTGGCTCTAATTGGCTGCCAACACTTCAAACCAGGAAGTGTTGGCAGCCATCTTGTGCTTCGAGGAGGGAGAAAGAAAAGGTGAGAGAAAGATAAAAAAAAAACAAGAAAAGGGGGCAGGGTAAAAACACCCTGACCCCCCAGGCCTGCTCAGGGGGTTCCACAAGGACCCCGAGGCCCAAAAAAAGCATTTTTTTAAAAAAAAAATCGGGTGGAGTCGCGCCGGGTGAGCGAATCAGTCCGAAAATTTAAAAAAACAAAGCGCGGTCTCCCGCGCTTTGTTTTCAAAGCACCCGGGTGGGCCAAGTCCTGGGGGCAATTTATTAATTTAGCAGGGGCCCACGGGGGCCCCCACAGCCCCGGGGACCCCCACCTCCCCGGGGCTATGTAAATGATATGTGGGAGGGCATGCGGCTCTCCCGCAGCCCCATGGACCGCCACCCCCCGGGGCTTGTTTTTAATTTGTGGGGGGGCCTCCCAGGCCCCCCCAAGCCCTGGGGACCGCCACCCCCGGGGCTTTTCTTAAATATTCGCGGGGCGAACGGCCCTCCCGCTGCCCCCGGGACCGCCACATACCCGGGGCTCTTTTAAAAAAAAAAAAAAAAAACCTGTGTGGGGGGGCTCGAGCCCCCCCACATGCCCCGGGGACCACCACCTCCCCGGGGCACTAAGTATGTAAATGCGGGGGTCCGTTACGGACCCCCGAGCCCCGGGGACCACCACCTCCCCGGGGCTGTGCATTTGATGGGAGGCCCCCCTCCTGGAGCCCTCCATGGCCCTGGGGACCGCCACCCCCCAGGGGCCGGCTCCTGCAGTGTCCCGGGGTGTCCACCCAGGGACACTGCTGTTTGCTATGGCAGGGCGGGAGCCATGCGGCTCCCCCCTGTCATAGCAAACTCTGCTTTGGATTTTGGAAGCGAGAGCAGGTTTCCTGCTCTCGCTTCCAAAATCCAAAGTTGCTTTTCCACAAGGGGAGCTGCATGTCAGCAGCTCCCTGTGTGGAAAAGCAATGCCGGCTCCCGCAGGAAGCGGTGAGCCGGCGGGACCGTGGGGGAATTGGGGCTCCCCCCACGGTCCCATTCACAGAGGCCAGGCCCCAGGGGGCGGGGTCCCCGGGGCTAGAAGTGGCCCGGGAGGGGGGCCACGCGGCCCCCCTCCCCTGTGAATATCATTTTTTTTTTTTAAACGGAGAGGCCAGGCCGCGGGGGATGGGGTCCCCGGGGCCATAATTGGCCTGAGGAGGAGGGCCACGCGGCCCCCCTCCCAAACAAAAAAACCCAAAAGGATGGCCAGGCCCCAGGGGATGGGGACCCCGTGGCCAGAAGTGGGCCGGGAGGGGGGCAACGCGGCCCACCCCCCAGTTAAAAAAAAAAAAAAGGGGGTCAGGCCTTCAGTAAGTGCCAGTAAGCGCCAGGGAGCTGCGTTGCAGAGAGGTGGTCCGAGGCCACGCCCCTTTTTACACCTCTCTGCAAGGCAGCTCTGTGGCACTTACTGGAGATACCTGGTGGGCTAGTTGGACCCCAGAGACCCTCAGGATTCAAGGGGACTTAATCCCCCAACTTAAAACGTGCCATGGGGCGCGTTTGCACACTTGTCACATCAGGCCCCGCCCCCTCCCTACACCACTGTGCAAACGCGCCTTTGGCGCATTTTAAGTTGGGGGATTAATTCCCCTTCAATCCCCAGTATCCCTGGGGGCCAACTAGCCCACCAGGTACCTCCAGTAAGCGCCAGGGAGCTGCGATGCAGAGAGGTGGTCCAATGCCACACCCCCTTTTTACACCACTCTGCAACGCAGCTCTCTGGCGCTTACTGGAGGTAGCTGGTGGGCGAGTTGGCCCCCAGGGACCCTCAGGACTCAAGGGGATTTAATCCCCCAATTTACAACTCACCAGGGTGTGCGTTTGCACACTTGTCACATCAGGCCCACCCCCTCCCTTCACCACTGTGCAAACGGGCCCTCTGGTGCGTTGTAAGTTGGGAGAATAAGTCCCCTTGAATCCTGAGGGTCCCTGGGGTCTAACTAGCCCACCAGGTACCTCCAGTAAGCGCCACAGAACTGCGTTGCAGAGAGATGTAAAAATGGGCGTGGCCTCGGACCACCTCTCTGCAACGCAGCTGTGTGCTGCTTACTGGAGGTACCTGGTGGGCTAGTTGGCCCCCAGGGACCCTCAGTATTCAAGGGTACTTAATCCCCCAACTTAGAACGCGCCAGGGGGCGTGTTTGCAGAGTGGTGGAGAAAGGGGGCATGGCCTTTGTCCACCTCTCAGTAATCCCACTGTGTGGGGCTTACTGGAGGTAAGAGGTAGGCTAGTTGGCCCCTAAAGGACCCCCAGCAGCGAAGGGGACCTCAATCCCCATCCGAGAGCGCGTCAGGGAGCGCGTTTGTAGAGTGGTGGGCAAAGGGGGCGTGGCCTGCTCTTCGAACTTAGCAATGCTGCTGTGTGGGACTTACTGGAGGTAATAGGAGGGGTAGTTGGCCCCCAAGGATGTCCTTGGGGCCAACTACCCCTCTTGTTACCTCCAGTAAGTCCCGCACAGTGGGATTGCTAAGACGTCTTTGGAGGCGATGCGCCCCTTTCTCCACCATTCTGCAAATGCGCCTCCTGGCTGACTACGGGATGGGGGATGAAGTCCAATTTACTCCTGAGGGACTTTGGGGGCCAAGAAGCCCTACTGGTACCTCCTGTAAGCCCTACGCACCGGAATTCCTGAGTGCTGGTCGGAGGCCCAGCACCCTTTCTCCACCACTCTGCAAACGCGACTACTAGTTAAAGAAGTGTTTGCAATGTAATAGGTTTCGCATTTGCGAGAATTAGAGCTATTGGCGTTGTAAATGCAAACGTTTTTTACTAATGTTTTTTGGAGTGGGGTGGATGTACGTTGTGTGTAGTGGAATTATGTGGTATGTTGTGCAGTTAAATTTTGTGGATAGAAAGTATGTGGTATTTAGTGTATAGGAATTATGTAGAGTGGGATTAAGTGTTATGGAGAGTAATTATGTGGTATGGTAGTCTGTGTTGTGGAGTGGTAACCTCAGGTTTAGTCTTCCTCGTTTCCATAGAAGCTCAACTATGAACTCAGTGAGACAAAAAAAGATTGAATCACTGACGAGCACTTGTTGACCTAGTCAGAGGTATGAGCAGGGCCACTGGAATTATGTGACTGTTTGACTGCACCGAATTTCGCACAATTATACATATTCTTCATTAGCCACATACTTCATCATCTGCACCCTAATCTTCAGATTTGAACAAAAAAAGCCTTGTATCTAGCTGAACCGCGTCAAACGTTACCAAAAATGCAGCGACAAGTGTTACAGCGTGGTGGAAGGCCCTTTGCAAACCTAGAATTGTCACGTGTTACTTATTGCTAAATGTGGGTGTTAAATTGGTACTAATGGTGTGCAAGCCACTCTTGCTTCCCTCTGCGCCTCTCTTGCCTCTTTCTGTATTTCTGTTGCTTCTTTCTGCACGTTTCTTTCTTTTTCTGCACTTCTCTTGACCTCATTCTGCAAATCTCATGTACTTTCTGCACTCGTAATCCCTCTTTCTGTACCTTTCCTGCCTGTTTTTGCATCTCACTTGCTTCTTTCTGCACTTTCCTTGCTTCTTTCTACACCTCTGTTGCTTCTTTCAGCAATTCTCTTGCCTCTTTCTGCACCTCTCTTGCCTGTTTCTGCACTTCTCTTGCCTCTTTCTGCAAACCTGTTGCTTCATTCTGCACTTTCCATGCTTCTTTCTGCACCTGTCTTGCTTCTTTCTGCACCCCTGTTGTCTCTTTATGTACCTCTTTTGCCTCTTCTGCACTTTTCTTGCCTTTTTCTGCACCTCTCTTCCCTCTTTCTGCACGTCTGTTGCCTCTTTCTGCACCTCATTTGCTTCTTTCTGCACCCCTTTTGTCTCTTTCTGCACTCGACTTCCCTCTTTCTGTACCTTTCCTGCCTGTTTTTGTATCTCACTTGCCTCTTTCTGCACTTTTCTTGCTTCTTTCTACACCTCTGTTGCTTCTTTCAGCAATTCTCTTGCCACTTTGTGCACTTCTCTTGCCTGTTTCTGCACCTCTCTTGCCTCTTTTTGCACCTCTGTTGGCTCTTTCTGCACCTCACTTGCTCCTTTCTACACTTCTCTTGCCTCTTTCTGCACCCCTGTTGCTTCATTCTGCACTTTCCATGCCTCTTTCTGCACCTGTCTTGCTTCTTTCTGGACCCCTGTTGTCTCTTTATGTACCTCATTTGCCTCTTTCTGCACTTTTCTTGCGATTTTCTGCACCTCTCTTCCCTCTTTCTGCACGTCTGTTGCCTCTTTCTGCACCTCATTTGCTTATTTCTGTACCCCTGTTGTCTCTTTCTGCACTCGTATTCCCTCTTTCTGTACCCTTCCTGCCTGTTTTTGCATCTCACTTGCCTCTTTCTGCACTTTTCTTGCTTCTTTCTACACCTCTGTTGCTTCTTTCAGCAATTCTCTTGCCTCTATGTGCACTTTCCTTGCCTGTTTATGCACTTCTCTTGCCTCTTTCTGCACCCCGTTGCTTCATTGTGCACTTTCCATGCTTCTTTCTGCACCTGTCTTGCTTCTTTCTGCACCCCTGTTGTCTCTTTATGTACCTCTTTTGCCTCTTTCTGCACTTTTCTTGCCTTTTTCTGCACCTCTCGTCCCTCTTTCTGCACGTCTGTTGCCTCTTTCTGCACCTCATTTGCTTCTTTCTGCACCCCTGTTGTCTCTTTATGCACTCGTCTTCCCTCTTTCTGTACCTTTCCCGCCTGTTTTTGCATCTCACTTGCCTCTTTCTGCACTTTTCTTGCTTCCTTCTACACCTCTGTTGCTTCTTTCAGCAATTCTCTTGCCTCTTTGTGCACTTCTCTTGCCCGTTTCTGCACTTCTCTTGCCTCTTTCTGCACCCCTGTTGCTTCAATCTGCACTTTCCATGCTTCTTTCTGCAACTGTCCTGCTTCTTTCTGCACCCCTGTTGTCTCTTTATGTACCTCTTTTGCCTCTTCCTGTACTTTTCTTGCATTTTTCTGCACCTCTCTTCCCTCTTTCTGCACGTCTGTTGCATCTTTCTGCACCTCATGTGCTTCTTTATGCTCCCCTATTGTCTCTTTCTGCACTCGTCTTCCCTCTTTCTGTTCATTTCCTGCCTGTTTTTGCATCTCACTTACCTCTTTCGGCACTTTTCTTACTTCTTTCTACACCTCTGTTGCTTCTTTCAGCAATTCTCTTGCATGTTTCTGCACCTCTCTTGCCTCTTTTTGCACCTCTGTTGACTCTTTCTGCACCTCACTTGCACCTTTCTACACTGCTCTTGCCTCTATCTGCACCCCTGTTGGTTCATTCTGCACTTTCCATGCTTCTTTCTGCACCTGTCTTGCTTCTTTCTGCACCCCTGTTGTCTCTTTATGTACCTCATTTGCCTCTTTCTGCACTTTTGCCTTTTTCTGCAGTTCTCTTCCCTCTTTCTGCACCTCATTTCCTTCTTTCTGCACCCCTGTTGTCTCTTTATGCACTCGTCTTCCCTCTTTCTGTACCATTCCTGCCTGTTTTTGCATCTCACTTGCTTCTTTCTGCACTTTCCTTGCTTCTTTCTACACCTCTGTTGCTTCTTTCAGCAATTCTCTTGCCTCTTTGTGCACTTCTCTTGCCTGTTTCTGCACTTCTCTTGCCTCTTTCTGCAACCCTGTTGCTTAATTCTGCACTTTCCATTCTTCTTTCTGCACCTGTCTTGCTTCTTTCTGCACCCCTGTTGTCTCTTTATGTACCTCTTTTGCCTCTTTCTGCACTCTTCTTGGCTTTTTCTGCACCTCTCTTCCCTCTTTCTGCACGTCTGATACCTCTTTCTGCACCCCATGTGCTTCTTTCTGCACCCCTGTTGTCTCTTTCTGCACTTGTCTTCCCTCTTTCTGTACCTTTCCTGCCTGTTTTTGCATCTCACTTGCTTCTTTCTGCACTTTCCTTGCTTCTTTCTACACCTCTGTTGCTTCTTTCAGCAATTCTCTAGCCTCTTTGTGCACTTCTCTTGCCTGTTTCTGCACTTCTCTTGCCTCTTTCTGCAACCCTGTTGCTTCATTCTGCACTTTCCATTCTTCTTTCTGCACCTGTCCTGCTTCTTTCTGCACACTGTTGTCTCTTTATGTACCTCTTTTGCCTCTTTCTGCACTTTTCTTGCCTTTTTCTACACCTCTTTTCCCTCTTTCTGCACGTCTGTTGCCTCTTTCTGCACCTCATTTGCTTCTTTCTGAACCCTTTTGTCTCTTTCTGCACTCGACTTACCTCTTTCTGTACCTTTCCTGCCTGTTTTTGCATCTCACTTGCCACTTTCTGCACTTTTCTGGCTTCTTTCTAAACCTCTGTTCCTTCTTTCAACAATTCTCTTGCCTCTTTGTGCACTTCTCCTGCCTGTTTCTGCACCTCCCTCGCCTCTTTTTGCACCTCTGTTGGCTCTTTCTGCACCTCACTTGCTCCTTTCTACACTTCTCTTGCCTCTTTCTGCACCCATGTTGCTTCATTCTGCACTTCCCATGCTTCTTTATGCACCTGTCTTGCTTCTTTCTGCACCCCTGGTGTCTCTTAAAGTACCTCTTTTGCCTGTTTCTGCACTTTTCTTGCCTTTTTCTGCACCTCTCTTCCCTCTTTCTGCACGTCTGTTGCCTATTTCTGCACCTCATTTGCTTCTTTCTGCACCCCTGTTGTCTCTTTCTGCACTCGTCTTTCCTCTTTCTGTACCTTTCCTGCCTGTTTTTGCATCTCACTTGCTTCTTTCTGCACTTTCCTTGCTTCTTTCTACACCTCTGTTGCTTCTTTCAGCAATTCTCTTGCCTCTTTGTGCAATTCTCTTGCCTGTTTCTGCACTTCTCTTGCCTCTTTCTGCAACCCTGTTGCTTAATTCTGCACTTTCCATTCTTCTTTCTGCACCTGTCTTGCTTCTTTCTGCACCCCTGTTGTCTCTTTATGTACCTCTTTTGCCTCTTTCTGCACTCTTCTTGGCTTTTTCTGCACCTCTCTTCCCTCTTTCTGCACGTCTGTTACCTCTTTCTGCACCCCATGTGCTTCTTTCTGCACCCCTGTTGTCTCTTTCTGCACTTGTCTTCCCTCTTTCTGTACCTTTCCTGCCTGTTTTTGCATCTCACTTGCTTCTTTCTGCACTTTCCTTGCTTCTTTCTACACCTCTGTTGCTTCTTTCAGCAATTCTCTAGCCTCTTTGTGCACTTCTCTTGCCTGTTTCTGCACTTCTCTTGCCTCTTTCTGCAACCCTGTTGCTTCATTCTGCACTTTCCATTCTTCTTTCTGCACCTGTCCTGCTTCTTTCTGCACACTGTTGTCTCTTTATGTACCTCTTTTGCCTCTTTCTGCACTTTTCTTGCCTTTTTCTACACCTCTTTTCCCTCTTTCTGCACGTCCGTTGCCTCTTTCTGCACCTCATTTGCTTCTTTCTGAACCCTTTTGTCTCTTTCTGCACTCGACTTCCCTCTTTCTGTACCTTTCCTGCCTGTTTTTGCATCTCACTTGCCACTTTCTGCACTTTTCTGGCTTCTTTCTAAACCTCTGTTCCTTCTTTCAACAATTCTCTTGCCTCTTTGTGCACTTCTCCTGCCTGTTTCTGCACCTCTCTCGCCTCTTTTTGCACCTCTGTTGGATCTTTCTGCACCTCACTTGCTCCTTTCTACACTTCTCTTGCCTCTTTCTGCACCCATGTTGCTTCATTCTGCACTTCCCATGCTTCTTTATGCACCTGTCTTGCTTCTTTCTGCACCCCTGGTGTCTCTTAAAGTACCTCTTTTGCCTGTTTCTGCACTTTTCTTGCCTTTTTCTGCACCTCTCTTCCTTCTTTCTGCACGTCTGTTGCCTATTTCTGCACCTCATTTGCTTCTTTCTGCACCCCTGTTGTCTCTTTCTGCACTCGTCTTTCCTCTTTCTGTACCTTTCCTGCCTGTTTTTGCATCTCACTTGCCTCTTTCTGCACCTCTATTGCCTCTTTCTGCAGTTATCTTGCCTCCATCTGCACTTCACTTGCCTCTTTCTGTAGCTCTCTCACCTCTTTGTTCACCTCTCTTGCCTCTTTCTGCATCCCTGTTGCTTCATTCTGCACTTTCCATGCTTCTTTCTGCACCTGTCTTGCTTCTTTCTGCACCCCTGCTGTCTCTTTATGTACCTCTTTTGCCTCTTTCTGCATTTTTCTTGCCTATTTCTGCAGTTCTCTTCCATCTTTCTGCACGTCTGTTGCCTCTTTCTGCATTCGTCTTCCCTCTTTCTGTACCTTTCCTGCCTGTTTTTCCATCTCACTTGCCTCTTTCTGCACTTTTCTTGCTTCTTTCTACACCTCTGTTGCTTCTTTCAGCACTTCTCTTGCCTGTTTCTGCACCTCTCTTGCCTCTTTTTGCACCTCTGTTGGCTCTTTCTGCACCTAACTTGCTCCTTTCTACACCTAACTTGCTCCTTTCTACACTTCTCTTGCCTCTTTCTGCACCCCTGTTGCTTCATTCTGCACTTTCCATGCTTCTTTCTGCACCTGTCTTGCTTCTTTCTGCACCCCTGGTGTCTCTTTGTGTACCTCTTTTCCCTCTTCTCTTTCTGCACTTTTCTTGCCTTTTTCTGCACCTCTCTTCCCTCTTTCTGCACGTCTGTTGCCTCTTTCTGCACCTCATTTGCTTCTTTCTGCACCGTTGTCTCTTTCTGCACTCGTCTTCCCTCTTTCTGTACCTTTCCTGCCTGTTTTTACATCTCACTTGCCTCTTTCTGCACCTCTATTGCCTCTTTCTGCAGTTCTCTTGCCTCTTTCTGCATGTCACTTGCCTCTTTCTGTAACTCTCTCGCCTATTTGTGCACCTCTCTTGCCTCTTTCTGCACCCATGTTGCTTCATTCTGCACTTTCCATGCTTCTTTCTGCATCTGTCTTGCTTCTTTCTGCACCCCTGGTGTCTATTAATGCACCTCTTTTGCCTGTTTCTTCACTTTTCTTGCCTTTTTGTGCACCTCTCTTCCATCTTTCTGCACATCTGTTGCCTCTTTCTGCACTTCATTTGCTTCTTTCTGCACCCCTGTTGTCTCTTTCTGCACTCGTCTTTCCTCTTTCTGTACCTTTCCTGCCTGTTTTTGCATCTCACTTGCCTCTTTCTGCACCTCTATTGCCTCTTTCTGCAGTTATCTTGCCTCCTTCTGCACTTCACTTGCCTCTTTCTGTAACTCTCTCACCTCTTTGTACACCTCTCTTGCCTCTTTCTGCATCCCTGTTGCTTCATTCTGCACTTTCCATGCTTCTTTCTGCACCTGTCTTGCTTCTTTCTGCACCCCTGTTGTCTCTTTATGTACCTCTTTTGCCTCTTTCTGCACTTTTCTTGGCTTTTTCTACAGTTCTCTTCCATCTTTCTGCACGTCTGTTGCCTCTTTCTGCACCTCATTTGCTTCTTTCTGCACCCCTGTTGTCTCTTTCTGCACTCGTCTTCCCTCTTTCTGTACCTTTCCTGCCTGTTTTTGCATCTCACTTGCCTCTTTCTGCACTTTTCTTGCTTCTTTCTACACCTCTGTTGCTTCTTTCAGCACTTCTCTTGCCTGTTTCTGCACCTTTCTTGCCTCTTTTTGCACCTCTGATGTCTCTTTGGTTACCTCTTTTGCCTCTTCTCTTTCTGCACTTTTCTTGCCTTTTTCTGCACCTCTCTTCCCTCTTTCTGCACGTCTGTTGCCTCTTTCTGCACCTCATTTGCTTCTTTCTGCACCGTTGTCTCTTTCTTCACTCGTCTTCCCCCTTTCTGTACCTTTCCTACCTGTTTTAACATCTCACTTGCCTCTTTCTGCACCTCTATTGCCTCTTTCTGCAGTTCTCTTGCCTCCTTCTGCATGTCACTTGCCTCTTTCTGTAACTCTCTCGCCTCTGTGCACCTCTCTTGCCTCTTTCTGCACCCCTGTTGCTTCATTCTGCACTTTCCATGCTTCTTTCTGCACATGTCTTGCTTCTTTCTGCACCCCTGTTGTCTCTTTAAGTACCTCTTTTGCCTCTTTCTGCACTTTTCTTGCCTTTTTCTGCAGTTCTCTTCCATTTTTCTGCACATCTGTTGCCTCTTTCTGCACTTCATTTGCTTTTTTCTGCATCCCTGTTGTCTCTTTCTGCACTCGTCTTCCCTCTTTCTGTACCTTTCCTGCCTGTTTTTGCATCTCACTTGCCTCTTTCTGCTTCTTTCTACACCTCTGTTGCTTCTTTCAGCAATTTTCTTGCTGCTTTTTACCCTTCTCTTGCCTCTTTCTGCAACGACGTTGCTTCATTCTGCACTTTCCATGCTTCTTTCTGCACCTGTCTTGCTTCTTTCCGCACCCCTGGTGTCTCTTTATGTACCTCTTTTGCCTCTTTCTACACTTTCCTTGCCTTTTTCTGCAGTTCTCTTCCATCTTTCTGCACGTCTGTTGCCTCTTTCTGCACCTCATTTTCTTCTTTCTGCACCATTGTTGTCTCTTTCTGCACTCGTCTGCCCTCTTTCTGTACCTTTCCTGCCTGTTTTTACATCTCACTTGCCTCTTTCTGCACCTCTATTGCCTCTTTCTGCAGTTCTCTTGCCTCCTTCTGCACTTCACTTCCCTCTTTCTGTAACTCTCTCGCTTCTTTGTGCACCTCTCTTGCCTCTTTCTGCATCCCTGTTGCTTTATTCTGCACTTTCCATGATTCTTTCTGCACCTGTCTTGCTTCTTTCTGCACCCCTGTTGTCTCTTTAGATACCCCTTTTGCCTCTTTCTGCAATTTTCTTGCCTTTTTCTGCACCTCTCTTCCCTCTTTCTGCACTTCTGTTGCCTCTTTCTGCACCTCATTGCTTCTTTCTGGACCCCTGTTGTCTCTTTCTGCACAAGCCTTCCCTATTTGTGTACTTTTCCTGCCTGATTTTGCATCTCACTTGCCTCGTTCTGCACTTTTCTTGCTTCTTTGTACACCTCTGTTGCTTCTTTCAGCAATTCTCTTGCCTCTTTGTGCACTTGTCTTGCCTGTTTCTGCACCTCACTTGCTCCTTTCTACACTTCTCTTGCCTCTTTCTGCACCCCTGTTGCTTCATTCTGCACTTTCCATGCTTCTTTCTGCACCTGTCTTGCTTCTTTCTGCACCCCTGGTGTCTCTTTATGTACCTCTTTTATCTCTTTCTGCACTTTTCTTGCCTTTTTCTGCAGTTCTCTTCCCTCTTTCTGCACGTCTGTTGCCTCTTTCTGCACCTCATTTGCTTCTTTCTGCACCCTTGATGTCTCTTTCTGCACTCGCCTTCCCTCTTTCTGTTCCTTTCCTGCCTGTTTTTGCATCTCACTTGCCTCTTTCTGCACTTCTATTGCCTCTTTCTGCAGTTCTCTTGCCTCCTTCTGCACTTCACTTGCCTCTTTCTGTAACTCTCTAACCTCTTTGTGCACCTCTTTTGCCTCTTTCTGTACCCTTTGCTTAATTCTGCACTTTCCATGCTTCTTTCTGCACCTGTCTTGCTTCTTTCTGCACCCCTGTTGTTTCTTTATGTACCTCTTTTGCCTCTTTCTGCACTTTTCTTGCCTTTTTCAGCACCTCTCTTCCCTCTTTCTGCACGTCTGTTGCCTCTTTCTACACCTCTGTTGCTTCATTCAGCAATTCTCTTGCCTCTTTGTGCACTTGTCTTGCCTGTTTCTGCACCTCTCTTGCCTCTTTTTGCACCTCTGTTGGCTCTTTCTGCACCTCACTTGCTCCTATCTACACTTCTCTTGCCTCTTTCTGCACCCCTGTTGCTTCATTCTGCACTTTCCATGCTTCTTTCTGCACCTGTCTTGGTTCTTTTTGCACCCCTGTTGTCTCTTTATGTACCTCTTTTGTCTCTTTCTGCAATTTTCTTGCCTTTTTCTGCAGTTCTCTTCCCTCTTTTTGCACGTCTGTTGACTCTTTCTGCACCTCATTTGCTTCTTTCTGCACCCTTGTTGTCTTTCTGCTCCTTTCCTGCCTGTTTTTACATCTCACTTGCCTCTTTCTGCACCTCTATTGCCTCTTTCTGCAGTTCTCTTGCCTCCTTCTGCACTTCACTTGCCTCTTTCTGTAACTCTCTCACCTCTTTGTGCACCTCTCTTGCCTCTTTCTGCACCCGTTGCTTAATTCTGCACTTTCCATGCTTCTTTCTACATCTGTCTGGCTTCTTTCTGCACCCCAGTTGTCTCTTTATGTACCTCTTTTGCCTCTTTCTGCATTTTCCTTGCCTTTTTCTGCAGTTCTCTTCCATCTTTCTGCACGTCTGTTGCCTCTTTCTGCACCTCATTTTTTTCTTTCTGCACCCCTGTTGTCTCTTTCTGCACTCGTCTTCCCTCTTTCTGTACCTTTCCTGCCTGTTTTGCATCTCACTTGCCTCTTCCTGCACTTTTCTTGCTTCTTTCTACATCTCTGTTGCTTCTTTCAGTAATTCTCTTGCCTCTTTGTGCACCTCTCTTGCCTCTTTTTGCACCCCTGTTGGCTCTTTCTGCACCTCACTTGCTCCTTTCTACACTTCTCTTGCCTCTTTCCGCACCCATGTTGCTTCATTCTGCACTTTCCATGCTTCTTTCTGCACCTGTCTTGCTTCTTTCTGCACCCCTGGTGTCTCTTAATGTACCTCTTTTGCCTGTTTCTGCAATTTCTTGCCTTTTTCTGCACCTCTCTTCCCTCTTTCTGCACGTCTGTTGCCTTTTTCTGCACCTCATTTGCTTCTTCCTGCACCCCTGTTGTCTCTTTCTGCACTCGTCTTCCCTCTTTCTGTACCTTTCCTGCCTGTTTTTGCATCTCACTTGCCTCTTTCTGCACCTCTATTGCCTCTTTCTGCAGTTCTCTTGCCTCCTTCTGCACTTCACTTGCCTCTTTCTGTAACTCTCTCGCCTCTTTGTGCACCTCTCTTACCTCTTTCTGCATCCCTGTGGCTTCATTCTGCACTTTCCATGCTTCTTTCTGCACCTGTCTTGCTTCTTTCTGCACCCTTGTTGTCTCTTTATGTACCTCTTTTGCCTCTTTCTGCACTTTTCTTGCCTTTTTCTGCAGTTCTCTTCCATCTTTCTGCACGTCAGTTGCCTCTTTCTGCACCTCATTTGCTTATTTCTGCACCCGTTGTCTCTTTCTGCACTCATCTTCCCTCTTTCTGTACCTTTCCTGCCTGTCTTTGCATCTCACTTGCCTCTTTCTGCACTTTTCTTGCTTCTTTCTGCACCCCTGTTGCTTCATTCTGAACTTTCCATGCTTCTTTCTGCACCTGTCTTGCTTCTTTCTGCACCCGTTGTCTCTTTATGTACCTCTTTTGCCTCTTTCTGCACTTCACTTGCTTTTTTTTTTGCACCTATCTTGCCTCTTTCGGCACCTTTGTTGCTACTTTCTGCACTTCTCTTGCCTCCTTCTGTACCTCTTCGTTAGAGGTAGTATTAATCCCCCTGCCCTATTATGTACTAGGGCCTTACAGGGGAGGTCATGCCAATCACATGGGTAGCCCAAACCATAGTGTACCCTAGTGTATGTAGGTGTTTTCACTGTAGTCTAAGTGTCTTTCAGCATAGCACTGGCTATTCAGAGTGAGTTACCCTCAGTACCCGTCAGCAAAAAGTTGGGGGCACAGGATGACTTTGCTTTAAGGCCTCCTTCTGCTCCTCTGTTGGTTCTTTGTGCACATCTCTTGCTTCTTTCTGCACCTTTCTTCGTCTTTCTGGACTTCTGTTGCCTCTTTCTGTATTTCTCTTGCTTCTTTCTGCGCCTTTCTTACTCTTTCTGCACATGTCCTTCCTCTGTAGGCATAGTTAGAAATTAGCATTTAAAAAACCTTTGAAATTCACTGAAAAAACCACAGGTTTCAGGGACGTTAAAATTAGAAATTAGCATTTAATAAACCTTAGAAATTCACTGAAAAAACTACAGGTTTCAGGGACGTTATAGTTAGTTGGACATTTCACTCGTACAAAACCAGAGAAATTCGGCCGTTATAGTTAGTTCAGCTAACTATAACTCGCGCCCCCGCAATGCACTGCTGATGACGTCACATATTACATCAGTCATGACATGGTCTGTGACATCACTGATGACTTCACTGATGACATCTCAAATGACATCACTGATGACATCATCCACGTGATAATCTGATGCACTTCCTCACACCCTAATATAACCTTTGATACACCTACTCTAAAATGCAGACTACCATTTTCGAAACCATAGACACACCAATACCAGTTACTACATACCCACTCACTGATTCCTACGTCTACACACATGTCCACTCATTCATCCATACAGTTACTCATACATGCAGTCACTCATCAATACAGTACTATCATATGCACTCATACACCTATACTGACACTCGCACACCACCACTCACCCATAGAGTTACTCACACACCTAGTCAGTCATGCAAAGAATCAATCATACTCCCATTTACTCACCTATACAGTTATACTCACCACTTCACTTATTCATACAGCTACTAACATATACTTACTCTCTTCTACAATCACTGACACAAGCACACACTCATCCATACAGCCACTCTCACAATCACTCACTCTCAAATATAGTCATTTATATACTCCAACACTCACATATACTGCCTTTCACATATGTAGTTACTCACACATGTACCACTGAGACATCCATTCACTCACCAACACACCCATACACACACTCACCCACCCATACAGCCCTTCACAGATGCACTCTTGAACCCATACACCCAGTGAATCACCTACACACACATCTATGCACAGAGTCACACACCCCCCACCCACCCACAGAGACACTCAGGCACCCATACAGATTCTCAGACAACCAATCAATAACCCATATAGACACTCATGTAGCTACTCACCAACCCATGCAGCCGCTTACACATGAACTGACAGACTAATACAGGCATTCACACAGTTTAGTCACTAACCCATGCATTCAGTAAGACACGATTAATCACTCACTTATACAGTCAGTCACGCACCTCCTAAATCATCCATTCAGACACTTATACACCCACTCATTCTTCAATACACCTTGGTATATGTATATATATATATATATATATATATATATATATTATCTACTGGCGGTCGCCAGTAGATAGTTATAGTTAGGACCTATTTTCCATAGGAAATCCACGACATTCTATTTGAAATAACTCTTGCGTCGGTTGACGAATCTTCGCGAAATTTTCAAAATTTATGGCCCGCTCCGGTCCGCTCCTACCCTGAAAGTCTCAGGGTGATTCGTCAAGCGGGGGCCGAGTAAAAAGGGGGGTCCCAAAACGTGTTTTCCCCATTCATTTTCCCATATGAAACTTTAGACACGGCTACAGCCCGAACTGCTGAACGGAATTACACCAAATTTGGCAAAGAGGTAGTTCTTGGTTCAGAAAGAACCCTTTTTGTTAAATGGTGTAAATCCGTTCAGTAGTTGCGGAGAAATTAAAAAAATAAGAGTCAAAAAATCAATTTCCCATAGGAAACTTTATGCAAGGCTACAGCCCGAACTGCTGAATGGAATTACACCAAATTTGGCAAAGAGGTAGTTCTTGGTTCAAAAAGAACCCTTTTTGTTAAATGGTGTAAATCCGTTCAGTAGTTGCTGAGAAAATCAAAAGTAAAAACACATATATATCTGGGCGGAGCCTAACCACACATGTCATCGTGAGATCTGATTGGCTGTCAGCACTTCATCCTGGAATTGCTGGCAGCCATCTTGGGACCAATATAAATGATAGTACCCCATTGAAATGCATTGTAGTGAATCGAAGATTTTGAGGGTTACCAAAAGGAGAACTATAAAGGGTGATAACAGACTTTAGTTACATTAGAATTCATTTGTTGATGGTACCATACTAATTTCAGGAATTGTGGTGTGTTCTAAGGTGATTTTACCCTGTGAAAAACCTTCTGCTGGGATATCATGAATCATGTTTGAGAGAAAACTATTTTCACATGCTTGTCCCATACAGTTTTGGAAGGTGCCCCAGAAGCTAAAATGAGAGCATATTTTCTGTAAATTCACATTATCTTTCTCAGTCATGTGAGAATGAAGTCTGACATTCTCAGTAAAACATGTACATCCAACAAGGGCAGAGACTGTCAGTTGATTCCTTTGTGTTCTACTGCAGCTTCCCAGAGTGTTCTAAAGAACAACTAGAGTGCTAACAGCCTTACTTATGACAAAAGTATGGCACACCTGAAGCCATCTTGATTGGAATAAACTGGTAACACTTAAAACATTTAATTTAAAAAGGAACAAAATGATGGGGTTCATCTTGTCATAGAAATTATGGTTAGTGCTCTGGAAAGAAAAATTAGGACATGTTTCAAGTGTGATCTCAAATATCTTCCTGTTATATTTCAACAGGAGCAGCCTGTCAGTTGATGCCTTTGTGTTCTACTGCAGCTGCCCAGAGTGTTCTAAAGAACAACTAGAGCGCTAACAGTCTTACTTATGACAAAAGTATGGCACACCTGAAGCCATCTTGATTGGAATAAACTGGTAACACTTAAAACATTTAATTTAAAAAGGAACAAAATGATGGGGTTCATTTTGTCATAGAAATTATGGTTAGTGCTGTAGAAAGAAAAATTAGGACATGTTTCAAGTGTGATCTCAAATATCTTCCTGTTATATTTCAACAGGAGCAGCCTGTCAGTTGATGCCTTTGTGTTCTACTGCAGCTTCCCAGAGTGTTCTAAAGAACAACTAGAGCGCTAACAGTCTTTCTTATGACAAAAGTATGGCACACCTGAAGCCATCTTGATTGGAATAAACTGGTAACACTTAAAACATTTAATTTAAAAAGGAACAAAATGAGGGGGTTCATTTTGCCATAGAAATTATGGTTAGTGCTGTAGAAAGAAAAATTACGACATGTTTTAAGTGCGATCTCAAATATCTTCCTGCTATATTTCAACAGGAGCAGCCTGTCAGTTGATGCCTTTGTGTTCTACTGCAGCTTCCCAGAGTGTTCTAAAGAACAACTAGAGTGCTAACAGCCTTACTTATGACAAAAGTATGGCACACCTGAAGCCATCTTGATTGGAATAAACTGGTAACACTTAAAACATTTAATTTAAAAAGGAACAAAATGAGGGGGTTCATTTTGCCATAGAAATTATGGTTAGTGCTGCAAAAAGAAAATTTAGTGCATGTTTTAAGTGAGATCTCAAATCCTCTTCTATTTCATTAGAAAATTCTGACATGCAGACTGAAACAATCACTTTCAATACCAGCAGTAGACTTCCAGTTAACTCCTTGGTGAGCAGTAGCTTTACTACAGTGATCTAATGAACAACTAGAGTAATAACATTCTGAATTTATGGCAAATGTGTGACACATCTGAATGCCTTCTTGATGGAATCAAAGTAAAAAACTGAAAGCATTTCCTACTGAGGAGACTGCAGTAAATGAGGAAATTAGGAAACTTCATAACAAAGAAGTCTTCCAAGATGGCCACCAGTGAAAAAAGAGCCCAAATGTAGCACAAATATTACCCAGATGTAGCCCACATATAGCCCAATGACAAAAATGTGCAAAACACTTTTTATTTTTAGTTTTTTTGCAGTTTTATGTAGTGCAGACTGGTCAGGTATTGGAGCGTTGCATCTTAAAACATGACCCCCTACACTACAAAAACACCACTGCACTACCCTAAACCCTAAAACACTACCCCAGCACGACCCCCTACACTACACAAGCACCACTGCACTATCCTAAACCCTAAAACACTACCCCCAGCATGACCCCCTACACTACACAAACACCACTGCACTACCCTAAACCCTAAAACACTACCCCAACACCACTGCACTAACCTAAATCCTAAAACACTAACCCCAGCACGACCCCCTACACTACCCAAACACCACTGCACTACCCTAAAACATGACCCCCTACACTACACAAACACCACTGCACTACCCTAAACCCTAAAACACTACCCCCAGCACGAACCCCTACACTACACAAGCACCACTGCACTACCCTAAACCCTAAAACACTAACCCCAGCACGACCCCCTACACTACACAAACACTACTGCACTACCTTAAACCCTAAAACACTACCCCCAGCACGACCCCCTACACTACCCAAACACCACTGCACTAACCTGAATCCTAAAACACTACCCCCAGCACGACGCCCTACACTACCCAAACACCACTGCACTACCCTAAAACATGACCCCCTACACTACACAAACACAACTGCACTACCGTAAACCCTAAAACACTACCCCCAGCACGACCCCCTACACTGCCCGAACACCACTGCACTGCCCTAAACCCTGAAACACCAGCCCCTGCACGACCCCCTACACTGCCCGAACACCACTGCACTGCCCTAAACCCTGAAACTCATACCCTAGCACGACCCCCTACACTGCCCGAACACCACTGCACTGCCCTAAACCCTGAAACACCACCCCCTTCACGACCCCCTACACTGCCCGAACACCACTGCACATCCCTAAACCCTGAAACACCACCCCCAGCATGACCCCTACACTGCCTGAACACCACTGCACTGCCCTAAACCCTGAAACACTACCCCCAGCAAGACCTCCTACACTGCCCGAACACCACTGCACTGCCCTAAACCCTGAAACATCACCCACAGCAAGACCCCCTACACTGCCCGAACACCACTGCCCTAAACCCTGAAACACCACCCCCAGCACGACCCCCTACACTGCCCGAACACCACTGCACTGCCCTAAACCCTGAAACACCACCCCCAGCACGACCCCCTACACTGCCCAAACACCACTGCACCACCCTAAACCCTGAAACACCACCCCCTGCACGACCCCCTACACTGCCCGAACACTACGGCACTGCCCTAAACCCTGAAACACCATCCCCAGCACGATCCCCTACACTGCATGAACACCACTGCACTGCCCTAAACCCTGAAACACTACCCCCAGCAAGACCCCCTACACTGCCCGAACACCACTGCACTGCCCTAAACCCTGAAACACCACCCCCAGCAAGACCCCCTACACTGCCCGAACACCACTGCACTGCCCTAAACCCTGAAACACCAGCCCCAGCACGACCCCTACACTGCCCGAACACCACTGCACTGCCCTAAACCCTGAAACACCACCCCCTGCATGACCCCCTACACTGCCCGAACACCACTGCACTGCCCTAAACCCTGAAACACCACCCCCAGCACGACCCCCTACACTGCCCGAACACCACTGCACTGCCCTAAACCCTGAAACACCACCCCCTGCACGATCCCCTACACTGCCCGAACACTACTGCACTGCCCTAAACCCTGAAACACCACCCCCAGCACGACCCCCTACACTGCACAAACACCACTGCACTGCCCTAAACCCCGAAACACTACCCCCAGCAAGACCCCCTACACTGCCTGAACACCACTGCCCTAAACCCTGAAACACCACCCCCAGCAAGACCCCCTACACTGCACGTACACCACTGCACTGCCCTAAACCCTGAAACACCACCCCCAGCATGACCCCCTACACTGCCCGAACACCACTGCACTGCCCTAAACCCTGAAACACCACCCCCAGCACGACCCCCTACACTGCCCGAACACCACTGCACATCCCTAAACCCTGAAACACCACCCCCAGCATGACCCCTACACTGCCTGAACACCACTGCCCTAAACCCTGAAACACCAGCCCCAGCACGACCCCCTACACTGCCCGAACACCACTGCACTACCCTAAACCCTCAAACACCAGCCCCAGCACGACCCCCTACACTGCCCGAACACCACTGCACTACCCTAAACCCTCAAACACCAGCCCCAGCACGACCCCCTACACTGCCCGAACACCACTGCACTGCCCTAAACCCTGAAACACCACCCGCAGCAAGACCCCCTACACTGCCCGAACACCACTGCACTAAAGCCTGAAACACCACCCCCAGCAAGACCACCTACACTTGCCGAACACCACTGCACTGCCCTAAACCCTGAAACACCACCCCCTGCACGACCCCCTACACTGCCCAAACACCACTGCACTGCCCTAAACCCTGAAACGCCACCCCCTGCACAACCCCCTACACTGCCCGAACACCACTGCACTGCCCTAAACCCTGAAACACCACCCCTCAGCACAACACCCTACACTGCCCGAACACCACTGCACTGCCCTAAACCCTGAAACACCACCCCCAGCACGAACCCCTACACTGCCCGAACACCACTGCACTGCCCTAAACCCTGAAACACCACCCCCTGCACGACCTCCTACACTGCCGGAACACCACTGCACTGCCCTAAACCCTGAAACACCACCCCCAGCACGACCCCTACACTGCCCGAACACCACTGCACTGCCCTAAACCCTGAAACATCAACCCCAGCAAGACCCCCTACACTGCCTGAACACCACTGCCCTAAACCCTGAAACACCACCCCCTACACTGCACGAACACCACTGCACTGCCCTAAACCCTGAAACACCACCTCCAGCAAAACCCCCTACACTGCCTGAACACCATTGCTCTGCCCTAAATCTTGAAACACTAGCCCCAGCATGACCCCCTACACTGCCCAAACACCACTGCACTGCCCTAAACCCTCAAACACCACCCCCAGCACGACCCCCTACACTGCCCGAACACCACTGCACTGCCCTAAACCCTGAAACACCAGCCCCAGCAAGACCCCCTACACTGCCCGAACACCACTGCACTGCCCGAAACCCTGAAACACCAGCCCCAGCATGACCCCCTACACTGCCCGAACACCACTGCACTGCCCTAAACCCTGAAACACCATCCCCAGCACAACCCCCTACACTGCCCGAACACCACTGCACTGCCCTAAACCCTAAAACACCACCCCCTGCAGCACCCCCTACACTGCCCGAACACCACTGCACTGCCCTAAACCCTGAAACACCACCCCTGCACCGCCCCCTACACTGCCCGAACACCACTGCACTGCCCTAAACCCTGAAACACCACCCCCAGCACGACCCCCTTTACTGCTCGAACACCACTGCACTGCCCCAAACCCTGAAACACCACCCCCAGCACGACCCCCTACACTGCCCGAACACCACTGCCCTAAACCCTGAAACACCACCCCCTGCACGACCCCCTACACTGCCCGAACACCACTGCACTGCCCTAAACCCTGAAACACCACCCCCTACACTGCCCGAACACCACTGCACTGCCCTAAACCCTGAAACACCACCCCCAGCACGACCCCCTACACTGCCCGAACACCACTGCACTGCCCTAAACCCTAAAACACCACCCCCAGCATTACCCCCTACACTGCCCAAACACCACTGCACTGCCCTAAACCCTAGAACAATACCCCCAGCACGACCCCCTACACTACCCGAACACCACTGCACTACCCTAAACCCTAAAATACTACCCCCAGCACAACCCCCTACACTACCCGAACACGACTGCACTGCCCTAAACCCTCAAACACTCCCTCCAGCACGACCCCCTACACTACCCGAACACCACTGCACTGCCCTAAACCCTAAAACACTCCCCCCAGCACGACCCCCTACACTACCCGAACACCACTGCACTGCCCTAAACCCTAAAACACTCCCCCCAGCACGACCCCCTACACTACCCAAACACCACTGCACTACCCTAAACCCTAAATCTACCCCAGCATGACCCCCTACACTACACAAACACCACTGCACTACCCTAAACCCTAAAACACTACCCCCAGCACGACCCTCTTCACTACCTAAACACAACTGCACAATTTGTTACAGGCGTTGCAACGCAGGCCTGTGGTGCTTACTGGAAGTACCTAGTGGGCTAGTTGGGCCCCAGGGACCCTCAGGATTCAAGGTGACCTAATCCCCCTACTTAAAACGCACCACGGGGCGCGTTTGCACAGTGGTGAAGGGAGGGGGCGGGGCCTCAGGTGACATGTGCGCAAACACGCCCTGTGGTGCGTTTTAAGTTGGGGAATTAATTCCCTTTGAATCCTGAGGGACCCTGGGGGCCAACTAGCCCACCAGGTACCTTCAGTAAGCGCAACAGAGTTGCGTTGCAGAGAGGTGAAAAAGGTGCGTGGCCTCGGAACGCCTCTCTGCAACTCAGCTCTGTGGTCCTAACTGTAGGTACCTGGGGGCTAGTTGGGCCCCAGGGACCCTCAGAATTCAAGGGGACTTAATTCCGCAACTTAAAACGCGCCACGGGGTGCGTTTGCACACATGTCACCTCAGGCCCCCCCTCCCTTCACCACTGTGCAAACGCGCCCTGTAGCGTGTTTTAAAAGGTAGTTTTAATCCCCCTGCCCTATTATGTACTAGGGACTTGCAGAGGAGGTCATGCTAATCACAGGGGTACCCCAACGCATAGTGTTCCCTAGTGTATGTAGGTGTTTTCACTGTATTCTAAGTGTCTTTTAGCATAGCACTGGCTCTGGTTAGTCAGAGTCAGTTACCACCAGTACCCGTCTGAAAAAGTTGTGGGCACAGGATGATTTTGCAACAAGGCCTCTTTCTGCTCCTCTGTTGGTTCTTTCTGCACATCTTTTGCTTCTTTCTGTGCGTTTATTCTTCTTTCTTCACATGTCCTACCTCTGTAGGCATAGTTAGAAACTAGCATTTAAAAAAACCTTTGAAATACACTTAAAAAATCATAGGTTTCAGACACGTTATAGTTAGAAATTAGCATTTAAAAAACCTTTGAAATTCACTGAAAAAACCATAGGTTTCAGACACGTTATAGTTAGAAATTTGCATTTAAAAAACCTTTGAAATTCACTGAAAAAACCATAGGTTTTAGGGACAGTTATAGTTAGTTGGACATTTCACTCGTACAAAACCATAGAAATTCCCCCGTTATAGTTAGTTCAGCTAACTATAACTCGCGCCCCGCAATGCACTGCTGATGACGTCACATATTACATCACTCATGACATGGTCAGTGACATCACTGATGACATCACTGATGACTTCTCAAATGACATCACTGATGACATCATCCATGTGATAATTTCATGCATCTTCTCACACCCTAATATAACTTTTGATACACCCACTCTAAATTACAGACTGCCATTCTCAAAACCATAGACACTCCAACACCAAAAACTACATACCCACTCACTGATTCTTAGGTCTACACACACATCCACTCACTCACCCGTACAGTCACTCATACTTAGTCACTCAGTACAGGACTATCATATGCACTCATACACCTATATAAACACTCACACACCGCCACTCATCCATAGAGGTACTCACACACCTAGTCAGTCATGCAAAAAACTTAATCACACACCCATTTACTCACCTATACAGTTATACACACACCAGCTCACTTACTCATACAAATACTAGCACATTCTTATGCTCTTATACAATCACTGATACAAGTACACACTCATCCATACAGCCACTCTCACAATCACACACTCTCACTTATAGCCATTTATATACTCCAACACACATATATACTGCCTTTCAAATATGTAGTTACTCACACATGTACCACTGAGATATACATTCAATCACTAACACACCCATACACACACTCACCCACCCATACAGTCCATCATAGATGCACTCTTGAAACCATGCACCCAGTGAATCACCAACTCACACATCTATGCACAGAGTCACACACACCCCACCCACACAAACACTCAGGCACCCATACAGATACTCAGACAATCAATCAATAACCCATGTAGACACTCATGTAGCTATTCAGAAAGCCATGCAGCCGCTTACAAACCAACAGACAGACGGATACAGACATTCACACAGTTTAGTCACTAACCCATGCATTCAGTAAGATACATTTAATCACTCACTTGTAGAGTCAGTCACTCACGTACTAAATCATCCATTCAGACACTTATACACCCACTCATTCTTCAATACGCCTTTCCCTATATATATTAAACATATTTAAACTTTACAGAAACACACAGTCACTGGATGATGTCATCAGTGATGTCATCAGTGATGTCATTTGAGATGTCATCAGTGATGTCATCAGTGATGTCACTGACCATGTCATGAGTGATGTAATATGTGACGTCATCAGCAGTGCATTGCGGGGCGCGAGTTATAGTTAGCTGAACTAACTATAACGGGGGAATTTCTATGGTTTTGTACGAGTGAAATGTCCAACTAACTATAACTGTCCCTAAAACCTATGGTTTTTTCAGTGAATATATATATATATATATATAAAAAAAACTTTACAGAAACACACAGTCCCTGTATGATGTCATCAGTGATGTCATCAGTGTTGTCATTTGAAATGTCATCTCTGATGTCATCAGTGATGTCACTGACCATGTCATGAATGATGTAATATGTGACGTCATCAGCAGGGCATTGCAGGGGCGCAAGTTATAGTTAGCTGAATTAACTATAACGGCCGAATTTCTCTGGTTTTGTACGAGTGAAATGTCCAACTAACTATAACGTACCTGAAACCTGTGGTTTTTTTCAGTGAATTTCTAAGGTTTTTTAAATGCTAATTTCTAACTATAACGTCCCTGAAACCTATGGTTTTTTCAGTGAATATATATAAATATATATTATGTTAACAATAACGTATTAAGAATTCATGTATAACTTTTGAACAGTAGGTGGCAGTGTTAGACTGAGACTGGATTTTACACTAACAGTAAGCGTTTCCAACGTATGTATGGTAGTGGATTGCGTGGTGACGATATTTCAAATGTGTGTGAATGTGAATGCATGGTAGTGGTATGCACTGTCAAATATGCGCATTAAAAACATCCATGCTGTAGGAACGCGTGGTAATGTCATACAACCATTCTGAGTGGCCATAGAGGAAGGGACTGCTAATTACACCTAGTCACACCTGTTGCTGGGTACATATGCTCTGCACAAGGGAAAAAGCGTTACCCCATCTTGAATTTGGAGAGTGAGGGATACTTTGGGAATGTTTGGAGTAAGGCAAACAGGAACTGCTGAAAAAGTGGGTATGATTGCCCCCTAGAGGTTTTACCACATTGGTTAGGGAGTGCCCAGGAGTCACCACCCCCACTAGCTGTTGCCAGGCATAAATGTGACTCTCAAGGCACCTCCTCAGAACATTTACCTGTCCTGCGCAAGATCAGAAGAGGGGTGGTCCTTTTGTCTGTGACCTGAGAGGAACGCTAAAGGACAGGACCTGCTACTTCACAACAAATACGTGGATTTCAAGGGTGAGGTGGTTGACTTTTAGTTTTGGCTAGAGGGACACAACAAGCTGCAAGAGGCTTTTTTCCTAAAGTGCCCTGCTCACCAGTATCAACTGAAGCTGGACTGGACTTTGCTGTTGACCTTTGCGTGACACACTGAGAATGTAACTAGTGCTTGACAGTGGGCTGCTCACCTGTCAGTCCTGGATGGATCATACAGAGCATTTGTCCTTAGCTACATTTAATTAGTGCACTGCTCTTGTTTGCCCTCTCCCACTTCTAGCTGAACTTCATAGAACATGTCACCAGAAACTATTAATTCCTGACTAAATAGGGTTGAATATCCCTCGTGAGAGCTGGAAATTAGAACATAGTGTCTTTGATTTGTGATTTTATACCTGTAGCTACCTCATTGCTTTCCGGGTGGGTCTAGTTTCATAGATTTGTGGGTTTGCATGCCCACTGTGGCATTGGTATCCAGACTGCCTGTATAAAAGATTATATTTGGGTTGCCTGCGGGCTGCTCTTTTGTCAAAACTGGTTAGTTTCTACAAAACATTTACTATGGCTGACTTTCTCCTGTGCAAGCCTCGTGGTTTCTCATTGATCTCTCCAAGGTGGACAGTTTAGATCACTTACCTTGGCTGCCTTTTTCCAGTGCATGCCTCTGGTTTGTTCAGTTATTGCTCTTGGATGGACTCCATACATGAGCTAATATGGCTAAATAGTAGACAGTGCATGCAAATGGGTAGTTCATTTTTAGATGGGCTCTACATAGCATTAATCATGTTTTTTGGTTACTGTAGAATTTCTGTTACTTGCTACTCAGTTGTCCCATTGTGGTCTATTCAGATCATATAGCATGGCTTACAAGAACCAGTGCATGCCTGACTAGTGCTACTGTCACTTCTGGGTGGATTCTAAGAGCATTTACCAGGACTGCCCGTAATTCAGTGCAATCATGTGGGTTGCTTGCCTTTTGCTCAGTAGATGACATATCCTGGGTGCCTTAATATGTACATTACTGTTGATTATTTCTCTGCTACTCATATCCAACCAATATCAGGAACTTGCTCTTTTTGGGATGGTAGGGAAGTCTACGTGCTTCTTTTCATTCTACCTCATTACATGCCACATGCATGTGCAGCTACAAAGTTACAGTGTTGCCAGACGTTCATTCAACTTCTCCTCACACAAAACACCATAACTCTTCCTACAAAATCCTCATGCATAAAAAACATTTTCTCGCCCTGACACAGAAACAATTTAAGGTAATGTTTTTGGGTTCTATCCTAGACAAGACTACATTATCTGCTCAGCTGCCAGGACCTGAGTCATAATAGGAACACTAATCTGATGACTCACACATGACACCAAAGCACTTCCACAGAGGCCACACAGCAGATGAACACCCTTGCAACCAAGCACTTACCCCATGGTGTAGCATGCTACTAGAATGCTCTAGTTACGCATAATGTATCCTATGAAATGTATACACAACAATCCCAAGAAGTGCTCAATTTGAGTGTGTCTGTTTTATTTTGATGGCATTCACACTCTCCAAGGGTTCAATGAAGTTGTTTGTCAAGTTCAATTAATTGCTTTGTAGAAGACCTAAAATTCTCACCTGCACTGTTTAACTCTCTGTGTACTCATCAACAATGGCACATTAAATACTTGTTATTGTTGTTTTGTGGTTAGCAGAATGTAGTGATCCACAATTTGTGGCATTTCTAAGCGCTGTAAATAGGAGGTGCTGTCAGTACACAGTTTAATGGGACTCAGTTTACTCAGAATATGTAATGTAGTGTTTGATAGCTGGAATACAAACTAGCAAAGTGTGGGAACTGTTATATGCAAAATATGAAAAATGTTACTTAGAAGAGTAAATAACGCTATGAGCAATTGTGACACATTTTTGTGCGGTACACCATTATTACGAAATGGATGCAGTTTTCTTGTGTTCTGGTTTGCTTCTCCTGCTCATTCCCCATCTCAATCCATGTTTCACTGCAAAGTCAACTCTGCACTTGTTTCCAAGAAGCATCAAGCAAATGACGTCAATATACTAATGATGTATGACATCTTGTGAGGAAGAGTATATTGTGAATGAGGCTTCCATGATGTACCCAAACTATCGTTTTCAAGGACTTCCGCTGCAAGTTCCGCTGAAGATGTGTTAATTCTATGAGCCATTGTATAAGAAATGTTTCATTTTTATTATACATCTATGTAGTGCAGTTGCTGAGGAAGCAAGCATAAGATTTCTCTTACCTTAAGAAATGGGTTAGTGCTGAATAATTGTTTTGTTTTTAATTATTACGTTGTTGTTCCTGATTTGCCAAATGTGACGCTAACCATGATCATACTGTACTGAATTTGCAGAATTTATTAACAGCTTGTGTGATTTTCCTACAAAATATCTGGGATTTTGAATTTTGTGGGATTATTTTTGCCTTTTTCCTCATTGGTATTGTTCATGAGTTTGACAGTTAGAATTTTTTCTTAGAATATGCCTAGGGTTTTATGATTTTGCATTTTATTCTGTACTTCGGTATTGAGCCTTCATGGCAATTCATGCATATCTCCTTTTTGATTAGTTTGTAATAAAGACTCTTTTTGCTCCAATTGTGATCTAGAACTCAGTCCTTATGCATATAATATTTTATTGTATTTAATTCTACTAAAGTGTGCTTTACTTGATGAGGAGTATCGGCTCTAACTGCTAGATCAATTGGAGATTCTATAGCCAAATTATTTCGGTAAATATTAGCGTGATCAAAATATTGGGGTTCAGATGATTATTGGGTTCAGATCCCACAAAGTTGGTAGTAGAGGCTGGTTAGCATTAGAGCGCTTCCTCTTTAAGCAGTCCCCAAAATATTTTAGGAGACTTTTGGCATTCAATGGCTAGATCAAAGGAGAAAGGAGCTTATGAGTTTTCCATTTTCCCAGTGCTGGATCCTCCTGAGGGGTGACAAGCTGCATTACTGTGCTGTCCTGAATGAGCTCAGAGTGTAAGTATGAATAGTAAGAACTTGAACGCAAGATTTTGTGAGTTTTTGTGAATGATGGATTTCTGTTTTTGTGATGAGTTGTTTGGTTATGTGCTGATGATTGTGGATTGAGTTGATTACTGTTTTTATATATTATTCTTATTTGTAAACTCAATTGATGTTTGTTTTGTCTATATGATAAGGTTGAGTTGATTATCGAATTTCATGACAATCCCGGATCTTGAGATATTGTTACCTTGTCTGTGTTGTGATGTGTAGAGCAAGGCGCAGTTTACACATTGATAGGAAACTGTTTTAATTAATTTTCCTTTCCAGGTTTAAAAATTAATTTGGGCTATGGTGCTTATCCTGAGTGCACGGGGTGAAGTATCTTAACTAGGGAGAAAGAATTTTGCTGATTTGCAGTTTGCCTAGCAAGTGCTGTTTAGGCTATCTGAGATTCAGTCTTGTTTTCTATTACTGTATTTTTTTGTTTCGCTGAAATTGAGTTTCTTTGGTTAGGAGTACTCTGACTTGTATAGTACTGACTTTTATTTCCTTTCTAAGGTAAACAGACTAGGGGCTTATTAATTTCTACGGTTTATTGTGGTTCTGTATATGTTTTCCTGTTCACTGGGAAACTGCACTATGATTGACTATTTAGTGAGAGAGCTGCGTGGAGATTGGTTATTCGTGACATCTAGTTGTGTTCTAATTGGTTGTTAGTCGACATAGTCGCACTGTGATAGGTTGACCTGCGATTGGTTATTGCTTGCTAAGTTTGTTTTTAGCGTTGTTTTGACTTTTTAGGTTGAGTTACATTTGAATAAGTGTAAACATGGGTGGATTATTTACAAGACTTAAACCTAAGAAAGAGAAGAAAATTAGAGAGGGTCGCAAAATGCTGAAGGATGGGATGCCAGCATTTGAAATAGGAAGTGGTTGGGTATTACATGTGTATTTGGATTCCTGAATGGAACAAATATAAGGAACAAAATGAGAAATTGCAATTTCCTATGGAGAGTACCTTTAATTTTGAGTCATTTGACTTTTGAGAAAGACTATGTATGGCATAAGTCCAGTGCCTAGAACCACACAGTTCAAAGCACTCAATGAATGAGATCATATGGCAACAGAGAAAGAGAGAGAGAGGAGAAAGACAGATCAATTAAGAAATCCTTCAGGGGATAACTAGAGGTCAGAATAGACAGTGAAGAAAAGACATTGAAAGGACAAAATGGAAAGGATCAAATAATTTCCTGCTGTAGTACCAGAACAGGTCAAGACAGACCATTCAAAAGAAAAGAAAGAGGTTGCAGAGTCAGACGATGATGATGATACATTTTTGGGGATCTGCTGATTTTGAAACCTCCTCCTCCATACATTGACATAGAGACAGCACTGACCCAGACTACTGTTGGGGTTGTTGGAGGGTGCACAGCGGCAATGCAAGCTCCTTCTGGAGTTGTGCTGAGTATCCCGTTAGAAACTTCAGCCACAATGGCAATGCCTAGCACAAGTGACATAGAGCATACTGCAGAGACAGCGAAGATAGATCCACCACCTAAAGAAGTATGTATTGGGATACTGAAAATAGAATTTGGTTAAATGCTTCAGGGTAATGTAGATTTCAACAGACTACTGACATATAATGCTGATGAAATGAGATATTTGACCAAAGAAGCAGTGAGGCGAGCCAATGAAGCACAAGATAAACTAGAAGTAATAGCTGATGAATTAGAGACTGACATAAGTAAAATAATACAAATGTCAAATGAAATTATAAAATGGATTTAACACATGATAAAATCAAGGAGATGGGTCTTATTACATTGGGAGCCCACATTAAGGACCTGATTCAATTAATCAATAAATAAATTGTATTTGTATATCGCATCACTGTCACCCCTAAGGGTATCGGGGCACTGAATGAGAAAACATAAGACTTAAGTGATTTAAAGAAATGTCAAGAATAATGGAGAACAGGAACAGTAAATACGAAAATGATGAAGAACAGTGAGGCAAAGCCTTTACTAAGGCTGACAATGTAATGATGCTCAAGATCCGGTACTATTTGATGACAAGTGCCTTGAAACTTTTAAGAAATTGAAAGTGTGTGCCACATTGCTGCACTCTGAATGCCTGGCTACCACGTGATTTTCTATTTCTTCTTCCATGAAAAAGATGAATGTGCACTTTCAATACTTGCTCAGAAGCATACAGGACTTTTGCATCCAATAGTTTATCTTTCAGGAGTTCTGGATTAAGTTGCTGTATATTTTCCAGGTATCTAAAATCGGTTGCAGCAGTCTGTCTGGCAATAGAGCAAAGTGAAGGGATTGTGATGGGCCATACTTTGATTGTCTAGGTTCCACATTCTGTTGAAATCATTTTTAACAAGATAAAAAAACAGCACATTTCAAACAGCAGATTGGCCCAATATGAGGAAGTAATACTTGGAGAAGAGAACATTCCAATCTGAAGGTGCAATATCATAAACCCAGCAATACTGCTTCTGAATTCAGACAAATGTGAAGCCAGGGAAAATATTTTTGACGATGAGTTGGAGCACGACTGTATTGAGGTGACCGAGCTGTGCACAAATCCAAGACCAGATATTAAGGAAATCCCATTAGAGGACTCGGAGTTGACACTGTTTGATGATGGTTCATGTCTGAGGGATCCATATGGAGGATTGAGAGCTGCGTATGCGTTGTGCTACAGTTTCAGAGACATTAGAGCCTTCCTCCTTACCAAATGTGACTTCAGCACAAGTAGCAGAATGAATCACTCTAACGAGGGCTTGCTGCTTGTCAGAGACTTTAAGTGCGACAATCTATACAGATAACCAGTACGTATTGGTGTTGTGCATGACTATGGTAAACTCCGGTCACAAAGAGGATCCATGACGTCCTCAGGTGCTGCAATAAAAAATAGTATATACCTGATTTGTTGGATGCAAAAACCAAAAGAAGTAGCAGTTGTGAAGTGTTCAGGCCCATAAGGATGGCATGGATATGGTCATGTTAGGAAACAAAATATTGTTGTAGGGATTCTGCACATATACAGAGCTCTGCACAGGATGATAGGACCTCGGAATATAGTGGTGATCCAACCATAAACCTTAGCACCTAAAACCCCAACCCGACTAGCCTTAGCGTCCCATTAGCAACAAGGTTACCAATGCTTAGAGAACACAGTATCTCTCTCTCAGGACTCGCAGTAGCAAGAACACCCTTTCATCACTCACTCATACCTGTCCACAACGTGCATAAGAAGAGACACAGTATAGGTTAAAATGTTTATTTCAACTTACGTGCTCTAAGATACAGTACACGTGTCAGTACTATCAGCATAATGCATAAGACTAATATAATCAGCATAGTTACAACTCCATAGAATACAAACGGGGAAAGCATTTCATAAAGCAGTGGATATAGGGCTAAATGACCTTACCATCCTCCCCGTGCTAGTAACTATTGTATTATAAAAATAGAAGACCTCTGGGCATTGTCTAGCGAACCCCAATACCTCAGTCTCTAGATGCAAAGACTACATCAGCAGACAATCACAGCTCTTCTCCCTGGAAAGGTTTTTCTCCAAGTGTCTCTTAAGCGGGAAAAACGCAATATTAAAAGCACACAAATTTCTCAATGGCAGCTGTACACAGTGTTATGTCTAGGTGCGAGGGACTGGCCAGATCAGCAAGAACAAGGGACGTTGTTTTTCGACCTTGTACATGTTGTGCAGACTGAGCCCAAAGGGAACAGGAGAAAAGGTGAGAGACAGAAAATGCAGACAGTTCTAAAACAACTTGGCAGAAGCAGAGGTCGGCAGAACAACGGCTCAGAGTAACGTGCGCAAAAAAGGCAGCATGGCAGCCAGGCCTAAGCCAACACAGCAAGGCAGGCCAGGAGGCCACAAACCACAAGACACCCTCCCCTGGACAGTCCATCGGCCAAGACAAAGGACGAAGACAAAGTTCAAATGGACCGAGCAGAACAGCAACGTCTATAGCAGATGAAGTCCCCATGAAGGAGAGGGGAAGAAAAAAATAAAAAATGGAGAGTAAAAAACACAGCCAGCGAGGCAGTCCACAGTCAGTGAAGGCCATGTCAATCCAACAGCGTGGAAGTGCAGAAAAACGCTATACCTTCCAAGAGGACATCATTGGAATCATCAGAAAACATAGACGCCATCCAGTCCATTAAATCAAAGCAGCAGGAATGCTCCTCGCAGGATGGAGCATCCAAAAGCAATGCGGGACAACTTGCGTGATACTCAATATAACTTTGTTGTAGGAGATTCTGAGCAGCCGCCCAGATATCCCATTGCGCCAAAATCCCCAGTGCAGCTGCACGCGTCATGCAGCCTGCAGCGGAACAGTCCCGTTCATGGGCCTCTAAGGGACCCACCAACCGAACAAAATCCGGAACAGACAATGACGTATTGGAGAGGCAATAATCCATGGTCCAGGTGAAAGGACAGCGGATGCAAGACATCACAGGTTGCACACAAGTGAAATACGCAAAGCGAAAAGAAAGGTTATAGGACACACTCAGTGTCGCCAACGGCAGAACGCAGAAACCAGCGAGGAGGCGCTCACGGAGCAGGTGGAGGCGACCTGGGTCGAGAAGGGGCCATTGGGGTGCAGCCATTGCGGAGAAAACAGACCAACAGCAGTACACCAGCCGCCAAGGCGAGGATTAATGGGAAGCCACCAAAGACGCTGGAAAAAAGTGAATGAATAAATGCCGGTATCACACCAAAAATAGTTTGGAAAGAGGACACAAGGCCGGATCCCACAACCTTAAAAAAGTGTACCAGACCTTCAGTGCGAGAAGCGTTAAAAATATGGTGAATCAATTCACCGAAATGTTGTGGGAGGTTAGTGTTCAAAAGGGCCTGTATTTCACTGTGGGTACTTGCCACCTGGAGAATGAATGTCTCCCGGGCGGACGTGAGCATAACCTCCTGGTTCAATAATAGCGCCCTTATTCTGCTCAGTTTATTGAAATCCGCCTTCATAGTAGGAATGGAAGGCCAAATAGAATTATCTATGATGCCATGAGGGGGAGGAAAAAGCACATTCTTGCAGCAGACAACCCTGCGCGAAACCGTAACAATATAGGGAATGCCGGCCTGCATGCCACAGCAGTTTTCGTTATTCAAAAGCAAAAAGCTACCATTAGTAAGCAACGTAAAAGTAGGAGAAATAGCTGGAGCGGGAATACCCTTCAACACACAAGCAAGATTCGGAGCAGAAACGTTACAAGCTCCGTGCAATTTAATGTGTTTGCAAATAAGGGAATGACCCACAGTTGAATCGCATGACTCCCCCGTGAGAAAAACTTCCTTCCCGTCTCTAAGGCATTTATACATGAAAGGCAGGGACCACAGTTCATGCAGGAAGGCACTACCCAAGGGCTGGAAACGGCCCACAGGATAATGTTTCATACACAAACTAAATTCAAATAAAGAAAAAGGCAAGGCGATAACCCCATGAACTAGCCACACAGCAGAATCCAATTCTGCCACAGAGAATGGTAAGGGCTCCACTTTCTCGATATGCAACAGAGTGTATGCTGCATCTTTCATGGACATGAACTGCTGTTTGTCAGTTAAATTAAAAGGCAGAAATAAGGCAGTGGTGTTCAAAAAATGCCAGGGAACCTTACCCAACTTAAGTGTCTGTAAAGTCCACGCAAACTGCATAACAGAACGTAACTGATTTTGACCATGATATAACACAGAAACATCATCTTGTACAATATCAATAACAGAGGACACAATATTCTCTAACGTGTAAATGCGGGAAGACAGGGTATTAATGCTATTGTCAACAACAGCAAGCACCTTTTCCAAATTTGCTTGGTCTATTTCCCGTAGACGGGAAGCAGCTTCCATTTGCGACTGCTTCCAGAGTTCATTATAAGCCTCATAAATGAATCTCTTCGGTCGTGGACCACGAGGTCCCAATATAAAGTCGGACAGATCAATGTTGCCTGATAGGAGGGATAAATGTTGTTTAACAGATTCTAGGGAAGAATGCTGCAACCACTGTTTACATAATTTACCAACAGAATATGTTGTGACAGTACGGGAGTCAGGAAACCTAGGATCGGGCCGATCCTGTTTATAGCCAGGGACTGAGTCGTGAAAACGCAGTTGGCACGCATTAGATGATGTGGGCCAAGCCAACCAGGGTGACTGAACAAGCGTAGAAATATTAAACGAATTATTCTGTAACAAAGCCTGCAAAGTCACAAGGGACATATTAAAGTGCAAGCTATTGTTTGGAGTGGAAGACAGGGATGGAATTGAAGGTGCGTTTAATTGTTTGGTGGTAGCCAAACCCCAACACGTAGTCTGATAGATGGAAGCATTCAGAAACACAATTTGGGCCGGGATAAGGCAAGCACGGTGCAAGGCCTCGGTGCCTTGCACCTGCCATGGTTTTGAGCCCCAGATGGATTTCAAATCGACAGTTTCCCTCCAGTACTCATAACCACCCACAGATAAGGCGCTCAAAAAGGAACCCGAATATAGCAATTTGGTGTGGGTCAACATAATCTTCTGAGTGGATGGTGTGTTTAATTTAAAATAATAGGACCCAGGGTTCGATCTATTAAAATCCGTGAAATACGTGAATTTATTTCTAAGAGTCTGGGAGCTACCCGGTAAAGGGTTTGGACAATGTTCCCATTGGGTGTAGGCAAAAGGAACACGTAGTGCACTTGGTTTATGGACAAAGTGGTTGCCCCAATGCTGGTAGCAATACAAATCAGCATAATTCGCAGAATTCATGTACAAATCTTCAGCATTAAAGGAAGCATAATATTTTAAATCAGCAAACAATGCTTCAACTGCATGCACATCCCAATCGTCAGAATAAATATTACTTTTTACTACATCACCCATCGAAACTCGAAGAACATTTGGAACATTAATAATTTCTGTCGGTCCATGAATTTGAAAATTTACCGCATCCCACACGATGCCATCAGTGACTGGAAAAGCCGAAACGTTCACAAATGTGTGGTCACGCTTCATGATGTGAGATGAGGAATGTGGAGCCAAAGTTCCAGCGACATTGTTCACAGCAGAGCGTTCTGGTAAATAGTGACCATTGATGAGTAGAAAAAACACGGTGACAAAGCCAATGGACATGAACAAAAAAATGAGGAACAGCACCAACCAGATGCATGTCCAGGGGGTAATCAGTTATGTCTAGGTGCGAGGGACTGGCCAGATCAGCAAGAACAAGGGACGTTGTTTTTCGACCTTGTACATGTTGTGCAGACTGAGCCCAAAGGGAACAGGAGAAAAGGTGAGAGACAGAAAATGCAGACAGTTCTAAAACAACTTGGCAGAAGCAGAGGTCGGCAGAACAACGGCTCAGAGTAACGTGCGCAAAAAAGGCAGCATGGCAGCAACGTCTATAGCGGATGAAGTCCCCATGAAGGAGATGACTGTACGTGTTCCCTTCAAGCCCAGGACTGGAACCGGTGCACGATAAGAGGGGCCGAATTCTTTCTTGTTCTCCACCTTCTCTCGAACCAGATCTCCAATCTTCGGAAGCCAGCCGGCAACCGGAATCTGCAGAGCAGTATCTGTGGCTGAAGGTAAATGTGCGACTGCAAGTTTAACTCGGGCTTCTTGTAAGTCCTGTAACATAGTAGAATGGTTATCTACATCAAACTTGGCGGATTGCGCCACCATGTCTAGACCATCAAGGTCAGGGACAAACATTCGTATGCCAAAGAGCATTTCATATGGGGTCCGCCCACCCAGAGGTCTTCTAGGGAGATTATTAAGTGCACGTTGTATGGTATACAAGTGGGCCAGCCAGTTCCTGCCAGTACCTAAGACTCTAGCTGTCAAGGATTGCTTTAAGTCACGGTTCATTCGTTCAATGATCGAGTTGCCCTCAGGCCGATACGGAGATGAAAATTTCACCCGCACCCCCAGTGAACCATTGCGTCCTTGTAAGCCTTAGAGGCAAACGCTGGACCTTGGTTAGAATGGAAGGTGCCACAAGCGAAAATTCCCACAAAGACACGCAAATCCCTGATGACATTTCGAGCGTCAGCACTCCGTTGTGGCCAGACCCAGATGAAACGTGTGCACGAGTCCACTGCCACTAAGATATATTCATAGGCAGTGTCTGAAGAAAATGGACCGCAGTGATCCAGGTAAACACACCCAAAGGGTCTGTTAGAAATGCAGAGCAGAGTCTGTGGTGGTCGTGTAACCGTGGAAGGCTTAATCTGTTGACAAACGTCACAAGAAAGCACATAAGTATGGGTGTCTTTGTATAAACCGCGCCACCAGTAACTCTGCTGCAAGATGGAAACGGTCGCAGACACTCCAGCATGTGCCGAAACCATGCCTTTGTGTGCTGCCGTTATCAAGGAAAGTCTGCGGTCCGCGTTGGGGATCAGCCAATCACCAACGTCGGGTATTGTTACATAGGGAGCCTGTTCGGGACCTAACTGATAAATATATTTGGAAGGAAAACCCCTAGGGTAATTAGCACCTTCTTTTGTTGCAGCAATAGCGGCTAAAATATCAGTATCAATTTTAGACATGGATCTAGTAACTGCTGCTACTGAACAAGTGACTACTGCTGATTTGGCTGCTTCGTCTGCCAAACCGTTACCAACAGCGTGTGCGCCCACCCGCTGATGGCCAAGGGTGTGAACCACCTGTGTGAGTGGCAGAAGTTGTCTCAATTCTGCCACCCGAACCCAAAGCATTTTATGCTTAATTGTGCTACCTTTAGCGTCTCTATAGTCGTTTTGCGACCAAAAGAACAGATTGTCATTGTAAGATTGAACACAGTAATAAGAATCGCATACAATGAGAGTGGTCACATCCGGAGTAGCGAACTCAAGCGCAAGCACCAACGCGTGCAGCTCGGCCAATTGTGCAGTACTGTCCCCGAGTGCCTGAGTGTGCACTACAGTGGATTTGAACTTTCCGTTCACAAAGGTACCTGCAACAATAGCACATGCGGCTGAATAAGCATGCTTGGACCCCGTGGCCAGTTGTGCCGAACCATCGGTGTAGATCACACAGTCGTAATCCTCAAGCGGCAGCAAAGACAGAGGAGGAGGATGAACGAATTCATACTGCAAAAACTCCTGAGTCTGGAGAGATGAATCAAAAATAAAGGTGACATCCGGAGACGTCAAAGAGGTTGCCCATTGAATCCAACGGGGGTGCAAAGCTTTAGAGTTCGGAACACTTGCCTTTGTCACTGCCTCTAGGGCAGGATATGGTGTTACCACCAGAATGCGTTTTCCCTGCGCCAGTGCGCGTTCCTTTAGAATCGCCATTTGCACTGCTGTTAAAACTTTTTCCACAGAGGAAAAACGCATTTCCGCGGAAGTGTAAAGATGTGACTTATATGCGATTGGAACTGTGTCACCTTCGTTGAAGGTTAAGTACGTGAAACCTACTGCCCCTGGAATTATTCTAATTACCAGGTTGGTGTGGTTATCACGAGTCAACAAGTATTTAGACTCAAGAAGGTCTGTCTGCAAAGACTGCAGAATGGAGGTATGCTCCGGAAGCCAGCATGACTTCGAAAAGTTAGGTTGTATCAAGGCATACAGTGGCTTGATACGCTGGGCATATTCGGGAATGTAAGTACGCCCGAAGTTCAGAAAACCAGCAAAGACTGAAGTTTTTTCAGAGTAGTAGGAGGGCACAAAAGTTCACATTTCTCTAAGAAATGGGGGGCTAAGCCCTTACCTTCATTGTTGAGCTCATAGCCCAAGAACAAAACGGTAAATTCAGCAATGTGCGATTTGGCAAAATTAAACTTGTAACCTAAAACCGCAAATTCGAGAATAATGCGGTCCACTCGGGAAAGATGCAGGAATAGTTCGTCGTCTGTCAGATAAATGTCATCAACGTACGAACATGCATCTGGGTCTATGCCGTCTAACAAAGAGACAACACGGGCAGCGAATACGCCTGGACTGTTCTTGTAGCCCATAGGTAAACGCCGGAATTTGAATAATTTACCACCGGATGTAAAAGCGTTCCATTGGCTACTCTCCGGGGCTAAGTTGTCCGTGTAGAATCCATTGGATAGGTCAAGTGTCGTTTTATATTTTTTACGAACAAGACTGTCCACAAGCGCAGAACTGTGGGTATTTTGCACCACAAAGGTCCGACAATGAGAGTTCAAATGTCGGTAATCCAAAACTAAGCGGTACGATCCATCGGGTTTAGAAACCGCGAAAAGGGGATTGTTCATAGGTGACACGCATGTTTCAATCACTCCCTGATATTCTAACTGAGTCAGAATTTCAGAAACGGGGCCTTTGGCCCCCGTTTAATGGGATATTGGGGTTGTGGCTGAGGCAGTGACCGCAAAGGTATTTCATGGGGGGGAGAGTCCTCATCCCAACCCACGTGATTGCGGTATAATGCTGGAGCCAGGGACACAGCCCACTCAGCTGCAAGAGTCTCCGCTTTGTCCTTTGGGACATGTCGAGAAAAGCTTGGAAGGATTACCTCCTCCCCTTTACGCGCTGCAATTACGAAAGGGGGCGGCCAATCCGCCTCCGCTAACAGAATGTCGTAAGTAGAGGTCAGATTCTCCCAAAATATCCCTTGAATTACACGCTGGATGTCACCTTCAATTTGAAGAACAATATTATATAGTCTGTCAGGGGGAGCCACTCGGGTGTTTGCTGTCTCGACAGTAATGAATGTTTCAGTTGCTGTCGCCTCCACATGAGGACGTAGCGCCTCCCGCACTATGGTAACTTCTGTGGCGCTGTCTAGGAGGGTCACTGCCCACGTCCAATTCAGGAGTCTCGTTCTCACCGTCTGTGGCATATCTCGCTGTTACAGCGGCAACTTTCTTCTTCTGAAATTGCGGGCGAGAACGTTGAAAGTCCTCTGCTTTCCCTCTGACCTGTTGTCAAGGTTGGTCTCGTCCCTGGGGAGCCTCTCGACCCCTTCCTCTATCCTGGCGATCTCCCCCACCGGCCTGCGAAGTTGTCTGTGCCTGTGAAGAACGAGGAGAACGCGTATCAGGGATCTGAAACCTATCCGGAGATTTAATTCTCGCCCTATTGCGCAAATCATAAGTGCGTTCAGAAGAGACGGAAACCGGGGATGCGCCTCTCGACCCCGGCCTCTTTTGTTGCTTACCCTTTTTTTTTCAACCTCCAGCTCTTTTTAGTAAAGACTTGTTTCTCATCTTTCTCAGATTGAGGTTTTGGTTGTTGTTGTTGCGATTGTGTTTGTGATTTGGCAAAAGGCTTAACTCCCAGGCTATTTCTGCCAATAGTTTTGTAAGCCTGGGCTATAATTTTCGGTAATTCGCGCGGCTTGTCCAGTTCTGGGACCAAAGCCAAAGCATTAGCTACTTGAAAGTTCACTGCATCGCCCTTGACATTCGCAAGTATCAACTCAGCTACTACGTCGAACACTCCCACCAGTCTCATCCCTAATTCCACAGCCACTTCAGGGCCATGTTCATCCTGCACGCGTTTAATTACAGAGGGGAGAACCGTCATGGAAGCAGTGCCGAAACACATCGCATATACTGCTGCGAATACCCTACCCCAGTTGTTGCATGCTGCCAACTCGGGGATTAAGTCTTTTGGCAAACTAATCGTAAGAATTCTGTGTTTTTCCACCGGTGATGTATTGGGAAAAACCGCCTCCAGCTGGTCAAATTTCTCTGCAAGCCAATAAGGTAAATCATCCTTATTTTGTGGGCGCTTGCCCATCACCGAATTCACCATGACAGGACTTATGGTCACTCCGCCTGCACCAGCTGGATGGGCTGCAACTCCAGGTGGGGCTCCCTGGATGTTGCCTGTAACATACTGCACTAAGGCTCGATGCACTCGCACTAAAGCCGAATACATGTTGCGCAGTTCCGCGATTGTTACCGTCATATATTGCGGATGTGGAGTGTACCAGGCCAAAACAGGCCAAGTGGCCCCATCAATAGATAAGGGACCTAAACGAACCGCGGTAACCGGTTGGGGGAGGGCGCCATCAAACCAAACACGGTGTTGCCAAGCCGTGAGCAGTACTTCAAGATTCCTATAAGGTCTATAGAGAGCAGGAACAATGGTGGCCTCATATTCATGGAACAAATTATCGTTTGCATCCACCGCCGGAAAGGTGACCCAAGAGTAGAACACCTCAAAGTGGAAAGCCGGATCGGCTTGTACCACAAAGATCAGCTCGACACCCGCGTCAGGCACTCCATACACTGTCAAGTGAGCCCGGAGCGCTGCGCGGCTATGTGCCGCAATTTGAACAGCCATGGCAGGCTAGAAGTAGTCGACAATCTAAAAGGAGGCAGCACAAATAGGGTTGTATTTAAGAAACCTTTTAACAACTTCAAGCTTGAAAGAACCTATAAAAACGTCAATATAGGAGGTATCACCGTCACACACGCTTCCGGAAGCGCCTGTGAGGGGAGTTGTGGACAAGCACAAGCACTACTCAAGCGTCTCGCAGATAAGCAGCCCACTCGTTGGTCGCGCCATGTTGTAGGGATTCTGCACATATACAGAGCTATGCACAGGATGATAGGACCTCGGAATATAGTGGTGATCCAACCATAAACCTTAGCACCTAAAACCCCAACCCGACTAGCCTTAGCGTCCCATTAGCAACAAGGTTACCAATGCTTAGACAACCCAGAACACGGTATCTCTCTCTCAGGACTCGCAGTAGCAAGAACAGCCTTTCGTCACTCACTCATACCTGTCCACAACGTGCGTAAGAAGAGACACAGTATAGGTTAAAATGTTTATTTCAACTTACGTGCTCTAAGATACAGTACACGTGTCAGTACTATCAGCATAATGCATAAGAATAATATAATCAGCATAGTTACAACTCCATAGAATACAAACGGGGAAAGCATTTCATAAAGCAGTGGATATAGGGCTAAATGACCTTACCACCCTCCCCGTGCTAGTAGCTATTGTATTATAAAAATAGAAGACCTCTGGGTATTGTCTAGCGAACCCCCATACCTCAGTCTCTAGATGCAAAGACTACATCAGCAGACAATCACAGCTCTTCTCCCTGGAAAGGTTTTTCTCCAAGTGTCTCTTAAGTGGGAAAAACGCAATATTAAAAGCACACAAATTTCTCAATGGCAGCTGTACACAGTGTTATGTCTAGGTGCCAGGGACTGGCCAGATCAGCAAGAACAAGGGACGTTGTTTTTCGACCTTGTACATGTTGTGCAGACTGAGCCCAAAGGGAACAGGAGAAAAGGTGAGAGACAGAAAATGCAGACAGTTCTAAAACAACTTGGCAGAAGCAGAGGTCGGCAGAACAAAGGCTCAGAGTAACGTGCGCAAAAAAGGCAGCATGGCAGCCAGGCCTAAGCCAACGCAGCAAGGCAGGCCAGGAGGCCACAAACCACAAGACAATATGCTGACAAAATAGCAAGGTATTGTGCCTTGCAGGAAGAGACTGTCATTTAGGAAGATGAAGATGGCAAATTTGTGAATGACAAGGTTACACAGAATGTAAACAATGTGAATTGTTATTTCATGGATTTGTTGCAAAATTCTTTAACTGAATTGTGGGATCTGCAGGAAGATGCTACTGATGATGACAAATTGAAATGCATGAAGTTGGGTTACAAAACGAAATGTCTGGATTTATATGTGAATAAAGACCAGAAGTATATTCTAACTGATTCGCTATTGGAACCCATGTGTAAATATCTGCATAGTCAAAGTTATGCAGGGAGAGATAGTCTAAACAGGATATTGAAGAAATACTGGAAAAAAATCCAGGATGTCGACGTATTGCTGAAGATGTTTGTTAAACGAGTTTGACTTGCTATCTAAACAATCAAGGGAAAAAGGCTGTTACTGTTATGAATCACATTGGTAAATCAAAAGGCCCATTTATGATATTACAAGCAGACTTTATTGGGTTCCCACTTTGCAAAGGCCTGAAGTATACCTTGGTAATATTCTGTTTGTTCTCTAAATGGGTCAAAGCAGTACAGTAGCCCAATTGGTGTTGAGGGAGTTGATACCATGATTTGGCCTCCCGACTTCTATTGAGACTGATTATGGCACTCATTTTAAGAACCAGGAGCTACAGATAATATTCACAGCTTTTGAGATCAAGCAAAGTTTCCAATGTAGGCCAATAAGACTTGCACATGTACCTTCAGCTGCATTAGTTTCAACAACTGATATTTGTCTGGATTATTGCAAAGGTCTGGCTGATACTGTGAAATGTGTCTCTTGCCAGGTGAATGTAGTCACAGAAGTCTACAGAGACACTCCTTGTCACAGCCTAAATGCAGGGGACTTGATTCTCATCTGTAAGCAAGTCTGCAAGAGATATTTTGCCAAGCGTTAGAGTGGCCCTTATCAAGTTATATTAACCACCAATAGTGCAGCCAAGTGAGCAGGAATGCCTCAATGGAACCACACTGTTCATAGAGAGTGAGAGCAGTTGAAACCATGGAAAAGGCAGAAGCTGTTGATCAAGTTGTACCGCCTGCTGAACAAGGTGACAGTTCAAGTTACAGTCTTGGCCAACTTCACGGCGTGTATCCAGAGAAGGGAAAATAATTTTTGGAAGTAGAAAAATCTTTTGTAGCTGGTGAAGATCATGTTGAAAATGGAGTTGAAAATTCAAAGATGAATCTAAAGAGACAATTCTAAGTGTGTGAGACATCCAGTTACAAAACGATCAGTATGAAGAGCAGTTGACATGCAAAGAGCAAATCAGAGGTAGCAACAAGAAGAAGTAGACTGTTCAAGCTGACAATCTAGATAAGTTACAGCTGAAAATCAGAGTTTGAAAGGCCCCCATAGGAAGAGGAAAATTTGGTGTAGAAAGAATTGACAATAGAAAGTCTGAAACAAAGTACAAGATCAAATAAGAACAAATGTTCTAAGAGAAGCTGAGAACTAGAAACGGTCACTTAAGAAGTAACCGCTGAAGAATTCTCCAGAAAGAAAGAGAACCAGCAAGCTGAAACATTGTGAGTCAGAGTTAAAGACAAGAAAGCAGTCAGCCTGGGAGACTGACAAGAGCAAAGTATCAACTGGTAAAAGATTGATCAAAAAGAGAGTTCCTAATAAAAAGTACACTTCACCAGAGTGAGGATAACACAGATGAGGATGATTATTTCCCACTGAACAGGTGCCATGATTACTCTGAGGATGACCAAAATCTAGGATCTGGAACTAATATAGAGGAAGAGCCACCTTGAGAGTAAATGCAGATTTTGAAATATTATTGTTTTTGATGAAACCCACCATAACACAGGGGAATGCTGTTTACAGATTGAAAAGACCAAAAGATACTATATAAAAAGCAAATCTTATGAACTGATTTAATGGAACTGATTTTTTATTTTTAACTTCAGTTTTTCACATTAAAAAGAACTGAGTTTTAAAATTGAAAAACAAGAAAACCAGAAGATAAAGAAAATAAATAAAATTAGATTTTTTGTCCAAGAATAGTTTTTTTGTTTTGTTTTACTATTGGTTGGCCTGTTTGTGTGCTTACTGACTCCTGGAGGAAATGTCTCACAACATATAACTTGTGATGCTGAAAACAGAGATAACCATAAGGAATTTAGGATACCAGTACTTGAAACGCATTTAGTTAGTTATTTTAGGGATAATGTATATATAAGAATGATTAGAGAATATGTTAACATCATTCAGGTTAGAGATTGCTTTTTTGTGCACTTTTCTTCCAAAGTCAGGTGGGTAAAGGCAGTGTATGAACAACTGGAGCTTTCCTACTCACTCTCCTGTAACCGCCTTGTTGCTATCTTTAATAATGAGGGGTTCCTTTCTCCATATCTGACTAATTTTAATGTGACACTGGAAAATGTATTCATTGATGAAGATGATAAAGAGATGAAATATGCTAAGTATTTAAAGGAGATTGTACTAATTGAAGCTGAAACTAATGTGAATGCTACTTCTCACCGTTTATTAAGTAGGAAAGAGCATGATTTTATTTTAGAATATAATGATAGTGGTATAAAGGTAGTGAGAACTCAAAACAAATGTGAGACTGCCATGGAAGAGAGCAGGAAAGAAGAAGAATTTAGGTTTTCACGTTTACACCAAAGATTAAGGATGGAGCGACTAAAGAGGTGAAATGTGCTTCATAAGGCATAATACTATGGAAGGCGATCAAGATGATGTTTGTTGGAGAAAGCACATGATATAAAACCTACAAAGTTAGTGTGGTGTTTCTAATTGGAGGAGAACCTGTGATGAGAGGAATTTATTAAGTGTGTGGGAAGACTGCTTATTTTAATTTGCCAAAGAACTGAGTGAGCTCATGTTATTTGGCCTTAGTTTTTCCTAGAATTTATCATATAGAAGAATTGAATGAGGAACAAAGGGGGTGATTACGATGGCGGGCGGAAAAGCACCTGGAGCACCATGGTAGCGGGAATCAACCGTCCGCATGTACCGCGGGAAAACCGGCAGTACGATTAGCGTGCGGAGCAGGTGAAAATCCGTCGGATTCGCGGCGGAAAAAGCCCAAACCGCCACACGGCCAGCAGATTGACCGCACGTGGAATTAGGATACCATTGAGGTGACAGCGGAACGATCCGCTGTTTCCGACCGCCGCGATTGCAACCAGTGATGAATGGGAGAGCCGGCAGAAGGGCGGTCGTATACCCACTGCCGCGGCCGCTCTGGAAAAATCATGGCGGCCGACCAAAAAAAACACACAACATGCCCACCAAGTGTACCCAGCAACCTGGCTCAGCCTCAAAAAACACCTAATACACCCCAATGACACATCCCCGTGGCAAGTAAAAAAAACACAAATCCCAGGTCAACCCACACAACACACCTGACATCAATGCTCCATTTTGACACACCCACATAGCTGAGTATAAAACCAGCCCTTTCCCTGACCACAATCCTTTGCAATAGTCCACCACTGAAGGAACTAAGCCTACAGCACAAAGGAGAGGAAAACCACCACACAACTCACCAGCACAACAACACACACACATCACTTGCATCACCACCACCACTCTCACACCTGCACTTTCAACCCCTTTACACTATCGTCCCAACAGAGCCCTTAGATCTGAGAACAAGGGCTTAATCGTAGTTCCCAAGATTAAACGATCACGTAGTGGAGGCCGACTGTTCACATATAATGCAGCCAGGCTTTGGAACAATCTTCCCCTCCACGTACATGCCGAACCTAACTATCTCAAGTTCAGAAAACTACTGAAAACATTTCTCTTTCCCTGATCTTCTCACAGCATAATTGGCGCCATAGCACTGGGATGCCCCCGGGTAACCACGCGCTTTAGAAATGTTCCTTCATTCATTCATTCATTCACATCACACACCATGGCACAGAAGAAAATGCCCAAATTCACTGACAATGAGTTGTCAGTCATGGTAGATGAGGTAATCAGAGTAGAACCACAATTGTTTGGAAGCATGGTCCAACAGACACCATTAGCCACCAAAACACTAATGTGGGAAAGGATAGTCCGCAAGGTCAATGCAGTAGGGACTGTCCCACGCACCAAGAGGGAGATCGTGAAGCGGTGGCATGACCTCAAGGCCAAGGTGAAAGAGAGGAACAACAAGAACCGTGAGCTGGCTCAGAGGACTGGCAGTGGCCCTCCCATTACACCAAGAACATTCACCGCATGGGAGGAGAAGGTGCTTGCCATACTGCATCCAGAGAGTCTCACAGGAATACCCAGGGGAGTGGAGGCTGGTAAGTAACAACAAATGTGTACCATCACACTGCTATGTACTGTCTTGCACAACCACAAAGCTACACCTCCTCGGCCCAAATGCATCCATGTGCAACACACACTCCCCAACACGTCTCACAGATCTAACATTCACTCCCTCTGAATCACCCCAAAGGTAGCTAGCAACATTTCCAGGGTTGCATGTGTACAGGCAGCCAGCACTACAACTCCCACCAGGACCCCTTGTAACACAGCTGAGCAAGATGGAGCACTCCCCCACACCCAGAAGCATGTGGCAACCATTGCATTGATCACCTCCACCCAACAGGTAGGTAGCCATCTCAACAGGGAGGGGTGTTTGTGGGTGGAAAGCCAGCACTACAACTCCCACCAGGACCCCTTGTCCCACAGCTGAGCAAGATGGAGCACTCCCCCACACCCAGAAGCATGTGGCAACCATTGCATTGATCACCTCCACCCAACAGGTAGGTAGCCATCTCAACAGGGAGGGGTGTTTGTGGGTGGAAAGCCAGCACTACAACTCCCACCAGGCCCCCTTGTCCCACAGCTGAGCAAGATGGAGCACTCCCCCACACCCAGAAGCATGTGGCAACCTTTGCATTGATCACCTCCACCTAACAGGTAGGTAGCCATCTCAACAGGGAGGGGTGCTTGTGGGTGGAAAGCCAGCACTAAAACTCCCACCAGGCCCCCTTGTCCCACAGCTGAGCAAGATGGAGCACTCCCCCACATCCAGAAGCATGTGGCAGCCATTGCATTGATCACCTCCACCTAACAGGTAGGTAGCCATCTTAACAGGGAGGGGTGTTTGTGGGTGGAAAGCCAGCACAACAAATCCCACCAGGCACCCTTGTCCCACAGCTCAGCAGGATGGAGCACTCCACCCACACCCAGAAACATGTGTCAGCAATACCCCTCAACTGTGTCACAGAACAGGTAGGTAGACAGTGCATGCACCCTGCCATTCCTCTCAAAAAGCATGGAGCCATATGACCACACCAGCCCTCACATCCCACCCAACTTGGCATAGATCCAATAGCCACTTCCAGTGTGCAGACAGCTTAGCATATGTAACTGTCACAGAAATTAAAGTTTGACTCACAAAATCACATGTTGAAGTAATTCAGGGCACAATCATGAACAGCAGTGAATGCTATGTGTAAGTGCCATGGTGGCAGAGCATCAAGGCCCATATGAAAACAAAACAAGCATGGTCATTTTTAAAAATAAAGCAAAGAACATGATATGACAGAGGGATGCATGAGATAACAATGGCTAGTACATGCCCAGAATGAAGGTCTTCCATGCAGAGTAAACAACAAAGATGCTTCACATAAAGTTGTTGTGCTGCTAGTCGTTAGATGACGACATGTCCTTGTAATCACACAATCTGTACGTGGAGCATGGTATCTATTGACATGTCACACCATGGACAAGTAATGTAGGTACCTACACATCATGTCATGATGCTCAGTACCGTGCAGCCATACACAGTGATCTCAATGTAAACTGTGTGGTGTATAACATGTAACATCCAAACATCTAACACCAAGCTTGTGGGGTGCACTTCAATGACCATTTCTTCTCTGTTCTACAGGTGACCAAGAATTGACTGCTGAAGATGACAACACCAAGCTGCAGAGCCAGTCACCCCCCCCGGAACATGGACTCTCGGATGCAGAATCCCTAAATTCCTCGGATGCGGACACAGAACCTGGCCCATCTGGCCTGCCAGGGCGAGGCAGGTCTCAGGCCCCCACTGTCCTCACCACCACCACCTCAACAACAACAACTGCGCTGACCCCTGCTGTAACGACCTGTGCGGCCTCCACCACCACCACCAGTGCTGCCTGCAACACTGTCCCTGCCTCAGAGGATACCCACACCACCCCACAATCTGAGGAGGGCAGGGAGAGTCAGCGGGTGCGTCGAGTGGTGATGCCATAGGTCCGGGACAGCAGGGCAGGTGGGAGGGCAACTGGGCGACAAAATCAACAGGGCACTGGGACTGAAGCCCTGGCCAACATCGCCGGAGGCCTTGGCGCATAGGAACAAGCCCAGGGACACACGGGCCAGGCTCTGGAAGAATCGCGGGAGCTCCGCCTGCTGCTGAGGTCCATAGAGACGCACATGGGCCAAATCGTGGACCTCTTGGGCCATCTTGTGGGTGTCCTGAGGGACAGGCCTGTGGCCCAAAGGACAGCTCAACCTCCCTCCAGTGGCCCGCAGGATGACAGTCCCACCACCTCACCTGCAGCCACAGAGACGTGTGAGCTGGAACAGGATGAGTCCTCAGACACCTCTGAGCCCGCAGCAGACGCCCCCCCTGCCAAACGCTCAAGGGGCCGTCCGAGGAAAAACAAGGGAGGATCACGTGGCAAAGCAACAGCTAAACGCCAGTCAAAGAGCCAGCCATGATGGCACCTCTCTTCACCTTCCCATTGACTTTGTTGACTATCCTTACCCACACTGCCATGTTGATTGCAGGCGTCTGTTGGACTGTGTCACCACATCAATGTGGTGACTACTCTATTGTCTCGTCTACCATCACTGACAACTCATTGATTCACTTCCCACCTATTTGCAAATAATCACTTCCCTGTCACATATACTTACTGTAAATAAACACTCTTTGCACACCTATGTTTTCGTGTCAGCTCCATGTTTATCACAGGATGTACAATCTTGACTCAGATTACAATGTACCAGGTGCACTGATTGTTGTGAGGCATTGAGAGGCTGAAGGGACCTAGGAAAACACAAGAGAACAACATTCACTTGTCAGGCGATGGCATCACACCCATTACACAACACTTGTCATCAAGTTACTCAAACCTGCACACATTACAATGAGCAACAATATCGACATAGACATAATGTAGCTGTGCATAACTACCCTGTCCCAGAAACATCAGCCCTCAGTACAGAGCCAACAACAGGCAGCTGTCACAAAGCTCCCTTAGGCATTTCCTACAACTACATAAACAGCATACAATGGCGCCGTTGTACAATGTCACTCACCTTCAAGGGAAGTAGCGGTTGATGAGCTGTTGATGCAGGTCGACACCTTCCTCCTCTCCACTATCCTCGTCACTGGACATGTGTGGGTTTTCAGGCGGGGGCATCTGCTGCTCATCATCGTCCAGGATCAGGGGGATCTCTTTGCGCAGGGCAAGGTTGTGGAGCATGCAGCATGCTACTACGATCTGACACACCTTTTGGGGAGAGTATATCAGTGCACCTCCGGTCCTGTCCAGGCACCGAAATCGAGACTTAAGAAGACCAAAAGTACGCTCCACCACACGACGTGTCCTCCCATGGGCCTCATTGTAGCGGGCTTCACCCGGGGTCCTGGGAATCCGCAGTGGGCTCAGCAACGAAGGCCAGTTGGGATATGCAGAGTCACCTAGGTTCCAGATACACAGAACAATTTAGTAAAATGACTGTAGCTGCTGACAGCATGTCACACATACAGCACAATACTTGACTCAGCTAACTCACCTACAAGCCACGCACGGTCAGGACGCAGATTTGCCATCATCTGTGGTATGATGCTGTTACGCAGGATGTAGGAGTCGTGGGCTGAGCCTGGGAATCTGGCACAGACATGTGAGATGATCATATCTGCCTGGCATACAACCTGCACATTAATGGAATGGGAATGCTTCCTATTCCTGTAGATGTGCTCCCGTGCCTGTGGCGGAACCAGTCCAACATTGGTGCAGTCAATGGCACCAACAACATTAGAGATGTGGGCAACGTCATAGAAATCAGCCTTTACAGCTGCCAATTCCTGTCTCCGTGGAAAATGGATGTAAGTGTCCTTGTATACCATCATAGCGGACAGGACATCCCGTAGCACCATGCTGAACCTTGCCTGCAACATCTCACCTGCGCTTGCCACCGTGTACCGGAACGAGCCAGTTGCAAGGAAATGCAGGGCCGCCATCACCTTACATGTTGCAGACACAGCAGTTGGATATGTCCTGCGAGGCCTCAGATGGGGCTCTAACTGAGCACATAGGTCTTGGAGGTTTTGCCGATCCAACCGGAACTTACGGATGATGTCCACATCCTCCATGTCCGCCAGCAAGGTAAATGGCCGGTGCACATTTGGTCGCCTCCTACATGAGATAAAAGGGGACACTTGTCAATTCAATTCACCCATGAGATGTGTCTAACATCTGACATTTTGACTGACACAGCGCCAACGATGACTGGCCTGACACAACAGCTTACAGCACAAGTCACATGCAGAGACAACCTGACCCCAAGTAGTTGTACACGTGATCAGTACAAACTGAGTGCACCCGAGACAGATTCAGACTATGTGAATGTGAAATGGGACATTCCAACATCTTGTGTCACCAGCCCTGAGAGTACTTGACACAGCACATGTCTGAAGCACCAACACTGCTGTCTCCTATGTAGCTGCTGTACCTGCCACACCTTCAGTTCAGCAATGTACACAGTGAAGTATGCAAATTAAGTAGTCAGTCCATCATTACTGTGTGTTGCTTAGCCATCTCACACATTGACATGTTTCCATATTTGAGAGTCCATCACACAACAGATATGTGTACATGCACAACAACATCATCAGTGACATGTGAGGGACTACATGCCAATGCACGTACTCCAGTGCACTGACATGGCATGTGTAGACATCAGTGAGTAGAATGTCACACTAGCATTCAATTTAACAATCTGGTGGCATGACTCATTGTAAGTGTGGAGTGTTCAATGATGAGAACCGGCCATTGCCATTGCTACAGCATGATGTGTCCATAGGTGCCCTAAGCATGCACCGTCACCGCAATCACGGTAATTGGCACCAATGTAAAGATGCCAAATCACGGTAGCGACCGCCTAGGCCCCGCGGTGTGACACCGCCATTGCCCATGCCCATTCAGCCAATGGGAACCGCAATCGGTCTAGTGAAATACACTTTTGAAAATCACAGTAGGCGTGCTCTGCTACCGCGGGGCCAGTCATTAGATACAATTGTAAGATGCACAGTTGCGGTAGTGACCGCTTGGGCCATGCGGTATGACACCGCCATTGCCCATGCCCATTCAGCCAATGGGAACCGCAATTGTGCAAGTGGAATACACTTTTGAAAATCGCGGTAGGCGTGCACCGCGACCGCGGCACCGGTCAATGGAAAAAATTGTAAGATGCACGATTGCGGTAGCGACCGCCTGGGCCCCGCGGTGTGACACCGCCAATGCCCATGCCCATTCAGCCAATGGGAACCGCAATCGCGCTAGTGGAATGCACTTTTGAAAATCGCGGTAGGCGTGCACCGCCACCGCGGGGCCGGTTATAGGTTGCATTTGAAAAAAGCTGACCTGGAACACCAATTGCAGCAGCTGAGTACCATTGAAACAACCCCAGGGGGCTATATATGTCTGTGAGAAAGCCACACATTTCTACTGCATCCAGACACTGCTGCCTGCCATTCTTCATCTGCTGCTGTTCCTGTCTCCTGGACCCAGTGATGGCAAGAACATCAGGGCCCGTCCCTTCACCACAGAGGAGCTGGAGGTCCTGGTGGACGAGGTGCTTACACACTACGGGAGGCTATATGGTGCTCCTGATGTAATGGTAAGTGTTTCAGAGTGAAATTTGGAGAGTGCAAAGAGTGCTCACATGATGTTGCTCTGCTGTAGTATGTGCCCGTGAGTGCACGTTTGTGTGATACACTGTCTAGCATGCTGACCTCATGTCAATGGGGTGTGTAGCCTTATTACCACAGATCCATGGCTGCATTGAAGGATGGGAGGGACATGCAGTGTCTTTGCAGCCATACAGTCACACTGCTGGTTTGGAAAGTGGAAGTCAGAACAAACATTGCCTGTGCTAATGGATGTCAGAGTCCATTCGCTTTTCACATGATCATTTGGGACATTACAAATGTGTTTCGTCCAGAGGGTACTGAAGGATGTGTGTACACTTTTCATATTGTCACCATGGATATGTGAGCATTATGCACAAGATTGATATGCCTGAGGGTGACACTCTTTGTGGAAAATCGCCTATGACACATCAGAGTGATGTACTTCTGAAACATCCTCCTTCCATTGATTTCATAATGTGTACTGACTTGCATGTGTAGGCACTGTTTGACCTCTCATATTGTACATGCATGTGATTGTTCAGATGGGGCAGGTTTAACCTCAGTGTGAGTTCTCCTGGCCTGCACAGATACTGCCCAATTTGACAGGGACCCATCAGTAAATGGACAGAGTGAGATATATGTGTTGTCTGCCACCCTGTTTCTCAATGAGCTATCTTAGGCCTGATGATTGCACAAGACAGACCTTGTGAGAAGGGTGTGAGAATGTAAGATCATGTCCCTAGATGTGACACCCACGACACAGTGAGCCACTCACAGGCCAAGGACATTGAGGGGGGTGTAGTGTTGGACACAGTGGGCCTGATTCACAGAACTAACTTACGTCAAAAACGTAAAGTTAGTACTTTTTGGTATTCACAGAATACACTTACTCATTTTGGTATTCACAGAAGGCACTTACTCATTTCAGTATTCACAGAAGTTAGTAGTCCTAACTTTAGGACTCCTAAATGCCTTATGTGAATACCGAAAGTCTTAAAGTTAGGATTTTTCTCAGTTTAGGAGTAGTAAAGTTAGGAGTCCTAACTTTACTACTCCTAAACTGAGAAAAATCCTAACTTTAAGACTTTCGGTATTCACAGAAGGCATTTAGGAGTCCTAAAGTTATTGCTTTGTGTGCTGCCATTCTGCATGTGTGTCAGATGGCCAGGTCCTGTGTCCACCCTCATACCTAAATGCATTTCAATCCGATTATCTGATGCAAATGTACTACGTGTCATGTTGTATGGCCTCTGATCAAGCTTTCTGTACAGCTGTGCTGAGTGTTGGCATGCACCTGTCCTGAGACACAGTGGAACATGGCCCAGTGTCCCTGAAACTGCCTTTTCCATGCCTGCAGCTCAAACGTCCGCCAGCGTAAGGCCTTATGGAGGGCCATTGCATGCAAGGTGCGGGCTCTGGGTGTCTGCAACCGACGGCACACACACTGTAACAAGAGGTGGGATGACATCTGCCGGATGAGCAAAAACGTGCCAGAGATGACGCTGGGGCTACTCCCTCGGACTGGAAGGTTGTCACGCAGGAGCATGACACCACTAATGGCCCGCATCTTGGCTGTGACACAGCCAGAGCTGGATGGAAGTTTGAGGGCCCATCAGCAGCACGTTGGGGGTGAGTATTCTGCAAAGGGTGACTTTGGGTGTGAGTGACTGCATGTATCCAACTCTGCGCCAGTGTTGAGCTCTGTGTTGTTTCCAGAGTGATGCAATGGCTTGTAAGTGGCCTCTGTGTTGAGTGCAGCTGACATGCATTTTTGCTACATGTACTTTCTCATGTGTTCAAAATAATGGCCCATGACATTGCAAGATAAGATGTGGCCTCATGCCATCTGCTGCATTATGGGTGTCATAGACATCACCGGGGAGTGAACAGCTGTGTTCCTCATCTTAGTGTGCTTACGTCGATGTGTGCAGTGTCTGACTTTAGAATTGTGAGAGCTACACATCTGCCGACAATGTGCAAGGGTTGTTGCGCTTCAAAGCACCACATGGTGGACATCTGTAGCTCATGGCCATGGTATGAGGACATCCTGGAGTCAGTATCTGTGTTGTCCCCTTAAAGTGACTCCATATGTGACTGTGACAACATGTTGAGATGTACATCTATCTCACCTACAGGCACGTAGGTATGCTTACAGGAATCAGGATGTCAGGTAACTGGGAGGCACGGGCCAGCTATTTGGCAGTGTGAACGTCACATGGGTCATTGATGACAACTATGCATGTTTCCATTCATCTTCTGACTTTTGCATGAGGCTTGCACATGCAGACCGCACAGGGTGGTGTGCTACATGGGGGTGTCATATTCGAGTTGTTTGCTTTGGTTGCATATGATGTTTGTGAGTAGGGCACTGTGCTGAACCTACGTCTCTTTCTTTTGCAGCATCTCCTGAGGGCACAGAAGGACAGGGGACGGACACCAGTGGTGAGGCATCTGGCACGACTGCTACACATGAGCTCACTGATGTGACCAGCGCCTCGGAGGGGGACAGGAGTGTCCTGGAAGACTCACGCCCAGAAATGCCAACCTCAACATCATCTGCCTCTAGCGGTGACTCCTCAATGTTGGCGGGCACAGGGAGTGGGAAATCTGCCTCTTCTTCCACCACACATAGTCCTGTGCCCACACTCCCGGCTACTACCACTAGTGCTGCCCGTTCCCGCAGCAGTAAGAACGGTAGAGTGTCCTTCCCCCCGGCACCGCTGCCCCCGCCTCCCCTGCTGCCCCCAGTGTTGAGGCGGTGGACCTTTTGCACCAGCTGTGTGTTGGTCAGATTACTCTCCTGAATGCCTTCCAGGATCATGACAGGAAGTTGGCACAGGTAGTTGCCTTCATGGAGGGCATTCATTCTGACGTGGGTGGGCTGCACAGGACTGTCCAGTCTTTGTCCTCCACAGTGACGGCAGCCATTCAGCTGTCACGGGCTCAGAGTCCAGCTCCAGTCCCTTCAGCAACAACCCTGCCAGTGGCAACATCTGACGAGGGTGACCTCACACCACAGCCCTCAGGCTCCAAGTACTCAACACGCAGCACACAACAGCAGCACTCCAAGCGGCCCAGAGCACAGACACCATCCCCCAAAGCAAAAACAGGCAAACAGGAGCGCAAAGGGAAAAGCCCTTCTGGTGACACTCAGGGGCATCAGGCCTCAGGCTCACATGCATCCACATCACCCCCATCCAAGGACACTTCCATCCCCAAACCTGCTCCCAAAGGCAGACAAACAATTGCCCTGCCTGCTGTGAAGCTGGTGCCTGCAAAGAGTCCGCAGAAACAGCTCTCTAGGGCAGATTCACCCACAACGTCAACTCCCACCCACACACCTGTGAAGCTGGGACAGGAGAGCAATGTGGGGGGTTCACTGCCCATTTGTATCCCCAGAGCTGTGCTGATTCCCATGGCAGTGTACGGTGTTACCCATTCCCTGGTCAGGTTCTCATGCACACATGTGCCTACTTTTAACTATGGACTGGCCAATGGCCTTGCTGTTTGTGACTTTGGATGCCCATTCCCTGTGCAGGTTCTCATGCACACATGTGCCTAATTTGAACTATGGACTGGCCAATGACCTTGCTGTTTTCTACCTTTGGTGCCTATCTGAGTAATAAAGACAGTTACTCCTGTTGTCTGCTTTGTCTGTGTCCTTGCTAAATAAGAGGTTTTATGTATGGGTATGGTTTCATGTGACACATGCTCTGTATGCCACTTCAACATTGCCAATTGGTTGTTTTACTTTTTAAGGGTTTGGCAGGGGTGACAGGCACTTTAGTTCTTCAGGACTGTGAGGCCTGAGGGTGCAATGATGGTTGTTTGTGATGATCTACTCTTATCCTAATCACTCTATGGTCAGGTTTGCTACTTTGTACACATGTCATGTTATGAGGCAAAGCCACAACAGGGGTGATTTCTATCCACAGGATTACTTGCGGGGTGACCAGGGTCCATCATATCTGTGTGATCTTCCTTGATGTGTGAACAGCAGTGTTGATGTGTGGTCATCTTGTGTAGGCCTATATACCTAGTCACACGGGGTACATTTGAATATGTGAACTTGAGTGGTCATACAGTGCGAATGGGCTGTCATTGTCAGTAGTGTTGATGTGTGTGTGCCCCTGCAATGCCAACTGCACACATGTATGATCCAGGTAATGAGTGACTGTTTGTTTCAATTGTCTGCCATGTGCTTCAGATAGTGGGCACATGTAGGAGTTGTAGGTTGGGCAGTGTGTTGTTGTGTCCTTGCACTCCTGGGGGACACCTACTTGTTGTCGCTGCCAGTTGTGAGTATGCAGTGTGTCTGCCTGCAAAGTCTGTGTTGTGTTTTGTTGCTCAGCCATGTGTCTTGTTATTGTTTGTGCTCACTGTGCAGACCTGCTCAGCCACACTGACATTATTTGTGATTTTTCTCATGCATTGCTGTCACTTGACCCATTTTTGGCTCCAGTATGGTATGTGGTATGTGGAGTCAGGCCATCCCCTATATGTGCTTCTGATGCCTACACATTGTGTCTAACTCCTATATGTGTTTGTGTACTGTTCACTCCTCACCTGTCCACTACTTACGTACACACCACTTCAATCTCATGTCTTCCACCCCATGGCTTGCCAGTGTGTGAGCCTCCCCACCACTTTATTGTGTGACACTATGCTGTGTGTGGCTGACATGTGTACAGGGCCAATGTGCCACACAGGACAGTTGCCCAAATTAGTTATGTGTTGTTTTCTTTGACTGTTTTGCAGTCATGGTTGCTCCTGTGCAGTGCACATGTTTGAGAAGCACAGTCCTCTAATCATGTTGTTTGCGCCTGGGTTTCCCTTAGTTGTGCATCTGTGGGTGATGGTTAAGCTGTATTTGTGTTTGCTGAGGTACTGCTACCCTTCCTGAGTGTGATGTTCTCTGTGTGCTGTGATGATTTGTGTTGTGGGAGTTCATGGTGTGGCACTCATATATATGTGCTACTGGTTTGGTTGGTGTGCACACAATGCTTGGTGTGCTTGCAGTGCTGTCAGTGTGTGTTGCCTTGTACTTACCTGGTGTGCATCCCCCTGATGTCCATCTGAGTTTGCTGTGTGATGGATTGGTATGTGCATCTGTTGTGTTTTTGTTGTGGATGTATACAGTGTTTAGCCTGTGTTGGCTCTTTCTACTGACAGATGCTATGTGTGTGTGATGTTCTATTTGCGTGGGATTGTGTGCGAGTAGTTGTTGTTGTGTGATACATGCAGATGTGTGTTGCCAGTGTGGTGTGCATTACTTGTGTGACTGGCCCATGCAGCAAGGTGGATTCTTGTTCCTGAGCTTGTTTTGGGTGCACATTGGTGGTTTCCCCTCCTATGTTTGACCTGTCACTTGTCAGGATTATGCATGTGCATGCTTGTGGTACACTATGACGCCATGTTCACTGGATAAGTGGTGTGGTGTCTCAGTCTGTGTAAGCTGATTGTCATGTTTTTTTTTGGATGATGCAATTCTTGTTTGTGTTGGAGTATGGTGCCTGGGCATTGGCCCTGAGTGACAATGTTGTGTACTCCTGTTCTGTCTGTGGTCACATTGCCTTTCCACTATTTGGCAGCACATGTCTGGGCTTGTTGGACTTCTGTGCATGTTGTTTGTGAGGTTTGTGTTTGGCTATTGTTTTTGTGTCAGCATTGGTTCAGGCATCCCTGAGTGCGGGTGTGACATTTGTGGATGCACCACAGGGAGTGTGATTGGTTGTCATTGGACTCACAGGCCATCATTTGGACCATTCTGTGTGTTTCTTACAGGTGTTGTGTGCTGCAGGTGTGAGGTGGGTAGGGGTGGTTAAGTGTGAAGGTCCTACTTGTGGCAGTCAAGAAGTGTGACAATGTGCCATGTGAGTTGTGCTGATGACATACACATGTCAAGTGAGTGGAGACAGATGTGTGGCTGGTCACTGTATGACTTCAGACACTTCCTATCATTCCTGTGCCTATGCATGGCCTGCCTTGATGTCTCCCTGAGTTGTTGCACAGAGGTCACTTTGGCTTCATTTGACTCACTGTGCCAGCCATGTCTGATTTGATGGCCTAAGGGTGGAGTGATATGTTCCTTCTCTTGCATGTGATGTACAGATGCTATGTGGCTTGCTCCGTGGTTTTCCGGCACTGTCCACTTAACTTTTGGCTGGCACATTTGTTGTCCTCCATTGCTGGTGGCCTATGGTATGGGTATGTGGCTGGGTGTCAGTGTGGGGTGTTTGTGAGTGACTTGACAGGCAGTGTGAACAGTTCATTGGATGTTCATAGGTAGTGTGAGTCGTCATTTTGTGGACATACTCAGTTGGCTTCTCAGGGGTGGAAGGTTGGTGTGAGGAGGAGGGTTGTCCTGCACCTGGGCTTCTGTGCAGGGTGTTCCTCTTCACCCCCACCTTCCCAGTCATTCTCCCTTGTCCTTTGATGTGTGCGGTGCAAGGTCTGGCTGCACCTAGCAGATTAATTGTGCATGGGGGGCACAGGAGGGGCACACAGCATGTTCTCAGATGGGTGTGGGGTGAGTAGTGTGGGAAGGGTGAAGGTGGGGCCCTATGAATCTTTGGGGACTGCCTATGCCTGGCGGAGGCCCTGCCTACTACATTGTGCGCAGGTTTTCCTTCGTTTTCACCGCTGCGGTGACGTGACCGGGACATTGCTATGATTTCGCGGTTGATGGGTGACCTGGATGCGGAGGTGTGGATTTCTAGCAGGCAGGACATGTGTGAGTACACTGGCGGATATGTTCCTGTCCCCACCAGAGTGTCTGATGTGGACAGGAACCGTGGGTCGGCACATGATTTGTGTGTTGTGGTTGTGTGCAGACTTGTGTATTTGCGTACCTGCGTCGTTGTCCGCGATGGTGCATTATTTGCTGGTAGTGGAGGAGGTACAGCACCGGAAGGGCTTGGAGTGCTGGATACATTGCGATCAGGACCGGGTGGAGGGGACCGGGAGTCTGGTTTCGCGCTGCGCTGTCGTGTTTCCGCCGTCTCTGGGTGGGTGGATTCTCCGCTGCGGAGTGATGGGCTGTTTGCGGCATCGTGATTTGTACGGCAGACGAAACATCATTCCGCTCGGAGGTGAGTCCATATTGGCTCACTCCGCCGCGGTGGCGGGCGCAAAAATCTGGCAGTTCTCCTGGCTACGCAGCGGACGGGAAATGAGCTATGTTTGCCCATCGTAATATGGCGGGCGGGAGGACCGCTGCTGGAGGGCGGAAAAGGGCATTTTCAGCCCCGCCAGCACCGCGGATGTGCTTCCGCCCGCCATCCTAATCGACCCCATAGTTTGGAACAAAGAGCATTTTTGGGCCAGTGGTTTTGGACATATTTGGAGCAATTATTCCTATTATGGGAATAGCTGTGAATGATATTAGGATTAGATGTTTGTCTAGAACTGTAGATAAATTTGCCATGGATAGAGCAGGGTCTTTCAAGCTGGTGAATGCAGAGATGTTGGTAATTAGGGCAACGGTAATGCAGAACCATCTTGCCTTTGATATTATCTATGTGAAGGAGGGCAGAGTCTGTAAGGTAATTGGAGCAAAGAAGTGCTGCACTTATGTCCCTGATTATCGTGAAAACATTGAGTCATTAGCTATTAACATAAATAATTTAACATATGAGATTAAGTAATTAGAAGAGCCATGTGTCTGGGAAATCATAAGAAAAAGAATTTAGGGAATGGTTTGGGAAAGTAGGTGAATGGCTAAAAATTATTGGTAATGGAGTTTCGCAAGTTGTTTTAACATCAATACAATAAAAAGTAGAAAAAGAAACAAGGTGATATAGAGTCTTGAAAATGAAAAATTCAGAGGACTGCTTTGATTTGGAGGACGTGCCAGTAGATGAGACGACTAGAGGAGGATGCCCAGAGAGCTAAAAAGCTGAAAACTTTAAAGACTAATGTTTTAATTAATATAGTTAATATTGGAGTTTTAGTGATTATAATAACAATCAGAGGGGGAAATGTTAGAGATATTTTTTAAATATTCAAAGTATGCAAATATTGTGTGAATTTTTTTTATGTTTTAGTTTTAATAGTGTTTAGAGTCTTAACCAGTGAATTGATAAAGTTGCACCTGAAATGAGTTACTTAGGTTACTTAGAAGAGTAAATAATGTTATGAGTAGTTGTGCCACATTTGTTTGGCACACCATTATTGCAAAATGGATGCAGTTTTCTGGTATTCTGTTTTGCTTCTCCTGCTCATTCCCCCTTCCAATCAGTGTCCCACTGCAAAGCAGTGGAGCATCGAGTGAATAACGGAAATATATTAGCGATGTACAACATATTGGTAAAGAGAGTTTATTGCAATGAGGCTTCAATGATGTACCCAAAGAATAATTTTCAAGGCCTTCCACTACAGGTTCCGCTGAAGATGTGTTAGTTGTATAAGCCATCATTTAAGAAATGTTTCATTTGTATTACACTTCTCCGGAATGCAGTTGCTGAGGAACCAAGCAGATTTTGCTTGTCTTAAAGAACGGGTTAGTGCTAAATAATTGTGCAGTTTAATTATTACTTTGTTGTTTCTGATTTGCCAAACGCTACCCTAACCATGATCATATGAGACTGAGTTTACAGAATCTAATAATAGCTTGTGTAATATTCCTATAAAACCCCTGGATTTTGAGTTTCATGGGACTGTTTTTGCCATTTTCCTTGTAGGTGACCTGTTATGCTGTCGGTGCTCTTCATGAATCTGACACTTAGAATGTTTGCGTAGAATATGTCTACGGTTTTATGATTTTGCTTTTTATTCAATACTTCTGTATTGAGCCTTCACTGCAATTCATGAATTTCTTCTTTGTACCGCCTTTTTGCTTATTCTGTAATAAAGTCCCTTTTTGCTCTTTTTTTGATCTAGAACTTAGTCCTTATGCGTCTAATATTTTATTTTGTTCAGTTCTGCTAAATTGTGTTTTACCTAATGAGGACTATAGTCTCTAACCACTAGATCAATTGGAGATTCTGGAGCTCCATTGTTTTAGGTAATATTGGGGTGATCAAAATATTGCGATTTGAGCTCCCACAGTCTCATAAGATTATTGTGGCAAGTGCCTAATTCAAAGACATCCAGTAACGTTCTTAAGTTTACAGTATGTTGTAGACATACTCAAAAAAATATAGAAGGCTTTTTTGGTGTGGGGTAAAAACACTCAGTCATATGCAAAAATTAGGACAGGAAAAGCCTAAGTGCGTGGGGTATGCCCAGACGTGGGCCCCGGGCTCACTGTGCCACTGGAATCAAGCTATCCTGGCTGATGAGGAGTGAAACCCCGAAACCAGTTCTAGGACCTGGGAACCTGGTTTGGCAGTTCGGTCTGGACTGTTCCCATGAGGCACAGGGTCAAGACTGATTTTCATATGGCAAGGTCCAAACTGGGGTGCCATGGTGAGCAAAAGAATGATGAATTTAACCCAGATCTCTTGACTGGAGGTGAATGTTTTGATTTGTTCTGCATTCCGTCCGTCAATTGTGTGTCTTTTGCTTTCTCGCCCTAAGTGCGCCGGGTATGCCCAGACGTGGGTCCCGGGCTCACTGTGCCACTGGAATCAAGCTATCCTGGCTGATGAGGGGTGAAGCCCCAAAACCGGTCCTAGGATGCTTGTTTCCGGTCCAGGGAGGACCTGGTTTGGCAGTTCGATCTAGACTGTTCCCATGAGGCACTGATTTGCATATGGCCAGGTCCAAACTGGGGTGGCATGGTGAGCAAAAGAATGATGGATTTAACCCAGATCTCTTGACTGGGGGTGAATGTTTTGATTTGTTCTGCATTCTGTCCATCAATTGTGTGTCTTGTGATTCATAAATGGGGCATCAGCACTTCCAGAAAACATGGACATACTTTCGCCCTACTGTGAATGGCATATCTGTGTCTCCCATGCATAAGTAACCACTGGACAATTCTTAAGTGGGGAGAACTGATTTGAGAGTTTTTTCATAGCTGGTCTTCAGCTTACAACAGTGATATGATCAATGAACCACAAGCAGTCATTAAGTTGACACCCCACGAACAATTGCCCATCCAGAAATTATATACTTAATCATTAGGAGGAACAGTCAAACCACTGCTGCAGGGAGACAGCAATCAATCCTAAACCCATCCATACCCCCTGCACAGCAGCATTAACTGCAATATCACTACCATTTGGTCATGCTGGAAAATTGTGCATCTATCAATTGTATTGTTCTCTACTAAGGACTCTGTAGTTGTCTTTATTGAATTTGTGATGATTGCAGCATCCTCTCAAGAATATTAAGTTTTACTCAAAAGTAATACTGTGTTAAAGATTGAAGCATGACCAATGTGTCTGTCAGATAAAGGTCTGCTGATGCTCAGTCGCCCCAAATAGCATTATTAGCTTATTCAGCAAACACGGCACCTTGCAAAAGTTAATAACAAAAGAGCCCCTGTAGTAGCTCTTCTGGGGCCATATTATAGAACTGTAATAGTGCTCACTGCATCTGTTTGCACCAGGCACAAACATGGTGATTGCATTATATTACAGCTAGTGCACAGTCCCACGGGCAGATGTGAACTTGCCTTATTGAGAGGGGGAGCGGCTGTTTAAATCAGCTGCTCCAACTTTCATAGTGCAGGTGGCACATGACCTGCACTTCAAAGAAGGGACAGAGATCCCCCACAGGTTAGTGCAGTGAGTGACCTCATCTACCTGCTGGGAGGTGTCTGGGGAGTTCATGGGATCAAATGTTTCCCCTTTCAGAGATCGCCCTTGGGGTGCACTCTCTGTGGCAAGAGTCAGTGCCCTCCTGATGGCCTTTTCGCTTCTGCTCCCACTTCCAGAACAAGGTGTGATGGTAGAAATGAAATGTTTCCCTCATTTGTATGGAGCCACACACTCATGCTAATGAAGGTACACTCGTGTAGGATAGCACAGCGCTACCTGAGTCACAGAAGGGATCACACAAACATCTGTGGGCCCTTCTGTAATACCAAAGCACCCTGTGGGCACATATAATGGGTTTACCTATTCTGTGGTGACCCTTGGGCACTATATGTAATGTGGCCCATGATGTAGTTCTATCGAGCCTTTACTTCCAGCCTTGTTTTATGAGTTTATAGGAACATTCTAGGCGAGAGCCTGCTCTCAGTGCCCGGATTGTGGATCACACCTTCCTGTCATCATTTATTTAGGGATCTTTTAATATATTGCAACATTATTCAGCAATTCATATCTATATATAGATATATCTGCTGAAATGCATTGGGTGGCCACTTCTATACTAATAAAGGATGGCATTATCTACCTCTGTGAGTGCGCTCATAATTTGGATCTTCTGTGGACTGATGTGAATTGCGAGTATCGTCTCCCATCACGAGCCGCACCGTCACCGCTTGGGTCTGCATCTGCTCTATTCTGGGAGAAACTGTGTCTCTGTGATCTATCTATTTATCTATCTATCTATCTATCTATCTATCTATCTATCTATCTATCTATACATACATACATATGAACTTTCTATCTATTTGACCTATGCCTAATATGTTGTGTTATCTAAACCTCTCTGCCTACCTTTAATTCTGACTCTGTATCTCTCTATTTAGTGTCATCTAAAGGGTTTTTCGGCTCCAGGGCACAACACATTTCACAGTTTAGCATATAATATTGTTGGCATCATGTGGGTTTGAATTAGTAGGAAGTTGGTGATACAAGCCATAGTTTTTCTGAACAGGGGCTTCCAAAGTATGTCTTTCTCCGTGCACCCAAACCCCTAAGATGAGACTGTTAACAGGTGTCCAAAAATGCAATGCACCTTTCCAAGTAGAGACAGTTAGATGCAGGCATCACTGAATATAAAAAGTCTGAGCTACAATGACAATCACATTCAGACAGAAATGTTTTACTAGGTGCTTGATTTTAGTATTGCTATGAATTGCATGAAGCTTGGATTATTGTGGAAATCCTGGAGTCTGTTCCCAAGGAGGTGTCTAGTAACCTAGAACTGTCTAATGTCTCTGTGCATAGAATTTCTTTGTGGACTTTTAGAATATTTGTTTAGTCAGAGCTGGGTTAGTGGGAGGGTGGAAAACAGTAGATCTTGACCAGTAGATTGATACTTACAGGGCATTGTAGGAAGTAAAAGCTTTCACAAGTAGCCAGCAAAATGTTATTGGGTGGGCAGTGGTTGACCGATGCTGTGAATGATCCAAATAGTAACATTTTTAGCTTTTTTTAAATGTCTTTATATAGTAGGAGGGAGCATGGCATAAAGAGCATTGCCTTAGTCCAGGCACAAATTGACTAAAGTGACAACAACCCTGCTATGGTTTATGTTTTTTTTCTCAGAAGCTTAACTTGCTTGAAGATCAAATTGACTTCTGCTCATTTACTGTATGCTAGGCCTGCAGTCTGCATCCCAGTCAATTCTCAGGGTTTTAACTTTGTAATTAATGCATACTCTAAATGTGAAGAACATGGGGAGAACATGGGATGTATGCCTTAATTTGTGGAGAGTATGTCAAATAAGTGTATTTTGGCTGATATTTACTCTTTGGCTCTTTAACACACAAGTATACCTGTATAACATCAGCACAGAGGAGGTAATTAAGGAAAGGGATCCTAGAAAATTCATCAACAATTTGAAACAAAAGTAAAGTAAAGTGCAGAAGGGAGCCATGAGAAACTCCTAAAATTACTTGGCTGATAGTGAAGGAAGATTATTCTAGGTGTAGATTATGGTTGTGACATGACAGGAAATATGTGGACGCAATATGTGAGTGGATTAAGATGTTAGAAACTCAAAGTTGGTAGGGAACAAGGGTGTTTTGTTATTGTATCTCTGGTGGCTGAGGGGGTCAAAGAGGAGCATCATGCTGAGGGAGCCAAATGTGTTGTAATCCGGATGTCCCAGAATGTACCTAGTACAGTTTCAGTACCATGTCAAGGTTGGACAAGGAATTTGTTTGCTTCAAGTATTTATATAGCATGCTGTTGTGCAGTGTCAACCTTTTCTGAGATGTTACCACTCTGCTTCAGTTCTGCTGTGGGGAGATAATACTTCGGGTTGGCCGTATCAAGAGTGGTTTACTTTAGGAGAGGAGTGATCATCAAGTCATTGGGGTGAGCTGCCTCCTTGATTTGAGGGTGTACTCAGGAATGCTTTTTGTGAGGGGCAAGGTGTGGGCAGGGGTTCGTACTGTGCTATACTCACGAGGTGGTCGTGCAGGTCTATATGAGCTGATACTCTCCTGATTTTCAGGACTTTTCAATTCGAAATTATCATAGGGCATCACAAAGTTCCTTTATATGTGAGATTTAACAGCAGTCTGTTAGACTTGGCACCATTGGCGTGGGTCTCCCTTCCATTTTTTGCTGTTGCCTCTTATGTTTTTGCTGGTTTTAGATGCTTTTGGGCACTGTGCCACTGCTGTTCAGTGCCACAGTGCAAGTGCTCCCTACTGTAAATTGATGTGTTGATTAGTGACTCCATGATTGGGTTATTTGATTTACTTGTCAGACCCTAGTACAGTGCACCATAGGTGCCTAGGGCTTGTAAATCAAATGCTGCTGGTGGGCTTGCAGCACTGGTTGTGCCACCCACAGAAGCAGCTTGTAAAGTATGTCTCAGGCCTGCCATTGCAGAGCCTGTGTGCAGTCTGTGACTGCCATGTCGACTTGGCAAGTGCACCCACTTGCCAGTCCCTAAACCTTCCCTTATCTTCATATCAGACACCCCTAAGGTAGGCCCAAGGGCAGGGTGCATTGTAAGTATAAGGTAGGACATGCCCTGGTGTGTGTGGCATGTCCTAATAGTGAATTACAGCCATTTTCGTTTTTCACTATTGCAAGGCTACCTGTTCCCCATAGGCCAGAATGGGCAGTTTGATTATTACACCTTATAATCCTAACTGACCCAGGGAACATGGTAGAAAAACGAATTTAGGATGCCTGAACTCAGAATGACAAAATACATCTTTTAGTGAAGTTGGTTTTAACATTCTGTGTTTGAAAATACCACTTTTAGAAAGTAGGTATTTTCTTGCCTAACCATCCAGCTGCCTCTGCTCAGGTTGTGTATTGTATGTCTGGGTTTGTGAGTGACAGGGGCTGGGGGATTCCAGGAGGCAGGGTGAGTCAGCACTAGGCTGAATAGGTCTGCCTGAAGGAGGATGGGTGGGAGGAGTTGCACCTGGTTCTGAATAGGGCTGTGCCTGCCTTCCACAATGCTGGCTCCACCTCCTGCCGGGCGTCTGATGGCTCTGCCCCTCACTCTCAAAGGAAAGAAGGAGTCATGTACACAAAGTGCTCCAGGACTGACCAGAACTGGTTTGGACTAGGCAAAGGCCTCTCTGCCTTCAGAGAACAAAGGATTTCTGTGTATAAATACTGGGGCCCAGACCCCATGAAATTAGATCACTTCTGGGAAATCAAGAAACCTGTTGCCAAGGAGAAGAACCGGAGAAGCTGAAGGAGGAGTACTGCCCCTGTGCTGTTTTGCTGATTGGGGTTGGCCTGCAGTGGTTGCTTTCTGCCAAGGACAGGAGAAAAGACTTTGCTGTGCTTATCATCTTGAAGAAGAGAATCTCCAAGGCCTTGAACTGAGCTTGCCTCCTGCCTGAAGTCACAGGGACACAAAGAATTCACCCCTTCTGTTTGCTTGCATCTGGAACTGCTGTTCTAGCTGCTAACAGAGGGAAATTGCAACACCGACGCCGGCGAGCGACGCCGTAACCTGCACCGAAGCCGTGGGCACCGCTCGTGAAGAGCACGACGCACCGTCCCGACTTGCACCGTAGGCCCGACACCTGCCGACGCCGTGCGACATCGACTCCGAAGCCGTCATCGAGGCCGCTGCCTGCACCGGAGCCGAGGACACCGCTCGTGATGCTCACGACGCACCGTCCCGACTCGCACCGCAGCCCCGACTTCACCGACGCCAGGGCTTCATCATCGCGGAGCCGATCCTCGACGTGGGTGACCCCCGAATCCATCGACACCGCAACATCGTAAGGAACCGACACCTCACCTCCCCTGCGCTGCAGTAAGGAACCGAGACATCACCTCCCCTGGGGTCGTAAGGAACCGACGCCGCCGGCGCCAACGAAGCATCACCTCCCCGACGCCGTGCACCGTCTGTGTTTTCATCGAATTCCAGGTACTGTTCTTTGTGGGTCTGCTCGACTCCGGGCCCGACGCCGCGCACCCCGCGGTCGGCGCCGTACTTTGGGATTTCCACCGGTCACGACGTCGTGATAACTCCAAGTGGAGTTATTTGTTGCTACAAACTTTATTTTGATTGACTATCCTATTTTTGAAGATAACGTGAACTGTCTCTATCATTTTAAGTCTATTTTCAGATTACAGTAATGTGGATTTTTGCTATTGGGTCTTGTGTTAAGTCTATATAAAGATTACTTATTTTTACATACAACCTGTGTGGTGTCCATCTGTAGTGTTTTCACTGTATTACTGTATGTGTTCACAAATGCTTTACACACTGCCTCTGAGATAAGCCTGTCTGCTCGTGCCAAGCTACCAGGGGGTGAGCAGGGGTTATTTTAGGAGTGTACCCCCCTTATCCTGACTAGAAGCAAGGGTCCCTATTTGGACAAAGGTGCAAACCATTGCCAACTAGAGACCCCCAGTAGTTCTAACATTGGTGGTCAGCGGTGAGGATTTGGACTTGCATTTGTGATTCATATACAGTGATTGGTGTACACTACTAGTGAGTGCAGACCAATACGCGACCACATACATTTTGATAGGACTTTTTTCCTTGGAACCTTTATTTTTGTTGAGAACTGCCAATTTTCACAATGAGCAAAAGAGGATCCATTGCACCTGCAGATATTGAATTTGGAGAAGATAGGGTTGATACCTACACTGTGCCAGAGCTCAAAGCCGTTTGTAAAAAGTTTAAAATCTCTATGAGAGGCCTCACCAGGAAGGAGGAGCTTCAAAAGGCGCTGAGGGCCTGGTTGGAAGCACGGAATGCCGGTGGGCAGCCCGAGGAGCCTGTGGAGGAGGCAGAGAATTTAGATGAGCAGCTTGAGGGGCCATTGGGCTTACCTGGGAGGAGAGTGCCTTCCAGGGAGGGCAGCAGTGTTTCTCAAAGGGCATGTCTCCAGAGGAGCTGGATGACAGGGAGAAAAGCAGGATGCATGAAATGGAGATGGCCAAACTGAAACAGGGAAGCCATGATAGCCTTGAGCACAAGAAATTGGAGTTGGAAAGTAAGAGGTTGGCCATGGAAGAAAAGAAGATGCTTTTAGAGCATGAGAGAGTGGTGAGGGAGCTAGAGCTAAAGGCTAGGAGCCTAGAAATTACTCCCTCTGGTGGCAGCACACCTCCAGTGCCTGTAGAAGGAAGAGTGTACATCCCCAAGGAGGTTATTAAAGATTTCATGAAGGGGTAGGACATTGGGCAATGGTTTAAAGCATATGAGATCGCCATGACATCACACCGGGTCCCTGAGAAGGATTGGGGTGCGGGGTTGTGTGGCCGCTTTACAGGTGAGGGAAGGGAAACCTTGCTAGCCTTGCCCACACAGGATCAGATGTCCTATGCCCACCTGAAGGAAGCTTTAGTGGCAAGGTATGGGTTAACTCCAGAGCTTTATAGGCAGAAGTTTAGGAACTGCAAAAAGCTGGAGTCTAGTACCTGGGTGGAGTATGTGTCTTATTTTTGCAGAGCATTGGATGGATGGGTGAAGGGTAGCAAAGTAAATGACTTGCAGGGGTTCTATGATTTAATTGCATGGGAGCACTTGCCCAGTAGTTGTTTTCCAGAGCTACGCCAGCACCTTGTTGACAGTGAGCTGACTAATCCTAGAAAGCTTGCTGAGGAGGCGGACCGCTGGGTCAGTACCCGGGTCCACTAGGGTCTTGTGGGAGACTCCGCCAAAGGTGGCCAGGGTCCCCAGCAGAAGAGTGGGGGGGACAAGGGTAAACAGAAGGAGTTCCAAAAAGGGCCCCAAAGTAAACCCCAAGGGAACCAAGGTAAGGGTTCCCAGCCTCCCACTGAGAAAAGACCATGGGTCCCAACAGATAAGTCTGTTCAGAAGGGGCCCAAGGCATGTTTTAGTTGTGGTCAGGTGGGTCACTTTGTAGGAAGTCCCAAGTGCCCCAATACCGTGACCACTACACCCACTGGTGCACCACCCCGGCAGATGGCTAGTGTAGCCCTGGGAGAGGAGTTGGGTGCCCAAGGTGGGTGGGGTCCCGCAGAGATGTCCCTGGTCTCTTTAGGAGACAGTGAGATGGTCCCTAGGACTCAGCTGCCTGATAACACTAAAAAATACAGGCAGTGGGTGACCATCAATGGCCATAGGGTGGAGGCTCTGAGAGACACCGGGGCCAGTGTGACAGCTGTCAGTTGTCGGCTGGTGTCTGAGGAGCAGGTGGTCCCCAACGTATTCTACCCCGTAGTTGCCGCTGACAACTCAGAGAGCCACTGTAAGGTGGCCCAGGTTCCCTTTGAGTGGGGGTCTCAGGTATCCTTCAAGTAGCTGTGAGGCCAGCCATGCCTGTTGACTGTCTGCTAGGCAATGATTTGGAGAGCTCCCCTTGGGCGAAGGTGGAGCGGAGGTCTCATTTGGAGATGTTGGGTCTGCCAGAGTGGGCGTGTGTGACCACTCGGTCAATGGCAGCCGGTAAGGGTATTCAAGAGGACCTGGAGCCTGGAAGAATGGCCCAGGTGCCCGCCTTAAAGAGAGGAGGCAGGGGGCACGGGAAACCGGCCCCCGAAGTTCCCACGGTCCAGGAGGAGGCAGACCTTGAGGGGGATGCCCTGGAACCTACAGGGGAACAAGTGGCTGAACTGGGGGACCTGCCTGAGCTGACCCATTGGCAGCAGGAAGGAGGCCCCTCCAGGGAAGAGTTCTGCGAGGAGCAGAAGAAGTGCCCTTCTCTTGAGGGCTTGCGGCAACAGGCTGCAAGCCAGGCGGCAGGTGATCAGTCTGGATCACACTGGATCTACTGGGAGAATGGTCTCCTGTATAGTGAGCCTAAGGTTGCTGAGCCTGGGTCAGCCCGTGTGCTGGTGGTACCCCAGCGCTTCAGAGCCTTCCTACTGGGTCTGGCTCATGATGTGCCTTTAGCAGGACATTTGGGGCAAGACAAGACCTTTCAAAGGCTTGTCACCCACTTTCATTGGCCCCAAATGCGCAAGAGTTCAGATACTCATTGCAGGACCTGCCAGACTTGCCAGGCAAGTGGTAAGAGTGGGAGGAAGCACAAGGCTCCTCTCCAACCTTTCCCTGTTGTCAGCACCCCCTTTGAGAGGATGGGTATTGACATTGTGGGGCCTCTGGATCCCAAGACAGCCATGGGCAACAGGTTCATCCTGGTCTTGGTGGACCATGCCACCCGGTACCCGGAAGCCATCCCTCTTCGGACAGTGACGGCCCCCGTGGTGGGACGTGCACTGATGGGGATTTTCTCCTGCGTGGGGTTCCCCAAGGAGGTGGTGTCTGACCGTGGTACCAACTTCATTTCCAATTATATGAAGTCCCTGTGGCAGGAGTGTGGTGTAACCTATAAGTTCTCCACTCCTTACCACCCACAAGGTAATGGGCTGGTTGAGAGATTCAACCGGACCCTTAAAGGCATGATTATGGGTCTTGAAGAACCCATGAGGCGTAAGTGGGACGTCCTCTTGCCATGCCTGCTCTTTGCTTACAGAGAGGTGCCCCAGAAGTCCTTAGGGTTCAGTCCCTTTGAACTGCTGTACGGCCATCCTTTAAGAGGACCTCTGAGTCTGGTCAAGGAAGGCTGGGAGAAAGCTCCCAGGAAAACTCCCCAGATGTATTTAGTTACATGCTGGCCTTCAGGAACCAGACTCGTCGTTTCAGACAACTCGCTGAGGCGAATCTGGAAGCCAGCCAGGAAGAGATGAAACGTTGGCATGATCAGAATGCCACTCTGATCGAGTTTCAGCCTGGACAAAAGGTTTGGGTCATGGCCCCAGTGGAGCCCTGTGCGCTCCAAGATAAGTGGACCGGACCATTTGAGGTGGTGGAGTGCAAGAGTGATGTCACCTACTTGGTGGACTTGCAGTCTCCCAGGAACCCCTTGCCGGTCCTGCATGTGAACTGCCTGAAGCCCCACTTTGAGAGGTCTGAAGTGGGCATGCTCTTAGCAACAGATGCTGGGATGGAAGAAGAGACTGAACCTCTTCCTGACCTCCTGTATGCAAAAGAGCAAGATGGGTCAGTGGATGGTGTGAACCTCTCTCCCACCCTGACCCCTGAGCAGCAGAATGACTGTCGCCAACTGTTGGGACAGGTTTCTGATCTGTTCTCCTTGACTCCCAGTATCACTGAATGGTGCGTCCATGATGTGGACACTAGGAACAGTCCTCCTGTGAAGCACAAAACTTACAGAGTGACTGACAGGGTGAGAGCTTGCATCAAGGAGGAGGTCTCCAAGATGTTTGCCTTAGGGGTGATTGAGTCCTCTAACAGCCCTTGGACCAGCCCAGTGGTCTTGGTCCCAAAGGCTGCCGCGCCTGGTGCCACACCCGAACTCCGGTTCTGTGTGGACTACCGAGGACTCAATTCAGTCACCAGGACTGACACGCACCCCATCCCCAGAGCTGATGAGCTCATTGATCGGTTGGGGGCTGCCCGGTACCTCAGCACGTTTGATCCAACGTCTGGATACTGGCAGATCGCCTCAACTGATGGGGCCAAAGAGAGGTCAGCATTCTCCACACCAGATGGGCACTACCAATTCCGGGTGATGCCCTTTGGGATGAAGAATGCCCCTGCCACCTTTCAGAGGTTGGTCAACCAGGTGTTGGCTGGGCTGGAGGATTTCAGTGCCGCCTACCTGGATGACATTGCAGTGTTCAGTCCCACTTGGGAGGAACATCGGCACCACCTCTGGGAAGTGTTGAAGGCGCTGCGGAGGGCAGGCCTCACGATCAAGGCGAGTAAGTGCCAGATCGGGCAGGGTTCTGTGGTGTACTTGGGACACCAGGTTGGGAGCGGCCAGGTGGCGCCCCTACAGCCCAAGATAGATACCATCCTGGCTTGGGAACCCCCCAAAACCCAGACAGAGGTGAGAGCCTTCTTAGGACTCACCGGGTATTACAGGAGGTGTGTCAAGGGGTGTTAGAAATGGGATCTCTAGTTGGCAAGGGCTTGCACCTTTGTCCAAGTAGGGACCCTTCTTCCTAGTCAGGGTAAGGGTGTTACACTCGTGAAGTAACCCCTGCTCACCCTCGTGGTAGCTTGGCACGAGCAGTCAGGCTTAATTCAGAGGCAGTGTGTAAAGCATTTGCACATAACCAACAGTAATACAGTGTAAGCACTACAAACGGACACCACACCAGTTTAGAAAAATAACCAATATTTATATACTCAAGACAAGACCAATTACGACAAAAATCCACAATACTATACTTTAAAAATGAATGCTTGATAAGGTAACTTCTTCTTTGCAAGGAATAGTTCAAAAACAAAGTTCGTACGAGTCGGTAGCTCCGTCCGAGCCTACCGCAATGCTGAAAACCACAGAGTCTAACAGTTCCAGCCGACCGCGTCGATACGGGCCAGCAGAGTCGTGAACAGACTCGGTCACAGTACCTTTCTCGTTGTGGCTGGTACGGAGTGTACGAGCCGGTCGGCGTTCGTCGAGGTTGCGGTGCAAGACGGAGCGATGCAAGGTGCGGTGTCCCTCGACGCGGTGCAGGCAGCGGCTCGATGAGCGTCGTGCAGACGGAGTCGGTGAGTCCAAGGCGTGCGATACAGGGTGAGACGATGCTCGATGCGGTGCTGACAGGTTGCGATGCAGGCGACCTAGCCGGAGTGCGGGAGCTGGCGTCGGACAGCTGTGCGAGTCGGAGCGGTGCGTCGCAGACGTGCGAGCGGTGCCCCAAATGCGGTGCGGTCACGACTCTTGAGCCAGTTGCAGCGACCGCGTCGGTCGGGTCCGGCTGGTTCAGTGAAGCGATGCGATGCGAACTGCGGTGCCCACAGGTCACGGTGCAAGCAGCGGCTCGGTGTTGGCGGCGTCGGACGTCGCCCACGGTGAGACCAGGGTTGCGATGCGAAGCGGGCGATGCGGTCTGCGGTGCAAACAGGTCACCGGCCAGGGATGGATTCGGTTGACGGAGTCGGTTGCAGTTCCCTTCCTCTGTGGCGACTGAAACAGCGTTCCAGAAGCGGTACCCAGAGGTTTGTGAAGTCTTTGTCGTCCCTGAGACTTCTTAACTGGAGGCCAGCTCGGTTCCAGGCCCTTGGAGATACTCAGCACAAGTTTGTAGAAAGTTCAGTCCTTTCACTGCCCAAGGCAGAAGCAGCAGCTGCAGGCCAACCCAACAAAGCAACAACACAGCAAAGGGGCAGTACTCCTCCTGGCAGCTCTTCCAGCTCTTCGTCTTGGCAGGTTCCTTGATTCCAGCGAGATCTAAATTCATGGGGTCAGGGCCCCAATATTTATATCCCAAATTCCTTTGTTCTCTGAAGGCAGAGAGGCCTTTGCCTAGTCCAAACCAGTTCTGGAGCACTTTGTTGACAAGTCTCCGTCCCTTCTTTCAGTGAGTAGGCCAGGGACATCAGACGCACCACAGGAGGTGGAGCCAGCATTGTGGAGGGAAGGCACTGTCCTATTCAGGGCCCAGGTGCTACCCCTCCCACCCATCTACATGTAGATCTTGCTATTCAGCCCTGTGCTGACTCACCCTGTCTCCTGGCATCCCCCAGCCCCTGTCACTCACACTCCAGACAAGGAATACACAACCTCGCAGAGGCAGGCTTGGATGGTTAGACAAGAAAATACTCACTTTCTAAAAGTGGTATTTTCAAACACAGAATGTTAAAACCAACTTTACTAAAAGCTGCATTTTATCATTCTGAGTCCAGGCATACTAAACTCGAATTTCTACCATGTTCCCGGGGTCAGTTAGGATTATAAGCTGTAATAATCAAAACTGCCCGTTCTGGCCTAGGGGAACAGGTAGCCTTGCAATAGTGAAAAACGAACTAGGCTGTAATTCACTATCAGGACATGCCGCACACACCCGGGCATGTCCTACCTTTCGCATACAACGCACCCTGCCCACAGGGGTACCTTGGGCCTACCTTAGGGGTGACTAACATGTAGCAAAGGGAAGGTTTAGGGACTTGCAAGTGTGTGCACTTGCCAGAGTCGATATGGCAGCCCCAGGCTGCGCACAGGCTCTGCGTTGGCAGGCCCGAGTTACACTTTACGGGCTGTTTGCGTGGGTGGCACAATCCAGTGCTGCAGCCCACCAACAGCATTTGGTCTATAGGCCCTGGCACTCGCAGTGCACTTTACAAGGGACTGACTGATAAACCAAATAGGCCATTCATGGAAACACCAATCCATAACACATTTTATACAGGAGCACTTGCACTTTCCCACTGGACAGCAGTGAGGAAAGTGCGCAGAATCATTACACCAGCAACAACAGAGTCAAAACCGGGAGGTCAGAAAGCAAAAGTCAGGGGAAACACGCCAAAAGATGCCAAGTCTAACACATGTCCCCTCCAGCTGAAAGTAGGGAGAACTACCCAACCCCATTGGAGTTCTCTTCACTAAGGCGGAAGAACCTGGACAGACCATCTGCGTTGGCGTGTTCTGTACCAGGACGGTGTTCCACCGTAAAGTCCATCCCCTGTAGGGAGATGGACCACCTCAGCAGTTTTGGATTCTCACCCCTCATTTGCATCAACCATCTGAGGGGCCTGTGGTCTGTCTGAACCCGGAAGTGAGTCCCAAACAGGTATGGTCTCAACTTCTTCAGTGCCCAGACCACAGCAAAAGCTTCCCTTTCTATGGCACTCCACCTCTGTTCCCTGGGAAGTAGTCTCCTGCTAAGGAAGACTACAGGCTGATCCAGGCCCTCTTCGTTCAGTTGTGAGAGCACCGCTCCCACACCATGCTCTGAAGCGTCCGTCTGCACGACGAATTCCTTGGAGAAGTCAGGTGCCTTAAGCACGGGCGCCGTGCACATGGCTGCCTTCAGGGCATCAAAAGCTTTCTGGCAGGACTCAGTCCAGATCACTTTCCTGGGCTGCCTCTTAGAGGTCAGCTCTGTTAAGGGGGCAACGATGGTGCCATAGCCCTTAACAAATCTCCTATAGTAGCTGGTGAGACCTAAGAAGGCCCTCACCTCTGTCTGGGTCTTGGGGGGTTCCCAAGCCAGAATGGTGTCAATCTTGGGTTGTAGGGGCGCCACCTGGCTGCTTCCTACCTGGTGTCCCAAGTACACCACAAAACCCTGCCTGATCTGGCACTTACTGGCCTTGATCGTGAGGCCTGCACCTTGCAGAGCCCTCAACACTTTCTCAAGGTGCTGTAAATGTTCTTCCCAGCTGGAACTGAACACAGCAATGTCATCCAGGTAGGCGGCACTGAAATCCTCCAGCCCGGCCAACACCTGATTGACCAACCTCTGAAAGGTGGCAGGGGCATTCTTCAACCCAAAGGGCATCACCCGGAATTGGTAATGACCTTCTGGGGTTGAGAATGCTGATCTCTCCTTGGCCCCATGAGGTTAAGGCAATCTGCCAGTAACCAGACGTCAAATCAAACGTGCTGAGGAACCGGGCAGCTCCCAACCGATCAATGAGCTCATCAGCTCGGGGGATGGGGTGCGTGTCAGTCCTGGTGACGGCATTGAGCCCACGGTAGTCCACACAAAACCGGAGTTCTGGAGTGGCACCGGGCGCAGCAGCCTTTGGGACCAAGACCACTGGGCTGGCCCAAGGACTGTGGGAGGGCTCAATCACCCCTAACGCCAACATCTTAGAGACCTCCTCCTTGATGCTGGCTCTGACCCGGTCAGTCAACCTGTAAATCTTGTGCTTCACAGGAGGGCTGTCACCAGTGTCCACGTCATGGGTACACCAGTGAGTAACACCGGGGGTCAGAGAGAACAGTGGGGCGAACTGTCCCAACAACTGGCGACAGTCCCCTGCTGCTCCTGAGTCAGAGTAGGGGAGAGGATCACACCCTCTACTGACCCATCATGCTCCTTGGTAGACAGGAGGTCAGGGAGAGGCTCACTCTCCTCTTCCACCCCATCATCTGTCGCCAAGAGCATACTCACTTCGGACCTCTCGAAGTGGGGCTTGAGGCGGTTCACGTGAAGGACCCTTAAAGGGTTCCTTGGAGCCTGCAAATCCACCAGGTAGGTGACGTCACTTTTGTGCTCCTTTACCTCATATGGCCCAGTCCACTTGTCCTGCAAGGCACAAGGTGCCACTGGGGCCATGACCCACACTTTCTGCCCAGGTTGAAATTCGACCAGAGTGGCATTCTGGTCATACCATCTCTTCATTTCTTCCTGGCTTGCTTCTAGGTTCGGCTGAGCAAGTTTCCTGAAGCGGGCAGTTTGGTTTCGAAAGGCCAGCATGTAGCTAAATACATCCTGGGGAGTTTTCCTGGGAGCTGCCTCCCAGCCTTCCTTTACCAAACTCAGAGGTCCTCTGACAGGGTGGCCATACAGGAGCTCAAAGGGGCTGTACCCAAGAGACTTCTGAGGCACCTCCCTGTCTGCAAAGAGTAGGCATGGCAAGAGGACGTCCCACTTACGCCTCATGGGTTCTGTTAGACCCTTGATCATGCCTTTTAAGGTCTGGTTGAATCTCTCCACCAGACCGTTTCCTTGTGAGTGGTAAGGAGTGGTGAACTTGTAGGTTACACCACACTCCTTCCACAGGGATGTCATATACTTGGATATGAAATTGGTCCCCCTATCAGAAACCACCTCTCTGGGGAATCCCACACGGGAAAAGATCCCCATTAACGCCCGGCCCACCACTGGCGCCGTCGTTGTCCTGAGAGGGATTGCCTCCGGGTACCGGGTGGCATGGTCCACCAAGACCAGGATGTACCTGTTGCCCATGGCTGTCTTGGGATCCAGTGGCCCCACAATATCCATCCCTACCCTTTCAAAGGGTGTTCCAACAACAGGAAAAGGTTGGAGAGGAGCTTTGACCTTCCTCCCACTCTTACCACTTGCCTGGCAAGTTTGGCAAGACCTACAGTGTGCATCTGACTGCCTTCGCATTTGGGGCCAAAAGAAGTGGGTGACAAGCCTGTCAAAGGTCTTGTCCTGCCCCAAATGTCCTGCCAAAGGCACGTCATGAGCCAGACCCAGTAGGAAGGTCCTGAAGCGCTGGGGCACCACCAGCACACGGGCTGACCCAGGCTCAGCAACCTTAGGCTCACTGTATAGGAGACCACTCTCCCAGTAGATCAGATGTGACCCGGACTGATTACCAGCTGCCTGGTCTGCAGCCTGCCGCCGCAGACCCTCCAGAGTAGGGCACTCGTTCTGCTCCCTGCAGAACTCCTCCCTGGTGGGACCCCCTTCTTGCTGCCAATGGGTCAGCTCAGAGATGTCTCCCAGTTCGGCTACCTGCTCCCCTGTAGGCACCGGGCGTCCCCTCGAGGTCCGCCTCCTCCCGGTCCGTGGGAACCTCGGGGGCCGGTTTCCGCGCCCCCTGCCCTTTCTCTTGGCAGGGACTTGGGCCACTGTTTCAGGCTCCAAGTCCTCTTGATCACCCTTTTTGGCTGCCATTGACCGAGTAGACACGCATGCCCACTCTGGCAACCCAAGCATCTCCAAGTGAGACCTGAGCTCAACCTCCTTCCATAAGGACTGCTCCAGGTCGTTTCCTAGCAGACAATCTACAGGCATGGTAGGGTTCACAACCACCCTCAAGGGACCAGAGACCCCCCCCATTCAAAGGGAACCTGCGCCACCATACACTGGCGCTCAGAGTTGTCGACAGCAACTACTTGGTGGAATGCTCCTGGGACTACTTGCTTCTCAGATACCAGGTGACACCGGACTGAGGTCACACTGGCTCCAGTGTCTCTGAGAGCCTCTACCCTGTTCCCATTAATGGTCACCCAGGTGCTATATTTCTTTGTGTTAGGGGGCACCTGGTTTCCTGGGACCATCTCACTGTCCCCTAGTGAGACAAGGGTCATTTCTGCGGGATCCCCACCCTCCTGTGGGCACCCCTCCTCCCCAAGCGCTACACTAGCCAACACTTTGGACTGTCCACCGGTGGGTGGCTGTGTCCCCTTCGGGCACTTGGGGTCCCCCTTAAAGTGACCTACCTGGTCACATGCATAACACTTGCGGGGGCCGGTCTCAACAGGCTTCCCTGTAGAGACCCCTTTCTTCTTATCACCGGGGGCTGGGAACCTTTACCCTGGGTACTAGTTTGGGGCACTTTAGAGAACTCCTGTGCTTTACCCTTGTCCCCCCACCTTTCTGCTGGGGACCCTGCCCACCTTTGGCTGAGTCTCCCCCAAACGCTTTCTTGTGGACCCTGGTACTCACCCAGCGGTCCGCTTCCATAGCAAGCTTCCTGGGGTCAGTTAGCTTACTATCTACTAGGTGCTGGCGCAGATCTGCAAAACATAGACTAGACAAGTGCTCCCATGCAATCAAGTTGTAGAGCCCCTGAAAATCTGTTACTCTACTGCCCTTCACCCAACCATCCAGAGACCTGCAGAACACATCCACACATTCCAACCAAGTGTTGGCATCAGACTTCTTACTGGACCTGAACTGATCCCTGTACTTTTCAGGAGTAAGACCATACTTCGTGAGAAGGGCATCCTTCATGTCAGCATAGGTGAGGTGATACCCCTTACCCAAAGCTATCAGAGCATCCCTTGCTTCTTCAGGGAAAAGTGGCCACAATCCTGCTCCCCAATTCTCCTCAGAGACCCCATTCATGTGTATGGCTGCCTCATAACCCTGAAACCACCTTTGTATGTCATCCCCCTTCTTGAACTCCTTGCCTACATTCTTGGGAATGTGCACAATCCTGTCTGCCTTTCTGGACGAATTGCTGCCACCATCTGAGCCTGACTTACTCCTAAGTTCTAGCTCCTTCAGTTCTCTCTCATGCTCTAAGAGCATCTTCCTCTCCTCTATGGCCAATCTCTTCTCCTCCCGCTCACTCTCCAGCCTGAGCTTCTGCAGCTCAAACTGCCTTGCCTCCCGCCTGTCCTCCAGCTCCTCTGGGGACAGACTGCTGCTGCCTGACCTGGCGGGTTCCCCCTACCCAAAAGCACATCCACCCTGGAAATAGGCTCCTCCACCTCCTCACTGAGATTACCAGGCTGCCCATTGGCATGTCTGGCTGCTACCCAGGCCCTCAGCGCCTTCTGTAGCTCCTCCTTCCTTGTGAGGCCTTTAATTTGGACTTTCAGGTTTTTACAAATCGCTCGTAGCTCCTTTACGGCGTAGGATTCCAACCTATCCTCCTCAAAGATAACTTCCAGAGATGCACCGGTGATGTAATTGATTCAGGCATGCCAAAAGTAGTGAGTTGAAAACTGGCAAGATCAAAAATAGGCCAAAAGAAAAAGAACCAGTATGTGGTACGTAATGGTCTGCGATATGGTAGTAGTGCACACCAATCACTGTAAGTCAAGTGCAAACACAAGTCCTATCCTCACCGCTGACAACCAATGTTAGAAATGGGATCTCTAGTTGGCAAGGGCTTGCACCTTTGTCCAACTAGGGACCCTTCTTCCTAGTCAGGGAAAGGGTGTTACACTCGTGAAGTAACCCCTGCTCACCCTCATGGTAGCTTGGCACGAGCAGTCAGGCTTAATTCAGAGGCAGTGTGTAAAGCATTTGCACATAACCAACAGTAATACAGTGTAAGCACTACAAACGGACACCACACCAGTTTAGAAAAATAACCAATATTTATATACTCAAGACAAGACCAATTACGACAAAAATCCACAATACTATACTTTAAAAATGAATGCTTGATAAGGTAACTTCTTCTTTGCAGGAATAGTTCAAAAACAAAGTTCGTACGAGTCGGTAGCTCCGTCCGAGCCTACCGCGATGCTGAAAACCACAGAGTCTAACAGTTCCAGCCGACCGCGATGATACGGGCCAGCAGAGTCGTGAACAGACTCGGTCACAGTACCTTTCTCGTTGTGGCTGGTACGGAGTGTACGAGCCGGTCGGCGTTCGACGCGGTTGCGGTGCAAGACGGAGCGATGCAAGGTGCGGTGTCCCTCGACGCGGTGCAGGCAGCGGCTCGATGAGCGTCGTGCAGACGGAGTCGGTGAGTCCAAGGCGTGCGATGCAGGGTGAGACGATGCTCGATGCGGTGCTGACAGGTTGCGATGCAGGCGACCTAGCCGGAGTGCGGGAGCTGGCGTCGGACAGCGGTGCGAGTCGGAGCGGTGCGTCGCAGACGTGCGAGCGGTGCCCCAAATGCGGTGCGGTCACGACTCTTGGAGCCAGTTGCAGCGACCGCGTCGGTCGGGTCCGGCTGGTTCAGTGAAGCGATGCGATGCGAACTGCGGTGCCCACAGGTCACGGTGCAAGCAGCGGCTCGGTGTTGGCGGCGTCGGACGTCGCCCACGGTGAGACCAGGGTTGCGATGCGAAGCGGGGCGATGCGGTCTGCGGTGCAAACAGGTCACCGGCCAGGGATGGATTCGGTTGACGGAGTCGGTTGCAGTTCCCTTCCTCTGTGGCGACTGAAACAGCGTTCCAGAAGCGGTACCCAGAGGTTTGTGAAGTCTTTGTCGTCCCTGAGACTTCTTAACAGGAGGCCAGCTCGGTTCCAGGCCCTTGGAGATACTCAGCACAAGTTTGTAGAAAGTTCAGTCCTTTCACTGCCCAAGGCAGAAGCAGCAGCTGCAGGCCAACCCAACAAAGCAACAACACAGCAAAGGGGCAGTACTCCTCCTGGCAGCTCTTCCAGCTCTTCGTCTTGGCAGGTTCCTTGATTCCAGCGAGATCTAAATTCATGGGGTCAGGGCCCCAATATTTATATCCCAAATTCCTTTGTTCTCTGAAGGCAGAGAGGCCTTTGCCTAGTCCAAACCAGTTCTGGAGCACTTTGTTGACAAGTCTCCGTCCCTTCTTTCAGTGAGTAGGCCAGGGACATCAGACGCACCACAGGAGGTGGAGCCAGCATTGTGGAGGGAAGGCACTGTCCTATTCAGGGCCCAGGTGCTACCCCTCCCACCCATCTACATGTAGATCTTGCTATTCAGCCCTGTGCTGACTCACCCTGTCTCCTGGCATCCCCCAGCCCCTGTCACTCACACTCCAGACAAGGAATACACAACCTCGCAGAGGCAGGCTTGGATGGTTAGACAAGAAAATACTCACTTTCTAAAAGTGGTATTTTCAAACACAGAATGTTAAAACCAACTTTACTAAAAGCTGCATTTTATCATTCTGAGTCCAGGCATACTAAACTCGAATTTCTACCATGTTCCCGGGGTCAGTTAGGATTATAAGCTGTAATAATCAAAACTGCCCGTTCTGGCCTAGGGGGAACAGGTAGCCTTGCAATAGTGAAAAACGAACTAGGCTGTAATTCACTATCAGGACATGCCGCACACACCCGGGCATGTCCTACCTTTCGCATACAACGCACCCTGCCCACAGGGGTACCTTGGGCCTACCTTAGGGGTGACTAACATGTAGCAAAGGGAAGGTTTAGGGACTTGCAAGTGTGTGCACTTGCCAAGTCGATATGGCAGCCCCAGGCTGCGCACAGGCTCTGCGTTGGCAGGCCCGAGTTACACTTTACGGGCTGTTTGCGTGGGTGGCACAATCCAGTGCTGCAGCCCACCAACAGCATTTGGTCTATAGGCCCTGGCACTCGCAGTGCACTTTACAAGGGACTGACTGATAAACCAAATAGGCCAATCATGGAAACACCAATCCATAACACATTTTATACAGGAGCACTTGCACTTTCCCACTGGACAGCAGTGAGGAAAGTGCGCAGAATCATTACACCAGCAACAACAGAGTCAAAACCGGGAGGTCAGAAAGCAAAAAGTCAGGGGAAACACGCCAAAAGATGCCAAGTCTAACAAGGGGTATGGCAACATTGTTGCACCCTTGACTGAGCTGACTTCCCGGAAGCAGCCCAGGAAAGTGAACTGGACTGATGCCTGCCAAAAGGCTTTTGATGCCCTGAAATCTGCCATGTGCACAGCGCCCGTGCTTCAGGCGCCCAACTTCTCAAGGGAATTCATTGTGCAGACAGATGCTTCAGAGCATGGTGTTGGGGCTGTGCTTTCACAGATGAATGAGAAGGGCCTAGACCACGGGTACTCATAGTACGGCCCGTGGGCCACCAGCAGCCCGGCAAGCCTTCCTTGGCGGCCCGCGGACCTTGCAGACATCGTACCTGTGTTTTTTTTAAAGTGTCGCCAGTTGCAGCAACGCGGACTCTGATAGACTTTGCTCTATGGGGGCCGGGCGATTCTTTAAAAGACCATTCACTTGTTAATGAGGCTTTGTTGTATTTCACCTCTTCTTAGCGCCCCTGCATCTCCACTCTGACTGAGTGGAGATGAAGGGGCGCTAAGAAGAGGTGAAATACAACAAAGCCTTATTAACAAGTGAATGGTCTTTTAAAGACATGAGAAGTACTCGGGTGCGGCCGTGTGTGTTCCCGGGAAGCTGTCTCAACCCGGGCCGACACACAGGGGGTTGGGGGGGGGGGGTGAGGTGAGAGAGGGAGACAGAGAGGGAGACAGAGAGAGGGGGACAGAGAGAGGGAGACAGAGAGAGGGGGACAGAGAGAGGGAGACAGAGAGAGGGAGACAGAGAGAGGGGGACAGAGAGAGGGGGACAGAGAGAGGGAGACAGAGGGAAGGAATCGGGGGAGGGAGAGGGAGACAGACCGAGGGAGACAGAGCGACAGAGAGGGAGACAGACAGAGGGAGACAGAGCGACAGAGAGGGAGACAGAGAGGGAGACAGAGAGAGAGGGAGACAGAGAGAGGGAGAGAGGGAGACAGAGAGGGAGGGAGGGAGACAGAGGGAGAGAGGGAGACAGAGAGGGAGGGAGGGAGACAGACAGAGGGAGGGAGACAGACAGAGAGAGGGAGACAGAGAGAGAGAGGGAGACAGAGGGAGGGAGACAGACAGAGAGAGGGAGACAGACAGAGAGAGGGAGACAGACAGAGAGAGGGAGACAGACAGAGAGAGGGAGACAGACAGAGAGGGGGAGATAGACAGAGAGAGGGAGACAGACTGAGGGAGAGGGAGGGAGACAGAGGGAGGGAGACAGACGAGAGAGGGAGGGAGACAGAGGGAGGGAGACAGACAGAGGGAGACAGAGGGAGACAGAGAGAGTGAGACAGAGAGAGAGACAGAGAGAGGGAGACAGAGAGAGAGACAGAGAGAGGGAGACAGAGAGAGGGAGACAGAGAGAGGGAGACAGAGAGAGGGAGACAGAGAGAGGGAGACAGAGAGAGGGAGAGAGGGAGGGAGAGAGAGGCAGGGAGAGAGAGAGAGGGAGACAGAGAGAGAGGGAGACAGACAGAGGGAGACAGACAGAGGGAGACAGACAGAGGGAGACAGACAGAGGGAGACAGACAGAGGGAGACAGACAGAGGGAGACAGAGGGAGACAGACAGAGGGAGACAGAGGGAGACAGAGGGAGGGAGACAGACAGAGGGAGACAGATGGAGACAGACAGAGGGAGACAGAGAGGGAGGGAGACAGAGAGGGAGGGAGACAGAGAGGGAGGGAGACAGAGGGAGGGAGACAGACAGAGGGAGGGAGACAGACAGAGGGAGGGAGACGGAGAGAGAGGGAGACAGAGAGAGGGAGACAGAGAGAGGGAGACAGAGAGGGAGATAGACATAGGGAGAGGGAGGGAGACAGAGAGAGAGGGAGACAGAGAGAGAGGGAGACAGAGAGAGAGGGAGACAGAGAGGGAGACGGACAGAGAGTGAGAGGGAGAGAGACAGAGAGGGAGACAGACAGAGAGGGAGACAGACAGAGAGGGAGACAGAGGGAGACAGAGAGAGGGAGGCAGAGAGAGGGAGGCAGAGAGAGGGAGACGGAGGGGGACAGAGGGAGGGAGACAGAGGGAGGGAGACAGAGAGAGAGGGAGACAGAGAGAGAGGGAGACAGAGAGGGAGACAGAGAGAGAGGGAGACAGACGGAGGGAGACAGAGGGAGGGAGACAGAGGGAGGGAGACAGAGGGAGGGAGACAGAGGGAGGGAGACAGAGGGAGAGGGAGACAGAGGGAGAGGGAGACAGAGGGAGAGGGAGACAGAGGGAGAGACAGACAGAGGGAGAGACAGACAGAGGGAGGGAGATATAGGGAGGGAGACAGATAGAGGGAGGGAGATAGATGGAGGGAGGGAGACAGAGGGAGGGAGGGATCCAGAGGGAGGGAGGGAGACAGAGGGAGGGAGGCAGAGGGAGGGAGACAGAGGGAGGGAGAGGGAGGGAGAGGAAGGGAGAGGGAGGGAGACAGAGAGAGAGGGAGGGAGACAGAGAGAGAAGGAGGGAGGGAGACAGAGAGAGAGAGGGAGACAGAGAGAGAGAGAGAGACAAACAGAGTGAGTGAGACAGAGGGAGACAGAGAGAGAGGGAGGGAGAGAGAGAGAGAGAGAGAGAGAGAGAGAGAGAGAGAGAGAGATAGAGAGATGTGTGTATGCCGGGTCTGGTGGCTCAGTGGACGAAGGCGTCCGCTGCAGGGGCCTGTGTTCAACCTCATGGTCATAGTTTTTTTTTGCTCTAGCCCCGCCACCTCCCCCACTGACCCCGCCCCCACCGGTGCGGCCCTCGGCCACAAACCACACTGTAAATTTGGCCCCCGAGAGAAAGTTTGTGAGTACCCATGGCCTAGACCAACCTGTAGCCTTTATTAGTAGGAGGTTACTCCCACGGGAACAGAGGTGGAGTGCGATTGAACGTGAGGCATTTGCTGTGGTCTGGGCACTGAAGAAGTTGAGACCATACTTGTTTGGGACTCACTTCCGGGTTCAGACAGACCACAGGCCCCTCAGATGGTTAATGCAGATGAGGGGTGAAAATCCCAAACTGTTGAGGTGGTCCATTTCCCTACAGGGGATGGACTTCACAGTGGAACACCGCCCTGGTACAGAACATGCCAATGCTGATGGTCTGTCCAGATTTTTCCGCCTTAGTGATGAGAACTCCCAGGAGGCAGGGTAGCTCTCCCCACATTTCAGCTGGAGGGGACACGTGTTAGACTTGGCACCATTGGCATGGGTCTCCCTTCCATTTTTTGCTGTTGCCTCTTATGTTTTTGCTGGTTTTAGATGCTTTTGGGCACTGTGCCACTGCTGTTCAGTGCCACAGTGCAAGTGCTCCCTACTGTAAATTGATGTGTTCATTAGTGACTCCATGATTGGGTTATTTGATTTACTTGTCAGACCCTAGTACAGTGCACCATGGGTGCCCAGGGCTTGTAAATCAAATGCTGCTGGTGGGCTTGCAGCACTGGTTGTGCCACCCACAGAAGCAGATTGTAAAGTATGTCTCAGGCCTGCCATTGCAGAGCCTGTGTGCAGTCTGTGACTGCCATGTCGACTTATCTTCATATCAGACACCCCTAAGGTAGGCCCATGGGCAGGGTGCATTGTTAGTATAAGGTAGGACATGCCCTGGTGTGTGTGGCATGTCCTAATAGTGAATTACAGCCATTTTCGTTTTTCACTATTGCAAGGCTACCTGTTCCCCATAGGCCAGAATGGGTAGTTTGATTATTACACCTTATAATCCTAACTGACCCAGGGAACATGGTAGAAAAACGAATTTAGTATGCCTGAACTCAGAATGATAAAATACATCTTTTAGTGAAGTTGGTTTTAACATTCTGTGTTTGAAAATACCACTTTTAGAAAGTAGGTACTTTCTTGCCTAACCATCCAGCTGCCTCTGCTCAGGTTGTGTATTGTATGTCTGGGTTTGTGAGTGACAGGGGCTGGGGGATTCCAGGAGGCAGGGTGAGTCAGCACTAGGCTGAATAGGTCTGCCTGAAGGAGGATGGGTGGGAGGAGTTGCACCTGGGTCTGAATAGGGCTGTGCCTGCCTTCCACAATGCTGGCTCCACCTCCTGCCGGGCGTCTGATGGCTCTGCCCCTCACTCTCAAAGGAAAGAAGGAGTCATGTACACAAAGTGCTCCAGGACTGACCAGAACTGGTTTGGACTAGGCAAAGGCCTCTCTGCCTTCAGAGAACAAAGGATTTCTGTGTACTGGGGCCCAGACCCCATGAAATTAGATCACTTCTGGGTAATCAAGAAACCTGTTGCCAAGGAGAAGAACCGGAGAAGCTGAAGGAGGAGTACTGCCCCTGTGCTGTTTTGCTGATTGGGGTTGGCCTGCAGTGGTTGCTTTCTGCCAAGGACAGGAGAAAAGACTTTGCTGTGCTTATCATCTTGAAGAAGAGAATCTCCAAGGGCTTGAACTGAGCTTGCCTCCTGCCTGAAGTCACAGGGACACAAAGACTTCACCCCTTCTGTTTGCCTGCATCTGGAACTGCTGTTCTAGCTGCTAACAGGGGGAAATTGCAACACCGACGCTGGCGAGCGATGCCGTAACCTGCACCGAAGCCATGGGCACCGCTCGTGAAGAGCACGACGCACCGCCCCGACTTGCACCGTAGGCCCGACGCCTGCCGACACTGTGCGACATCGACTCCGAAGCCGTCATCGAGGCCGCTGCCTGCACCGGAGCCGAGGACACCGCTCGTGACGCTCACGACGCACCGTCCCGACTCGCACCGCAGCCCCGACTTCACCGACGCCAGGGCTTCATCGTCGCGGAGCCGATCCTCGATGTGGGTGACCCCCGAATCCATCGACACCGCACCATCGTAAGGAACAGACGCCTCGCCGCCATCCGTGGCGTCACCTCCCGACACAGTAAGGAACCGACGCCTCACCTCCCTGCGCTGCAGTAAGGAACCAAGACATCACCTCCCCTGGGGTCGTAAGGAACCGACGCCGCCGATGCCAACGAAGCATCACCTCCCCGACGCCGTGCACCGTCTGTGTTTTCATCGAATTCCAGGTACTGTTCTTTGTGGGTCTGCTCGACTCCGGGCCCGACGCCGCGCACCCGCGGTCGGCGCCCGTACTTTGGGATTTCCACCGGTCACGACGTCGTGATAACTCCAAGTGGAGTTATTTGTTGCTACAAATTTTATTTTGATTGACTATCCTATTTTTGAAGATAACGTGAACTGTCTCTATCATTTTAAGTCTATTTTCAGATTACAGTAATGTGGATTTTTGCTATTGGGTCTTGTGTTAAGTCTATATAAAGATTACTTATTTTTACATACAACCTGTGTGGTGTCCATCTGTAGTGTTTTCACTGTATTACCGTATGTGTTCACAAATGCTTTACACACTGCCTCTGAGATAAGCCTGTCTGCTCGTGCCAAGCTACCAGGGGGTGAGCAGGGGTTATTTTAGGAGTGTACCCCCCTTATCCGAACTAGAAGCAAGGGTCCCTATTTGGACAAAGGTGCAAACCATTGCCAACTAGAGACCCCCAGTTCTAACACAGTCCATAAGGGTTTAGGTACAGGTATGTATGTCAGGGCAAAGGTAATCTTGCTGACTACTTCTAATGGTCAATAAAACCACTTTTCATCAACAGTTTTTAAACATTGTCCCACGTTTAGTAACATTTTAAAATACATCTTCCTAAAATGGGCTTAGCAAAAATAGCCATCTTGACTTCCTTCTATTTTGTGTATGTAAAAGCTCGAACAACATTGTTTTCTTGAATATCGTTTACAATAAGGATAACCAAAGTAAATTTGTCAAGTCACTCTAAGAACTAAATCATGCATAATTTAATAGTCCAATCACCTGCACTTTGTGGAAACAGCAAAGATGCAATCTAAAAGTAAGAGGCTACCAGTCTTCATTATCTAATCTGCAACTTGATCCTGAAATGCTCCAGAGTAAAAGTTAAATGGTCTCTGTTGAATGTTTACTAGCATCAACCATTTATTATGTCAATCAATAGGGTTTTTGTCAAATTCCCATGCAAGAAGTGATGTACATCACACTCATAATCTGGGGACCAGATCCTAATGAGGGCCATGGTCTCATCTTTAATGATGTCATAAGAAACTTCACCCATAGAGGGAATTGACACAGACAAAACAGAACCTTTAATCATGTATTCAATGGGAGTAAGAGGGTGGGGATGAGTTGTTTTTTTGTTGTCACTAAAACACAAAGCAAAAGAACAGCACTTCTACTAGAACCCAATAAATGCAGCCACACTAATTGAAAAGATGCTTCAAGAGCTAACTCTGAAGCTGTGTTGTTGTAATTTGGCAGCACTTAAGTTAAGCATTAGCCGAAGACATCCTGTATTCAGAGGCTAAATTGTCCGCTTTGTGGAATCCATTTTATATTTCTGGCAGCCATTTTGGTTGCCATGTGCTGCCATGTGCTCGCCACGTGCTCTGTCCTACCTTCTTGTTAACTGCTCTTGAAATCTGCCTAGAGACGAGTTATATTTAGTTTCTTTTGCTTTGCACATGCTCAGTTGAGCTCGCAGCTGTCCATGCAGCTGTTCCGAGTTTATAAATGTCAGGATGTGTCTACTAGAAGTAGAAACTGTTAGCTCCACCCACTTGTCGACTGTGCATTTCTTGTATGACCTTATATGTATCTAAAACCAGCATTTGTGTTTGTACCGCCTTCATTTGAGCCCCTGTGTGGGTATAAAAGGACCAAGGTCCTTCCATTCAGTGTGCTACTTCATGCATTACCGAAGGGTGCTGTGTAAATGTAGCTCCACCTCATGAGGTTTAATAAACTCTGTCTTTTCTATTCCAGTTTCTGTGCCAACTTCTTCCTATTGGTCTGAGGACTCTGTGAAAGGAAGGGAGAACCCCTAAGCACTGGTAGGCCTTGTTGAGGCTCACCACCACAGTGTGTGCTCAAAGATATAGACAACCTTTAACCAAATCAAGATCTAGGTGAGGAGCCAACAACGTTGAGTTTTACTCTATCTATACAATCATATGATGCTCAAACACTCCCATGAATTTCTCACTTAGAAGATTTCATTCTTCAGGTGCATTGAATAATTAAAGCCCAGGCAGCAGTTACGGAGCACTTTTGTGGCTTTAAAACTGAGACAGGCTCCATAGCACCGGTTATCACCGTGAGAGATGTTGGAGTGTCAGTGTTGTCATTAGAGACCACAATTCAGATGTAGGAAATATTATTCAGGGACTCTAGGGTGCAGATTCAAGGAACTTCTCCACACTCCTGTCATTCTAGCTCATCATTTATTTTAATATGCTTTGTTTGAAGAGTACGGAACACAAAATAATTTATAATATTAGTATGTATGCTAATACGGGTATTAGGCTGGGGACAAGGATTATAATTAATTAGCACAGCTTCATGTTTAGGGAATCCAGTAGAATCTACAATTTACAGTAAAACCCACAAGCAAATGATTTGCTTGTTTATAGGCCTTTCATCATCCTTACAGCTCAAAACATACAGGCAATGCTCCTTACCTACCTTAATGTAAACTAATTGCTTGTCCAGAGGTTTTTAAATCCATAACTATAGTACTTGGTGGATGGGTTTCTACTAACAGCACTGGATAAGAGGAAGTAGAGATGCATTCCTGATACAGGAAATCTGGGAGATGTCTGGGGCAACGAAATGTTGATGGCTTCATAATCCCTACATCCTGCATGCCCAAAGTGCTGCTGACTTGCACTAAAGATTAACAAGAACACTTACGGGAGTGCTGCCCTGGCTGGGACCTATTGCAAGAAGCAAGTTTCCGGATTCTAGGAGTGAGCTGCTGACTCTAATGTGAAGGGGAGGTTCATTCCAAGCTTAAAAAGCTAGGTACAAGAAGGCATGGCTGCCGGCTTTGGCTCTTAGGCTGCATAGGACAGAGTGGAGAGGTGTGGTGCAGCGGCCAGGGCAGCTGACTTCGGAGCACAGGGTTCACGGTTCGATCCCCGGCTCCGGCGGCAGCTCAGCTCAGCACCATGTGACTCTGGGCAATAGCTCACTTAATTTCCACTACGGCCCCCAGCGCCTTGAGACCCGTAAGGGTGAGTAGCTGCGCTATATAAAAACGGACTTACATACGAGCAGATGGCTGGAGATTGAAGGTGTCTGCTGGGGGTGTGAAAACCTACGCGATTTTTCAGGTATGTAGGTTGTGTAGTGCCTTGCATGTGTGATTCAGTAGTTTGAACTGGGCGCGCTTGTGGATGGGGAGCTAGTGGAGGTCCTTGAGGAGAGTTGATATGTGGGTGTGGTAGGAGATTGAGTGTGAGTTTTGCTGCTCTATTCTGGATGATCTAGAGCCTCTTGGTGAGCTTGGTGGAGATTCTGACGTAGAGTGTGTTCCCATAGTTTAGGTTGCTGGTGATTATGGCTTGAGTGACAGTTTGGCAAATGTTGAGAGAAAGTCATCTGAAGGTCATCCTGAAGATCTTGCGTGTGTGGAAACAGGAGGAGGTGATCGCGTTGACCTTGCTGGACATTGATATTTGATTGTCGATCAGGATCACCACATATCTGGCTTGGTTGGACATGGTGGATGTTGATCCCAGTTACGATGACCACTAGGCCAATGGCCAGAGTATGGTGTCCCTTCCAAGGAGTACCCCCTCTGTCTTATTCGAATAGAGCTTCAGGCAGTTTGATTGTATACAGAGGGTGACTTCTGACATGCAGTCAATAAACTTTGCTTGGATATTGGCCATGTTCTTTGAGAGAGAGAGGATGAGCTCTGTGTTGTTGGCATATGAGATGATGTTGAGGCCATGGGTTCAGACGAAGTTGGTGAATGGAGTCATGCAGACATTGAAGAGCGTGGGGCTAAAGGATGATTCCGGCGGGACACCATAGATCAGCTTGAAGGGTTCTGATGTGTAGGGCCCAGCTTGACGTTGTGTGTGCTGCCGATGAGGAAGGAGCCGATCCATTTAAGAAATGTTCTGTGAATCCCTGTCTAATTTAGGCGCTGGATGAAGTTCGGGTGGGAAACAGTGTTGAAAGGTGTGGTAAGGTGAAGGAGGATGAGGGCTGTGGTGTCACCTTGGTCCAGATGTCATCAGTGGGAGTGATGAGAGCAGTCTTGGTACAGTGGTTAGATCTGAATCCTGATAGGATGGGTCTAGGATATGGTTGGTGTTGCGGTGTTTTTCTAGTCTCTTGCTGATGGGTTTCCCCAAAACTTGAGCTCAGTAGGGTAGCAGGGAGATGAGTCTGGAGTTTGCTGATAAAGTTGGATCTGCTGTAGGTTTTTTCAGTAGGGGGAGAATGGTGGTGTGTTCCAGGCATCCAGGAAGGTAGCAGTGGTGAAGGAGTCATTGATAACCAGGGAGAGGGCAATACAGATGGGCTCAAGACCTTTGGAGAAGGCAAAGGGCAGTCACAGGTCCAAGGGAGCTTCTGAGTGGACAGAGGGCATGGTAGTGGAGGTTTCCATGGGAGGTGATGGAGGCGGCTTCTGGTGTATTGCCATTGCTGTGATGGAGGGCTGGCAGAGTGGAGAGGTCTGGTTTGGGTGCAAAGTTGTCATAAATTGTGCTTATCTTGTTTCAGAAGTAAAGAGCAAACAGGGAGTGCAGCTTCAGAGAAGGGGTGCCAGACATTGAGCTGATAAAAAGGGATGTGAATTCCCCTATTAGGGAGAAGATTTCCTTTGAGTTATTGGTGCTGTTGTTGATCCAGTCAAGCTGAGTGCTTGATGACCACCTTCAGAATTGTACCTGTTCCTTAAGAAAGAAGTGGAGTGACACCTAATTAGTTTTGTATATCACATCCCGCAGTTTCAATATATATGTTCAAAATAGCCACCCAATAAGTCCAACATTTCACTGCTTACTGGTACGTCAAGTCACCCTCCATGTAGCGCACTCGCTGCAAGGTGATTCCATAGTCATGGAGCCTTCTACTGACAACATATTTACACAATGGGACTTGGACCGACATAAATTAAGGATTATTATAAACCGATGAATGTGGAAAGTATGGGACGGCATTACAACCGAATAGAAGGTATGTCCGGTCCTGAGAATAGACTAACAGCCTATTTAACTATATTACTTCTTTCATGAATATACTTGGTTCTGATGCTGTGGCTTGTGCCATTATTTCTCTTTTTAGTAGGAGCTTTGGATGAGAATTTTAGGTATCGTATGAACAATGGGCCTGATTCACAGAACTAACTTACGTCAAAAACGTAAAGTTAGTACTTTTTGGTATTCACAGAATACACTTACTCATTTTGGTATTCACAGAATGAACTTACTCATTTCGGTATTCACAGAAGTTAGTAGTCCTAACTTTAGGACTCCTAAATGCCTTCTGTGAATACCGAAAGTCTTAAAGTTAGGATTTTCTCAGTTTAGGAGTAGTAAAGTTAGGAGTCCTAACTTTACTACTCCTAAACTGAGAAAAATCCTAACTTCAAGACTTTCGGTAGTCACAGAAGGCATTTAGGAGTCCTAAAGTTAGGAGTCCTAACTTTACGACTCCTAAACTGAGAAAAATCCTAACTTCAAGACTTTTGGTATTCACAGAAAGCATTTAGGAGTCCTGAAGTTAGGAGTCCTAACTTTACTACTCCTAAACTGAGAAAAATCCTAACTTCAAGACTTTCGGTATTCACAGAAGGCATTTAGGAGTCCTAAAGTTAGGAGTCCTAACTTTACGACTCCTAAACTGAGAAAAATCCTAACTTCAAGACTTTTGGTATTCACAGAAGGCATTTAGGAGTCCTGAAGTTAGGAGTCCTAACTTTACTACTCCTAAACTGAGAAAATCCTAACTTCAAGACTTTCGGTATTCACAGAAGGCATTTAGGAGTCCTAAAGTTAGGAGTCCTAACTTTACGACTCCTAAACTGAGAAAAATCCTAACTTCAAGACTTTTGGTATTCACAGAAGGCATTTAGGAGTCCTGAAGTTAGGAGTCCTAACTTTACTACTCCTAAACTGAGAAAAATCCTAACTTTAAGACTTTCGGTATTCACAGAAGGCATTTAGGAGTCCTAAAGTTAGGACTACTAACTTCTGTGAATACCGAAATGAGTAAATTCATTCTGTGAATACCAAAAAGTACTAACTTTACGTTTTTGACGTAAGTTAGTTCTGTGAATCAGGCCCAATGAACGTATTATTTTCTCACAGTTTTTTTATTTCATGATTAAGGGTGCACATCACAATCAATATCCTTTGGGGCACCCATAGAGGTAACACAAGGAAAGATTTTCTCACCAGGAGAAGAGACATATTTGTAATATATTCCAATTATGTGATGTGAGAAGTTGGCCTGGTATATGCTGTTCACTAATTAAAGTGGACACCTTGCACCAGGGCAAATCGACTCTTATGGTAGATAGGTTTAAGACAACCTTTTAAAGAAAGCTATCCTAGTGGTAGCTGTGGAGAGCAGCCTTCAGGCTAAGTCTCGGAGGAATGTAAAGCAGCTTGTTTTACCATATAATCTCTTGAATCACCAAATGAAAAGACACCACACAGGTATATATATCAAATATATATGTATTTATTTCTAAATAACTCTCTACTAATCTCTTTATGAGATTAGAAGACAAACTATATGCACAAATCAACGTTTCACAATAAGTTAAGCACAAAATATGGCTGGGGCCCTAGGGGCGTACCAGACCATATACTAAGTAAGAGACTTAGGGACAACGACTTGCAGGGAGACAAGGCCTAGGGCCTTCAGAAGTGCTGGGGCCTCACGAAACCACCCAAGGCAGGTAAGTAAAGGACCCACGGGGGACGCGTGCAGTGTAGATACACAGGCGTGGATCGCCGTTGACTTCAATGGGGCAAGTCGCGGTTGGAAATAAAGAGTTTTAGGATACTTCTATAGAACCTACAAGCAAGTCACTTACAGGGTAAGTCGTTCTAGGGCCCACACCCACAGGAGCACCGTTGTGCTGGAGTTACCTCACCCAGGGAAGCCGGGTGCACAGGTGTCCTTTGGTGTCGGGTCGCGGCGTCGTTTTCAATGGCGACCAAAGAAGACTTGCTGCTTGCGGGAGCTGAAGAAGTGTCCGGTGGAATCCAAGCCTGGATTCTGAAGAAGGATGACCTGAAAGCAGAGGGGACAGTGTTCAAAGTCACTTGGCAGTGACTCGGGGCAAGGAAGATGGATGCCCACCGTCGTCGAGTGATTCAGGTCGGTTGCGGGTGCCTTGACTCTTCAGCCACGTGGTCCAGGAGGCGTCGACAACGACCAGGAGCTGGATTCGGTGTGTCCCTCGACGTCTGCAGCTGACTGCGGTGTCGGCAACTCGATCGGAGCCAACAAGCCTTGGCAGCCGCAAGTCTTGGGGAGATGAAGAAAAGTCGATGGCGCAGACCAGCAAGGTCTGTGGAACTCACCCAGCGAGGGTAAGTCAGGGCAGGCCTGGAGCAACCAGAGGAGCCCTTTGGTTTCTTTAAGAAGTCTTCTGGGGACCCACAAGCTAGCGGGTAAGGGATCGCGAAGACACCTCGGGCGGAATCACTCAACAGGGGCCCACGGTCACTCGGGACGGTGTAGGCCTCTGATCTTCGGAGGGATTCCTGCTGGAGGTCGGGACCACACGTGGTCCAAAGCACAGGTTCGTAGAACGTTGTGAAGGGGTTGCACTCGACAATAGTGCACGGTACCCAGGGGTCGCGGTTCCTCATTACTCGTGGGGTCCACTTGCCTCAGCTTCGCTGGGGACTCACGATGGCCTGGGAGAGGTCAGGAAATCCACTTCCTGGGCTGCAGGGACTTCGGACTCCGGCGGGAGCGGCGTAGTTTGCGACCGTCGTTGTCGTTTTTGGTGCCTGCCAAGCAGGGAGTCACTCCTTGACTCCAAGGGAGATTCTTCTGTCTTCCAAAGGTAGTGGAACGTCGAAGGGCCAGGATTCTTCTGTAGAGCGTCGTCCAGGGGTTATCTGCTTTGCAATGGCAAGGTTCCCCCTCTTATACTAAAAGAGGGGATGGACTAGCTCTATGACCCCACCTATGGGAGGGTCAAGGGAGGGGTGGCTACACCCACTTCCCTTTGTCCAGTTTCGCGCCAGAGCAGGGGCAGGTAGCCCCTGAGCTGGTTTGAACTGGCATATGCACAGAGGAGCCTTTTGCTCCCCCAGTGCAGGACTTCAAAGCACTCTAAGAGTGCACCCACCCAGCCCCAATACACATTATCCTGTCTGGGGAGGTGGTCACACCTCCCTGCAACAGGAAACCTATTGTCCAGGCCTCCCCTGCCGGAGTTTCGTCCAGCAGCAGGAGGCCAGACTTGTGTCTGTGGCAGCAGCATCCATTTTGTGATGCCAGGGCTTCAGAAAGAAGTTACCGGGTAAGCCAGAGTTAACATGTCTTTCCCTCTAGAAGGGTGGAATGCTACCCCCGCCGCCAGGATTGGCGGGGGTAGTATTCCAAGATGTTTGACACCAAACACGACATGTTTAGGTGCAGCCATTCCAAAGTTAGCATTTTACTGCGAGGATATAATGCGCTTAAGAGTATATGGTCAGGCTGCACTACAAACAGCATCAGAGATGGTCTCCGAACGCTGCAGAGGGCCCTGCTCATGCAGGGGCACCCTCTCACATAGGAACCATGCACTCTGCCTTTAGGATTGATAAGGCCTGCCTTAGGAGTGACTTATAGGTTTATATGTGTGTATGTATTTAGTGATATAGGTAACCTATATCACAGTAAGAGTGCATGCACCACCCTACCCAGGCTGCAGTAGCAGACCTGTGGTGTCAGTTTGGTTGGCCTTCCAGGGGTGGCATAATACATGCTGCAGCCCCTGGTAGGCCTCTGAGGTACCTATGCCCTTGGTACATAGTATACCATATACTAGGGACTTATAAGGGCACTCCAGATTCCACTCAGAGATGTGCCTAAGGCACATGGAAACCTTTTTACAGAGAAAGCAGATAGACTGGGGCCCTGAATAGCAAGATCCCAGTCCAACTAAGTCATAAACCAGCAAAACACCATAAAAAAAGTGGGGGCAACCATATAGTCAGATTCCACCTTCCTACATGTGACAAGTCAGATGCTGTCCCTAAATTACTAATAAGAATCTACTTATGTTGAATAATATTTAGCTGTATTTGCATTAGAACTTTAAATGAACATAGGCCTTACACTGTGGGGTCGATTCCGATTCGGGCCGGAAAAAGCACCGACCGACTCGGATCCGGAAAAAATACCGACCGACACGTACCCGTGGCGCACGACACGCCAAGCACGATGCAAGGCGCGAAAAATCCGACCGACACGTACCGAAACAAAGTCGACCGACCGAGCCGCACGGAAAGCAGCAATCCGGCCGGAAAAACACGCGAATCCAACCGACCGACACGCACCCGGAACAAATCCGACCGAAACGTACACGCGAACTCCAAACCGCAAAGTACGATGCAAGGCGCGAAAACCACGACCGAGTCGGACGGAGGACAAGCCGTACGACCGACACGCATACAAAACCGAGCCGAAGCAACACAATACACCGCGACCGACGCGTACGCAGCATAGAAAACTGCACAAACACAGCGTGAACGAAACGGAGAACACCGTACGAGACCAATGCAGGGTCCGACTCGGTCACAAGAACGTTTCCAACATACACAAACAGCACAAAGGAAAAATCACCCAAAAAAGGCCAAACAAGCAATTACCAAGCCAATAAATACTGGGGGGTGGGGACAGAGAACAAAGACACACCCACAACTCCACCTATATAAAGGACACAAATCACTACCATGAGCCTTTGCAAATGCCATTCCACTGCCAGCACCCAAGAGAAAGCAACCACACACCCACAGCTCATCCCTCACACAAGCCACACACCATCAGCACACCAACAAATACCTACCTCACATACACCCAGCAAAACACACACTCACACACCCTCACCTGCACACCAACACACACATCATCCACCATCACCACCCATCACCATGCCCCCAAGAAGAATCCCAAGTTCCTAGATAGTGAATTGGAAGTCATGGTAGACGAGATCCTCAGGGTGGAGCCACAGCTGTTTGGCACACTGGTCCAACAGACCCCCATGTCGCAGAAAACCAAGATGTGGGAGAGGATCATCAACAGGGTGAACGCCCAATCACCATGTCGGCGCACAAAGACCGACATCCAGAACAGGTGGTATGACGTGCGCAGGAGGGTACGGAAAATGCTGACGAAAGACTACATCAACAGCCAACACACCGGCAGTGGCCCTCCTGCCAAGCCAATATACCTCAGGCCCTGGGAGGAGAAGGTGCGGGCCATCCTTCCGCCAGTGAGCGTATATGGACTAGAGGACATCCCAGAGCCTGGTGAGTACACAACAAATGTACACAATATACTGCCACAAAACACACACACATCACTGTCAAGGGAGAGTCAAACCATGCACTCATACCAATTACACAGCAACCAGAACAGAATCATCCCAAAATGTGTATGTCAGTCAGATAAACACAACACATGCCATCAAAAAAGTCACATCCAACTGTGCCAACACATGTACAAACACAACCACAACTACAGCTAGGCAGTGGCACAAATAGAACTAACAAACACATCCACACATGTAGCCACCACAACAACACCAACACACAGTGAAGACCACTCAAAGGAAGGAATTCTGTGTATGCTGGCCAAGTCAGTGTAGCCAATAGCATCATGGGAGTCGCAGTCACACATATTGCCCCCCCACAACTGTCCCATCAACACCACCCTGAACCATGCTCACATCACAGGGAGTGGAGAAGGACTCACAAGATGGCTGACACTGGCCACTGCTGTGGGGAGCACAAGGCCCTGCTGGAAACTGTGCACCAACAAACAGCAGGACACCACTGACTGACATCCTGAGAGACAACTTACACTCCCTGCAATGCAAGCACGTTCCATGGTGGGATATCTGGCTAGCTGGGTGGGAAGGGGGACTTGCAGCACTGAAAATTAGTCACAAGCACCTCCCCTCACACAAACTCCACAGAACCCACCTGGTAGAATGCAATGCCCCCCATCCTAACACAAGATCCCACAAAGAACCACCACCCTGGGTTATGTTGTGTGAAGCACAGGGCCACTCTTGGGACTCTTAGCCAAACAACTGCCAGGACAACACTCCCAGCCATCCTGTCAGCACAGCCACCCCACCCCACAGGGAAGCAGAATCAAAAGGAAGGAAGCATGGGCATGCTGGGAAGGGGGGTGGAGGCAATAGCATGATGGGAGTCGTAGTCACTGATATTGGTCACCCCCACAACTGCCCCATCAACACCACCCTGAACCATGCTCACATCACAGGAAGTGGAGAAGGACTCACAAGATGGCTGACACTGGCTACTGCTGTGGGGAGCACAAGGCCCTGCTGGCAACTGGGCACCAACAAACAGCAAAACACCACTGACTGACATCCTGAGAGACAACTTACACTCCCTGCAATGCAAGCACGTTCCATGGTGGGATATCTGGCTAGCTGGGTGGGAAGGGGGACTTGCAGCACTGACCATAGTCACAAGCACCTCCCCTCACACACCCCCAACACAAACTCCACAGAACCCACCTGGTAGAATGCAATGCCCTCCATCCTAACACAAGATCCCACAAAGAACCACCACCCTGGGTTATGTTGTGTGAAGCACAGGGACACTCTTGGGACTCTTAGCCAAACAACTGCCAGGACAACACTCCCAGCCATCCTGTCAGCACAGCCAGCCCACCCCACAGGGAAGCAGAATCAAAAGGAAGGAAGCATGGGCATGCTGGGAAAGGGGTGGAGGCAATAGCATGATGGGAGTCGTAGTCACTGATATTGGTCACCCCCACAACTAGCCCATCAACACCACCCTGAACCATGCTCACATCACAGGAAGTGGAGAAGGACTCATCAAAGATGGCTGACACTGGCTACTGTCTGTGGGGAGCACAAGGCCCTGCTGGCAAATGTGCACCAACAAACAGCAGGACACCACTGACTGACATCCTGCAGAGACAACTTACACTCCCTGCAACTGCAAGCACGTTCCATGAGTGGGATGAAATCTGTGCTGGCTGGCTGGCTGGGTGGCGAAGGAGGACTTGCAGGCACTGACCATAGTCACTGTAGCACCCTTCCTCACACATCCCCCAACACAAACTCCACAGTACCCACCTGGTAGAATGCAATGCCCTCCCATCGCTAACACAAGATCCCACAAAGAACCACCACCCTGGGTTGATGTTGGCTGTAGAAGCACCAGGGACACTCTTGGGACTCTTAGCCAAACAACTGCCAGGACAACACTCCCAGCCAGTCCTGTCAGCACAGCCAGCCCACTCCACATGGAAGCAGAGTTCAAAGGAAGGAAGCATGGGCATGCTGGGAAGTGGGGTGGAGGCAATAGCATGATGGGAGTCGTAGTCACTGATATTGGTCACCCCCACAACTGTCCCATCAACACCACCCTGAACCATGCTCACATCACAGGGAGTGGAGAAGGACTCACAAGATGGCTGACACTGGCTACTGCTGTGGGGAGCACAAGGCCCTGCTGGCAACTGTGCACCAACAAACAGCAGGACACCACTGACTGACATCCTGAGAGACAACTTACACTCCCTGCAACGCAAGCACGTTCCATGGTGGGATAACTGACTGGCTGGGTGGGTGGGAAGGAGGTCCGGCTGTCAACCAAACACAACCAATGCAGACCATGTTCACACCCCAGAAAATAAATAGAAATGCCCAAATAATGCAGGACAATGTGCCACACCAATATCAACCCCTGACTGTGACGACTCAGGACAATGCAATGTACAGGCCCGCACCCAGAGGCACAGTCACAACTGTCATGTGTGTCAACCATTGATGCCTGCAGAAACATGACATACATTGTTTGTGTCTCCCAAAAACAGGTGATGATGGGGACACAGCAGCAGACGCTGAGGAGTCCCAGTCCCAGGCTCAAGAGGATGCCGAGCTCACTGGCGTCGTACAGCCTCTGTCCTCCTCGGACGATGAAGAACAACCTGGCACATCCGGTGCAAGTCAACATGCAGCACCAGCAGGACCACCAGCTGCAGCACCAGCAGGACCACCAGCTGCACCCCTGCACCCACCCCTACAACGACTGTCACCACGAATACCATCCCTGCCGACATGGACAGAATAAGGAGCAACACCAGCACAGTGACCCTGGACCAACCTGGGGCCATGGACACCACCACCACCACCACCAACCCCCAAGGTGGACCAGGGTTATCTGTGCGTGCCACTGCACACACTGCACATGTCAGCAGGGGTGGTGGGAGGGGTGGGAGAAAGAGGTCGCTGCTTGCAGACGTTGCTGGTGTGCATGATGACCCACAACTGGTACGCATAGCTGATGCGTACCAGTCCAGCACCGGAGAGCTCAGCCAGGTAGTGGGGCTCCTCAGAGACATTAAACAGCAGCAGGCTGCCCATCATGCCCGCTTGGACTCCCACATGTCCCACGTGGAGTCACACATGTCCCGTGTGGACTCACACATGTCCCGCGTGGAGTCCAAGTGGGATGCACTGCATGAGATGACGGCGGTGCACAGGGACATTTTACAATGCCTCCACCAGATGAACAGCAACCAGTCCACACCTCCCTGTGTGCCAACAACATCTGGTGCCAAACAAACTGCAACTGCCACAGGGAGGGAGGAGGACTCTGGCGGAGAGTCCCCTGCACCGCAGCAGCCTGCACTTGAGGCCCCCCCAAGAAGAGGGGTCGTCCGAGGAGGGAAAAGTGAGAGGCCGATGGCCAAGCGCAACTCCCAGGAAGCCTGAACCTGTTCTGGATGTTCGCCTTTGTGCACAGACTGTTCACCCTGTTGACGGCAACACTACTCCCACACATTGCATGGGGAGTACAAGTTGGACCAATGTGTCAGACAACTGTGGCCCCGATACTGGGGATCCTGTCTACCAGGACTTTCAATTCACCTAGGAACTTGGGATTGCAAGATTCATGTACAGCACAACCCATCCTATGCACTATTAACACAAATGTATCACAATAAACACACTAATACACCATACTTGCCTCTGTCGTGATTCCAACGTGGGTGCTGTTATGGGGATGATGAACTGCAAAATTACACTGTGTATGCGAACTGCAACAGCAAGGACAACACAGGCATGTGAGTACAGGCAACGTGACACACATGAGGGAGACACACCACCAGGGCTACACGACACATACACACCTAGGCCATCTGACTCATTGCCTACACTGATGTTGCCAGGGAAGACGGTGCAATGCACAGACACCACACCCATTCCCAGTTGTAGTCAAGTAGCCCACAGGTGCAGTAAGCAAATGGCAGTCAAATGTGTGACCACAGACAACGCACATCACAAAGTGAAGCACAGGTTTATTACACAGTTGCAACATGCCGTAACCACTACAGATGCAAGGTAACCCCACCTGGCAGCGGGCACACAGTCAACAACTGTAGATGGAAGGAAGTCCATGGGTGTGGCGCACATCACCTGTAGGGACACAACAGCTACCAGCCTGGATGTGCAATCACGTCGTCGGTGGACACAGTTGACCAAACGAATCTGAAAGTACCCTGTGAAGGACAGAAATGACACACAGTCAAAAGCAATGGAGTACAGGACAGAACAGCAAAACACATGCACAATACATGTTACAAGATACCCACCCAGAACCAAGTTAGCATGTCAACACTGTTGGGGAGTACAGCCCACCTGTCACCACACATCGCAACACACATCCAGTCAAGTGGCCCATGGACACACTCCAACAGCACCAGAGCACCACCCACACATCATGCCAACTCACATCATTGACATGACACCTCAGGATACTCACATTCAGCTAAAGAAGTTGGTGATGAGCTGTGTGCGGACATCACCATCACCATCATCATCATCATCGTCACTGGCATCGTGGTCCAGGCCAGGATCCTCCACAGGTGGCGGATGTTGGTCATTGTCATCCTGGATGAGAGGCAACTCCTTCCGCACTGCCAGGTTGTGGAGCATGCAGCAGACGATGATAATCTTTCACACTTTCGCAGGGGCATATGGGAGGGACCCTCCGGTCTTGTCCAGGCAGCGGAAGCGGCTCTTCAGGAGACCAAAGGTCCGCTCAATCACTCTCCTGGTCCGACCATGTGCCTCATTGTAGCGCATCTGGGCAGGTGTCACAGGGTTCCTGAGGGGTGTCAGCAACCACGGCATGTTGGGGTATCCCGAGTCACCTACGGACAGACAAGTGCACATTAGCTGACTTGGAAAAGTGGGCAGAATACTACAGATCAGATCACACACAATGGCACAAAGTCAGTACACACCGACAAGCCAGGCACGCTGGTTCTGCATCTGTGCCATCATCCTGGGGATGCGACTACTCCTCATCACAAAGGCATCGTGTGCTGAACCAGGGAAACGGGCACACACGTGTGTGATGGTCATGTCTGCAAGACACACCACCAGTGCATTGACCGAGTGGTAGTGCTTGCGGTTCCTGTAGGCCTGCTCCTGGGCCTGTGGTGGTACCAAAGCCACATGTGTCCCATCAATGGAGCCAATTACATGCAGCATCCTCCCCAGGGCATAAAAGTCACTCTTCACGTCAGTGAGTCGTCGCAGTCTAGGGAAATAGATGTACCGGTTCAGGAAGAGCAACATTGCCACCAAAACATCGCGGAGCACACGGCTGAACATGGTCTGTGACATCCCACCAGCAGTCGCCACAGTATGTTGGAAGGTACCAGTGGCAAAGAAGTGTAGGGCTGCCATCACCTTCACCTTGGGGGTCAGCGCTGTAGGATACGGCCGGCCAGGCTGCAAATGTGGGGACAACTGCACTGCCAAATCCTCAATCAGCTGCCTGGTGAAGCGGTACCGTCGGATGCTGTCCTGTTCCACCATCGTTGCCAGGTCTGGGAATGGCCGATGGACAGCAGGAGCCCTGCAGTGCAGAGGAGAAGTAAGCAAGATTGTCAGTCACCCCACATATGCGGCATTGAACACACTCAAGATCCCAACATACATCATTATGAGGCACAACTACATGAAGTGTGCAGTACCGGAAGTACATGTATGGTACATACATGGCCAACATCTGTCAACACGGTCCAACAGGTGGCATCAATTTGTCCCAGGTTGGCCCATTGGATATCATGAGGCCGTGTCACAGTTCCCATCTCCTGCTGCCGTGTCACAATCAACCCCCACAGTGACATGTGAGGACAGATGTGCCCCAGGCACCACAGCTCAACGACAGGTACATTCCCAGGGACCCTGTAATGCCACATGGACACTGGCATTACATGGAGTATCATGTATATACCACAGCAAAACAACCATGACACCCACAGGTAGTGGCCCCACTTGCCACGGCAGGACAGACATGGACGTCTGTGACACACACGCACAACATCAGAGTCCACACACAACGTGGATGTGGAGACTGTCTCCCATTGTGCACATGAAATCAGAGACATTGTAAACACCACATGCACAAAGACTGTGGAGGACCATCACTATTGTGCCACTGGGACACCCTGGCTCAAACATACCGTCCCACATGGGACTCACGGGGTATGTGACATGACATACACATACACCACTGTGAAATGTGACCATGGCACATGCACAGATATGAACAGTTGCACATCACAGTGGTCACGTACACATAACACCCAGGATCCTGTCCCCATGAACACGTGCACAGCCTGGGGGTGGCTGCCCACAGGTGACACCCACAGGACAACATGTACACCAACATACACACAATAGGAAATGCAGCCTTACATGCCTTATGATAAGGTTTGGACAGGCTGTCGTGATGTAGGTGTGCCCCTCACTCCCTGGGAGCTATCTGTGGCTGGCATATGTCCATCTGAGACAGGCATGCTGACATATGCCAGTCACATGTACAGTGATGCGTTGAACAGCAATGGACCGGTCGGTGCCTCCGGCCGGCCCATTGCATTCAATGTGTGCGGGTATGCGTTGTACCCCTGTGCGCGTTGAACTGCAATGGACCGACCGGTGCCTCCGGCCGGCCCATTGCTTTCAATGTGTGCGGGTACGCGTTGTACCCCTGTGCGCGTTGAACTGCAATGGACCGATCGGTGCCTCCGGCCGGCCCATTGCTTTCAATGTGTGCGGGTACACGTTGTACCCCTGTGCGCGTTGAACTGCAATGGACCGATCGGTGCCTCCGGCCGGCCCATTGCTTTCAATGTGTGCGGGTACGCGGTGTACCCCTGTGCGCGTTGAACTGCAATGGACCGATCGGTGCCTCCGGCCGGCCCATTGCTTTCAATGTGTGCGGGTACGCGTTGTACCCCTGTGCGCGTTGAACTGCAATGGACCGATCGGTGCCTCCGGCCGGCCCATTGCTTTCAATGTGTGCGGGTACGCGTTGTACCCCTGTGCGCGTTGAACTGCAATGGACCGATCGGTGCCTCCGGCCGGCCCATTGCTTTCAATGTGTGCGGGTACGCGTTGTACCCCTGTGCGCGTTGTACCGCAATGGACCGATCGATGCGCACCCATTGACAATGGGCTTGCCTGGCAACGGACGCGTTTTCGAATTTCGAGCGAGTCGGTTGCTGGAAAATCAGTTGGTCACCCACAACAATGTTGCAAAATCATGTATGTCATGAAGTTGAAGATTTGAAGGATGCTGTGGGCGTGTTTTGGTGCTGCTATTCCATGGATTGGCCAGATTCAGAAGATGCAAACGACTTGGAGCCTATCACTTTGGACACAAGGGACAGTATCTGCCTCTCCAGCACATATATATTGCTGGCTGTTCCCCTGAGAGCCCACTTGCCTGCACTACATGCTCCAGGACGACATCTGCCACTGCACTGCTGCTGTCTCTGCCCCTCTGGACCCTGCAATGGCACGTACTGTGGAGAGAGCCCCAGCCTTCAGCCTTGAAGAGAACCAGGCCCTGCTGGACAGCCTACTTCCACAGTACAGCAAGCTGTATGGGACACCAGGGGAGCAGGTGAGTGTTCTGTGCACTGCCTTTCTGAATGTGCATTTTGTCTGACTAGCAAGGCTGGAAGTCTGCACGCCACTGGCTAGCAGGCTCACTGAGTAGTTGTCACCCCCCATAGTGTGTAGTGACTTGCACTGGACAGGTATGGTGCAGTGACAGTGCATTTGAACATGGTTTTACTTCCCATGCAATGATACCATGTAGTGACGTCTGGCAAACTGTCCATGGTCAGCTTTGCACTGCCTGTGTACATCATGTGCCACTGTGATTGAGACATGTATATACAACTGTGTCATGCACGGATATGTTGCATGTGTGGTAATGGCCTTTTCACTTTGTCATCCTGACAGGTTAATGCCCATCGGAAGCAGGAAATCTGGAAGGACATCGTCCGGGCTGTCCGGTCCGTGGGGGTCTACAAGCGCCGGATCCGCAACTGCCAGAAGAGGTGGCAGGACCTTCGGGGCTGGACCCGGAGGATTGCACGGGTCCAGCTGAAGCTGTCGCCTCCTCGCAGGAGGGGCGGAACACGGACCCTGACCCCCACATGCTCCAGATCCTGGCGGTGGTCTTTCCAGACCTGGATGGGAAGCTGAAGGCCAGACAGCAGCAAGGAGGGGGTGAGTCAAAGACTGCACTGTGAACTCTGTATTACATGCTTTGTGCCCTCCTCTGGCCTGGTTCAACTGCCACAGTGCAGCAGTCATGTTGTCCAGGAGCCATGTCCCTCTATTGTGCACTGCCCACTGCTCATCTGATATCCAGGTGTGGCCCTTACATTCAGGGAATTGTGTCACTTGGGACTGTGTCCTTGCAGTTTGCTTCACTAAAGGTGGGGGACAGCATCTGTTTCCCTAACTCTGTTGTGGGCATCATGGGTGGGTCCATTGTTCACACAACGCCTGGGTTTGGACATGTGATCTGCGTGTTGCTTTGATATGCGGTCCACTTGCTGAGCTGAGCCACCACATGTGCCTGGGGTATGTGGCACACGCCCATGCAGCGGGTGGGAACAATGTTTGTGCCCCAGGAGTGTGCAGATTACGTGTGTCACACATACATAGCCAGCTATCCACTGTCCAGGGCACATCCCTCATTCATGTGGAGCAGGACAGTCATGCCTACTCCAGGCCATGCAATGCACTCTGTACTCCCACTCCAGTGTATCAGCTGACACATTGTGCACAGTGATTTGACCCCTCCGGTGTCTGCCTCTGTGTCAGTGTGCTGTGGATTAGTTGCCAGGACTGCTGGGGTGTTTCTTGGTAGGGGCTCAGCATGCCCCTGGAGATGTGACCATAGGAGACGATACTTGTGTGTCACATAGGTGTTTGATCAGCTGCCCGTGCAGACTGGGGTATGCGAATGTGATGTTCAGGCAGCTGTTCCCCATTCACAGCAAATTGTGAGGGGCTCAGGTTCAGAGGGTAGTGTCACAGGTCTCCCATATGTCCAATAGGTGTGACCTGGACAGATGAGGGTTGAGATGATGTGTTGTGTGGGGGATGTACATGTGCACTTGTGCAGCTCCAGGACTTGCATTCCCCATGACCTACTATTGTGACACAGTGCATAGTGTTGTTGTCTGGCTGCCAAGTCATACATCACTGAGACAGTGATGTATGACTTAGCAGTCATGCCTCTGCCATGGCATGTGTCAACTTATTGGTGGTCCTGCAGGGGAGTGACATGTGCTACATGCACACCATAGTGGCGCTGGCTATCAGGACATGGGTGCATCATGGTGTCTGTCGCTGGTATGCATCACATGCATTTCCTATTTGACTCTGGGCATCCCTTTCATCCGGAAACCTGTACTGACTCAGTGGCAAGAGCTGTGATGTGTGCATGTCCACATGCCACACCGTGTCCTCTGCACTGTCCAACTACTGTGTACTTGGTGCATGTGTCCACACTGGGGTGTTGCAATCCAACAGACACCAGACAGATGGGTGCAAGGCCATGTGGGATGTGAGTGCCATGCTTGGCATCAGACTGACAATTGGCTTCTCCTGTTCAGTTAGGGCACTTTTAGCAATGTACAACTAATGATGCCAGGGCTTGCTCTGTGATGTGCTGTGCTCACAGTGGTGTGTGCGTTTGGTGCAGGTGACTGATGTCTGTCTGTTTCCCCATTGTTTGCAGATACATCCACGGCCACGGAAGGGGACAGCTCCACGGACCAGGAGGAGCCAGAGAGCCAGACTGGGTCAGCAGCCGAGGAGTGATCGGAGGGACCCAGTGGCACGGAGGGCGAGGGGAGCCACACCGAGGAATCCTCAGCACCATCCACCTCAGCTGAGGACCAGAGCAACTCGGAGGATGACTCCCTTGTGGAGGCGGGTGTCAGCAGCCACCACACCCCAGCTAGTGTTGCTGTCCCCGCCACCACCAGCACCACCACCGCCCTCTCATCGGCTCCCATTCCCAAGGTCCGTGGAGGCTCCCATGTTCGGGAGCGTGTCTCCTTTGGCCCAGGCACCGCACCCCCTGCCCCTGTGTCCCCTGCTGCCCTGAGTGAGGAGTCTGTGTACCTCCTTCGCCAGCTCCATGTAGGGCAGACAGCCATGCTGAGTGTCCTCCATGCGCACACCGCACTGTTGACTCAGCTGGTGTCGTTCATGGAGGGCATCTCATCGGGCATGTCTGACCTACAGAGGGGCAACAGGTCCATGGACTCCTCCCTGACGGCAGCAGTGTCCCTCCTCAGACAGTCCCTCACCCCTCCTGCCTCTGCTCCATCCACACTCCCCAGCACCTTGCCCGTCCCAAGCACACACACACTGGCACAGGCACACACCAGCACACACACATCCAGCACACAGACACACACGCCAGAAACTAAACGCACACGCACGCACAGTCAGGGGACTGAAACCAGACTCACAGGGGATGGGGCCCTGGTACACACACACGCATCCACGGGCACTGCACAGTCCTCAGTTGCCTCTCCCTCCAAAGCACCCTCCCTTGCCTCACCTGCAACCCCAAAGACCCAGCGCCTCTTCCTCAGTGACCTCGGCCTCTTCCCCTCCGATCCAGCTGCCCCAGCATCCAGGGTGAAGAGGAAGCCCCCCACACGGAGCAGAGTGCCCCTCGCCCCCGGACACCCTCCCCCAGGCGCAGACAGTCTGAGGCCCCACCCGCAAGTCCCCCGGAGTGGTAAGAGCAAGACCCCGCCGCCGCCCTGCAGCTCAAGCACCAGGTCACCTTCCTCCATCCCTCAGGCCCCCACTCCACAGGTGCCCCCACCACACCCTGCCCCAGGTTCCCCCACCCACAGATATACCATCCCCAAGAGGCTCCGGCCTTCTCCCCCTGCCACTTGCTCTCCCGGCACCACACCTCCCGCTGCGCTTGTCTGTGCCACTGATGTGGTGAGGGTGTCCTCCCCCTCTGTCCAGCCCACCTTGCCTGTTCCCCATTCTCCTCCCCTGGTGGTAGGCACTGCAGTGGAGTCCACTACCACCCTGTCTGACTTGGGCACTGCAGTGGCGGACCTGTCCACTCCATCTGCAGGGTCCACTGCAGTCGTGCCGGCACCCACAACATCTGAGCCATGCCCCCCAGTTGTGCCGGCACACACCATGTCAGACACCTCCACTGCAGTTGTCAGTGGCTCTCCAGCACCCACCACCCCTTCCCTGCTTCCTCCTGGTGAGCCCTGATCCTGTCCCTGCGGTGCCTGGCCTACCCCCCGGTTGCCCCTCCTAGTGGATTGTCCCTGGTTTTGTGCAGGCATGTGTAGGGTGGCATCTGCCACTGTCACCCACTTGTGACTTTGTTGATGGACTGGCCATTGGCCTTTGTTTATGTTCTACCGGACTTCTACTTTTAATGCCACATATGCTGAATAAAGCAACTTTCTGTTCTCTAGTGCTTTTGCTTCTGATGTACATGATGTTGATGATGCTAACAATGCCCTTGCTGCAGTGATGGTGATATTTGGTCTCATGATAATGAAGTGTTACTGTGCAGGAACCCATGTGGTCCAGGGGTATGTGTCCTATCCTGTGGTGTATCCATGTCATCCATAGCAGCATCTGAGGGTGTCATGTGTTCAGTATTTGGCAATGAGATTTCCTACTTAGATTGGCAACTTCACATCTGTGGCTTCCACCCCTGCACATCTGTTGTGCCTGCCATTGTCCTATTCGTCTACTTCCCTGACCGTGTGGCCATGTCCAGTGAACATGCAGGTTTGGGCATCAATGGGGAAGGACTCATCTGTGTTGTCAGTGCAACATTGCTATACAAGTGTGTTGGATCTGTGCTGATGATTCCGTTGGCACTTCCATGACCAGGCTGATGGGACGGGAGCCCTCATTTGGTGCTAATTGTTGATTGTGTGTCCCATTGCTGCCATGGTATGGTATCTGTTCGCCTCACATCTGCAGTCTCCACAGGGTATCCGCATGTGTGTGCCCATTGGTGCAAATATGTGGGTCTGCATTCGGATGGTCACTTCTGTCATTGTGTCATTGATGATTGTTGACGGTGTCAGCCCCCATGGGTGTTGTTTGTCTGCACATGGCCAAAGTTATGTCTTATTTGCACTGCAGGATTTGGCTCCCCCAATTTATGTTGCAATGGGACACATACACTACTTTGCCACTGATGTGTTTGTTGTTCTGTGACCAGGAATCATCCATGCAGTTTGGCAGTTGCACCTCTTACTTTGTCAACACTTGCCTTTTGGTCACTGTGATGATGGGGGTTTGGACCCCATTGCCACAATGTTCAAAATGTGCTGCAGCTATGGACCCCACACCTGCCTTTTGGTCACTGTGATGATGGGGGTTTGGACCCCATTGCCACAATGTTCAAGATGTGCTGCAGCTATGGACCCCACACTTGCCTTTTGGTCACTGTGATGATGGGGGTTTGGACCCCATTGCCACAATGTTCAAAATGTGCTGCAGCTATGGACCCCACACTTGCCTTTTGGTCACTGTGATGATGGGGGTTTGGACTCCATTGCCACAATGGTCATGGCCTGCTTGCGTTGTGTGTGCCACACACATATTTGTGTAGCACATGTGCTAGGGGGTCACATTGTATGTTCGAAGTCATGTTCGGTGTTGTAGGCATTTGACACAGTCTACACACGCTTGTCATGGTGTTGGGGGATGTCTTCTTCTTGCATTCCCTAGGTTGTGGTGTGCTGGTTGTGTCATGCATTGTCCATCCTATGGGTGGGGGTGGTAGTGGTGGTAGGCATCCAGCCCCCCTGGGTGAGGGTGGTAGTAGTGGTAGGCATCCTGCCCCCTGGCTAAGGGTGGTAGTAGTGGTAAGCATCCTGCCCCCCTGGCTAAGGGTGGTAGTAGTGGTTGGCATCCTGCCCCCTGGCTAAGGGTGGTAGTAGTGGTAGGCATCCAGCCCCCCTGGGTGAGGGTGGTAGTAGTGGTAGGCATCCTGCCCCCCTGGGTGAGGGTGGTAGTAGTGGTAGGCATCCTGCCCCCCTGGGTGAGGGTGGTAGTAGTGGTAGGCATCCTGCCCCCCTTGGTGAGGGTGGTAGTAGTGGTAGGCATCCTGCCCCCTGGGTGAGGGTGGTAGTAGTGGTAAGCATCCTGCCCCCTGGCTAAGGGTGGTAGTAGTGGTTGGCATCCTGCCCCCTGGCTAAGGGTGGTAGTAGTGGTAGGCATCCAGCCCCCCTGGGTGAGGGTGGTAGTAGTGGTAGGCATCCTGCCCCCCTGGGTGAGGGTGGTAGTAGTGGTAGGCATCCTGCCCCCCTGGGTGAGGGTGGTAGTAGTGGTAGGCATCCTGCCCCCTGGGTGAGGGTGGTAGTAGTGGTAGGCATCCTGCCCCCCTGGGTGAGGGTGGTAGTAGTGGTAGGCATCCTGCCCCCTGGGTAAGGGTGGTAGTGGTGGGAGGCATCATGCCACCCCTGGGTAGGGGTGGTGGTGCGCATTCAGGCCCCTGTGTGCATATGTGGCATTGGTGATGGGCATCCCGCCCCTATGGTGCTGCTGTTGCTGGTGTAAGTATATTCTGCATCCCTGTGTGTGTGTGTGATGTGTCGTGTACGTGTTGTATGTGTTTTGTGGTTGGTGTCTGGCTTACCTTCTGCGCCGTACGCGTCCGTGCCTGTTCCGGTAGTATATGTAGAATATTGGTATGATCGGGACGAAGGGATTCATGGTTGGTTCGTGTCGTTCGTCCTTCTCGTTGCTTCGCGTCGTCCTCGTCGCTTCGCCTCGTCCTCGTCGCTTCGCCTCGTCCTCGTCGCCTCGCGTCGTCCTCGTCGCTGCCGTGTTCGTCTCGGAGCCGTGGATCGTGTTGTGGCGCGAATCGGAGCTTATGTGCGCCTCTCCCGGATGCTTTGACGTGCCGTGCGTAGTGACGGGTTCGGCGCGTACGGAAAGCGCATCGTACTTGTCCGGCCGGACGGGGCTGCATTTTTCCTTCCGTGCGACTCGATTCGGCGTTTCCGGATTCGCCTCGGTCGGAGAACAGGACCTGGTTTGGGTGAGTACGGCTCGGCCGGATTCTTTGCTGTTGTGCGCATCGTACTTGCTCGTTCGGTGTGCTGTACGGATCGGTCGGGAAACAGGCTTTCGCATGGCTTTTTCCCGACCGAATGGTATTGGGTGCGCCTCCGACCGAGATCGGAATCGGCCCCTATGTGTTATCTTCCCATACCTTGCATCCCAACATAGACTTCAAGCCATCCTCACACTCGTAATCTCCAAGCTTGACATTCACAAAGTACAACTAATCCAAAATGCTGCTGCACAGATTCTTCGCTGCCTTCACCCAAGAGAACGCCTGACTCCAGTCCTGCAATCTCTCCACTGGGTACCAATAGCCACCCACTACATCCAAAGCCCAGCAGACAACACAGCAAAGGCATTGCCTGTGGTGCTAGAGTTCACACCCGGGCTAGTAGTCCTGGACACCTTACATACCGCCGTAAAACAATTGTTGTCCAGAGATTTTCATTTTTGATTTGTGTTTTTGTATCAGTAGAGAAGTAATTTAGCTTGGGTAGACATTGCTAATCCGGACCAAAGATTTCAGGATGATATTTTTAAAAATGGCGGATGTGTTACAATAATGATGTAATATTTCAGGAACCATGAGACCCTTATACTTCCTTTTGGTGTCAAAACATAGGTTTTGGAGGTCAAGTTGTCTTATAAAGACAGAAATTAACTCTGCAGAGCAACCCTTCTGCCATTTTCCAAAAAAGTGGCTCTATAATGATGTGTTTTAGCCATCATATTGGTAATTTATTTTAATATTGTTTTTGTTTTAGGTTTTCCGTTGATTCAAATTTGTAAACATGAGTGAAGCAGGTGGTAGCAGAGGATTTTTACCTCCTGGCAGAGTGTTGCTAACTAAAAATCTGAGGACTACTTCAACAAAGAAAAATATGTCATATGCTAGAGTATTCTGAAGAAAAGCTAACATCAACTGAGGCTGGACAGAAAAGAGTCAAGACGAAGTTCACAAAAGATTGAAATTGATGGGTGAAGAGGATCAAATATTTTATCATTGTAACAACAAGTACTCCAAGTTGTATACAATGGAAAAAACCTGGAAAAAATAGTTAAAAACATAGCAGAATCCAGTGCATCACGACAAGAATCCAAGTCTTCTGAGAAAGCGACGACACCCAAACCTAATGCCTATCCACTTAGAAGATCGATGTACCGCTTGTCCACCTCCAACAACTGATCAGAAAGCAGAGGATCTTCAATGTGTTATCTGTGGTTTAGCCAGAACAAGGGCCAAATGGACTGATGAAAGAACAAAGTACAGAGTATGTGAGTCTCAAAGGGTAAACATGTTTTTATCTGCTGCTAGTTTCTTCCAAGATGAAGTTTTCAGGCGAGTAGAAGATCTGAACAGCGAGGTGAATGTTTTTGCAGGGAATTTGTATGCCCACCCAAACTGCATGCATGCATACATTCAAAAATATGAATGTACAATGAACTCCCAGCAGCGACATAACCACCAGCCTTCAATTAAATTTGCACTCTTTGGAAAAGCAAATAAAGTTTTAAAGCCACTCTTAAGTGCTGGCTACGGGTTCACATTCAGTGAGATCAGAGAAATAATAGTCAACATTGATGAAACTGTTTTGATTAGGCCTGGGTGGTGAACTCCACTCGTTTGCAGAGTTTTTGGAGTTTTCCGCACTCCCGCTGCACACGGAATCAAGAAAGCAGTCAAGTTGGTGAGCTTGAGCGAGGAAAATGCACCTCCCAGCGAGATTTCTCAACCCGGGAGGTCTAAGTTTTCAAAGCGGGCAGTCGCAGATGGTCGCAACCGCTCGCATTGAGAAACCTTCAGTTCGTGTTGAGAAAGTTGCCGCTATGGTAGCAATTTACTCAAGCGGCAAGAAAAGAAGCAGTGCCCTCTTGTGCTGCACATGGTGCAATTTGCGCTGATTTTAGAGTGCAGGACAAACACCGAGAGCTGAAAATCAATGTGAATGGCATGACCAAACGCACTTCGCTGCTTGCGGAACTCTGCATAGCACAGCAGAGTTTTTGGTCACTTTGCGGAGTTCACACCGCATACTCCACCCAGGCCTAGTATTGATCCATAATAATGAAAGTAAGATCTTCTGATGAGAATGTACAATGACAGAATTTGTTTTGGTCAGCCTAACAAAAAGAATAAGCCACTTATGGTGTTCTCAGCTGATTTGACTCCTGAAGTTCTTGCTGCCAAAACAAGATCACAGGATGCAGTAAAATCAGTAGGACCATTTTAAGAATCGGTCTGAATGATTTAGATTTTGGGCTTAATGACAAATTTTGGGATGCCCCAGAGCTCCGCAAATCACAGGAGTCAACAAGAACGCCTGATGTTGTCTTAATTTTTTTACATCATTGTTTAATATCAACAAAGCAAAACTGTTACAAACTACTAAAGTTCTTGAGTTCAGAACAGAAGCCAACAACATTGATGATGGTTTTGAAGATATAAGCGAAGAAGTGGAAGACCATCCCATGAACCGACCGGCTTATGCTGTGCAAATGTACTGTCTTTTTCAAATCATATTTTATGAATTACCTCACGGCAAAAAGAAAACTCCAGTACAGATGATGACTGCCCACACAATCCATGACAAGTGCAAAAGTAGAGAGCTAATCACCTCCATGAATAGGATTGGTGTATCAACAAGTTATAATGACACAGTACGGAGCAGGAACTTGCTTGCAGCTCATTCTGTAAAATCTTGTGAATCCAACAGCGCACCACTTCTGAGTCACTTTACAAGGAAAGGATTTACAATTGCTGCTTTTGATAATTTTGATTTTGAAGACAGCTCTTCTTTGTCTGGAACATCCACACACATGATACTGCCATGGTGCTTTTTCAAGACTGTACCAATGAAGTAGCTGCTGGAAAACAAGCTGTGTCAGCTGTAGGCATAAACAAACGAAGCTGCACACTTATAACCCAACTGCCTTGCCAACAAGTTAAAAACAAGCATTGGCATAGCCAATAGGTCTCGCTTTTGGGACATTATAAGTGTTTAGCCATGCAACAGTTGATGTTGCACCAAGGATATTGTGCTGCAGAATTAAATACTTATAAGGTCCCAAAGGCGAGACCTATTGGCTATGCCAATGCTTGTTTTATATGCTGGTGAAACCTTATTGCGCACTGGGGTGAAGCTGCATTAATTGGTATACATTGGAAATAGTGTGAGACCACTCAAACAATACATCCAGTAACATCACAGAGTGATTAAAAATGGTAACTTCGAGCTATCTGCTGGCAACACATTTTCAAGAAGTACATCCAAAAGGATGCACATTTTGGTTTCATGTAGTTGAACATATTCACATTCACAGCAGAATGTTGTTCACCGTTTGTAAACCATTTGTAATGACTCAGACTGGGTTTCGCCAGATGATAGTACGGAAAGAAGGGGAGAGGAAGGGAGGAGAGGGAAGAGAGGGCAAGAGATGAAGAGAAGAAGAGGGAGGGCGGGGCAGAGAGACGTACTGAAAAGCAGGAGATGGGGTGAAGAATGAGGTGGATTGAGGGAAGGACAGGCAGAAAGAACTTGATTTTATATAGTGTCTCGGACTATACTGCAGTTGTTTCTAAGCGCTGTAAATAATGGGTGTTACAATTATACAATTAATAGTACTCAAAACAGAGCTTCAGGAGCAGAATGCAGTGGAAGGGATAGGGCACGAGCGTAATTTATAGCAAGAGTAATGTGAGGTAGCGGAAGGGGCTGGGGAGAGGGAGGAAAGAGGAGAAAATGGACAAGAGCAAAACCAGAGGGGAGAGTGACGGGGCTGAGCATGCCAGCAAATGGCGAATGTAGAGTAAAACGATGCGCTATGAAAAGGGAGCTTGGAGAAGACGAGACAGGTGAGAGGACAAGAGCTAATGGGGGCGTGTAGATTAGAGGAGTTGGAAATTATGGGCGCCAACGACCTGGAGAAGCAGGTGCAACTAAGAAAGGAGGACGTGCGGTAAGGTGAAAGGTCAAGATAGAAGGGAAGATAAGAAGGACAAGGTGTAAGACAGAAAGAGAGTCCGAAAAGACGTAACAAAGAATATAGAGAGAGAAGGTGACTCAATGAAGCGTCTGGCGAGGGAAAGTAGAGAAAATAGAGAGAGAAGTTAAACGGGGAAGAAGAAAGGAGGCGACAGTTGAGAGAAAGGGGGAGGGGACAGTCACGGCGGAAAGAATACAGAAAGGAGACAGAACAGGTAGAGGACAGAAGCCACAGGGGAGGGGGTAGAGAAAAGGGAGAGAAGAGAAAAGAGAGAGGAGAAAAGGCATGGGGTGGTATGAAAAAGAGAAAAAAAATGTGTGACATAGAACGATGACACGAGAAGGAACAGCGGAGAAAAAAGCTGGATGATATAAACAAGAGACGCTTTGGGGTCTGAGGAGTGCAGAGGACAGCACACAGACGACACGCAGGTATGTACAGCGGGGACGAGAAACAGACGCGCAATACATATTCAGCGCGAGGGGAGACGGAGGGGGGCGAACGTACAGGCACTCTGGGCGGCGGGAGCATAAGGTGCCGGCTATTGTACAGTCAGACATCTGTTGACATCCAGACGGAGAGTTGAAGGTAAGGAGTGAAAGATGAGGGTGGATGAAAAGGAGAAAGGGCAGATATGAGGGTGAAAAGGATTTTAGGCAAAAGAGAGAAAGAAAAAAATAAAACGCATAGACAGCGGTAGATAGGGAAATGAAGGGAAGCAAAATGAAAGGTGAATGTGGAAGTCATTAGAAAAAGTAGAGAACGATAAAGGAAAATTAATGAAAATGTTTTGGGAGAGAAAAGGCGACGAAGAGACAAAGGTGAAAGCGAGAGTCTAGAAGAAACGAGCAACTGGAGAACCAAATAAAGTAAAATGCAAAAATAACTGAAAAGAGGGAGTTGGGGGAGAATATAAGAAGTAGTAAGTGAGAAGGGGTATGAAGGACCAGGTGGAAAGAAAGGAAACAACCCTCCAAGAAAGCAAGATAAGAAAGAGTAAGGAACACGTAAATGGGAGAACGAGGAAAGAAAATCCGAAGATAAATAAGGATGGAAGAATAAGAAAGAAACAAGAAGAAAAGTGCAGCCGCCATTGTTGCCGATTAGGAGCGGTGTTGAAGATGTGGAAACAGAGTTGGGCGAGTTGCGCGACGGGACGTGTGGGCAAGGAAAGAGGCGCGCGTGCGCGCTTGGGAGAGCAGTCTGCTCTTTTTCAAAGCACATACTCGTGCTTGTGGCGCGCCGCTGCGCACTCCCGCAAGGCGTATGCCGCCACAAGCACGAGTATGTGCTTTGAAAAAGAGCTGCACGACGGCTATAGGTCTCCTATGCAACGCATGCGCGCTGCGTAGGCGAGACCTAATGACTACAAGCCATCAACATGTCCCAGTCTACCAGAAAGTTTCGAAGTGGCTGAGTACATGGATCTTTTTCTATCTGATGCTGCGGTCTGCAAATCTGATTTCACTGAATTTATCATATTGCTTATTCGGTGTGGACCGAAGAATGAAGAAAAGACAGTTCCTACGTGGGCTGGAATTCATGCTCTGATCTCCTAGAATACGTCCCACTGAAGAAGGTTGGATTTTTACCAGTAATACCATCTCCAGTCACAAATTACACAACAGCATACACAGCTCTAACAAATTTCCAAAATGTGCGTGCTCAGCTTGAAGACTAGCCTATCCTGCCATTTTTTTGCGATTAAGGTATTTTCGTATTGTAGCTGACATTTTTATGAGCAATCAAGTAGAATTTGATGATCTTTATCCAATGATGGGTGTTTTCCACCAAACAAAAGTTGCGTTGCGGTTTGCGGGAAGTTATCTCAGTGGATGTGGCATAGAAGATTCACTTATTGAGTCTGAATTCTTTGGAAGCAAAACTGAGCAGTCACTATTGAGCGGAACTCAATTCGTTTGTTCGTCACAAGGTATGCTCATCATATCTGAGGCTATAGAAGCATTGCTTTGGAATGCTGTCTGTAAAAAGAATTACAAATTTGGTTTTGCATATCTTATCTCAGAAGTGAACAAGGCACAGGGTGCACTTCATTCAAAAGACATGATGCAGAGACAGGCAGGCAATGCTCAATACACTCAGTTCAAAATCAGAAAACCAAGTTCGTAGAGTTTGTCAAAGATTGTGAAGAAAAATCAGAACTTTGCAAGTACTGGGGAAATGTTTTACACATGATAACTCTAGAGAAAAACTTGGAACATGCTGATCGGGAAGGTGATTGGGAGCTGCACGTGAAGACTGCGGAGTCACTGATTACGGTGTTTTGCAAATTCGATTGCATAAACTACCTGAGATATGGGTCCTGGTATTTGGAAAGAGTGAAGAAGCTAGAGGTGGAAAAACCATACCTCTTCAGAAAATTCATCCAAAGACATTTTCCGGGTAACAATGGGATTTTTCGGTTTTTGAGGCAAGATGGCGACTGAGTGACATCTCGCCGCGGAGCTCCGCCGCCGGACCCCGAGTTGTATGCCTAAACGCATCTGAGCCACTCCTTTCATAGGTTAAGCCTCGTAATTCACTTGCGGAATAGAAGGCAAGGAAAATCATGAAAAGAAGCACCCGGAATGTCTGGATATATTAAGTTATATCTACTCTGCATGCTTGACTCCGGGAATGCACTCTCACCTCTCTGCAGCCCTGGGGTTCTGTATACGGATCGACCTTCCTGGATCTCCCTTGCCCTGCGTGATCCATTACTAGTGCTGCCTGGAAGGAACACATCGGCGAATTACAGCGGGACGGCTGACAGAAGGAAAATCTTACTGGGAACACGCAGTGTCTACGCGGGAAGTGAATACTATTGGAAGATACTTTGTTGCAGCGGAAAGACCCGACAGAGCCGACAGTTTCGAAATCAAGTAAGAATGGCTGGAAAGGGTACCAAGACTCTGAAGGGGAAAACTGCGCAAATATGTGGCGCCTTAGCGAGTGTACCGCTACAAACTAGTACATTAATTAAAGACACCAGGCAGAAAAAGATGGATACACGAGGTATTAAAAATAAAAGCAGTGACAAGGGAGAGAAGGGAGAGAAGGGAGAGAAGGGAGAAAGTAAAGGGAAAAATGAGGGCGAAAACTGCACTGAGAGCATAGAGAATCCCAAGAGAACATTTGCAAAGACTAACAAAGAGCCGGATTACTCACAGCCTCTAATCACTAGCAGCTTTTGTGTACCAGGATCCAAGACTGTGACAGAATCTACAGTCAGCACAGATGGGGGAGAAGAGAAGAGCGATAGCCTACAGAGCAAACAGAAGGACTTAAAAACGCCCATAGATCTGGTGCATCCAAGTACACCCTATCCCACAACCCAGGCTAATAAAACAATAATGGAGGCGCATTCCACCCCATTATTGCAACATCAATATACAGATGGGGGCTACAACCAGGACAAAGAAGGGAAGAGCAGCAAGTCAGGTAATGATGGTAAAGAAACTGTAGAAGTAATACAAGAAGCAATACAGCTACCTAAAACACCTGACAATCTTGAAAAATTCTACTCATTAACTGATGAGTCAGAAATCTCTGATATAAGCATTTCCCTATCAAGCGAAGAGGACGAGGCAAACTGGCATAGTAGTACAAACACAGACCCACAGAAGAGTAGGAATGGACAAAAGAAATTACGGAAAAAAGAAGTGGGAGCCGCCAAAAAAGACAAGAGATCTCTGATAAAGGTAGCATCGCAGATCTGAGATGGGACTACACGGACACACAATTTGCAATTACTACAGATATAATGGATGCCTCAAGCAGCAATCAAACAATTATCAGTAGTAACTGCACCAATAAAGAGGAGGAGGAAAGGGTAAAGTGCGAGTCTGCTCTTTCAACGGTGCTACATTCTATTAAAAGTTTCCAGGAAGAAGTTAAAGCAGATAACAGGAGATCACGTTTGGCTGCCAAAAAATTACAAGGGGCTGTTAGGAAGGTAGGCAAGACATGTGTAGATATTGCCGATCGGATGGCTTCCGTGGAAGTACGGACCGAGAATCTTGAGAAAGATGTAGCTGTGCTAAAAACCCAAGCAGATGAGCAGGAAAGTACAGTTAAAGATTTCATGTGGAAGATGGAAGCGCAGGAAAATAGACAACGGCGTAATAATCTCCGCTTTTTAGGGATCCCGGAAGGTGTTGAGAAGGACGATCCTAGGGGCTATATGGTCACACTTTTGAAGGGAGCTTTTCCAGAGCTACAATCCTGGGATTGGGATAAGGAAATACAGCGGGCACATAGGTTTCCACTAACTCCTCCTAAACGCTCTTTAGCTACGCCTCAATATCCTCGTGCAATGCTGTTATTCTTTGGGAACTTTCTTCTACATCAAGCTTTGTTTGATCTGGCAAGGCCTACGACAAGAAGAAACTTTGGGGGAATCACTTTTTTTACTAGACCCGACTTTGCACATGCCACAGTCGAACGAAGATGGAGACTCAGACAGCTCTTTGCTCCCTTTCAAGAACTTGGAGCAGATGTGTATCTGCAGAACCCGGCTAGACTAAAAATTGTGCATAAAGGGACCACACGTAGTTTCAACTCAGAGATTCAAGCAAAAGCATATTTAGAGGAACTCACAACGAAACGGGGGAGCAGGGAGTAGGGAGCAGGGACTGGAAAGGGTATAGTCTACGACTTCGATCGCAACTTAGTAAATATTATTTAAATATCACTAAAGTAGTAAGGAGGGCTTAACCTTTATCCTTGGCAATGCTGCATTAATTTTGTTCACATGAATGGGGGGAGGGCGGCGGGGATGCGGGGCTCTGATCCCTCAGATGTCATCTCCCTGGCTTTGGCAAAGCCAGGTAACCTCAGGTGTAGGTGGTGGGTGGGGGGTGGGCAAGGGTGGGGGGCTGAGGGTGGGGGAGGGTAAGGGGGGAGGTTGGTCACAGACATGGGGAAGAATAGATGCAGCACGATTCCAGTTAAAGCATAAAATTTCCGTTATATACAATGAGTGAATTACGTATTGCCTCGGTAAATATTTGTGGCCTTAATGACCCTAAAAAGAGAAGGAACACCGCAATTGGATTACGACTATTAAAAGCAGATGTAATATGTTTACAAGAGACACATATTGAAAACACACAGAGACATTTATTGGGAACACTTGGATATGTGCTGGTGGGGGCTACAAAACAGAATTCCCGCACGCGTGGAGTAGCAATACTGACCTCCAACCACTCTTTACAATTTAGTCGGGTGTCGGCAGATCAGCAGGGGAGGTGGGTAATCACTGAATGTAGCTGGAATAATGGAAACCCAATGACTATTTGCTCCATATATGGGAGCAATGTAGATGACCCAACGGTAATCTATCAAGTTAGCAACGAATTAGCTACCTGGCCATTGCCACTCATACTTTGTGGAGATTTTAATATAAACTTGCCAGCAGATAAAAATTTTAAACAAGATACAGGCTGGGTATATAAGGGACGCAAGCCAAAGGTATTTAGTGCTCTGAAGGCACTATGCCAAGAACACGCACTTACAGATCTTTGGAACTGGCAGGATCCCACCAAATCTGGCTTTACCTATTATTCTTACCCGCATAATAAACATGTCAGAATAGATTATATACTAGCATCACACTCACTTTTACACAATTGCAAAATGGAAAAAAATCCTCGGATTTTAGCAGATCATAACCCATTAATAGTGGAAGTCAAGTGGGGCGGACACAGGGAGAGGACGATTCCTATCTGGACTTTTGAAAGGGCATTATTGTTAGATGAAGAATATTGTGCTTACATGCGAGGGTGGATACCTCAGTTTGTTAGAGAAAATGTAGGAAGTGCAGGAATTGAGGTTGTGTGGGACACGCTTAAAGCAGGTGTGAGGGGGAAACACTTAGGTACTCAATACAGCGGAATAAAAAAAGACAAAAAACATTGAATGACCAACTAGTGAAATTAGCCACTGCAGAAGAAGAATTGATCACAATAGTGCAAAATAGGGGGAATCATGAGGAAGCACAGGCAAAGGTTGCAGTTGCAAAATCAGCTGCAATGGAAACTATAGCAAAAAAAGCCGCCGATAAATTAGCAGTATGGCGAGAGGAAGCCTATGAGTGCAGTGAACAAGTGGGCCACCATCTCGCAATAAGAGCCAGACAAAGGGCAACCCGGAATTTTATTACAGAAATCAGGGATCCTGAGCAAGGGTTAATCTCAGAGTCTGTAGGCATCCGTAAAACATTTTTTTCCTATTATCAAAAACTATATAACGAGGACGCAACACAAAATATGGCGGATATCGCTACATATCTCAATCAGATTCCCACAGAGCAACTCCCAGAGGAGGAACAGCAACAATTAGAAGAACCACCTCAATGGCTAGAGACGCTGTTATGCATTAATAGTCTTCCAAGTGGCAAGGCCACTGGCATGGATGGTATCCCCCTTGAATTTTATCAAAAATTCTCGGAACAATTGAAAGAATGTATGGAGTTGTTGGTTACGCATGTTTTTACAGGGGGCACACCCCCAGATTCTTGGTCGCAGGCGAAAATGATAATTTTTCTTAAAAAAAATAAAAACCCGACAGACCCCGGCTCATATCGCCCCATTACCTTAATTAATGCCGATAGCAAGATCTACTAAAAAATCCTCGCAACAAGAATTGCCTCAGTAATCCATATGGTCATCTCTAACCAACAACATGGGTTTATACCTGGTCGAGGGACGACGGATCATATAAGACGGGTCATTACACTCCTTGATATAAAAAATATCTCAAAGGAGCCAATAGCGTTAATACTTTTGGACGCAGAGAAAGCCTTTGACAGGGTTTCCTGGACTTTTCTATGGGAGACCCTGTCAAGGGTAGGAATCGGCAGTGGATTACTTCAAGCTCTTAAAATGCTTTATCATAAACCCACTGCAAGGGTTTTAGTCAATAGCGAGCTTACAGATTCCTTTCAGGTAACGAGAGGGACAAGGCAGGGATGCCCAAGCTCGCCGCTATTGTTTGCAATATATATCGATCCTTTTTTGCGCCAACTGGAAAGAAATAATATTATCAGACCCATTATAACTCATGGATGGGAAACTAAAGTTTTGGCGTATGCAGATGACATTGCCTTAGTGACTCCCTGTCTTGAAATGGCCCTACGGGAAATTGAGGTAGAAGCAGCAAAGTTTGGCAAAATCTCTGGGTATTCACTTAATCGTAGCAAAACCCAAATTATTTGTAACGAAAATTTAACCTATATAGATGAGCGGATAGTACAGAAAGCTACATATTTGGGCATAGACATTACAGCAAATATAGACTACATTGTTAAGGAAAATATTGAACCATTAGTGTTAAAAATCAAGCCCGAACTAATCAGATTACATAACCTACACTTATCCATTATTGGTAGATGCAATATTATCAAAATGCTGTTTTTTCCTAAATTTTTGTATCTTCTGCGCGCAATCCCCTTAGAATTTAACAATGAGTACTTAAAAAGATTGACGACTTGTTTTCAAGGTTTATCTGGGGGTATGCGAAGCCTAGAAGAGCATTTAAATTTCTTACATTACCCAAGGAGAGGGGCGGATTCGCCTTGCCAAATATTAGGCTATATTATTGGACTACCACAATATTGTATAACCTAGCCCTTATTCAGGATAAACCAAATGAAGAAAAGGCGAGAGAGACACCGACACCACTTGAATTAGCTATGGGGGCAGAAGTTTGGGGATGGGTTTGGCGACATCTGAACGATAATCATTATAAGAAAGTTCGGTTCAAGACATTGCAAGTGGGATATAGGGTTATGAAGGCTGTACAGAAGCTTATTGGTTGGGGACGCTTGAATTTTTATACACCATTATATAATAATCCAATTCTTCCGACAATTTTTAAAGGTTCTATTATAAAAAGATGGAGGGAAGCCGGCCTGACTAAATTAGGTGACTTTTACTTTATATCAGGGATAGCTTCATTTGAGAATCTTAGAGAAAGGTATGGGCTAGATAGAAGAGACTTCTATAAATTTTTACAGGTACGGGATTTTCTGATCAAAAAAGGGGTGGCCCGATAGGGTTTACTAATAGCGAGATTATAGATAAGCTTATAAGGAATAGAGATTTGACAATAGGGATGGTCTATAATCTCTTTAACACAGCAATGCAAGACGACATGGCAAGCCATGCTTTAAAATGGAATGTGGAAGCTGGCACCTCCGAAAATATGTTTTTTCATTCCTTAAAGCTAGCGCAGAATGTTTTAATACTAGCACGATTACAGGCGCAATACTATAAATCTTGCTTCTCGCTATATTACACCCCAAAGAAAATCTCTAAATGGGCAGTGGGGAAAGGGACCTGTTGTCCACGATGTGCTTTACACCAAGCTGATCTTAGCCATCTCTTTGCAACCTGTGGCGCGTTGGACAGCCTAAAACGAGATATCACCAGCTTCTTTATTGAAGCCTTAGGGATACCCTGCTCTCTTACCCCGACGCTAATTGGATTGGGGGTAGATCAGGGGCTACAGGGAAAACCTGGTGAAAAATTACTTTTTATAGGCATGGCTATCCTGCGTCTATGTTTAGCATCAGCCTGGCTGGATCCAAACCCGCCAGGGTTTCACCAATGGCTTGCACGATTTCTAGCAAATTATAACCTGGAAAAGGCTGTTTACGCAAAAAGGGGAATACGTTCACACTCCAAAGGCCAAGAAATCTGGGCCCCTGTGGCTTGCTGGTTGAGCAGGAACGAATAGATGAACATGTAATTTGTATATAAACTACATTAACTGGTAAAATATTAGTTGATGACCAAACCCCAAGTGGGAGAGGGGGCGGTGGATGGGAGTTTAGGGGAGGGAAAGGGGGAAAAAAAAAAAAAGTATATATATATATATATACATTAATGCACTCTATTGTCTGCATGTTTTGATGGCACTTATGATATCCAATATGTATCAGGCATAATGTACGACATAAACTAAAATGTATTGGATTTTGTTTTTCTCTTTTGGTGGTGCACTAACAATAATAAAAATATTTAAAAAAAATTAAAAAAAGGAAATTGTAACAATGGACATACAAAATGAAAAAGCCCATTTTGCATCGGCCTGAAACCCTGGGCTGACTATTTGCAATCCCAAGCACAGACATTATCCCAACCATAAGCGCTCTGTGCCCTTAGATTATACTTGGAACCTTGTTAGATGTATCCACCAGTGTAAAAACAAAACAAAAAAAAAAAAACAAAGACATTTTCCGGTGAAACACAGAGAGGGAAGGTTCAATGATGTGGCTCCAGGTATGAAACTGGAACAGAAGATCCAGAGATCACAGAAAAGTTCCAAGGGAATTGTTGGTCAGACATGTAAAAGTGAATATGTTGCTCAGTGGCAGCTAGTTTACCATGAAGTCCTTTCTATTTGAAATATTTTCAGAGAGATGACAAATTCAAAATTAATGGACCATTGTGAAACGGTTCCTCACCACGAACTTGTGGGAAAGAGAGGGGAACTTTTTAATAAACATGTTGACAGCCTTCTTCATTTCATGCAGCAGCAAGGAAACCCCCTTGAAAGGACTGAGCCTGTGCGACTACACAACTTTGTGACCAAACAATATGTGGATAACGATATAAAGACACGTCTACTAGATGTCCTGGAACATAGGATCGAAACTATACGCAGAACTGAAGCAGGAGAGATTTATATTGAAAGAGAAAAAGCTGTTTGACATAATCACTAAAGCTAAACTTCCACGCATAAATTGGCATAGTAAGAGTTTTGTCCAAACAGCCACTACAAAACAGGTTATAAAAAAACAACTTTTGCAAGCACATAGAGAGATGGATGTAGCAAAAGAAAGGAGTGAATTTATCAAGGACATTCTCTTGCATGATCTTCTTCTAACAAGCGCACTATTTGATGGAGATGCTGCAACCAAACCAGTGAAGCACAAACTTGTACAAGAGCTCGAAAAAAAAACTTTCACCTGAAGAATTTCAATTCAAAAAGGTGTCCTCATTGAAAACTGCTGTTGTTGTGGACTATATGTCACAATTGCGAATGGTTAAGATTGCATCCATGAAAAATTTCAGAGAGGTCGTTCAGACTTCTACAGATATCAAAGTCAGTGTGCACCGTGCAAGAACTGCACATTGTCTTTGACAGTTATCTTGAACTATCTGTCAAAGAATGTGAGAAAATCAGACGAATGTCAACAAGTGGAACAAATGACCTTGCCTGCATCAAGAATTCGACACCTATAACTGTGCAACTTGATAAATTCTGGTCATCAACATCGAACAACATATACTTGGAGATGCTAACTCATCAAAGCCTTGCTGATGCTTCAGTGAACACTGAATTTACAATGATTGCAAGTGGAATGATTGTGAATGAGGAGTTGGCTCCTGCAGAGATATATTATCAAAAGGTACGGGCCATATTGTTCAAGAACTTAATAGTAAATTGGAGGAAGCTGATTTTTGTGTTGTGCCAAATTTTGAGTGGGCTGTTCGAAATGGTTCCAATGGAGTCGTTGTACTGTCAAATGGCACAGATGTTATTATTGTACTACTTAGATTTGTTGCATTGGTCATAAGGCAAGGATTTCCAGAGTTATGGAACAGGCGAGAGAAGACACTTAATCCCACTTCATACTCTGTACAAGAAATTTGACCCAATGATGCCCAGTGTTCTTCTCACAGCATATATTCCTACGGGTGATGACACTATGAGCAAATTGGAACAAAGCTTGGAGCTTTAACTGCTGAACCTGTGAAGTTTCTAAAAGGATTTGCTGGGACAGAAGAAGAATGCGACTTTAAAGACGGCGAAAAATACCTTGGTTGTGTGTGAAAAACGAGTTATGACTGTCACACATTTGACGATATTTGGTACAATGAGTTCAAGAGATCAGTCCCTCTAAGTGATCTTCCACCGAAGTCATATTCTGTGCGAGGACATAATAAAGGAGCATTCTACTTGATCAGGGGACGTGTAAATGTTTTGGATCATGCATATTTAGAGAAAGATCCATGTGAATTTGGTTGGGAAGATATTGATGGGATTATAAAACTTACGAAATTTCTAATTCCTCTACCCACAGAACATACATGCACTTGCAAAACCTGTACTACAAAAAGCTGTCCCTGTTGATATGCTCGTCTCAAATGTTAAACATTCTGCAAATATACCACGAGTGAATGCCGAAACAAATAAATAAAGTGAACTATGAAAATGTGTCTAAAACAGGAGTGATAAACATGATTTTCTTTTTTAAATTCAGATCATAAACATTGCTTGGTGAATACATGAAAGGATTAAAAAACATTATTATTTGTTTCATTTCTATATATGTCTTTTCTTCCTCTAATGTAGCCGCCATTTTGGAAAATGCACAAAGGGTTGCTCTGAGGAGTTATTTTCTGTCTCTGTAACACTACTTGACCCCCAAAACCTATGTTTTGACATCAAATGAAGTATATGGGTCTCATGGTTCCTAAAATATTACATAATCACTGCAACACATCTGCCAATTTTTAAAAATGTCATCCAGAAAAATTCGGCCTGGATCAGCAATGTCTACCCAAGCTAAATTACTTCTCTAATGATCCAAAAACACAAATCAAAAATGAAAACCTCTGGACAATAATTTTTTTATTGGAATTATATCAGGGGGTCGGGATTATAGCAGCTTCCACCCTTGGCCACTCGTCACTGACATCCATGGGAGAGATGAACCCATGGTGATGTTTCATAACAATGCTCTCGAGTAAAGGTAACCCTTGCCTTAAAGCATCATGCACGCCATGTATTTCAATCTCAGAAAAGGCACACTGTATTACACAAGGGCAGAGACATCACCCATGCTCGCACGCCATCAATTACTCGGAGAAGGTACAAGAACTCCCCCAGGGGATGTCACTCACCTGAGCAGAGTATGAAACTGAACCCAGACACAAACCTGTTTGTCAGGCACAGAACGCACGATTGTGGCCAGCTTCCAAGTGTGAATTCACCAGAGGCCAAGCAGATGACATATAAAACGCAGCAGCAGGAGGGTGGGGGTATTTTCAGATTAGGGCGGCGGGGTATTCTCAGGATAAGGTGGTGTGGTATTACCAGACTAAGCTTCTGAGGTATTCTCAAAATCAGGTGGCGGGGTACTCTCGGGACAAGCTGGTATGCTATTTTCAGCATGAGGCACTGTCTATTCTCATGAGGAGGTAATGAGGTATTTCCAGATATGGTGGTGGGGTACGCTAAGGACTACCCGGTTCGGTATTACCAGAATAGGGTAATGTGCTAGTCTCAGGATAGGGTGGTGGGGTACTCTCAGCACAAACTGTTATGGTATTACTAGAATAAGGTACTGAGGTACTCTCAATAGATGGTAGTGTGGTACTCTCAGGACAAGCTGGTACGGTATTACCAGAATAGGGTAATGAGGCAGTCTCAGGATAGGTTGGCAGGGTTTTCCCAGCACAAGCTGCTATGGTATTACCAGACTAAACTAGTGAGGTATTCTCAGAATAAGGTGGCGGGGTACTCTCGAGTCAAGCTGGTATGCTGTTTTCAGCATGAGGTACTCTGTTCTCATGAGGAGGTATTGAGGTATTCTCTCTCTGGCAGACAGTAGGTTTTTCTTATGATAGGGTGGCAGAGTATTCTCTGGATAGGGTGGTGGTACACTACAAGTAATGATGTACTTCTAGGATATGGTAGTTGACTAATCTCAGTTCAAGCTAGTATGGCATTACCAGAATAGGATGATGCGGTAGCCTCATGATAGGGTGGAGGGGTACTCTCCGCACAAGCTGGTATGGTATTACCAGAATAGGGTAATGAGATATTCCCAGGATCGAGTGGTAGGGGACTCTCCGCACAAGCTGGTATGATATTACCAGAATAGGGTAATGAGATATTCCCAGGATATGGTGGGCCTGGGATACTCTCAGCACAAGCTGGTATGGTATTACCAGAATAGGGTAATGAGATATTCCCAGGATAGGGTGGTGGGGTACTCTCAGCACAAGCTGGTATGGTATTACCAAGATAGGGTAATGAGGTATTCTCAGTATAGGGTAGTGGGGTACTCTCAGCACAAGCTGGTATGGTATTACCAGAATAGGGTAATGAGATATTCCCAGGATAGGGTGGTGGGGTACTCTCAGCACAAGCTGGTATGGTATTACCAAGATAGGGTAATGAGGTATTCTCAGGATAGGGTGGTGGGGTACTCTCAGCACAAGCTGGTATGGTATTACCAGAATAGGGTAATGAGATATTCTCAGGATAGGGTGGTGGGGTACTCTCAGCACAAGCTGGTATGGTATTACCAGAATAGGGTAATGAGATATTCTCAGGATAGGGTGGTGGGGTACTCTCCGCACAAGCTGGTATGGTATTACCAGAATAGGGTAATTAGATATTCTCAGGATAGGGTGGTGGGGTACTCTCCGCACAAGCTGGTATGTTATTACCAGAAGAGGGTGATGAGGTATTCTCAGGATAGGGTGGTGGGGTACTCTTAGCACAAGCTGGTATGTTATTGCCAGAATAGGGTAATGAGATATTCTCAGGATAGGGTGGTGGGGTACTCTCAGCACAAGCTGGTATGGTATTACCAGAATAGGGTAATGAGATATTCCCAGGATAGGGTGGTGGGGTACTCTCAGCACAAGCTGGTATGGTATTACCAGAATAGGGTAATGAGATATTCCCAGGATAGGGTGGTAGGGTACTCGCCGCACAAGCTGGTATGGTATTACCAGAATAGGGTAATGAGATATTCCCAGGATATGGTGGGCCTGGGATACTCTCAGCACAAGCTCGTATGGTATTACCAGAATAGGGTAATGAGATATTCCCAGGATAGGGTGGTGGGGTACTCTCAGCACAAGCTGGTATGGTATTACCAAGATAGGGTAATGAGGTATTCTCAGGATAGGGTGGTGGGGTACTCTCAGCACAAGCTGGTATGGTATTACCAGAATAGGGTAATGAGATATTCCCAGGATAGGGTGGTGGGGTACTCTCAGCACAAGCTGGTATGGTATTACCAGAATAGGGTAATGAGATATTCCCAGGATAGGGTGGTAGGGTACTCGCCGCACAAGCTGGTATGGTATTACCAGAATAGGGTAATGAGATATTCCCAGGATGTGGTGGGCCTGGGATACTCTCAGCACAAGCTGGTATGGTATTACCAGAATAGGGTAATGAGATATTCCCAGGATAGGGTGGTGGGGTACTCTCAGCACAAGCTGGTATGGTATTACCAGAATAGGGTAATGAGATATTCCCAGGATAGGGTGGTGGGGTACTCTCAGCACAAGCTGTTATGGTATTACCAAGATAGGATAATGAGGTATTCTCAGGATAGGGTGGTGGGGTACTCTCAGCACAAGCTGGTATGGTATTACCAAGATAGGGTAATGAGGTATTCTCAGGATAGGGTGTTGGGGTACTCTCAGCACAAGCTGGTATGGTATTACCAGAATAGGGTAATGAGATATTCTCAGGATAGGGTGGTGGGGTACTCTCAGCACAAGCTGGTATGGTATTACCAGAATAGGGTAATGAGATATTCTCAGGATAGGGTGGTGGGGTACTCTCAGCACAAGCTGGTATGGTATTACCAGAATAGGGTAATGAGATATTCTCAGGATAGGGTGGTGGGGTACTCTCCACCCAAGCTGGTATGTTATTACCAGAAGAGGGTAATGAGGTATTCTCAGGATAGGGTGGTGGGGTACTCTCAGCACAAGCTGGTATGGTATTACCAGAATAGGGTAATGAGATATTCCCAGGATAGGGTGGTGGGGTACTCTCAGCACATGCTGGTATGGTATTACCAGAATAGGGTAATGAGATATTCCCAGGATAGGGTGGTAGGGTACTCTCCACACAAGCTGGTATGGTATTACCAGAAGAGGGTAATGAGGTGTTCTCAGGATAGGATGGTGGGGTACTCTCAGCACAAGCTGGTATGGTAGTGCCAGAATAGGGTAATGAGGTGTTCTCAGGATAGGGTGGTGGGGTACTCTCAGCACAAGCTGGTATGGTAGTGCCAGAATAGGGTAATGAGGTATTCTCAGGATAGGGTGGTGGGGTACTCTCAGCACAAGCTGGTATGGTATTACCAGAATAGGGTAATGAGATGTTCCCAGGATAGGGTGGTAGGATACTCTCCGCACAAGCTGGTATGGTAGTACCAGAAGAGGGTAATGAGGTATCTCAGGATATGGTGGTCCTGGGGTATTCTGAAGACAGGGCATGGTCTGTTCTCAGGGTAGGATGGTGAGGTATTCTCAGGTCAGATTTGAGGGTGTTTTCATGATAGAGCAGTGGGATGTTCTCCTTTTAGGGCAGTAGGGCATTCTTGTGAAAGAGTGATGGGGTACTTTTATGATAGGTCATGAGGTATTCTGAGGATGCGCATTAAGGTATTCCTGGCTCCCATTTGTTGGGCATTCTCAGGGTGTTTTCAGAAGAGAGGGGTAGGATGTTCTTGTGGTAGGCAGGGGGTATTCTCGGGAAAGGACAGTGAGACACTCTTGTATCTGGTTTCAGTGGGAGTCTCAGGATAGGGCAGTGGGGTCCTCTAAAATAAAATTTGTGAGGTGTTTTCAGGACAGTGGGGGTTCCTGTAGTAGGGCATGGGTATTCTACGAATTGGGCAGTGATGTATGTTCTCAGGACAAGGCAGTGGGGTTCTTTAGAGTCGTATTTGTGAGGTGTTTTCAGGATAGGGCAGTGGGGAATTCTTGCCGTAGGGCATGGGGTATTCTAAGGATAGGGCAGTGAGATATGTTCTCAGGATAGGGCAGTGGGGTGTTCTAGAGTCATATGTGGGAAGTTTATCAGTTTAGGGCTGTGGGGATAGTGCAGCACTTTGACGCCCTTGGGCATTTGTTTGCGCCTTATAAGTTGATCATTCATTCATTCATTCATTGGGGATTCTTGTCATAGGGTGGTGGGGCAGTTCTCGGGATAGAGTCAGTGGGTTATTCTTAGGATAGTGAGTGAGGTATTCTCAGGATACCCGTATGGGGGCTGCGATAGTGTCAGGATAGGAATGTGAGGCATAATCTTGAAAGAAATGCATGGAAAAGGTCTCTTTACTATTCTCACAACAGTGGTATTCACTCGATGATGATCTGTAGGGCACCAGGTACCTCAGACAAACATTACTAAAAGCCTGCCAAGCCAGGCCCTCGCTGAACTGTAACACAAGCAACCCAGGGCCGGTTTTGCCCTAGTTAGGGCTCATCAGCCAGGTATGGCTGGCTTGGTTCCAGTGACAGAGTGTGCATTGGGCCCACGTCTGGGCATACCAGTCCCACTTGGGGCAACACATTAAAGTTGCAGAATGCAGTGAGACAAGTTGCTCTGCCTGTCCTGTGCCTGTACAGGAAGCAACAGGTGGCAAGACAAGTGCACTGCCTGTTTTCTGCCTATGTGGACTGCCAGCAGTCAGCGAGATGACGGCAGTGCTTAACTTGAGCCGGTGATTTCCAGTGCTGGGCACCGGCACTTAATCGTCAACACTGGCACTTATGACAGTCTGCCACATGGTGGTGCTGGTTCTCTACCTCTGAGATGAGAACAACAACAGTTGTTTATTAATTTAATATACATTAAAAGTGACTAATGTCTGACGCCCCAGCTATTCTTATAGCTTTTAGGGCTGGAATAGGCTGAATTGCCACACCTGTATGAGTGTGATAGTAGTTGTATTGGTACAGTCTTTGGCAACGCTGGCAGGGGCGATGGGTTACGCAAGCTTCAATGGCCTTCTGATGAAGGCCCTGGCACTTAAGTTTTTTTTACAAATTAAGCACTGGCGTGGCACTCCCTAACTCTCAGGTCTACAGAGATTCAAAGAAGCCGGGAAACGTCACACCAATTTTAGGTGGTTGTCTGATTCATCCCTTCGTGATGCTCAGCAGAGAGGACCTGGGCTGTATTGAAAACAGTACCATAGACTGTACAGAGTGCATCCACTGTCTAATTCTTCAGAACCAGTTTAGGCTGGTTCTTTTTCTAGGTACAGCTTTAATATGCAAATGATCGTCCTCACAGCAAATGACACCGGGCTTGGCTCCAAGCAGGAGTGCTCTGCACGCGGCTGTCATCAGCCTTCTTGCAGCAGCAACTGGGGAAAGACTAAAGGGCAAGCCCGGCTTTAAAACTTCTTCACCTTGAACTACAGAAACTACAGTCCCACCTGCACCCCACCATCCACCAAATGGTGTGGCTCAAGAAGAACTGTAATCTTGGGCTCCGGAGTAGTGAGCGCTTCAATGCCTCACCAGGGGTAGTAAGCTCAAAATAAATAAAAGTTACAATTACAACTAATCGCAGCTCCTTGCTAACAAAGTCTTCATGGAATTTCTAAGGTTGGCCCTGTCTCTATCCTCCTCACTGCAGCATCTGGGTCTCTGCCCTCCAGCCACAGGAATGCAGGCAATACATGAACCTGGATACCCTACCCAGTGATTAGCCGCGCTTTATAAATCCGGATTGATTGATTGACGTGCACCTCGTGGGGAGGCTAGCCTCCAAGATTTGCTTTTCGATGTTTGCGTTATTTACTCCATTATTTGACCCCTGATGTTGCTATATTCATGATGTTACGGTTTCCTTAGTGCGGAGTCTAAGTCTCCTGATATTTCCCTATGGGTGTCCAACCATTGTTTACGTTTCCGGCCCCATAGCGGTTCACCTGTCCTTGGTGGAGCAGTGGTCTAGCGGTAGCGTTTCAGCTAACAGACAGCGTGCCTGATTCTAGTGCCTAACGAAAATGCATAATATAGCACTATCCCACATGCAAATAATGCTGTTTCTTCTATCGTTTTGCATCCTCCAATCGCAAGCTATCTCAAAAATCCTCATCTATATTAAAACACTTCATGAAAACTTGGCCTTGGCTTAAAACTTCCCAATGTTGTTTCTCCTTTTTTGTTTCAAATGACTCTCTCCTTACTTTCCATCCTCTGCATTTCTTATATCTCTGGACACAAACCTCTGTAAGTCAGAGGCATCTTTGCCTTAATCACTTTCATTATAGTTCTGCAAATTGCCCACATTACATTTCAAAGATCTCAACCCCTCCTTCCTTGAAAGCTGCATCTCTGCAACCTAAGCACACCCTCTAGCTCATCTGTTAACCCCACAAACCCACGAACCATAATACCCCCAACTAAGGATCACACCTAACTCCTAGTAATGTAATATTCCATGAAGAAACTGAAGTAAATCCATGGAATGGAATGGTAGCACAAGTCTAATCCTAGTGACCAGCATTAACCACTGGATTAACCACTAGCCTGGGGTCCAGGAGCAGCACGTCTACACCTCATTATTATTAGGTTCTATATAAATGCAATTACAATGCAGTGCAGAGGAGGCATCCTTTTGTAATTGGCTCCTCTGATAGGCCCTGCAAGCTCTGCCCCTCACTGCTTTCTTAAAGTGACACAGTAGAACTTAGATACATCATAAAATGTTCTGGATCTGCCCCAAACCACACCTGACCCTTTCCACGAGACCCTGTGCTGCTCTGGTCTCGACACTGCACTATGATTGGAGAAATTCATATTGAAACAATTATGTTCAACATTTTGTTAAGCACAGTGATGGGCAATGGGGCTTTTTTGTTTCCAGATGCCAGAGACCTCACCACTGATGGAGAGCTCAAACTGTACGTATAGCTAAACAATGGGGCGGGGGAGGGGAGAAGGTTTGTTTCCTTTTGTTTCTTGGTATGTTTGTTATAATATCACAGTACATGCTCTTTGAAGTGGGGAACTTGTGTTCAGACTCTGTTTAAAGGTTCTGGCTCGGTCTGAAGACAAGTAACACTTCTCTGGTCCAGTAGACTAAAGTCTGGCATACGTGTGATACTTTGCTGGACACAGCCAGGCTTCTGTTTTGTGCTGACCATCACAGAGACCTTTTGATTCACTAAATTTATGATAGGTACATAGTGTACTCATCATAGAGGCCTTCAGCTAGCCCTGTGCATCCATTGGTCTGCTGCTGTGTCATTCACATTTTTCTTCCATCCACTACAGCATACAGCATGGCGGCGCGGTCAGCCCACTTCAGTCATTGGCTAGCTTCACTGGGAGTGACAGCATTCTTCCCTTTCACAAGAAGCACCTCCACACACAAGGTAGTTCCCTTAAATGTGAGGAACTGCTATGGTAACGGGTGATTTCTGAACTAAAAGAACATTTTAGCTTTAGCCAATTTATTTTTTAGATTGATGAGGGCCATATTCGTGAGATTCCCCAACAAAGGTTTGCAAAAACCATGACAAAACCTTGAAAAAGCCAAAAGAACCAGACTTTGACAATGCTTGTTACACATGCTAACACTATCAGGACAAAGGTTTGACTTCATTAGTACCAGTTCCATATCCAAATACAGCTTTAAGTACCTGAAAGGTGACCAGCCAACCTTGGAGAAGGACTTGTCACTGCGTGGCACCATGTGGTCTAGAGTGATTAGTAAATTTAGATCCATTAAAGCTACAAACATTTTTTGTTACAATGAGCAGATTATGTGGTAGATAACGGCTTATGTGGCAAATGCTTCAAAATCATAATTATGCGGAAAACGCTGTGTCTGCAGAATCATATAATCCCAGTATGATACAAGGGAAGACGAGTATTCAACTCTCCTAGAATGATGTCTACTTTTGGTGCCACTTTAATGATCGCCACAGCCAACAGCTTCCTGCAGAGAGGGTTTATGGGAAGGCCAAGGTGCGGGAGCTCTTCCTCTCTCTCCTACGTCACAGTGAGGGGGAAGAACCTCCTATGAGGCATGAGAGAAGGAATCCTATGGTGGGCTTGGCCACCCGCTCTCTACTGACCCACGGTGCCACCCTGCTGCAGAGGGCTAAGCTCTGCATACGATCTATACCTGTGCATAGGGGCTGCTCTGACCATATATGGCCTATAACTCCCTATATGAGGCTGGCCTGACTGCAAGGGTCTTTATGGGATGACACCGAGAACACAGATTATACGTACGTATATGGGTTACACAGACCATAAAAGGGAGGGCTTGGGTATATGATGCTAGAGTGTGTAGCTCACATACAGGGGTGCACTACAAACCTCTCTTTGTAGGTCCCCACTGAACATACACAATACAATATATAGACACAGACCATAAAAGGGAGGGCTTGGGTATATGATGCTAGAGTGTGTAGCTCACATATAGGGGTGCACTACAAGCCTCTCTTTGTAGGTCTCCACTGAACATACACAATACAATATATAGAAGGGTCAGCCCAATAACCCTGGGACCTGGGCAAGACAATTAATAATGTAAAACACTGGTCCCTTTGGGGGAAGTGTAAGCCTCAACCTCCTCTGCAACTGTACTCAACCATCAGACTGCTTTGAACAAGAATGGGTGTAAACTCCACATCAGCCACGAGCCTTGTACATATGTTTTGTATTTAGCACTTGTGCACTTTAGTTCACATACTTTAATCCCACTGCGCCGGTTCTCTTGGCGCACCTCACTGCGACGCAATGTGTTCTTAAAGATGTTTTTCTTCGTCTTTTTCTTATCTGATAGGATTCTTCTTCAAACCAATCTAATGATGGTTTTGTACAGTTACCGATGACGTTGAGGCTCACACTTCCCCAAAGGGACCAGTGTTTGACTTTATCCACTGGACATACAAGCATAAACCTAGCCATGAAAGGGTACATGGGAAGTGACATTGTGTTCCACCTCACTTCCTGTGTGTGCAGTAATGGTCTCAAAGCAGGATGCTCCTCCTAGTACCATGGAACACCAGGCCATGGCACAACCTGTAAGCCTGCAGAGATGGGCCGGAGGGGTCTGGTTAGGCCTACGGGTGGAGAAGCGCAGCACAGAGGCACCGCAGTGCCATATTCTCTACTAACCACAACCAAACACATTGCCTCCACCTTGTGTTAAACTTTTAAGGAACTGCATACTCCATAATATCCCTCTCAATAAGAACAGAGACAGACTCAAGATTCAACACCTCTTCATTGGTTACAGTCAAGTGGCTGCAAACAGCTGTCACATAGGAGCACACGACATGTGGTGAGAGCATCCTCGGGCTTCTAGTCACAGCCTGGATCACACAGGATCTAGATGTGGTGGGAGCATCCTAGAGCTTCTAGTCGCAGCCTGGATCACACAGTATCTAGATGTGGTGGGAGCATCCTCAAGCTTCTAGTCGCAGCCTGGATCACACAGGATCTAGATGCGGTGGGAGCATCCTCGAGCTTCTAGTCGCAGCCTGGATCACCCAGGATCTAGATGCGGTGGGAGCATCCTCGAGCTTCTAGTCCCAGCCTGGATCACACAGGATCTAGATGTGGTGGGAGCATCCTCGAGCTTCTCGTCCCAGCCTGGATCACACAGGATCTAGATTTGGTGGGAGCATCCTCGAGCTTCTAGTCGCAGCCTGGATCACACAGGATCTAGATGTGGTGGGAGCATCCTAGAGCTTCTAGTCGCAGCCTGGATCACACAGGATCTAGATGTGGTGGTAGCATCCTCGAGATTCTCGTTGCAACCTGGATCACACAGGATCTAGATGCGGTGGGAGCATCCTCGAGCTTCTAGTCACAGCCTGGATCACACAGGATCTAGATGTGGTGGGAGCATCCTCAAGCTTCCAGTCGTAGCCTGGATATCACAGGATCTAGATGTGGTGGGAGCATCCTCGAGCTTCTAGTCCCAGCCTGGATCACACAGGATCTAGATGTGGTGGCAGCATCCTCGAGATTCTCGTTGCAGCCTGGATCACACAGGATCTAGATGCGGTGGGAGCATCCTCGAGCTTCTAGTCGCAGCCTGGATCACACAGGATCTAGATGTGGTGAAGGCATCCTCGAGCTTCTAGTCCCAGCCTGGATCACACAGGATCTAGATGTGGTGGGAGCATCCTCGAGCTTCTCGTCACAGCCTGGATCACACAGGATCTAGATGTGGTGGGAGCATCCTCAAGCTTCTAGTCCCAGCCTGGATCACACAGGATCTAGATGTGGTGGGAGCATCCTCAAGCTTCCAGTCGCAGCCTGGATATCACAGGATCTAGATGTGGTGGGAGTATCCTAGAGCTTCTAGTCGCAGCCTGGATCACACAGGATCTAGATGTGGTGGTAGCATCCTCGAGATTCTCGTTGCAGCCTGGATCACACAGGATCTAGATGTGGTGGGAGCATCCTCGAGCTTCTCGTCCCAGGCTGGATCACACAGGATCTAGATGTGGTGGGAGCATCCTCGAGCTTCTCGTCGCAGCCTGGATCACACAGGATCTAGATGTGGTGGGAGCATCCTCGAGCTTCTAGTCACAGCCTGAATCACACAGGATCTGGATGTGGTGAGAGCATCCTCAAGCTTCTCGTCGCAGCCTGAATCACACAGGATCTAGATGTGGTGAAGGCATCCTTGAGCTTCTAGTCGCAGCCTGGATCACACAGGATCTAGATGTGGTGGGAGTATCCTCGAGATTCTCGTCGCAGCCTGGATCACACAGGATCTAGATGTGGTGGGAGCATCCTCGAGCTTCTCGTCCCAGCCTGGAACACACAGGATCTAGATGTGGTGGGAGCCTCCTCGAGCTTCTAGTCGCAGCCTGGCTCACACAGGATCTAGATGAGTTGGGAGCATCCTCGAGCTTTTAGTCGCAGCCTGGATCACACAGGATCTAGATGTGGTGGGAGCATCCTCGAGATTCTCATCGCAGCCTGGATCACACAGGATCTAGATGTGGTGGGAGCATCCTCAAGCTTCTCGTCCCAGCCTGGATCACACAGGATCTAGATGTGGTGGGAGCATCCTCGAGCTTCTCGTTGCAGCCTGGATCACACAGGATCTAGATGTGGTGGGAGCATCCTCGAGCTTCTAGTCTCAGCCTAGATCACACAGGATCTAGGGGGCCGATTCACAGAACTAATCTGAGACAAAATCCTAACTTTAAGACTTTTGGTATTCACAAAGGCATTTAGTAGTAGTAAAGTTAGGAGTCCTAACTTTACTACTACTAAATGCCTTCTGTGAATACCAAAAGTAGTAAGTTTAGGATTTTATTTCAGTTTAGTAGTAGTAAAGTTAGGAGTCCTAACTTTACTACTACTAAATGCCTTCTGTGAATACCAAAAGTAGTAAGTTTCGGATTTTATCTCAGATTAGTTCTGTGAATCGGCCCCTAGATGTGGTGAGAGCATTCTCGAGCTTCTTGTCGCAGCCTGGATCACACAGGATCTAGATGTGGTGGGAGCATCCTCGAGCTTCTAGTCGCAGCCTGGATCACACAGGATCTAGATGTGGTGGGAGCATCCTCGAGATTCTCGTCGCAACCTTGATCACACAGGATCTAGATGTGGTGGGAGCATCCTCGAGATTCTCGTCCCAGCCTGTAACACACAGGATCTAGATGTGGTGGGAGCTTCCTCGAGCTTCTAGTCGCAGCCTGGATCACACAGGATCTAGATGAGGTGGGAGCATCCTCAAGCTTTTAGTCGCAGCCTGGATCACACAGGATCTAGATGTGGTGGGAGCATCCTAGAGCTTCTCTTCGCAGCCTGGATCACACAGGATCTAGATGTGGTGGGAGCATCCTAGAGCTTCTAGCCGCAGCCTGGATCACACAGGATCTAGATGTGGTGGGAGCATGCTCGAGCTTCTAGTCGCAGCGTGGATCACACAGGATCTAGATGCGGTGGGAGCATCCTCGAGCTTCTAGTCGCACCCTGGATCACACAGGATCTAGATGCAGTGGGAGCATCCTCGAGCTTCTAGTCGCAGCCTGGATCACACAGGATCTAGATGCGGTGGGAGCATCCTCGAGCTTCTAGTCACAGCCTGGATCACACAGGATCTAGATGTGGTGGGAGCATCCTCGAGCTTCTCTTCGCAGCCTGGATCACACAGGATCTAGATGAGGTGGGAGCATCCTCGAGCTTTTAGTCGCAGCCTGGATCACACAGGATCTAGATGTGGTGGGAGCATCCTCGAGCTTCTAGTCGCAGCCTGGATCACACAGGATCTAGATGCGGTGGGAGCATCCTCGAGCTTCTAGTCGCAGCCTGGATCACACAGGATCTAGATGTGGTGGGAGCATCCTCGAGCTTCTAGTCGCAGCCTGGATCACACAGGATCTAGTTGCGGTGGGATCATCCTTGAGCTTCTCGTCCCAGCCTGGATCACACAGGATCTAGATGCGGTGGGAGCATCCTAGAGTATCTCGTCCCAGCCCGGATCACACAGGATCTAGATGTGGTGGGAGCAGCCTCGAGCTTCTAGTCGCAGCCTGGATCACACAGGATCTAGAGGCACCTATGCATGGTGAATGGATCACTTAGCAGGATTAGGGCAACGTCTGGCTTCCCTAGGTTGTTCTTCACTTCTGGACCCAACAACATCCCCACACTAAGAGTTCCACCACTGGCCAAGGGGACGTCAAGGGCATTCTCAGGAGTAGACACTATGGGGCCTGGGAGTCTAAGGCATGTGCTTGACGTTCAATTCTCTTCTCAGGAAACACAGGCGATTGTGTCTGTGGGACTCCTTAACCAGGAGCCTGTTCCTTAATGTAGACTGCCAGACCGCCAGGATGAGCGCCGACTCACTGATGACAGTGTCAGGAGTCATCAATATGCAGATGATACACAACTCCCTTTGAAAGACTTCTCTGCTTCAGACATCCAACGCCTCAACCACTGCAGGCACATCATCCAGCTCTGGAAGTCCAGTGCCTCAACCACTTGCAGACACATCATCCAGCTCTGAATGTCCAACGCCTCAACCACTGCAGGCACATCACCCAGCTCTGGATCTCCAGTGCCTCTTCCATCGCAGGCACATCATCCAGCTCTGGATGTCCAATGCCTCAACCACTGCAGACACATCATACAGCTCTGGATGTCCAACGCCTCAAACACTGCAGACACCTCATCCAGCTCTGGATGTCCAACGCCTCAAACACTGCAGGCACATCACCCAGCTCTGGATGTCCAATGCCTCAACCACTGCAGGCACATCATCCCGCCCTGAATGTCCAATGCCTCAAGCACTGCAGGCACATCACCCAGCTCTGAACGTCCAGCGCCTCAAGCACTGCAGGCACATCACGCAGCTCTGCATGTCCAGCGCCTCAAGCACTGCAAGCACATCACGCAGCTCTGGATGTCCAATGCCTCAACCACTGCACACATCATCCAGCTCTGGATGTCCAACGCCTCAACCACTGCAGGCACATCATCCCACCCTGGATGTTTAACGCCTCAACCACTGCAGGCACATCATCCAGCTCTGAATGTCCAACACCTCAGCCACTGCAGGCTCATCATTCAGTTCTGGATGTCCAATGCCTCAACCACTACAGGCACATCATCCAGCTCTGGATGTCCAACGCCTCAATCACTGCAGGCACATCATCCTTCCCTGGATGTCCAACTCCTCAACCACTGCATGCACTTCATCCTGCCCTGGATGTCCAACGCCCAAACCACTGCAGGCACATCATACAGTTCTGGATGTCCAACTCCTCAACCACTGCAGGGACATCATCCAGCTCTGGATATCCAACGCCTAAACCACTGCAGGCACATCATCCAGCTCTGGATGTCCAACGCCTTAGCCACTGCAGGCACATGATCCAGTTCTGGATGTCCAACGCCTCAACCACTGCAGGCACATCATCCTGCCCTGGATGTCCAACGCCTCAACCACTGCAGGCACATCATCCAGCTCTGGATGTCCAACGCCTCAAACACTGCAGGCACATCTTCCCGCCCTGGATGTCCAACGCCTCAACCACTGCATGCACTTCACCCCGCCCTGGATGTCCAATGCCCAAACCACTGCAGGCACACCATCCAATTCTGGATGTCCAAAGCCCCAACCACTGCAGGCACATCATCCAGCTCTGGATGTCCAACGCCTCAACCACTGCATGCACATCATCCAGCTCTGGATGTCCAATGCCACAACCACTGCAGGCTCAACATCTAGCTCTTGATGTCCACGGCCCCAACCACTGCAGGCACATCACCCAGCTCTGGATGTCAAGCGCCTCAAGCACTGCAGGCACATCACGCAGCTCTGGATGTCCAACGCCTCAACCACTGCAGGCACATCACCCAGCTCTGGATGGCCAACACCTCAACCACTGCAGGCACATCATCCAGCTCTGGATGTCCAGCGCCTCAAGCACTGCAGGCAAATCATCCAGCTCTGGATGTCCAGCGCCTCAAGCACTGCAGGCACATCAAGCAGCTCTGGATGTCCTGCGCCTCAAGCACTGCAGGCACATCACTCAGCTCTGGATGTCCAACACATCAACGACTGCAGGCACAACACCCAGCTCTGGATGTCCAGCGCCTCAAGCACTGCATGCACATCTTACAGCTCTGGATGTCCAACGCCCCAACCATTGCAGGCACAATACCCAGCTCTGGATGTCTAACACCTCAACCACTGCAGGCACATCATCCAGCTCTGGATCTCCAGCACCGCAACCACTGCAGGCACATCACCCAGCTCTGGATGTCCAGCGCCTCAACCACTGCAGGCACAACACTCAGCTCTGGATGTCCAATGCCTCAACCACTGCAGTCACATCATCCCGCTCAGGATGTCCAGCGCCTCAAGAACTGCAGGCACATCACCCAGCTCTGGATGTCCCACGCCTCAACCACTGCATGCACGTCATCCACCTTTGGATGTCCAACGCCCCAACCACTGCAGGCACATCATCCAGCTCTGGATCTCCAGTGCCTCAACCACTGCAGGCACATCACCCAGCTCTGGATGTCCAACGCCTCAACCACTGCAGGCACATCATCCAGCTCTGGATGTCCAACGCCTCAACCACTGCAGGCACATCACCCAGCTCTGAACGTCCCTCACCTCAAGCACTGCAGGCACATCACGCAGCTCTAGATGTCCAGCGCCTCAAGCACTGCAGGCACATCACACAGCTCTGGATTTCCAATGCCCCAACCGCTGCAGGCACATCATCCAGCTCTGGATGTCCAACGCCCCAACTACTGCAGGCACATCATCCAGCTCTGGATGTCCAGCGCCTCAACCACTTCAGGCACATGAGCCAGCTCTGGATGTCCAGCTTCTCAACCACTGCAGGCACATCATGCAGCTCTGGATCTACAGTGCCTCAACCACTGCAGGCACATCACGCAGCTCTGGATGTCCAACGCCTCAACCACTGCAGGCACATCATCCAGCTCTGAATCTCCAGCGCCTCAACCACTGCAGGCACATCATGCAGCTCTGGATCTCCAGCATCTCAAGCACTGCAGGCACATCATCCCGCCCTGGATGTCCAACGGCTCAACCACTGCATGCACTTCATCCAGCTCCGGATGTCCAATGCCTCAACCACTGCATGCACATCATCCAGCTCTGGATGTCCAACTCCTCAACCACTGCAGGCATATCATACCGCCCTGGATGTCCAACACCCAAACCACTGCAGGACCACCATCCAGCTCTGGATGTCCAATGCCCCAAGCACTGCAGGCACATCATCCAGCTCTGGATGTCCAATGCCTCAACCACTGCAGGCACATCACCCAGCTCTGGATGTCCAACGCCTCAACCACTGCAGGCACATCACCCAGCTCTGGATGTCCAGAGCCTCAACCACTGCATGCACATCATCCAGCTCTGGATGTCCAACGCCTCAACCACTGCAGGCACATCATCCCACCATGGATGTCTAACGCCTCAACCACTGCAGGCACATCATCCAGCTCTGGATGTCCAATGCCTCAACCACTGCCAGCACATCATCCAGTTCTGGATGTCCCATGCCTCAACCAATACAAGCACATCATCCAGCTCTGGATGTCCAACGCCTTAGCCACTGCAGGCACATCATCCTGCCCTGGATGTCCAACTCCTCAACCACTGCGTGCACTTCATCCAGCTCTGGATGTCCAGTGCCTCAACCACTGCATGCACATCATCCAGCTATGGATGTCCAACACCTCAACCACTGCAGGCACATCATCCTGCCCTGGATGTCCAACGCCCAAACCACTACAGGCACACCATCCAGCTCTGGATGTCCAACGCCCCAACCACTGCAGGCACATCATCCAGCTCTGGATGTCCAACGCCTCAACCACTGAAGGCACATCATGCAGCTCTGGATGTCCTACGCCTCAACCACTGCGTGCACTTCATCCAGCTCTGGATGTTCAGTGCCTCAACCACTGCAGGCACATCATCCTGCTCTGGGTGTCCAACGCCTCAACCACTGCAGGCACATCATCCAGTTCTGGATGTCCAACACCTCAACCACTGCACGCACATCATCCAGCTCTGGATGTCCAATGCCTCAAACACTGCAGGCACATCATCCAGCTCTGGATGTCCAACGCATCAACCACTGCAGGCACATAATCCAAATCTGGATGTCCAACGCCTCAACCACTGCAGGCACATCATCCCGCCCTGGATGCCCAATGCCTCAACCACTACAGGCACATCATCCAGCTCTGGATGTCCAACGCCTCAACCACTGCAGGCACATAATCCCGCCCTGGATGTGCAACGCCTCAACCACTGCAGGCACATCATCCAGCTGTGGATGTCCAATGCCTCAAACACTGCAGGCACATCATCCCGCCCTGGATGTCCAATGCCTCAACCACTGCATGCACTTCATCCAGCTCTGGATGTCCAACGCCTCAACCACTGCATGCACATCATCCATCTCTGGATGTCCAATGCCTAAACCACTGCAGGCACACCTTCCCGCCCTGGATGTACAACGCCCAAACCACTGCAGGCACACCATCCAATTCTGGATGTCCAACGCCCCAACCACTGCAGGCACATCATCCAGCTATGGATGTCCAACGCCTCAACCACTGAAGGCACATCATACAGCACTGGATGTCCAACGCCTCAACCACAGTGTGCACTTCATCCAGTTCTGGATGTCCAACGCCTTAACCAGTGCAGGCACACCATCCAGCTCTGGATGTCCAACGCCCAAACCACTACAGGCACACCATCCAGCTCTGGATGTCCAACACCCCAACCACTGCAGGGACATCATCCAGCTCTGGATGTCCAATGCCTCAACCACTGCAGGCACATCACCCAGCTCTGGATGTCCAACACCTCAACCACTGCAGGCACATCACCCAGCTCTGGATGTCCAATGCCTCAACCACTGCAGGCACATCATCCAGCTCTGGATGTCCAATGCCTCAACCACTGCAGGCACACCACCCAGCTCTGGATGTCCAACGCCTCAACCACTGCAGGCACATCACCCAGCTCTGGATGTCCAACACCTCAACCACTGCAGGCACATCACCCAGCTCTGGATGTCCAACGCCTCAACCACTGCAGGCACATCATCCAGCTCTGGATGTTCAGTGCCTCAACCACTGCAGGCACATCACCCAGCTCTGGATGTCTAACGCCTCAACCACTGCAGGCTTATCATCCAGCTCTGGCTGTCCAACGCCTAAACCACTGCGTGCTCATCATCCAGCTTTGGATGTCCAACGCCCCAATCACTGCAGGCACATCATCCAGCTCTGGATCTCCAGTGCCTCAACCACTGCAGACACATCACCCAGCTCTGGATGTCCAGTGCCTCAACCACTGCAGGCACATCACTCAGCTCTGGATGTCCAACGCCTCAACCACTGCATGCACATCACCCAGCTCTGGATGTCCAGCGCCTCAAGCACTGCAGGCACATCACGCAGCTCTGGATGTCCAACACCCCAACCACTGCAGCCACATCAACCAGCTCTGGATGTCCAATGCCCCAACCACTGCAGGCACATCATCCAGCTCTGGATGTCCAGTGCCTCAACCACTGCAGGCACATCAGCCAGCTCTGGATGTCCAGCGGCTCAACCACTGCAGGCACACCATCCAGCTCTGGATGTCCAACGCCTCAACCACTGCAGGCACATCATGCAGCTCTGTATCTCCAGTGCCTCAACCACTGCAGGCACATCGCGCAGCTCTGGATGTCCAACGCCTCAACCACTGCAGGCACATCATCCAGCTCTGGATCTCCAGCGCCTCAGGCACTGCATGCACATCATCCAGCTCTGGAAGTCCAGCGCCTCAACCACTTGCAAGCACATCATCCAGCTCTGGATGACCAATGCCTCAACCACTGCAGGCACATCACCCAGCTCTGGATGTCCAGTGCCTCAACCACCGCAGGCACATCATCCAGCTCTGGATGTCCACCACCCCAACCACTGCAGGCACATCATCCATATCTGGATGTCCACCGCCCCAACCTCTGCAGGCACATCATCCAGCTCTGGATGTCCACCACCCCAACCACTGCAGGCACATCATCCATCTCTGGATGTCCACCGCCCCAACCTCTGCAGGCACATCACCCAGCTCTGGATGTCCAATGCCTCAACCACTGCAGGCACATCACGCAGCTCTGGATGTCCAACGCCTCAACCACTGCAGGGACATCATCCAGCTTTGGATGTCCAGCGCCTCAAGCACTGCAGGCACATCATCCAGCTCTGGACATCCAGCGCCTCAAGCACTGCAGGCACATCACCCAGCTCTGGATGTCCAGCGCCTCAACCACTGCAGGCACAACACTCAGCTCTGGATGTCCAACGCCTCAACCACTGCAGGGACATCATCCAGCTTTGGATGTCCAACGCTTCAACAACTTGTGGTCCTCGACACACCCGCAGCCAGGACACCATCACACTGCACACTAAGAAATGTAGAAAAGAAAGACAAGGAAGCAGGCCTGTTTCATCTGTGTGCCCAGGATCTAGAACAACATCCCATATCCATCAGGACCGCCCCAGCGCTGCTCCAATTTAGGAAACAAATGATGATGCAGCTCTTTAAAGAACACTACATCACAATGAATTAACCGTCCACAAACCAGCTGCGTCTCATATTACTCACTGACTTTATGCTTGTTCCTGACCCGGTACAACGCTCTGTTGTTTTCAGGCTAGGTTTGTGCTATAGAGATACCACATACACACACCATGCATTCAATTGCTAATATATATTAGTATGAATTATAATAATGGGCTACATAATGGGTATACTAATTCTCACATTCCACATCATTAATCGGAGGGTCTAACCTTTTCATATTAATCAGTAAAGGGTGTAGAAGTCTCACCAGACGCAGCTTCAGGGAGAGACATCTTCACCTTTCCTTGGGGCTCTGTTCGAGCAGTGTACTGCAAACATCTTAGCAGAAGACCACGGGCCCTTGGCGCCAGGCCGTATTTGCATTTTTCTCAACTGAAAAGCACTATAAGCGAGACAAACCATGACCTTTCGAAGCGCAGAAGCTGATTGAAAACCATTTTGTGGTCCAAGCAAAGTATGCGTGTTAAAGGCCACCTAAAACCTCAGATGGGGACTTTGGTGCTAAGAAGGTTTAGGTATGGACTGAAAAGTGAGGAATTTGATCATAGACTGGGCTTCACCATTCAATGCTTAGAGTTTATGAATACCACCCACAGTCTTGCAATTCTTCTATTATATAACTAACCTCTTTCATTGCCACTGTTATGTTTATTGTTATAGTTCTGTATATTCATGTAATCAGGACTAGATTAGGGCATTCATTTTAAATAAAGCCTTTTAATTATATATAGTGGATTTCTTAGGTGTGTTCACCCATGGGCCAAAGGGGCTCTGGAGCTCACTAATACCGATAATCCTGTAGGTCTCACACGACTGATCGTTACCCTATAGACATCATCCTCAAGCAAGGCGTGATAAGTACATAAGATAGAGCCTAGTTACAGAAAAAATATTTTCATTTCAGAGAATATAAGAAATCAGAAGATAATTGTGAAGTTCCTGAAATTTCCCAATCTTAGTCATGCACATGTGTACAACGAGTACATTTCCAGTACCGAAGTTTAGGAAAATAATTCTCAGTTTGTAAATTCAATGTATTTATATGAATACTTTACATAATGTGTAACTTACTCATTGATAAATTGTGTAGGTGAATCTCTTTCTAAAGTGTGAATCCCTCCAACCTACTGGCCAAGTCCTCTGAGACTCTACTGCATAGTTACTCACACCCCAGATGTGACCACTCCAGAGGAAGGAAAATGTTGAAACCTCCACGCAAATCCAATAACTAATAGTATACGCTGAACTCGATACAACTCAAAGACAGGGATATAAACTGTGCAGACACTGGAGAAGACACAATAATCACAGCGACAAGATGCCCTTCACAATCTATATTAGCCATTATCATAAAGCAGTTGAGAAAGCCAAAAAAGCCTGCCTACTAATCTTCCTACATAATAAATGTATTGAACCAATAAAGAGAAATCTTCAATACCGCTAGTGGAATGTATTTGCCTGTAAGATGCATCCTTTGCAACCCCTGAACTCTGTTATAAACTAATGAAATTCTTCAAATCTAAGACCAAAACCATCAAGAAAATATTCACAAATGGTGGAGCCTATGGACTCACTAGATGTAAGATCCCATCTCAACTCCCCCATTCCTGGGTCCACGTGAGTATTGAAAGCCATCTCAAAATGAAAGGCATCTGACTTACCTGCTGACCCATGCTCAGCAGCCTTCATTAGGAAATGGACAGACACCCTTGACCCTGAAGTCACTGACCAGTTGAATTCATCTCTCAAATTGAAGACAGGACCAGCAGCATTCAGACAGGCACCCCCTCCTAAAAACACAACTGAGGATCCATAAATCACAGCTAAGTACAACCACATATTCAATTTACCTCAGCTAATCAAAATCCCGGAAATTGAAATTACACTGCAAGAACATCATTCATGATCGGTTATCCAGTTCCCAACCAGGCAGAGGCACTGAACCTACACTGACTGACACGAGGGAGGATGTCATTCAATCTGAAGTGCTCATTCTCTTAGATTTGTTGTCAGCAAAGGATACAATTGACCCCAATAAGCTACTACAGGACTTTAGATATGGGTTAGTCACCAGTTCAGCACTACTTGGGATTAAATCCTTCCTAACACAGCATCCCTCAGAATAAGTAACTCAATCTCCTCCACCGAAAGTGTCACACGTGGTGTTCCCCTGGATCACAGACTTTTTTCTACATTCATTTGTGACCTTCGGATGAAGCGAGCTTCCGTTATGGCTGGCGGACAATGAGCAGGTCAGTGACGGAGACTACTCTGGCTCTGCCGCTGATATACCACTCTGATGGCCTGATGGTGCGTGGGCCATCGGATGTTTACATCTAACACTATTCGCTGGATTTAGAGTGGATGGTGTTATATGGTTTTTTGCTGTTCATCTCCACCAGGTGATACCTGTTGGTGAGGGACAGTAACAAAAAAATATTGACGCCCACACCATAGGAGACACCTATGGAGTGGAGGTCATTAGTTTTGGCAAAGCAGGATTTTCCTTTTGAAAAAGCAAAAACTTGTTAAAACTTGGATGGCTTTGTCCTCATGTTTAACCGAGGCGTCCGTCAAACCTTTAACATATTGCCAGGAACCACCGCAATGGCGGTTCCTGGCAATAACTACAGATTTCTGCAAGAGCGGTAGACATCTCTAAATGTGGAGTATGGATACTCAGTCAGGGAATGGAGTATTTTATTCAATTGACTTGACAGAGTAAATACCTTGCTCCTCACTCTAGGCACCACGCATAAATTATAATGCAAGCTAGTCCTCTCTACCTCAAGAAACGGACACCGCACTGTGCGTTGGGTCACCCGCACACATCAAACAACACTGCCTTGATCGACATGCTGAAATTCAAGAAAACTTAGGGAGGACAGGACATTCCATTATGAAACTCTTTGGACCCTCATCCTGGACCATGCCGAACCTGCCATTCTTCAAAAGGGTGCTGAAAGCAAATCCCTTCTAGGAAATCCTCACCACTTAACTAGGTCCATCGTGGACTACCCTCCCCTGGGACAGGACCTCGTTTCACCTTTGCACCTGAATCCGTCCCCCTTGCACTGTTTCTGTTCTCAAGTAAATAAATAAAATTGACAAATGTAGCAAATTAGCCAAATTGGTGTAAATTATGACTTTGCATAGGCATCACTTAAGCAAGTTGTAAACAACATCTATTTTTGTGAATTGGGACACAACTCGGCAGTAATGGAGCATGATCCCACGCTGCTCCGTGTAGTGATGCGTTGCCCATCACACCTCCAGGAGCTGTGTCCCATAACACAAACCCCGCACCTCAGTGATCATCAAGCACAATATGAAAACACTTCCTCCAAACAAAAAACAATACCCTTCCGACCACATCCCCTATTCGGTGTATCAATCAATCGGTATTTGTAAAGCGCAACACTGCACCCCTAGGGGTATCTGGGCAATGTGTCTCCGCCGAAGAGCCAGGTCTTGAGTCTCTTTCTGAAGTCTGCCAGTGAGGGGGCCGTACGGAGCTGGAGGGGAAGGTCGTTCCAGGTCTTGGCAGCGACGTAGGAGAAGGAGCCGACACCGCTGCGGTGTTGCTCGCTATTCATGTGGGTAAACACTTCAGCACCCCGCAAAGGGAAAGCAAACACTATACAAATGTAACACCTACAATTGCCGCTGTCATGGGATAGAATGGCGGGAACATGGTGGCAGCGGCGGCTTGCTGTGGAGGCGGGCCGCTGTGGAAGCAGCCCTGCCTGCCCCTTTGGGAAAGTTCACCTAGACAGGTTCTGAGCTGCAGTGATATCTTGGAAAGAATGCTCTCGGTTAGCCCAGCCTCACGCTCTGCACACAGCTATTTGGTTTGCATTGCTGATTTTTTTCAAATCTGTACAAAACAAACAAAACTTTTTTCCCTTCTTTCATACAGACAAAACTGCCTTTGTCCTCAGGGTACAAAAAGAAAACCGTGAGCTTTTTCCATCGGTACCTGATATTGCTTTTACAACGTTCAGAGACCACTTGGGCTGGCAGCCAGTCAAGGCACTGTTTGGTAAATATTTACCATGGCGACGGGAAGAAACCAGCTTGGCGTGTTGGTGCAGGGCCCAATCACTGCCAGTGTCTGCAGAAGTTTGTATGAGCCACCGTCCTCTCGCGGGAACTGGGGAAACAACTCCCATGCACGGGCTGAGACCCAGGCGCGTGCAACAGGGGTCACCAAGGGCCTCTTACAAGTTATTCTTGTTTAGATCTCGCTTGACAGAGCAGATGTCACCTGACCTTATGTGATCAACAGAAAAAGAGCTTTAAGGAGTACCAATAGCAGAGGGGCTTTGTCTCCACCCAAATGTTGATTTTTTGGAGTAGACAGAAGGTATGTGCTTCTCCTGAAAATAGGTGCTTGTATAGCACTTTTTGCCTGGTGGTTGGAAAACATATACTTAGAGGCATAGCTTCAGGAGGGGTGTTTGGGGAGTAACACCCCCCAATTAATGTATTATTTCATAAATAGTTGGGTACAGGATCTTTCAGTTAGGTATGGTCTGTCAGATTTTCACCTGGGATTTTTAAATGCTCACTCAGACAAAACCCCACATGCATACACTCTCGTCTCTGTTTTGAAGGTCTTAATACATGGTATTTTATACAATACTGTGTTTTAAGTCCCCCTCACAATCCACACTCCTCCCCTTCCACTGGCCCTTAAGACCCCCTCATGCGCTGCTTCTCATATAATGATTAAAATGATACGCCAGCGTGATTGTCCGAAAATCTGAAGCTGCCCCCCCCAGTCTTACTGGCCAAGCTACGCCCCGCGTATACTCAACATAAGAGGACCGAGTTGGCTATGGTGGTACGCCATTTGTCTAAGGTGTTGGCCTGCTTGTTTATGAAAAGTTAGACAAAGCAAGCAGGCTGACATGTTTAGTGTAAAAACATGTGTTAAAGCAAACAGGCTTTCAAGGGTGGATTGTCATGCAGGCCTTCAAGAGTGGATTGTCATGCAGGCCTTCAAGGGTGGATTGTCATGCAGGCCTTCAAGAGTGGATTGTCATGCAAGCCTTCAAGGGTGGATTGTATGCAGGCCTTCAAGGGTGGATTGTCATGCAGGCCTTCAAGGGTGGATTGTATGCAGGCCTTCAAGGGTGGATTGTCATGCAGGCCTTCAAGGGTGGATTGTATGCAGGCCTTCAAGGGTGGATTGTCATGCGGGCCTTCAAGGGTGGATTGTCATGCGGGCCTTCAAAGGTGGATTGTCATGCAGGCCTTCAAGGGTGGATTGTATGCAGGCCTTCAAGGGTGGATTGTATGCAGGCCTTCAAGGGTGGATTGTCATGCAGGCCTTCAAGGGTGGATTGTATGCAGGCCTTCAAGGGTGGATTGTCATGCAGGCCTTCAAGGGTGGATTGTCATGCAGGCCTTCAAGGGTGGATTGTATGCAGGCCTTCAAGGGTGGATTGTCATGCAGGCCTTCAAGGGTGGATTGTCATGCAGGCCTTCAAGGGTGGATTGTATGCAGGCCTTCAAGGGTGGATTGTCATGCAGGCCTTCAAGGGTGGATTGTCATGCAGGCCTTCAAGGGTGGATTGTCATGCAGGCCTTCAAGGGTGGATTGTCATGCAGGCCTTCAAGGGTGGATTGTATGCAGGCCTTCAAGGGTGGATTGTCATGCAGGCCTTCAAGGGTGGATTGTCATGCAGGCCTTCAAGGGTGGATTGTATGCAGGCCTTCAAGGGTGGATTTTCATGCAGGCCTTCAAGGGTGGATTGTCATGCAGGCCTTCAAGGGTGGATTGTCATGCAGGCCTTCAAGGGTGGATTTTCATGCAGGCCTTCAAGGGTGGATTGTCATGCAGGCCTTCAAGGGTGGATTGTCATGCAGGCCTTCAAGGGTGGATTGTCATGCAGGCCTTCAAGGGTGGATTGTCATGCAGGCCTTCAAGGGTGGATTTTCATGCAGGCCTTCAAGGGTGGATTTTCATGCAGGCCTTCAAGGGTGGATTGTCATGCAGGCCTTCAAGGGTGGATTGTCATGCAGGCCTTCAAGGGTGGATTGTCATGCAGGCCTTCAAGGGTGGATTGTCATGCAGGCCTTCAAGGGTGGATTGTCATGCAGGCCTTCAAGGGTGGATTGTATGCAGGCCTTCAAGGGTGGATTTTCATGCAGGCCTTCAAGGGTGGATTGTCATGCAGGCCTTCAAGGGTGGATTGTCATGCAGGCCTTCAAGGGTGGATTGTCATGCAGGCCTTCAAGGGTGGATTGTATGCAGGCCTTCAAGGGTGGATTTTCATGCAGGCCTTCAAGGGTGGATTGTATGCAGGCCTTCAAGGGTGGATTTTCATGCAGGCCTTCAAGGGTGGATTGTCATGCAGGCCTTCAAGGGTGGATTGTATGCAGGCCTTCAAGGGTGGATTGTCATGCAGGCCTTCAAGGGTGGATTGTCATGCAGGCCTTCAAGGGTGGATTGTATGCAGGCCTTCAAGGGTGGATTTTCATGCAGGCCTTCAAGGGTGGATTGTATGCAGGCCTTCAAGGGTGGATTTTCATGCAGGCCTTCAAGGGTGGATTGTCATGCAGGCCTTCAAGGGTGGATTGTCATGCAGGCCTTCAAGGGTGGATTGTCATGCAGGCCTTCAAGGGTGGATTGTATGCAGGCCTTCAAGGGTGGATTTTCATGCAGGCCTTCAAGGGTGGATTGTCATGCAGGCCTTCAAGGGTGGATTGTCATGCAGGCCTTCAAGGGTGGATTGTCATGCAGGCCTTCAAGGGTGGATTGTCATGCAGGCCTTCAAGGGTGGATTGTATGCAGGCCTTCAAGGGTGGATTTTCATGCAGGCCTTCAAGGGTGGATTGTCATGCAGGCCTTCAAGGGTGGATTGTATGCAGGCCTTCAAGGGTGGATTGTATGCAGGCCTTCAAGGGTGGATTTTCATGCAGGCCTTCAAGGGTGGATTGTCATGCAGGCCTTCAAGGGTGGATTGTCATGCAGGCCTTCGAGGGTGGATTTTCATGCAGGCCTTCAAGGGTGGATTGTATGCAAGCCTTCAAGGGTGGATTTTCATGCAGGCCTTCAAGGGTGGATTGTCATGCAGGCCTTCAAGGGTGGATTGTATGCAGGCCTTCAAGGGTGGATTGTATGCAGGCCTTCAAGGGTGGATTTTCATGCAGGCCTTCAAGGGTGGATTGTCATGCAGGCCTTCAAGGGTGGATTGTCATGCAGGCCTTCAAGGGTGGATTTTCATGCAGGCCTTCAAGGGTGGATTGTATGCAAGCCTTCAAGGGTGGATTGTCATGCAGGCCTTCAAGGGTGGATTTTCATGCAGGCCTTCAAGGGTGGATTGTCATGCAGGCCTTCAAGGGTGGATTTTCATGCAGGCCTTCAAGGGTGGATTGTCATGCAGGCCTTCAAGGGTGGATTGTCATGCAGGCCTTCAAGGGTGGATTGTCATGACTCTGAGTTAACACTAGTATATTGGTGCTTTGTTACAAGAAACATTAGAAAATGCCATGGTATGCAAGGGTTTTGGTGTTGGGTACCCCTCTGTAAAACCCGTGCTGTGAGCACATGGTTGGGAGGCCCTTTTCATACGGGTTGTATATCATTTTTTGCCAACTGTAATTTTGTACACATTTGACATTTTATGAATGTGTGCTCGGTGGCTGCCAGCTTATGTGCGGCACAGGAGGCCTGAGCTGGTTATGGTGACAAACAATTGATCAGTGACGTAGGCCTCATTGGTTCATTAGAAATAATTATCTCAGATGCCAAACGTCTGATCTGTTTATTATGAAACGTTATGACAAAGCCAGTAGAAGCAACATCTTTATTGTTAAAATGATGTATTAAGGCCGATAGGTCTTGAAGCGTGGATTCGTTTTACACGGTGTTAAAGCCTGTAGTATTGTTTTGGATTACTTTATTTTTTTTGCAGATTTCTATAGCGCGAACTCGACCCGAAGGTATTGGAGCGCTTTACATGAGCACCAGCTACGTTACACAAGGACACATTCATATTTTTGGTAGGCACGGGGAGATTAAGTGATTTGCCCAGAATCACAGGATGTGGAGTCAACCCTTGGTTTCCCAGCTCCAAAGTCGGCAGCTCTAGCCCTCAGACCACATCCTCTCCCCAAAAGGCATGGGGTCTGCTGCTGGTTACCCCTTCCACAAAAGCCCAGGGTTGGGGGATTTGCTCTCTCAGACTCCTTTGCATGCTCTCTTAGTATTGGTTGCCCACGGTTCTTCCAACTCCAGTTTTGTACATATTTCAAATGTTAGGACTTGGAGGGGTGCCTTGGAAAGCTGAGCTCATTGTAGCCGGACTGAGGGGCATATTATCAAGAACGGCGTTAAAAATTATCGCCGGTTTAGCGGCAGAAAACTGCCGCTAAAGCGGCGATAATGGGCTTGATAATATGCCCTTGAGAATTCCAATAGAAGTCCATGTTCTGGTGTAAACATGGGCTTCTATTGGAATTCTCCAGGGCATATTATCAAGCCCATTATCGCCGCTTTAGCGGCAGTTTTCTGCCGCTAAACCGGCGATAATTTTAACGCAGTTCTTGATAATATGCCCCTGAGTTGGTTACGGTGTTGAGCCAATGATAAAGGGGGTATAGGACTGATTAGGGAAAAGTATGGCAGATCCCAGAAGTCCGGTCTGTTTAGTTTGAGTTTGAATAATGTTTATTTCGGGAACTAGCCCATAAAACATATCATACATCACAGATAAAAAAATTGATCACATTTAGAAAAGTTATTAATACATAAATTTGTTGTTGGGAAATGTTTAACAATAAAATGTTTAAAAGTGTCAGTACTACGAAAGAATATTGAAATGTGACGTCTGGGGTCACATATCAAGGTTATACAATAGCCAGGATTTATGGACACAATTGGCAGAACAAAGTCCATATGCAAGTATAAAAGATATAGTAACGTCAACTTACAACTTACACACTTGTAGGTACAAGGCCGAGGGATTCGCAAACTCTGTCGGTTTAGATAAAATGAGTAGAGTTTTGATATTCGACTTCTATAGAGCCAAGTTAAAAGGGTATAGTTCATTCATACCTCATAACAAGAGACCCTCCCTCTTCCTCACCAACCAAACTCTATAGAAATAACAGCTGAGTCCAAAAACTGACAGAGCTGGTGTCAGAGTCTAAAATACGGGAGGCTTCTTCAAAATGTCCCTCTCCAAGGGCAATGCAAGTTGGCTGGATCCAAGACCTCCTCAGCCTTTCAAAGGCGGGACAAAAAAGAAGACATGTTCAACATCCGCACTCGAGTTGTTGCAAAATGCACAAAGTGGAGATGTGATACATCTGCAATTCCAGGTGCATGGAAACTTATTAGCCAGTAGTTTCCCCAGCCTAAATTTTACAAAGTGCGGTCTGGAGGGGGTTGAATTGAATCCAAATAAGGTTCCGAGGCCGGTGCGGGATTGATGGATAAAACATTCTCCCACCAGCCCCCAGGTTTTGAATTTTGATGATGGGCATTGATCCTGCTGTTCCAAAAGGCAGCTTTTACTATGGTCTTGGCGCTTTTATCGATTAGAGAGGGGTCGCTCCAGTAAATGCTGAAGCGTAGGCTATTGAGGGTGGATTTAATGTGCGAAAACCATGGGATAAGATGCTCTTTACACAAGCTCATGACTTCTGCCAAAGCAAATCTGTAATGCTGTGGCTCAGGGGTGGACCACAGCCTGGCCCACAATAAAAAGGGGTTTCAGAGAGGCTACTTCGCTGATCCTCTTAAGCCCTGTATCAAAGAATAGCGGGATCATAGGAGTGCCCTGGGGCAGGCCCAATAAGGACCTGAAAAACGATTTTCTTGGACAGCCAAACGACTAGAGAAGTCCTGAACCCCCTTATTTCCGCCCCATACAGGGCGGCTGCGTGACCCTTTGCTCTGTACACTTCCATTGCCGTAGGAAGAGATTTAGAAGTGGTAACTTCATATCTCTTCGTTGGCGCTGATGCAAAAATGTAACAAGGTTAATTCACTCTTTTGGATGTGAAATTTCCACGTACAGGTTTTATCTATCCTGACTCCTAAATAGTCAAATGTATCTACAATTTGCAGGTCCGACCCCATCATCTGAAACCTGGCTGTACATGAGCTGCGGGGTTTGAACCCCATGAACTTAGTTTTTGAGGTGTTTACTTCTAGGCCACGATCATTACAGAAATGTATTAATTCATTAAGCAAATTTTGAAGCCCAGATGGAGTCCGGGATAGAAGAAGGGTGTCAACTGCAAATAGCAACGCTTGGATGGAGCAACCGTCCAGGTTAAGGAGTCATGGATGCAGGCAGTCAGTTGACTAATTGCATCATATATGTACAATGAAAACAAGGTTGGAGTGAGGACACATCCTTGGCGCACTCCTCGATTTACTGGTATGCAATCAGTCAACTCGCCACCCACACCCCATCTTACTTACGCATAATTATTCTCATGCAATCTAATGAGTACATCTATAATGCAGGGTTGATTCTCATTTGAGCTAGGGTTGACCCCACCTGCTGTCTCGGGACAAGACCAAAGGCCGCCCTAAGGTCCACAAAAGCTGTGTATAGGTGGTCCCGAGAGAGTATGAGATGTTTCCAGACAATGAGATTAAGGGCCTGATTTAGCCCATGCACCAAAATATAAATCCCATGGGATGTAACGGGATTTATATTTCAGCTGATGGGATATCGGTCTCCGTTGTGATGGAGTAACCCGTCCGCCAAGATCTAAATCAGGCCCTAAATGTAAAGTCGTCAGTCGTTCTCACCTTAGAACAAAAGCCTGCCTGAAAGGGAGACTGTCGGCCTCATCAATCCAATCAAGTATGCTATCAAGAACTTGACCGCAGAACACCTTCTTCAAGTTGTCAATTAGGCTGGTGGGCCAGTAATTACCAGGAACTGTTCTATCTCCTTTTTTATGCCGGGGCATAATCTTAGTACCACACCAAGAATCAGGAATTTTACCATCTGCCATAATCCTATTGGTCAGTGCATTTATATACAGACCCCACACAGTGGGTTTGGAGCGAAAACAATCACCTGGGACTTTGTCTTGGCCCGGTGCTTTCCCAGGGTGCAGGGACCGAATGGCCCTCAGAGTTTCGTGCAGTGTGAATTGAATGGGGTCATTGTCATCAGTTGGCCCCGGGGTCTGGATTTTGAACATTCTTACGCCAGCCCCTGTACGTGGTGGTACATACTTTTCTGGAAAATGATTCACCCGCTGCTGCGGTTGCACAGATAATTCAATAGGAGTCTGGGTTTTAAGGCTGCCGTGTGCTAAGATGCATCGAAAGGCCTGAGAATCCTTATTATTTGATGCCTCGGCCAGAGCTGCCCAATTGGCATCAATCCATCTCTGTTCGGTGGATGGTATGATCTGTTTATATTTGGTACGAGCTACTCTAATTGCCTCATGGGCTCCATGCTTCACAGCCTTAATGAATAGCCCCTTTGTGTACGGCACTCTTTGAGTATCACTCGTGTGCCGGGTGAACTGGCGCTTTCTTACATAGGGATCTCTTTGTGCAGAGAAGATGCAATGCCTTGAACAGATCATCATGGAGATCTAGTAAAGGAAGAGTTTCAGGGCGAACTTTATATAAGGATCAAAAACATTATTTAAGCTGTTATAGGTTTGCAATAATGTGTCAGCTTGAAAACTCAGTTTCGACCATTTGATAGACTTCCTGTTGTTCCCCAGGGTGAGAACCGTCTCTGAACAGCGCTTGTATCAATGGTGTCCCTAAACAAGATGCCCTTAAGTGTTAACTTAAGGGCATTGTGGTCATTGCCCAATTTAGACAGGATTTCAAAATCTGCCGCTACATGCCAGAGATCAAGATCTTCGATTTCATAATCTATTCTATTCTGGCAATCCCCCCGTACAAATGTGGAAGCACAGTGTCTGTTGGCGGCAAATCTCCCATTGCAGGCCCGCATACCATGGGCCAGAGTGATTGACAGTAATTGCGTGGCAGGGGTTGCTCGTGAAGATAAGGATTCGCTCTCTAACATCATTATGCCTCTTGCTTCATCTTCCATCTCTATAGCTGAAGCTATGGCATCTAGCGACTCAAAAGTGATGTTAAAGTCCCCGGCTATTAAGAGAGCCCCAAGAGATTACGATCTTGAGGGATGGGATAGTCCATATTACAAGTTCTATAGGACATAATGGAATTGTAATTTAGCGGACGGGATATCAGTAACCCAGTTTGCCAAGATCTTAATCAGACCCTAACTGTCCTATTATCGAGATGGTGGGCAAGCAATTTAAGCGTGGGGATTGTTTATTCCTCTGCACTGTGCGGTTGTATACATTGTATAGGTCAACTCTACTACCATTACTTCCCTTATAGATAGACCTAAAGTGTCTTTACTATCTATCTCTAGTTTTTTATGGTTACATTTGGATTGTTCTTAACCCATATTAAAAGGCCTCCAGAAGGGCGGCCAGCTCTAGAAGGTACTGCTTCTACGCTGTAATCGGAGTAGCCCAATCCAAAGTATTTTTCAAGTGCCCATGTCTCCTGGAAGAGTACTATATCCTATTGGCTAATGAAAGTCCCCAGTCAGGGTCATGTTTTTTCCCTCATAAACTGGCTATCGTCCAATATAATAACAAGAGCGGGGACAGGTTCTCATTTTCGTTTAAACAAGGCCGTTTTGAGGATGTATGTCGGGGTTAAATCCAGCACCCGCTGGTCAGGTGCAATAGTGTTTTGGTTGAGTCAATGAATGAGTTTCTGGCTACGGCGTTACACTGTGAGTATAAATCGCTGACATTGCGGTGATTGGGAATAAAACTCGCTGTGCCGGCAAGCGAAGTTTGGGGACAAAAGACTCTCTCAACCTTGTCTGTCCTGTGAGAGTATAGTCAGTCAACTTTTTAGCGGGGACTGGGTGGGGTTCACAGATTGTTCCACTTCAAGGGAAGAAGGGTGAGCTACAGCTCTGTCACTAAGGAGACTCTAAAGGGCAGCCGAGGCAGGATTACTTTTCAGTTGTGGGTCCATACAGCGTGATGGTCTAAGGGATTGCCATCTTGGAATACTCTTAAACCAGTGGTCGAAGTGGGCGGGATCGGCAGAGCACAGCGTGCCTCTACTTTTTCCATTCAATAGAATCCGTTCCCCTACTATTTTATTTTAAAAATGCGTCCTAGGACTGCGGAAATAGACAAGGCCTGTAGATAAGGCTCAGCCATTCAGGGACAGGCAGGTTGGGCATAAAAAGAAAAGGACTCTGTCTTTTCCTTCTTGCCCAGAGAAGACAAGGACAGTGTCCACTTCTCCTGCTCTGCCGCTGGCAGCTGACCCCCTCTCTTTCTTCCTCTTCCTCTTCTTCCCTCTCTTTCTGTCTGTCTCACTCCTCCTCATTGGCTGATGGAAAACTGGGACTTCAGGAAATGGCTCTTGCCCTCTCTATCCTCTTCTTTCCTTCATTCGTTCCCCTGTGAAATGGGTCCAAAAAGAGAAAGAAACACTTTTGCTGGAAATGTCTTTTTCTGACATTTTTCTATTCCAAAGTGCAACCTCGGGACAGAGAGAAAAAAAGGTTCAAAATAAGAAAAAGACAAAATAAAGCAAGACGGAGTGGTCACAAAGTGGCTAGATTGGTTTTTATTCACACTCAAACACATTGGCACCACTTTACAGAGTTTGCCAGTGAAGCGCTACTTTCGTTTTCTCGTCTCTCTTTGAACAGTCTTATTATCTATAGGTGGGGAAGTGCACCATTCCTGGAGGTACTATAACACCTGATAGATGCATGGATTGGAAAACGTTTAATGTGATTCTTTTAAGCTGTTTCCTTATTTTAGTTTATAAAATGTCTACCGCAGCGCTGTATTCAGGGCTGTGGTCTTTTTAAACCATACTGTTTACGTTTTGTGAGGATATAAGCAATGGACATTGAAATGGTACCTTCTGGGACCTGTACTTATGTCCTTACCTTTTCAGGCAAAAACACTCATTGATTTCTGAATAATGAGCGTAAATGCGTTATGGTAACCATGATATTCCTGCTTAAATTTCACATGCTTTACTTAATCTTGCATTCCCTATCAGTGTTTGCTTTTTCCAGGATGTTGTTACTTTTTTCTTTATCAGGCAGCATATTACTCTTGTCTAGTGAGTAATTTGAATTGAGTCGCATCCATGTGTTTACAGCAGGGCACAATTGGGTTGTAGCTGAAGGCAGTGCGAGTTTCTCTCAGTGGGGCAGTATGGTGTTCAGTGGGGAGAGGATGTGGCACTGTGGCCAGAGCTACGTTGCAAGGATGCCAGGTTTGGATAAACCGCTACCCAGCTGACGGGTGCACTTAGCTTCAAAATTGACGAGTTTTTCATCTAAATTTTAAATGATTACCCATAGTATTTGTAATAAATTTGAAGTCATTAGTCGTTTGTCATTGTTTTTTAATTTTTCATCATGATTCTTATAGTTCAGAATTCATCATTATACGTGTTGTAGTTTAAACTGTGACAACTTCACAACCCAATGCATTTCGGGTCATACAAGACCCTTCATCAGGGGTCTCTATATTGCAGTCTGGTAGACTGAAGCTATCCGCGTTCTCTGCCAAATTTGGAACTGGGGAACCAGGTTCAGCCTTCATGACCATTCCACCAGACCACTCTCCTGAGGGAGCACATTCCCATGCTAGACCTTAAAAGCGCCCACTAGACCTTAGAAGCCCTGGTGTCTTATTACCAGCAGGTGGACCCTAGCGGTGGCAAGTGTGCGTTAACCTTGAAGGCCTGTCCACCACAAGCCATACTGAAGTTCACCTCCAGTCTTGTGGGCAGGGCTACGAAGCAGCACACCCTAGAGTGACAGTGACTCTGACACTGAGGTCACAGGACCCTTGAGGCAAGTCCGCCTCACCCATTGGTACCTCCATTGGCCTTGTTTCAGCAGTAGTAGTGCAACTCACCAGGGAATGGCAATGCAGCTTTTGCATGCACACCAAACTAAGTTTGCACACTTCACGGTCTCTCTGCTTCATGCACAAGCACTTTTAACATGTGCTGCCTGCTTTGGGGCCACTGGAATTATGCAGCAATGGAGGACAAAATAATGCCGCAGTGTTGACTAAATTATGCAGCAAACAAAGGCTGCAGCATAATGCAGTACATTTTCTGATACTTTATTATTTTGACATTTTTACATAGACTAACAGTCTCTGCAAAGATTTTGCCTCATTAGTACCAGTGTAACATACAAATGCAGCAGCGAGAAAGGTGACCAGTCAGCCTCTACAAACAGCCCTCTACTTCGCATCAACACAAGTCACATTTTATAGTACCTTTTGATCCGTTTGAGCTAGAAACAATTTTGTTGTTAAAATCGTCAGATTATGCAGCAGATGATGTATTATGTGGCAAATATGGCAGATCCATAATTATGTGGAAAACATTTGCATACTAGGATATTTTGCCATTCGTGTTTAAACTGCTCTTGTGGAAAACGGGAGGAGAAGTGCTAATGACTGAAACTGCATGGCTCGGAGACAAATGGCTGTGCTTCCACTTTTAAGGGTATGTGGGACATTCTGTGATTGGAAACATATCCCACTTTGTGAATGCATTGTAATGTCAATTACTCATTTTAAACCTTAAATAAACATGTGTATCCATTGGTTGAATTAAATAACGTAATAAGCTGTACCTGGTCAGTGAAATGCCAAACAAATACTAAAAATTGGGATTTTTGCTCTTTCTGGCCACACCTCTGACTCCGCCCACTGATCCAATCCTCAGGTTATTCCCGCCCTCTGATGCTCCGCTAACAGTTCCCCTACTTTTTTCCCCCACTTCAACCGCTGTCTTAAACTGTATGTTAGAGCCAGGGGGAGAGAATGATCTTGCATCCAAGGCTGGTAACCCATTAGCTTTAGCTTGATTTCTCACATGCAATTTGATGGTGTCAAATACGTCAGTAGGATTCGATAAGCGATGGGCATGTGATATATCGGAATCAATTAAAGAGAGACATTGCCGTGCAACTCGGATCCATTGGGTTACTTTATTGACTAAGGATTCTGTTGTTTCCCTTTGACTCACCGTTAGTTTTGGGACGTTGGTCATGTCGATATGTGGTTCCCTGGTTAAGTGAGACATAGAAGCAGCTGTACTAACCAATGGCAGAGGGGCGCTTACCTGATTGGTGGATCTAAACCTATCAGGGAAACACATACATCTAACATCGTTAAAAAGGCGGGAGGGGGGTCGGTGCGATGTATGATCCCTCTGATATATTCAGCCTTGCTGACTGATCATAAGCTCTCCCCTCACTGCAGAATTTCAGTCATCTTTACATCCAGGGCCGGCGCTAGGCATGGGCAGTGTGGGCAGCTGCCCAGGGCCTCACACTCAGCCTACCAGCATGGGGCCCGCACCGATCGTGTGTCCTGTTGTTTCCCTGGCGATCCAACTGAAAGAAAGGTGCCTCCTTGCAATTAGGGTCCATGGGAGGGGCCCTCTCCGGGCCTCTCAGGAATGGTGTCGGGAGGCCTAGGGGAGGGTGACACTTCCTCTTGTCCCAATTGCAAGGAGACCATTTAGAGACACTACGAGACGCCCAGTGTACAGCACTTTAGCGCCCTCACAGTGTTACCTCTCAGTCCCCAAGCAATTCTCACACCTTCAGCCCGATAGGAGCTGTAAAAGAGGTGCTTGTAGGAGGCTGAGAGGAGGAGCTGCTGCCCAGGAGGGGTCTGCACGAAGCAGCTTCCTGAGCTGTGTCACTTAAGTAAATTAGAGGGGCCTCGCACATTCCCTTTTGGCCCGGGGCCCCGCAAATCCTAGAACCGGACATCTATGCTGGCCGAGCTGCAGATCTTGGAGATGGAGTTGCCAACAGATATACGACTTTCAGGTGCCGCTTCTGCCAAATTCACAAGTCTTTGTTGCAGTTGGAAACTTTTCCGTCATTGTTAGGCTCCAGGTTCGAGAGTCTGAGAGATTAACCATGGTTCGCTTTGGCAAGGTTCATTACCCCATGACTCAATGACTCAACTGAGGATTTCATAACCACAAGTTCGCTCCTCACGTTATATATCAGTTATTAGGTCCTCCGGGCTCGCGGATTCAGGAGCTGCAGCAGGGATCGATGGCAAGGTAACCTCCACAGTAGGGCTGGTCAGTATAGCTAATCGATTGGAACATGGTGCACTTGCAGAGCAGGTCGGCATGACAGACTGGCGATCCACCGGCAATATCTGGCCACTGGGCGGATCGAATGTGGAAGGGGGTCTTGTCCATCCGTGACAGTGAGCTCAGGAACAGCAGCAACTTTAGGGGTTTTGTCATAGATCTAGCCTTAGTTATTTAGGGCTCTGGGTCGTGTGCACCTGGATCCTTTAACCCTTTATTCAATAGAACTTCAACTTCCTCGATCTGATGATCAATATCCTTTAGGGTGCAGTTTTCTGCTCCATGTCTCCTTCCCTGCTTTGGCTCTTTTCAGGCACCCGTTACGGGGTCGGCGGCTTTCCTTTACCCATGCTGCAATGCCTTGAGGGAGTAATCACTGCGACCAACACTGGCTGCTTCTCTTGAAGAGGGCACCAAGGGGCGTGGCCTTGCCCTGCCTCTTCCTGTCGCTAACGGGTGCTGAAATGGCCCGCCCTTGGCCTGGTCTTCACCTGGACTTCGCTGGCGCTTTTGTAGCGCTGGTGGTGCAGAAGGCTCCTCCCCTTCCTGGGATTGTGGGATTCGCAGTCATTGTTTGTGGCAGCTCCCAACAGCTCCCGGGAGCTACACATAAAGGATTTGTATGTGGGATGGCATTAATAATGCTTGATATTATTGTGAGCTATTTTTGTACTCACTTTCAGTCCCCTAATGACATACTATTTTACAGAGTAATGTGTACAAAAGAAGCATGGAAGATTTCATCAGTGATGTCATCAATGATGTCATTTGAGATGTCATTCAGTGATGTCATAAATGATGTCCCATAACATGTCATGAGTGATATGTGAGGGCATAAGCAGCGCATGGTGGGGGCATAAGTTAAACCAGTGAATTTCTATGTTTTTTTAGTTCAAAGCATTAAAGTTCTTACCAAGATATTCACCTAACTATAACGTCATTTTAACCTCTGTTTTTTTTTTCTATGAATTTCAAAGTTGTTTTAAAAAACAAAAACAGATATTTTTTATCACACCTAACTATAATGTTACTTTAACCGTTGTATTTTTTTAGTGAATTTCTATGTTTTTTTTTAACGTAAATAATAATTTATTACCATACGTAAAGCCAACCCTTGCCAGGCCCTGCTGCAAACCCCCCACAAGCAGTCAACCCCATGTTGCGCCTGGCCTTCGGCCGTGCACTGCAGGAGGTTGGCAACAGGGCCTGACCTGCCACCAAGCCCTGTGGCCAACCCACCCGGAGGCAGCCAACCCTCCGGCAGGCAGCTAGCCCCATGCTGCATGCGGCCTTTCATTGTGTGTGGCATGGGGTTGCCTTCAGGACCTGGCTTGTAGCCTGGCCCTGCATATACAACTGCCCGCTGGCAGCCCACGCTGCGCACAGCCTTTGGCTTTGTGCACAGCGGGAGGTTGGCCACAAGGCTTAGCCTGCCAGCAGGCCCTGTGGCAAAACCCCCAGCAGGCTGCCAAGCCCACGAGGTGCACAGCCTTTGGTGAGTGCAGTGTAAGGTTGGCCTTCAGACTCCTGGGGCCCCATCCCCTGGGGCCAAAACATATATATTAAGGGGAGGGTGCGTGTAGCCTACCTCCAGACCCTTTATTGGCCCCAGGGACTCCATCCCCCAGGGCCAGTTCCAATAAAAAGAGAAGGTGGCCACGTGGCTTACCTCCTGAGCCTTAATAGTTTCCGGGGACACATCCCCCGGGGCCAAGTACAATAAATAAGGGAAGGGGACACGCGGCCCCTCTCCACAAGTCTTCTTGAGCCTTGGGGAGCCCATCCCCCGGGGCAGTTATTTTTTAAAAGGTGAGCCTTCTCGACCCTGGCCACCCCATTCCGCAGGGTGAGAAGTGTGTGCCCCGGTGCCCACCCGGGGCACCTATAGAGCACACATTGGTGGCCGTGGGGGAACCCTAGAGTCCCTGCGGCGAGCTGGCATTGCTCCCGCCCAGAGGGAGCAGCTATTTATGCTTGCTCCCTCCAGGCAGGAGCAATATGTGATCTGTTTCCCTGCTTGCATCTGTGTGGGCAGGGAAACAGAACACAAGCCTGCTCCCAGCCGGCGGGAGCATTTTTACATCTCCAAACCAGTTGGGCGCAGAGTTACTGATTGACCCTGGGAATGGGGTCCCCAGAGCCTTCTATGGCTCAGGAGGGGGCTGCGTGGCCCCCTCCCTTTTTTAAAAGGAATCGGCCCGGGAGATGGGGCCCACCCCTTCTCCTTAATGAATATACCTGGCCCCGTGGGATGGGGTCCCCGAGACCCAAAATTGGCTTTGTGAGGGGGCCCTACTCAGGCTCCCTCCCCATATATTTTTAAAAATGAGAGTCCCACGGGATTGAGGCAAACACCGCTGATTTTGCTTTTTATTTTGGTGCCGGGGGCGGGAGGGAATCAATCAATCAATCAATCAATCACGGCATTTATAGAGCGCGCTACTCACCCGGGAGGGTCTCAAGGCGCTGGGGGAGGGGGTAGGTTACTGCTCGAACAGCCAGGTCTTGAGCTGCTTCCTGAAGGAGAGATGGTCCTGGGTTCGCCGAAGGTGAGTGGGGAGGGAGTTCCAGGTCTTGGCTGCCAGGTAGGAGAAGGATCTTCCTCCGGCGGTGGTTCTGCGGATGCGTGGTACGGTGGCGAGGGCGTGGCTGGTTGATCGTAGCTGGCGTGTGGGCGTGTAGAAGGTCATGCGGTCGTTGAGGTACTTTGGGCCCAGGTCGTGGAGGGCCTTGTGTGCGTGGGTGAGGAGTCTGAACGTGATTCTCTTGCTGACGGGGAGCCAGTGCAGGTCTTTCAGGTGTCCGGTGATGTGGCTGTGTCGGGGGATGTCCAGGATGAGTCGTGCGGAGGCGTTCTGGATGCGCTGGAGTCTTTTTGAAGTTTGGCTGTGGTTCCGGCGTAGAGGGTGTTCCCATAGTCCAGTCGGCTGGTGACGAGTGCCTGGGTGACGGTCTTCCTGGTTTCAGTGGGGATCCATCTGAAGATCTTGCGGAGCATGCGCAGGGTGTTGAAGCATGAAGATGAGACGGCGTTGACTTGTCTGGTCATCGACAGGGAGGAGTCCAGGATGAAGCCCAGGTTGCGTGCGTGGTCCGTTGGCTTGGGCGCGGTGCCCAGGGCCGGGGGCCACCAGGAGTCGTCCCAGGCGGAGGGAGATGAGCCCAGGATGAGGACTTCCGTCTTGTCCGAGTTCAGTTTAAGGCGGCTGTTCCTCATCCAGTCGGCGACGTCTCTCATCCCGTCGTGTAGGTTGGCTCTGGCGGTGGTGGGGTCGTTGGTGAGGGAGAGGATCAGCTGGGTGTCGTCGGCGTAGGAGATGATGTTGAGGTTGTGTTGGCGTGCGATGGCTGCGAGGGGGCTCATGTAGACGTTGAAGAGGGTTGGACTGAGTGAAGATCCTTGTGGAACGCCGCAGATGACTTCGGTGGCTTCGGATCTGAACGGGGGAGGCGGACTCTCTGGGTTCTTCCGGCGAGGAACGAGATGATCCATTCCAGTGCTTTCTCTCGGATTCCGATGTTGCTGAGGCGCTTCACTAGGGTGCGGTGGCAGACGGTGTCGAACGCCGCGTAGAGGTCCAAGAGCATGAGGGCAGCTGTTTCCCCGTTGTTGGTTAGGGTTCTGATGTCGTCGGTGGCTGCGATAAGGGCGGTCTCGGTGCTGTGGTTGGCCCGAAACCCGGACTGCGAGGGGTCGAGGGATCCATTCGTCTCGAGGAAGGCGGCAAGCTGTCTGTTGACGGTCTTCTCGATGACTTTGGCCGGAAACGGAAGGAGCGAGATGGGACGGTAGTTCTTGAGGTCGGTGGGGTCCGCCGTTGGTTTCTTCAGGAGGGCGGTAAGCTCGGCGTGCTTCCAGCTCTCCGGGAAGGTGGCGGTGTGGAAGGAGGAGTTGATGATGTCCCGGAGATGGGGTGCGATGGTGGCGTCGGCTTTGTTGAAGACGTGGTGTGGGCAGGGGTCGGTTGGTGATCCGGAGTGGATGGAGTTCATCGTGCGGGTGGTGTCTTCGGTGCTGATCGGGGTCCAGTTGCAGAGGGTGGTGGTGGCGGGCGTTGGTTCGGCGGTAGGGTGCGTGGTTTGTGCGTCGAAGCTGTTATGTATGTCGGTGATCTTGCGGTGGAAGAACGCGGAGAGTGAGTTGCAGAGGTCTTGCGAGGGGGTGATGTCGTTGTTTCCGGCGCTGGGGTTGGAGAACTCTTTGACGATGCTGAAAAGTTCCTTGCTGTCATGGGCGTTGTTGTCCAGTCGTTCTTTGAGTGCCGACTTCTTGGTGGCACGGATCAGCTGGTGGTGTTTGCGGGTGGCGTGCTTGAGGGCGGTCCTGTTGTCTGTGGTCTGGTCGAGTCGCCAGGTTTTCTCGAGAGTGCGGCAGTTCTTCTTGGATTCCTTGAGTTCGTTGGTGAACCAAGGGGTTTTCTTGCTTCCGGGTCTGCTGGGAGGGTTTTTTAGTGGTGCGAGGTCGTCGGCGCAGGCGGTCAGCCACTTGGCGAGGTTGCTGGCTGCTTCGTTTGGGTCCGTTGTGTTGGTGGGTGTGTTCTGGCCGAGGGAGGCGGTGAGCTGCTCGGCGGTGATCTTGCTCCAGCTCCGGCGGGGAGCCTGTTGCGGGTGGTGGTGGGTCGCAGTCTTTCTGAAGCTGAAGTGGATGCAGCTGTGGTCGGTCCAGTGGAGTCCGGTGGCGTGGCTGAAGGAGATGTGTTTGCTGGACGAGAAGACGGCGGTCAAGCGTGTGGCCGGCGTAGTGGGTAGGTGTGTTCACCAGTTGCTTGAGTCCGAGGTTGGCGAGGTTGTCCAGCAGGGCGGTGGTGTTTCTGTCGTTGTTGTTCTCCAGGTGGAAGTTGAGGTCCCCTAGGAGGATGTAGTCGGCGGAGGGCATGGCGTGCGGGCTGATGAAGTCTGCGATGTCTTCGCTGAATAGTGTGCGTGGTCCCGGGGGTCTGTAGATGAGGGTGCCTCTGGGCCCCCTCCACAGGGCCTAGGGGGCTGGGTATCACTACCCTGCCCCCTTATATTATTATTTTTTTTCTTACTTCAGGACAGGGGACTAAGTCCCGAGTACTGAAATGGCTGCCAGCAACATTTTTCTCGGTTTGTTGGTATCCAATCAGAGCGCTGACTCCAGCCGAAGCGAATTTGCCCAAGGGAAAAAAAGCTCCTGTGTCAATCCGAACCCTCAATTTTTGAATTGCCGCTCTCGCGAGACTCTCTCGGGAGTCCCTCAGACGCAACCGTCCAGTTATAAAAATATTTTCGTACCTTAATTCCTCAAAATCTACTGAACAGGTTTACACCAAATCACAAGAAGCACAATCTGCGAACCAAGATCTAGCTTCATCCCAAGTTTGCTCTAATTACCTTTCAGCAGTTTTTGCGGTGCGGTAGCGAAATCTATGGAAAATGCACTGGGAAATCTGCTTTATTGACCCTCGTTTTCTCTCAGCCCCCGCTTGAGGAATCACCCCGAAACTTTCCAGGAAGGAGCGGAGGTGAATTTACTTCTTTTTGGAAAGTTTTATGAATTCGTCAAACGTCCCAAAAAACAGAAAACGCCTTGTCTATGGAAAAGCAATCCTAACTACCCAGTGGGGACCACCGCTGGATAACATATATATATACATAATATCTAATCGTGATGCAAAGGCGAGTGAAATCATTGAAAGCCGAAGGGCTGGCCTGCAACCGAGTGCGTCCTGGAAAGCTTCAGGGCAATTGTTGGATATCTAATTAACGCGGCGGTCCGGCCGCGTCAGGACTGCACCATCTTTGCTATAAAGAAATGAAGAGGCTGGGGATCAAAACAATTTGAAAACCGTTTCAGCGCTGCAAGCCTGATATAATACACTCACCTGCGCTTCATGTATCCTACTACAGGACTGAAAATATGTTTTGAAGATTCAAGTGAAAACGGAACCCACTGAGGGGATCGGAAAGATGGCTCCAAGGGAATACAATTCCCAGCATGCAGAATACTTTCTTGCACGAACTGAGTGCCGCACACTAAGGGCTGATAACCAATAGCATCATGCGGTGAAATTTGAATAAAGGAGCACTTCGTAAACACTTGTGAAACAGCCTATGATTAAGGGGCGTCAAGCCCTGAAACGCGTCAGGCACCCATACTAATCGTGATGCAAAGGCGAGTGAAATCATTGAAAGCCGAAGGGCTGGCCTGCAACCGAGTGCGTCCTGGAAAGCTTCAGGGCAATTGTTGGAAATATATATATATATATATATATATATATATATATATATATATATATATATATATATATATAATCTCCAAACACTACCGGCACACACGACCCTGATGCCAGACACCGACACTGCAGTTCCAGTATTCCAGTAAGTTTTAATTCTTTGTTTACAGGGCTGTTATATATATATATATATATATATATCAATCAATCAATCAGGGGTTTATAAAGCGCACTACTCACCCGCGAGAGTCTCAAGGCGCTAGGGGGCGGGGGGCAGCTCCGGATCAGTCGAAGAGCCAGGTCTTGAGGTCCTTTCTCATATATGAACATAAACTTGAAAGTTCCTGATTCCACTATCACAACTTTCTTAAAACCGCCTCCTGGACCACCATCTTTATCACTGGGAGCCTCTGATTGCCATAATCACATCCCCTGTAAACATCACCTCAGGGGTGCTCTGGGTCCTAATAAGAAACCCCTGCTTATGAGCCCCTAAGGGCTAGTCAAACTCTCAGCCAGTGACTGAGCATTTGGTCGCTTGCTAAAGCCCTTAATGAGCAATCCCGTACCCCAGTTCCCATACAGGCCTGCCTGTCCCTGCAGCACGGGATGGCTCATGCTAGGGTGTCTTCCTCCTAAATCAAAGGACCATGCCTACAGAAGAGACACCGCACACCGCACCGGCCACGATCTCCTTGTTGCTGTCGCGACTGGACCACACCCATGGTCTACACCGTAGAGCCCTACTCTAGCGGATATCAGAGTCGAGAGAGTGCAGAACCCTCTGCTTCATCCATGCCTATGACATCATATCCACTCCAGTCCTACAAGCTCTCCACTGGCTGTCCATGGCCAGACACAGGTCTTTCAAATCTCTCCGCTTCACCCACAGGGCCATCCGTGGTACTGGGCGAACCTTCAATTCAATCTTCAGCAATAGACTCAGTGAGGCCTCTCTGCCCAAGACTGACACCCCTGACCGTGCCATACATCGAGAATATGTGGTGTGGTGGCACATCATTCTGTGCCCACACAACAAGCTCGGGGATGAGCTGAGGGCACAGATAAAGAATGCCCAGGAAGGCAGGGGGTGGAAAGAGCTGCCTGTGTCCAGGCAGGGGCTGCCTTACCTTGAGAGGAGGGTAGTAGGCACTTCTCTACTGTGTCTGCCCTCCCTACTCTGCCAGTGCACTCGAGACATAGACACACCTTGAGGGGTGAACGTGTGTGATGCAGCCCTGCAGGGCCTATGCAGGCTCACGCCTAAGGGCAGCAGCATGCCCGGGGCACAGATCCAGGCCTCAGGGTCACACCAATCAATTCCCATATATGCCTCTGAGCAGTAACATCATTGAACCCGCACAGCAACACTGTTTCTGCACAGCCAAGGATGGGTCGCAGGAGGAAGAGTCGGTGCAATCACTTATGCCTCCGCTACACTCCATGCATAAGCGCAGATATCAGTTTCTAGCGACAGGCTCCGAGCACACCTCTGGACATCACGAAGAGCACCAAAACTCATCCCACACAGTCACTGGATGAACCCACACTCAACACCCAGGCCCCATGACCAGAGAACCCTGTCAGTCCTCCAAGCAGAAGTGCTGGGGCCCTCGGAGGCACTTTCAAATGCTGCAGCACAGTAAGGCTTTTATCAGTCAGCCATGCCCTAAACCCTGGTCGAGTACACACGACCATGCTGTGTCCGTCAGAATAAAACACGAAATATTGTGGTGTTAATCATGCACTTCACTAAGGGACTGGCAGGGGTTACAGCTGCAGCCCCTGTCTCGCCTCTTGCGACCCGTGGCCCTGGAGGTGGCAAAGTCAGAGTAAACAGTGTGCTTCTGAGCACTCTTACCTTTCTGCAGCTTCTGTTGGGACCCAGGACAGCCCCTTTCAGGCGTAAAATCCATACGTTGAGGAGTGCAATGCACACACTGATAGTTAACAATCAAAGAATTAACAAGCAAACACATTCTAAACAACCTGTTGCTATGTTTAATGACGGTGAACACTTGAGAAATGATGTGGTTGATGGCTTTCCACCCCTTTGTGCTTCTCACTGGTGACAGCGCGTTACAGGGGGGAGGGGGGTCACGAAGCATGATGTAATAACGAGGAGGAGGATTTGAGGCCAATAGCGGGATTCATGTTCCTGAAGAGGGGCCGATTCGTAAAAGAGGAGTAAACCTACACCCTGATTTTCAGGGCACAAGTCCTAAAAAAGAAGTGGGGGACTAACCTAGTTAATCAGTATGCAAATGGCATCGCAGCGCGTGCCATCGCAGCGTGTGACATCACGGCGCGTGACATCACAGGAACTGGCATCACAAGAAGTGATATCAGATCTTAAGCCCTCACATATATGTTTAGCAGGTCTATCATGAGTACATTTGAGCACATTTCGAGTATACTTGCAAACCCTCCTGATTTAGGCAGAAGATGCACACTTTTGTAAGCTTCACATAAACCAATGTTACCTTTTGTCAGCGTTCAGCTTTCTATAGCCATAGTGCTTTAAAAGAAATAGTGATATTTAAATTATTACAACGCCTCCTCGAGGGTAATAAGCGTATATAAATGCAATTTATTTAGTGCAAATACTGGGAAAGATCAACACATCTGACATTCTTACAGTGCATGCATATCTCCTAAACAGAGCCTGAACAAAGTGAAAAGCTGCCTCTCCTAAGTATGTGTGAAGTGCTAACAAGGTGCGAGGCTTTGTTTCCCCTCTGCTGCATTTGCATCAGGTGTGAGGCTCCTGACTGCTGCCAGCCAGGAAACTCCAACAAAAGGAGGCTTGATGACTCCCTGAGACTCGGCCTTTGTTATGGCCGAGTATCCCAGCAGGAGTCAGAAATAAGAGAGCCCTGTCCCCGCCTGCACGTTGTTGTGATCCAAAGCAGACAACAACGTGCAGGCGTTGCTGAATGTGTCCCGGTGTTTGGAAATTACACCGGACACTTTGGTAAGGGATTCACGCCAGCACTTATGCTAGAGTAAAAATATGACCCTTTTGGCAGGGGAGTACCTTCAGGGGGTGTTTGGGGTGTTACACCCCTAATAAATGTATTTTCTGATAAATAGTCGGGTACAGGTGCTTTCAGTCGGGTATGGTGAGGTGTCTGTCGGATTTCACCAGGGATTTGTTCACAGTTCACACACACAGACAAAAACGCACACACACACTCTCTCCCTCTATGTTTTACAAGTCCTCAAACATGTTGGTTATTTTACAAAATCTTGTGTTTTCTCGCTTAGTACTCCGACCAATCCGCATTCCTCTCCTCTCCACTGTCCCTTGGGCCCCTCTCATGCGCCTGCTTCTCTATCATGTATTTTAACATTACATGCCAGCCTGATCGTTGGAAAATCTGAAGCCCCCCGCCCCATACTTAGTGCCCAAGCAGTGCCCCCACCTTTGTGTAATAGGGGTTTGTGAATGTCCTAAACAGGGGCGCAACGCAGGCCGCTGCAGCCCCAGCGGTGCAGCTGGGTCCCCAACCCTTTATGGGGCCCCCAACTCTTCAGGGGTCCCCATTCAGGCCAATGAATATCTGTGAGATATGGGAGACTCAGGGGCCCCTCGTTACATTCTGCAGGGGCCCCATCATTTTGCGTTACGCCACAGTCCACAAACGCATTCGTTTGTGGGCGTTCATGAACTTCCAAAGCAAACCAAGCCTTGGAACGCCCAGGAATGCCTCGATCCACCCCTTGAGTGGGCGTTATGCCACTTCTGCAACCCCCGGACATGTTGGCAGAGCAGGGTCCATGATTTTAATCTGCACGTGCGGGTTCTGACACTAGTTGACATACAAATATCCAAGCCCTTGTTGCAAATATACACTTAGACAATGTGATTTACTTCCACCATTCCGCTTTTCATCAGCCATTCTTAGAGGTGAGCGAGCCACTGAAAGCTCGAGCTAGGCTCGAGCCTGAAGCCAGGCTTTGGCTGAGCTCGAGGTCCTGTGGAACCTCAAGCCCAAAACTCAAGCTTTCATTTGGCTTCTGCCTGTCACCCTCCCTCTGCCCAAGATGTGGTGTTACGGCCAGAGTTGCTGAGCCTGGTACTGGGGAATCAGGTTTGAGTCTTGGCGTTGGTTCATCAACATCCTGTGATTCTGGGCAAATCACTTAATTGCCCAGTACCTAAAATATTAATCTGACCTTGAGTAATTGTAACTGGTGTTCATGTAAAGCGTGCCAATAACTTTGAGTGCCAATACCTTTGAGTGCCAATACCTTTGAGTGCCAATACCTTTGAGTGCCAATACCTTTGGGTCGAGTTCACAATATATAAAAACTGCAGAAAAATGTACAAAGAGATCAAAACAAAGCGTTAACTTAAAAGGAGAGACAACTCGATACCCAATGTGGACCATATTTATGGGCAAGTCATGCATGCGGTGCAGCGTGTCACCTTGCTGCGCTCACTGCGTGACAGGGAAAGGACAGGAATGCTCCGTATTTAAGGTATTACTGCGCATTCCTGCCTTTTCCCCTGCGCTAGCGCCCTTTTGGCTGCCTAGCACCAACTCAGACACCTTTGCGCCATGGTGCAATCGAGCCTGCAGTTGTAGGGGGATTGTTTTTGTACAGGAAGGGCACCTTTCTGCACAAAAACAACCCCTGAGGCTTTTACCTCTTTCTGTATATGCTGCACAATGCAGCACACGTAAAAAGAGGAGAAAATGAGGAGCAATAAACATATTTCCCCTAGTTACGTCTCACCTGGGGGCGTAGGTTTTGGCGTATTCCCAGGTCTACCATTTCTGGCAAATCTGGAAACACCTGAAAATCTATGGATGTTGCGTAGGAACACGTACGCAGAACCCATGGAAACGCCTACCTGGCGCGGAGTTACGCGATGCAGCCATTTACGCTGAGTTGCATTACTCGAGCTTTATGAAGCCAACCAGGGCCACGCAAAGTGGCCTTCCGTGGCTTCATAAATCTAATTTTTATTTGTGTCACTCTGGCACCACGTTGCGTGGTGCAAGAGCGATGCATCACTCTGGCACCACGTTGCGATGCAACGGGCTCATACATATGCCCCTTAGTGCCTGATTTGTGCAAAGTGAAACCAGGAAACCCGGATAAATTGCAGCGTCCCCACTTCAATTGTGGTAATAGGCAAATATTTTATTTTACCAAAGCACGTTCAAATGCAAGAGTTCAGAATATCAGCTGTCGAAAAACCAATTTTGTTTGAATTAGCAGAATATAATGTTGGTTTATAATAATGTGGCCACATACAGGGTTCATAAGAGAACCATCTTGCCTCTTGATTCTCTAAGGGCACTGTCCCCAGCGTGGGAACGGGAGAGGGGGTGTGGTGGGGGTGGGGGGATCAGGTATGGCTCTTAGTTTATGTTTAAAAAACATTATTTCCTATAGGCAAGCAAAACAGGAGCGTTTGTTATCTAGACAATATAGTTTTCTTAGTAATTTAGGCAAAATGTGCCATAATCATCACATGAATTTCATCTACAATACTTCAATCATACAAAAGTTTGATGAGAAAAAGTATATATTTATCTGTACATTGAATCCAACTCATGTAAACTAAAGTAATTCTTATTAATACTCGGAGTCACGTGGGCTTGATGAAATCCCTTCATTTATTTTTATTCTTTGCAGATACAATCAATCAATCAGCCAGTATAACCCCAAACATCTCCCTCTCACTGGTGGTAGTCAGGTACTTTCACATCATGTGCTTTCCAGGTCAATCTATATCCGTATTTAATGTGCATTCTTCTCATATATTAATAAATATTCCCATTCTTCACCAAAATAATTAGAGTTTTCACCACCAAGATTATTTTCTCAGTAGAACCTACCAACCGACAGCCACCGGCGTCGAACACCGGACGCGAGACTTACACTGCCATTTCTTGTCTTTAATAAGTACTTTTCAGAGCATTGCCATAAACTGGCGTATTTCATGTTAAATCTTCCACATGTTAAAAAATACACTTTATTTTACATTTTGAAGAGACTTTATCACATTTTACGTTATGCTAGTGGTGTGATTTACATGGCGAACATTTTCAGGGCTCAGCTGGTGCACGGGCACAAAGAGCCAAGCCAGACACTTGGCTCGGCTGTGGCTCGGCTCGTCCTGTTCATTTCTTGGCTCGCCCACCTCCAGCGGACGTATCCGGCATCTCGAGGGTTCAGTGTGGCTTCAATCAGTTTGTTTTGAGTCCTTTACTGGTGTGATGTCAGAGTGTTTTCGACTGCTGCCCCATCAGGAGGCAGATGGTTTACGTGTCTGCTGCTCTTTACGTTTTGGGGCGTGTTTTCGCGCTCTTCTGAAGTTAATGTTTACCTGTCTCTTGCTTATAGACCGCACCAGAGATGTTATGTCATTAAATAGTCATATCATTGTGTAAACTGCTCGGTGGTTCGGCTTATGGAGTCTGAGGGGTTATTTCTAGTCAACGCTGGATTAGAAATGACGGGTTCATGTCCCAGGTGTTCCCTCAGTGGGACGAGGGTGAGAGATGCACGTTTGACAGCTGAAAGACTGATTGTCTAACATAAGTCGACGACCAAAAACAGAGCACTTGGGCGCCACCTGCTGGTCCCAGGAGGTCTGTGCAGCCCAGAGGGAGCTACCAATCTGCTGTAGAGGTAGGTAGGGTGGGAGACACCTGAACCTCCTCACGTTGTTACTCTCTCTCTCTCCCAGTCTCTCCCTTTCTCTCCATATCTTTCTCTGTCTGTCTCCTGTCTTCCCTGTCCCATGTCTTGCATTCCCATCCCTCTCATGATCTCTCTCTGCCTCTCATTTCCTCTGGTCCCTCTCCACCCTCATCTTCCTGTCATCTATCTTCTTCTTCTCCTATATCACCCTCTCCTGCCCACCCCTTTCCGCTCCTCTCTCCCTTCATTCCGTCCCATCACAATGTCCCACCCCTTGATTCCGTCTCACCACAATGTCCTATCCCTTGATTCCGTCTCACCACAATGTCTTACCCCTCGATTCCGTCCCACAACAATGTCCCACTCCTTGATTCCGTCCCACCACAATCCCCTATCCCTTTATTCCATCCCACAACAATGGCCACTACCTTGATTCCATCCCACCACAATGTCCTATCCGTTGCTTTTGTCACACCACAATGTCCTATCCCTTGATTCCGTCCCACAACAATGCCTTATCCCCTGATTCCGTCCTAACACAATGTCCTATCCCTTTTTTTTTTTTTTTTAAAGAGTTTTATATAGCGCAAATTTGACCCGAGGATATCAGGTATCAGAGCGCTTTACATAAGCACCAGTTTCATTACAGATGGACACATTCATTTTTGTTGGGCACGGGGAGATTAAGTAATTTGCCCAGAATCACAGGATGTTGAGCGTCGTTGCTGAGATACGAACCCGGTTCCCCTGTTTCGAGGTCGACCGCTCTAGCCGTAAGGCTACATCCTCTTCCCCACCACAATGCCCGAACTCTTGATTTCGTCCCACCACAATGTCCCACCCCTTAATTCTGTCCCACCCCTTGATTCCGTCCCACCACAATGCCCCACCCCTTGATTACGTCCCACCACAATGTCCCACCCCTTGAGTCTTTCCCACCACAATGTCCTTTCCCTTGATTCGTAACCACCACAATGTCTGACCCCTTAATTCTGTCCCATAACGAAATCCTATCCCTGGATTCCATCCCACCACAATGCCCTATCCCTTTTTTCTGTCCCACAACAATCTCCCACCCCTTGATATCGTCCCACCACAATGTCCTATCCCTTGATTCTGTCCCACCACAATGTCACATCCCTTGATTACGTACCACCACAATGTCCGAACCCTTGATTTCGTTCCACCACAATGTCCCACCCTTTGATTCAGTCCCATCACAATGGCCCACCTGTTGATTTCGTCCCATCACAATGTCCCACCCCTTGATTCCGTCCAACCACAATGTCCTACCCCTTGATTCTGTCCCAGCACAATGTCTCACCCCTTTATACTGCCCCACAACAATGTCCTATCCCTTAATTCTGTCCCACCTTAATGTCCTATCCCTTGATTCCATTCCACCACAAAGTTCCACCCCTTGATTCCACCAAACAACAATGACCTATCCCTTGATTCCGTCTCACCACAATGTCTTACCCCTTGATTCCGTCCCACAACAATGTCCCACTCCTTGATTCCGTCCCACCACAATCCCCTATCCCTTTATTCCATCCCACAACAATGTCTTGTCCCTTGATTACGTCCCACCACAATGTCCTATCCCTTGATTCTGTCCCGCCACAATGTCTCACCCCTTAATTCCCTCCGACAACAATGTCCTATCCCTGGATTCCATCTAACCACAATTCCCTATCCTTTTACTCCGTCCTACATCAATCTCCCACCCCCTTGATTTCATCCCACCACAATGTCCTATCGCTGGATTCTGTCCTGCCACAATGTCTCACCCCTTAATTCCATCCCACAACAATGTCCTATCCATGGAGTCCAACCAACCACAATGCCCTATCCCTTTATCCCATCCCACAACAATCTCCGACCCCTTGATTTTGTCCCAACACAATGTCCTATCTCTTGATTCCGTCCCACCACAATGTACCACCCCTTGATTCCATCTCACTACTAAGTCCCACCCCTTGATTCCGTCCCACCGCAATGTCCCACCCCTTGATTCCATCCTAACACAATGTCCCACCCCTTGATTTCGTCCCACAACAATGTCCTGTTCTCTGTCTCTCTCCTGTCTTCCCTGTCCCATATCTCACATTCCCATCTCTCCCATGATCTCTCTCTGCCTCTCAATTCCTCTGGTCCCAATCCACCCTCATCTTTCTGTCATCTATCTTCTTCTCTTTTCCTGTATCGCACTTGCTTGCCCACCACCTTTCCGCTCCTCTCTCCCTTGATTCCGTCCCACAACAATGTCCTATCCCTTGATTCCATCCCACCACAATGTCCCATCACTTGATTCTATCCCACCACAATGTCCCACTCCTTGATTCTGTCCCACCACAATGTCCACCCCTTGATTCCATCCCACAACAATGTCCCATCCCCGGATTTCGTCCCACCACAATGTCCTATCCCTTAATTCCGTCCCACCTCAATGTCCCCCACCTTGATTCCGTCCCTCCTCAATGTCCTATCCCTTGATTCCGTCCCACCACAATGTCCCACTCCTTGATTCCATCCCACAACAAAGTTCCACCCCTTGATTCGGTCGCACCACAATGTCCCACCACTTGACTCGGTCCGACAACAATGTCTTATACTTGGATTCCGTCCCTCCACAATGCCTTTCCTCTTTATTCTATCCCACCTCAATCTCCCACCCCTTGATTCCGTCCCACCACCATGTCCGAACCCTTGATTCTGTCCCACCACAATGTCTCACCCCTTGATTCTGCCCCACAACAATGTCCTGTCCCTTGATTCCGGCCCACCACAATGTCCCGCCGCTTGATTCCGTCCCACCACAATGTCCTATCCCTTGATTCCGTCCCACGTCAACGTCCCCCCACCTTGATTTCGTCTCAATACAATGTCCTATCTGTGAGAAGTTGGCCTGGTATATGCTGTCCACTAATTAAAGTGGGCACCTTGCACCAGTCCAAACGACCCTTATTGATGATTAGGTTAAAGACAACCTTTATAGAAAGCTATCCTAGTGGTAGCTGTGGAGAGCAGCCTTCAGACTAAGTCTTGAAGGAATGTAAAGCAGCTTGTTTTACCAGTATATAACCTCTTGAATGACCAAATGAAAGGAGAACCACACAAGGTATATATAAAATATATGTATTTATTACTAAACACTCTCTACTAACCTCTTTATGAGATTAGAGAACAAGGCACACAATTACACAGTACTAGAACGACAGTAAATTGCACAATACACAGTGGGCTCCAGGGGGAGACCAAACCATATACTAAGAAAGTGGTATAAGAACCACGACTTGACTAGACACAGTACCTAGAGCACGTAGAATCGCTGGGACCCCAAGGAACCACCCAAGGTAGTGACACAGGGGACCCACGGAGGACGGGTGCAGTGTGGGAACACAGACGCGAGCTCCGTACAACTCTATGGGAAAGTCGCGGTTGGAATTTTAGAGTTTAAGCACACTTCGGAGAGGACTTCAAGCAAACCCTGCTAAACTTAGAAGGTTCAAAGGCCAGCACCCTTGTGAGTACCGAGGTACCCGTGTTACCTAGCCCAGGGAAGCCGGGTGCATAGGGGTCAAGTGGTGTCGGAAACCCTCGTCGTTTTCTATGGCGTGTTGAGAAGAAGAGCTGCTGCCGTGGAGAAGAAAAGTGTCCGGTGTGATCCAAGCCTGGATCAAAGATGTGAAGAACCTGAAAGCAGAGGGGACAAAGTCTGGGTCACTTCACGTGACCAGGAGCGGAGCAATCAAATGCCCACCAATGTCGGGTGCTTCAGGTGCGAAGAGGTGAAGCTTGACTCTGTAGCCACGGGAACCAGTAGATGTCGACAATGACCAGGATCCGCAGGCGAGCTGTCCCACGAAGGATGTCGATTGCTGAGGGGTCAGTTTCCGGATTGGAGACCAACAAGCCTTGGCAACTGCAACCCATGCGGTCAGAGTAATGATGCTTCTGTGAGGACCAGCAAGGTCCTGGGGACTCCCCAAGCGATGGAGAGTCAGGGCACGTCTGGAGCAACCAGGGAAGCCCGTTGAAAGTTAGAGTTGCCTTCTTAGGGACCCACAGGTCAACGGACCAGGGATCGCGAAGGGACCTCGAGAGGAATCACAAAATGGCGGCCCACTCGTTGAGTGTAGGCCAGCAATCTTCGGTGTAATTACTGTTCGGGGTCAGGGCTACAAGTAACCCAAAGCTCAGCCTCAGGTGTTGCCGGAAAGCTGATGCTTCTGCAAATAGACGCGGTGTCCAGGGGTTCGGGTTGCACGGTCACCACGAGGGATACGGGCCTCAGACTTGCTGTGGGCACAGATCAACCTCTAAGACCTCGGGAACCCACCTCCTGTGTTGCAATATTCTTCAGAGTCCTCAGGAGCTTCGGAGATGCAAACCGGTCAGATGCGTTAAAGGTGCCTGCCTTGCAGGGGAGTAACTCCTTTACTCCAAGGGAGATTCTTCAGTCATTCAGCGTAGTGTAGATCATCGAAGTACTTGGTTTCTGTTGCAGAGTTTAGTCCAGGTAAAATCTAAAGTCCTGTAGCCAGGGGTCCTACTTTATACCCAAGGAAGGGGTGGGACAAACTCTGGGGACCCACCTATGGGAGGGTCAGGACAGAGGGGTGGCTACACCCATGTCCTTTGTCCAGTTTCGCGCCAGAGCAGGGGCTGAGTGCCCCTGCAACCGGTTTGAGCTGGACTATGCACAGGGACACCAAATGTGCCCCCAGTGCAGACATCAAAGCACTCTTGGAGTGCACCCACCCAGCCCCAATACACTAAAGCCTGTCTGGGAGGTGGTCACACCTCCCTGTGACAGGAAACCTATTGTCAAGCCTTCCCCTGCCGGAGTTTCACCCAGCAGCAGGCGGGCAGACTCGTGTCTGTGGCTGGCAGCATCCATTTTAGTGATGCCAGGGCTCTGTGAAGCTGGTACCGGGTGTACCGGTGCTGTCATATTTCTCCCTCTAGAGGGAGGAATCATACCTCCCACACCAGTTACTGGTGTGGAGGTATGATTCCAAGGTGTTTGACACCAAACACGACATAATTCCTTGCAGCCATTTTAAAGTTAGCATTTACCGCGAGGTTATAATGCACTTAAGAGTATATGGTTGGCTGCATCACAGACAACCCCGGAATAGTGGTTCCGAAGGCTGCAGAGGGGCTCTGCTCATGCATGGGCACCCTCTCACATAAAACCCAGCACCCTGCCTTCAGGATTGATAAGGCCTGCCATAGGGGTGACTGATAGGCTTATATGTGCAGTGATCAGGATAGATATGGTGAACCTATATCTAAGTAAGGGGTGCATTCACCACCTTACACAGGTTGCAGTAGCAGACCTGTGGTGTCAGTTTGAATGGCCTCTCAGGGGTGGCATAATACATGCTGCAGTCCCTGGGAGGCCTCTGGGGTACCTATGCCCTGGGTACATAGTATACCATATACTAGGGACTTATAAGGGTACCCCAGAATCCAATCTGGAGTGTACCTAAAGTACATGCAATCAATTTAGAGGGAAAGCAGATAGACTGGGGTCCTGAATAGCAGGATCGCAGCCAAACTAAGTCGAAAACCAGCGAAACACCAGGAAAAAAGTGGGGGCAACCATGCAGTCAGATTCCACCTTCCTACATAACCCCCCAAACAAAAGGAGATAAGACTAACCTTGCCCAGTTGAGCCTTTATTGACTAAGTGGCTGTAGGAAGATTTTGCAATACAGGAGGTGGGTTCCCGTGGTCTCTGAGGTTGATCTGTGTGCTCAGCAAGTCTGAGGTCTGTATCCCTCGTGGAGACCGTGCAACCCGAACCCCTGGACACCGCGACCATTTGCAGAAGCATCAGCTTTGAGGCGACCTCTGAGGCTGAGCTTTAGGTTACTTGTAGCACCAACCCCGAGCAGCAATTCCACCGAAGATTGCCTGCCTACACTCCACGAATGTTCCGTGAGCTGGCCCTTTGTGTTTTCTCTCGAGGTCCCTTTGCGATCCCTGGTCCGTTGACTGGTGGGTCCCTGTGAAGGCAACACTAAGATTAATTGAGCTACCGTGGTTGCTCCAGACGTGCCCTGACTCTCCATCGCTTGGGGAGTCCCCCGGACCTTGCTGGTCCGCACCAAAGCATCTTTACTCTTACTGCGTGGGTTGCTGTTGCCAAGGCTTGTTGGGTTCAATCCGAGCACCGACACCCCAGCACTCGACATCCTTCGTGGGACAGCTCGAATCCGGCTCCTGGTCATCCTCGACGTCTCCTGGACCCCGTGGCTGCAGAGTCAAGCTTCACCTCTTCGCACCTGGAGCACCCGACATCGGTGGGCAGTTGATTGCTCCGCTCCTGGTCACGTGAAGTGACCCAGACTTTGTCCCCTCTGCTTTCAGGTTCTTCACATCTTCGATCCAGGCTTGGATCATTCCGGACACTTTTCTTCTTCACAGCAGCAGCACTTTGCAGCAGATCGCCATTGAAATCAACGACGATTCCCGACACCATTTGACACCTATGCACCCGGCTTCCCTGGGTGAGGTAACTCGAGTACTCCGGTGCTCCCGTGGGTGTTGGCCCTAGAACCCCTTAAGTCTAAAGGGGTTTGCTCAAAGTCCTCTCCTAAGTGTCCTTTATCTTTAAAATTCTAACCGCGACTTCCCTCATAGAATCCTACGGCGCTCGCGGCTGTGTTCTCAAACTGCACACGTCCCCGTGGGTCTCCTGTGTCACTACCTTGGGTGGTTCCTTGGGGTCCCAGCGATCTCTACGTGCCCTAGGCACTGTGTCTAGTCAAGTCGTGGTTCTTATACCACTTTCTTAATATATGGTTTGGTCCCCTCCTGGGGCCCATTGTATATTGTGCTATTTACTGTCGTTTTAATACTGTGATATTGTGTATCTTGGACTCTAATCTCATAAAGAGATTAGTAGTGAGTGTTTAGAAATAAATACATATATTTTATATATACCTGGTGTGGTTCTCCTTTCATTTGGTCATTCAAGAGGTTATAATCTGGTAAACCAAGCTGCTTTACACTCCTTCAAGACTTAGCCTGAAGGCTGCTCTCCATAGCTACCACTAGGATAGCTTTCAATAAAGGTTGTCTTTAAACCTATCATCAATAAGGGTCGTTTGGACTGGTGCAAGGTGCCCACTATAACTAGTGGACAGCATATGCCAGGCCAACTTCTCACAGTGGCCATATAAGGAAGAACCTGCACTAGCATGGTTACCCCCTGTCTTATGGTCCACTCAGCAATCCCTAACCCCAAGGGTATTGGATGATCTCCACCATTTGGAATTACTACCTGTGGTGTGTTTTGGCAAAGTAAAAGGCTGGTGGGGTGTCTGAGTAGAGAAGTGAGGCCCTAATAAAGTTGGCCTCAGCTTCCTCAGATCACTGGTCACCATGGAGGCCTTTCTTTCCATGACTGAGTTGTATCTGGCCCTAAGGGTAAACCTCTGGCTGCCTATAGCTGGGGGTTGGGTCCCTTTGGTTGGAACACTGGAGGGACATGGTAGGTTTGGAACCACTTGGTCCCAGGTTTGCCTTTGCCCAACAGAATCCATCTGGGGGAGGTCCCTATCCAATGGTAAGAGGGATCCCTCAGTGGGTTGAGGAATTTTCACCTGGCTAGGGCTACTAGACTGGGTGCCCCCAATTTGTGGATGAGGGGGTTCCTCTGGACATTGGGCCCTAAGGGGTCCACTGACCTCCCTGACCTCTGCAGCCCTAGGCTGAGTGAGGTAGGGTAGAGAGGGGCAGGATGCCTGCTCCAGACTGGGTACCACCTTGGAAGGGTCCCCTGCCATCAGGGGTGTTGCCAGACCAGGCCTGACCACCTCTCGGGCAGTTCCTTCACTAGGGGTAGGATCAGTTCCCTGAGGAAGCTGACCCTTACCTATAGTCTGGGGGGAAGAAGACTTTTCTTCAACCCTTCTGCTCTCTTGTGGAGTAGAGTGGGCCATTCTTTCAGGCTCCACTTCTCCAAAATTTCCCTGGGATGGGACTGAGGCCCTAACAGCCCCACCAACCTTCTCAGAGAGGCCCAACATTTTTAAATGGGCCTGGTATTCCACTTCAGCCCAGGCTGAAACCTCCAGATCATTGCCCAACAGGCAATCTACAGGCAAGTTTGGGGACACTGCCACTCTCTTTGGGCCAGTGACCCCTCCCCAGCTGAGATTGACTATGGCCATGGGATGATCTGTGCTGATACCATCAATGTTGGTCACCTGGTACTTGAACTCAGGTAAAAGCTGTTGAGGGGGGACTAGTTTCCCTGTCACCATGGTGACACTGGCCCCTGTGTCCCTGAGTGCCACAGCTTTCTGACCATTTATTAAGGGCTCCTGTCTGTACTTGCCCAAAGTATTGGGACTCATAGTAAAAGTGGCAAATCCCATGCCACCATCACAGACTAAGGAGGCCTGTGAGGTGGACCTTGATAAGCTGGGGTCCACCTCAGTTCCCCATGAGAATGCACCTACCTTTTTGGGTACATTACTACCACCTGGGGGATTACTACTTGTAGTACCAGCAGGAGTGGTAGTATTGCTGGGAGGAACATTTTCCTTATTGCTGGCCTTAGGGCAACTGGGGTCATTTTTCCAGTGGCCAGGCTTCTTACAGATATGGCAATAAGGTTTCTTTTCAGGGGAGGAAGGAGCTTGGGACCCACCCCCAGAAGAGGAACTGTGGGGCCCTGTAGTGGATTTATCTTTTGATTTATCCCCAACTTTCTCTTGGTTTTTGGAAGAATCTTTCTTCTGGTCACCACCCTGGTTCTTTGGCTTTACTCTGGTTCTGACCCATTTGTCTGCCTTCTTTCCCAATTCTTGGGGAGAGGTCAGATCAGAGTCCACCAGGTACTGGTGTAAAAGCTGGTTTTGACAATTATTAAGGATCTGCTCCCTCATAATCAAATTGTACAATCCCAAAAAGTCATGCACCTTGCTGCCATGTATCCAACCTTCCAGAGCCTTAGTAGCACAATCTACAAAATCAACCCAGGCCTGAGTCTGTGCCTTTTGGGTATCTCTGAACTTTAACCTGTATTGTTCAGTGGTTAGGCCAAACCCATCAATCAGAGCACTCTTCAGGACTTTGTAATTATCAGCATCCTCTTCTCTTACAGTGAGGAGCTTGTCTCTACTTTTGTCTGCAAAGGAGAGCCACAAGATTGCTGCCCACTGCTCCTGAGGGACCCTCTGTACCTTACAGGCCCTCTCAAGTGCAGTTATCAATTTGTGGATGTCATCCCCACTCTGGTAGGGAGGGGCAATCTTGTTCAGGTTCCTATGGTCATGAGTATGATCTCTACCTCTAGGGACACTGTGGCTGCCACCATGGGCTCTAGTCCCAGCTTCTGAGAAGCTCTCTGAAGCTCCAGGGATTCTCTGTCTAAGGACAATTGCTCTCTCTTGATCCTGAGCTTAGCTCTCTCAAACTCAAGCAGTTGGCACTTCTTCTCATAAGAAGACTCCCTTTTATGAGAAGAAGTCCTATGAGAAACAGAGCTCCCTACAGATGTGTCAGAACGATTCGATTCCACAGAAGGAGATCTAGATCTTCTTGGTAAACTGTTAACCCTTCCAGGTGGGGTAAAGAGAGCCCAACTGGGGTCTCCTTCCTCACCTTCAGGAAGAATTGGATTTTCCAGGTTAGAATCATTTTGATCCTCCTGGCCAGCATCAGAGTCCTGGTCATTGAGGTTTTCACTCCCTGGCCTTTCCTCATCTGCTGTCCCACCCCCTTTGCCTGCCTCATCAGACCCTGGGGTCTTTCTGAGGTCATCTGCAAGCAACAACTTTATGAGATGTTGTGTGGTTGGGCTTTTCCCAGTCTTCAATTTCCTAGAGGCACACATAGTCCTCAATTCTTGGTATGAGACATTGTCATACTTAGTTGGGAGAGGCCCACTGGCTTCTGCCCTTGAAGACATGACTAGTGTGGTGTGGTGTGTGCACCTACCTACTCTAGTGGGAACTACTAAACTCTCTTGAGTTGGAGAAAGGGTGTGCTAAGCCCTTGACACCCAACTCTAAGTTCAGTGGAACTTACTTTATTCTAGACTTGATTTATATGTACCTAAGTACCTTTAGTGGTTTTCAGTTAGTCACTCACTGAGATTATCTGGTAAAACATTAGCAAGCTTGAATCCCTACCGCTGCACACCAATGTGAGAAGTTGGCCTGGTATATGCTGTCCACTAATTAAAGTGGGCACCTTGCACCAGTCCAAACGACCCTTATTGATGATTAGGTTAAAGACAACCTTTATAGAAAGCTATCCTAGTGGTAGCTGTGGAGAGCAGCCTACAGGCTAAGTCTTGAAGGAATGTAAAGCAGCTTGTTTTACCAGTATATAACCTCTTGAATGACCAAATGAAAGGAGAACCACACAAGGTATATATAAAATATATGTATTTATTACTAAACACTCTCTACTAACCTCTTTATGAGATTAGAGAACAAGGCACACAATTACACAATACTAGAACGACAGTAAATAGCACAATACACAGTGGGCTCCAGGGGGAGACCAAACCATATACTAAGAAAGTGGTATAAGAACCACGACTTGACTAGACACAGTGCCTAGAGCACGTAGAATCACTGGGACCCCAAGGAACCACCCAAGGTAGTGACACAGGGGACCCACGGAGGACGGGTGCAGTGTGGGAACACAGACGCGAGCTCCGTACAACTCTATGGGAAAGTCGCGGTTGGAATTTTAGAGTTTAAGGACACTTTGGAGAGGACTTCAAGCAAACCCAGCTAAACTTAGAAGGTTCAAAGGCCAGCACCCTTGTGAGTACCGAGGTACCCGTGTTACCTAGCCCAGGGAAGCCGGGTGCATAGGGGTCAAGTGGTGTCGGAAACCCTCGTCGTTTTCTATGGCGTGTTGCGAAGAAGAGCTGCTGCCGTGGAGAAGAAAAGTGTCCGGTGTGATCCAAGCCTGGATCGAAGATGTGAAGAACCTGAAAGCGGAGGGGACAAAGTCTGGGTCACTTCACGTGACCAGGAGCAGAGCAATCAAATGCCCACCGATGTCGGGTGCTTCAGGTGCGAAGAGGTGAAGCTTGACACTGCAGCCACGGGGATCAGGAGACGTTGATGATGACCAGGATCCACAGGTGAGCTGTCCCACAAAGGATGTCGATTGTTGAGGGGTCAGTTTCCGGATTGGAGACCAACAAGCCTTGGCAACTGCAACCCACGCGGTCAGAGTAATGATGCTTCTGTGAGGACCAGCAAGGCCCTGGGGACTCCCCAAGCAATGGAGAGTCAGGGCACGTCTGGAGCAACCAGGGAAGCCCATTGAAAGTTAGAGTTGCCTTCTTAGGGACCCACAGGTCAACGGACCAGGGATCGCGAAGGGACATCGAGAGGAATCACAAAATGGCAGCCCACGGAACACTCGTTGAGTGTAGGCCAGCAATCTTTGGTGTAATTACTGCTCGGGGTCAGGGCCACAAGTAACCCAAAGCGCAGCCTCAGGGGTTGCCGGAAAGCTGATGCTTCTGCAAATAGACGCGGTGTCCAGGGGTTTGGGTTGCACGGTCACCACGAGGGATACGGGCCTCAGACTTGCTGAGGGCACAGATCGACCTCTAAGACCTTGGGAACCCACCTCCTGTGTTGCAATATTCTTCAGAGTCAGATGCGTTAAAGGTGCCTGCCTTGCAGGGGAGTAACTCCTTTACTCCAAGGGAGATTCTTCAGTCATCCAGCGTAGTGTAGATCGTTGAAGTACTTGGTTTCTGATGCAGAGTTTAGTCCAGGTAAAATCTAAAGTCCTGTAGCCAGGGGGTCCTACTTTATACCCAAGGAAGGGGTGGGACAAACTCTGGGGACCCACCTATGGGAGGGTCAGGACAGAGGGGTGGCTACACCCATGTCCTTTGTACAGTTTCACGCCAGAGCAGGGGCTGAGTGCCCTGCAACCGGTTTGAGCTGGACTATGCACAGGGACACCAAATGTGCCCCCAGTGCAGACATCAAAGCACTCTTGGAGTGCACCCACCCAGCCCCAATACACTAAAGCCTGTCTGGGAGGTGGTCACACCTCCCTGTGACAGGAAACCTATTGTCAAGCCTTCCCCTGCTGGAGTTTCGTCCAGCAGCAGGAGGGCAGACTCGTGTCTGTGGCTGGTAGCATCCATTTTGTGATGCCAGGGCTCTGTGAAGCTGGTACCGGGTGTACCGGTGCTGTCATATTTCTCCCTCTAGGAGGGAGGAATCATACCTCCCACACCAGTTACTGGTGTGGAGGTATGATTCCAAGGTGTTTGACACCAAACACGACATAATTCCTTGCAGCCATTTTAAAGTTAGCATTTACCGCAAGGTTATAATGCACTTAAGAGTATATGGTTGGCTGCATCACAGACAACCCCGGAATAGTGGTTCTGAAGGCTGCAGAGGGGCTCTGCTCATGCATGGGCACCCTCTCACATAAAACCCAGCACCATGCCTTCAGGATTGATAAGGCCAGCCATAGGTGTGACTGATAGGCTTATATGTGCAGTGATCAGGATAGATATAGTGAACCTATATCCAAGTAAGGGGTGCATGCACCACCTTACACAGGTTTCAGTAGCAGACCTGTGGTGTCAGTTTGAATGGCCTCTCAGGGGTGGCATAATTCATGCTGCAGTCCCTGGGAGGCCTCTGGGGTACCTATGCCCTGGGTACATAGTATACCATATACTAGGGACTTATAAGGGTACCCCAGAATCCAATCTGGAGTGTACCTAAAGTACATGCAATCAATTTAGAGGGAAAGCAGATAGGCTGGGGTCCTGAATAGCAGGATCCCAGCCAAACTAAGTCGAAAACCAGCAAAACACCAGGAAAAAAGTGGGGGCAACCATGCAGTCAGATTTCACCTTCCTACACTATCCCTTGATTCTGTCCCACAACAATGTCCCACCCCTTGATTCCGTCCCACCTCAATGTCCCCTCACATTGATTCCGTCCCAACTCAATGTCCTAGCCCTTTGTTCCGTCCCACCACAATGTCCCACCCCTTGATTCTGTCCCAACGCAATATCCCACCCCTTGATTCCGTTCCACCACAATAGCCTATCCCTTTATTCAGTCCCACCTCAATCTCCCACCCCTTGTTTCTGTCCCACCACAATGTCCCATCGCTTGATTCAGTCCCACCACAATGTCCGAACCCTTGATTTCGTCCTACCACAATGTCCCACCCCTTGATTCTGTCCCACCATAATGTCCCATCCTATGATTACGTCCCACCGCAATGTCCCACCCCTTGATTCCGTCCCACCACAATATCCTACCCCTTGATTCAGCCCCATCACAATGTCCCACCTGTTGATTTCGTCCCATCACAATGTCCCACCCCTTGATTCCGTCCAACCACAATGTCCCACCCCTTGATTCTGTCCCAACACAATATCTCACCCCTTTATTCTGCCCCACAACAATGTCCAATCCCTTAATTTCGTCTCACCTTAATGTCCTATCCCTTGATTCCATCCCACCACAATGTCCCACCCCTTGATTCCACCCCACAACAATGACCTATCCCATGATTCCGTCTCCCCACAATGTCCCACTCCTTGATTCCGTCCCACAAGAATGTGCCCCTCCTTGATTCCATCCCACCACAATCCCCTATCACTTTATTCCATCCCACAACAATATTCTGTCCCTTGATTCCGTCCCACCACAATGTCCTATCCCTTGATTCTGTCCTGCCACAATGTCTCACCCCTTAATTCCCTCCCACAACAATGTTCTATCCCTGGATTCCATCCAACCACAATGCCCTATTCCTTTACTTCGTCCCACAACAATCTCCCACCCCTTGATTTTGTCCCACGACAATGTCCTATCTCTTGATTCCGTCCCACCGCAATGTCCCACTCCTTGATTCCATCCCACCACAATGTCCCACCCCTTGATTCCATCCCACTACTATGTCCCACCCCTTTATTCCGTCCCACCGCAATGTCCCACCCCTTGATTCCGTCCCCCAACAATGTCCTGTTCTCTGTATCTCTCCTGTCTTCCCTGTCCCATATCTCACATTCCCATCTCTCCCATGATCTCTCTCTGCTTCTCATTCCCTCTGGTGCCTATCCACCCTCATCTTTCTGTCATCTATCTTCTTCTCTTTTCCTCTATCGCCCTCGCTTGCCCACCACCTTTCCGCTCCTCTCTCCCTTGATTCCGTCCCACAACAATTTCCTATCCCTTGATTCCATCCCAACACAATGTCCTATCCTTTGATTCTATCCCACCAATGTCCCACTCCTTGATTCTGTCCCACCACAATGTCCACCCCTTGATTCCGTCCCACAACCATGTCCCATCCCCTGATTCCATCCCACCACAATGTCCTATCCCTTGATTCCGTCCCACCTCAATGTCCCCCACCTTGATTCCGTCCCACCTCAATGTCCTATCCCTTGATTCCGTCTCACCACAATGTCCCACCCCTTGATTCTGTTCCACCACAATGCCTTTCCCCTTTATTCTGTCCCACCTCAATCTCCCACCCCTTGATTTCGTCCCACCACAATGTCCTATCCCTTGTTGCTGTCCCACCACAATGTCCCATCCCTTGAATCCATCCCACCACAATGTCTGAACCCTTGATTTCATCTCACCACAATGTCCCACCCATTGATTCTGTCCCACCATAATGTCCCACCCCTTGATTTCGTCCCACCACAATGTCCAACCCCTTGTTCAGTCCCACCACAATGGCCCACCCCTTGTTTTCTTCCCAGCAAAATGTCCTTTCCCTTGATTCTGTCCCACCACAATGTCTCACCCCTTAATTCAATCCCACAACAATGTCCTATTTATTTATTTATTATTATTTTTTTTTTTGCAGAGTTTTATATAGCGCAAACTTGACCCGCAACCGAACCGGGTATCAGAGCGCTTTACATAGCACCAGTTATGTTACATGAGGACACACATTCATTTTTGTTAGGCACGGGGAGATTAAGTGATTTGCCCAGAATCACAGGATGTTTAGCGTCATTACCGTGACTCGAACCCAGTTCCCCAGGTCCGAGGTCGAACGCCCTAGCCGTTAGGCCAACTCCTCTCTCAATCCCTGGATTCCATCCCACCACAATGCCCTATTCCTATTTCTGTCCCACGACAATCTCCCACCCTTTGATATCGTCCTACCACAATATCCTATCTCAAGATTCCGTCCCACCGCAATGTCCCACTCCTTGATTCCATCCCACCACAATGTCCCACCCCTTGATTCCATCCCACTACTGTGTCCCACCCCTTGATTCCGTCCCACCGCAATGTCCCACCCCTTGATTCCATCCTAACACAATGTCCCACCCTTTGATTCCGTCCCACCTCAATGTCCTATCCCTTGATTCCGTCCCACCACAATGTCCCACCCATTGATTCTGTTCCACCACAATGACCCACTCCTTGATTCCATCCCACAACAATGTCCTATCCCTGGATTCCATCCCACCACAATGCCTTTCCCCTTTATTCTGTCCCACCTCAATATCCCACCCCTTGATTTCATCCCACCACAATGTCCTATCCCTTGTTGCTGTCCCACCACAATGTCCCATCCCTTGATTCCGTCCCACCACAATGTCTGAACCCTTGATTTCGTCCCACCACAATGTCCCACCCCTTGATTCTGTCCCACCATAATGTCCCACCCCTTGATTCCGTCCCACCACAATGTCCCACCCCTTGATTCCGTCCCACCACAATGTCCCACCCCTTGATTCCGTCCCACCACAATGGCCCACCCCTTGATTCCTTCCCAGCAAAATGTCCTTTCCCTTGATTCTGTCCCACCACAATGTCTCACCCCTTAATTCCATCCCACAACAATGTCCTGTCCCTGGATTCCATCCCACCACAGTGCCCTATTCCTTTTTTCTGTCCCACAACAATCTCCCACCCTTTGATATCGTCCCACCATAATGTCCTATCCCTTGATTCTGTCCCACCACAATGTCCCATCCCTTGATTCCGTCCCACCACAATATCCAAACCCTTGATTCCGTCCCACCACAATGTCCGAACCCTTGATTCCGTCCCACCACAATGTCCCACCCCTTGATTCAGTCCCATCACAATGTCCCACCTGTTGATTTTCTCCCATCACAATTTCCCACCCCTTGATTCCGTACAATCACAATGTCCCACCCCTTGATTCTGTCCCACCACAATGTCTCACCCCTTGATTCTGCCCCACACAATGTCCGATCCTTTGATTCCATCCCACCTTAATGTCCTATCCTTTGGTTCCATCCCACCACAATGTCCCAACCCTTGATTCCACCCCACAACAATGACCTATCCCTTGATTCCTTTTCACCAAAATGTCCCACCCCTTGATTCCGTCCCACAATCCTTGATTCTGTCCCACCACAATGACCTATCCCTTTATTCTGTCCCACAACAATGTACTGTACCTTGATTCTGTCCCACCACGATGTCCTATCCCTTGATTCTGTCCGGCCACAATGTCTCACCCCTTAATTCCGTCCCACAATAATGTCCTATGCCCTATCCCTTTATTCCATCCCACAACATTGTCCTGTCCCTTGATTCCATCCCACGACAATGTCCTATCCCTTGATTCTATCCCACCACAATGTCCCACTCCTTGATTCTGTCCCACCACAATGTCCTATCCCTTGACTCCGTCCCACCACAATGTCCCACCCCTTGATTCTGTCCCACCACAATGTCCCACTCCTTGACTCCATCCCACAACAAAGTTCCACCCCTTGATTCAGTTGCACCACAATGTCCCACCACTTGACTCGATCCCACAACAATGTCCTATACTTGGATTCCGTCCCACCACAATGCCTTTCCCCATTATTCTGTCCCACCTCAATCTCCCACTCCTTGATTCCGTCCCACCACAAAGTCTGAACCCTTGATTTCGTCCCACCACAAAGTCCCACCACTTGATTCAGTCCCATCAAAATGTTCCACCTGTTGATTCCGTCCTACCACAATGTCGCACTGCTTGATTCCGTCCCACCAGAATGTCCTATCCCTTGATTCCGCCCCACCTCAATGTCCCCCCACCTTGATTCTGTCCCAATATAATGTCCTATCCCTTGATTCTGTCCCACAACAATGTCCCACCCCTTGATTCCGTCCCACCTCAATGTCTCCTCACATTGATTCCGTCCCACCGCAATGTCCCACCCCTTGATTCCGTCACACCACAATGTCCCACTCCATGATTCAATCCCACAACAATGTCCTATCCCTGGATTCCGTCCCACCACAATGGCCTATCCCTTTATTCCGACCCACCTCAATCTCCCACCCCTTGTTTCTGTCCCACCACAATGTCCCATCCCTTGATTCCGTCCCACCACAATGTCCGAACCCTTGATTTCGTCCCACCATAATGTCCCACCCCTTGATTCCGTCCCACCACAATGTCCTACCCCTTGATTCTGTCCCACCACAAAGTCCCACCACTTGATTCAGTCCCATCACAATGTCGCACCTGTTGATTTCGTCCCATCACAATGTCCCACCCCTTGATTCCGTCCAACCACAATGTCCCACCCCTTGATTCTGTCCCACCACAATATCTCACCCCTTTATTCTGCCCCAAAATAATGTCCTATCCCTTAATTCTGTCCCACCTTAATGTCCTATCCCTTGATTCCATCCCACCACAATGTCCTACCCCTTGATTCCACCCCACAACAATGACCTATCCCTTGATTCCGTCTCACCACAATGTCCCACCCCTTGATTCCGTCCCACAACAATGTCCCACTCCTTGATTCCGTCCCACCACAATCTCCTATCCCTTTATTCCATCCCACAACAATGTCCTGTCCCTTGATTCCGTCCCACCACAAGGTTCGAACCCTTGATTCCGTCCCAACACAATGTCCCGCCCCTTGATTCAGTCCCATCACAATGTCCCACCTGTTGATTTTCTCCCATCACAATGCCCCACCCCTTGATTCCGTACAATCACAATGTCCCACCCCTTGATTCTAACCCACCACAATGTCTCACCCTCTTGATTCTGCCCCACACAATGTCCGATCCCTTGATTCCGTCCCACCTTAATGTCCTATCCCTTGATTCCATCCCACCACAATGTCCCAACCCTTGATTCCACCCCACAACAATGTCCTATCCCTTGATTCCTTTTCACCACAATGTCCCGCCCCCTTGATTCCGTCCCACAACAATGTCCCACTCCTTGATTCTGTCCCACCACAATGCCCTATCCCATTATTCTGTCCCACAACAATGTCCTGTACCTTGATTCTGTCCCACCACGATGTCCTATCCCTTGATTCTGTCCGGCCACAATGTCTCACCCCTTAATTCCGTCCCAAAATAATGTCCTATACCTGAATTCCATCCAACTACAATGCCCTATCCCTTTATTCCATCCCACAACAATGTCCTGTCCCTTGATTCCATCCCACCACAATGTCCTATCCCTTGATTCTATCCCACCACAATGTCCCACTCCTTGATTCTGTCCCACCACAATGTCCTATCCCTTGACTCCGTCCCACCACAATGTCCCACCCCTTGATTCTGTCCCACCACAATGTGCCACTCCTTGATTCCATCCCACAACAAAGTTCCACCCCTTGATTCGGTTGCACCACAATGTCCCACCACTTGACTCGATACCACAACAATGTCCTATACTTGGATTCCATCCCACAACAATGCCTTTCCCCTTTATTCTGTCCAACCTCAATCTCCCACCCCTTGATTCAGTCCCTCCACAATGTCTGAACCCTTGATTTCGTCCCACCACAAAGTCCCACCACTTGATTCAGTCCCATCACAATGTCCCACCTGTTGATTTCGTTCCATAACAATGTCCCACCCCTTGATTCCGTCCAACCACAATGTCCCACCCCTTGATTCTGTCCCACCACAATGTCTCACCCCTTGATTCTGCCCCAGAACAATGTCCTATCCCTTGATTCCGTCCCACCTTAATGTCCTGTCCCTTGATTCCGTCCCACCACAATGTCCCCCACCTTGATTCCGTCCCAATACCACGTCCTATCCCCCCTTGATTCTGACCCACAACAATGTCCCACCCCTTGATTCCATCCCACTGCAATGTCCCACCCCTTGATTCCATCACACCACAATGTCCCACCCCATGATTCAATCCCACAACAATGTCCTATCCCTGGATTCCGTCCCACCACAATGGCCTATCCCTTTATTCCGTCCCACCTCAATCTCCCACCCCTTGTTTCTGTCCCACCACAATGTCCCATCCCTTGATTCCATCCCACCACAATGTCCGAACCCTTGATTTCGTCCCACCACAATGTCCCACCCCTTGATTCTGTCCCACCATAATGTCCCACCCCTTGATTACGTCCCACCACAATGTCCCGCCCCTTAATTCCGTCCCACCACAATGTCCTACCCCTTGATTCAGCCCCATCACAATGTCCCACCTGTTGATTACGTCCCATCACAATGTCCCACCCCTTGATTCTGTCCCACCATAATATCTCTCCTCTTTATTCTGCCCCACCACAATGTCCCATCCCTTGATTCCACCCCACAACAATGACCTATCCCTTGATTCCGTCTCACCACAATGTCCCACCCCTTGATTCCGTCCCACAACAATGTCCCACTCCTTAATTCCGTCCCACCACAATCCCCTATCCCTTTATTCCATCCCACAACAATGTCCTGTCCCTTGATTCCGTCCCACCACAATGTCCTATCCCTTGATTCTGTCCTGCAACAATGTCTCACCCCTTAATTCCCTCCCACAACAATGTTCTATCCCTGGATTCCATCCAACCACAATGACCTATTCCTTTACTCCATCCCACAACAATCTCTCACCCCTTGATTTAGTCCCACCACAATGCCCATCCCTTGATTCTGTCCCACCACAATGTCTCACCCCTTAATTCCATCCCACAACAATGTCCTATCCATGGATTCCAACCAACCACAATGCCTTATCTCTCTATTCCATCCAACAACAATCTCCCACCCCCTGATTTTGTCCCACCACAATATCCTATCTCTTGATTCCCTCCCACCGCAATGTCCCAATCCTTGATTCCATCCCACCACAATGCCCCACCCTTGATTCCACCCCACTACTATGTCCCACCCCTTGATTTCATCCCACTGCAATGTCCCACCCCGTGATTCCATCCTAACACAATGTCCCACCCCTTGATTCCGTCCCCCAACATTGTCCTGTTCTCTGTATCTCTCCTGTCTTCCCTGTTTCATATCTCACATTCCCATCTCTCTCATGATCTCTCTCTGCCTCTCATTTCCTCTGGTGCCTATCCACCCTCATCTTTCTGTCATCTATCTTCTTCTCTTTTCCTCTATCGCCCTCGCTTGCCCACCACCTTTCCGCTCCTCACTCCCTTGATTCCGTCCCACAACAATTTCCTATCCCGTGATTCCATCCCACCACAATGTCCTATCCCTTGATACTATCCCACCAATGTCCCACTCCTTGATTCAGTCCCACCACAATGTCCATCCCTTGATTCTGTCCCACAACAATGTCCCATCCCCTGATTCCATCCCACCACAATGTCCTACCCCTTGATTCCGTCCCACCACAATGTCCCACCCCTTGATTCTGTTCCACCACAATGACCCACTCCTTAATTCCATCCCACAACAATGTCCTATCCCTGGATTCCATCCCACCACAATGCCTTTCCCCTTTATTCTGTCCCACCTCAATCTCCCACCCCTTGATTTCGTCCCACCACAATGTCCTATACCTTGTTGCTGTCCCACCACAATGTCTTATCCCTTGATAACCGTCCCACCACAATGTCTGAACCCTTGATTTCGTCCCACCACAATGTCCCACCCATTGATTCTGTCCCAACATAATGTCCCACCCCTTGATTCGGTCCCACCACAATGTCCCACCCCTTGATTCAGTCCCATCACAATGTCCCACTTGTTGATTTTGTCCCATCACACACCCCTTAAATCCGTCCAATCACAATGTCCCACCCCTTGATTCTGTCCCACCACAATGTCTCACCCCTTGATTCTGCCCCAACACAATGTCCGATCACTTAATTCTGTCCCACCTTAATGTCCTATCCCTTGATTCCATTCCACCACAATGTCCCACCCCTTGATTCCACCCCACAACAATGTCCTATCCCTTGATTCCGTCTCACCATAATGTCCCACCCCTTGATTCCGTCCCACAACAATGTCCCACTCCTTGATTCCGTCCCACCACAATGCCCTATCCCTTTATTCCATCCCACAACAATGTCCTGTCCCTTGATACCGTCCCACCACAATGTTGTATCCCTTGATTCTGTCCGGCCACAATGTCTCACCCCTTAATTCCATCCCACAATAATGTCCTACAGCTGGATTTCATCCAACTACAATGCCCTATCCCTTTATTCCATCCCACAACAATGTCCTGTCCCTTGATTCTATCCGACCACAATGTTCTATCCCTTGATTCTATCCCACCACAATGTCCCACTCCTTGTTTCTGTCCCACCACAATGTCCCACCTCTTGATTCCATCCCACAACAATGTCCCATCCCCTGATTCCGTCCCACCTCAATGTCCCCCACCTTGATTCCATCCCTCCTCAGTGTCCTATCCCTTGATTCTGTCCCACAGCAATGTCCCACTCCTTGATTCCATCCTACAACAATGTCCCATCCGTTGATTCTGTCCCACCTCAATGTCCCCACCTTGATTCCATCCCACCTCAATGTCCTATCCCTTGATTCCGTCCCACCACAATGCCCCACCCCTTGATTCTGTCCCACAGCAATGTCCCACTCCTTGATTCCATCCTACAACAATGTCCCACCCCTTGATTCGGTCCCAACACAATGTCCCACCACTTGACTCCATCCCACAACAATGTCCTATCCCTTGATTTCGTCCCACCACAATGTCCTATCCTTGTTTGCTGTCCCACCACAATGTCCCATCCCTTGATTCCGTCCCACCACAATGGCCCACCCCTTGATTCTTTCCCAGAAAAATGTCCTTTCCCTGGATTCTGTCCCACCACAATGTCTCACCCCTTAATTCCATCCCAAAATGTCCGATCCCTGGATTCCATCCCACCACAATGCCCTATCCCTTTTTTCTGTCCCACAACAATTTCCCACCCCTTGATATCGTCCCACCATAATGTACTATCCCTTGATTCTGTCCCACCACAATGTCCCATCCCATGGTTCCGTCCCACCACAATATTCGAACCCATTGATTCCGTCCCACCACAATGTCCGAACCCTTGATTCCTTCCCACCACAATGTCCCACCCCTTGATTCAGTCCCATCATAATGCCCCACCTGTTGATTTTGTCCCATCACATACCCCTTAATTCCGTCCAATCACAATGTACCACCCCTTGATTCTGTCCCACCATAATGTCTCACCCCTTGATTCTGCCCCACACAATGTCCGATTGCTTGATTCCGTCCCACCTTAATGTCCTATCCCTTGATTACATTTCACCACAATGTCCCACTCCTTGATTCCGTCCCACCACAATGTCCTATCCCTTGATTCTGTCCCGCCACAATGTCTCACCCCTTAATTGCGTCCCACAACAATGTCCTATACCTGGATTCCATCCAACCACAATGCCCTATCCCTTTACTCTGTCCCACAACAATCTTCCACCCCTTGATTTCGTCCCACCACAATGTCCTATCTCTTGATTCCGTCCTAACGCAATATCCCACTCCTTGATTCCGTCCCACCACAATCCCCTATCCCTTTATATTCCTTACCACAACAATGTCCTGTCCCTTGATTCTGTCCGACCACAATGTCGTGTCCCTTGATTCTGTCCCGCCACAATGTCTCACCCCTTAATTCCGTCCCACAACAATGTCCTATCCCTGGATTCCATCCAGCCACAATACCCTATCCCTTTACTCCATCCCACAACAATCTCCCACCCCTTGATTTTGTCCCACCACAATGTCCTATCCCTTGATTCTGTCCCGCCACAATGTCTCACCCCTTAATTCCGTCCCACAACAGTGTCCTATACCTGGATTCCATCCAACCACAATGCCCTATCCCTTGATTCCATCCCACAATAATGTCCCACCACTTGATTTCGTCCCACCACAATGTCCTATCTCTTGATTCCGTCCCACAGCAATGTCCCACTCCTTGATTCCGTCCCACCACAATGTCCCACCCCCTGATTCCATCTCACCAGTATGCCCCACCCCTTGATTCCGTCCCGCCACAATGTCCCACCCCTTGATTCCATCCTAACACAATGTCCCATCCCTTGATTCCATTTCGCAACAATGGCCTATTCCTTGATTCCATCCCACCAAAATGTCTCATCCCTTGATTCAGACTCACAACAATGTCCTATCCTTTGATTCCGTCCCACCACAATGTCTCACTCCTTGATTTTGTCCCACAACAATGTCCCACCCCTTGATTCCGTCCCACCACAATGTCCCACCCCTTGATTCCGCCCCACCACAATGCCACACCCCTTTATTCCACCCCACCACAATGTCCCACTGCTTGATTCCGCCCCGCCATAATGTCCCACCCCTTGATTTCGTCCCACAACAATGTCCTACCCCTTGATTCCGTCCCACCACAATGTCCCACACCTTGATTCCGTCCCACCACAATGTCTCACACCTTGATTCCGTCCCACAACAATATCCTACCCCTTGATTCCGTTCCACCACAATGTCCCACCCCTTGATTCTGTCACACAATAATGTCCTATCCCTTGATTCTGTCCCACAACAATGTCCAACACCTTGACTCCATCCCACCACGATGTCCCACCCCTTGATTCTGTCCCACAGCAATTTCCTATCCCTTGATTCAATCCCACCACAATGTCCCGCCCCTTCATTCAGTCCCACAACAAAGTCCCACCCCTTGATTCCGCCCTACCACAATGTCCCACCCCTTGATTCCGCCCTACCACAATGTCCCACCCCTTGATTTCGGCCCACCTCAATGTCCCACCCCTTGATTCTGCCCCACCACAATGTCCCACCCCTTTATTTCGTCCCACAACAATGTCCTACCCCTTGATTCCGTCCCACCACAATGTCCCACTCCTTGATTTCGTCCCACAACAATGTCCTACCCCTTGATTCCGCCCCACCACACTGTCCCACCCCTTGATTCCGTCCCACCACAATGTCCCACCCCTTGATTCCGCCCCACCACAATGTCCCACCCCTTGATTCCGTCCCACCACAATGTCCCACACCTTGATTCCGTCCCACCACAATGTCCCACACCTTGATTCCATCCCACAACAATATCCTACCCCTTGATTCCGTTCCACCACAATGTCCAACACCTTGACGCCGTCCCACCACAATGCCCCACCCCTTGATTCTGTCCCACAACAATTTCCTATCCCTTGATTCAATCCCACCACAATGTCCCACCCCTTGATTCAGTCCCACTACAAAGTCCCACCCCTTTATTCCGCCCTACCACAATGTCCTACCCCTTGATTCCGTCCCACCACAATGTCCCACCCCTTGATTCCGCCCCACCACAATGTCCCACCCCTTGATTCCGCCCAACCACAATATCCCACCCCTTGATTCCGCCCCACCACAATGTCCTACCCCTTGATTCCGTCCAACCACAATGTCCCACACCTTGATTCCGTCCCAGCACAATGTCCCACACCTTGATTCCATCCCACAACAATATCCTACCCCTTGATTCCATTCCACCACAATGTCCCACCCCTTGATTCCGTCACACAATAATGTCCTATCCCTTGATTCTGACCCACAACAATGCCCTATTCCTTAATTCCCTCCCACCACAATGTCCTATCCCTTGATTCCGCCCCTCCCAGAATGTCCCACCCCTTGTAGAGCATTGAGGATGGGTCCCCCCGACCCTTTGTCTATGTCCTGCCAGACCCCCTTCATGCTGTGCTGCCTCCCCTCTGCCCACTGTCCCTGGGCAACATTTCAGGGGCGTCTTCAGAATGGTGGTTGGCGTTAAATGACATTCTTTTTTAGTTAGTATCATTTCAATTATTTCAACTGCTTGTCACTGCTGAATGTTCAACCCCGTAACCGGAATACAATGGATTCAATTTGTAAATAACCCACTGGAGTCTTTCCCAGGGCGGCCTGTTCTAAGAGCTGCCCTATAAACCAGCTGAGGCAAAAAGAGATTACCTAGCCTTCCCAGGGTCACATCATTTGCCAGGTGCGAAGCCGGGATTGGAGCTGAGGTCTCCCAGGTCCATAGTTTGTACACTAGGCCACATAGTCTCAGACGAATGCCTGGGACAATTCCTGTGAACAGCTGGGGGTGAGGGGCGAGGGGGATGCTGCTCTCTTTGGAACTCAAAGTCCTGGGTTCTAATCTGGCTTCAGCTCTTCATTGACAGTCATAGCAGTCTAGACACTGTTTAATCTCCACGTTCCTAACTAAAAAAGGTAAATGTGATTGATGTAAAACACAAATCTGTAAAACCTACTCCATGTTCCTGATCTGGAACTGTCTCTCTGCTGTCCTCTGTCCCCCACGGATGGGCAGTGGTCCATGGCGCCCCTCCTGGGTATCTGTTATAGAACTCCCTCCCCATACACACTCCACAAGCCTGTCCCTGCTGAGGCTTCGAGCCCAGGAACCATGTTGTGCTCTACCCTGCTCAATGTGCAGGCAGCTGCCTTAAGCACACCTTTCAAGGAAGAAGTAAAGTATGTCTGACAAGCTAAAGTCATCTGACAATTAGCAAGCGAGCCTGGAACACTCTGAATCTGGCAGCCAGCAGGCCCTACAACACAAATACATACATTCCTACGGCTGGTACTAGTCACGACAAGCGGCAGAGAATGTTTACGCCTACTGAGAATTGCCCAGGGCATCAACCTGTTTTGTAAGTAATGATTTTTGGCAGCGCTTCATACGCTTGTCAGCAGGTACAACACGTCTTGAGCTCTGCATCAATCGCCCGGCTTATAGATGGGGGCGGCTCGAGTATGTACAAGGTAATCCTCCATCAGGGCCTCCTTCTACCCAGGTACGTTTGCACTATACGAATGCCAACATATACATGCATACATACTAATCCAGCCCAGGATGGAAAGACATCGACAGCCACTGTAGAGTCATGCAGCTAGGGACAGCACACAAGCGGCCCTTCGCCATCGCGTGCGCATCCTTCACAATGAGGACTTTTGACACAAGACTCTCTTGGAGTGAGAATTCCACTCATGGCAAGAGGCCAATTCAAAAGTTTGTGTTTTCCAAGTTCTGATCTTCGGAAACAGTACCACCCCTTGGAATGGCTTCTGGTGGCCCTCAGAACTTGGACTGAAACCGACTGACCATGCTAGGAATCCCAGCATAATCCTGGACAGCAAACTATCCCTGAAATCCCCAATCAACGCAATGTCTCCTCCGCCTGCTTTGTCACTGCCTCTGTTCTCTGAGCGCTACTGAAGCGAAGCGCGAGGGCCCATTTGCCTCTGTGAGCACCATGTGCCCTGCTCTCTGAGCGGTACTGACACGAAGTGCAAGGGCCCATGTGCCTCTGCGAGCCTCTGTTCTCTGAGCAGTACTGACACGAAGCACGAGGGCACATGTGTCTCTGCGAGCGTCTGTTCTCTGAGCAGTACTGACACGAAGCGCAAGGGCCCATGTACCTCTGTGAGCCTCTGTTCTTGGAGCGGTACTGACACGAAGTGCGAGGACCCATGTACCTCTGTGAGCCTCTGTTCTTGGAGAGGTACTGACACAAAGCGCGAGGGCCCATGTACCTCTGTGAGCCTCTGTTCTTGGAGCGGTACTGACACGAAGTGCGAGGGCCCATGTGCCTCTGCGAGCCTCTGTTCTCTGAGCGGTACTGACAAGAAGCACGAGGCCCCATGTGCATCTGTGAGCCCCTGTTCTCTGGGCGGTACTGACAAGAATATCGATGGCCCATGTGCCTCTGCGAGCCTCTGTTCTCTGAGTGTTACTGACACGAAGTGCAAGGGCCCATTTGCCTCAGTGAGCCTCTGTTTTCGGAGCAGTACTGACAAGAAGTGCGAGGTCCCATGTGCCTCTGTGAGCCTCTGTTCTCGGAGCGTTACTGACATGAAGCGCGAGGGCCCATGTGCCTCTGCGAGCCTCTGGTCTCTGAGCGTTACTGACACGAAGTGCAAGGGCCCATGTGCCTCTGCGAGCCTCTGTTCTCTGAGCGGTACTGACAAGAAGTGCGAGGCCCCATGTGCCTCTGTGAGCCTCTGTTCTCGGAGCGTTACTGACACGAAGCGTGAGGGCCCATGTCCCTCTGTTCTCTGAGTGGTACTGACAAGAAGCGTGAGGGCCCGGGTGCCTTTGTGAGCCTCTGTTCTCTGGGCGGTAGTGAAGCGAAGCACGAGGGCCCATGTGCCTCTGCGAGCCTCTGTCCTCAGAGCAGTACTGACAATAAGCGTGATGGCCCATGTGCCTCTGTGAGCCTCTGTCCTCAGAGCAGTACTGACAAGAAGCATTAGGGCCCATGTGCCTCTGCGAGCACCATGTGCCTCTGCGAGCCTCTGTTTTCTGAGGGTTCTGATATGAACCGTGAGGGCCCATGTGCCTCTGCGAGCCTCTGTTCTCCGAGCGGTACTGACAAAAAGCGCGAGGGACCATGTGCCTCTGAGAGCCTCTGTTCTCTGAGCGGTACTGACAAGAAGTGCGAGGGCCCATGTGCCTCTGCAAACCTCCGTTCTCTGAGCGGTACTGACAAGAAGCAGGAGGGCCCATGTGCCTCTGCGAGCCTCTGTTCTCTGAGCGGTACTGACAAGAAGCGCGAGGGCCCATGTGCCTCTGCAAGCACCATGAGCCTCTGTTCTCGGAGCGGTACTGACAAGAAGCATGATGGCCCATGTGCCTCTGCGAGCCTCTGTTCTCTGAGTGGTACTGACAAGAAGCAGGAGGGCCCATGTGCCTCTACAAGCCTCTGTTCTCAGAGCAGTACTGACAAGAAGCACAAAGGCCCATGTGCCTCTGCGAGCACACTGAGCCTCTGTTCTCTGAGCGGTACTGACAAAAAGTGCGAGGGACCATGTGCCTCTGAGAGCCTCTGTTCTCTGAGCGGTACTGACAAGAAGCGCGAGGGCCCATGTGCATCTGCGAACCTCTGTTCTCTGAGCGGTACTGACAAGAAGTGTGAGGGCCCATGAGCCTCTGTTCTCTGAGCGGTACTGATGCGAAGCGCGAGGGCCCATGTGCCCCTACAAGCCTCTGTTCTCTGAGCGGTACTGACCAGAAGAATGAGGGCCCATGTGCCTCTGCGAGCCTCTGTTCTGTTCTCTGAGGAGTGCTGACAAGAGCAGCAGGGCCCATGTGCCTCTGCGAGCCTCTGTTCTCAGAGCAGTACTGACAATAAGCGTGAGGGCCCATGTAACTTTGCAAACCTCGGTTCTCTGAGAAGTACTGACAAGAAGCGCGAGGGCCCATGTGCCACTGAGAGCACCATGTGCCTAGTGCCTCTGTTCTCTGAGCAGTACAGACAAGAAGAGCAAGGGCCCATGTGCCTCTGCGAGCATCTGTTCTCTGAGCGGTACTGACAAGAAGCATTAGGGCCCATGTGCCTTTGCGAGCATCTGTTCTCTGAGCGGTACTGACAACAAGTGCGAGAACCCATGTGCCTCTGCGAGATTCTGTTCTCTGAGCAGTACAGACAAGAAGCAGGAGGGCCCATGTGCCTTTGCGAGCCTCTGTTCTCTGAGCGGTACAGACAAGAAGCGCAAGGGCCCATTTGCCTCTGCGAGCCTCTGTTCTCTGAGCGGTACTGACAAGAAGCAGGAGGGCCCATGTGCCTCTGCGAGCCTCTGTTTTCTGAGCGGTACTGACAAGAAACGTGAGGCCCCATGTGCCTCTGCGAGCACCATGGGCCTTTGTTCTCTGAGAGGTACTGACACGAAGTGCGAGGGCCCATGTGCCTCTGTGAGCCTCTGTTCTCTGAGCCGTACTGACAAGAACCGTGAGGGCCCATGTGCCTCTGTGAGCCTCTGTTCTCTGGGCGGTACTGAGAAGAAGCGCGAGGGCCCATGTGCCTCTGCGAGCACCCTGAGCCTCTGTTCTCTGAGCCGTACTGACAAGAACTGTGAGGGCCCATGTGCCTCTGCAAGCCTCTGTTCTCTGAGCGGTACTGACAAGAAGCGTGAGGCCCCATGTGCCTCTGCGAGCACCATGGGCCTCTGTTCTCTGAGAGGTACTGACAAGAGGCGCGAGGGCCCATGTGCCCCTACAAGCCTCTGTTCTCAGAGCAGTACTGACAATAAGCGTGAGGGCCCATGTGCCTCTGGAAGCCTCTGTTCTCTGAGAGGTACTGACACGAAGCACGAGGGCCCATGTACCTCTGTGAGCCTCTGTTCTCTGAGCAGTACTGACAAGAAGCAGGAGGGCCCATGTGCCTCTGCGAGCCTCTGCTCTCTGAGCGGTACTGACACGAAGCGCGGGGGCCCATGTACCTCTGCAAGCCTCTGTTCTCTGAGCGGTACTGACAAGAAGCATGAGGGCCCATATAACTCTGCAAACCTCTAGTCTCTGAGCGGTACTGACACGAAGCGTGAGGGCCCATGTACCTCTGTGAGCCTCTGTTCTCTGAGCAGTACTGACAAGAAGCAGGAGGGCCCATGTGCCTCTGCGAGCCTCTGCTCTCTGAGCGGTACTGACACGAAGCGTGAGGGCCCATGTACCTCTGCGAGCCTCTGTTCTCTGAGCGGTACTCACAAGAAGTGCGAGGCCCCATGTGCCTCTGTGAGCCTCTGTTCTCGGAGCGTTACTGACACGAAGCGCGAGGGCCCATGACCCTCTGTTCTCTGAGTGGTACTGACAAGAAGCGTGAGGGCCCGGGTGCCTTTGTGAACCTCTGTTCTCTGGGCGGTAGTGAAGCGAAGCACGAGGGCCCAATTGCCTCTGCGAGCCTCTGTCCTCAGAGCAGTACTGACAATAAGCGTGATGGCCCATGTGCCTCTGTGAGCCTCTGTCCTCAGAGCAGGACTGACAAGAAGCATTAGGGCCCATGTGCCTCTGCGAGCACCATGTTCCTCTGCGAGCCTCTGTTTTCTGAGTGTTCTGATATGAACCGTGAGGGCCCATGTACCTCTGCGAGCCTCTGTTCTCTGAGCAGTACTGACACGAAGCGCAAGTGCCCATGTGCCTCTGCGAGCCTCTGTTCTCTGAGCGGTACTGACAAAAAGTGCGAGGGACCATGTGCCTCTGAGAGCCTCTGTTCTCTGAGCGGTACTGATAAGAAGCGCGAGGGCCCATGTGCCTCTGCGAACCTCTGTTCTCTGAGCGGTACTGACAAGAAGTGTGAGGGCCCATGAGCCTCTGTTCTCTGAGCGGTACTGATGCGAAGCGTGAGGGCCCATGTGCCCCTACAAGCCTCTGTTCTCTGAGCGGTACTGACCAGAAGAATGAGGGCCCATGTGCCTCTGCGAGCCTCTGTTCTGTTCTCTGAGGAGTGCTGACAAGAGCAGCAGGGCCCATGTGCCTCTGCGAGCCTCTGTTCTCAGAGCAGTACTGACAATAAGCGTGAGGGCCCATGTAACTCTGCAAACCTCGGTTCTCTGAGAAGTACTGACAAGAAGCGCGAGGGCCCATGTGCCACTGAGAGCACCATGTGCCTAGTGCCTCTGTTCTCTGAGCAGTACAGACAAGAAGAGCAAGGGCCCATGTGCCTCTGCGAGCATCTGTTCTCTGAGCGGTACTGACAAGAAGCCTTAGGGCCCATGTACCTCTGCGAGCATCTGTTCTCTGAGCGGTACTGACAACAAGTGCGAGAACCCATGTGCCTCTGCGAGACTCTGTTCTCTGAGCAGTACAGACAAGAAGCAGGAGGGCCCGTGTGCCTTTGCGAGCCTCTGTTCTCTGAGCGGTACTGACAAGAAGTGCAAGGGCCCATTTGCCTCTGCGAGCCTCTGTTCTCTGAGCGGTACTGACAAGAAGCATTTGGGCCCATGTGCCTCTGCAAGCCTCTGTTCTCTGAGCGGTACTGACAAGAAGCATGAGGGTGGAGGAAGTGACCCGAATCGGGCCACCCGGGTCACTCGCGACCACCTCTTTGCCTTCCAAGAAATGAAGGTCGATCAGACAGTAGAGAATATACAAACCAAAGCATTTATTAATATTTCGCTGCAGCGGAGCCCAGTCTGACCAGTCTCCTGAGATGACTGCCGAGGGACTGCCTTTCCCCAGCATAAAGGTAACAGTTATACATTTCTACAACTGGGCAGTGACACGCACACTCTGTAACTTTCCACAGGGAGACAGCTTAAACAAAGGGGCACACAAAGATGAGCTAAGAGTCTGAGACCGGGCACACACTATCTCTCTGGCAAGGTCATTCAGTCTGTGCTTGCAGCTTGAATAGAGGAGCTAACCTCTATCTAAAGGGAAAGGTATGCGTTAACGAGCGACTTTATCATACTTCGGTGAGGCCTAACCTTGGAGATGCAAATGCATCCCAGCAGCTTTCTGCTGAGGCAAGCAACATGAGACAGAAGCTTAGTTTCAATCATAGAGCAAAATGGCGGCTAATAAATAAAATGGCATCATGAATGCTAACTTAACACAGCATAAAATATAAGCAATAGGGGAATAACGTTTTCAATTCTAACAGACCCTCCTTCTAGCATTCATAGCTAATTGTATTACTGCCATCAGGTAGGGTCTTTACAATTCTAAAAGGAAAAGAGGGGAAAAGAAATGCTCAAAAATAGGCAACATTTAGTAACTCATCTGGCTACCAGCAAAGGCTGAGCATCCATACAATATGTAACGGACACCTTTCAAAGCTAGACATACTTCATTCATATTCAAAAATACTCTCGTCAATGCGCATCATATCCTGAACGTCCTGCATCATCATAGCCGTGTTCCTAGGATCATGTTCTGAGTGTTTGGAGCGGGGAGTCAACATGTGTACGCATTAGTGATTAGCAGCGACCTGACGATGAAAGCACAGATCAGCTCGGTGGTTTCCGCCTGCTTCTTTCATCTGCGCAGAATCCGTAAGATTGCCAGATTTCTAACCACTGAGGCTCTAATTTTGGTTACCCTTGCTCTGGTAATCTCGCGGATCGATTTACGCTAACTCTTTATATGCAGGCATCCCAGCCTACCAACTCCACCGCCTGCAGCTGGTGCAGAACCACGCCGCCAGACTAATCGCTCGCCAGTCCAGTCGATGCCATGTTAAACCTCTGATGAAGAGCCTACACTGGCTCCCGGTAGGTAAGCGCTGTATTTTTAAGATGGGATGCACCATCTTTAAGGCCCTTGCCGGTAATGGCCCTGCTTTCATTTCTTGTAAATTGCAGCGATACGCCCCTCTTCGCGAACTGCGTTCCTCCAATCTTAATTTGTTGACTGCTGTACCGCTCAAGCGTAAAAAGCATGGCGGACTTAGATTCGCGGTCTTAGCCCCTCAACTATGGAACTCACTGCCTATTGAAGTAAGATCTGTGACCCTGTACTCCCAGTTCAGGCAAAAGCTCAAGACCTGGCTGTTCTCTCAAGCTTATCAGTAATACTACCTCCTCACCTCTGCACCGTCCTCTTTGCCCTGAGCGCCATGAAACCGTTTTCGGTGTACGTGCGCTTAACAAGTACTTTTAACATAACAACAGGTACAACAAGCAGGAAGGCAGAGTATGCACAGACAACATGCCAAAATGACGTCAGCTATGGCAACAGGGAAAATGATAATCTTTCAACTCCAAGACGCGAATAGGCCCCGAAACCACCCGTGAGTGACCACGTGTCATATTCTTGGTGTATGTCAGATGCAAGCCTATCCCTTCAATATCTTTCTGAAGCAATAATCTTATATTTTGTATCGTATGGATATCCTTGCTTAGGGGTCAGGGTATTCACACAGCAGGCACACGAACTGGGAGACAGTGTATGCAGAAGCAGCATGGAAAAATATTATCAGCAGTTATGACTAAACCAAGAAGTATCTTCCAACTCCATGTCACGAACAAAATCCAAACCCACCCCGATAATATCCATGTACCTGTTCCTTCGTATATTTCAGCTGATAGAAGACATTTTCAATATAGGACAATCTATGCGTGGCCTTATGCAGGGCCTACATCACAAAAACATGTTCAGGCAGTGAGGGAGTTGCACCAACCAAATGATGAACAGACTATTTTAGACGCGGTGCTGCAAATGGCTGTTCTTCTTCAATAATGGGGCGACCAAAAGGATACATGGTGATTGGGAGAGAAATGCAATACAATGGAATTGGTGACCAGGGAACAAGAGGATGGGCAAAACTCTGCTTTCCAGTGTCCTTCAGAGAGCCGTCACTGGCAGGCTCTTATTGTTCATCAGGCGTAGGCGCTGTTGAGCACCGGCGGTGGAGCGGCTCGTCTAGCTCGGATCCAAATCCCACGTTGCAGGGCAAGGTATTTCTATCTTTAGAATCAAAGTCCATTTGCCTTGTTCGTTGACTGTCCAAACAATGCACCAATCTCCCTTTCCCTAAGCTATTGTTGGTACCACGGGCAGGGTATGTTCACCCTATTCTTCAGCACTGCAGCCCATCCCTACTAACCTGACTTTCCCTTTGGTGCACTGTTCCTCCGTTGGGGCGTAGATTGTACCTTGTCACTCCAGGCACAGAGGGTTCAGGGAAAAGGGGTCAGACTCAAGGGGACCAAGGGGCAGAGGCTCAAACACAGGTGAGCCCACAGGCTGGGGCTCCTCGATAGCTACTCTCTCTTTTGTTTTAAGGTGGTACTGCCTCATTCAGCACTTCATTATTCTGCAGATTCGTCTTAGTCTTATTTTCTTCAAATAGCTCATAACAAGCAGCCAGGCTGGGCATCACGTCCTGGCCCCTCTGATGTGACTGCAGGGTGTCCCGGACCTATTAGTAGATAGAATGCAAACTTTCAGTTAACTGGCAAAGATAAAACTTTATATTTTTTCTCTCTCAACAATTAGTAGTGGAGTAAGCCTCAATCCATTTACTAAACTCTTAAAGAACAATCAGGACATCCTTATTCATCTGAAGAACCTCAAAAGGAAAAATGTGTGGTGCAAAATTTCCGGGGGCATACGGGTACCCTTTCCAGAATTGTGCGTCATGTGCACCATACAGTACACGGGCCGGGCAATGTCTCATCATAACCACAGGAAATACATATGCATCTGGCAACATTCTGTTTTCTTCCCTGGTCTATTAATTCACCATCCCTCGTCCCTTCTATTGTGCCGTACTTTCAACTTAAACATCGTGACTTCCGGTACCCACTCAGCAGGGCCTGCTACAAACATTCTTTTCATTTCGTTTTGATCAGTTTCCTTAGCTGTCTGATCTGCAAACACATTATCCCTTCCCACATCATCAATTACTTTCCGGTGGGCACTACACTTACTTACAATTCACAACCCAGTTACTCGGGCTAACTGATAAGGAACTCGTGATGTCTCTGCGACTGTATGTAGTGTTGCGGTAACATGAGCAATAGTGGTGGTGCCACCTGAGAATTTAAACAAGAGCCATCGACATATAGTTCCCCTTGAGGATCAGATAAGGGAACATCATTCCAGTCTACCCGTCCTTTCATCTCCATTTTCCTTTTCAATTCCATCATTTGGCAGAAGGGAGGGGCAGTAACATGGCTGACTGCAAGGTGGCACATCCTTTAATCTTTATGTTTTTCTTTTTTGCTAACAATGCTAATTTTTGCGAGCAATGCTAATGTATAGCCAGTTAGACGTGCACTGGTAAGGTGCTGTGTCTCTTTTTATTCAAGGGCGTGTTCACAGCATGGTGTACAATAACTGTGAGATCAGTGACTAAAAACGAGTCCAATCGATTGTCTTATAGAGACGGCCACCGTCATGACCGCCCCTAGACAGCTCGGGAGGGCTCTTACGGTAGCGTCAAAGACAGAAAGCGCACAACAAGCCGTCTTGTGTACTTACAACACAAAACAGTTGCCCAAGTGTTAGTTGCCCAAAAGACTGCTTCATGCATTCAGGATAAAGGCTCATGCACCTCATGCACTTCTTTAATGTGTTAGTTCGCCAAGGAGCAAATCTCCTACTCCCCCTTCGACAGTAGGTGACCTAAGTAGGTGACCTCCTGGCGACAATACTTACCTCTTGAAAAGCATTCTTCATGGCCATTCGAAGCTAAATGCAATAACTGTTTAACTGTCCTGTCCCTACAGCTTTGCCCCGTGTCTGAAACATTAGATGCTCTGTCTTTCTGCATAGTCCTAAGAAGCGCAGCAGAGCCTATGACTCCTACCAGTCAATGTGAATCCGGACAAAGACCTATTATTGAAATTAATAGTACCGCCAAAAATTTTATTTTAGATCAGTGATAGAAAAATATTGAGCAGCAGGAAGAACCAGTAGCAGAAGCATAGCAATGGCTAGAATAGCAGAAAGTTGGAGAACCACATTTTCGTTAACTTCACACCAGTCAGTCACAAAATTGTAAACACAATCAAAATAATGGGGCTATTACAATTTAACAGTCGTCTCCTCAACCGCGCCTTTCTCAACCAAATCCTGCATTATGCACAACAAGGCTCGCCGACCTGCCCAATGTATCCGACAGTAAGGGACAAGAGGCAAAGTAGCATTGCCCATTTCTTAAATCCAAACCGGCGATATCTGTAGCAATCCCACCTCTGCATCGCCTGTTGCCCACAAAGTGAACGGCGCATCTGCAAAACTCAGGGGGGGAACAAACACTATTCACTACTTACATTAAGACTCATCATCAGACATTCACCTGCCGGAGAGCAGTAATAGTAAGATACTAAACCCATCGCATTCTCACCACAATTAGACATTAACGCAAATGGAGAATCCACAGTAAAAAGGACCAATAGTCAAAGCAAGAGGGCGCAAAATGTGTGTTACAGCTAATACGTCCGAAAAACCCACTGAAACACTCATAATACTGTGCTATGTTAAATACGTAACAGAAAGAGGCAATGTGGACCAAGTACTCTCAAATGGCTACAACCAGGCCGCTATTTCAGAAAACACATTCGGAACGAATCTGTGAACAAACAATCAAATCCCCTTTTAAGACACAAATACTGCCCACTATAATCTAGAAACACCTTCACTCTCACATCTTTGCCCTGGTGACAAGCTGTTAACTTACATTACCCAAATACATGACAATGCGGCCTAACAAAATAAGTATCCCTGTTAATATCACACAAAATCTGCAGCGCAGCATCGTTGAAAACACTGCTCCTAGAATCCAAGCAACATAGCAGTCATATTCCTAAGGACAAGCTGTTGCACAAAAGGCTCATTATTTCTATCACATTCCACACACCTACCACACGGACCCACTGAGCACCTTTATTAGCCATTACCCTCTTTCCTTCATTTCCCACTTCAGATCACACGTACGGACCCACACGTTCCTCCAATTTCGTCCTGTCTCTATCCTTAAATCCACATACCCGTGTCCTAGTACTCACTAATATCAGGGGATGTAAAACCACAGTGGGAGTAGCAACAGAAATAACAGACATTAGCATCGTTGCTGGCTGTGTCGCAAGTATAAGAGTTAGCGAAAAAGGATGCTGAGGCAATAGGTGTGTCAGGGGTACTAACAGTCATAATGGCCACAGGTGGCGGAGACAAAGAAAAGGCAAGATGTGCCGTAGCCCAAAACAGCCTGAGCGACATAGCAGGAGCAGAAGCAGCAGAAATAGAAAGAACAGCTGAATATTTAAGAGAATAGTAAGGCATGTATGTATATTTATTTATTTAATAATTTTTTTTTCTAATCGCATTTTAATGTTCCCTGACTCTTCCATTCATTAGTCAAATGTTAATCATGTTACAGAATTGAGTATATGTTGGAAACGGGGTTACCGAGACCGTTATGGTAGCATGGCGCAAAGCGGGGAAAGGCACGCGAAGGCAATGTGTAAGGCAGTTGTGCAGCACACTCTCACATTAACTCAGAAATGCGACGCAATAACCGGACACCACACCAGGCTTGTATAAGTAACAATCAGGTTCCTTTATATTGATCAAGATGGCATTCAATTATTCAAATTATACATTCGGGTAACTAGTGCGCGTTCATTTAAAAAGACCCTTCACAATTCTGGCCACTAAAAGGCCGCATTAAAATCACAGCACCACTGCTCATTCGGGTGCTCTTTACCAACTAGGGCCTAGAACAGGCGCAACACGGTTTATACATCAACATATATACAGTAGGCCTAGGTACTCTATACAGCCTATGATACACTAGGCGGGAGGGAATCCTACAGGGAACCCCTCAACATGTCCAGCAGCTGGGGGCTACCAAAAGGGGGGAACTTCTTTATCTCCCCGGGAGGCTAGGGTCATAGGATGTGCCTGGCCTGTAATCCCAAAGTCATTAAAGGCCCCCTCCCTCCGTGATCCCTCCTCAAGGGTGGCCCCCGGCCCCCAGGGGCTTAACCTAGAGCCCTAGGGGCCTCCTGGGCTCACCTGCGGTGTTGTGGCTGGCTGCGGGGCCTTACGGCGGACTCCTCTCTGGCCCGGCCCTCTGTGGTGGGGGCGGGGCCCGGCGCGAGTCTTGCGGCCCTCCGGCCGGTGCTGGTTGGCTTTCTCGAGGCTATGGAGCCTCTCGCGTTGTTTCCCCTTCGTTGGGGGCCGGTATGCCCCTCCTCCGGCCCCCGTGGAGTCCAGGGAGAGAGTGAGGACTCGGTGCGGGAGCCGGCGGTCCTGCCAGTCGGCTCCGGCGTCCCGAGAGGGGAGGAGGTCCTTCCTTACCTCCCGGCGTGCTGGGCGGAGGCGGGCTCTTCACGGCGCCCAATCCGGGCGCGGCGGCGATTCTTCGCGGGGCTCCCGTTGGCAGTGGAGCCCCGGGACGTCCTCCCGATTGGCTCCGGCTGAGCCAATCGCGTCGCGACCTTCTCTTCCTCCGGGGGCTCCCGATGACAGTGGAGCCCCTCTGACGTCGATGTTCGGCTCTGCTGGGCCAATCACGTCGCGGCTTCTGGTGGTTGCCAGGCGACGCCCTCTTCTCCGGCGATTGGCTTTGGCGGGCCAATCCCGTCGCGGCCTTTTCGGGGCGCGACCTGTGACGCGGTCAGCGTCCCCGGCCCCTCGGCGACAGCGTCCACGGGCCGGGAGGCCGCAGCAGGCCTCAGTTCACTTCACGCGGCCCACGGGGCTGCGGCGGCGGTATTCTTGGCCGCGCTGGCAGCGGCAGGGGTCTCGGGCCCGGCGGTGACTTGTGGTGATTTCGGTGAGGGCGCGGACGGCGCCCTCACCACTACTATGAATAGGGGAGAGATCTCCCGGCCTCAGTTCCCTTCTTCAAGCGGCGGCGGCCGCGCGGTGATCCGGTCACCAGGTCAGTGACCGAGGGGGGTCAAGTTCTCTCCTCACTTGGGGTTGCAGCGCTGGCGCGCTGACAGCCTTAGGCACAGGCTGTGTAAGAGTGGTTCTTGGAGGACAGTCCAGCTGTCTGTATAGGTAGGTAGGGGTGAAGGCCTAGCGCTTAGGACGCAGCGCTTCGCCTCCTGATCCCCTCTCAATGGTTTTCACTTTAGGTCCTGCAGGTCATGGATTCAGCAAAGTCTCTTTATGAACAGGGGGGTTGTGAGTTGGTGATTCTTGGAGGGGTTGATGTGCCTCCTGGCACGCTGGAGATGGTTCCCTGGGTCCCCTCACACTGGGCAAGATCAGTGGGTGGTGGGCGTTCCTCATCTATCTTACGGCAGCAGGGCCTTGACCCTGTCAGCGGCAGTAGTGTAGGTCTCCCCCTAGGCCCTAAAGTCTGTACTCCAGCGCAGGTTCTCCCAGGTTCAGCGGTGCCTCAACCTAACTAACTCCAGGTTTTCCTCCAAGCCTCTTATACCCCTAGGTCAGGTGACCCTCCCAAAGGCGGCAAAGTGTAACTCCTCCCACAGCCCGGAAGGTTCTGGAACCTTCCACCTACCTAGCTATGGGGCCCAGAGGCGGGGACGGGATGGCTACTGTATCCCTTGTCCCAGCCTGACTCTGGCGACTAGTGTGTATGTGTGGAAGGCCCTCTGCAGTAGCAGGGGCCTGTGGCAGCCATCTTTGGTGAGAGAGCACCTGCACCTCAGCACTGACCAGCAGTGGCAAGGCGCCCGGAGACCTAGGTCCAGTAAAAATATGGTGGCAAAAATGAGGCGCAGAAAGGAAAAAAACAGGGTAAGACCACCCTAGGGCTGACAGGTCTCAACACACGTCCCCCCAGCCGAAAGAGGGAGAGCTTCCCAACCTCTAGGGAGTTCTCTTCACTAAGGCGGAAAAACCGGGAGAGACCGTCAGCGTTGGCGTGGTCTACACCGGGTCGATGTTCCACCCGAAAGTCCATCCCCTGGAGGAAATGGACCATCTCAACAATTTGGGATTTTCGCCTCTCATCTGCATGAGCCAGCGAAGGGGTCTGTGGTCGGTCTGGACCAAGAAGTGACAACCAAAAAGGTATGGCCTCAACTTCTTCACCGCCCAAACCACAGCAAAGGCTTCCCGCTCGATGGTACTCCACCGCTGTTCCCGGGGAGTAGTCGTCGGGAGATAAAGGCCACTGGCTGGTCTTGGCCATCGTCATTCAGCTGCGAGAGCACAGCTCCTATGCCATGCTCAGAAGCGTCTGTCTGCACGATAAATTCCCGGCCGAAGTCGGGGTCCGGAGCACCGGTGCGGTGCACATGGCACGTTTAAGAGTCTCAAAGGCATCTTGGCAGGCAGCCGTCCAGATTACTCTGCGTGGCTGTTTCTTGGAAGTCAATTCCGTCAATGGGCCCACGATGGTTCCATATCCCTTGACGAACCGGCGGTAGTATCCCGTGAGGCCGAGAAAGCTCGGACCTCTGTTTGGGTCTTGGGGGCTCCCAGGCCATGATGGTCTCAATCTTGGCTTGGAGGGGTTGCACCTTACCTCCGCCCACCAGATGTCCCAGGTACACGACAGATCCCTGTCCAATCTGGCACTTGCTGGCCTTGATGGTTAGACCAGCCCTTTGCAAAGCCTGCAGCACCTCCTGGAGATGCTGCAGATGGTCCTCCCAGCTGCTACTGAAGACAGCTATGTCATCCAGGTAGGCAGCAGAGAAGGCCTCTAGGCCAGACAGCACCTGGTTCACCAACCGCTGGAAAGTGGCGGAGCATTTTTCAACCCGAAGGGCATCACCTGGAATTGAAAGTGGCCCTCGGGGGTGGAGAACGCAGTCTTCTCCCTCGCTCCTTCCGCCATGGCGATCTGCCAATATCCTGATGTTAAATCAATGGTACTCAAATACCGGGCTGCTCCCAGCCGGTCAATGAGCTCATCCGCCCGAGGGATCGGGTGAGCGTCGGTCTTGGTGACCGAATTGAGTCCACGATAATCCACACAGAACCGAAGTTCTGGTGTGGTGCCCGGGGGCCGCTTTCGGCACCAACACTACCGGACTAGCCCAAGGGCTACTGGAAGGCTCAATCACCCCCAGTTCTAGCATCTTTACCACCTCACTCTGGATACTAGCCTTGACCTTATCGGACAGCCGGTAAGACTTGTTCTTCACTGGCGGACTGTCCCCTGTGTCCACATCATGGGTACACAGGTGCGTGATTCCAGGCGTGAGGGAAAACAACGAGGCGTACTGCCCCAAAACCTGGCGGCAGTCCCTCTGTTGCTCTGGGGTCAAGGATGGGGCGAGGACTACTCCCTCTACCGAACCATCCTTCTCGTGGACCGCCAGAAGGTCTGGCAGAGGCTCACTCTCTTCCTCCTCACTCCCATCCGTTATCATCAAGAGAGTGAGCTCGGAACGCTCCTGGTGTGGCTTCAGGCGGTTGACGTGGAGCACCCGGTGGGGTTGACGGGGGTCTTCATGTCGACGACATACGTGGTCTGGCCTTTTCGTTCTAAGATCTCAAACGGCCCAGTCCATCGGTCCTGGAGGGCACTAAGCTCTCCTGGCTCCATGACCCACACCTTCTGTCCAGCGTCTAACTCTACCGTCCGCGCGTTCCGGTCATACCATTGCTTCATGACGGCCTGACTTGCCTCTAAGTTGTCCGAGGCCTCCTTCCACAGCTTGGCCACTTGGCTGCGGAACGCCAGCATATAGCTGACCACATCACGGGAAGCTTCGAGGAAGACTTCTCCCACCCTCTTTGACAAGACTGAGGGGCCCCCGAACGGGGTGGCCATAGAGCAGCTCAAAGGGGCTGAAACCGACCCCCTTCTGCGGCACCTCTCGGTAGGAGAAGAGCAGACAGGGTAAGAGGACGTCCCACTTTCTTCTCAAGTCCTCGGGTAGGCTCCTGATCATCCCCTTCAAGGTTTTGTTGAAGCGCTCCACGAGCCCGTTCGTCTGGGGGTGGTAAGGAGTGGAGAACCGGTAGGTCACTCCACACTCCTTCCACATGGCCTGCATGTAGGCCGACATGAAATTCGTGCCCCTATCTGACACCACGACCTTGGGGAATCCCACTCGGGTAAAAATCCCCATGAGGGCCCGCGCCACCACCGGTGCTGTGATGGTCCTCAGAGGGATTGCCTCTGGGTACCGGGTGGCGTGGTCTACTAGCACCAAAATGAACCTATGCCCAGCTGAAGTCGGCGGATCCAACGGCCCGACAATGTCAATCCCCACTCGCTCAAAAGGGGTATCGACCACTGGGAGAGGTTCTAGAGGGACCTTCACCTTAGTCCCTGTCTTGCCGCTTGCTTGGCAAGTGGTGCAGGTCTTGCAATAAGTGTCAGAAGTGACGCGCATCCTGGGCCAGTAAAAATGTGGGACCAAGCGCGCAAACGTCTTGTCCTGGCCCAGGTGTCCTGCTAGTGGTATCTCATGCGCCAACTCTAGCAGAAAGGCTCGGTGGCATTGGGGGACCACCACGGCCCTTGAGGACCCATGCACCGGAGCCTTAGGCTCACTGTAGAGGAGACCATCCTCCCAGTAGACATGGTAATTACCAGTCTCTGTTCCAGCTGCTTGGGCGTCGGCCTGTTGCCGTATGCCAACAAGCGTAGGGCACTCCCTCTGTGCCCGGCAAAATTCTTCCCGGGTAGGCCCTCCTTCCACCTGCCACTCTGCAGGGGTCGGCAGGTCCCCCACGGGAAAACCAACCACCTCAGCGGACTCCGGGGTCACCTCCGCGGGCTCCCCATCCATCTCACCGGGTGTTTCCTCCCGGACATCTCCTCGTCCAGCAGTGGGCTGGGCCCTTCTTTCAGGCTCCAACCCGGGCTGAGTTCCTGGTCGGGCAGCCATGGACCGCGTGATAACGCAAGTCCATCCTGGTAACCCCAACATCTCAGCATGGGCATTGAACTCTACCTCTCTCCAGGCAGTATGTTCTAAATCGTTGCCCAGCAGACAGTCAACTGGCATGGCAGGGCTCACCGCAACCTTCATCAGACCTGACACTCCTCCCCACTCAAAGGGAACTTGGGCCACGGGGTAATGACCCAGGCTATTATCAGCCATCACAACCGGGTGGAACTCCTCAGGAATCACCTGCTCTGGGGACACCAGCTGACGTTTCACCATTGTCATACTGGCACCTGTGTCCCTCAGAGCCTCCACCTCCTCCCCGTTCACCAGGACCCTCTGCCGATACTTGGCAGTGTTCTCGGGTACCTGCACCCTTGGGATGATCTCCCTATCCCCCAGGGAAACTAAGGTCAAGCCTGTCCACTCACCTCCCCTACCTAGGGACAACTCCTCCCCAAGCGCTACACTGGCCACCCCGGGGTCTTACCTCCTGTGGGGGCTGGGGCTCTCTTGCGACACTGGGCATCCCCCTTGTAGTGTCCAACCTCCCCGCACTCGTAGCACCGGACAGTTCTGGGCTGCTGACTCCTGTCAGGGTAAGTGGGTTTCTGGTATCCAGATTGGGATGGGAAACCTACCCCTCTCCCAGGCGGTCTATTTTGGGGACCTTTAAAGAACTCCCTCTTTTATCTCCCCTCTTTCTTCTGGGGAACACCTGTCCACCCTTCGGGGATCCGCCCGGCTCCCTTGTGGGACACCCTAGTGCTGACCCACGTGTCTGCCTCCTCTGCAAGCTCCCTTGGGTTGGTCAGCTTGCGGTCCACCAAGTACTGGCGCAGCTCCGGAAAACATTTCTCGAGGAGGTGCTCTCTCAAAAATAGGTCGTACAGCCCAGTGTAATTGTCAACCTCGCTGCCACGCACCCAACCCTCTAATGCCTTCCGGGCATAATCATAAAAATCTACCCAGTTTTGTGTGGTGAGCTTGTGGCTGTTGCGAAACTTTTGGCGGTACTTCTCAGGGGTGAGGCCAAACTTCCTGAGCAGGGCCTCCTCATGATAGGGTAGTTGGTTCGATCCCCTTTTCTAAGGTTAGCAGTGTGTCCCTGACTAGTGGAGGTATGTATCTATAAAGTCCTCCTCCCCAGTAGCTCTCAGGAACTCTATGGGCCACCAAAGCTACCTCGTACGCCGTCAACCACTTGTCTATGTCATCACCCACACTAAAGCTGGCCATCACCTCCCTGGGTAGGTAAAATTTGGGCTCCTGTGGAACCCCAGTAGGTACGCTGCCACCATTTCCTTTGCCTTCCATTTCCATTTGCAAGGCTCGGAGCTCCAGTTCTTTCAGGCTAAGCTCATGTACAAGCCTTCTTTCCTCCATGGCTAGCCTTCCTGTTCTCGCTCCCTTTCCATCTTAGCCAATTCTAATGTCAATTGCCTTTGCTGCCTTCTGTCCTCGAATTCCTCTGGTGACACACTCCCCCTGACGCACTACTGCCTGCCCTGGAACGTCTTCCTGGCAACACATTCTCGCTGACGTCAATGTTCAGTAGGCTCAGTTCTCCTGGGTCGTCTGTCTCCCTCTGCTCCTCCTCCTCCCCTCTTCCCTCCGGGTGGGCCATGACCCATGCCCTCAAAGCCTTCTGAAGTACCTCCTTCCTGGCACCTCGCTTGACGGCCACCCCCTCTCTAGGCAGAACTCCTTGAGCTGGTTCACCGTGTACCTCTCTAGGTCGGCTAGCTCAAACTCCATCCTCCTAGGTGGGGTCCCAGACAACTTAAGGAAGGGGTCCTAAATGGAAGGCAGCAGGTCTAACACAGGACTAATACAACTGGCAATTTACAATAGAATTCCTCCTACTTATTATTTTCCTAGGTGTCCAATTGCGGCGCACACTGAGTCACTGTAGGGTGCTGCACAAATACCAGTCCTTATCCCACCGCTGAACACCAATGTTGGAAACGGGGTTACCGAGACCGTTATGGTAGCATGGCGCAAAGCGGGGAAAGGCACGCGAAGGCAATGTGTAAGGCAGTTGTGCAGCACACTCTCACATTAACTCAGAAATGCGACGCAATAACCGGACACCACACCAGGCTTGTATAAGTAACAATCAGGTTCCTTTATATTGATCAAGATGGCATTCAATTATTCAAATTATACATTCGGGTAACTAGTGCGCGTTCATTTAAAAAGACCCTTCACAATTCTGGCCACTAAAAGGCCGCATTAAAATCACAGCACCACTGCTCATTCGGGTGCTCTTTACCAACTAGGGCCTAGAACAGGCGCAACACGGTTTATACATCAACATATATACAGTAGGCCTAGGTACTCTATACAGCCTATGATACACTAGGCGGGAGGGAATCCTACAGGGAACCCCTCAACATGTCCAGCAGCTGGGGGCTACCAAAAGGGGGGAACTTCTTTATCTCCCCGGGAGGCTAGGGTCATAGGATGTGCCTGGCCTGTAATCCCAAAGTCATTAAAGGCCCCCTCCCTCCGTGATCCCTCCTCAAGGGTGGCCCCCGGCCTCCAGGGGCTTAACCTAGAGCCCTAGGGGCCTCCTGGGCTCACCTGCGGTGTTGTGGCTGGCTGCGGGGCCTTACGGCGGACTCCTCTCTGGCCCGGCCCTCTGTGGTGGGGGCGGGGCCCGGCGCGAGTCTTGCGGCCCTCCGGCCGGTGCTGGTTGGCTTTCTCGAGGCTATGGAGCCTCTCGCGTTGTTTCCCCTTCGTTGGGGGGCCGGTATGCCCCTCCTCCGGCCCCCGTGGAGTCCAGGGAGAGAGTGAGGACTCGGTGCGGGAGCCGGCGGTCCTGCCAGTCGGCTCCGGCGTCCCGAGAGGGGAGGAGGTCCTTCCTTACCTCCCGGCGTGCTGGGCGGAGGCGGGCTCTTCACGGCGCCCAATCCGGGCGCGGCGGCGATTCTTCGCGGGGCTCCCGTTGGCAGTGGAGCCCCGGGGACGTCCTCCCGATTGGCTCCGGCTGAGCCAATCGCGTCGCGACCTTCTCTTCCTCCGGGGGCTCCCGATGACAGTGGAGCCCCTCTGACGTCGATGTTCGGCTCTGCTGGGCCAATCACGTCGCGGCTTCTGGTGGTTGCCAGGCGACGCCCTCTTCTCCGGCGATTGGCTTTGGCGGGCCAATCCCGTCGCGGCCTTTTCGGGCGCGACCTGTGACGCGGTCAGCGTCCCCGGCCCCTCGGCGACAGCGTCCACGGGCCGGGAGGCCGCAGCAGGCCTCAGTTCACTTCACGCGGCCCACGGGGCTGCGGCGGCGGTGATTCTTAGCCGCGCTGGCAGCGGCAGGGGTCTCGGGCCCGGCGGTGACTTGTGGTGATTTCGGTGAGGGCGCGGACGGCGCCCTCACCACTACTATGAATAGGGGAGAGATCTCCCGGCCTCAGTTCCCTTCTTCAAGCGGCGGCGGCCGCGCGGTGATCCGGTCACCAGGTCAGTGACCGAGGGGGGTCAAGTTCTCTCCTCACTTAGGGTTGCAGCGCTGGCGCGCTGACAGCCTTAGGCACAGGCTGTGTAAGAGTGGTTCTTGGAGGACAGTCCAGCTGTCTGTATAGGTAGGTAGGGGGTGAAGGCCTAGCGCTTAGGACGCAGCGCTTCGCCTCCTGATCCCCTCTCAATGGTTTTCACTTTAGGTCCTGCAGGTCATGGATTCAGCAAAGTCTCTTTATGAACAGGGGGTTGTGAGTTGGTGATTCTTGGAGGGGTTGATGTGCCTCCTGGCACGCTGGAGATGGTTCCCTGGGTCCCCTCACACTGGGCAAGATCAGTGGGTGGTGGGCGTTCCTCATCTATCTTACGGCAGCAGGGCCTTGACCCTGTCAGCGGCAGTAGTGTAGGTCTCCCCTAGGCCCTAAAGTCTGTACTCCAGCGCAGGTTCTCCCAGGTTCAGCGGTGCCTCAACCTAACTAACTCCAGGTTTTCCCTCCAAGCCTCTTATACCCCTAGGTCAGGTGACCCTCCCAAAGGCGGCAAAGTGTAACTCCTCCCACAGCCCGGAAGGTTCTGGAACCTTCCACCTACCTAGCTATGGGGCCCAGAGGCGGGGACGGGATGGCTACTGTATCCCTTGTCCCAGCCTGACTCTGGCGACTAGTGTGTATGTGTGGAAGGCCCTCTGCAGTAGCAGGGGCCTGTGGCAGCCATCTTTGGTGAGAGAGCACCTGCACCTCAGCACTGACCAGCAGTGGCAAGGCGCCCGGAGACCTAGGTCCAGTAAAAATATGGTGGCAAAAATGAGGCGCAGAAAGGGAAAAAAACAGGGTAAGACCACCCTAGGGCTGACAGGTCTAACAGTATAGGACAAAATAGAATTAATACAGAACACATTATTTATTGCATACAAAGCCCTCCATAAAGGAAGGAAACCCTATGTCTATGGAAAGTGAGGCATAAAAGTCAGTCAGGACTGTTAAAAGCGTTCAGGAAATATAATGCAAGAGTTTGTTCAGCATATAGCTAGATCAACAATTAATAATTGCAAAATCTCCGATGAAGAGAAATAAATGCATAGGACAAATTAAAACTTTACAAAGCCTGTTAGTCAAAACATAAAATGAAGACTTTTAGCATCTAAATCTACCCACGTTCTGCACTTGTTATCTCTGCCTGCGTCTCTCTGTCTTCTCACAGAAGCTGCCCAATCCCCCCCCCTCCTTTTCCTTCTGCAGAACTCAAGGAAAAAGGCTGTGTATTTCTGCATGCGTCCTTTCCATGAAGAGACAGAGCAGAGACGGCAAAAGAAATTCCATTCTTATCTCAAGGCTGAATGAACAGTGAGCCTTCCAAAGCAGGACAAAACACGAGCTGTGTATTTCAGCTTTTTCTCCTACACTTTTAAATGCGTTCTTATTCAGCAAACATATATACTACCTTGAAAGTTCAAAACACATTTCCTAAATTAAATGCACATTCTATAGTGAGGTCAAATCCAAATTAAACACATTCAAATCAATCATGAATTAATTACTTGAGCATTCCTTACACTACCCATCAGACTGAAAGCATCAGCATCTGAGCAGGGCTCGTTCATTCATTTTTTTTTCTCTGTACTTTTCATGCACCGAACTTCTGCATGCCACTTTTAAAATGCAATTTAACTTTTGTCATTTGGCAATGCCTAAAACTAGAGGTGAAATCTGGGCGCCATCAGCGCACCCTCTTTTTCTTTTTACATTATGCGCTATAACTTTCTTATTTTTCATTCTCCCCTTTTTGCACATTCCTTCTTCCTTTCTCAAACCATTTGTCCTATGTAAAAACAGACATATATATATATATTATTACTATATTTTTTCTCTTGTTCAAAAGAGCCCATCAGCCATTTCAACTCGGCATTGTCCCTCATATATTTGTGCCATAATGTACTAAACATAATAGGGCCAAGACCATTCTTCCCGTGCATCAATATTAACAGTGCCTACTGGAGGCGCCGGCTGATCTTCTTCCAATGGGCATCTGCAAAGCAACAACGACACCAAGAGAACAAATTAAGCTCATTCCAGGCATTTTCAAGAAAGTACCAAATTCATTATTTTGCCTGGCAAAGCAATTGCAAGTACTTTTGCCCAAAAGACAGTCCTCAGACCGTACCAAAAACAAACTAATGGTGCACCATGTTCACAAAGAACCCAAACAGATTCAAGCGCTTGTTCCAAAGATGGTCCTCAGACCGTGTCAAACAAAGAAAACCACAAGTCAGTCCTCAGACTGCACCAGAGAGACAGGCTTAAGCCCCAGGCATTTTCAAGAGTAAACCAAATTCACTAAGTTGCCTGGCAGGGTATCCGCAGACACCCTGTATCTCTAAACGGTCCGCAGACCTACCAAGTTCAAAAACAAACCAAGAAATGGTCTCCAGACCACACCAAAATTACTCAAGACGGCGCCATATTTACCAAGAATCAAGACAAACTCACCTGGTGCACACAGGTCAAACAAAGTTATTCTCCACTGCTGACTCTTCGGACCAAACGGTCAGATCCAAGGGTTTCGCCTTTCCGGACCCCAGCCGGGATGACCACTGGGCGAGGCACCGCCCGATCAGACAGGTGGAGCAGCTGCGAGAACAAGCTCTATTGTGTGGGGATCCCCGATCCGACCCGACGCGGCCCCGTCCTCCACACCCGATTGCGGGCGAGATGGGTCAGCCCGATGGAGTCCCTATTCGGGCACCAACTGAAGGAAGTGACCCGAATCGGGCCACCTGGGTCACTCGCGACCACCTCTCTGCCTTCCAAGAAATGAAGAATCGATCACACAGTAGAGAATACAAACTAAAGCATTTATTAATATTTCGCTGCAGCGAGCTACAGCAGAGCCCAATCTGAACACAATATACAACAATCAACCCCTTACCAGATTATTTACATCATTCTTTAGTTGACAATAAATAATGTCCCACAGAGGAGCAGTTAATTTCTTTTATTATCAAACTGTAAAAATATTTTATCTCTTTTTTTAAAAATATATTATTTATCACATACAGCAAGTTAAACTTACACAATATTATTTGAAATTCATATCAGACATGGGAGCCCTAATCTAGTAGGGAGAAAACCATATAATTTCGGTACATGTCTCCACAAAAAACATCAACAGACCAAAGAAAAAACATATAATCAAAACTAACAGTGTTACAAAGACTAACAGTGTTACAATACACTCCAACTAAAGACACAATTACAAATAGCACAACATATTTAAAATATACAATACAAAACCAACACAATTGCGCCGACGCGCGTTTCGGAAATACTATGTAGCATCCTTCATCAGGGCGCTGAATTCATATGTTGCTCGAGAATCAGAAAAACAGTCTGTCTAACATTTTATATATAATTATATTCTGATACATTTGAAGGCTCCGTATGATATGTAAACACAACTCTGTGGGAACAAACAGAGCATTATGAATAATTCTGTACATAATTTACTCATGTAACCATTACTTAAAAACACAAAAGAGCAAGTTTAATTCAACTGTGGGTCCCACAAAACCAGATAAGTGCCAAAGAAGAAGAAGTTTCCATCACCACACATTAACACTATTCAAGAAATGTTATGTAATAACCCAGTGTAGAGAGAAAGTACCTTGTGACAGAGAAATATAAATGCAAAAAAAATGTAATCTTATATTTTAGGAGAACGTAGAGAGTATAACCAGAAGGCTAATCAACATACTTTCAAAGGATGTTCCGATTCCCAAACGATGATAGGGATCACCGGGGCTCTTAAGGTGCCTTAGGATTCAAACAGCCTATCCCGCAGCTTGGAATAAAGTCTGTGGAAATAGTTAGGGGCTTAGAGACTTATTCTAACCTCCGCTGGAAGGTTTATTTTAAAACGAATAATAATTGAAAATGGCATGCCTACTTTCTCGGTAAAGGCACAATGGATGCCCTGTAACAACCGGACCCACGATACGGTCATCAGATTAAAAACGTAATGCAAGCTGGAATACAAAGGAACAGGAAGAGAATCACTATCCTGTGCCCTTATGCTATATCTAGAAAATATAGGGTAAAGAGTCCATATCTGTACATACTTGCGGATTCTAAAAGTTGATCTCAATGCATCTCCAAAGGCGGTTTTTATAAGATAAGGTCTAAATATCGAATAATTGCTGAGTGAAAACGAAATAAACACAGATAAGTGAATCAACCCAGCAACACCCCGATATTATAAAGCCCAAGAGATACTAAATACACTCTGACTTACAGATTTAGAAATGGTCGCGTGCAGGGACATCTTAAGAATTTTGGGGGCCCTGGGCCAAATGTATTTTGGGGGGCCCTGTCTGAAACAGCTTTGAATTTATGATCCAATTTGAGCTCTTTCATGCCATCTTTGGCCAGGTTACTGACATTGCACAGTCACACTCGTCCCAATTTTAAATGTGTTTACATCTAATATTCAGACAACATGAGGTGTGTTTTTAATTGTGTAACAGCAGCAGCTCGCTAAAATTACTGCAACACCCTCCCATTTATCATATGTGAGGTCCTGTTTTTATCTAAAATTAACGTTTTTTTAAGGATGTTGCATGAAACATAAACACAACATTTCTCTGCAAAATATCCATAATAGATTCTCACACATCACCCACATTAAAAATAAATAAAAGCAAAACAGTATTTCAAATAACCTGTTTAAGAATTATTCAATGTCCTCAGGGCAATCCTCTCTGCTCTATCAAGGGGCCTCCTGAAAGGCTGGGGCCCTGGGCCAGAGCCCACCTGGCCCATGCCTTAAAACGTCTCTGGTCGCGTGGGACATATATATAAATACAGGTCCGTATTCGGATCCTTCAGTTAGCTAATGCTCTGCAATATGCCAGGAGGCACTCCTCAACGGGATTAAAAAAACTGGAAAGAATAAAAGAGGTAAATACATATATGAGTCATCGATCTCCCCGGGGAACAGGTAAAAAAACTTCCGTTAATGGAGTGGAGAAAGGCGTTACAGCGTCTAAACAATTCGCCACTTATAGCTCAGCACTAGGTTGTTAAAGAGCCTACAATTTTTAGAGTGGAGAAAGGCGTTACAGTGTCTGAACAATTCGCCACATGTAGCCCAGCACTAAGTTATTCGAGCGATATCTCAATATTAAGGTCCCCGTTTCAATCAGCAATTTATACGGAGACACAGAAGCTGTAAAATAAATAATATAGCTTAGATGGCATCGGCTAACACCCCATAACGGGGTATAGAGAAGGATATCAAAATTATCCTGCCTTAGAAAGCGTCTAAGTCACAGAGTACTCACAAGAATGGAGCAGAGTTCCCTCTGAAATTACGAGACCGCCATCAAACTCGTACGTGGTTAACCCGGGCAAGCGTGAATTGAGAGTAAGGGTTCCCCCTTATAGCCCGTGGGAACGTACTCAACTAACGTGCAAATATGTATCACCTGTGGGTGAAAGGCATAGCCCGTAACATCAAGCAAAGGGAGCAATGTTGCCATTTTGGATGTAACAACGAACTCGCAATAGAGATGAGCCAAGTAGGCGTAAGCGCGTACGTCGACAACCAGAATGGGAGCCATATTGGAATGGAAAAAATAAAGAGAAGAATTAACGCAAATAGCACAAAATGAAAACCATAACGTAGGACGCTAATACGAGACTAATGACTCTAAATGTTCTAAAAGTTTCCAGACAAAAGATAAATCAATAGGATAATCAAGTACTGCTCGATATGTAGCCAACATGGGAGTTATTCCGGTTAACTATACACGTCAAATAAATACAAATACTCAATATTAAGAGGTCTAGGAATCGCGAGATCCGACACAGTATGGAGAAAAAGGAAGGGAGCAGCCTACTAGGTAGTTCATAAAATAATGAACATTCAAATTCAATAGTACTGAAAAAATGGACTATTAAACAGATCATAGCAGAGCATACGAGAAGGATCTTAAATGAGAATCACCTAGTATCCACTCGTGCTACATTTATCCAAATAATGGATCGAGAAGGGTTATTATTCTTACTAGTTAAGACATATAGTACTATGGTCCAAGTACTAGGTAGGCCAGAGTTCTACAAGATCTAAACAGGATCAACCTGAGTTCTACAGGATCTGAATTATCGGAATATTCCAAGAAATGGTAATGTGGGCTGTAAGGTAGACTCAAGTGATCGCATTCTCCCATGGGAGAAATTCATTGAGACCTGTCTCAGCCGTCTGTAAAGTGTACATCCAAAAGACCTCCTTTTCCGTCTCAAGGTGTCAGTGTTACCATCTTTGGGGGCATGGACACGTTCCAATATGAGCCATTGAAGATCCTTGACGGAGTGTTGTTTCTCCAACCAATGTCTGACCAAGGGGGCTCCAATACGTTTGTTGTTAATCGCAGATTTATGTTCGCTAAATCTCACCCTCATTTCTCTACTGGTTTCTCCAACATATCCTTTACCACAAGGGCAAAGGATAAGGTATACCACATTGGTTGTCCTGCAGTTCATCATTTCTTTAAATAGAAATTTCTTCTTTCCCCATTCCAAACTTGGGCTGACTTTGGCAAAGTTGCAAGCATGGCAACTGCCACATTTATGAGCACCTAGGATGGGGTTCATTCCAGTAATGGAACGTTGAACAGTTTCTTTCTTATCTGGTACTGTGGATTTGACCAGAGAGTTCCTTAAATTTTTATTCCTGCGAAATGCAAAAATGGGCTTACGGAGGATACTGGTCTGATTTCCTGAATTAAGAATGTGCCACGAAGAATTAATAGCCTGGCGTAACTTGTTATTAAAGTTCGAGTGCCTAGTGACACAAACCAGGTTATTCTGATTCTCCTTAGGTTTAGTTTGGAGAAGAGTGTCTCGATTATAGTATTTAGCCCTTTTGTAGGACTCTTTGATAATTCTGTGTGGATATCCTCTGTTAAGGAGTTTCATTTTCAGTTGTTCGGCGTGAAGATCAAAATTCTTCATACAAGTACAATTCCTGCGGAGACGCAGGAATTGACTGAAAGGTATACTGTCCTTCTGGCTACGAGGATGATAGCTCTCATATTGCAGGAGCGTATTTCGTGCAGTGGGTTTTGTATAAAGTGAAACCTCAATGTGCTGATCCACCACCTGAATCCAGATGTCTAAGAATTCTATCTTGTCCTTGCTAAAATTAGGGCTGAATTTTAGATGTGGGTGGCATAGATTGATCCATAAAATGAATTCAGTGAGTTGTTCTTCAGGCCCGCTCCAAATAAAAAAATTTCGTCAATAAATCGGTGCCAATGTGAGATGTTTTCAGAAAAGGGAGCAATCTCGTTAAAAATAAATCTATTTTCAAAGGCACCCATATAAATATTGGCCACATTCGGGGCACAGGCGCACCCATGCTAATACCCAGAGTTTGTTTGTAGATGGACTTATCAAATTTAAAATAGTTTTCTTGTAACACTACCGCAAGGCACTCTAAGATAAACAGGTTATCCACTTGGTTGGTAATGGTTTCAAGGGCACCTTTTACAGTTTCCAGCGCTCCCTTTTGAGGGATATTTGAGTATAACGCCTCGATATCCATCGAGACCAATACATCATTATCTGGATTAAAAGCGATACCTTCGATTTTACTTATAAGGTGACCAGTGTCTCTCACATAAGCTGGTAAATTGGTGACTAGAGGTGCGAGGAATATATCCACATATTTAGACAATGGTTCAGTAAGTGAACCGATGGTGGATACAATAGGTCTAAATGGGGGATTTTCAGTGTTTTTGTGCATCTTAGGCAGGCCATACAACACCGGAATTTGATAAATAGATTTATTAAGATATTCAAATTCCTGAATACAAATGGAACCTCTATCCAAGGCTCTTTGAGTGATGTCAAGAATGGTGGTTTTAATTCTTTGTTCAGGGTAATTCATGACTTTAGAGTAGTGTTCCGGAACATTAAGCATCCGTTGGATTTCTACTTTATATTTGTTGCTGTCCATAATCACTATGCCACCCCCCTTATCGCTCGGTTTGATAGTCACATCCTTGTTAGAGGACAAGGTCTGGAGTGCTTTGTATTCCTCATAGTTAAGGTTGAAAGATGGTTTGGGTACAAATTTCATCATATTATGGACCTTGGTACTAACAACTCTCTCAAAGATCCCTACTTCAGGGCCTATTTCGTCTAGACTGGGGGTGAATATAGACTTGGGACGTAGTCCCGATCTATTGTCAAGATCAATAATGGCTCTGTTCTCAAAACAAATTTTTAAACGAATCTTCCGAAAAAAAGATTGAAGATCTTGGTTCAATTCGAACCGGTTGAGACCAGTACTGGGTATGAAGGATAGTCCACGGACCAACAAGTCATTAGAAGAAGTATCCAGGGAAATCCTTGAAAGATTAAAAATAGGGATAGGATCAGTCTGCATAGAGGAACCTATTCTCTCCAGTATTGGTTCCGCCTTGTCTGAAGAAAATGAAGGGGGTTGTCTGTCTGTTGATACCGTCCCCTCTCTTGGGTCCTGAACCTCCCACTCGTATTCCCTTGTCAATTGCCTAAAAAACGGTTGTTTCTCCTTTGTCCCTCGAAGGGGGATCTCCTATTGCCATAATTATCAAAGGAATTATGGCCCCCTTCACTATCCGACTCCGAAGTGTCAGAGATGGTGAGAATTCTGTTACTCGACCAATGTTGGTAATCACTCTGATTCGTGGGGTCCCTAGTTGCGTTATAATATTGGGCCCCTAGGTACGGATATACTCTTTCCTCTGAGAAATATTGAATGTCTTTACGTAGTTTCTCGGTCTTTTTCTTAATGAGATAATCGCCGAAGGAGCTAAGTTCAGAGTTAATGTCGTCTAGTTTCTTTTTGGCATCCTCTACTGGATTCTTCTTCTTCATGGTCTCTTCAATCTCAGCAATTTCCTTGAGGAGTGTCTCTACTACCTCTCTAGCCGTCTCGATAATCAAGATCATGAGGTCCCTTGAGCACCTGTTGGCTATCAAGGACCATCTTTCTAGAAATTTCCTTATTTCAACAAATAAGCCAGGGATATTTCTTATTCTTAAACCGTTGGGAATTACTCCTGCTTTGAGATATTCAAGCATAAATTCCGCGTGGGATTCTGTGCGCCTTGCTTTCTTTTTAGATTAAGGAGTTTATACCAATCATCGTTGTTACCTTTAAGACTAGAAAATGGCCGCTCAGAAGACGAACTTTGGCCTAATAATCTAGAAAAATCTTCATTGGTAAACCCGAAGGTTTTAATACTCTCCATACTAAGGGATGGAATTATCCTCAGAGAGTCAAACAAAGGACTAAGCTAGTTTCAATATTAGGTATGGACTATACCTTCTAGTATGGTCAAACAAAGAAAGGTGAACAGATCAAAAAAAATCCTAAAAAAGAAAAAATGAAATAAAGATCACATATGACAACAAACAGGTAATAGTGGACAAAACAAAATACAATAAGGGACGACTCACAGTATGTCTTGCTCCAATCAGACAAGCCCTATCTACCCTCACAGCAAAGCGCCGGGAAAATACAAAATATACAGAAGAGGGTCCCTGTAAAGCGAATAAGTAAGAGGAAAACCAGGGAAGAAACAACAAAATATACAACAATCAACCCCTTACCAGATTATTTACATCATTCATTAATTGACAATAAATAATGTCCCACAGAGGAGCAGTTAATTTCTTTTATTATCAAACGGTAAAAATATTTTATCTCTTTTTTTAAAATATATTATTTATCACATACAGCAAGTTAAACATACACAACATTATTTGAAATTCATATCAGACATGGGAGCCCTAATCAGGGCCGGACTGGCTACCGGACGCTTTGGTGTGCTGCCAAGCTGGGGGCTGATTTCACTGCGGTGGGAGCTGATTTCGTTGATGGGGACCTGCGTGTGCTTCTAAATAAACAAAGCAAAACGAATGGTTTTAAGCACACGCAGGTCCCCATCAACGAAATCAGCCCCCAGCTTGGCAGCACACCAAAACGCCCGGTAGCCAGTCCGGCCCTGCCCCTAATCTAATAGGGAGAAAACCATATAATTTCGGTACATGTCTCCACAAAAAACATCAACAGACCAAAGAAAAAACATATAATCAAAACTAACAGTGTTACAAAGACTAACAGTGTTACAATACACTCCAACTAAAGACACAATTACAAATAGCACAACATATTTAAAATATACAATATAAAACCAACACAATTGCGCCGACGCGCGTTTCGAAAATACTATGCACCATCCTTCATCAGGGCGCTGAATTCATATGTTGCTCAAGAATCAGAAAAACAGTCTGTCTAACATTTTATATATAATTATATTCTGATACATTTGAAGGCTCCGTATGATATGTAAACACAACTCTGTGGGAACAAACAGAGCATTATGAATAATTCTGTAAAGCCCAGTCTGACCAGTCTCCTGAGAGCCTCTGTTCTCTGAGCGGTACTGACGAGAAGTGCAAGAGCCCATGTGCCTCTGCGAACCTCTGTTCTTTGAGCAGTCCAGACAAGAAGCAGGAGGGCCCATGTGCCTCTGCGAGCCTCTGTTCTCTGAGCAGTACTGACAAGAAGCGCGAGGGCCCATGTGCCTCTGCGAGCCTCTGTTCTCGGAGCAGTACTGACAAGAAGCAGGAGGGCCCATGTGCCTCTGTGAGCCTCTGTTCTCTGGGCGGTACTGAGAAGAAGCGCGAGGGCCCATGTGCCTCTGCTAGCCTCTGTTCTCGGAGCAGTACTGACAAGAAGCAGGAGGGCCCATGTGCCTTTGCGAGCCTCTGTTCTCTGAGCGGTACTGACAAGAAGCAGGAGGGCCCATGTGCTCTGTTCTCTGAGCAGTACTGACAAGAAGCGCGAGGGCCCATGTGCCTCTGTGAGCCTCTGTTCTCTGGGCGGTACTGAGAAGAAGCCCGAGGGCCCATGTGCCTCTGCGAGCACCCTGAGCCTCTGTTCTTTGAGCGGTACTGACAAGAATAGCGAGGGCCCATGTGCCTCTGCGAGCACCATGGGCCTTTGTTCTCTGAGAGGTACTGACACGAAGCGCGAGGGCCCATGTGCCTCTGCAAGCCTCTGCTCTCTGAGCGGTACTGACAAGAAGTGCGAGGGCCCATGTGCCTCTGCGAGCCTCTGTTCTCTGAGCGATACTGACAAGAAGCATGAGGGCCCATGTGCCTCTGCGAGCCTCTGTTCTCTGAGCGGTACTGACAAGAAGCATGAGGGCCCAAGTGCCTCTGCGAGTCTCTGTTCTCTGAGCGGTACTGACAAGAAGAGCAAGGCCCCATGTGCCTCTGCGAGCACCATGGGCCTTTGTTCTCTGAGAGGTACTGACACGAAGCGCGAGCGCCCATGTGCCTCTATGAGCCTCTGTTCTCTGAGCGGTACTGACAAGAACCGTGAGGGCCCATGTGCCTTTGCCAGCCTCTGTCCTCTGAGAGATACTGACAAGAATAGCAGGGTCCATGTGCCTCTGTGAGCCTCTGTTCGCTGAGCAGTACTGACAAGAAGCAGGAGGGCCCATGTGCTCTGTTCTCTGAGCAGTACTGACAAGAAGCGCGAGGGCCCATGTGTCTCTGCGAGCCTCTGTTCTCTGGACGGTACTGAGAAGAAGCGCGAAGGCCCATGTGCCTCTGCGAGCACCCTGAGCCTCTGTTCTTTGAGCGGTTCTGACAAAAATAGCGACGGCCCATGTGCCTCTGCGAGCACCATGAGCCTCTGTTCTCTGAGAGGTACTGACAAGAAGCGTGAGAGCCCCTGTGCCTCTGTGAGCCTCTGTTCACTGAGAGGTACTGAGAAGAAGCGTGAGGGCCCATGTGCCTCTGCGAGCACCATGAGCCTCTGTTCTCTGAGTGTTACTGACAAGAAGCGTGAGGGCCCATGTGCCTCTGTTCTCTGAGCGGTACTGACAAGAAGCGCGAGGGCCCATGTGCCTCTGCGAGCCTCTGTTCTCTGAGCGGTACTGACAAGAAGCACGAGGGACCATGTGCCTCTGCGAGCACCCTGAGCCTCTGTTCTTTGAGCGGTACTGACAAGAAGCGCGAGGGCACATGTGCCTCTGCGAGCCTCTGTTCGCTCAGCGGTACTGACAAGAACCGTGAGGGCCCATGTGCCTCTGTGAGCCTCTGTTCTCTGGGCGGCACTGACAAGAATAGCGAGGGCCCATGTGCCTCTGTGAGCCTCTGTTCTCTGAGCGGTACTGACAAGAAGCGCGAGGGACCATGTGCCTCTGCAAGCACCATGGGCCTTTGTTCTCTGAGAGGTACTGAAAAGAAGCGCGAGGGCACATGTGCCTCTGCGAGCCTCTGTTCGCTCAGCGGTACTGACAAGAACCGTGAGGGCCCATGTGCCTCTGTGAGCCTCTGTTCTCTGGGCGGTACTGACAAGAATAGCGAGGGCCCATGTGCCTCTGTGAGCCTCTGTTCTCTGGGCGGTACTGACAAGAATAGCGAGGGCCCATGTGCCTCTGCGAGCCTCTGTTCTCTGAGCGGTACAGACAAGAAGCGCGAGGGACCATGTGCCTCTGCGAGCACCCTGAGCCTCTGTTCTTTGAGCGGTACTGACAAGAAGCGCAAGGGCACATGTGCCTCTGCGAGCATCTGTTCGCTCAGCGGTACTGACAAGAACCGTGAGGGCCTATGTGCCTCTGTGAGCCTCTGTTCTCTGGGCGGTACTGACAAGAATAGCGAGGGCCCATGTGCCTCTGTGAGCCTCTTTTCTCTGAGCGGTACTGACACAAAGCGCGAGCGTCCATGTGCCTCTGTGAGCCTCTGTTCTCTGAGCGGTACTGACAAGAACCGTGAGGGCCCATGTACCTCTACGAGCCTCTGTTCGCTCAGCGGTACTGACAAGAAGCGTGAGGGCCCATGTGCCTCTGCGAGCCTCTGTTCTCTGAGCGGTACTGAGAAGAAGCGCGAAGGCCCATGTGCCTCTGCGAGCACCCTGAGCCTCTGTTCTTTGAGCGGTACGGACAAGAGTAGCGTGGCCCATGTGCCTTGGCGAGCACCGTAAACCTTTGTTTTGTCAGCATTGCTGACAAGAAGCGTGAGAGCCCATGTTCTTGTGCTGAAGCCAAGTGCCTTTGCTCGCACAAGGGCACTAACAAGAATTGTGATGGGCACTATGCCTCATCACTCCAGTGTACTTTTGTTCCCTGAACAGCACTGATAAGAATCCTGAATGTCATGTGCTTCAAAGACATCCTTCCATCGGCTGATCCCCGAGTGGTCCACACTAGAAGCCTGAGGACCCGTATGCCTCCTTGACTGATACTGCTCCACTGACTTTCCTCCACACTATGAACATCCCTTTATGTCATGCTGTGGTGACTCTGTCTTCTTTGACATGAGACCTCCTGTGTCTCTGCACAGCCGATGTCCACCTGCTTCGTCCCTGACCTGTGAAAGAAGTATTGGTGACCACTAGCGGCTCACATGGAGCCCGGGACAATGTGGTCGCCCTAGATAACCTGCCCAGAGTCATGCTTTCTCCCACTAAACTGCAAACTAAGCAGTGGTACTTCAACAATTCTGACACTGGGGGTGCTGCCATCAATGGTATGTCAGTTAAGTAAAAAGGTTGTGAAGCATTACACACAGGGGCGTAGCTTTGGGAGACGGGTGTTTGGGGTGTAACACCCCCACTAAATAAATGCTTTCCTGGCTTGGTAGTTGGTTCTGGGGGGTTTGGCAGACGGAGTAAAGAGAGACTGAGTGGCGGAGGACTTTATTTGGGCCACGCTGCCTTTACTCTGCCCACGGAAATATCTATATATGGGCAGGAACTGCTGTCATGGTTGCTCCTGTCAATGTAGGAAAAGTTTGATGGACAGCTCCGTCAAACATGACAGATGACCATCAAACTTTTTCAAAGTTTTTTATTCTTCAAAAACAAACTCCAAAGTGGGAGTCTGTTCTTGAAAAATGTAAAAATGATGAACCCAGCAATATAGTAGTTTTCTCCCATGGTGTGGGGGTCATTTGTCGTTTCTCACTGTTCCTCACCACCAGCATATATCTGGTGGTGATAGACAGTAAAAAGAGCCATCTGACCATCCACACTAATAGGGCAGGTGGTCTGCTGGGTTACCTCCTTTGGCCCTACTCTGTTGCCCTGCTGGATGAAGTTTTTCACAGATGGAGTACATTTTACTCTGTCAGCGTAAAACTTGCAGCTCGCCTGACTCAAAATCTGATGGGCGGACCTTGAGTTTGGCAGACTGGGTACTCTGCCACCATTGCAATGCAGTACATGTCCGCCAAACTCTAAATCAGCCCGAGGCCCACCTAATGCATATTAGCACTAACCCTGCCCCTCAAGGGGACAGTCCATCCCGAACCTTGGTCATCTCACCCATCATCCCAAACAAATAACCAAAACATGGTGTGGTAGGGCACTGTCATTTACAGAGAGCATAGTCAGCATTGAAATGGCTACTAAACTGGTATCAGGTATACCGTTTTACTTTTAAATGTATATGGTGCACAAACAATAATGTGTGGAAAGTGCAATTCTGCGCGTATTTAATATTTGCGCATTACACAAGTAAATTGCCCGGCAGCCAGTGCTCAGTTTGGACACTAGGATGCTGTTGAAGAAGAAGCGTCAGTCGCACACCCAGCATGACCTGTGGGTGCTTATTGGGCAAAAATTGCTTGAAGATGATCCTGAGCAAGATGATGGTGGACCTCTGTTGGCCAACATGCGGCATCCCGGCACAGGTGACGGTGCCCTGTTCTTGTTCGCCGGCTCTGGACAGCAGCTCCTTGAAGTGAAGGCATTGAACAAAGAATCTCTTTCCTGGTTCATTGGTCAAGCAGTTCAGCATGATGGCCGACCACTGTCTGCAACGCCAGTGGACCCCTTGTTTCTTGCGCTGTACTATCTGGTGAAGAATATTCTAGCGCAAGCTAAACTTTCAACCAGTAGATAACTAACTGGCCCCCTCCATTGATCACAGACAGCGCCAAGAAGCCTCCGGGTATATGCACGCTCGACAAATCCTTTCAATATCAATAGATCAGCTAGTCCCCAAAATGTAGCTGCTAAATTCACTTTATCACGTGACCGAGGAATAAGAAATCAGCACCAAGAATTTTTCAAATATAGTCAAGAAAAAACATTTTAGTATAATAAAATTATTTTGTCGTTAAAGTGCCTTGGTTTGCGTTGATCGTATTAAAATCTTTGGGCCAGATTCACAAAGGTAAACTTACACCTTAGTGTAAGTTTACAATTGTTTGCTATTCACACAGGTAAAGTTACACCTTAGTGCAAGTTTACGACTGTTTGCTATTCGCACAGGTAAACTTACACCTTAGTGCAAGTTTACGACTGTTTGCTATTCACAAAGGTATTTTATGAGTAGCATTTTTAAGTCTGCGTAGTCTCCGCACATAAAAAGATAGGGCTGTTCTACCTTTTATGTGCAGAGATGCCACAGTTGTAAAGATATTACTCGTAAAATACCTTTGTGAATAGCAGTCGTAAAGATACTACTCGTAAAATACCTTTGTGAATAGCAGTCGTAAACTTACTCAAAAGTGTAAGTTTACTTTTTTAATCAGGCCCTTTATTCCCATCACACGATAGAATTACAAAATGCACTGTACTTGTCATTCTGTTGATACATCTTGAATAATTTGTGAAGTTAATTTATAAGTATTTAAATGTGGTTATCTTAGAAAACATTTGACACTTCCTGTCCCACGGAAAGATTGCCACATTACAAAATACCCTCACTTTCAAACCAGTAAAAGAAAAGTCAACAACAATCTCTGTTAAACAAGCAACAGTTTGTCAGAAGACACTGTCCAGCACTTGACCTCTGCCTTTAAACTCACAGCAAATGCCACAAGATAAATAAAACATTTGAAAGCATATTTGTGGCTCATTCTGCTTCTGAATTCCTGTAAGGTTATTTTGGGGTGCTGCAGCAGCCGCGGCTCCCCAACTTCCACACCACTGAAAGTAAGTCAACTATCGAAGGGTGTTGCTGCAGTTGATGAAAGCTGTGGTGCGCTTGGCTGTGGCCTTTCATTGACGGGTGCAGGCTCTTGCAAGCCATCGTTTGGGTTACAGGTACCTCTGATATGTGCCAGAGAGGAAAGCATATGCCAGAAGGTTCCTGAGGTTAGTCAGTTTATTTCATTTTCACAGTGCAAACAAAGTCTTAACTTAAGCCTTTTAAAAAAATAACAGTGCATGGACAGTATATTTACTCCAACAGATACACATGCTGGCAGAACTAAACATTCTATCCACATCAACCTCTAAGTGTACACATGCTGGCAGAACTAAACATCCTATCCACGCCAACCTCTAAGTGTACACATGCTGGCAGAACTTAACATCCTATCCACGCGAACCTCCAAGTGTACACATGCTGGCTGAACTAAACATTCTATCCACACCAACCTCCAAGTGTACACATGCTGGCTGAACTAAACATTCTATCCACACCAACCTCCAAGTGTACACAAGCTGGCAAAATTAAACTTCCTTTCTTCACCAATCTCCAAGTGTACACATTCTAGCTTAACTGAACACTCCATCCTCTCCAATCTCCAAGTGTACACATGCTGACTGAACTAAACATTCTATCCACACCAACCTCCAAGTGTACACATGCTGACTGAACTAAACATTCTATCTACACCAACCTCCAAGTGTACACATACTGGCAGAACTAAACATTCTATCCACACCAATCTCCAAGTGTACACATGCTGGCTGAACTAAACATTCTATCCACACCAACTTCCAAGTTTAAGCTTTAACTGAAAGCCAAAGTCCAAAGAGAAGTTCTTATCATTTGAGTGAGGTCACAGTAGAGCCGAGGTCCTGTGATTACAATGACAATACTTGTCAAAATGTTTGCCTATTTGTGCTCGAGTCTCAGAGGGCCAGGAAGAGAACTGGCCTGACACTGGCGGCAATCAATAACAGATCAAGACAAGTCTCAGAAACCATTTTCTATTAAACAATATGTTAAAGTCACTTACAATTATATTGTGAGTAACCAGCACTTTAAGGGCGTTGTGTGGGAGGTCATGTCCACAGAGGAGTTAGGAGCAGCCTGTAGAGTCATGCAGACCACACAGGTAAGATTAGCAGCTAAGCTAATAAGATGCCCACCCTGAGACCACCGCTGGGACTACAGTGGGCATGTTACATCAGAGATAGACCTTGCATTTCTTCTGTTAGCCCTCCACTTTCAATTAATGCTACGCTTAGAAGACTTCATGAAGGCTAAAGAAGTGAGAGAGTGCAGGAATGCTGCAGCTTGTGAGTGAGAGACAAGTCAGAGAGCAGGAGATGAGACAGAAGCAGAGGGAAAGAGAGGAATAGCCTCAGCAAAGACAGACAAGCCTTAGCAAAGAGAGACAGAGAGTTGGATGAGAAGAAGCTTGCTCAAACTCTGGAGTTTAAGAAGTTAGAGATGGAAACTGCTAAGGGAGCACTGAGCTCTGGGCCTCCGAACAGCAAACCCAACAGCTTTATGTCCCTAAGGACCTTGTATGCAACTGCACCCGCTGGGTGGTCCTGGTCACATGGATCGATGGTTGAGTTGGCCTGTGCGTGAAGAACATAAGAGTCAGAGACAGTGGTCCAGCAGATCACGGAATCATGAAGCTGTGATGGAACTGAATGTTCCAGCATCAGTCAGCAGGGATGCTGTGATTAGAAGATGTGAGCTGACTCCAGCTCAATGTCACCAAAACATGTAAGGATACGGAGAAGATGCCTAATGTGAACTTTGGGAGACATTAATGCGCAGCCTTCATAAGAGTGTGCGTGGGTTTGTGAAGGGGAAGAAGGCCTCACACTTTGAAGGGCTGTTCAATCTGCTGTCAGATTAGAAATGTCTGGTGTTTGCCCAGTAGAGCTTCCAAGATGGACGGTACAAATTAGCTGGCATTTGGGGAACCATTGCTGGTCAGACTGGTTCTGCAGCAATAAATCACTTACCTCCTCTTATCGAGAAATATGCTGGGCTCATAAGGTACCTGCCACAGGTCACACGTGGCGCAGGTTGAGTTTTTAGGGGATCCCTCTTGCTTGGATTGGCCCCACCATGATCCTCCAGACATGGTCAAAAGTCACACAGGGACAGAACACACAAGCACAGTCCTACTGACTCCATCACATCTGTGTACAGGGAAGTAATTTCAGGACCTCACCTGACCTCCCTGGGCTGTGTGTCTCTCCTGGGGTGCCCAGTCACCTGTCCATGTGACATCCCTAATTCTGGGGGCACCTGACAGCTAGGGCAGAAGGGTATTCCCTCCACAATAGATAGTTTTAAATATTATTCTGCCAGAATATCCTGACCAAAATATGTCGACTACCATAATATCATGGGATCATGATAAGAATGTATTGCCTCTCTTATGTTGTGGCGCTGGGCAACCACCAAGTGTGCCCACATGATGGGCACCTCGTCTGTCTCATTTGCATGCCAAGAAAATCCCTGACCAGAGGAAGACTCTGCCTAAACCCTTCCAGATTAACTCACAATTTCCCTATAAGTTAATCAGCTCTGGCCTCGACTGCAGCCATGTATTGACAACTGGAAATGGACTATAAAAGATTTTTTTTAATTGTTGCCTTTGAGTTGCCAACATATGTCAGCGAGATGGATCCTTCCAAGGCTAATGTTTAACTCTTAGCGTGTCGTTCTTTCTGGCTTGCTGCAGAGGCATCTACAGACTTACTCTAGCGCCTACTTGGGCGGTTCAGGGAACTTGATATGTTCCTTTATGGATCATTCCTAGTGGCAGTAATATAAAATGTGAAGTTCTGAGCCTGGTTTTTAGCGTTTCCCTGTGTGTGGTGGTTGTGCGCGTTGCGTATGTGCTGAAGAGGTGGTTCCTCGTGCGAAAGGCTCTCACTAAGGAATGCCTCTCTCTGCGGGGTTTGGGGCTTGTTTTAGGACCTAAGAGGGGGTTGAGGTTGTTAGAACAGAGTTGTCTGGAGGGGAATGGCTTCATTGTGCTGTGCTGGTCCGTAGGAGCGGAACCGTCCAGTCACCTGGTGGTCAGCCAGAGTATTCTTTCTACTCTCCACTCCTAGAGGTTGCTTCTGTCCCTTGTGATTTGCTGAGTTTTCCACCTTCGAAGAGGTTTATTGCTGCGGTTGACACTCGTTGAGTCGGTTCATTTGGTCGACTGGAGGTCGTTGGTGTAGTTTGAAAAGGACTATAAAACAGAGGTTAACATGAGCTTGAACAGCTGGGGTCGGAGTAATCGCTAGGGATGAACGATAGATTTTGTGCACATCTTTATTGATGAAATGAAGATTTGATCACTGCTCCAATTTGGGAGTTAAAGTGGAGTTCTGAATCCCAGAAGGCACCAAGGTTCCGGACCCTGGTCTTCATGGAACGGTGTCAGTTTCTCTGGGGCAGATAGAGTCATCTTCTTAAGGAGGGTATGTGGGCTAGATCCAGGGTTTTGGTCTTAGAGGTTTTGAGTACTCAGCTGTTTTGCTCATCTTGGTTTCAGTTGTCCTTAGACATCTGAGACATTGGTGAATTTGTCCTCTTCGTGGTGACTCGCTCATAGATTTGAGTGTCCTCCTCACAGGAGCAGGAGAGGAGGTACAGAGAGCTCAGGAAGTCAATAGGGGTATAATGTAGGTGTTTAAAAGTAGGGGCTGGAGGGTGAACCTTGGGCTACTTGTAGGTAAGCATGACCTCTACACACCTAAGCTCTACTCGGTTCTCGCTATTTCTCTAGCTCAGCACTCCATTCATACAAGATCTCGGAGATCCACAAACACACATGTACATCAGCTAAGATACACTCATCCGGGCACACACTTATATCCCATGACACCAGTAGACACGTTTCCAGCATCAGTCATTCACCATCACACATCTATCATCATCACACACAACGTCACCAACACATGATCATTTAGACCACATGCCATTTAACAGTAATAACACATGCTCCACAAAAACACCATCAACCGTGCACACACACACACACACACTCACTCTATGCCACAATATCAGCTGACAGCTTAATAGAATCAATCACTCAGCATCACACACTCATCATCACCCACTTTATCACCATTAAAGTCTCTAAACACATGCCCCACAAAAACTCCATCACACATACACACACACACATTAAACCACAATACCATTCAGCACTGTTACTGTATAAGTAACTCATCATCACACCCTTAGCATCACATACCATCACACACTCCATCACCAACTCATGATCACTGAGACAGCATACCATCAAATGCTCACAACTAGGCCTGGGCGGGGTTCTGCGAGCGGCGGTGTGCATTAGGTTGCACCGTTCACGCTGATTTTTAGCACCGAGTGTTTGTCCCGCACTGGAAAATCTGCAGGAACTGTACCATGTGCAGCGCAAGAGGGCGCTGCTTCTTTCTGCCGCTCAAGTAGATTTTCTAATCGAGCAGCAGCTTCCTCAACGCGAACAGATGGTTCCTCAACGCGAGCGGTCGTGACCATCTGCAACCGATTGAGTTGAGAAATCTCACTGAGAGGTTGTCTAGTGTTGGATTTTCCTCACTCACCAACTTAATGTTGGCAAGAGCGAGTGAGGAAAAAACTCCGTCCACAAAAGTATGCGTGCTTCGTGGAGGGCAAAGTGCGAAATACTCTGCAAACTCCGCGAATGGAGCAGAGTTCACTGCCCAGGCCTACTCACAACACTCTCTCTACAAAAACACAATCATACATGCACACACATCATGATCCCCACCTCAACCAAAGAAATTACTGTGAGTATCTGGGCCAGCATCTCCATGGAGGAAACTGCCTCTCCCGCGCAGCTCATCCACTCTGGGTCCTCATCAGACCTTTGCTCCTACATTGGCTTTGTCAAAGAACTACAACCCATCAGCTCAGCACTCACCCATATCCTGAAAGCCTCCATCACTACATCCGCCTTCCCGGATGCCTAGAAACAGGTAACAGAACTCTACCCATCCCTGGCGGCTGTCCTCAGACCCAGCAACACTAGCCAATTACATGCCCATCTCCCTGTTATCTTACCTGGGAAAAGTACTGAAGAAGCTGATCAGCAAGCGCCTAACCAACCACCTCAACGAACACCAACTCTGCAACGCCACCCAATCTGCATTCAGAAAAAAGACAACAGAAACCGCTATCATCACTGGAGCAGAAGACGTCCTCATGATCCTAGACAGAGGAGACATGGCAGCCCTCTTACTCCTGGACCTCTCTGTGGTCTTTGATACAGTTTCCCCCCATCCTCATCCAAAGACTGCAGGACTTCGGCATCCAAGGTCCTGCACTCCACTGGAATGACTCCTACCTGGGGGGTAGAGACCAGTCCGTTAGCCTGGCCCCCTCCTGCTTAGATGGCTGCAGCCTCATCTGTGGACTATCGCAAGGATCGCCACTCAGCCCGACCCTCTTCAACATATGCATGACCTGGCTCCCGAGAATCATCTGTGCCCCGGAAATCTCCCTCACGGACAAAACCCTCAACACCTGGACCAAGTTTGCCACCTGGATGAAGGGTAACTGTCTCAAACTGAGCACCGACAAGACATAAGTTGTGATTTTCTGAATCAATTCCTTTTTGTACCAGTGACAGGCTGAACTCGGACCTACACCCGCCCCCCACCTACTGCAAGAACCTCACAATTGTCATCGACAGCCAGCTCAACATGGCTGCCCAAGTCAACGCTGTCAGAGACTTCTCCTTCCACACCCTGAAGATGGTAAGGAAGATCCTGAAATGACTCCCCACCATCACCCGCAAAACCATCACCCATGTCTTCATCACAAGCAACCGAACTACGAGAACACCCTCTATGCTGGAATCAGCAAGCAACTCACCAGACAACTCCAAAACCGACAGAACTCAGCAGCTAGGATCACACTCAACCTACCTTGCTGGACGCACATCACACCGCACGCACCATAGGGAGCTTCACTGACTCCTGATACACAAACAAGTCTCATTCAAACTCCTCACATACACCTTGAAAGTCCTACATAACACGGGCCCGGCTTACCTCAACAACCGAATCTGTTTCCACAAACCCACCATCCACCTGCCTGACTCCCTCTCACACACACTCCACACATACACAGAAGCAGAGCCGGCAGTCGGGCCTTCTCTTAGTCACCCCCAAAGCTTGGAAGGACCTCTTGTTACATATCGGAGCCCCCTCTTCAATTCTTGAATTCCACAAGAAGCTGATGGCGGCTCCTCGAATAGTTCCACTTTCCAGGCCTAGGCAGAGCCGCCCCTCCCTCCCCCTCCTCCCCTGGTTGAGGGGCGGGACTAGGCCTGGGCGGAAAACTACGCTACGCTCGCGGAGTTTGCGGAGTTTGCGCTACTACACACTACGCGAATTGCACGTAGCACAGTGCAAAAACGCGTAGCGGGCATTTTTTGCTTGCTCGCGGTCCTCAACCTCATGTTGGCGACCACGAGCGAGCAAAATCAACATCCCGGCGAGACTTTTTCCTCGTTCGCGATCAGCAACATCAAGTTGCCGATCGCGAGCGTGGAAAATAAACATCCCGGCGAGATTCTCAACGCGGGGAGGTCAGGTTTCTCATTGCGAGTGGTCGCGTATGCTCGCGACCGCTCGCGATGAGAAACCACCAGTCCGCGTTGAGAAAGCTGCAGCTCGAGTACAAATCTACTTGAGCGGCAGAAAACGACCGCTTGCACTGTGCAAGATGCCGTGTGCAATGATTGCACAGTGCGGACAAGCATCCGGCACTGTGCAATCAGTGCGAACAGCATTTCCCTACCGCACTACGCAGTTCGCGTAGCTACGCGTAGCGCGCGTAGTGCGAAGTGCACTTCGCGTAGCTACGCGTAGCGCTACTACGCGAACTACGCCCAGGGTTAGGCAGAAACCCCTCCCGGGTGAGAGCGCAATACAAATACACATCACATAACTTAAGATAACAACATAAATCACTGAGCATCACACACTTATCATCACACCCGCCGTCACCAGCACGTGATCACTGAGACCGCATGACAAAAACACCTACAACACACATCCCACCAAAACACACACACACGCACATCCACACACGTTGTGCTACAATAGCTGTGACTCCTTTACAGCATGAATCACTCCTCCTCAGACAAACCATCACAAGTGCATGTCATCGAACAAGCAAAACACATGCCCCACTGAAACACCATCACACCTGCGCACACACACACACACACAGAGGAGATGTAGCTTGCGCCGCTTCTGCACATGTTGTACCGGTTCCGTACAAGCGAGGAAGTGTGCCCTGCTGATTTATTTATTTTATTTATTTATTGCGATTTTATATAGCGCGAACATTACCCGAAGGTGTCAGAGCGCTTTACAAAAGAACCAGTTGCGTTACATAAGGATTTAGGATTACATGAGTTACATAAGAGATACAGTGTGCCATGCCATGTGCTGTAAGTGTCCTGTGTATGTGTGCGATGCTTTCACTGCTGCTGCACACGGACGGTGCGTGTGTCCTGTGTGTGAAAAGACGTGCGCACGGATGCTGCTCTCGCCACTGCTCTGTGTAATGAGGGGAGCAGCTCACACTCCTGCTTTACACACTCCTCACGGTTCTGTGTGCACAAGGAAGTACACATTGTACCTGTTCCCCCTGTGTGTTTGTGTGCCAGGGGTAGGCCCCGTGGTTCGCCTGCTGCTGGCTCCTCCCACCACGTACCTGTTATTGGTGTATGAGGGAAGCTTACTGTATGTGCTGTGCTCGTCCTGTGAGTGACTGAAGCTGTGTAAACCAATGCCACTACACAAGAGCCATAACCATTGCCTGTGCCAAGGCTTGTTTGCTTGAGAGGACAGCAGGCCACTCGTGAGAGTGCCCCGCTCAGAAGTTCAAGACTGGCCCTGGGTACATACCTACCCTTCCAGATAACATTCCTGCTCCAAGCGCCTGAAATCTGGTTGGATATTAAGTGTAATTACCCATCGTTGCTGCCTGTTAATGATTCTGCAGAACGAGGAGCCAGTTAATAGAGTTTTAAAATGATTTACAAGCGAGATCAATAGGGAACCGTCGTATTCCGAGGTCTTTGAAGTTAATGGAAATAAAGAGAGTTTCCCATTGAATTTCTTGCTTGGTTTTATCTGATTTCTGGGAATCCGGCGTGCAGCTGATGAGAAGCGAATGATCACAGAAGGAGATAAGGAGGGGATATATGTTCGAGACCTTCTGGGGGGCGAGTTCTGCAAGCATTCCTAAGCAACACTGTGGGGCAGATCTACAAGAAAGTGCCGCAGCGTGGCGCTGCAAGCCCTTTGGCTGCGCCACGCTGCGGCACTTTCAGAGCACAGGAATGCGACATATTTACAAGAATATGTCGCATTCCTGTGCTCTCCCTGCGCTGGCGCACAAACAGCTGCCAAGCGCCGGCGCAGGCACCCTTGCACCATGGTGCAAGGATGCCTGCGCCATGGGGAGATTGTTTCTGTGCAGGAAGGGGCACCTTTCTGCACAAAAACAATCAGTACAGGCTTTCCTCTTCAATGCGTGCTGCAGAATGCAGCACGCATTGAAAGAGGAAACGAGGAGAAATGAAAACATTTCTCCTCGGTGCGCCTCGCTACGCCACCTCTAGGGTGGCGTAGCTCAGACGCATCTCCAGAGTTACGATTTCTCGTAATTCTGGAGATGTGTCTTGTTCCATGGGTGTTGCGTGGGAACACCCACAGCAACACCCATGGAACGCCCCTTCACCGCAAAGTGCTGCGTGTGAAGGGACGGTATTTACAAGGAGAGGAAAAGTCACGCATGGTGGCTTTTCCTCTCCTTGTAAATATCGAGGAGCTTCTGCGCCACCAGTACGTCACGAAAAGTGACGTACTGGTGGCGCAGGGGCTTGTAAATCTGCCCCTGTGTGCTTTATGTCCAACGGATCTGTGTGTGTGCGTGTGTGTGGGTGTGTGTTTGTGTACACACACGTGTGTGCGCATGCGTGTGGTGACCTAGTATTATTTACATATGGCGCCCCCTCATCTGTCAGTGAAGCCTCAGTAGGTCCTAGTAGAGTCAAGTTAATGCGGCCTTCAGCGGGCACCGCAGGTGGGCACCACAGCATTGGTCCTAGGGGATGGCTGATAATATGCCAAAGCCAACAAGTACCCCTTGAAGCCCACCTCGCATGGCGAACGCACATGATAGCGGCCTAGAACCTTATTCACGAAAACATTTTCCCAAAAAGTAAAACAAGCCGAGCTATTTTATTTGTGCTAAACGTGCCAACAGCACTTGCTTGATTAACCACGTTACTTTGCATCATTTTAGAGGGACCTCTGGGTATTTTGTGTATCTTTGAACCTCTGTATCACCAGCATCACACTAACACTTTATCTTCAAAAGGAAATCACCTTTTCACAGCCACAGGCGTGTTAAATTCTCCTATTAAGTTTTTAACATCTAACACTGAAGCACTGGCAAGAGAAACAAGGCCTCTACTAAATATCTCAATCAACATCAGCTCACCGAGGTAAAAGGGACAGACCGTACCCAAGCTCTCAGCCATCAACAATTCACAGAGAAAAGAGGAACCCCAAAACTACCCCATCTATCAGCCACTATCAACTAACCAAGAGAAGAGGAACAAGACCCTAAAGCAACTCTCAGCCACTATCATCTCAGAAAGATTAGAGGAGCAACAAGACTACCCCATCTGGGCGTGGTCTCGCGGCAAACCAACATGGCCGCAACTTAGGGCTGCTCCGGAGCCCCTCCATCCTACCACATTAATCCGCTACAACAATCCGACGGAAAGGTGTAGAATCGGACACAAGGGCGCAAGCGAAGCCCGGCAAAGCTTTCCCGAGCGCAATCGGAGGTAGTAGGCAGTAGCTGTGCCGATCGGCGAATCTGGGCCTGTGGCTGATGAAACCGGGACCTCGAGTGCTGGAGACGGCCGGCGGAAGACGCGAGGACGTGGGCATGACCCCCTCCCCCATCCTCGGAGGGTCGGGGAAATTCAGGCGAGCGACTTCGGTGCCCCCCTCCCGCGACCGTGACGCTGCTGCCTGTGGCACTGGAGTGCAGCCCCCGAGCGGGTTGAAGCGTGCGGAGGCCAGGGACGTGAAACGGGAGCCGGCGGCCCAGCACTGGGGAGGCTGCGGATGACCAGGGCGGCGTGTGTCTTGTGGTGCCCAACAGCGTCGAGGCCTGATCAGCCCCCACGGGCACCGGAGCGGGAGGAGCAGAGCCGGTGAGTGACGGCCCCCGGCGTCTCCCTGCCTGGGGCAGGATCTGGAGCTGGCTGGAGGCCGTGATCTCTGGAGGCAGTGTGCGCTTCCAGGACGCGACTGCGCCTACTGTAGTGGAGGCGGCGAGGGGCCCACGGGACTGGAGTGCTGCATCCATGCAGGACCCGTTGTGGGAGCAGCTGACCCCGCCCTGCCTGATCGGGCCTCACTAACCGAAACGAACCCCGGGACCGGAGGGGTCTCTGCTGCTGTGTGCCTTTGCTGTGGTTGGTGAGGACGGGGAGGAGTGAGCGTGGAGCGACCTCCCTACTATAACTGCGCTGTGGGGGACGGCTGCCTGGGGCCGCGTGGGGTGATCCGCCCTGCTCCCCTGCCTTTCCTTGGTGCGCCGGTGGCCCTTGAGGTGCTTGGGGGCTGGCAGTGTCCGGGGAGCGGGAGACGACTGGCCCGAGTGGCGCACAGGTGGCCCTTCACGACCGGCGACGCCCTGAGTGCCCACCTCCGTGGCTCGACTCCGGGTCCCGGGTCCCAGCAGGCAGCCAGAAACGGCGGAGCTAAACAGCGTCATCCATATCGGTACGCGACTGGCCCGGGGCTCTGTGGACATCTTCGGAGGGCCTGGCCAGGGGCTATTCCATCTAGCGTCTCCTCGAATCTCCAGCCTAGGGAGCGGTGTTGGCCTCAACATGTCCGGCAACAGGGGTTCCCGGGCGTCTCAACAAAGCAGGCTAGACCGCTTTACCTGCCCGAAAGCGGACATTCCTGACAAGAAAGGGACCAGTGATAAATCGCAAAGTGGAGCCGAGCACGACCCCACAGAGCCCACAATGACGGACATAATGGCAGCCATTATGGGTGTCCGCACATCTATTGACACCCTCTCCTCGGAGGTGACGCTGATCAGAGCGGATCTCAAGAAATATAGAGAGAAGGTCAAGCAATTAGAGACAACCACCGCCAGTCTCGTAGAGGACACCTCGCAACTCCAAACGGACATCGGGGAGCTTCAATCATTTCGCAAGTACACGGAAGACAAGCTGGATGATTACGAGGGGCGCCTGCGATGCAACAACATCCGCGTCCTTGGAGTGCCAGAGAAAACGGAAGGTCCGTCTGCAGACCTATTTATGGAGGAACTGATCTCGACGAAGCTACAACCAAAGGGCCTTTCTAAACTGTTTGTAATTGAGCGAGCCCACAGAGTGCCTGGGGGTCGCCCAAAGCCTGGGGCCCCCCCTCGTCCAATACTGGCCAGACTGCTTAATTACAGAGACAGAGACACAATCCTTCAGGCGGCAAGGGTCGCTCCTCCAATCCACCTAGACAACTCGGAGATCACCTTCTTCCCCGATTTCACCCGAACGGTGCAGATGAGGCGACGCTCCTTCCTCGATGTTAAGCGCAGGATGAGAGAAAAAGGTCTCAAGTACGCCATGCTCTTCCCGGCTCGCTTGCGAGTTGAACTTAACGGGAAAACACGTTTCTTTGACCTCCCAGAGGTGGCATCCGACTGGCTGGACAGTCTGAAATCCTCGCCGGAACAAGACTCCACCGCTCATTGAACCCCGCGGTGATCTCTCATGAGATGGCCTCTGTTTTCTTCAACATGATTCGCTTCAGCTGCTGTTGTACCCTGAACCGCCAGTATACGGCTCAGGCTGGTATAAACCTTGTACCAATGCCTTGGGACTTTTCACATGTGGTGAACTGAACATTGGTCATGTCCTGCATCGATTCTGTACTGGTAGGCGGGGGGGCCGACGGAACTCTGAGGCCTTCCCCAGTGTGTTAATTTTCTATTAGTAGAATAGTTGGGCGACAGGCACTCTGCATTTAAATAATATGGGCAGTTTTAAGCCCGGAGTGCAGGGGAGCAGGGTGGGGGGATGTTGGGAGGGACTGATGTTTATTTTGTATGTTGTTTTTTGTATTATCTCGACAGTACGATATCTATATACGACCCCACTAGTGGGGAACCGCTCCGCTTTCAATGGGAGTACAGTACAACAGGGCTATTAAAATCTTAAGTTGGAATGTTAACGGACTGGGGGACAAGATAAAAGAGGTGTTGTGTTGCAGTATATTAGGAGACAATCACCGGATATCGTCTTACTCCAGGAAACACACCTCGTTGGCAACACATGCAGGGCAATGCACAGATGGGGGTACTCGATGGTGGTGCATGCGGGTTTTACCTCTAGCTCCAGGGGAGTAGGCATTATGCAAAAAATCATTCCCTTTCTCACTCACCAATACATACATAGATGACCGAGGCAGATATGTTGGAATCACAGGTACTTGGGAGGGCAAACCTACCACTTTCTTGTCAATATACGCACCCCCCGGGATGCAGAGCACAACATTCACTGACTTAAGTGCTATACTCTTGACGTTGCCTGACGGACACCTGGTGCTTGGCGGCGACTTCAATTCAATTGTCTCGGGCGCTTTAGACAGGCACCCCCCGCGCAACCCCTCCGGCCGCTCATGCGTTCACTAGCTTCTTGGAGGCGATGGGACTGATGGATGGCTGGAGGACATACAACCCCGATAAGATGCAGCACACTTTCTACTCAGGGGCGCATAACAGCCTATCCCGACTGGACTATATACTTGTCCCGGCCTCGCACATTACCAATATCCATGAGATCCGTCACCTGGCACGAGGTATCTCCGACCACTCCCTCTCTGGGTCCATATAGTTTTAGATTACACACAGACAGGACGGGTTGCCCCAATAAACCCTTGGTACCTCAAGAACCCCAAAATACGGAAAGGCCTAATTAAATCTCTTGATGACTATTTCCTGGAGAACGAACACACAGTTGAGTCACCTCAAACACTATGGGAAGCTTTAAAACGGTGGTCAGAGGACAGGCCCTCTCCTTGGTGGCGGGCTCCAAAAAGACAGGATGAAAGAAATCTCTGACATAGAGCAGGAACTATACCGCCTAGAACAGGATGTCACCGCGGATGCTAAGCCTGAAACCCTCCACTTCCTACGCTTGCGGCAGGAAGAATACCGGGCGTTGGTCACCGACCGTGCCAAACTACTGGGACAGGAACGGCTGGGACGGATATATGACTGGGGCGACAAGGCCGGCAAATTGCTCGCATGGTTAGACAAGAGAGAGCAGGCCAGCAGGCTCGTGCCCGAGATTAAGGACTCTGATGGGTCCTCGGTGACAGATCCCCAAGACATAGCTAACCATTTCGCAGCTCACTTCCAAACTGTATATAGCTCGGTGGCACCATACCCTGAAGCAGATTTTACTGATCTAGTCAAAGACATATCGCTCCCGACACTATCGGACTCGGACCTTACATTCATGGACAGTGAACTGACGGCTGATGAAATAGCTACGGCAATAAGAGCGCTGCACTCCGGGAAAGCTCTGGGCCCAAATGGCATCCCAATAGAGCTCTACAAGCTTCGACCAGATAGATTGGCCCCCTATTTGAAGTCAATGTTTGAAGATAGCCTCACCCAGGGGATGTTGCCATATGCTGTACCACATAAAGTACTCCTTAGAAGCGAAGATGATACCCGCGTCATAACAATCCTAAAAGGTTTAGATGGGAAGTCCTGAGATGAAGAGACCCACTACGGAGTGGGGAAGGAAACAATTCCTTTTGTTTTAAATACCCTCACACACCCTAGTGGTGTCATGCTTCATCATCGGGTCACCCTAACGCCTAAAAGTCAGGGTGGGCTCGACCGTTTTTCAGGGAGCTCTTAGGAATAATAAGACCAGGGGGAAAAATTAAAAACCTCCAACAAATCCCAGTATCCCTTTAATATTGGATTCGTTAGGGTTATTAAAAATATGTAAACAGGGGTCAGAATAGGAGTATTTATGGTCCTATGACCCTTCAGCCGACATGTTTCAGTCCTACTAGGGCCATGAAGGTCCCGGACTTTCTTCAGGGCAACAATACAACCTCCCTGGACAGCGCAAGAGGAAATTCCCTACACTGCTGATTCTCTAAGGGCAGATAGCTGCTCCTTAGTTAATTTGAAGATAATTTATCTTCTTGATCCTGTTAACGCTCCATCTGTAAGAACAAACAAAGACAAACAGGGCCAACAACATATATTACTCAAAGAGTACATTAAATTACTTCCCAATAGTGATGTGCTGGCCAGTGCACCAGTGTCATTAACTTGGTGTCAATGACCCAGACATGGGCGAGGGAACTCTTCTCCGGGCACCTCGCAGAGTAAGGGGTAGCCCTGTTGTCAAACACTGCATATTGGCAAGCAGTAACGCACCAGAAAAGGAAAGATAAAATCACCATAGCCTGTGAGCAGAAGGAAATACTCAAAATGCATGTTTAAAAGCAGGCGCGCACATACCTGTAATGCCATTGAGTACTAGAATTACTCACGTCATCAAGGGTCCTCCCCCGCTCTCTCACCTACTCGGTGCGGGTCCCACGGGCCTTTGTGTGGAGACGCCAGGTATACGGTGTATAAATACTTCTAATGGGCGCGCCATAACTAATTCAACAGAACTAATTGGAGCGATCACGTGCGTGCGGGTTTAAATCTGAATGTTGTGTATGAGAGACTAAAACACGGTGATTGATAGCAGCCTAGTGCTGTAGTGTGAGAGTGACACGGGTGTATACACTTTGAGACCACAAACACGAGAGTGTGAAAATCAATAGGATGCGACAAATATCGCCACTACACCATACTATTCCACCTATGAGAGTGTGGTAAAAAATTAAACTATATATGTGTGTAATAACCACGGATCCGCGTGGTTACAAGAGATGATGGGTTTGTTGACACCAAGTTAATGACACTGGTGCACTGGCCAGCACATCACTATTGGGAAGTAATTTAATGTACTCTTTGAGTAATATATGTTGTTGGCCCTGTTTGTCTTTGTTTGTTCTTACAGATGGAGCGTTAACAGGATCAAGAAGATAAATTATCTTCAAATTAACTAAGGAGCAGCTATCTGCCCTTAGAGAATCAGCAGTGTAGGGAATTTCCTCTTGCGCTGTCCAGGGAGGTTGTATTGTTGCCCTGAAGAAAGTCCGGGACCTTCATGGCCCTAGTAGGACTGAAACATGTCGGCTGAAGGGTCATAGGACCATAAATACTCCTATTCTGACCCCTGTTTACATATTTTTAATAACCCTAACGAATCCAATATTAAAGGGATACTGGGATTTGTTGGAGGTTTTTTAATTTTTTCCCCCCTGGTCTTATTATTCCTAAGAGCTCCCTGAAAAACAGTCGAGCCCACCCTGACTTTTAGGCGTTAGGGTGACCCGATGATGAAGCATGACACCACTAGGGTGTGTGAGGGTATTTAAAACAAAAGGAATTGTTTCCTTCCCCACTCCGTAGTGGGTCTCTTCATCTCAGGACTTCCCATCTAAACCTTTTAGGATTGTTATGACGCGGGTATCATCTTCGCTTCTAAGGAGTACTTTATGTGGTACAGTGTTGTAAACACGGGAGGGTGTACTCCCTTATGAGATTTCCTCTCGGCCCTCACGACATTGGGAGAGGGTTCTTTCCCATTCCTGTCGGTAGTGTGATAGGATGTTGCCATATGACCAGAGAATTGCCACCATAGTCACAATCCATAAAGAAGGGAAGCCCAAAACGCAATGTACCTCCTACCGGCCGATATCGCTGCTGAATGCAGAACCCAAAATTCTAGCTAAAGTGCTTGCCACCAGGCTTACCAAGGTGTTGGGCGACCTAGTCCACCCAGACCAGTCAGGGTTCATGCCCAAAAGAAACACGGCTCTCAACCTGCGTAGACTACACGGGGTCCTGGGCAGGGTGCCAATGATACGAGAGGACGCTGTGGTGGTCTCTCTGGATGCCGCCATCGCTTTCGATTCACTGGAATGGCCCTATCTCTTTGCAGTGCTTGGTAAACTGGGATTTGGACCGGGCTTCTGCAACTGGATGCAGCTGTTGTACAGCGTGCCGCTGGCCCAGGTAGTAGTGAATAACAGAAAGTCTGAACCCTTCGCACTCAGCCGAGGGACTCGTCAGGGGTGCCCCCTATCTCCTTTACTGTTCGCTTTGGCCCTTGAACCACTCGCAGCATGGATCCGTAAGGATGTGAGGATCCGCGGACTGCGCTGGTCAGCGGAGTGGGAGGATCGGATCTCACTGTACGCTGACGATATTCTCCTCTATCTTACATCCCCTAAGAGATCCCCAACAGTAGCCTTTGATATACTAGAGGTTTTCGGCAGGTACTCTGGGTTTCAGGTCAATTGGAAAAAATCACTCCTATATGTCCTATGGGGAGCCCCTCCACAGTTGCCCCGCAATTGCCCGATCCCAGTGGTCTCAGACGGCTTCAAGTACTTGGGCATTTTTATATCTTTAGACCCATCAGTTCGGTACACCCGCAATCTGCTCCCCCACTGCAGCGGCTCAAGAGCGACATAACACACTGGAAGTCCCTCCCGCTCTCGCTATTGGGCAAGGCTGCATTATTTAAAATGATGTCACTGCCCCGATTCCTGTATGCGCTACAGAACTCAGCCGATCTTGTCCCGAACTCGTATTTTAAAGATCTGGAAGGGCTCCTGAGAGACCTCCTATGGGGAGGGAGACCACGTATCGCCATGAAAAAACTGACACTTGGCTGGTATGATGGGGGAATCGGGTTGCCTAATATTAAAAATATTACTGGGCTGCGCATCTAGCAGCGATCAACCATTGCACGTATGGTCACCCTGACAACCCGGGTTTCTGATGGATCGTTGGCTTTTACCTAAAGGGACCTTTTTGAGAGCTCTATATTCAAAACCGGAGAAATACCCGCTCACCGGACCCACTGCCCATACAGTTGCAATCTGGCACTCCGCTGCTAAATCAATCGGTTGGCAAAATAAGTTAACGATGGCCACACACTTGTGGGACTCACAAAAACTAGGCTATATGGGAAACTCAAAGGGATTTGCGAAATGGGACTTAATAGGGATTTCCCATGTCAAAGACATTTGGCATGCTGGGGGTGTGGCATCCTTTGCTACCCTACAAACACAATATGCCCTGGCGGACTCCGAGGGTTACCGCTACCTACAAATTAGGCACTCGCTGCGAACAGCTATCCCCGACGACTCGACGCCACCGGACGCTTCCCCACTAGAGGACAGACTATTGGATGGACATCTGCCTGACAGGGCCATCTCCCTCACATATCGAAAACTCATCAATAACACTGACAACCCCCTATTACAATTGCGTGACAAATGGACTGAGGACGGAATAGAGTTGGACGATGAAACCTGGCAGGAAGCGGTCTCTTCTCCTAAGACGGTCGCTATCCGTCCAGCGAGACTCAGACTGGTGCAATTAAAGATCCTCCATAGAATTTACATAACTGGTCCCCAGCTGGTACATATGGGTGGACTGACAGACGGCTCTTGTAGGAGGGGATGCGCACAACTGGGCACATTCATACACATAATATGGCACTGTGCGCCGATCCAGGAATACTGGCGTAACATCCATGCGGTCATGAGTGCAGTGTTGGAGGTAGTAATCGAACCGGCGGCACCTAGATGCCTCCTTAATATCTGGGAACCTACCGACCTCAACACCTATACTAAGACATGGGTCACGCTCGGCTGCATGATCGCTAAGGGAAATATTGCGCAGCTCTGGGGAGCCCCACAGCCGCCCACGGTAGTAGCCTGGGAGCAGGATCTAGACTGGTGTATGCTGAGAGAGAAAACAGTCTATGTGGCTAGGGGGAGTCCCCGAAAATGGTCCAAGATATGGGCCTCCTGGAATGCATACCGAGGAGATATATGTGCACCTCCCCTTGAAGACGATAGTGAAGACCCCCCATCCCCGTGAACTCCAATGAATTATATTGCTGTACTGTATGTAACCTGATTTTGCTGTAACCCTAATTGATTCTGTGAATATGTACTTTATGTCGAGACTGTTAAATAAGAAAGATGTTTAAAAAAAAAAAAAGACTACCCCATCTATCAGCCACCATTAACTCACCAAGAGAAGAGGAAAAAAACCCTCAAGCAACTCTCAGCTACTATCATCTCACAAAGAAAAGAGGAGCAACCAAACTACTCCATCTCTCAACCACTAACATCCCACAAAGAAAAGAGGAGCAACACAACTACTCCATCTATCAGCCACCATCAACTCACCAAGAGAAGAGGAGCTATACCCTAAAGCATCTCTCAGCCACTATCATCTCAGAATGATAAGAGGAGCAACAAGACTGCCCCATCTATCAGCCACCATCAACTAACCAACAGAAGAGGAACAAGACCCTCAAGAAACTCTCAGCTTCTTTCATTTCAAAAAGAAAAGAGGGACAAGACTACCCCATCTATCAGCCACTGTCAACTCACTAAAAGAAGAGAAACAAGATCCTAAAGCAACTCTCAGCCACTTTCATCTAAAAAAGAGATGAGGGAGAAGACTACCCTATCTATCAGCTACTGTCAACTCACTAAAAGAAGAAGAGAAACACGACTCTAAAGCAATTCTCAGTCACTATCATCTCACAAAGAAAAGAGGAGCAACAAACCTACCCCATTTATAAGCCACCATCAACTCACCAAGACAAGAGGAACAAGACCCTTAAGCAACTCTCAACCACTTTCATCTCAAAAAGAAAAGAGGGACAAGACTACCCCATCTATCAGCCACTGTCAACTCACTAAAAGAAGAGAAACAAGATCCTAAAGCAACTCTCAGTCACTATCGGCTCACAAAGATTAGAGAAGCAACAAGACTATCCCATCTATCAGCCACCATCAATTCACCAATTCACCTCAGAATGTGAAGAGTGGGCCCTGAGTCACTCATATCTCTCAGATATTCAAAGACCTGGGAATGATTTGGGGCCCCCGATGGGTGGGACTTCCCTGCACTACAAGGTTTCTATAGGCCTGTGTTATGCACCTGCTCTCATCCAGTACCAACTCAGAAATATAAGAACAATAAGCTACTACCCCATCAGTTAGCCACCACCAGTTTACCAAGATAAGAGGAACAAGACACTAAACCAACTCTCAGACGCCATTTACTCACACAAATTAGAAGAACAAGACCCTAATAACTCCTCAGCCCAGTCATCTCCCTAAGAGAAACAATAAGATCCTTCTTCACCATTCATCCCTAATCAACTCACAAACAATAACGAAAAAAGCAACACTGTACCCCCCACCACTCAGTCACCATCAATTCACAAAGATAAGATGAACAAGACCCTATGCCACCACTCAGCCACCATCTTACAAAGATAAGAAAAAAAAGACGATCTTATCCTGCTACTCAGTCATCTTGCAGAGATAAGAGGGAAAACAGATCCCTATCCCACCACTCAGCCTCTAACAACTCTCTAAAATAAGACAAGACCCAACTCCACAAACCAGCTACCACAGCTATTCATAAAGATAAGGAAAACAATAAGACTCTATCCCACTCTCAACAACTGTCATCTCAAAAGGATAAGAAAAAAAGACAAGACCCCCATTGGGTCACCATAAACTTACAAAGATAAAATGAATAACAAAAACCTAACCCACTACTCAACCAAACTCACCAGGATAAGAGGAACAAGACCATATTGCATATCTCAACCAACACCAAATTGAGGAACAAAAAGTCTTTATCCCACCTCTCACCCACTTTCAACTCACAAAGACAAAAAGAACACCATCAGCTGCTGCACAGAGATCGCTACCTTACACATCGTAGACGATGTCTTCCTGCCACAAATGAAGATGACCACTGCCTCTTGACATTGCTGGACCTCTCCCTTGCCTTCAACACAGTCAACCATCCCACCCTCATACTCACCCTGGAGCTTCTAAAAGTTCTAATGGGATTCTCCAGCAATGCCCTTCAGTGGTTCTGTTACTTTTTCCAACCAACACCAGTTTGTTCACATGCGCACCTCCAGGTTACAAACATCCCCATCACTTGTGGAGTACCGCAGGGTTCCATATTGTTTCCTGTCATCTTCAACCTTTACATGGTGCCTCTTGGTGCCCTTCTCACAGATAGAAGCACCAAGATTCACAAATATGCCGATGATACACAGCTCTACTTGAAAGTCTCCTCTACTTCAGACAGTCAGTGTGTCAAACACTACATGCACATCATCCAGACTTGGATGTCCAGTGCCTTCCTGAAGCTCAACCCCACCAAGACAGAATTCATGTTATTTGCCAAGAACAACAATTACGATACAGTGCAAACCTGGCTCAAAGACATGAACCTTGACAGCTTCAAACCCCAACTTTCATCAAATGACAAGTCGCTTGGATTCACCCTGGACACCAACTTCATCTCCAAGAAACACAGTGCCAAAAAACAAAGAAGGCCTGGTACCAGTGCTCTCTTCTAAACAAAGCCAAACTGTTTCTTCCAAAAAGTGACTTCAGACCGGCTGTTCAAACCCTCGTGCTCTCATATCTGGGGGGTGACAATGCCCTACTCCATGGCCCCCAGACTTTACACTGGCAACCCCTAGCATCTGTGGAGCAGGAGGATGGCCTTTCCTGCACAAAAAACAATCCATGGAGGAGTTGTCCTCGTTCTATGTGTGCTGCAGAAAGCAGCACGCATGGAAAATGGAAAAAACAAGGAGAAATTAAAACATTTCTCCTCATTACACCTGCTCTGGGTAGGCGTAAGGTTTTGGTGCTGCCCCAGGTTTACATGATTTTGTAAAAATGGGCCAGCATCAAAATCCACGGGTGTTGCGTATGAACACCCACTGCAACGCACATGGAACACCTCCTGAGCGCAGAGAAAGGCAACACAGCAATTTGCACTGCCTTGTCTTAATCCATATCTATGAGTCCATTCAAAGCCATGCAAATTGGCTTTGCGTGGCCTCATATATATAAATTTGTAGTTTGTGCTGGCGGAGTGTTACAAAAAGTGACGCTCCGGTGGTGCAAGGGGCTCAAAAATAACCCCCTGAGCGTTGGTGTTGCAAGCTGCCACCCGGAAGCAAGGAAAGAACTGAGGGCCTCATTTAAAAGAGGTCTGCGCCACCAGAATGTCACTTTTTTTTAACGCTCCGGTGGAGCAGCCCTCTCAGTCATATCTATGAGGCGATGCAAAGCCACCCTGCATGGCCTCATAGATTTGGAGTAAGGCTAGCCAGTGCAAAGCACTGCGTTGCCTCACTCTGCGTCAAGGAGGTGTTCCATGGGCATTGAAGTGGGTGTTCCCACACAAAACCCATGAATTTTGACGATGCCCCAGATTTACAAAATCACGTAAACCTGGAGCAGCGCCAAAACCTTACGCCTCCCCAGAGCAGGCGTAATAAGGAGAAATGTTTTCATTTCTCCTCGTTTTTTCCTCTACCATTCTGCAGCACACATAGAAGGAGGAAAATGCCTCCATTAATTGTTTTTGTGCAGGAAGGTGATCCTTCCTGCACAAAAACAATCATTCCTACAACGCGGACACCCTTTCACCATGGTACAAGGGTGCCTGCTTTTGCGCAAGGCAGCCAAAACAGCGGCAGCAAAGTGGGAAAGGACAGGAATGCACCGTATATCATAAATACAATGCATTCCTGCCCTTTCCTTTTGACGCAGGGCACTTCAACAAAGTGACTTACTGCACTGACTTCCGTCAAAAGCTTGTAAATGGGGCCCCGAAACTGTGGGCCTCGTTTATGTCCCCTTGCTGCGCTGCCCTACGTCATAGTGAAAGGGCAGGAATGCACTGTATTAAAGCAATACAGTGGATTCCTGTCCTTTCCCCTAGAGCTAGCGACGTTTTGGCAGCCTAGCACCAACGAACGCACCCTTGCACCGAGGTGCAAGGGTGCCTGTGTTGTCGGCAGGGAGTTTTTTGTGCAGGAAAAGGCACCTTCACAGCAGTGAGTCAACGATTCTGCAAGTGAAACAATCCAGTCGCACTGAGGTGAAAGAGACAAGAGGACCTGACTTCATGGCATCTGCACCCAGAAGAAAGAGACAAGAGGACCTGACTTCATGACATCTGCACCCAGAAGAAAGAGACGAGGACCTGACTTCATGGCATCTGCATCCAAAGCAAAGAGACAAGAGGACCTGACTTCATGACTTCTGCACCCAGACAAAAGAAACAAGAGGACCTGACTTCATGACATTTGCACCCAGGTGACAGAGACAAGAAGACCTGACTTCATGGCATCTGCATCCCGAGCAAAGAGACAAGAAGACCTGACTTCGTGGCATCTGCACTCAGAGGAAAGAGGCTAGAGGACCTCACTTCATGGCATCTGCACCCAGAAGAAAGAGACAAGAGGACCTGACTTCATGTCATCTGCACCCAGAAGAAAGAGACAAGAGGACCTGACTTAGTGACATCTGCACCCAGAAGAAAGAGACGAGGACCTGACTTCATGGCATCTGCACCCAGAAGAAAGAGACGAGGACCTGACTTCATGGCATCTGCACCCAGAAGAAAGAGACAAGAGGACCTGACTTCATGGCATCTGCATCCAAAGCAAAGAGACAAGAGGACCTGACTTCATGACATCTGCACCCAGAAGAAAGAGACAAGAGGACCTGACTTCATGACATCTGCACCCAGAAGAAAGAGACAAGAGGACCTGACTTCGTGGCATCTGCACTCAGAGGAAAGAGGCAAGAGGACCTCACTTCATGGCACCTGCACCCAGATGAAAGAGTCAAGAGGACCTGACTGCGTGGCATCTGCACCCAGGAGACAGAGACAATAGGACCTGACTTCATGGCATCTGCACCCAGACGAAAGAGACAAGAGGACCTGACTTCATGACTTCTGCACCCAGACAAAAGAAACAAGAGGACCTGACTTCATGACATCTGCACCCAGACGAAAGAGAAAAGAGGAACTGACTTCATGGCTTCTACACCCAGAAGAAAGAGACAAGAGGACCTGACTTCATGACATCTGCACCCAGACGAAAGATACAAGAGGACCTGACTTCATGGCATTTGCACTCAGACGAAAGAGACAAGAGGACCTGACATAATGACATCTGTACCCAGATGAAAGAGTCAATAGGACCTGACTGCGTGGCAGTTGCATCCAGAGGGAAGAGACAAGATGACCTGATTTCATGACATCTGCACTCAGAGGAAAGAGACAAGAGGACCAAACTTCATGACATCTGCACTCAGAGGAAAGAGACAAGAGGACCTGACTTCATGGCATCTGCTCTCAGATGAAAGAGACAAGAAGACCTGACTTCATGACATCTGCACCCAGAAGAAAGAGACAAGAGGACCTGACTTCATGACTTCTACACCCTGAAGAAAGAGACAAGAGGACCTGACTTCATGACTTCTGCACCCAGACAAAAGAAACAAGAGGACCTGACTTCATGGCATCTGCACCCAGATGAAAGAAACAAGAGGACCTGACTTCACAGCATGTGCACCCGGATGAAAGAGACAAGAGGACCTGACTTTGTGGCATCTGCACCCAGACGAAAGAGACAAGAGGACCTGACTTCACGGTATCTGCACCCAGAAGGAAGTGACAAGCATGTGCACCCAGGTGACAGAGATAAGAGGACCTGACTTCATGGTATCTGCACCCAGAAGAAAGAGACAAGCATGTGCACCCAGGTGACAGAGACAAGAGGACCTGACTTCATGGTATCTGCACCCAGAAGAAAGAGACAAGCATGTGCACCCAGGTGACAGAGATAAGAGGACCTGACTTCATGGTATCTGCACCCAGAAGAAAGAGACAAGCATGTGCACCCAGGTGACAGAGACAAGAGTACCTGACTTCTTGGCATCCACACTGAGAACTAAAGAAGGAGAGTGTACCAAGAGTCATCCTCAGAGAGGAGGAGGGACGAATGACTTTGCACATCACTTGCTACCCTGCAGCCTCCATGCAGGCAAAAAACGCATCTCTGAAGAAGTAAAACACAGCATCAAACACAAACAGAACCGGAGAAATTCAGTGAAGGACAAGACAAGGTCAAATTCGCATTATGCACTATGAAAATATGCAAATTAAACCACCGCTACACCCCAGACATCAGTGCATTCGGGTGGGGTGCATGGATTCTGGTAGCTGATCCAGGCACATTTCATAACACCCTATGATACGACCCCAAGTGTGTGAGGGAAGAAGCGCTCATGCTGAGTCCTGGAATACCCGCTTCCTGTCTCCTCGGTGACGTCACTGCACAACTCATGGGTCTGCTGAGATGACATTCAGTTTCCTTCAAGGTCACGTGGGCGCTGCCACGTGCTCCTGTGAAGACACTCTTGTCGTGTCCCTCAGTCCACACAGACCACATGGACACCGTAACTGTAAGTATAAGGGAGCTTTATTTTTTCTTCCGTCTCTCCTCGTACCATGCCTTCTCTAAACTGCTTGCTCCTCCCTTTCCTCCCCATCTCCTTTCCGGTTCCTCCTTTCTCTTTCCTGGCTGCGGGTCCTAGCGCCCCTTGCATGAAGTCTACCACAACATTACATCTCCCCCCTTCATACACAACGTGGTCTGAATTTTAGGTAAACAACGAAGCAAAATAAAAGAAAACATAGTTACAGTTCTTCAATGAGACGTGGAGGCCTTCGATGAGTACGCTGTGGCTTGTGGGCTACATCTTGAGTAGATCTCTCCCTTTCAGCAGAGGGGAAGGGAGACGTGAGCTCACTGCCCAGCACTTGAGTGTCCTCCTTCCTCCTTCATTGCACTTTCTAGCACAGCCAATGTCTCCCTTGTGGTTGGCGTGCATCTATGAAAATGTGCAACGTCCCTTGTTATTCTCTTGTCATCTGAGGCAGCCGTGATCATAGTCCCCTTTTGTTTTGCTACCAGCAGTGGGTGAGTATGGTATCGACTGTCGGTTTTTCTTTGTTGTTCCTGCCGGACGAGCACCCAGTCTCCTTCCTTGATGGGTGATGGTCTGGCTCTCCGATGACTGTCCGCATATTCCTTCATCTTGGCTTTTCTGGATCTGTCTATTGCTGCTAAATCTACATGTTCTGAATCTTGACGAATACAGCCAGCTGAGTCTTCCCAAGCCGGTATCCTCGTGCGCACAGCGCGGTCCAGCATCAAGGTTGCTGGACACCTGTCCATGGTATTATGTGGTGTGGTTCGATATGCTCGTAGTACCTCATTTAGTGCTGTTTGAACATCTCGCCTTGACAGTTCAGCTTGCTGTATAGCCTTCTTCAGAGTGGCCATAAATCTCTCTACCATCCCATTGGCCTGTGGCCACATAGGAGTGAATTTCCGATGTTGAAAGTTGAGATGGTTAGCAAATGCAGCAAATTCATGTCCGTTGAATGGAGGGCCATTGTCTGTCTTAACTACTTTAGGTATTCCCTATGCTGCTAAGACTTCATCCAACACTAGTATAGTGGTGGCTGCTTTGGTTGATGATATCAGGTGAGCAATTGGGATTCGGGAGTATTCATCCATTATTACAAGAATGTATTTATTTGATTGTAGCGGACCAAAGAAGTCTACTGCAACATGTTGCCAGACTCCCTCCGGCAGTTCTGACATTTGTAGAGGTGACAGTGGCTCATCTCGACTAACTAATTGACACTGAGGACAGTCTTTCGGTGTGACTTTGACCATCTGATCAAGAGAAGGGAACCAGACCCATTCACACAATGCTCTCTTCGTAGCTATGATGCATCTGTGCCCTTCGTGTGCCAAATTGATGACTCCTTGATGAGGCTGCTTTGGAATGACAATCCTTTTGTCTCTTAGCAGGAGGCCATCTTTGGCAATGGACAATTCATCTTTTACATGTTGGAAAGAGGTTAGTTTGTGGCTGTCGACATGTCTATGTCTATGTGCTCTTCTAGGTGTCTCCAGCTGTTTGTTTGGATGCAATGTATCACATCCTGCAGGGTGGCATCCGCGGCATTGGCTTCAAGAATGGCTTCAAGAGGGACTGCAGGTGGTTTTGCTTGAGCAACCACAAAATGTATATACTCCTCCGCTAACGACTGGTTTGAGCTTGAAGATGTCTTGGAGTGTCGCGACATGTATTCAGCTGGATTCGCTGCTTTTCCGGGCTTGTGAATGATTGTATCGGTATATTCTTGAAGACGAATTCCACAGCGCTCTATTCTGGATGGCATGTTGGCCCAGGGATTTCCTAATATAGTTATCAGGGCTTGATGGTCGGTGATGAGCGTAAAGTGTTTCCCATAGATGAAGATGTCAAAGTGCTCACAGGCCCAGACCACAGCCAGACTTTCCTTCTCAGGCTGTGAGTACGCCCTCTCGGTATCAGTCAGGCTGCGGCTGGCGTAGGCTACTATGTGACGTTGATCACCTTCCTTATCGTATTGAGCCTATATGGCTCCAAGTCCCACAGGGCTGGCATCCACGGTGATTTCGGTCTTTCGACGAGGGTTGAAGTAGGCTAGATTGTTGGCCGACTCAACAGATGCTTTGATTAAGTGAAATGCTCGAGCGCATCTGGTTGTCCATTTGAATATGTGACCTTGTTTAGTTAACTTCCTCAATGGATAGCTGATGATGGCATAATCCTTGATATAAAGCGCACAGTAGCTGGCCATTCCTAGAAATGATCAAACGTCTCCAGCATCTCGAGGTCGAGGTGTGTCATTCAGCGCTGCGATTTTTTCAGGGTCTGGTCTCATTACTGTGCCCGAGAAAATGTGTCCATAGGATTTGTGGAATTCACATTTATCTTTGTTGAGTGTTAGGTTTGCTTCCAGGAGGGCATGACATACCCGATCCAGTGCTTTGTTGTGCTCCTGTACAGTTGCTCCAAACATGAGAATGTTATCACTGTAGGTAAGGGTGTTGGGAATATGATGAATGACCCTTCTGATCGTCTCTTGGAAGATCTCAGCAGCAGAAGAAACTCCAAAGCTGAGCCATTTGTATCTGAATAGGCCTTGATGAGTCGAGAAAGTGGTGATATATCTCGAACTTTCGTGAAGTTCAAACTGGTGATAGCCCTTGTTAAGGTCCAGCTTGCAAAATATTTTTGCCCCATTCAATGACGTGATCATGTCACTGATGTGGGGTCCTGGATGTCTTTCCCTATTCAATGGCAGTATTTGGAACTCTCATGTCAACACAGAGACGCACTTTGCCTTCTGATCCTTTTTTTGGTACTATGACCACTGGAGATACCCAGGGAGTAGGTCCCAAAGTTTTCTCGATGAAGTCTGCCCAGAGTAGGTCTTGCAGCTCCTCCTCCACAGACTTCTGAAGATGAAACAGTATTTTTCCTATGATGTTGAGCTATGGGTGTCACGCGTTCATTGATGTGCAGACGAACTTGAAAGTGAGCCATTTTTCCAAACCTTGTGAACAATCTCGGGAACTTGTGGATGATGTCAGATTCATCATCCACTCGGTATTTCCACCAGTTGAAGTCGTTCAGCTGTAGGCAAGCTAAGGAGACAGTCTGCTTCTGGCCCCTCAATAAAATGGATGCGAGCTGGAATAGTTCTATCTTTGTACGTGAGAGAAGTCTGAAATTGTCCTAGACAAGGAAGGGGTTCTTTAGACATCCACGTGTAAACTCGCACAGCAGCTTTGTGCAAGTGAGGTTATGGATTAATTTTGTTGTATTCTGCAACCAAAATGTAATTGAGGGATGCTCCACTATCCAGCACAAACTTGGCCAGGTGCTCGCCCATCTGGAGATGTAGTCGTGGGTATTTTTTTAGCCTGTCAGGCTCTGCAACCATGCAGACATATTCCTCACTGTCTTGTGATACGGGCGTGAGAGACCTTGATTCCCTGGATTCGGAGCGTCGGGACCTGTAAGTGACGTGAGAATAGAGACTCGATCGTGACGAGCTGGTGGAAGTATCTCTGCGGTCACGTACCGCCTTGGCATGATGGCGAGAGCTGGATTGCCTCGACTGTCTGTGAGTGTCTTTTTGTGTTGCTTTGCATACTTTCTCAAAGGGATTTTCCTTGCCACATCACCGACATTTCTGACCTAATGCGGGACACGTCTCGGTGTGTGGGAAGTCTTGTCCACAGCAATAACATTTTAGCTGGCACTCCCGTCTCTTGTCAGTCCGATTGGGACTGCAACGGCGACTTGGTCGTTGAGGATAATCCTTGGACCTGGATTGCTGTCGACCTGCAGAGGAGTGACGCTCCTTGTGGCGAGATTGAAGCCGGAAGGCTTGTTCCCGTTTTTCAACTTTTCCAGCTTCCATTTTCTTCGCATGTTCTTCTGTTTGATCATTGATACTTGCCATTTTCTCAATTTGATCCACAGAGTAACTTTTCTTTAGAAGACGTCTGCGTAGAGACTCTGATTGACATCCTTCAATGATTCGTAAGCGAAGTGTGTCTTCGGTCGTGAAGGAGTCAAAAGCGCTGTGGCGTGCTAGCCGTTTGCGGCATGAAATGAATTCTCCCATGGATTCATCTTTTTCTTGGGAGGCCAGGTTGAAAGTGTAGCGTTCATAATCAATGTTTCGTTTGTGAAGGAATTTTCTGTTGAGTGCCTCATGCACATCTGGATAAGAAGACACAACATCAGCTGGAAGTTCCTTGATGATCTGGCCAACGTCTTTTCCGACTAGATTGCGTAGTGCAATGAGCTGTTGATCAGGGTCAGAGACTTGCGAGCCTTTCACGAAGTCTTTGAAATCTTCTAGGCATTCCTGCCATCGAAGACCCATACCTCAGCCAGATACGAGAGCCAGAGGTTCCAGTGGGCGCAGAAAAGGAATTCCCAAAATAGCAAGTCTGTACACTACCTGCAACGACGAGTTAGGGGACTCTGGCCTGGCTCTCCTTGTCTGTGAATCGTGGCGTCGTCTTGAAGTCGAAGAGTTGGACATGTTTTGTTTTTATGTGCGTAAGCAAAAGGTGCCACCAATAGCTGGTTAAGAATTGATTCCGTGGCGTGAGGGGTTCACGAAACAAATCACCCGGCACTAGCAATACAGTTTGTAGTGGTAGCCTGTAAGTGTGGCTGGAAGGAGGCTGGAACTGTGAGCATGCATCACAAACTAACGAGGAGAATGACGAAGAACGGCCAGAGATGTAGCAGATCCAGTAAGTACACTGTGTGTTATTGTTAACGTTATTATTATTGTTTATTTTCCTTAATGTTTGCTTTTCTTTTTGTGTGTGCAGATGCCTGACTTCAAAATGGCCGCCCTTGATTCCTGGCAGCCTATTGGATGGCACGCCTGACCTTAAGATGGCTGCCGAGCAGGGCTGACTGCTCGCGAGATTTCAGGGCCCTTGTACAGAAGTGCAGAGGCTCAGCAGAACAGGAGGCATACGTAGCTGCAATCACCAGCCGGCAAACCAGGGAGCAGGCAGCTGGTCAGAAAGCCTGTGACCGATTCGAGCTCTTGACGTCACAGACAGTCGCCAGACTAATGACAAAGTGCACACACCCAGGGTGGGCTCCTGAAGGCGCGTCGCTGCAAAGACCACTTGCTGCAGCAGCAATCATGCGCGGCCGGGGTGGACTCCCGAGTTCGCGTGTCAGTAACCTGGTTTGTCCTGGAGTGGACACGCATTCGGGGTGGGCTCCCAACTTTACTCTGTTGGTCTTCATGAGGACGTTGGGTAGCAAGCAGGGGTCTCGCAACCACGTTTGTCGCCAGTTGACGTGTCCCTCAGTCCACACAGACCACACGGACACCATAACTGTAAATGTAAGGGAGCTTTATTTTTTCTTCCGTCTCTCCTCGTACCATGCCTTCTCTAAACTGTTTCCCTTTCCTCCCCATCTCCTTTCCGGTTCCTCCTTTCTCTTTCCTGGCTGCGGGTCCTAGCGCCCCTCGCATGAAGTCTACCACAACATTACAACTCCCTCAGTGGAAAGGGGGCTTCAGAGGAAGGAAGAAGATGAAGAAAGGAGAGAACACACAGACATGCAGACACACATGTGTGCGCACAACCACAAACACACATATACATGCACAGACACATTCACCCAAACACACACACGGACACACACACAGAGACTCACAGGCGCACACACTGTTGCAGGGATTCTGCACATACACAGAACTATGCGCAGGATTATGGGACCTCGGTGTATAGGGACTGTGCCTTTCTACTGCCTTAGTACCCATGAGCCCAGGACCGACTAGCTATAGAGTCTCATTCGCCCTCCTACTCACTCACGGAAAAGCAAATGATTAGACACCCCAGAACACAACACTCCCGTATCTCTCAGGAATCGTGGTAACAAGACACAACTTTTCGCTCACATTCTCGTACCTGTCCACAATAAGATCTGACTGAGACACGAATATAGTTTAAAATGTTTATTTTAACTAACGTGCTTTAACATGCAGTATACGTGCCACAACAAGCAGAAAAATACGTAACATGAATATCGTTAGCATTGTAGCTAGGCCATACATCATAATGGGAAATGTCATCTTATATGGACTATGGAGAAAGGACTATAGTGCCTAACCTCCCTCCCCTTGGCCAGAAGGAGTATTATTATATAATAGAAGATCTCTGGGCTTTGTCAGCAGGCCCCATACCTTAGACCATAGATGGTATTTCTACATCGTAGGTGCGTGTTGCTCTTCTCCCTGGAAAAGTCCCTCTTCAAGTGTGTGTCACCTAAACATGTATCCCTGTAATATCAAAGTATGAGCTTCCAGCAGCAGCTGCGCTAGTGTGTTTTGTCTAGATGCTAGGGCCTGACCAGAACAGAATAACAAGGGGCATTGTTTATCGAACTTGCTCACAATGTTCAGACTAAACTCCAGGAACAAGCAAAGAACGAACACAGCAAACAGTTCTCATGTGAAAGGCATAAACAGAGTCTTGCAAAAATAAATCTTTGTAGTAACGTGCGCAAAAGCGGCATCATGGCTGCAGGGCTCATGCTAATTTAGTGATGTCGACAATGTCCCTATCGGCCACATGACACCCTCCCCTTGGCCAGGTTGTAGCGGATAGAGAAAACAGAAGTGCAAAGGTAAGCAGAGCCAAAAACGCGTGTAAAAAAGCTGAATTATAATAATCAATCAAAAAAAAAGATCATCAGATTATATGCACCATGGAATGCAAGCAGTTCCAAAAGGTCATCCCTGTCGTTGTTAACAAAGTTAGTCATCCAGTTGAGCAGTTCGAATGAGCATACGTGCGCCTCATAATCCAATGCCTCCAGGAGCATATCCGGGCAACTTACTCCAAAAATGATCTGAAAGGAAGACACAAGGCCGGATCCCACAAGTTTAAAAAAATGTGCAAGGCCTTCAGTATCAGACGCATTAAATATTTGATGAATCAGTTCCCCAAAATGTAGTGGGAGATTCGTATTTAGCAGTGACTGAATCTCACTGGATGTTCTAGACACCTGCAATTCGAAGGTCTCTCGAGCCAAAGTGGGAGCAACTTCTTGCTGAAACAATAGCGCTATGAGTCTGCTTAGTTTATTAAAATCTGTTTTCAAAGTGGGAATAGAAGGCCACAGTAAACTATCAACACTCCCGTGTGGGGGTGGAAAAAGAACATTGCTACAACAAGTAACTCGTTGGGAAACAGTTATTATATACGGAATGCCGGCTCGTAAGCAGCAGCAGTTGTGGTTATTCAGGATAAGATAGCTTCCGTTCGAAAGCAAAGTTAGCGTGGGAATAATAGATGGGACCAGTGTTCCTTTTAGAAAACAGGCCAAATTAGGGGCTGTGACGTTGCAAGCGCTGTGAAGCTTAAGTTGTGTGCAGACTAAAGCATGTCCCATTGTAGAATCACTGTCCTCGCCTGTTAGGAACACTTCCTTTTCAACACGTTGACATTGAAACATGAACAGTAAGGACCACAATTTGTGTAGGAAAGTACTACCGAGGGGCTCAAATCTACCAATTGGATAATGTTTCATGCATGCAGTGAACTGAAAGAGTGAAATGGGCAAGGATATAACCCTGTATATTAACCATACTGAAGAATCAGTCTCAGCTATTGAGAACGGCAACTGGTCTAGTTTCTCAATATGTAACAAAGTGTATGTGGAATCTTTCATGGACATAAGCTTTTGCTTGTCTGTCAAATTAAAAGGTAAAAACAGGGCAGTAGCATTCAAATAATCCCATGGGACTTTTCCATTTTTTAACGTTTGTAAAGTCCACCCAAATTGCATGACGGAGCGCAATTGATTTTGACCATGATACAACATAGATACATCATTCTGTACAATGCCTATAACAGATGAAACAATATTATCCAATGTATAAATACGTGAAGACAAAGTGTTAAAACTGTTATCAACCACATCTAAAACTTTTCTCAAATTGTCTTGATCAATTTGTCTTATGCGGAACGCAGCTTCCATCTGTGAGAGTTTCCAAAATTCATCATATGCTGCATATGCAAACCGTTTAGGGAGGTGATTTTGGACCTAAAAGGAAGTCAACCAAATCAATGTCACAGATAAAAGTGAGAGATGTTGTTTCACAGATGACAAAGTAGAATATTTCAACCATTGTTGACACAATTTACCCACAGAATATGTAGTCACTGAATGTGATTGTGTGAAATGAGGGTCTGCTCTACTGAGTGTAAATCCACTAGAAGCGCAACTGCCACGCATTAGTATTGAGAAGCCATATCAACCAACCCAAGGGATTAATAGTGGACGAGTTAAGGGTGCTGTTCTGGACCATAATATTCAAATCATCTAACGTATGATTAGTATATTGCTGCCAGGTGTCATAGGCTGCCAATGATGGAAACAAAGGAAAGTTAAAATTTTCAGCAGTAGCTAAGCCAAAACAAGTAGTCTGTTGTACAGTCTGATTCAGGAATATCAGCTGTGATGGTATCAAACACGCACAATGTAATGATTCAGTTCCCTGCACCTGCCAATCTTTGGTACCCCATATTGATTTCAAATCAATTATGTCCTTCCAATAATCATAACCTTTTAAGGACAAATCGGTTATGAAAGTCGAAGAATATACCAATTTAGTATGGGTCAGCATGAATTGTGTGTGTGTTGTTGCATTCAACCGAAAATAATAAGATTTTGGGTCTGATAGATTAAATTCAGAAAAATAAACACATTTTTTCATCTGTGTTTTTGAACTACCCTGAAATGGCATAGGACAATGTTCCCACTGTGTATAATTTACCTGAGTCCTGACTGTATTAGATTTATGTAAAAAATTATGACCATAATGTTGAAAACAGAATAAATCAGCATAATTAGCAGAATTTAAATATAAATCCTCAGTTTCAAAAGCAGTGTAATATCGTAAATCTGAAAACAATGCATGCACGGCATTAATATCCCAATCATCAGAATGCATTCCTGGCGTGATGACATCACCTAAGGAGACACGAAAGACGTATGCATTCGAATGGTCTCAGTCGGGCCGTAGATTTCATATGGAACCTTATCCCAAACTATGCCATCGATGACTGGAAACGCTGAGATGTTAACGTTGGGTTGACTCCTTTTCATTTTGTGAGACGAAGTATGTGGGGCCAATGTTCCATCGACCGAATGGACAGCAGAGCGTTCAATGGCCATTAATTAAAAGGAAAAGAAACTGTTACAAACCCAATCCCCATGAAGAGGAACACCATCGTAAGCACCATCCATATGTATGTCAATGGGGGGATCAGATAAGTTTTCTGAAACCATGAAAAAAAAATTGAAAATTTACTTGGGAGCCCCACCTCAGTGGTAGTCAATGAAGATGACGAAGAATTTGAAGAAAAGTTATCTCTGTCCAAATAATACCCACTAGCACCCAGGCGAAACAATGGGGGCTGATCAGCCTTAAATGTTGAATGGAGCGTAGCATCAGGAACAGCAACCATAGGTTCCAACGGCGGAGAAGCATAGTCATGATGCATAGCATTAGAAGTTGATGATAAAACAGGCAACAGATCAACTGAGGACTCCACTTCGCGTACCATTTCAAAGGACTTGTTGTGGATGACATCGGTTGCAAAGAAACATTCCGTTGAGGAACGCTTCTAGGCATATTATTCATTATTGGCCAAATGGTGTAACTTGACATGTTCAATGGAAATTAACCGATTCTCTTTCCGACCAGGCAGTGGTGGTAAAATCACAGTACGAGTACCCTGCAATCCAAGCACTGGGACCAGTGCACAATAGGATGGACGATAGGATGGACCAAATTCTTTTTTGTTCTCCAACTTCTCTCGGACCAGATCACCAACTTTTGGAAGCCAGCCGTTACAGGAATCAGCACAGCTGCATCGTGGACAAGGACAAATGGTCTTTTGCAAGAGCATCTCGAGTCTTTTGTAGATCCTGTAACATAGTACAATGGTTATCTATGTCAAAGGTTGCGGCAGCCGCCACAACGTCTAGACCATCAAAGAGCATTTCGTATGGGGTCCGCCCACCCAGATCTTCTAGGGAGATTATTTAGTGCACGTTGGACTCCATACAAATGAGTCAGCCAATTCCTGCCAGTACCTAAAACTCTAGCTGTCAAAGATTGCTTTAAGTCTCGGTTCATTCGCTCCACTATGGAATTGCCCTTAGGTCGGTATGGAGACGAAAATAGCATCAGCACCCCCAGTGACTTCATTGCGTCCTTGTAAGCCTTAGAGGGAAAGGCTGGACACTGGTCAGAGTGGAAAGTGCCGCACGCAAATGTCCAGACAAAGACAAGCAAATCTCTAATGACATTTCGAGCGCCAGCACAACGTTGCAGCCAAACCAAAGGAATCTAGTACAAGAATCTACTGCAACTAAAATATGTTTATATGCAGTGTCTGATGACAAAGGACCGCAGTGATCAAGGTAAACGCAACCAAATGGATGATTTGAAATATAAAGTTGCGTATGTGGTGGACGTGCCACTGTGGACGACTTAATCTGTTGACAAATGTCACAAGAAAGGACATAATTACGAGTTTGTCTATACAAGCCACGCCCCCAATAACGCTGCTGCAAGAGAGACACTGTTGCTGAAACTCCTGCATGAGCTGAAGCCATGCCCTCATGGGCTGCAATGATCAAAGGAAGCCTGCGGCCCTCGTTGGGAATCAGCCGATCACCAACGGACGGTATTGTAGCAAATGGGACTTGCTCAGGTGACAAATGATAAGAATACTTAGCAGGGAAACCCTGTGGGAACTTCATCCCATTATTCGTGGCAGCTATAGCCACAAGGATATCATTATCAATTTTAGTCATGGACCTAGTTAATGCTGAACAGAACATGTGGCTACTGCAGATTTGGCCGCCTCATCAGCCAAAGAATTTCCAACAGCATGTGCTCCCAAACGCTGATGGCCAAGAGTATGGATAACATGTGTGAGTGGCAAACGGTCCTTTAGAACGGCCACTCGAACACAAAGCCTTTTATGCTTTATTGCGCTACCTTTAGAATCGCGATAATCATTTTGAGACCAAAAGTACAGATTATCATTAAAGGGCTGCACACAGTAAAAGGAATCGCACACTATAAGAGTGGGTACATCAGGATCAGCGAATTCTAGGGCCAAAACTAAAGCTTGCAGCTCAGCTAACTGAGCTGTACAGTCTCCCAGAGCCTGTGTGTGCACCAAGGTAGACTTAAATTCCCTCTCAACCATAGTGTCCGCTACAATAGCGCAGGCCACCAAATAAGCATGTTTCGATCCAACGGCGGGTTGTGCAGAACCGTCGGTATAAATGATACATTTGTACCGATCAAGAGGAAGCAAAGATGACGGAGTGGGATGAACTTGTTCATATTGTAAAAACTTCTGTGTCTGTAACGACGGGTCAAAGATAAAAGTGACATCAGCTGATGTCAATGAACTTGCCCATTGAATCCAGTGAGATGCAAAGCTTTAGAATTGGGAACACTCGCCTTAGTGACTGCTTCTAGAGCAGGCACAGGAGAGACCATAAGAATGCGTTTACCCTGAGCAAGAGAGCGCTCTTTAAGAATCGCCATCTGTACTGCCGTAAGAATTTTTCAATGGTGGAAAAACGCATCTCCGCCGATGTGTACAAGTGCGATTTGTATGCAATGGGGACTGTGTCTCCCTCATTGAACGTCAGGTAAGTGAAACCTACTGTACCTAGGACAATTCTTATCACCAAATTAGTAGAATTGTCCCGGGTTAACAAGAAGTTGGTCGCAAGCAGATCAGACTGCAAAGACCGAAGAATCGTGGTATGTTCCGGAAGCCAGCTGGAAGAAGAAAAAGAGGGTTGTATCAACGCGTAAAGCGGTTTGATACGCTGGGAATAATCCGGAATATATGTCCTCCTGAAATTCAAAAAACCCAGCAAAGATTGTAATTTTTTAAGAGTAGAAGGAGGTTGCAATTGAGCACATTTCTCCAAAAAGTGGGGGGCCGACCCCCTACCTTCATTGCTGAGCTTGTAACCCAAGAAGAGTACCGCCAAATAGGCGATGTGCGACTTAGGATCCAAATTTAATTTTGCTAAGTCTGCAAAAGACAATATGATGCGATCCACCTGCACAAGATGTGGTATCAATTCGTCATCTGTCAAGTAAATGTCATTGACATACGAGAAAGCATCAGGGTCTCTGTCGTGTAAAAGAGACACAACACGTGCTGCAAAAGCCCCAGGGCTATTCTTATAGCCCATAGGCAAACGCATAAACCGTTTCTGATTGCAGACCCCTGTGAATGCGGTTAAGTCACGGCTATCAGGGGCCAAATTGTGACTACAAAAACCATTGGATATGTCCAGAGTGGTTTTATACTTTTTACGAACTATGTTATTTATCAACGCAGAGCTGTGTGTGTTCTGTACTGCAAACGTACGAACATGACTGTTCAAATTTCTGTAATCCAAAACTATGCGATATGAACCGTCTGGTTTCACTATCGGAAAAAGAGGATTATTTATTGATGAAACACAGGGTTCAATTACACCCTGATATTCCAGTTGGGTCAAAATTTCAGTTACGGACGTTTTTGCATCATGTTTGATCGGATATTGCGCTTGTGGCTGAGGCATAGAACGTAATGGAATTTCATGTGCCGGTGAAACTCTATCCCAGCCCACCTGATTACAATACACAGCCGGCGCTTGGGCTAATGCCCATTCCGACACGTATGCTTGTTTCTCCTCCTCCGAGACGTAACGGGAAAAACTCGGGAGTATTACGTCCTCCCCTCTGGAAGAAGCCAAAACGAATGGAGGAGGCCAATCCTCCTCCGCCAACAAAATGTCATAAGAGGAGATAAGGTTGTACCAAAAGACTGCCTGAATTGTCCGTTTAATATCTCCTTCAATTTGGAGGACTATCTCATAAAGTCTATCAGGGGGTGCAACTCGTGTATCGGCTGTTTCTACAGTAATGAAAGTGTCAGTTGCTCTCGCCTCCAGACAGGACGGAGTGTCTTCCGCACTATGGTATTTCCGCCGCGCTGTCGAGGAGGTTCACTGCCCATCTCTAATGGAGGAGTAGGGTTCTCACCGTCTGCGGCATACTTTGCAGTCAGAGCAGCAACTTTTTTCTTCTGAAAAGGGGCACGATAAGGAGGTAGTCCCTCAGGTTTGGCCTTTACGTCAAACTGGCGTGGCGGATCACGTCGTTGTTGAGTGGTCTTGCCTTGTCTGCGATCCTGTCGCTCCCCTTCACTGAATCGTGGTTCCGATGATTCCTGAAAGGAACGAGGAGAGCGAGGATCAGGAACCTGAAACCTCTCAGGTGTCTTAATTTTAGAGCGGTCATGCAAATCATATCTACGCTCAGAAGTATCAGGCGTCGGTGAACCTGCACACGAACCTTGCTTCTGTTGTTGCTGCTGCTGATTCCTATTCTAAGCCTTATTAGGAAAGACTGGACGCCCCTCCTTTTCAGGCGGTGGCCTATTCTGTGTTTGAGTAAAAGGTCTAATTCCCACATTATTGCGTCCCAAGGATTTATATACTTTTGCGATAATCTTTGGTAATTCACGTTGTTTATCCACATCAGCTACCGCCTCTAGGCGCTGACTCACCTGCAAGCTAACTGCTTCTTCCTTGACGTTAGCAAGAATCATGTTTGAGACAATAGGGAACGTGCCTACTAATGTCATCCCCAACTCTAGGGCGGCTTCCGCCCCATGTTCATCATGAACCTTCTTAAGAACCGTCGGAAGCACTGTCATTGAGGGGATGCCAAAACACAGCGAATAAACCGATGCAAACACCTTCCCCCAAGTGGTGCAATCTGCCAAATTGGGAATAAGACCTTTAGGTAAGCTCATCGTAAGTATCCTGTGCTTATCTACAGGAGACGTGTGTGGAAAAACAGCCTCGAGTTGCTCAAACTTTTGTGCCAACCAGAACGGAAAATCATCCCTATGCTGAGGTCGCTTCCCCATCACCGAATTAATCATGATAGGACTAATAACCACTCCACCATGCCCAGGTGGATGAGCGGCACCAGCCGGAGCAGCCGGTACATTACGGGACAGATACTGAATAACACTCCTGTGTACATGAATCAAGTTTGTGTGTAATCTGCGCAGCTCTGCGTGTGAAACACCAAGATGATTTGGATGTGGTGTATATCCCGCCAAAACGGGCCGCGTGGCCGCGTCAACCGATAAGGGGCTGAGACGGACCACTGAAACAGGTTGAGGAAGGGCGCCATTAAACCATATGGTAGGCTCCCAAGCTGACAACGGAACCTCAAGTAAACGATACGGACGGTAAATTTGTGGAGTCGCACCACGTTCATACTCATGAAATAAATTATCGTTTCCATCAACCACAGGAAACTTAACACAGGAGTAAAACACCTCAAAGCGGAAAGCGGCATCCACCTCTACGACAAAAATAAAATCCGCTCCCGCATTCGGGACTCCATTCTGGGTCAGGCGCAGCAATGTTAATTGACATTATAGACACTTTAAGGTAAGAAGAAGGTAGCGCAATACCGGGTCAAGAGCAAACAGAATAACAAGGGGCATTGTTTATCGACAATGTCCCTATAGGCCACATGACAACACATTCACACACGTATACATGTGAACACTCTAACATACATGCACACTCACAAAGACACAGGCACACACACACACAGACACACTCACAGAGACACACAGGCAATCAGACACACACTCACATATACACACATGCTCGCACACACCCTTACATACAGACAGACACACACAAATCACACAGACCCGCAAACACAGACTCACACACATTCACACATGCATGCATACACTCTTACATACATGCACACTCACAAAGTACATGCACACAGAGGCACACACAGGGACACACAGACACTCAGACACACACGCACACATTCCCTCTACTCTTGCCCTTCCTGTTTCTCCCACATCCTACTCCTGTCTATTCCCTCACCCTACTCCTTTACTCCTACCTCACACTCTTCTCGTTTTCCCTTCACTTTTCACCCTCTTCAATCTCTCACCCTTCTCCTCCTCTCTTCCTTGTTCTTATCTCCTCCTCTTTCTCCCTCTCCACCACACTGGGTGATTGCAAGAATTGTTGTCTCCATAGATGAGCGGGCATTTTTCTGTCCCGCTCACTTCCACCAATATTGCAACATGTCCTGCTTGTAGAGGCAACGGGGCATGCTGAGTCTGTCTGTGGAGGAGATTCTGTGAGAGTCTGTGGACTTAAATCGATGCAGTGATGATTTCAAGATGAAAAAGGTGTATTTAGTTGTACAAGAAGGCACAATAAAGGCTAACAGCCGCCTAGAAACTACTGGAGTTTGTGTTGAGTCCTTAGTTTTCCACTTACTGAAGAGTTGTACTCACGCAGCTGAAACCGACTGGGCCTGCGTTATTTGCCGCAGTTCATACTCCCCACTATGCTTGAGGCAGCCATTCACTGGGCAGCCCATCACAGGAGGAGGCGCACCGGGCAGTCCACCACAGGAGAAGGTGCACAGAGCAGTCCATCACAGGAGGAGGTGCACCGGGCAGTCAATCAAAGGAGGGGGAGCACCGGGCAGTCCATCACAGGAGGAGGTGCACCGGGGAGTCCATCACAGGAAGAGGTGCACCAGGCAATCCATCACAGGAGGAGGTACACCGGGCAGTCCATCACAGGAGGGGGTGCACCGGGCAGTCCATCACAGGAAGAGGTGCACTGGGCAGGCCATCACAGGAAGAGGTGCACCAGGCAGTCCATCACAGGAGGAGGACGGGCAGTCCATCAAAGGAGGAGGTGCACCCGGCAATCCATCACAGGAGGAGGTGCACCGGGCAGTCCAACACAGGAGGAGGCCGGGCAGTCCATCACAGGAGGAGGTGCACTGGGCAGTCCATCACAGGAGGAGGTGCACCAGGCAGTCCATCACAGGAGGAGGTGCACCGGGCAGTCCATCAAAGAAGAGGTGCACCGGGCAGTCCATCACAGGAGGAGGTGCACCGGGCAGTCCATCACAGGAGGAGGTGCACCGGGCAGTCCATCACAGGAGGAGTTAAACAGAGCAGTCAATCACAGGAGGAGGTGCACCAGGCAGGCCATCAAAGGAGGGTGTGCACCGGGCAGTCCATCACAGCAGGAGGTGCACCGGGCAGACCATCACAGGAAGAGGTGCACCGGGCAATCCATCACAGGAGGAGGTACACCGGGCAGTCCATCACAGGAGGGGGTGCACCGGGCAGTCCATCACAGGAGGAGGTGCACCGGGCAGTCCATCACAGGAAGAGGTGCACTGGGCAGTCCATCACAGGAGGAGGTGCACCGGGCAGTCCATCACAGGAGGAGGTGCACCGGGCAGTCCATCACAGGAGGAGCTGCACCAGCCAGTCCAACACAGGAGGAAGTGCACCAGGCAGTACATCACAGGAGGAAGTGCACCAGGCAGTGCATCACAGGAGGAGGTGCACTGGGCAGTCCATCACAGGAGGAGGTGCGCCGGGCAGTCCATCACAGGAGGAGGTGCGCCAGGCAGTCCATCACAGGAAGAGGTGCACCCGGGCAGTCCATCACAGGAAGAGGTGCACCAGGCAATCCATCACAGGAGGAGGTGCACTGGGCAGGTCATCTCAGGAGGAGGTGCACAAGGCAGTCCATTACAGGAGGAGGTGAACCAGCCAGTCCATCACAGGAGGAGGTGCACCGGGCAGTCCATCACAGGAAGAAGTGACCTGGGTGATCCATCACTTGAGGAGGTACACCGGGCAGTCCATCACAGGAGGGGGTGCACCGGGCAGTCCATCACAGGAGGAGGTGCACCAGGCAGTCCATCACAGGAAGAGGTGCACTGGGCAATCCATCACAGGAGGAGGTGCACCAGGCAGTCCATCACAGGAGGAGGCCGGGCAGTCCATCACAGGAGGAGGAGCACCAGGCAGTCCATCACAGGAGGAAGTGCACTGGGCAGTCCATCACAGGTGGAGGTGCACCGGGCAGTCCATCACAGGAGGAGGTGCACCGGGCAGTCAATCACAGGAGGAGGCCTGGAAGTCCATCACAGGAGGAGGTGCACCTGGCAATAAATCACAGGAGGAGGTGCACTGGGCAGTCCATCACAGGAGGAGGCTGGGCAGTCCATCACAGGAGGAGGTGCACCGGGCAGTCCATCACAGGAGGGGGTGCACCAGGCAGTCCATCACAGGAGGAGGTGCACCGGGCAGTCCATCACAGGAGGAGGTGCACCAGGCAGTCCATCACAGGAGGAGGTGCACCAGGCAATCCATCACAGGAGGAGGTGCACTGGGCAGTCCATTACAGGAGGCGGCCGGGCAGTCCATCTCAGGAGGAGGTACACCGGGCAGTCCATCACAGGAGGAGGTGCACTGGGCAGTCCATCACAGGAGGGGGTGCACCGGGCAGTCCATCACAGGAGGAGGTGCACCAGGCAGTTCATCACAGGAGGGGGTTCACTGTGTAGGTCATCACAGGAGGAGGCCAGGCAGTCCATCACAGGAGGAGGTGCACCAGGGAGTCCATCACAGGAGGAGGAGCACCAGGCAGTCCATCACAGGAGGAGGTGCACCGGGCAGTCCATCACAGGAGGAGGTGCACCAGGCAGTCCATCTCAGGAGGAGGTGCACCGGGCAGTCAATCACATGAGGAGGTGCACCTGGCAGTCCATCACAGGAGGAGGTGCACCGGGCAGTCCATCACATGAGGAGGTGCACCGGGCAGTCCATTGCAGAAGGAGGTGCACCAGCCAGTCTATCACAGGAGGAGGTGCACCGGTCAGTCCATCACAGGAAGAGGTGCACCGGGCAGTCCATCACAGGAAGAGGTGCACCAGGCAATCCGACACAGGAGGAGGTGCATTGGGCAGGTCATCACAGGAGGAGGCCGGGCAGTCCATCACAGGAGGAGGTGCACCGGGCAGTCCATCACATGAGGAGGTGCACCAGGCAGTCAATTACAGGAGGAGGTGCACCAGCCAGTCCATCACAGAAGGAGGTGCACCGGGCAGTCCATCACAGGAAGAGGTGCACCGGGCAATCCATCACAAGGAGGAGGTGCACCGGGCAGTCCATCACCGGAAGGGGTGCACCGAGCAGTCCATCTCAGGAGGAGGTGCACCGGGCAGTCCATCACAGGAAGAGGTGCACCAGGCAGTCCATCACAGGAGGAGGTGCACCAGGCAGTCAATCACAGGAGGAAGTGCACCGGGCAGTCCATCACAGGAGGATGTGTACCGGGCAGTCCATCACAGGAGGAGGTGCACTGGGCAGTCAATCACAGGAGGAGGCCGGGCAGTCTATCACAGGAGGAGGTGCACCGGGCAATCCATCACAGGAGGAGGTACACTGGGCAGTCCATCACAGGAGGAGGCTGGGCAGTCCATCACAGGAGGAGGTGCACCGGGCAGTCCATCACAGGATGAGGTGCACCAGGCAGTCCTTCACAGGAGGAGGTGCACCGGGCAGTCCATCACAGAAGGAGATGAACCGGGCAGTTCATCATAGGAGGAGGTGCACCGGGCAATCCATCACAGGAGGAGGTGCACTGGGCAGTCCATCAAAGAAGAGGTGCACCGGGCAGTCCATCACAGGAGGAGGTGCACCGGGCAGTCCATCACAGGAGGAGGTGCACCGGGCAGTCCATCACAGGAGGAGTTAAACAGAGCAGTCAATCACAGGAGGAGGTGCACCAGGCAGGCCATCAAAGGAGGAGGTGCACCCGGCAATCCATCACAGGAGGAGGTGCACCGGGTAGTCCAACACAGGAGGAGGCCGGGCAGTCCATCACAGGAGGAGGTGCACTGGGCAGTCCATCACAGGAGGAGGTGCACCAGGCAGTCCATCACAGGAGGAGGTGCACCGGGCAGTCCATCAAAGAAGAGGTGCACCGGGCAGTCCATCACAGGAGGAGGTGCACCGGGCAGTCCATCACAGGAGGAGGTGCACCGGGCAGTCCATCACAGGAGGAGTTAAACAGAGCAGTCAATCACAGGAGGAGGTGCACCAGGCAGGCCATCAAAGGAGGGTGTGCACCGGGCAGTCCATCACAGCAGGAGGTGCACCGGGCAGTCCATCACAGGAAGAGGTGCACCGGGCAATCCATCACAGGAGGCGGTACACCGGGCAGTCCATCACAGGAGGGGGTGCACCGGGCAGTCCATCACAGGAGGAGGTGCACCGGGCAGTCCATCACAGGAAGAGGTGCACTGGGCAGTCCATCACAGGAGGAGGTGCACCGGGCAGTCCATCACAGGAGGAGGTGCACCGGGCAGTCCATCACAGGAGGAGCTGCACCAGCCAGTCCAACACAGGAGGAAGTGCACCTGGCAGTCCATCACAGGAGGAAGTGCACCAGGCAGTGCATCACAGGAGGAGGTGCACCGGGCAGTCCATCACAGGAGGAGGTGCGCCGGGCAGTCCATCACAGGAGGAGGTGCGCCAGGCAGTCCATCACAGAAAGAGGTGCACCCGGGCAGTCCATCACAGGAAGAGGTGCACCAGGCAATCCATCACAGGAGGAGGTGCACTGGGCAGGTCATCTCAGGAGGAGGTGCACAAGGCAGTCCATTACAGGAGGAGGTGCACCAGCCAGTCCATCACAGGAGGAGGTGCACCGGGCAGTCCATCACAGGAAGAGGTGCCCTGGGCGATCCATCACTTGAGGAGGTACACCGGGCAGTCCATCACAGGAGGGGGTGCACCGGGCAGTCCATCACAGGAGGAGGTGCACCAGGCAGTCCATCACAGGAAGAGGTGCACTGGGCAATCCATCACAGGAGGAGGTGCACCAGGCAGTCCATCACAGGAGGAGGCCGGGCAGTCCATCACAGGAGGAGGAGCACCAGGCAGTCCATCACAGGAGGAAGTGCACTGGGCAGTCCATCACAGGAGGAGGTGCACCGGGCAGTCCATCACAGGAGGTGCACCGGGCAGTCAATCACAGGAGGAGGTGCACTGGGCAGTCCATCACAGGAGGAGGCTGGGCAGTCCATCACAGGAGGAGGTGCACCGGGCAGTCCATCATAGGAGGGTGTGCACCAGGCAGTCCATCACAGGAGGAGGTGCACCGGGCAGTCCATCACAGGAGAAGGAGCACCAGGCAGTCCATCACAGGAGGAGGTGCACCAGGCAATCCATCACAGGAGGAGGTGCACTGGGCAGTCCATCACAGGAGGCGGCCGGGCAGTCCATCACAGGAGGAGGTACACCGGGCAGTCCATCACAGGAGGAGGTGCACTGGGCAGTCCATCACAGGAGGGGGTGCACCGGGCAGTCCATCACAGGAGGAGGTGCATCAGGCAGTCCAACACATGAGGAGGGCGGGCAGGCCATCACAGGAGGAGGTGCACCAGGCAGTTCATCACAGGAGGGGGTTCACTGTGTAGGTCATCACAGGCGGAGGCTAGGCAGTCCATCACAGGAGGAGGTGCACCAGGGAGTCCATCACAGGAGGAGGAGCACCAGGCAGTCCATCACAGGAGGAGGTGCACCGGGCAGTCCATCACAGGAGGAGGTGCACCAGGCAGTCCATCTCAGGAGGAGGTGCACCGGGCAGTCAATCACATGAGGAGGTGCACCTGGCAGTCCATCACAGGAGGAGGTGCACCGGGCAGTCCATCACATGAGGAGGTGCACCGGGCAGTCCATTGCAGAAGGAGGTGCACCAGCCAGTCTATCACAGGAGGAGGTGCACCGGTCAGTCCATCACAGGAAGAGGTGCACCGGGCAGTCCATCACAGGAAGAGGTGCACCAGGCAATCCATCACAGGAGGAGGTGCATTGGGCAGGTCATCACAGGAGGAGGCCGGGCAGTCCATCACAGGAGGAGGTGCACCGGGCAGTCCATCACATGAGGAGGTGCACCAGGCAGTCAATTACAGGAGGAGGTGCACCAGCCAGTCCATCACAGGAGGAGGTGCACCGGGCAGTCCATCACAGGAAGAGGTGCACCGGGCAATCCAACACAAGGAGGAGGTGCACCGGGCAGTCCATCACAGGAGGGGGTGCACCGGGCAGTCCATCTCAGGAGGAGGTGCACCGGGCAGTCCATCACAGGAAGAGGTGCACCAGGCAGTCCATCACAGGAGGAGGTGCACCAGGCAGTCAATCACAGGAGGAAGTGCACCGGGCAGTCCATCACAGGAGGAGGTGTACCGGGCAGTCCATCACAGGAGGAGGTGCACTGGGCAGTCAATCACAGGAGGAGGCCGGGCAGTCTATCACAGGAGGAGGTGCACCGGGCAATCCATCACAGGAGGAGGTACACTGGGCAGTCCATCACAGGAGGAGGCTGGGCAGTCCATCACAGGAGGAGGTGCACCGGGCAGTCCATCACAGGATGAGGTGCACCAGGCAGTCCTTCACAGGAGGAGGTGCACCGGGCAGTCCATCACAGAAGGAGATGAACCGGGCAGTTCATCACAGGAGGAGGTGCACCGGGCAATCCATCACAGGAGGAGGTGCACTGGGCAGGTCATCACAGGAGGAGGTCGGGCAGTCCATCACAGGAGGAGGTACACCAGGCAGTCCGTCACAGGAGGAGGTGCACTGGGCAGTCCATCACAGGAGGGTGTGCACTGGGCAGTCCCTCACAGGAGAAGGTGCACCAGGCAGTCAATCACAGGAGGAGGCCGGGCAGTCCATCACAGGAGGAGGTGCACCGGGCAGTCCATCACAGGAGGAGGTGCACCGGGCAGTCCATCACAGGAGGAGGATGGGCAGTCCATCACAGGAGGAGGTGCACCGGGCAGTCCATCACAGGAGGAGGTGCACCGGGCAGTCCATCACAGGAGGAGGTGCACTGGACAGTACATTACAGGAGGAGGTGCACCAAGCAGTCCATCACAGGAGGAGGTTCACGGGGCAGTCCATCACAGGAGGAGGTGCACCAGGCAATCCATCACAGGAGGAGGTGCACTGGGCAGGTCATCACAGGAGGAGGCCGGGCAGTCCATCACAGGAGGAGGTACACCGGACGGTCCATCACAGGAGGAGGTGCACCGGGCACTCCATCAGAGGAGGGGGTGCACCGGGCAGTCCATCACAGGAGGAGGTGCATCGGGCAGTCCAACAGAGGAGGAGGGAGGGCAGGCCATCACAGGAGGAGGTGCACCAGGCAGTTCATCACAGGAGGAGGCCGGGCAGTCCATCACAGGAGGAGGTGCACCAGACAGTCCATCACAGGAGGAGGTGCACCGGGCAATCCATCACAGGAGGAGGTGCACCGGGCAGTCTGAAGGAAGTGGCCCTTAGGGGCCACGCGAGTTATTTACAACCACCTGCTATGCTTTCCCAAGAAATGAAGAGTTGGTCAGACAGTAGAGAATACAAACAAGCATTTATTAGCAATACTCTGCAGAGGAGTCCAATCTGACCTGCACCCTAAGATGTCTGCCGAGGGACTGTCTCCCCAACGTTCCCGGCCTGGGCCGAACATGAACAAAAAAGGCACAGAAGGATGGGCTACCACCTGCCAGATGGCTACATGCTATCAGCAACTCAAGGTTACTGCGCTGAGTCTCAGCGTCTCCTAACGTGGGAGCAGAACTACACACTCAGAAAGGCATGCGAAGGCAGAGTGGCCTATTCATTAGTAAGTCGGGAAGCAGCCTTGAATAGGAAAGAAAAATAATAACTAAATACAGTGTTCTGCTGAGGCAGGCAATACGAATAATGAGGCCTAGTTCAGACACAGCCTAATAGGGATTACGAAATACAAAATGGAGTCACACTTGCTAACTAAAGCTTGCACGTTGCAGGGATAACTCAGTGGGTTGCATAACGTGAATACAAATGGCATCTATTTAGCCACACATTGCTAACCTAATGTAGCATGATACGAGTGTATAGCAGAAATGGGATTTTCAAACCTAACAGACCCTCCTTTTAGCATGGGTGGCTAAATGCTTTATTGATGCTATCCGGCAGGGTCTTTACAATTCTAAGTGGGAAGGAAGAAAATGCATAGCCAGTCAAGGTACAAGGGAGAATAAAGCAGCACATGAGTATCAAAATCTACTTAATATTCAAAAATACCTTTGTCAATAAGCATCATATCCTGGATATCCTGCATCATCATAGTAGAGACCTTAGCATCGCGCCCTGGCAATTTAGGGGTAGGGGTGAGCTTGCTCACACAATAGGTGCAACATGCTGGAAGGCAATTAATACATAGGCAACATGTGAAGATGACACCTGCGATAACTATGAGGGCAAGTAGTATCTTCCAACCCCACGATGTCAACAGACCCCAGAACCACCCTGTGAGGGACCATGATCCATTATCCTGATGGATATCTGAAGCAAGCCTGTGTAATTTCTGTATGGCGGAGTATACATTAGGGGCGTTATCAGGAATGTAAACACAACAACTGCTGCCGATGATGCGGCAGGCTCCGCCCCTATTAGCAAGGATGACGTCGAAAACCATACGGTTTTGAAGAGCAACAAGTCTCGTAGCCTGAAGCTCGACTGTAATATTAGTCAGTATACCTGCAGTAGTGTTAATAACTCCCTCAACTACTCTAGCAAGGCGACGGATATTACGGCTATTGAACATGGGGCCCCAGAATGGCAGAATGCCCTTCATGATGTCAGTAAATTGCTGTAGGGAAGTATCTGTTCGATCTATATCTTCTGTATTGACATCTCTCTTGGCTGGATGCAAATGTAGATCCCTACGCTGTAGCCTATGATCCTTGTGATAATTAGATGGTGCAATATAAACAGAGGGCAAAAGAAAAGAGACATAACACATGTTTTCTTTCCCTCTGTCGGTCAAACTTGTTGTGAGGACAGAGAAAACAAATAATGTCCCTCACTCCCTGGCAGAAAACATCCAGGGTGTGGGGGGTCATTAGTTTTTTTGTTTTCAATAACAAACTCTCACTTTGGGAGTAAAAAAAAAAAGAAAACATTGTTAAAGTTTGGTGGACGGCCATCAAAAGTAACGGTGGTTCCTTACAAGGTACAGAGATGACTCTGGGCCAGTGGTCACCTCTAACCTAGGATGGACTTCCGTCTGTCAGGGTGGCAGGCAATGAGTCCTATGCCAGCATGAGGGGCAGCGCTGCACCCATCAGGGCTAAATCTGACCCCAAGTGACGTGAACATCCCAGCTAGAGGCTGCAAAGCTGCAAAGGAATTTTTCAACCACACAATCAATCAATCAATCAGGGAATTGTAAGAGCGCTACTCACCCGTGAGGGTCTCAAGGCGCTGAGGGGGGGGGGGTCCGCAGATCTGTTTAGCCGAAGAGCCAGGTCTTGAGGCTCTTCCTGAAGGTGTTCAGGGAGGGGGCGCGTCTGATGTCTGCCGGTAGCTCGTTCCAGGTCTTGGCTGCAATGTGGTGTCGCGTCCCCGGACCCACAAATACACAGGACACCGGTAAGGGATTTGGTTGCTTTATTATTCTCGTCGTCACGAGCTGGCTGTGCACACTCCGCCTCTGGTCCCCTTCCTCTCTCTAGTGTCCTCCCCACACCCCTGACCGGATGTGGTGTCCGGTTCCCTCTTGACCCCTCTGTCCATGGCAGGGTCCTAGTGCCCTTCCCCAGGTCACTACATCTCCCCCTTTGGTCACAAAGAAATGACGAGCACGTCAAACCCATAGACCGGTAGATGGTCATAGATGCAAGCCTGTCAGCTGACGTGCCGGTGTGCTTTCGCCCGTTACATTTCCTCTATTAGTCTTTTGGTCCTCCTGCATGCTCTTCTTGAGCCGGTCTCCATTTGTTGCTCTTCCGCTGGTCCTTGCTCCTGTCCGTTGCTCTCCGACCCTTTTTGTTCTGCTGTTTCCTCATCTTGGTCCTCTTCATGTTTCTCCTTCAGCCCTTTGAAGTGTGAGATATTCCGTGTGATCCTCTGGTGTTCTGACTCCGCCGTGATCATTGGGCCCTTCACTTTCGTTACTGTCAGCGGGTCTTTGGAGAACATGCTGTCAGATTTCCTCTGCTGTCGTTGACGCACTATCACTGTGTCCCCTTCCTTCAGGTGTGACGGGATGGCGTGTCGCCTGGCATCTGCGTAGTCTTTCATCTTCCCTTTCGCCTCTCTGTCCTTAGCTGCAATGCTGCTGTTTTCTGGTGCCATGATTGCTTCTACTTGCGGTAGTCTCGTCCTGCATGTCCTTCCCAGTACTAGCTCCGCCGGGCATCTTCCTGTGGTGCTATGTGGCGTGTTTCTGTAGTCTCGTAGCATCTGACACAGAGCTTGGCCAAGCGATATCTGCGCCAGCTTCGCTCTTTGAACTACCTTTTGATGCTCCCCATGAACCTCTCTACCATTCCATTCGCCTGCGGCCACAGCGGAGTTATCTTCCTGTGGTTTACTCCTAGGTAGACCATGAATCTGCGGAACTCTTCTCCTGAGAACGGGGGACCATTGTCTGTTTTCAGTGTTTCTGGTGAGCCCCAGGCTGCAAAGATGTCATCCAATATTGGTAGTGTTGCTGTTGCTGATGTTGATGACACCTGTCGCACTATAGGAAATCGCGAGTACACATCCATGACTACCAACAGATAATGGCATGTGTCCAGCGGCCCAAAGAAATCAGCTGCTAGTGTTGTCCACACCGCTCTTGGCAGTTCGGACATCTGTAGTGGTTCATGCTTGACTGGTGAGCCCGTCACCTGACAGAGGTGACATGTCATGATGGTGTTTTCCACCATGCGGTCCAGGCCAGGGAACCATACTTTCTCTCTTAGCAGTTTCTTCTTTGCTACCATGCCTCTGTGTGATTCATGAGCCAGATTGACCAGTTGCCGCCTGAGTGAATTCGGGATCACTATTCTGGTCCCTCGCATCATTATTCCTGTGTCTGTCTCAGACAGCTCTTCATGTATCTTCTTTAGAGCCAATACTTCTTCCTTGCATACTCCTTCTCCCCATGTGCAGTTATTGTTGACGTGCTTCCATCTCTGCCTTCTCATTGTCTCCATGGCCAGCTGCAGCGTTGCATCGTCCTTAGTCTCCTTTGCTAGCTCCGCTAGTGTTATAGGTGCCGGGGTGTTTTGCTTTAGTATGAAATTTAGGTACTCTTCTGCCATTGATGTCATCGTCTGTGCCTGCGGCAGCGGGTGTCTCGACATGTAGTCTGCCGGGTTGTGTTCCTTCCCTGGCTTGTGTACAATCGTGAAGTCGTAGTCCATCAGCCTTATGCCCCAGCGCTCAATCCTGGGTGGCATTTTGGCGGCCGGGCTGCCATAGATCGTTACCAGTGCCTGGTGGTCAGTTATGATGGTGAATGGCTTCCCGTAGATGAACATGTGGTAGTGTTCACACGCCCAGACCACTGCTAAGCTTTCCTTTTCTGGTTGCGAGTATGCCTTCTCAATGTCTGTTAAGCTTTTGCTGGCATACGCGACGATTTGTCTTGGTGAGTCTCTCCCTGGCAGGTGTTGCGCTAGTATTGCCCCTAGTCCTACCGGGCTGGCATCTACAGTCAGTTCAGTGCACAGGTGCGGGTCAAAGTAAGCGAGATGTTCCACAGTCATTGTGAGAAGTTGGCCTGGCATATGCTGTCCACTAATTATAGTGGGCACCTTGCACCAGTCCAAACATCCCCTTATTGGAGATAGGTTAAAGACAACCTTTATTGAAAGCTATCCTAGTGGTAGCTATGGAGAGCAGCCTTCAGGCTAAGTCTTGAAGGAATGTAAAGCAGCTTGTTTTACCAGTCTATAATCTCTTGAGTGACCAAATGAAAGAGGACCACACCAGGTATATATTCAAAATATATGTATTTATTACTAAACACACCCCTCTAGTCTCTTTATGAGGCTAGAGTTCGAAGTACATAAATTATAAGTTAGTTATCTACAGTAATAGCACAAATACACGTTTGAGCCCCAGGGGCGTACCAAACCATATACCAATAAAGTGGTATAAGAACCACGACTGAGCTAGACACAAGGCCTAGAGCCTGTAGAAGTGCTTGGACCACAAGGAACCACCCAAGACAATGACACAGGGGACCCACGGGGGACGCGTGCAGTGTATGAACACAGCCGCGAACCACCGTTAACTTCTATGGGGAAAGTCGCGATTAGAATTTAAAAGAAAAGGGACACTTAGAGGAGGACTTGGAGCAAACCCTTTGAGAACTAGGCTGTTCTAGTGTCAATACCCATGGGAGCACCGGAGTACTCGAGTTACCTCACCCAGGGGAGCCGGGTGCATAGGTGTCTTTCGGGGTCGGGTTTCGTCGTCGCTTTCTATGGCGATCTGCTGCAAAGTGCTGCTGGCGACCAAGTCGAAAGTGTTCGGGTGGATCCAAAGGTGGATCGAAGATCTGAAGAACCTGAAAGCAGAGGGGACAGAGTCTGGGTCACTAGCCAGTGACCAGGAAGGCGATGAGCAGATGCCCACCGATGTCGAGTGCTTCAGGTAGGTTGACAGTCGTCTTGACTCTTCAGCCACGAGGTCCAGGAGGTGTCGACGACAACCAGGAGCTGGATTCGAGCTGTCCCACAACGTCTGTCGATTGCAGGGGTGTCGGCGACCGGATTGGACCCAACAAGCCTTGGCAACGGCAAGGCTCGTGGAAATGGAAGAAGGACGATGTTGCAGACCAGCAAGGTCTGGGGGACTCACCCAGCGAGGATAAGTCAGGGCACACCTGGAGCAACCAGGGAACCCAAGCAGAAAAAGATTGGCCTTCGGGAGGGCCTACTAGCCAACGGACTAGCGACCGCGAAGGAGCCTCGAGACGATGCACGTGGAGCTAGCTCACAGGACACTCTTGGAGTGGAGGCCAGTGATCTTCAGTGCAGTTGGTGCTGGAGGCTGGGGCTACTCGGAGTCTAAAGCACGACTTTGTGGGAGACCCAGAAGAGGATGCACTTGCAAATGCAATTGGTGTCCAGGGGTCACGGTTCCACGTTACACACGACAGCTACGGGCCTCAGCTTTGCTGGGGACTCAGGGCAGCCTCGGGGAAGTCTGGAAATCCACCTCTGGTGATGCAAAGACTTCGGCGTCCGGCGGGAGCTTCAGCGATGCAGACCGGACAATTGCTTCTTTGGTGCCTGCCAAGCAGGGAGTCACTCCTTGACCCCAAGGGAGATTCTTCAGTCCTCTAATCTTGAAGTAGAGCGTCGAAGGTCCAGGATTCTGTATCAGAGTTTCGTCCAGGTAAATCTAAAGTCCTAAGGACTGGGGTCCCCTACTTATACTAAGGTAGGGGGTTGGACATACTCTATGGCCCCACCTATGGGAGGGTCAGGGCAGAGGGGTGGTTACACCCCTTTCCCTTTGTCCAGTTTTCAGCACCAGAGCAGGGGCTGGAAGCCCCTGAGCCGGTTTGAACTGGGGTATGCACAGGGACACCAAGTGTGCCCCCAGTGCAGGATTTCAAAGCACCCGAGAGTGCTCCCGCCCAGCCCCAATACACACTATCCTGTCTGGGGAGGTGGTCACACCTCCCTGGGACAGGAAACCTATTGTCCAGGCCTCCCTGCCAAAGTTTCGGTCAGCAGCAGGAGGCCAGACTCGTGTCTGTGGCAGCGGCATCCATTTTGTGATGCCAGGGCTCTGGAAAGTCAGTACCGGGTATACCGGTGTGTACATGTCTTTCCCTCTAGAAGGGTGGAATGCTACCCCCGCCGCCAGAACTGGCGGGGGGGTAGTATTCCAAGATGTTTGACACCAAACACAACATGTTTCCGTGCAGCCATCCCAAAGTTAGCATTTAACGCGAGGTTATAATGCGCTTAAGAGTATATGGTCAGGCTGCACTACAAACAGCATCATAGAAGGGTCTCCGAACGCTGCAGAGGGGCCCAGCTCATGCAGGGGCACCCTCTCACATAGGAACCACGCACTCTGCCTCCAGGATTGATTAGGCCTGCCATAGGAGTGACTTATAGGTTTATATGTGTGTATGTATGTAGTGATATAGGTAGCCTATATCACAGTAAGGGGTGCATGCACCACCTTACCCAGGCTGCAGTAGCAGACCTGTGGTGTCAGTTTGGATCGTCTTCCATGGGTGGCACAATACATGCTGCAGCCCCTGGTAGGCCTCTGAGGTACCTATGCCCTGGGTACATAGTATACCATATACTAGGGACTTATAAGGGCACTCCAGATTCCAATCAGAGATGTGCCTAAAACACATGGAAACCATTTTAAAGAGGAAGCAGCTAGGCTGGGGTTCTGATTAGCAGGGCCCCAGCCAGACTAAGGTCGAAAAACAGTGATGCATCAGCAAAAAGTGGGGGTACCCATGTGAAGCAGATCCTACTCTCCTACAGTCATCACCGCTTTTCTGATGTCCTCGAATGCCTTGTCGCATTCCTGGGACCAGACGAACTTCTGCCCTTGTCTGGTCAGTTCTCTTAGCGGTGTGCTCACCATGGCAAAATCCTGTATGTATCGAGCACAGTAGCTGGCAAGTCCTAGAAACGATCTCACTTCTGCAACATCCGTTGGAGGATTTGCGTTCTTCAGCGTTTCTACTTTGCTGGGGTCTGGCCTCATCCCGTGCTTGGAGAAGATGTGTCCGAAGAACACCAATTCCCCTCTCCCCAGCTCGCATTTGTCTCCATTCAGCGTCAGGCCCGCTTGCTCCAGCTGTGAACACACTTGACGCAGAGCGGTGTCATGTTCTTTGTCTGTTTTGCCAAATACCAAAATGTCATCACTATAGTTGAGGCTGTTCTGTACCGTCCTTATCACCTGCCTTATTGTCTCCTGGAATATCTCCGCTGCCGATGATATTCTGAAGCTCAGTCGCTTGTATCTGAACAGACCCAGGTGTGTGGAGAATGTCGTGATGTACCGGGACTGGTGATCTAGCTCTAATTGATGGTACCCTTTGCACAGATCCAGCTTCGAGAATCGGCAGGCCCCAGTGAGACAGCTGATCATGTCGTTGAGGTGTGGCCCCGGGTGACGTTCCCTTGCGATTGCGGTGTTTGGGATCCTCATGTCTACACAGATGCGGATCTTTGAGGTGTCCTTCTTTGGAACTGCCACAATCGGGGATACCCACGGCGTTGGCCCTTCAGCATGTTCAATGATGTCTTGTGCCAGTAAGCTAGTTATCTCTTCCTCAACTTGTGGTTGTAGGTGGATCGGTACTCGTCTATGATGTTGGGCCACCGGCTTAATTGACTCATTGATATGTAAGGTTATCTGTTTTCCTTTTAGCTTGCCGAGACCCTTCAGTATGGCTGGGTATTCTTGTAGAATGTTCTCCGTTTCTGACATGTGGTATGTCATTGCTAGTAGCCCCATCACCTGTGCCGTCACGTTGCTTAGCAGGCATGGTGCTGGGATATCACCCTTGAGCACGTGTACTTCTTCTTGGTAAGACTTGCCTTTGTATGTTAGAGTTTCCATGAATTTTCCCATGTTTTCTACTGGTCTTCTGGAGCCCCACGTGAAAACATCCACGGTCGACGGTGATAGCTGTGATTTCACTTTCATTTTCTCGTATTCTGAGCTGCACATGATGTTGCATGTGGCTCCGCTGTCAAGCACGAACTTTGCTTGGTGGTTCCCCACAACAATGTTTACAGTGGCGGTTTTCTTTATTTGCTGCTTCTCCACGAGATGAATGTGCTCTGTTGTTTTCTCCTCCTTGGGTGCGTCTGACATTAGATATAGTCTCTCTACTCTCACAGGTGCTGCCGTCTCTTCGGACTCGTAAGAGGAACTGCTATTTGCCGTTTCCATGTATCGTGCATATCTGTTGCTGGTCATCCGTGGTCTCATTGTTCTGCCTCTCTCGCTTCTGAATTGTCTGGTCATGCACGTGCTTGAAAAATGATTGTCCCTATTACACTTCCTGCACTTCTGGCCCATTGCTGGGCAGGCACCAACATGTGGGAACTCGAGGCCACATCGGTAGCATGTTTGGTCGCACTTCTTTGTTGGGACTGGCGCCTGGAACTCTTTCTTTTTGAAATTCCCAGTGACGCGATATGCTGACGCTACTCTCTTCTCCTTTCCCGTCTCCATCTGTTTGGCCCGTGCCTCCGTGCGAGCCATTGTCAATCCCATCCTCGTCGCCAGTTGTCGCGTCCCCGGACCCACAAATACACAGGACACCGGTAAGGGATTTGGTTGCTTTATTATTCTCGTCATCACGAGCTGGCTGTGCACACTCCGCCTCTGGTCCCCTTCCTCTCTCTAGTGTCCCCCCCACACCCCTGACCGGATGTGGTGTCCGGTTCCTTCCTGACCCCTCTGTCCATGGCAGGGTCCTAGTGCCCTTCCCCAGGTCACTAAATGTGGGAGAAAGATCTTCCGCCTGCTCTGGCTCTGTGGATGCGCGGGGTTTCGGCCAATGAGAGGTTGGAAGATCGGAGGTTTCTTTTGGGTACGTGGAAGTTGATTCTGTCGTTGAGGTATTTGGGTCCGTTGTTGTGTAGGCATTTGTAGGCGTGAGTGAGGATTTTGAAGGTGACTCTTTTCTCCACGGGGAGCCAGTGGAGTCTTCGTAGGTGTTGGCTGATGTGTTCGTGCCGGGGGATGCCAAGGATGAGTCTGGCGGCAGTGTTCTGTATTGTCTGGAGCTTGCGGAGTAGGGACTTGTTGATGCCGGTGTAGAGTGCGTTTCCATAGTCCAGTCTGCTGGTGATGAGTGCGTGGGTGACTGTCTTCCTTGACTCAGGGGGGATCCATTTGAAGGTCTTGCGGAGGATGCGGAGGGTGTTGAAGCAGCTGGAGGTGACAGCGTTGACCTGTCGGTTCATGGTGAGTGATGAGTCGAGTACGATGCCGAGGTTTTTGGCATGGTCTGAGGGGGTAGGTGGGCTTCCGAGGGCGGTCGGCCACCAGGTGTTGTCCCATGCTGAAGGGGTGGTTCCAAGGACGAGGACTTCTGTTTTCTCGGCGTTGAGCTTCAGGCAACTGTTGGTCATCCAGACTGCGACGTCTTGCATTCCTTTCTGGAAGTTGAGTTTAGAGGTGGTGGGGTCCTTGGTGAGGGAGAGGATGAGCTGGGTGTCATCAGTGTAGGATACGATGTTGATGCTGTGTTGTCGGACGATGGCTGCGAGGGGGGCCATGTAGATGTTGAAGAGGGTCGGGCTCAGTGATGACCCCTGTGGGACTCCGCAGGTGATTTTCGTGGGGTCGGAGAGGAAGGGTGGCAGTCTGATCCTTTGGCTTCTTCCGGTGAGGAATGATCGGATCCAGTCCAGGGCTGTTCCTTGTATGCCTGCGTCGTGAAGTCTGGTGACTAGTGTGCGGTGGGAGACGGTGTCGAAGGCTGCTTATAGGTCAAGTAGTATGAGGGCTGCGGAGTGGCCCCAGTCCAGGAGGGTGCGTATGTCGTCTCTGGCGGCGAGTAGGGCAGTCTCTGTGCTGTGGTTGCTTCGGAATCCGGATTGGGACGGGTCGAGGACGGCGTTCTCTTCGATGAATTGTGTCAGTTCCCTGTTGACTGTTTTCTCTGCAAATTTGGCTGTGAAGGGGAGGAGCGAGACGGGCCGGTAGTTCTTGAGGTCGGTGGGGTCAACCGTGGGCTTCTTGAGCAGGGGTCTGAATTCTGCGCGCTTCCAGTCGTCTGGGAAGGTGCCTGTTTTGAAGGTGGTGTTGATGGTGTGTTGTAGCTCGGGTGCGATGGCGGCCGCGGCTCTGTGGTAGATGTGAGGGGGGCAGGGGTCGGTGGGGGCCCCCGAGTGGATGCCTTTCATGGTCGAGGGGGTGTCTTCGGCCGTGATCGGTGTCCAGTTGGAGATGGTAGGCTGTCTGGTGTCTCGGGGCGGGGGGCCGTCTGTGGCACCTGGTGGATAGTCGATGAAGTTGTCGTAGAGGTTTTTGATCTTGAGGTGGAAGTAGGTTCCAAGCTTGTCGCAGAGGTCTTGGGATGGGGTGATGTCTGTGGCTTCGCTGCGTGGGTTGGTGAATTCTTGAATGATACTGAAAAGTTCCTTGGAGTTGGTGGAGTTGGCGGGGATCTTGTTGTGGATGAAGTTCCTCTTGGTGGCTCTGATTTGGTTGTGGTAGTCCGTCATGGCGTCCTTGTAGGTGGTGCGGTTTTCGGTTGTCTTGGTGTTTCTCCAGTTCTTCTCCAGGCGTCTGCAGGTGCGCCTGGCTTCTTGGAGGGCTGTGGTGAACCAGGCGGCTTTCCTGGGGCGTTGTATGTCTGGGTTGCGTAGCGGGGCGAGCTGGTCTGCGCAGTTGGAGATCCAGGTGTGGAGTTCTCTGGCTGTGCCGTTTGCGTCAGATGCCCAGGTGTGGTTGTCTCGGGTGAGGGTGGAGTTAAGTTGCTCGTCAGTAACCTTGCTCCAGTTCCTTCGTGGTGGGCGTGGGGCTGGTTTGGGTGCATTTGGTTTGTTGACGGCGAAGTGTACGCAGTGGTGGTCGGTCCATGGCGGTTGCGTTGTGTGGCTGAAGTGGACGCTGTTTCCTGCAGCGAAGATGGGGTCGAGGGTGTGTCCTGCTCTGTGGGTCAGTGTGTTGACGAGTTGTTTAAGTCCGATGGTGGTGAGGTTGTCATGATGGATGGTGGAGTTGGGGTCGCTGGGGTTGTCGAGGTGGAAGTTCATGTTTCCAATGAGTATGTAGTTCGTTGAGGCGATGGCGTAGGGTGCGATGAAGTCGGTGATGGTGGTGGTAAAGGGTGTCCGGGGGGCCGTGGGGGTCTGTAGATGAGGGTTCCTCGGAGTGTGGCTGTGGGGGTGGTCTGGATTTGGAAGTGCAGGTGTTCAGCGGAGGGGAAGGTTTCGCTGGAGGTGGTGAGGCGGAGGGTGCTCTTGTGGGCAATGGCGAGGCCCCCTCTTGGATGGTTGGGGCGGTCTTTCCTCTGGATCTTGTATCCGTCCGGGATGGCGGTGTTGATGTCGAGGGCGGAGGATGCGTTGGCCCAGGTCTCTGTGAAGAAGGCGATGTCGGACGAGAGAGAGTCGAGTAGGTTCCAGATTTCCATGGCGTGTTTGTGTACAGAGCGTACGTTGAGGAGGATGCATTTTAGGGTGTCGCCGGTGTTGGAGGCCGGGGTGGCTGTGAGGGTCTGGCGGCAGTGGAGGCAGGAGAACTGGCCATAGGTCGTGTTCGGCGAGGCCTGTTGGCATTCTCTACGTCTTCCGGGGTTGAGGTGCGAGGAGGGTGGTGGCGTCGTAGCGATGGATGGTCGGAGATCCAGGGTTCCTGGCGCTGGCTGCAGTCGGGTTTGCCTTTGGCGTGCCTTCGGCGCGCCAGCTTCACGACCATGCAGCAGCCGCCATTAACTAGGGGAGGTGGGAGGGAAGAGAGCCTGGGAGGCGGGAGCGGGGGTTTTCCGGGGGGGAGGGGCCGCGGGGCAGCAGCGGCGGTACGGAGGCAGGTGAAAAAGGAAACAGACAGGTACGAGAAGAAAAACAGTGGTGGAATTAAAACAATCAAATTGACACAATGACAGTGGCACAACAGGGAAAAATATTGAGAAAAAAAAGGCTGAAAAAGTTACGGTGGCTGCAGGCAGTCTGGTCCCAGTAGGAGCGGGCAGCAGGCGCGGGCAGCAGCCTCGAACCTCCCAAGGAGGAGGTCGGGGTCTGGAGGGCAGGAGACGGCACAGCTGAGCTGCGGGGAGAGAGTGGACCTAGACCGAGGGTCAGAGGTCTTACTTGCGCTCCCCCGCAGCGGCCGCCATTAAGTAGGGGAGGTGGGATGGAGGAGAGGCTGGGAGGCGGGAGTGGGGAGTGGGGATTTTCCGGGGGGGAAGGGCAGCGGGGCAGCAGCGGCGGTACGGAGGCAGGTGAAAAAGGAAACAGGCAGGTACGAGAAGAAAAACGGTGGTGGAATTAAAACAAGCAAATGGACACAATGACAGTGGCACAATAGTGGAAAACAGTGGCGGAATTGGAACAACAATGGACGCAATGACAGTGGCACAACAGGGAAAAATATTGAGAAAAAAAGGCTGAAAAAGTTACGGTGGCTGTAGGCAGTCTGGTCCCAGTAGGAGCGGGCAGCAGCCTCGAACCACCCAAGGAGGAGGTCGGGGTCTGGAGGGCAGGAGACGGCACAGCGGAGCTGCGGGGAGAGAGTGGACCTAGACCGAGGGTCAGAGGTCACAAACTTTGGCAACTTCACAGAGTTTACAAAGGTTTTCCCCTCTGGATTTCCACATGAAAAACATGGACTTTGTGACAATTTATTTCCATGTATTTTTATTTTTCGTTACAAAAATGAATCTGCAGAAAATAAAAATTTCTGAAAACAGTTTGCATTCTTCTGTCGTGCAACTGCTTTGTGCTCGGAGATGTTAGGTAAACTGTTAACTTGCAGTGCAGAATTATCACACACATAAACAGGCAGCATAATTGAATTCTTAGGGCAGATTTACTCATTTTTCAAAAACAAAACCATGCAGAATAATTCCACCGTCGGAGCAGTGGAATTTCTTTTAGAAATTCTGCATTACAAGTGTAACGCGGAATTACCATTTACCAATTCGTCCAATTCCGCTGGCAAAATTACAAATTCCATCCAGCCCTACATTTTATTCAAACAAAAAATACCAAACTACATATCCCAGCAACCTCTGGGAACTGATAACTGTGATAACAGTCCTCCAATCACATCACAGGTCCTTGTATATAATGTTGTGACGTCTCTGCCTGTTCCTCTTCCTCACGCGAGGAAGTTATGCTTTGCTACTTTCAGTATTCATTCTTCGGATTGCTAACTAAGGATTAAAGCAAAGCATTATCCAGTTCCTCCATGCAAATTTTTACTCTGGCAACGAACTACACCCTTGAAGAAAATCCACAATATTCAAATCTCAGAGTCATTAAATGGAAATCTGTCTCATACTTTTTATCCATCATTCAGAATCACCGTTCTCCATTATAACATAAACTTCAGCAAATTTTTCACTTACTGACAATCCAAGTGTTACTGGGCCGGGAGAGAATCTTCTGTTGTAAGATCTCTGGGTGGGACAGTCCTTGTTTCAAAGTCTTTGATAGAATTGAAACTTTCCTTCTACATAGCTACGAAATGTTGTAATCTATGTCAGGACAGGACGCGAGGATTCTGCATGTTCAAAGCTTACTTACCACAAAAGCTGCTGCCTCGGAAATAGGCTTAAAGTAGAATTTCTTAAAGGTTTATTCAGACGAGGAATCTGTGGCATTCATAATGTCCTCCAGTCTGCCTCCTACCAGAATTGTCTTAGAAGCCAAAGCCCCTCTTGTGGAGTGGGTGCTAAACTTTTTGATGTCTGTACCTGCCTCAGCCACGATCCACTTTATCCACCTTGCAATAGAAGGGGAGGAAACTGCCCTGAAATGCTTCTTCATCGAAATCAGGAGTTGTCTTTCTCCCGCCAGCCTTACCTCTGCTGTCATGTCCTCATAGGGCTTCATGCATCTAATCACACACAACTTAAGGGTATCATTCAAAACGCTGGATAAGTTACCAAGCCGGTATTTGTTTACATTGTCCTAGACACTGTAAACGTTACACCCTCCAGTGTGAACACACGTGCAGATATATCCAGTGCTCTCACGTCAGAAACTCTCTTACATGAAATCAAACACAAGAGCATCACCAGCTTAGCTTAAAATTCTTTTCTGGTTAAGGTACTGATTGTCCTGCCAGCCCAGAAGGAGTCTTAGAATGAGATTAACATCCCACAAGCCAGAATATCTGGGTTCCGGGTACTTTGTGAGTCAGACCCCTTTCATCAATTTACAAATCCAAGGATGCTGGTACATCATTAATGGGACCATGACCTGCGGAGATAGCTGATGTGACAGGCCAGGCTTGAATGGGCCAAATCCACCAGAAAATTCAGGACATACGTAACTTCGGCCCCCATGGGATGCAGATGTCTCTCCATTCACCAAGGAGCCCATCGTCTCCATGCTGAACAGTATCTCTGGATGGTGCCAGAAGTCCAATCTTGTTGAATGAAGTTTGCAGCAATTTCTGAAAGTTGGTTGTCTTTCCAACGTACCCTGAAATCATCTAAGCCATGAGCTTGAAGTGACCTTGCAGAACCAGTGGATGCAGACAGCCTTGGCAATCCTGCAACATGCTGGGTGATGACGGCAGTTCTATTGGTAGATCCCAAGATAATTCCATCAGAGTCGGAAACCAGGCCTGTGACCTGCATACGGGGGGTCACCAGAACCAGCAATGCCTTCTAACATCTGACTTGAGACACTACTCTTGGAATCATCATGAAAGGGGCGAAGGCGTATGACTGTCTGTTCGACCAATCCTGTAGGAAAGCATCAACCGCTTTCGCCCCTGGATCTGGTCACCAGCTGATATAATTCAGAATTTGATTGTTCAGTCTGGAAGTGAAAAGATCCAAGTCGAAAGGTTCCGATGTGGCCAGCTGGGCTTCGAATATCTTGCAATCCAATCACCAATCACTGTTGTCCGTGATGTTTCTGGAGTTCCAGTCCGCAATCTTGTTCTGGGTTCCTGGAAGGTATTCTGCCATTACAGAGATCTGTCTCTCTAGGTAATAATGCCAGAAGTCTTTTGCTAGATCTGACAGGTTTTTGATCTCATATCTATTAAGCGTTTTATGTATCTAACCGCCGACACATTGTCCATCTTCAGGAGAATGCAGCAGGAGACCCTGTCTTGGTGAGAGACTTAATCACAAAAGATCCCTCTAGAAGTTCCAGGCAGTTGCTGTGGAGTGAGAGTTCCTCTTCTGACCATCTGTCTTCCATCGAGATGTTGCTGCGTCTGACTCCCCAGCCCTGTTGGCTGGCGTCCGACTCTATGATGAAATCCAGTGAGGTTCTGAAGATTGTGCGGCCATTCCAGGCATCCATGAGGTCTATCCATCATTGGATTTCCGTCTTGACTTCTTGCAACAATGGAATCAGTCCCCAATAGGTCAGCCCCCTCCTGAGATGGGACCCCTTGACTCTCTGCAACACCCTGTAGTGGAGTGCACCCAGAATCAACCAAGACAACACTATCCTGGCCAACTGTTGTGGCGATATCCTGTCGCATCTCAAGGCCTTCTTCAGTTCCTTCTTCCTTTTCATGATGTTTGTCTCTGGAAGATTCAGGATGGCTTGGGTCGAGTCTCTCACATACCCCAAAAAGGACATTGACTGTTTCAGAAACAAGTCTGATTTCTTTTAATTGTTTATACAACACAAGTCCTGTTGAAGCGCAATAGTCGCGTTCAAGCTGGGTTATAGCGGATGGTGGCACTTGGTCCATCAAGAGGATATCGTCCAGGTATATTATCATTCTGATGCCCCTCGTTCTGAGCACCTCCACAACGGGACGTAAGAGGTTGGTGAAACACCATGGGGCTGTGGATAACTTGAATGGGTGTGACAGGAACTCGTAAATCTGCTCTCTCCGTGAAAACTGAAGGAACCTCCTGTGGGGGCGTAAATAGGTATGGTCAGATAAGCGTAATTCCGATCCACACTTACCATCCACTCCTGCCAAGAGAACATCTCTCAAAAGATGGATCCCCTCCATTTTGAAATGGCGATATACCATCCACTTGTTGAACTCTTTTACGTTTATGACAGGTTTGAACCCTTGGTCTTTCTTCTGCACCAAGAATATATTGTTCAAAAACCCCCTTGTTGTAGTGCTGACAGGTAAATTTCTCCTTTGTTTAAGAGATCTGGGACCTCTTCGTTCATCAGACTCATTTTCTGAGCTGAAAATCTCAAGGGCCTTGGATGGGAGATCTGCACTGGGAATCCATCGAACTCTATGTGGTACTGTTGGACTGTTTCTATCACTCTTCAATCTGATGAGATCTCCTTCAATTTGTCTACAAGCCAATGTAGCCCCCCACCCCATAATTCCTGAGGGCAAAAAGTATGGTCCTTACCAGAAAAGTGTCCTGTAACGTTTGCTCCACCTCTGCTTTCTCTGTAGACATCTGCCCCTGCCGGAGCCTCCGTAGTGGAAGAATGTTCCTGCCTGGAGTCAGTCATTGTAGGAAAGTAGGATCTACTTCTATGGTTACCCCCACTTTTTGCCTGGTGCTATGCTGTATTTTGACAAGTCTGACTGGGATCCTGCTAGTCAGGACCCCAGTCTATCTGCTTTCTCTCTAAATTGTTGTGTTGAGTACTTAGGTACACTCCAAATTGGATTCTAGGGTACCCTTATCAGTCCCTAGTATATGGTACTAGGGTACCCAGGGCATAGGTACCCCAGAGGTCTCCCATGGGCTGAAGCATGCATTATGCCACCCATAGAAGACCATGCACAATGGATCTACAGGCCTGCCATTGCAGCCTGTGTAAGTTGGTGCTTGCACCACTTACTTAAGATATAGGTTTACTATATCTAAGGGTCACTGCACTTAAAACCTATAAGGCACCCCTGTAGCAGGCCTTTGCAATTCTGAAGGCAGGCTGCTTTGTTCTAAGTAAGAGGGTGCCCCTGCATGAGCAGTACACCCCTGCAGCCTACGGAGTCCATTCTCCTGGGTTGTCAGTGAAGCAGCCATATACTATATAGAGGGGCACCGCGTAATTACGTGATGACCATCTCAAAAACGGCTGCAACGAATCCTATCATGTTTGGTATCAAACATGTTGGAATCATACCCCCACACCGTAAGCGGTGTAGGAGGTATGATTCCAAGCACTGGAAGAGCCCTCCGTTAGGCTCTCAGTGTTCCTGGTACCAGTCTTCTAGACCCGGACAGCACAAAATGGTTGCTGCCGACCAGAGACACATTTCTGCCCTCCTGCTGCTGAGCCAAGCTCGAGCAGAGGAAGGTGGAACAATAGGCATCCTGTCACAGGGAGGTGTGACCACCTCCTAGACAAGATTTAGTGTATTGGGACCGGGTGGGTGCGCTTGCCAGCTCCAGAAAGTCAGCATGAGGGGCACACTTGGTGTCCCTGTGCATAGTCCAGTTCAAACCAGTTCTGGGAGCTGTTGGCTCCTGCACTGGCGCGAAACTGGACAAAGGACATGGGAATAACCTCCCCTCTGTCCAGACCCTCCCCTGGGAGGGTCCTCTGAATCTTCCCAACCCTTTCCCTGGGGTACTTAAGGGCTTACCTAGGTGTAGGTCCCTAGATTCGTCGTGGGATAAGATTCAGATCAGTCACCTCTGCAGTTCTACCGTCTGGGCACTCTGAACTTCGCTGGACTTTGTTTGGGCCTGACTTCCTCTCCATTCCATTCTGCTGCATCATCTGTGCCTGTGTATCATACAGGAACCTTCCAAGGCCTGTGAAGCATCAAAGACACCTGAAGTAATCTCCCTTGGAGTGAAGGAGTCACTCCCCTGCATTTGCAGGCACCGCAACTAAGTCGACCGGTCTGCAGATCCTGAGCTCCTCCGGACTCCGTGGGCTCTGCAACACAGGTGGTGGTTTTCCATAGCTCCCGAGGCCTGCCCTGCTCTCTCACCAAGTTTGAGGCCAGTATCTTTCATGGGGGTTGCAATAACTGAACTCCTGTGCACTGCATCCAACTTGCAGTTGCAAAGGCTTGTTGGCTTCTTTGCAAGAAGATTTTCAGGCTCCAAGTAGCCCCAACCTCGAGCACCTTCAGTGACCAGAATTTTCAGCCACACCACATTGTGTGCATCGTGGCCTGCATCTTTTGGTGGGCTGCTTGAGGTCCTCTCGGGACTCCAGTGCCTACGGCCTGTGGGTCCACTTGAGGGTCACACTTGTTAGTTTTGGGCTCCACTGATTGCTCGGACCTGCCCTGACTCCCCTGCCTTTGGTGAGTCCCCTGGACCTTACTGGTCCCGACGTTGCTCCTTCTTTGATTCCTGCGTAGCTTTCCTTTGTCAAGGCTTGTTGGTACTCCCGCCGGACACCGATCCCTCAGCACTCGACATCCTTCGTGGGACAGCTCTTACCCGGGTCCTGGTCTTCCTCAGCATCTCCTGGTCCTCACAGCTGCAGAGTCAAGGTCATCATCATCTTCCCTGAAGCACCCGACATCAGAGGGCATTCGTCTTCCAAGTCTCTGGTCATTCCTGAGTGGCATAGACTCTGTCCCCTCTGCTTTCAGGTACTCCTCTTCAAGAATCCACGTTTGGATTCCCACGGACACTTTCTCCTCTTCCAGCAGTGGCACTTTCCTGATGTCCTCCATTGGGTTCGACGGCGGTTTCCGACACCACTTCACACGTATGCACCCGGCTTTCCTGGTGTAGGTAACGTGGGTACTAGGGTATCCACGGGTGGGGTGGCTCTCCAACCTTCTGTCTTTAAAGGGGTTTCTTCAGGGTCCACTGGGAAGGGTCCTTAATCTTTAAAAATCCAACCACAACTTGCACATAGAATTGTACGGATCACGAGGTCGTGTTTCCGCACTGCACACGCTCTCTGTGGGGTCCCTATCTATTCACCTTTGGTGGTTCCTTGGGGTCCCAGCACTTCTACGTCCTCTCAACACTGCCTTGACTCGAGTCGTGGTGCTTATACTACTTTCTTAGTATATGGTTTTGTCCCCCCCCTGGGCCACTGTCTATTTTGTGCTATTTACTGGTTTCTTTGCTAAAGTATTGTGTGCATTGTGTTTATCTCCATGTTGGAGATACTTGAACATTCTAGAGAGTATTATATAATAAATACATATTTTTAGAAATACTTGGTGTGGTTCTTTTTCACTTAATCTATACTATAAGATTGCATTCTGGTGAAACAAGCTGCTTTACACTCCTTCTGGACTAAGCCTGAAGGCTTCTCTCCACAGCTACCACTTAGAGAGCTTTCTAAGGTTGTTTAAGACCTCTTAAATCACCATTAGTGTTGTCTGGATTGGTGCAAGGTGCCCACTTACATTAATGGACATAATATACCAGGCCAGCTTCTCACAGTCATGCCATCCATTATTTCATTTGTTCTATCCCCTAAAGAAGCCTTGTTGGAAACAGTGGCTGGAGGAGGGGCCCCTGCATCGTCCGACGCCAGCAGAAACCTTCCAGGAGAAAATCTTCTTGATGGATGTTTAAACCTTGTCTAAGGCAAAGAAAGTGGCAATGAATTTGCTCACATCCTTCATAAAAGGTTTGCCAAAGAGATTCCCCTGGGCAATGACTCCTGCTTCAGATGTCTCCTTATGCCCTAGTTTTGGATAAATCTTTGTGCGGTTAGCATCTATCCACTGAGAGGGCACAGTTCGCATTGCCTAAAAGGCAAATTGTCCTTCGGGCCCAGCCTGCGGCGATGCCAGTAGGCATAGGGGAACCCGAGGATTTGGACCGCGAGTTCAATGTTCTTGGTGAGAGAGCCTCCCTTGTTCAGGAGTTTGTCCTGGCAGGCCCTGTATGATCGATCAATCCCTTTCTTTGGATTCTTCATATACTTGCCAAAGAAGGTGCACATTTTTGGGTAAATCTCTGGGGTGGGCATCACTTTCCCTTCAAGTGAAGGTCTGGGGCAAGCGACCCCTCACATACTTCTCCATGGGTTGTCCAATCTTGTTGGCGACAGAATCCACTACGTTTTGCTCAGGGATCCATTCGGAGGATTGGGGATGGTATAGGCCTTCAGGCTTAAATATGTCAGACTGTCTTAAGTCCCCTTCTTGTGAAGCTGTTGTACTGGTCCCAGGGCGCCACGGTATGCTGCAGCCTGGTTCCTCCTCAGAGGAGCCATCGTTCTACATATCACCCTCCGCTAATACGAAAAACCCTGAGTCAGGGCCAGAATTTGGTGCAAAAAATTACCCGATTTTCCTGGGGAAACCTTCCTCCCAGTAGGGTGCGTTTTTGAGCACTCATGCACTCTTATGAAACACCTCGCAACATTTATTGAAACCATCCAGGTGCCCTGGGTCATGCTTGGCAGCTTTCTTTTCTAGTGTGTTAACCCTTCCACTGGGGCTTGGCACTTAGTTACTCTATGCTATCGTCCCAATAGACCCTGGGTAGATGGTTCGCTCATTTGTTTACCTGTGCCCGTAGCGGTGAAAGAGCCTTTGATATGGCCTGGCTTAGGACTCCATCGATCCCCTCTGGCAGGTGCTGCTCCTCAGTGGTCCGTTCTTCCTCGCCCTCCTAATATTGGGAGTACTCATGATCCTTCAAGGATTCCATCTTAGAGGGCAAGAGCACCAGCAGCCAGCTGCCTGGTAATTGTAAAAAAGAGGAATACACGCTTAATTGTTAACTGGGCAGCCCCTTGCCGGTGCTCTGTGTTTTTATTAAGCCTGGGCGTAGTTCGCGAAGTAGCGCTACGCGAAGCTACGCAGTGCAGTTCGCACTACGCGAGCTACGCGTAGCACTACGCGAACTGCGTAGTGCACTGTTCGCAATGATTGCACAGTGCCGGATGCTTGTCCGCACTGTGCAATCATTGAAAACGGCATCTTGCACAGTGCGAGCTGTTCTTTACTGCCGCTCGAGTAGATTTTTACTCGAGCGGCAGCTTTCTCAACGCGGACTGGTAGTTTCTCATCGCGAGCGGTCGCGAGTAAACGCGACCACCTCGCAATGAGAAACCTGACCTCCCCGCGTTGAGAATCTCGCCGGGAGGTTTATTTTCCACGCTCGCGATCGGCAACTTGATGTTGCTGATCGCGAACGAGGAAAAAGTCTCGCCGGGATGTCATTTTGCTTGCTCGCGGTCGCCAACTTGACGTTGAGGACCGCGAGCAAGCAAAAAATGACCGCTGCACTACGCTACGCTACGCTACGCGTGTTTGCACTGTGCTACGTGCAATTCGCGTTGTGCGAAGTAGCGCAAACTTCGCAAACTACGCGAGCGTAGCGTAGTGCTTTGCCCAGGGTTAGTTTTTATTTATTTTTCCTTTAAAACAATGTGTCTGTGACAGGTGGTGTCTAAAGGTATCGGCTTCACCAGGGTTTTGACTTGCCAGCGCATGGCGTCAGGAGAGGGCTGGAGAGAATCCCCCATAGGGAATCCTCAAGAGAAGTCTCAGAGGTTATTCCCGTTCACATGCTGGGCACTTGCGAGAGCGGGTATGGCTTCTCTGCAAGGATGCAATGCCCCTGACAGAGACCGTTGACGACACGAAACAGCACCACCTAGAGCCCCCGCCGATGCCTACTGCGTAATAAGGGATGGAATAAATCCACAACGTTATACTCAGGAAAGACCCCTAAATGTAAAACACTATATCAGAAGCACAGTTAAGGAAAGAAAACCGATGTAACTGATGAGCAGTGAAGAATGAGGAACTGGAAGGTACGTTACAACATTATATACAAGGGCCTGTGATTAGGGATGTGCGGAATTGGTGGAGTTTGATTCTGCAGACTTTCACAGAATTACATTAAAATTCTGTGGAAATCCGCGAAGGGGCAGAGTGGACACAGCAATGTGCAGTGCATACCCCTCAGTGCATTTACATAAGTATGTAAGGGCACCGAGGGGTATCCACTCCAGTGCAGATCCCTCGGTGCCCCTACATAGCTATATAAGGGCACCGAGGGGTATCCACTCCAGTGCATACACCTCAGTGCCCTTATGTAAGGGCACCGAGGGGTATCCAGTGCACTGCAGTGCATACCACTCAGGGCCTTTACATACTTATTTAAGGGCACCAAGGGGTATCCAATCCAGTGGATACCAATCAGCGCCCTTACATGCTTATATAACGGTGCCAAGGGGTATGCAGTGCATGGCAGTGGAACTTTACAGAGCTGGAAGTGGGAGCAGTCCCTCTATGTTTAAAAATCACTGCAGATTACAGTTTAATCTGCAGTGGTTTTTAAACATAGAGGGACTGCTCCCTCTTCCAACCCTGCTTAAAACCATCACAGCGCTGATTTAATTCTGCCGGTGGAATGACAGAACTAATTAGTAATTCCACGTTCTTCCAGCAGAATTAAAAAATCCACCCACCCTTACGTGTGATGTGATTGGTGGATTGTTACTATGGCTATCAGTTCCCAGAGGTTGCTGGGATATGTAGTTTGGTATTTTTAGTTTGAATAAAATTGTGGTCTTTGAAAACGACTGCTATTTAATAAAGTGGAGAAAGAAATGCATAATCCTCGCCTTCGGTCCTGACATAGAATCTCAGACTCACGCCCCAAGATACGCCCCTGAGAATTGACCAACATTGCAAACGTCCTTCCAGCTGGGAGCCCCCTGTCATCAGTGGGACACTTTAACTGTTAAATGTGCATTACAAAGATGTTCAACAGCTGATAGTAAAAAACCAGGAATAAGATGGCATTCTGCACTTCCTCTTGCAAATACACAGTCTGTGTTTTTTCTTGCACCCCATGGTATGGTGTATGTTGGTCTTTGTTGTGTTTTTTCTCTTCCATTGACAGGTGATGGTCTTATGTATAAACAGAGGCATAAATAATGCATCAGGGTCTGTGCTGCCAGTGCCACCAGAGACACTGTGCGCCCTGGTCTCATGGGGGCTTGAAGAGTTTCAGTAAAACACCCACCCTCGAGTGGACTCTCAAGGCCTAGGGAAACCACCTACATAGAATGGCGAGTGAGATGCTACTCCATGTTTCCATGTTGCACCTCTGGCAGCACATGCACTAGTTTGCTAGGTAGCACATGCACTGCAGACAGCACCACCTTTTTTAGGTCAAGCCTAGACAGCACTGGCGCTGTCTCATTGAGACATGTTGTATATACTTAGTGGGCTTAAAGCCCATCCATTGCTTTTCATTAATTTCTTTCAGTGTCCTTCAAAAATCCTTGCTTCCAAGTGGTTAGTCTTTTCTATTTGATCCTCCTTTTCATCAGTTGTTCACTCCCATGGAGCAGTGCCCCATTACTTGTACCCATCCACTTGTCCCATTTTAGCAAGTGTAAAAGGGACTACTTTTTTCCTTTGTCCAAGAGCACTCCACACAAGCGCTGGATATTTTCAGTTGCTCCAAGGGCCAACAACCGTTTCTGTAAACAGGACTATAATTCTTGTTATCTCTTCACATTTGCTGCAACACCACCCCTTCCACTCCTGACACACCCGTGTGATCCCAGAAAGGGTGCACGTTGCCTGGAGGATGGTCAGTGGTGTAGCTTGACCTTTGGCCGCCTGTGGCAGTCCCTGCGTTTGCCGCCCCGCGACGGCTGCAGGTAAGAACGGGGGAGGGTGCCGCCGCCCCCAAAACTCATGCCACCTGGGGTAGACCACCCCGCCCCCTTGCTATGCCCCTGAGGATGGTCTCCTCGGGAGTCGGTAATGTTTGAGCTGACTGATATGCCGTTGCCCCCTGGAATGCTGCGCTAGCCCCTCTTATGTTTTGATTGTGGCTCTGAAAGGAGTTGTAATTGTAATGATGCTGCGCAGACACTAGTTGCATCTTTTTTGGCTAGCAGAGGGAAGTGGTTTATTGGCCACTGGCGGGTCATACATTCTGAAACATCTCTTGTTGAGAGGGAGATAACTTGTTTGCGCTGCCTGTGCAGATTCTGATTGGCTGCCTGCTTCCATATAAGCTTATTTCTACCCCGTTACCTAGCCAGTATTGTGGGCTCCAAGCACAACTGTTAAGGCCATTTCTGACCAAGTGATAAAGCTTCAAATGGAGCGCGGGATGAAGAGTTTAATGAATTCTCCAATTCCTCCTCTCTGTGCTTCAAAGACAGCAGGGTAAGGGCTTACAGTGGGTGCAAACGCTTCTGGTGAGGGGAAGCGAGCGGTCATGCAAATATAAACTAAGCTGGCTAAGGGAAGCATCATTTAAATGTGCCTTTTAAAATAAAAAAGAGGCGTGTGACGAGCTGGCAGATATAAATATGCACAGTAGAAGGTGTGAAGTAAGATTGTGCAGGGGTATTGGTTTGTTAACAGTCATAACGTTACACTGTTAGTAGTGACAAGTTTAAAATAACTGTGGAGGGGAAGCAATCTTCACCCAGCCTCTTCTGAAATCAACTGGTCGCTTCAGTGCTCCTGGTAACGGTCATGGTGTAACCCCTCACTTGAACTCCCACCCCTAACAGCCCACTTTCAACAACAGTCCCCTGTTACTGCTTCTATGCGCTGTTGCTACACACAGGCTTGCTTTTCGCTGTAGGAGCACCATTGTGAGTGAGATGCTGTCTGCAGAACGAGAAGCTCTGAGCTCTAATCCTGGCTCTACCCACTTAACCTTGCTGTGTGATATTGGGCAAATTTATGTATGTGCACGTGACATGGTTTCATCACCTTTCGAAATGGAGAGCGCTTACCAAAAGTTAAATGATAATGGTAAACCCTACATAAATAAATGGGGATTATATACGTGTGTGCTTCGAAACCTTGTCAAGCATTGTCAGTCATGGGCACTGCTTGCCAGATACACAAAGGATAAATAATCTTACATCATAAAATACTTGTTCATCACAAATTTCTGACAAATGCACGAACTGGTGCTGTCCAAAGATTTAGAACTAAACACATTGAGGTGTTTTTTTAATGTTACAATGAAAAGAGTACAATTAACAAGCATTTTACACAGCACCTACTACCACAGTTTGTCGCTTTGAAGCTCTCTTAATCACAAAGGATTAATTACATTAAATTTAACGTCCAGTACAGAATTCGCGGCCTGATGTACTTTTGCTCTAATGACAAAATGTGATCGCAATTTGCAACCAATTTTTGTGAGACCAGAAACTTGTTTTGCGAACTGACCTATGTACTAATAGGTTGGTTCATAAAATAAGGAATCAGAGTGGGTTGCATTTCGACCTATTTAATTAATATTAATAAGGCTTGTAACAAATTGCGGCTCACTCTGATTGGTCAAAATCACAGGGATGGTGGACTGCAAGGATAAATAGACCACGATGTCTAGAACTGAGCCATGTTGCACAGCAGCAAGGCTGCGTATGGCATGGTTGAACATAAATAAAAAAGAAACGCTATGACACTTTCAACGCTGGAAGCATCATAGCACTTGTTTTCTTTTTACTTTTAACCATGCTGCACAGCATGGCTAGAAAAAAACACTGACAAAGTCCATAGATCTGGCGTAGGCGAGAGACCTATTGGCTTTGCCAATGCTTGTTTATCAGTAGGTGCACAGACCTGGTCTACGCCGGGGGCACCCAGTGGTAAGGCCCAGTAGCACAACAGAGGTGGTGCGCCCACTTGATAACCCAGCGCAATACAAAAGGGGATGATGGACGGAACGTTTGAGCCAATCAAACACTCACCCCCAGTCAACTGATCTGGGTTTAATCCATCATCATTCTTTAGCTCACTCCACCACCCCAGTTCAGACATGGCCATATGCAAATCAGTCTGACCCTGTGCCTCATGGGAACAGTCCAGCCCGAACTGCCAAGCCATGTCTCTCCTGGACCGGAAACAAGCATCCTAGGACCGGTTTCTGGCATTTCAGCCGTCATCAGCCAGGCTTGCTTGAATCCAGTGGCAAAGTGAGCAAGGGACCCACGTCTGGGCATACCCCCGCCAACTTAGGGCGACCAAAGCAATACAAAAGGGGATGATGGACGGAACGTTTGAGCCAATCAAACACTCACCCCCAGTCAACTGATCTGGGTTTAATCCATCATCATTCTTTAGCTCACTCCACCACCCCAGTTCAGACATGGCCATATGCAAATCAGTCTGACCCTGTGCCTCATGGGAACAGTCCAGCCCGAACTGCCAAGCCATGTCTTCCCTGGACCGGAAACAAGCATCCTAGGACCGGTTTCTGGCATTTCAGCCGTCATCAGCCAGGCTTGCTTGAATCCAGTGGCAAAGTGAGCAAGGGACCCACGTCTGGGCATACCCCCGCCAACTTAGGGCGACCAAAGCAATACAAAAGGGGATGATGGACGGAACGTTTGAGCCAATCAAACACTCACCCCCAGTCAACTGATCTGGGTTTAATCCATCATCATTCTTTAGCTCACTCCACCACCCCAGTTCAGACATGGCCATATGCAAATCAGTCTGACCCTGTGCCTCATGGGAACAGTCCAGCCCGAACTGCCAAGCCATGTCTTCCTGGACCGGAAACAAGCATCCTAGGACCGGTTTCTGGCATTTCAGCCGCTCATCAGCCAGGCTTGCTTGAATCCAGTGGCAAAGTGAGCAAGGGACCCACGTCTGGGCATACCCCGCCAACTTAGGGCGACCAAAGCAATACAAAAGGGGATGATGGACGGAACGTTTGAGCCAATCAAACACTCACCCCCAGTCAACTGATCTGGGTTTAATCCATCATCATTCTTTAGCTCACTCACACCCCAGTTCAGACATGGCCATATGCAAATCAGTCTGACCCTGTGCCTCATGGGAACAGTCAGCCCGAACTGCCAAGCCATGTCTTCCTGGACCGGAAACAAGCATCCTAGGACCGGTTTCTGGCATTTCAGCCGTCATCAGCCAGGCTTGCTTGAATCCAGTGGCAAAGTGAGCAAGGGACCCACGTCTGGGCATACCCCCGCCAACTTGGGCTGACCAAGCAGTACAAAGGGGATGATGGACGGAACGTTTGAGCCAATCAAACACTCACCCCAGTCAACTGATCTGGGTTTAATCCATCATCATTCTTAGCTCACTCCACCACCCCAGTTCAGACATGGCCATATGCAAACCAGTCTGACCCTGTGCCTCATGGGAACAGTCCAGCCCGAACTGCCAAGCCATGTCTTCCCTGGACCTGAAACAAGCATCCTAGGACCGGTTTCTGGCATTTCAGCCGTCATCAGCCAGGCTTGCTTGAATCCAGTGGCAAAGTGAGCAAGGGACCCACGTCTGGGCATACCGCCAACTTAGGGCGACCAAAGCAATACAAAGAGGATGATGGACCGAACGTTTGAGCCAATCAAACACTCACCCCCAGTCAACTGATCTGGGTTTAATCCATCATCATTCTTTAGCTCACTCCACCACTCTAGTTCAGACATGGCCATATGCAAATCAGTCTGACCTGTGCCTCATGGGAACAGTCCAGCCTGAACTGCCAAGCCATGTCTTCCCTGGACCGGAAACAGCATCCTAGGACCGTTTCTGGCATTTCAGCCGCCATCAGCCAGGCTTGCTTGAATCCAGTGGCAAAGTGAGCAAGGGACCCACGCCTGGGCATACCCCGCCAACTTAGGGCGACCAAAGCAATACAAAAGGGATGATGGACGGAACGCTTGAGCCAATCAAACACTCACCTCCAGTCAACTGATCTGGGTTTAATCCATCATCATTCTTTAGTCACTCACCACCCCAGTTCAGACATGGCCATATGCAAATCAGTCTGACCCTGTGCCTCATGGGAACAGTCCAGCCCGGACCGCCAGCCATGTCTTCCTGGACCGGAAACAAGCATCCTAGGACCGGTTTCTGGCATTTCAGCCGCCATCAGCCAGGCTTGCTTGAATCCAGTGGCAAAGTGAGCAAGGGACCACGTCTGGGCATACCGCCGTCAACTTAGGGCTGACCAAAGCAATACAAAAGGGATGATGGACGGAACGCTTGAGCCAATCAAACACTCACTCCCAGTCAACTGATCTGGGTTTAATCCATCATCATTCTTAGCTCACTCCACCACCCCAGTTCAGACATGGCCATATGCAAATCAGTCTGACCCTGTGCTCATGAGAACAGTCCAGCTCGAACTGCCAAGCCATGTCTTCCCTGGACCGAAACAAGCATCCTAGGACCGGTTTCTGGCATTTCAGCCGTCATCAGCCAGGCTTGCTTGAATCCAGTGGCAAAGTGAGCAAGGGACCACGTCTGGGCATACCCCGCCAACTTGGGGCTTACCAAAGCAATACAAGGGGGATGATGGACGGAACGTTTGAGCCAATCAAACACTCACCCCAGTCAACTGATCTGGGTTTAATCCATCATCATTCTTTAGCTCACTCCACCACCCCAGTTCAGACATGGCCATGATACAATCAGTCTGACCCTGTGCCTCATGGGAACAGTTCAGCCGACTGCCAAGCCATGTCTTCCTGGACCGAAACAGCATCCTAGGACCGGCTTCTGGCATTTCAGCCGTCATCAGCCAGGCTTGCTTGAATCCAGTGGCAAAGTGAGCAGGGACCCGACGCCTGGGCATACCGCCAACTTAGGGCTTACCAGCAATACAAAAGGGGATGATGGACGGAACGCTTGAGCCAATCAAACACTCACCCCAGTCAACTGATCTGGGTTTAATCCATCATCATTCTTAGCTCACTCCACCACCCAGTTCAGACATGGCCATATGCAAAACAGTCTGACCCTGTGCCTCATGGGAACAGTCCAGCCCGAACGCCGCCATGTCTCCTGGACCGGAAACAGCATCCTAGGACCGCTTCTGGCATTCGCCGTCATCAGCCAGGCTTGCTTGAATCCAGTGGCAAAGTGAGCAAGGGACCCCGTCTGGGCATACCCACGCCAACTTTAGGGCTAAAGCAGTCACAAAGGGGATGATGGACCGAACGCTTGAGCCAATCAAACACTCACCCCCGTCAACTGATCTGGGTTTAATCCATCATCATTCTTTAGCTCACTCACCACCCCAGTTCAGACATGGCCATATGCAAATCAGTCTGACCCTGTGCTCATGGGAACAGTCCGTCCGAACTGCCAAGCCATGTCTTCCCTGGACCGGAAACAGCATCCTAGGACCGGTTTCTGGCATTTCGCCGCCATCAGCCAGGCTTCGCTTGAATCCAGTGGCAAAGTGACAGGGACTCACGTCTGAGCATACCGCCAACTTAGGGCTTACCAAAGCAATACAAAGGGGATGATGGACGGAACGTTTGAGCCAATCAAACACTCACCCCAGTCAACTGATCTGGGTTTAATCCATCATCATTCTTTAGCTCACTCCACCACCCCAGTTCAGACATGGCCATATGCAAATCAGTCTGACCCTGTGCCTCATGGGAACAGTCCAGCCGAACTGCCAGCCATGTCTTCCCTGACCGAAACAAGCATCCTAGGACCGGCTTCCTGGCATTTCAGTCGCCATCAGCCAGGCTTCGCTTGGATCCAGTGGCAAAGTGAGCAGGGACCACGTCTGGCATACCTCGCCAGCTTAAGGCTTACCAGCAATAGCAAAAGGGATGATGGACGGAACGCTTGAGCCAATCAAACACTCACCCCAGTCAACTGATCTGGGTTTAATCCATCATCATTCTTTAGCTCACTCACTACCCCAGTTCAGACATGCCATATGCAAATCAGTCTGACTCCGTGCCTCATGGGAACAGTCCAGCCCGAACTGCCAGCCATGTCTTCCTGGACCGGAAACAAGCATCTAGGACCGGTTCTGGCATTTCAGCCGTCATCAGCCAGGCTTGCTTGAATCCAGTGGCAAAGTGAGCAGGGACCCACGCCTGGCATACTCCCGCCAACTTGGGCTTACCAAAGCAATACAAAGGGGATGATGGACGGAACGCTTGAGCCAATCAAACACTCACCCCAGTCAACTCGATCTGGGTTTAATCCATCATCATTCTTTAGCTCACTCCACCACCCCAGTTCAGACATGGCCATATGCAAATCAGTCTGACCTCTGTGCCTCATGGGAACAGTCCAGCCGAACTGCCAAGCCATGTGCTTCTGACCGGAAACAAGCATCCTAGGACCGGTTTCTGGCATTTCAGCCGTCATCAGCCAGGCTTGCTTGAATCCAGTGGCAAAGTGAGCAAGGGACCCACGTCTGGGCATACCCCGCCAACTTAGGCTTGACCCAAAGCAATACAAAGGGGATGATGGACGGAACGCTTGAGCCAATCAAACACTCACCCCCAGTCAACTGATCTGGGTTTAATCCATCATCATTCTTTAGCTCACTCACCACCCCCAGTCCAGACATGGCCATATGCAAATCAGTCTGACCCTGTCCTCATGGGAACAGTCAGTTCGAACTGCCAAGCCATGTCTTCCTGGACCGGAAACAAGCATCCTAGGACCGGTTTCTGGCATTTCAGCCGTCATCAGCCAGGCTTGCTTGAATCCAGTGGCAAAGTGAGCAAGGGACCCACGCCTGGGCATACCTCCGCCAACTTAGGGCTGACCAAGCAATACAAAGGGGATGATGGACGGAACGTTTGAGACCAATCAAACACTCACCCCCAGTCAACTGATCTGGGTTTAATCCATCATCATTCTTTAGCTCACTCCACCACCCCAGTTCAGACATGGCCATATGCAAATCAGTCTGACTCCTGTGCCTCATGGGAACAGTCCAGCCCGAACTGCCAAGCCATGTCTTCCCTGGACCGAAACAAGCATCCTAGGACCGGCTTCTGGCATTTCAGCCGTCATCAGCCAGGCTTCGCTTGAATCCAGTGGCAAAGTGAGCAAGGGACCCACGTCTGGGCATACCTCGCCAACTTAGGCGCGACCAAAGCAATACAAAGGGGATGATGGACCGAAGCGTTTGAGCCAATCAAACACTTCACCCTCAGTCAACTGATCTGGGTTTAATCCATCATCATTCTTTAGCTCACTCCACCACCCCAGTTCAGACATGGCCATATGCAAATCAGTCTGACCCTGTGCCTCATGGGAACAGTCCAGCCCGAACTGCCAAGCCATGTCTTCCTGGACCGGAAACAAGCATCCTAGGACCGGTTTCTGGCATTTCAGCCGTCATCAGCCAGGCTTGCTTGAATCCAGTGGCAAAGTATCGCTTTGTTCGCCCTAAGTTGGCGGGGGTATGCCCAGACGTGGGTCCCTTGCTCACTTTGCCACTGGATTCAAGCAAGCCTGGCTGATGACGGCTGGAATGCCAGAAACCGGTCCTAGGATGCTTGTTTCCGGTCCAGGGAAGACATGGCTTGGCAGTTCGAGCTGGACTGTTCCCATGAGGCACAGGGTCAGACTGATTGCATATGGCCATGTCTGAACTGGGGTGGTGGAGTGAGCTAAAGAATGATGATGGATTAAACCCAGATCAGTTGACTGGGGTGAGTGTTTGATTGGCTCAAACGTTCCGTCCATCATCCCCTTTGTATCGCTTGTTCGCCCTAAGTTGGCGGGGGTATGCCCAGACGTGGGTCCCTTGCTCACTTTGCCACTGGATTCAAGCAAGCCTGGCTGATGACGGCTGGAATGCCAGAAACCGGTCCTAGGATGCTTGCTTCCGGTCCAGGGAAGACATGGCTTGGCAGTTCGGGCTGGACTGTTCCCATGAGGCACAGGGTCAGACTGATTTGCATATGGCCATGTCTGAACTGGGGTGGTGGAGTGAGCTAAAGAATGATGATGGATTAAACCCAGATCAGTTGACTGGGGGTGAGTGTTTGATTGGCTCAAACGTTCCGTCCATCATCCCCTTTGTATCGCTCTGTTCGCCCTAAGTTGGCGGGGTATGCCCAGACGTGGGTCCCTTGCTCACTTTGCCACTGGATTCAAGCAAGCCTGGCTGATGACGGCTGGAATGCCAGAAACCGGTCCTAGGATGCTTGTTTCCGGTCCAGGGAAGACATGGCTTGGCAGTTCGGGCTGGACTGTTCCCATGAGGCACAGGGTCAGACTGATTTGCATATGGCCATGTCTGAACTGGGGTGGTGGAGTGAGCTAAAGAATGATGATGGATTAAACCCAGATCAGTTGACTGGGGGTGAGTGTTTGATTGGCTCAAACGTTCCGTCCATCATCCCCTTTGTATCGCTTTGTTCAGCCCTAAGTTGGCGGGGGTATGCGCCAGACGTGGGTCCCTTGCTCACTTTGCCACTTGGATTCAAGCAAGCCTGGCTGATGACGGCTGGACATGCCAGAAACCGGTCCTAGGATGCTTGTTTCCGGTCCAGGGAAGACATGGCTTGGCAGTTCGGGCTGGACTGTTCCCATGAGGCACAGGGTCAGACTGATTTGCATATGGCCATGTCTGAACTGAGGTGGTGGAGTGAGCTAAAGAATGATGATGGATTAAACCCAGATCAGTTGACTGGGGGTGAGTGTTTGATTGGCTCAAACGCTCCGTCCATCATCCCCTTTGTATCGCTTTGTTCGCCCTAAGTTGGCGGGGTATGCCCAGACGTGGGTCCCTTGCTCACTTTGCCACTGGATTCAAGCAAGCCTGGCTGATGACGGCTGGAATGCCAGAAACCGGTCCTAGGATGCTTGTTTCCGGTCCAGGGAAGACATGGCTTGGCAGTTCGGGCTGGACTGTTCCCATGAGGCACAGGGTCAGACTGATTTGCATATGGCCATGTCTGAACTGGGGTGGTGGAGTGAGCTAAAGAATGATGATGGATTAAACCCAGATCAGTTGACTGGGGTGAGTGTTTGATTGGCTCAAACGTTCCGTCCATCATCCCCTTTTGTATCGCTTTGTTACGCCCTAAGTTGGCGGGGTATGCCCAGACTGGGTCCCTTGCTCACTTTGCCACTGGATTCAAGCAAGCCTGGCTGATGACGGCTGGAATGCCAGAAACCGGTCCTAGGATGCTTGTTTCCGGTCCAGGGAAGACATGGCTTGGCAGTTCGGGCTGGACTGTTCCCATGAGGTACAGGGTCAGACTGATTTGCATATGGCCATGTCTGAACTGGGGTGGTGGAGTGAGCTAAAGAATGATGATGGATTAAACCCAGATCAGTTGACTGGGGGTGAGTGTTTGATTGGCTCAAACGTTCCGTCCATCATCCCCTTTTGTAATCGCTTGTTCGCCCTAAGTTGGCGGGGGTATGCCCAGACGTGGGTCCCTTGCTCACTTTGCCACTGGATTCAAGCAAGCCTGGCTGATGACGGCTGGAATGCCAGAAACCGGTCCTAGGATGCTTGTTTCCGGTCCAGGGAAGACATGGCTTGGCAGTTCGAGCTGGACTGATTCCCATGAGGCACAGGGTCAGACTGATTTGCATATGGCCATGTCTGAACTGGGGTGGTGGAGTGAGCTAAAGAATGATGATGGATTAAACCCAGATCAGTTGACTGGGGGTGAGTGTTTGATTGGCTCAAACGCTCCGTCCATCATCCCCTTTGTATCACTTTGTTCGGCCCTAAGTTGGCGGGGTATGCCCAGACGTGGTCCTTGCTCACTTTGCCACTGGATTCAAGCAAGCCTGGCTGATGACGGCTGGAATGCCAGAAACCGGTCCTAGGATGCTTGTTTCCGGTCCAGGGAAGACATGGCTTGGCAGTTCGGGCTGGACTGTTCCCATGAGGCACAGGGTCAGACTGATTTGCATATGGCCATGTCTGAACTGGGGTGGTGGAGTGAGCTAAAGAATGATGATGGATTAAACCCAGATCAGTTGACTGGGGGTGAGTGTTTGATTGGCTCCAAACGTTCCATCCATCATCCCCTTTGTATCGCTTTGTTCGCCCTAAGTTGGCGGGGGTATGCCCAGACGTGGGTCCCTTGCTCACTTTGCCACTGGATTCAAGCAAGCCTGGCTGATGACGGCTGGAATGCCAGAAACCGGTCCTAGGATGCTTGTTTCCGGTCCAGGGAAGACATGGCTTGGCAGTTCGGGCTGGACTGTTCCCATGAGGCACAGGGTCAGACTGATTTGCATATGGCCATGTCTGAACTGGGGTGGTGGAGTGAGCTAAAGAATGATGATGGATTAAACCCAGATCAGTTGACTGGGGAGTGAGTGTTTGATTGGCTCAAACGTTCCGTCCATCATCCCCTTTTGTATCGCTTGTTCGCCCTAAGTTGGCGGGGTATGCCCAGACGTGGGTCCCTTGCTCACTTTGCCACTGGATTCAAGCAAGCCTGGCTGATGACGGCTGGAATGCCAGAAACCGGTCCTAGGATGCTTGTTTCCGGTCCAGGGAAGACATGGCTTGGCAGTTCGGGCTGGACTGTTCCCATGAGGCACAGGGTCAGACTGATTTGCATATGGCCATGTCTGAACTGGGGTGGTGGAGTGAGCTAAAGAATGATGATGGATTAAACCCAGATCAGTTGACTGGGGGTGAGTGTTTGATTGGCTCAAACGTCCGTCCATCATCCCCTCCTGTATCGCTTTGTTCGCCCTAAGTTGGCGGGGGTATGCCCAGACGTGGGTCCCTTGCTCACTTTGCCACTGGATTCAAGCAAGCCTGGCTGATGACGGCTGGAATGCCAGAAACCGGTCCTAGGATGCTTGTTTCCGGTCCAGGGAAGACATGGCTTGGCAGTTCGGGCTGGACTGTTCCCATGAGGCACAGGGTCAGACTGATTTGCATATGGCCATGTCTGAACTGGGGTGGTGGAGTGAGCTAAAGAATGATGATGGATTAAACCCAGATCAGTTGACTGGGGGTGAGTGTTTGATTGGCTCAAACGTTCCGTCCATCATCCCCTTTTGTATACGCTTTGTTACGCCCTAAGTTGGCGGGGGTATGCCCAGACGTGGGTCCCTTGCTCACTTTGCCACTGGATTCAAGCAAGCCTGGCTGATGACGGCTGGAATGCCAGAAACCGGTCCTAGGATGCTTGTTTCCGGTCCAGGGAAGACATGGCTTGGCAGTTCGGGCTGGACTGTTCCCATGAGGCACAGGGTCAGACTGATTTGCATATGGCCATGTCTGAACTGGGGTGGTGGAGTGAGCTAAAGAATGATGATGGATTAAACCCAGATCAGTTGACTGGGGGTGAGTGTTTGATTGGCTCAAACGTTCCGTCCATCATCCCCTTTGTATCAGCTTTGTTCGCCCTAAGTTGGCGGGGTATGCCCAGACGTGGGTCCCTTGCTCACTTTGCCACTGGATTCAAGCAAGCCTGGCTGATGACGGCTGGAATGCCAGAAACCGGTCCTAGGATGCTTGTTTCCGGTCCAGGGAAGACATGGCTTGGCAGTTCGGGCTGGACTGTTCCCATGAGGCACAGGGTCAGACTGATTTGCATATGGCCATGTCTGAACTGGGGTGGTGGAGTGAGCTAAAGAATGATGATGGATTAAACCCAGATCAGTTGACTGGGGGTGAGTGTTTGATTGGCTCAAACGTTCCGTCCATCATCCCCTTTTGTATCGCTTTGTTCGCCCTAAGTTGGCGGGGGTATGCCCAGACGTGGGTCCCTTGCTCACTTTGCCACTGGATTCAAGCAAGCCTGGCTGATGACGGCTGGAATGCCAGAAACCGGTCCTAGGATGCTTGTTTCCGGTCCAGGGAAGACATGGCTTGGCAGTTCGGGCTGGACTGTTCCCATGAGGCACAGGGTCAGACTGATTTGCATATGGCCATGTCTGAACTGGGGTGGTGGAGTGAGCTAAAGAATGATGATGGATTAAACCCAGATCAGTTGACTGGGGGTGAGTGTTTGATTGGCTCAAACGTTCCGTCCATCATCCCCTTTGTATCGCTTTGTTCGCCCTAAGTTGGCGGGGGTATGCCCAGACGTGGGTCCCTTGCTCACTTTGCCACTGGATTCAAGCAAGCCTGGCTGATGACGGCTGGAATGCCAGAAACCGGTCCTAGGATGCTTGTTTCCGGTCCAGGGAAGACATGGCTTGGCAGTTCGGGCTGGACTGTTCCCATGAGGCACAGGGTCAGACTGATTTGCATATGGCCATGTCTGAACTGGGGTGGTGGAGTGAGCTAAAGAATGATGATGGATTAAACCCAGATCAGTTGACTGGGGGTGAGTGTTTGATTGGCTCAAACGTTCCGTCCATCATCCCCTTTTGTATCACTTGATAACCCAGGCCAGGTCTGCAGCAGCATGTGCCGGAAGATGTTAAGGTTAACTTGCAAAGTTACAATGTTGAAAGAGACAGCGGACAGTGACTCAGCCTCAATGTACATAACCGGATAAGAACATAAACCATGTACGTAATAAAAACATTTTTACTTTCAGTAATCCTTTGAACCTGGACGCCCGTGCTTGGCAAGAACTGCCGGATATTAGTCACTGTGCGTCAGTGGCTTTACTCTAGTCAATGACAACAATGCCCTTTTTTAACCATACACACAAACTGGTTATTTTTAAGGAGGCACACACAATCCCTCACACACAATCACTTCGACATCATCTCATCTGGTCGTGCCTCAAGATAGTCCAGCGGTGGAAGTCACATGCGCGTCGCCTGTGAAATACCCAGACAACCAGAATTCATACTCTTCACCCATAAGCATTACAAGTTTTTTTTAAATTCTCAAAAAAGTAAACATAAATGTACAGATATTAAACTTCAATCTTAAATCATAAAATATAAAAGATGTGCATAGCAATATTACATCAAAGAACTAGAATACGGTATACAACAGTCGATAAAGAAATCTAAAGGTTAGAGTATACCCTATATCATATATATTTCTATATGTAGAACTATATGATCAATTGATATAGAAAAAGGAGGGTAGAAGACAAATGTAGGTGAGCGCACAAGGAATGGTGAGTAGAAAATGCAAAGAAGCATTGGCAAAGCCAATAGGTCTTACCTATGCGAGAACTATTGACTTTGGCAATGTGTTTTACCCATGTTGTACACCAGTGTGGCTGCTGTTCAGCAAGTCTAAACGTTAGTGGAGTGGAGTTGGGTGGGGTGGATTGGGGAAGAGTAGAATGGGGGAAAGTAGAGTGAGGTAGATTGGTGCAGAGTGGAGTGGGGGTGAAGTATGGGTAGAATGGGGTAGAATGGAGTGGGGTAGATTTAACTGGGGGAGACTGAGGTGGAGTGGGGTAGATTGGAGTGGAATAGATTGGAGTAGATTAGAGTGGGGTGGATTGGAGTGGGGTAGATTGGGGTAGGGTATACCGGGGGAAATGGGGTAGAGTGGAGTGGGATATATTTTGGTAGATTGGAGTGGAGCTGGGTAGATTTGGGAAGAGTGGACTGGGGTGGATTGGGGTAGATTGGAGTGGAGTGGGATAGACTGGAGTGGAATCGGGTAGATGGGAGTGGAGTGAGGTACATTGGGCGGATTATAGTAGGGTAGAATGGCATGCAGTTGGAGTAGATTTGGGTAGATTGGAGTGGAGGGGGGTAGATTGGAGTGGTGTGGAGTAGATTGTGATGGGTGGGGTAGATTGGAGTGGGGTAGAGTGGAGTGAAGTGGAGCAGATTAGATTGGCATAGATTGGCATGAGGTAGATTGGAGTTGGGGTGGGGTAGATTGGGATGGAGTGGATTAAATTGGTGTGGAGTGGGATAGATTGGTGTGAAGTGGGGCAGACTGGAGTGGAGTGGGGTAGATTGGAGTGGAGTAGATTGGAGTGGGATATATTGGGGTAGATTGGAGTGGAGTCAGGTAGATTGGGGTGGGATATATTGGAGTGGAGAGGAGTAGATTGGAGTGGAGAGGAGTAGATTGGAGTGGAGTGGGGTTGATGAGGGTGGAGTGGGGTAGATCGGATTTGGATAGATTGTGTGGACTATGGTAGGGTAGATTGGAGTGAAGTTGGGTAGATTGGAGTGGGGTAGATTGGAGTGAGATGGATAGGAATGGGGTAGTTTGGAGTGGGGTTGATTGGGGCAGAGTGAAGTGGAGTGGAGTAGGTTGGAGGGTTAGATTAGAATATGGTAGATTGGATTGGGGTAGATTGGGTTAGGGTGGAGTAGATTGGAGTGGACTAGATTGGGTAGATTGGAGTGGTGTAGATTAGAGTGGGTGAAGTAGATGGGGTAGATTGGAATAGGGTAGTTTGGTATGGGGTGGGGTAGGTAGATTGGAGTGGGGTGGAGTGGGGTGTTGTGAATTGGGGTGGAGTGGATTAGATTGAATTGAAGTGGGGTAGATTTGAGTGGTATATGGTAGTATGTAGTGAAGTGGAGTAGGGTAGATTGGGTAGAGTAGAATGGAGTGTGGTGGATTGGAGTGAGTAGATTGGGGTATAGTGGAGTGTGGTAGATTGGAGTAGGGTGGAGTGAGATTAGAAAAAATAGAGTGAAGTTGAGATTGGAGTGGAGAGAGACTGATTGCGGAAGAGTGGAGTGGAGTGGGGTGGATGAGGGTGGAGTGGAGTGGGGTAGATTGGGTGGATTAGAGTAGGGTAGATTGGAATAGAGTGGGGTAGATTGGAGTGGGGTAGATTGGAGTGGGGTAGATTGGAGTGGGTTAGAGTGGGGCGGGGTAAATTGCAGTGGGGTGGAGTGGGGTGAAGTGGTAAAGATTGGGGTAGAGTGGTGTACATAGGAGTGGATGTGAGAAGTTGGCCTGGCATATGCTGTCCACTAGTTATAGTGGGCACCTTGCACCAGTCCAAACGACCCTTATTGATGATAGGTTTAAAGACAACCTTTATTGAAAGCTATCCTAGTGGTAGCTATGGAGAGCAGCCTTCAGGCTAAGTCTTGAAGGAGTGTAAAGCAGCTTGGTTTACCAGATTATAACCTCTTGAATGACCAAATGAAAGGAGAACCACACAAGGTATATATATAAAATATATGTATTTATTTCTAAACACTCACTACTAATCTCTTTATGAGATTAGAGTCCAAGATACACAATATCACAGTATTAAAACGACAGTAAATAGCACAATATACAATGGGCCCCAGGGGGACCAAACCATATATTAAGAAAGTGGTATAAGAACCACGACTTGACTAGACACAGTGCCTAGAGCACGTAGAATCGCTGGGACCCCAAGGAACCACCCAAGGTAGTGACACAGGAGACCCACGGGGGACGTGTGCAGTGTGAGAACACAGCCGCGAGCGCCGTAGGATTCTATGAGGAAAGTCGCGGTTGGAATTTTAAAGCAAAAGGACACTTAGAAGAGGACTTTGAGCAAACCCCTTTAGACTTAAGGGGTTCTAGGGCCAACACCCACGGGAGCACCGTAGTACTCGAGTTACCTCACCCAGGGAAGCCGGGTGCATAGGTGTCAAAGGGTGTCGGGAATCGTCGTTGATTTCAATGGCGATCTGCTGCAAAGTGCTGCTGCCGTGAAGGAGAAAAGTGTCCGGTGTGATCCAAGCCTGGATCGAAGATGTGAAGAACCTGAAAGCAGAGGGGACAGAGTCTGGGTCACTAGCCAGTGACCAGGAGCGGAGCAATCGAATGCCCACCGATGTCGGGTGCTTCAGGTGCGAAGAGGTGAAGCTTGACTCTGCAGCCACGGGGTCCCGGAGATGTCAAGGATGACCAGGAGCCGGATTCGAGCTGTCCCATGAAGGATGTCGAGTGCTGGGGTGTCGGTACTCGGATTGAACACAACAAGCCTTGGCAACAGCAACCCACGCAGGAAGAGAAAAGATGCTTCTGTGCGGACCAGCAAGGTCCTGGGGACTCCCCAAGCAATGGAGAGTCAGGGCACGTCTGAAGCAACCAGGGAAGCTCAATCAAAGTTAGAGTTGGCTTCTTGGGGACCCACAGGTCAACGGACCAGGGATCGCAAAGGGACCTCAAGAGGAATCACAAAATGGCAGCCCACGGAACACTCATTGAGTGTAGGCCTGCAATCTTCAGTGTGATCACTGCTCGGGGTCAGGGCTACAAGTAACCCAAAGCTCAGCCTCAGGGGTTGCCGGAAAGCTGATGCTTCTGCAAATGGACGCGGTGCCCAGGGGTTCAGGTTGCACGGTCACCACGAGGGATACGGGCCTCAGACTTGCTGTGGGCACAGATCGACCTCTAAGACCTTGGAAAACCCACCTCCTGTGTGGCAATATTCTTCGGAGTCCGTCGGAGCTTCGGAGATGTCAACTTGTCAGTTGCGTTAAAGGTGCCTGCCTTGCAGGGGAGTAACTCCTTTACTCCAAGGGAGATTCTTCAGTCATCCAGCGTAGTGCAGATCGTCGAAGTACTTGGTTTCTGTGTCAGAGTTTAGTCCAGGTGTAATGTAAAGTCCTGTAGTCAGGGGTTCCTACTTTATACCCAAGGAAGGGGTGGGACAAACTCTGGGGACCCACCTATGGGAGGGTCAGGAAAGAGGGGTGGCTACACCCATTTCCTTTGTCCAGTTTCGCACCAGAGCAGGGGCTGGTAGCCCCTGCAACCGGTTTGAGCTGGACTATGCACAGGGACACCAAATGTACCCCCAGTGCAGACTTCAAAGCACTCTTGGAGTGCACCCACCCAGCCCCAATACACTAAAGCCTGTCTGGGAGGTGGTCACACCTCCCTGTGACAGGAAACCTATTGTCCAGGCCTCCCCTGCCGGAGTTTCGTCCAGCAGCAGGAGGGCAGACTCGTGTCTGTGGCTGCAGCATCCATTTTGTGATGCCAGGGTTCTGTTAAGCTGGTACCGGGTGTACCGGTGGTGCCATGTTTCTCCCTCTAGTAGGGTGGAATCATACCTCCCACCCCAGTTACTGGGGTGGAGGTATGATTCCAAGGTGTTTGACACCAAACACGACATGTTTCCATGCAGCCATTCTCAAGTTAGCATTTACCGCGAGGTTATAATGCACTTAAGAGTATATGGTCTGGCTGCATCACAAACAACCCCGGAATGAAGATTCCGAAAGCTGCAGAGGGGCTCTGCTCATGCATGGGCACCCTCTCACACGAAACCCAGCACCCTGCCTTCAGTATTGTTAAGGCCTGCCATAGGGGTGACTGATAGGTTTACATGTGCAGTGATATGGAGAGATATAGGGAACCTAATCTCAGTAAGGTGTGGATACACCACCTTACACAGGCTGCTGTAACAGACCTGTTGTGTCATTTTGGATGGCCTCTCAGGGGTGGCATAATACATGCTGCAGCCCCTGGGAGGCCTCTGGGTTACCTATGCCCTGGGTACATAGTATACCATATACTAGGGACTCATAAGGGTACCCCAGAATCCAATCTGGAGTGTACCTAAAGTACATGCAATCAATTTAAGGGGAAAGCAGATAGGCTGGGGTCCTGAATAGCAGGATCCCAGCCAAACTAAGTCGAAAACCAGCAAAACACCAGGAAAAAAGTGGGGGCAACCATGCAGTCAGATTCCACCTTCCTACATAACCCCCCCAAACAAAAGGAGATAAGGCTAACCTTGTCCAGTTGAGCCTTTATTGACTAAGTGGCCATATAAGGAAGAACCTGCACTAGCATGGTTACCCCCTGTCTTATGGTCCACTAAGCAATTCCTAACCCCAAGGGTATTGGATGATCTCCACCATTTGGAATTACTACCTGTGGTGTGTTTTGGCAAAGTAAAAGGCTGGTGGGGTGTCTGAGTAGAGAAGTGAGGCCCTAATAAAGTTGGTCTCAGCTTCCTCAGATCACTGGTCACCATGGAGGCCTTTCTTTCCATGACTGAGTTGTATCTGGCCCTAAGGGTCAACCTCTGGCAGCCTACAGCTGGGGGTTGGGTCCCTTTGGTTGGAACAATGGAGGGACATGGTAGGTTTGGAACCACTTGGTCCCAGGTTTGCCTTTGCCCAACAGAGTCCATCTGGGGAGGTCCCTATCACAATGGTAAGAGGGATCCCTCAGTGTGCTGAGGAATTTTCACCTGGCTAGGGCTACTAGACTGGGTGCCCCTAATCTGTGGATGAGGGAGTTCCTCTGGACAGGGAGCCCTTAGGGGTCCACTGACCTCCCTGACCTCTGCAGCCCTGGGCTGACAGAGGGAGGGTAGAGAGGGGCAGGTTACCTGCTCCAGACTGGGTACCACCTTGGAAGGGTCCCCTGCCATCAGGGGTGTTGCCAGGCCAGGCCTGACCACCTCTGGGGCAGTTCCTTCACTAGGGGTAGGATCAGTTCCCTGAGGAAGCTGACCCTTACCTATAGTCTGGGGGAAGAAGACTTTTCTTCAACCCTTCTGCTCTCTTGGGGAGTAGAGTGGGCCATTCTTTCAGGCTCCACTTCTCCAAAATTTCCCTGGGATGGGGCTGAGGCCCTAACAGCCCCACCAACCTTCTCAGAGAGGCCCAACATTTTTAAATGGGCCTGGTATTCAACTTCAGCCCAGGCTGAAACCTCCAGATCATTGCCCAACAGGCAATCTACAGGCAAGTTTGGGGACACTGCCACTCTCTTTGGGCCAGTGACCCCTCCCCAGCTGAGATTGACTATGGCCATGGGATGATCTGTTCTGATACCATCAATGTTGGTCACCTGGTACTTGAACTCAGGTAAAAGCTGTTGAGGGGGGACTAGTTTCCCTGTCACCATGGTGACACTAGCCCCTGTGTCCCTGAATGCCAACGCCTTCTGACCATTGATTAGGGGCTCCTGTCTGTACTTGCCCAAAGTATTGGGACTCATAGTAAAAGTGGCAAATCCCATGCCACCATCACAGACTAAGGAGGCCTGTGAGGAGGACCTTGATAAACTGGGGTCCACCTCAGTTCCCCATGAAAATGCACCTAACTTTTTGGGTGCATTACTACCACCTGGGGGATTACTACTTGTAGTACCAGGAGGAGTGGTAGTATTGCTGGGAGGAACATTTTCCTTATTGCCAGCCTGTGAGCAACTGGGGTCATTTTTCCAGTGGCCAGGCTTCTTACAGTTATGGCAATAAGGTTTCTTTTCAGGGGAGGAAGGAGTTTGGGACCCACCCCCAGGAGAGGACTTTTGGGGCCCTGTAGTGGATTTGTCTTTGGATTTATCCCCACCTTTCTCTTGGTTTTTGGAAGAATCTTTCTTCTGGTCACCACCCTGATTCTTTGGCTTTACTCTGGTTCTGACCCATTTGTCTGCCTTCTTTCCCAATTCTTGGGGAGAGGTCAGATCAGAGTCCACCAGGTACTGGTGTAAAAGCTGGTTTTGACAATTATTAAGGATCTGCTCCCTCATAATCAAATTGTACAATCCTAAAAAGTCATGCACCTTGCTGCCATGTATCCAACCTTCCAGAGCCTTAGTAGCACAATCTACAAAGTCAACCCAGTCCTGACTCTGTGCCTTTTGGGTGTCTCTGAACTTTAACCTGTATTGTTCAGTGGTTAGGCCAAACCTATCAATCAGAGCACTCTTCAGGACTTTATAATTATCAGCATCCTCTTCTCTTACAGTGAGGAGCTTGTCTCTACCTTTGTCTGCAAAGGAGAGCCACAAGATTGCTGCCCACTGCTCCTGAGGGACCCTCTGTACTTTACAGGCCCTCTCCAGTGCAGTTATCCATTTGTGGATGTCATCCCCACTCTGGTAGGGAGGGACAATCTTGTTCAGGTTCCTATGGGGATGAGTATCTTCTCTATTCCTAGGGACACTGTTGCTGCCACCATGGGGCTCTAGCCCCAACTTCTGAGAAGCTCTCTGAAGCTCCAGGGATTCCCTGTCTAAGGCCAATTGCTCTCTCGTGATTCTGAGCTTAGCTCTCTCAAACTCAAGCAGTTGGCATTTCTTCTCATAAGAGGATGCCCTTTTATGAGAAGCAGAGGACCCTATAGAAGTACCAGAATGATTAGATTCTTGAGAAGGAGATCTTGATCTTCTTGGTAGACTATTAACCCTTCCAGGTGGGGTAAAGAGAACCCCACTGGGGTCTCCTTCCTCACCTTCAGGAAGAATTGGATTTTCCAGGTTGGAATCATTTTGATCCTCCTGGCCAGCATCAGAGTCTGGGTCATAGTAGTTTTCACTACCTGGCCTTTCCTCTTCTGCTGCCCCACCCCCTTTGCCAACCTCATCAGACCCTGGGGTCTTTCTGAGGTCATCTTCAAGCAACATCTTTATGAGATGTTGGGTGGTTGGGCTTTTCCCTGTCTTCAATTTCCTTGAGGCACACATAGTCCTCAATTCTTGGTATGAGGCATGGTCATACTTAGTTGGGAGAGACCCACGGGTTTCTGCCCTTGAAGACATGACTAGTGTGGTGTGGTGTATGCACCTACCTACTCTAGTGGGGCCTACTAAACTCTCTTGAGTTGTAGAAAGGGTGTGCTAAGCCCTTGACACACAACTCTAAGTTCAGTAGAACTTACTGTATTCTAAACTTGATTTATATGTACCTATGTACCTATAGTGGTTTTCAGTTAGTCACTCAAAGAGATTATCTGGTAAAGCAATAGCAAGCTTGAATCCAACCGCTGCACACCAATGTGAGAAGTTGGCCTGGCATATGCTGTCCACTAGTTATAGTGGGCACCTTGCACCAGTCCAAACGACCCTTATTGATGATAGGTTTAAAGACAACCTTTATTGAAAGCTATCCTAGTGGTAGCTATGGAGAGCAGCCTTCAGGCTAAGTCTTGAAGGAGTGTAAAGCAGCTTGGTTTACCAGATTATAACCTCTTGAATGACCAAATGAAAGGAGAACCACACCAGGTATATATATAAAATATATGTATTTATTTCTAAACACTCACTACTAATCTCTTTATGAGATTAGAGTCCAAGATACACAATATCACAGTATTAAAACGACAGTAAATAGCACAATATACAATGGGCCCCAGGGGGGACCAAACCATATATTAAGAAAGTGGTATAAGAACCACGACTTGACTAGACACAGTGCCTAGAGCACGTAGAATCGCTGGGACCCCAAGGAACCACCCAAGGTAGTGACACAGGAGACCCACGGGGGACGTGTGCAGTGTGAGAACACAGCCGCGAGCGCCGTAGGATTCTATGAGGAAAGTCGCGGTTGGAATTTTAAAGCAAAAGGACACTTAGGAGAGGACTTTGAGCAAACCCCTTTAGACTTAAGGGGTTCTAGGGCCAACACCCACGGGAGCACCGTAGTACTCGAGTTACCTCACCCAGGGAAGCCGGGTGCATAGGTGTCAAAGGGTGTCGGGAATCGTCGTTGATTTCAATGGCGATCTGCTGCAAAGTGCTGCTGCCGTGAAGGAGAAAAGTGTCCGGTGTGATCCAAGCCTGGATCGAAGATGTGAAGAACCTGAAAGCAGAGGGGACAGAGTCTGGGTCACTAGCCAGTGACCAGGAGCGGAGCAATCGAATGCCCACCGATGTCGGGTGCTTCAGGTGCGAAGAGGTGAAGCTTGACTCTGCAGCCACGGGGTCCCGGAGATGTCAAGGACAACCAGGAGCCGGATTCGAGCTGTCCCACAAAGGATGTCGAGTGCTGGGGTGTCGGTGCTCGGATTGAACACAACAAGCCTTGGCAACAGCAACCCACGCAGGAAGAGAAAAGATGCTTCTGTGCGGACCAGCAAGGTCCTGGGGACTCCCCAAGCAATGGAGAGTCAGGGCACGTCTGGAGCAACCAGGGAAGCCCAATCAAAGTTAGAGTTGCCTTCTTGGGGACCCACAGGTCAACGGACCAGGGATCGCAAAGGGACCTCAAGAGGAATCACAAAATGGCGGCCCACGGAACACTCGTTGAGTGTAGGCCTGCAATCTTCAGTGTGATCACTGCTCGGGGTCAGGGCTACAAGTAACGCAAAGCTCAGTCTCAGGGGTTGCCGGAAAGCTAATGCCTCTGCAAATGGATGCGGTGCCCAGGGGTTCAGGTTGCACGGTCACCACGAGGGATACAGGCCTCAGACTTGCTGTGGGCACAGATTGACCACTAAGACCTCGGAAAACCCACCTCCTGTGTGGCAATATTCTTTGGAGTCCGTCGGGGCTTCGGAGATGCCAACTGGTCAGTTGCGTTAAAGGTGCCTGCCTTGCAGGGGAGTAACTCCTTTACTCCAAGGGAGATTCTTCAGTCATCCAGCGTAGTGCAGATCGTCGAAGTACTTGGTTTCTGTGTCAGAGTTTAGTCCAGGTGTAATCTAAAGTCCTGTAGTCAGGGGTTCCTACTTTATACCCAAGGAAGGGGTGGGACAAACTCTGGGGACCCACCTATGGGAGGGTCAGGAAAGAGGGGTGGCTACACCCATTTCCTTTGTCCAGTTTTATGCCAGAGCAGGGGCTGGTAGCCCCTGCAACCGGTTTGAGCTGGACTATGCACAGGGACACCAAATGTGCCCCCAGTGCAGACTTCAAAGCACTCTTGGAGTGCACCCACCCAACCCCAATACACTAAAGCCTGTCTGGGAGGTGGTCACACCTCCCTGTGACAGGAAACCTATTGTCCAGGCCTCCCCTGCCGGAGTTTCGTCCAGCAGCAGGAGGGCAGACTCGTGTCTGTGGCTGCAGCATCCATTTTGTGATGCCAGGGTTCTGTTAAGCTGGTACCGGGTGTACCGGTGGTGCCATGTTTCTCCCTCTAGTAGGGTGGAATCATACCTCCCACCCCAGTTACTGGGGTGGAGGTATGATTCCAAGGTGTTTGACACCAAACACGACATGTTTCCATGCAGCCATTCTCAAGTTAGCATTTACCGCGAGGTTATAATGCACTTAAGAGTATATGGTCTGGCTGCATCACAAACAACCCCGGAATGAAGATTCCGAAAGCTGCAGAGGGGCTCTGCTCATGCATGGGCACCCTCTCACATGAAACCCAGCACCCTGCCTTCAGGATTGATAAGGCCTGCCATAGGGGTGACTGATAGGTTTACATGTGCAGTGATATGGAGAGATATAGGGAACCTATATCTCAGTAAGGGGTGGATACACCACCTTACACAGGCTGCTGTAGCAGACCTGTTGTGTCATTTTGGATGGCCTCTCAGGGGTGGCATAATACATGCTGCAGCCCCTGGGAGGCCTCTGGAGTACCTATGCCCTGGGTACATAGTATACCATATACTAGGGACTCATAAGGGTACCCCAGAATCCAATCTGGAGTGTACCTAAAGTACATGCAATCAATTTAAGGGGAAAGCAGATAGGCTGGGGTCCTGAATAGCAGGATCCCAGCCAAACTAAGTCGAAAACCAGCAAAACACCAGGAAAAAAGTGGGGGCAACCATGCAGTCAGATTCCACCTTCCTACAGTGGAGTCGATTGGAGTTGAGTAGATAGGGGTAGAATGGAGTAGAATGGGGTGGGATAGATTGGGGAGTGGTAGATTATAGTAAGGTAGCTTGGGATGGGGTGGGGTAGATTGGAGTGGATTGGGTGGAGTGAGTTATATTCGAGTGGAGTGTGGTAAATTGGAGTTGGGTAACTTGGAGGGAAGTGGAGTGGGATAGATTTGGATAAAGTAGAGTGCAGTGTGGTGGAGTGAAGTGGGGTAGATTGAAGTGGAGTGGGGTAGATAGGGTGGATTGGAATGTGGTAGATTGGAGTGGATTGGGGTATATTGTGGTAGATTGGAGTTGGGTAGATTGTGGTAGATTGGAGTGGGGTAGACTGTGTTGGAGCGGGTTAGATTGTGGTAGTGTGGGGGAGATTGGAGTGGAGTGGGATGGATTAGAGTGGAGAGGAGTTGGCTAGATTCTACTGGAGTTTGGAGTGGAGTGGGGTAAATTGGAATAGAGTGGGGTAAATTGGACTGGGGTAGATTGGAGTGGAGTGCAGTAGAGTGGAGAGGGGTAGATTGGAGTGGAGTCGGGTAGATTGGAGTGGAGTGGAATGGGTTGGATTGCGATACATTGCAGGGGGGTGGATTGGGGTAGATTGGGGTGGATTGAAGTGGGGTAGACTGGGGGAAATTGGAGCAGAGTGGGGTACATTTGAGTGGAGTGCTGTAGATTGGGTTGGAGTGAGGTTGATTGGAGTGAGGTGGGGTTGATTGGGTTAGATTGAGTGGAGTGGGGTAGATTGGAGTGGAATAGATTGGAGTGGAGTGGAGTGGGGTAGATTGGAGTGGAGCAGGGTAGATTGGGGTGGAGTGGAGTAGAATCAAATGGGGTAGATTGGACTCGTGTGGGGTAGATTGGGGTGGAGTGGGTTACATTGTATCATAGTGGAAAGGATTGAGGTAACTGGGTTAGATTGGGGTATATTGGGGTGGGGTGGATAGATTGGAGTGAGTAAATTGGGGTGGAGTAGATTGAAATGGGGTAGACTGGAGTGGAGTGGGGTAGATTAGGTGGCCGGGGTAGATTGGGGTAGATTATAGCATAGTGGAGTAGGGTGGGGTATATTGTGGTACATTGAATTGGACTAGGATAGATTGGAGTGAAGGGGGGTAGATTGGAGTGGGGTAGGAGGTATGGAGTGGAGGGGCATAAAGTGGAGTGGCAGGTTGTGTTGTGGAGTGAGTGGCGTAGATTGGAATGGCGTGGAGTCGCGTGGTATGTCATACAATGAAGTGGCGTGGCTTAGAGTGAAAGGGCATAGAGTGGAATGGCGTAGTGTGGAGTATGCATGGTGTGGTAGTGCACTGCCATTACAGACAACACATTTTCAATTGAAATGGACAAAACATTTGCACCAAAATATGGTTTTACTGTGCACAAACAATAAAGTGTGCAAATGCTTCCTGTTCCGACCCAAGATATCACTACTCAAGAGATGTGATTCTGGCTCTTAACACACAAGTAAGTAAGTGCCACGTCCACCTTCAATTCGAAAAAATAAAGGGTCCAGTAACTTGTTTAGGGTGTAGATATGAGCTCAGATATGAACCTAGCACTCCCCCTGACTATGCCCAAAAATCTGACCCTATAACAGACCCTAACTCCAAGCAACTACGAGGTGGCCTAGTTAAAGTCAGATGTTTATGTTTATGGGTTTTGTAGAGCGCATAGCTGCCCAAGGGCTTCCCAGAGCTAAGGAGCAGGAGAGAGCGTATTCCAGTGACTCAACCTGGGAATAGCCATGTCTTCAGTTTTGTCCTGAAGGTAATCTCATCTGTTAGAAGTCTTAGTTCTATGGGCATGGAGTTCCAAAGTTTTGGCACCAAATGCGTGAACGATCTTCCTTCCCATCTGGATCGCCTAATCCTTGTGGTTTTGGCCAGGAGATCACTAGGCAAAAATGCACTACATATCTATGATACAATCCTAAGCCTTAAATTATATTGTCTTTTCATCACGGAAACTTGGCTAAAAGACTGGTCCAACCCTGATATTGTACAAGCCCTCCCCCCAGGATACACTATATCCAGACAAGACAGACCTATACAAAGAGGGGGGGCCTAGCAATAATTTACAGTAACACACTGAAATGCTCCACATTTGACATCACAGAGCTTAAAGGGGCGGAAAGTCTGGGTTTCTGTTTCCAACTAGATTGCTCAGTGTCATTCTCAGGAGCTTTGATCTATCGACCTCCAGGGACTAGTCGTAAGTTTCTAGATACCTTGGGAGAAAGTTTGAGTACCCTGGTAGTTAGGTACTCTAATTTTACTATACTGGGAGATTTTAACTTATATTTGGAATCAGTAGATTCCCCAAGTGCAAAAAACTTTAGAGAGATTATGGAAACTCTGGGACTCAAACAGCAGATAGCTGGTCCCACACACTGCGCAGGGCATACCCTGGATGGAATTTGTATCAATTCCACCAGTCTTAAAGTAGACCTTCCGGTCATTATACCTTGGTCTGACGACAAATTCATCCCTTTCAGGATCAGTTGCTCCATCACACAACCTGTGAGAGACTCTAGTCAAACCTCCCACACAATGAGGCGAAAATGGAACAAAATGCTAACTAATCCTGACCTGCATAACTAGGCAAACCTACCCTAACGGGACCCCTCGCTGGACACTCACCTCTTCAATGACTGGATGGCCTCACTCGCTAACATTTTAGCGCCTCCTGCCCTACCAAGTAGAATTTTGTCTAATAAAACCTCCGCTCCCTTGTTCAGCCCTCAGCTAAAAGAATTACAAGGCCAGTGTAGAAAACGGGAACGTAAATGGAGGAAAAGTTATAAATCAGAAGAGCCCACCACCTTTAAAGCAGCTCTCAAAAACTACCATCAGCAAATCAAATCAGAAAGGAAGGTCCACGCTGATCTCATTAGTCAGGCAGCGTCTGATCAGAAAAACGATCTTCAAAATTGTAAAATCTTTTACTCACCCTAAAATGCTCGAGCATGAAATTCCACCGTCACAAAGCCTATGTGATGATCAGATCGCCGATTACTTTGACAAAAAAGTTAAAGACTTAAAAAAAGATTTTAAGGCAATTGCCACCTTGCCTGCAGAAAGAGCTGACCTAGAAAACAGACGGAGGCTTAACTGTTTCAAGGAGATTAGTCTCGAACAGTCCCGTCAAGCTATACTCTCATGTAAATCGGGTTCCCCTCTTGATCCCTGCCCCCTAAAATTTTACATGCACTCATCGATACTATAAACCCAATTATCAATCAAATAATAAACTCCTCCTTTAGGCTTGCAACAGTACCTGAAAATTGGAAAATTGCCTCAGTTAAGCCCCTTCAAAAAAAGCTATTACCGGACCCGACAACCCTTTCAAATCTCAGACCCATCTCGCTGCTACCATGTCTAAGCAAAATAACAGAGAAGCTAGTAAATACACAACTAAATGATTTCCTGCAGGAAACTAACATTCTACACCCCAGGCAATCGGGTTTTAGGCCTGGACACTCAACAGAGTCAGCGCGGCTACATACTACGGAAACATTAAAATTTGCCCTAGACCAAGGTAAAAACGCAGTGCTGATTCTGTTGGATCTATCGGCCGCATTCGACACTGTCTCCCACCATATTTTGGGAGACCAGTTAGCTAAAAGTGGCATCTCATACAAGGCCTTGGCCTGGCTAATATCATTCCTGGAGAACAGCAGACAAATAGTAACCCTAGGCAACTACCAATCGACAGAGAAACAGTCGCTCTCTGGTGTTCCTCAGGGCTCTGCCCTGAGCCCAACACTCTTCAATAGATATATGGTACCTCTGCTCAACCTGATTGCATCCTTTGACATCGAGTCTATCTCGTATGCTGATGACACTCAGCTAATCCTAACTCTAAATAAAGATTCCACAGCGGCAGAGGAACATTTTCAGCGCTGCCTCTCTGCGGTCATCGACTGGATGAAATCTAACCATCTCAAATGCAATAGCCAAAAAACAGAGATCATGCTGCTTGGGAAATCAAACATCTTCATGCCCAAACAGTGGTCGCCGACTGACACGGCACCTCCCCCCAACACAGTGGATACTGTGAGGAACTTGGGAATCAGATTTGATACTACGTTGCCCTTCCACCAGCAAGCTCTCTCGTGGCCGGCACTTGCTTCCACATGATAAAAACCCTCAAAAAATGTTTTGATCTACTTCCAGTTACAGCTAGAAAGACAGTCGCAGTTGCCTTAATCCTGTCTCGTCTGGATTACTGTAACAGCCTATAGGCAGGAGCTAAGAAGGCAGTTCTGAAAAAACTACAGATAGTCCAAATTGCAGCAGCTCTGCTGGTATTAAAACTGCCGAGGGGGTCCTCGGCTTCAGCAGCAATCAAAACCCTCCACTGGCTGCCCATACACAAAAGGATTCTCTTCAAGATCCTAGTAATCACCTATAGAATTTTCAGGTCAACTGGACCTAAATACCTCAGGTCGAGAATTAAACCCTATGTCACCCAACGGCTCCTGAGATCATCCTCTGAAAATTTTCTAGCACCTCCCTGCTTTCACCTTGCGTCTAGAGGGGGAAAGTCAATGGCAGTCCTGGGAACAAAAGCTTGGAATAGTTTGCCCACCCAGCTGAGACTAGCGCAGTCAGAACCCATGTTCAAGAATTTTTTTAAAACCGGGATCTTTGCTGCCCCAGACAATCTAGTGTTATCACTCATCTTATCATTTCCCGACTGTGCCTATTTACCTTCATACTTCGGCCCCCCCGCTTTAGCGCCAAGATGTTCCTCGGAGTGAAAGCTGCGCTCTATAAATGGTTTCATTCATTCGTTCATGTCATCACCTAGTGTATCGATGTGTTTTGATCTTATTCAAATATTTGTTTCCACCACACTTCAGAAATAAAAAAACAAGTGCTTCATTTGTGCTAATTCTGAAATATTCTGAAACATTGGCACAGTTCATTTTTTTTCTTGTGTGCTAGAAAAAAAACATACTACACCCTCTCCTCTTACAGGCGTATTTAGCAGGGTTGCCACAGAAATTCTCTCACTTTGAAGTCAGAGAAAGAAAAAGAAACACCCACTCCCTGGAAGTGACAGTCTGATATTTGACCTCTGTCTTTGAATGCTCAGCAAATGTGGCAAGATAAGAACAAGATGTTACAGAAGGCAAGTTTGTGGAAGAATAAAGTAAATAAGGTTTGGGTAACGTGAGGGGCGAACTCAAGCTGGACAGCTTAAAAAAATAGAAAAGAAAGCTAGAAAATATGAGTTACAAACCACAAACCCAATGGTAAGCAAGCGGCGGAATGCATTCTTAGGTCAACTTTCTGAAACTCCCAAAGATGTCTTTAGCAGACCAGACAGTTGCTCTTTCTGGTAGGCTGCGACCTAAAAAAGGGGCAGATTGTCTAGCCAAGAGCAAACCAGAAAACCACATTACAGCTTCTATAATGTGCAAATCACTATGTTCAAGAAATGTCCATTCCTCCTCGTTAGAAAGCTTGCTGTAATCATTAATGCTTTCCACAAGAGGTATTTCTGAAGGTTCTTGAGTAAATCCATTTGATTATAATAACCCAGGGGAATCAATCTTTTAGACACTGTTACTTTGACTTTCAAAACTACTAAGATGCCGCCGAAGACCTCTCTCCAAATTGCTCTACTCTTGTGCCTACATAGATCCTATGTACGAGACCACTACCAAGGGAATTCCATGCCCTGCGCCTGTCACTGTCTGAGAGGGTTTGGGCTCAGGTGAGTTTCAGTGGATCCAATCTGGTCAGAGAAGGGTTTCTGCTGATGGAGCAAGGTTTCATAAATGAAACTTGCTTGTACGCAATCCTCCTCATAGTATTAATTTATTAAAATTGTATTGTTAATACTAACCTTTGCATACACTACACGAATAGCAAGGATGCTTGCCTATGTGTTTTACTAATGAATAACGCTTGTCTGTAATCTAAAATGGCCGCTAAAGTGCGGGAAACTATCTGCGCATGTCGCAACCTGATCACATGGTGTGACGTCTTTCTTTGCTTGGTGGGAAACTTCTGCTTCTGCGCAGTGTGCATTAAATGGCTGCTTGATGTTTTCACATGCTTCAGCTTGTTCTTGTGTCATTTTAAGTTATCGTTTTCTTAACGCTACTAATGCGGGATAGTATATATAATTAAAATGGGAATAGAATAGAAATAGTGGGTATACAGTGAAACATTTTATTTGTGATTTTAATATTCTCTTTTTGCACTTTTATTAGTTTGTAAACTTGGGCCTGGGTTGGTGACTTGTAACTCGAGAGACGATGGTTCTGCGCATGTATCCTGTGTGCCTGCCAAGTGAAGTCAACTTGGACGTCTCCCAAGGCCATGACCCATTGGCCGAAGATGCTGTACTTTATGTTTCCTGTGGACAAAATGATACTTTTCCCCTGTAAAATGTATAACATTTGTCGTGAGACGGGTGGGAAATAAAGCAAATGTATTAATTTGAAGGGGTGGGAACGTAAAGGACAATAGGCTTTACAATTTAGGACAAATCAATATGGTGCGACAATCCACCCCCTGTCCCTGTCCAATCAGAAGTAGTGGTCCCATATTTTAGCAACATTAAGGGGAGGTACATGGGCGTAGAAGGGTATAATAGAATATACCATTAGTTAGTTAGTTAGAAGAGGCGAGGAACTGGCGTTGGAGAAAGAGATGCTGCAGAGAACAGGCGTCCAAGCTTCTAGCTCAGACCGCAGAGAGTGCGCACAGAAGACTAGCGCTCTTAGCTCCAGACTGCCAAGCTGATCGATTGCAGACTGAACCGCTGTCCAGAGAGGTCCTGAGGAGGGGGCGGCGGAGTCCATTAGAAGGAAGGCACGGGAGAATCGAGAGAAGTCGAGTATCAGAGAGGGGAACGACGCAGGCGTCGTTGTAGAGAGGTCACCGGTCCTGTCCTGATCCCGGAGGAAGTCTTTGCTCTTCATCCTTCCTGGGTCCTATCTTTTCAACTCCTTGGCTAAGGGGTTTGGTTCTCGTACTTATGTACATATAATGCAACCTTTAGTTGCGCTGCTGTCTCTATCTTCTTCTCTTCTTTAAACACCGTCATTGATTAGCAATAATCATTTCTATGCTTAATCTTGGGTATTTCGATTAAGTACCATGTGACTTTGTATTTTACTCTGCTAAATCTTTAGATAAACATTTAAAAACTTCCTGACTCAGTGGTTATTTCAGGATTATGTATTATAATGAATGTCACTCATTTTAAATTTCCCAATTAGCAAAGGATTCATTGGTAAGTCATTACTCTTCAATCAGAAGGTAATTGGTAGCAGGGATTTTTGATAAGAGTAACAACTGATAAAACCAGCGTAAGTATTAGCGTAGTGTGAATGTATGGGCACAAATGAGTATATGGTATATGAATGCTGTTTGCTAATATCGCGCTGGATCAGTTTTCTGGTAAGCAGAGGACGGTTATGGTTACTCTTTGTTAATTGGGTAATGAGAATTTTATTTGTATTTTTATGAACTAACATCCGCTTAAAATTTTTGAGTTTTGTTTTATGTTGTCCAGAATACCCCGGGGTAAAAAGAATAGCGGGTGGCAATTGGAAGCCATACTGCAGTGAGGTTATCTGTCAGGCAGAATTAGTACTGAAAAGTTAAGCAGGACTTTCAGTACTCGTTAGGGATTCTATGCATGTGAGTAATAGCAAAAGAGTACGCTGGTAAAAATTTGATGTTATATCACCTAGAAAGGGTAACATTGGAGAAGTAACAGGTATTTCTGGAGCTTGTGTGAAGAGTAGACGGAAGTGTTTTACTCGTAGTGTATGTTTAGTAAACGGAAAGGTTTTACTAAAGTGTGGAAGAAACTATCTTTTTCGAATTTAGAAGAAACTGGCACGATAGCGAATGTTTTATGTTGTTACTGAAATTTAATTAAAATTTATAGAGAAAATAAGTTTGCGTAAATTTTTGTAAAGGGAGGGTCAGTTGCCGGAGAGGGAGCTGACGTCACAAAACGCCGCGCTGAGATTGGTTGAATCAGCAGGTGTGGAAAAATCCTTGTAAAGGAGGGGTTAGTAGTCAGGAGTAGTACTGACGTCACAGGTGCCGCGCTGGGATTGGTTAAACCAGCAAGGACAGGAAAGAGCAGATTGTAAAAGAGGGGTTGACAGAGAAACGTCACCAAAAGACCGCGCAAGGATTGGTTCGGAAATAAAAGGTAGCAGACATTTGATTGGTCAAGAATTTAGAAGCAAAATTCTTAGTGGATAAAGATTGCATGTTAAAACGCGATCCGACTTTAACAGGAACTCGTCCGGATAGGAGATTCCTAGGTTTTGCAGAAAATAATTTTTACACCGAAGATTAGATAGAATGTACGGAGAAAGGAGAAAATGTCATTTTTACAAAAGATTAAGAATTATTTTAAAAGGGATAAACCAATCAAAACTAGAGAAGGAATTATTATTCCACCAGCTAAAACGCCCGCTTCATTTATGATGATGGAAAGAGGTTATCATACTTGTGTATGGATGGAGAATTGGATAGAATACACCAAAAATTATGGAGTATTAGCATTTCCCGAGAATGGTACCTTCAATGGAAGAATTCTTCAAAACTTGAGATTAAGGATGAATGACTTAGAACCCAGACCTAGATTAACCCAATACGAAGCTCTAGAAGAATGGGAAACCGAGGCATTTGAGCGTGATCGACCTCGGAGTAATAGGAGTTATCCAGGATTTTTTCCCAGATATCAACGTAAGTCTAGGGATGGTCAGATGAAACAATGGAGAAGAGCAATGATTACAGAAGGATTATATCCATTGTTCTCTGCAGAGGAAAAATTAGGAAGTAAGTGCACAGAAAAGACAAAACATTTAATGAGAAATGAGGAGTCTGAAGACGAATTTATGGAGGAAATGTTAAGAAATCCCCCACCATATCTGGAAGGGACAAGTGGATGCACCCCAAGTGCACCACCAAAAACTCCATTAGTGCCACAGGTAACGCATGAATTCACCACGAGTAGAATACTTCATGACAAAGAAAAAGAAGCCCTAGAAAAGACCAGAACAGAATTAATACAGAAAATAACCCAGATAAAAGTGCATCCTCATTCGTTGACCATACCAGTAACAATTGGTCCAGTAGTTCCATTATATGGTACCCAGGGAAGCTGTCCTCCACTGATACTTACACCTACTGCTGTGAATAATCCCAAACCTGAAGCTCCAGTTATAATTGAGGATCAATTTAGTGATTGTGAATCCACAATATCACTCATGGACTTGCCTATTCGAGATTCTGTAAATAGTACTCCCAGAAAAGAGGTACCTGGAGGTTCAAAAGATATAAGTTTGATGACTTCATCGGGAACAAAAAGTGCTACCATAGTAACACCTGAAGATCTGGAAAGATGGGTGCAAGGGTCAGTTAAACAGTGTACGCCTCCGAAAATAATGGACATTCATAAATTGAAAGTCGAATTAGAAGAAATAATAGCAGGAAATATAGGACTAGAACGCTTAAATACTTATGATGAAGAAGAATTATTGTTCCTGTGCAGGAGTATCACCAGAAATGTAAAGATATTCCATGAAAAATTGTCCAATTTAGCACTACAGATGGGCATAGAAATAGGGAGATCAAAGGTACTACAGAAACTCTATAGATCAGAATTTTCAGACAAAGATTTAGAAAATATGAATGCCTCTGGAAGAAGATTACAAATAAGAGAATTAATGTTAGTTTTGCAAAAATGGGGAGACCTAGATAAATGGAAAACTAGGTGGGCCAAGAAAAAGGAAGAAGCACGAACAAGTAGAACAGCATCAGAATATGTGATGAAGGAATCAGGGAAAACAGACCAAATGTATCCAATGCGAGAAGTTGCGGGAGGAGGATATGTACATGTCCCATGGAACAGACAAGATATTTTATCATTTACGAATGATTTTCCAAAGTTGAGAGAAAAACCTATTGAATGGTACAAGCAGGTTGACAGGTTTGTGAAGGTGTCGAAGGTATTGTTGAAGGATTTGGATGGTTTGTTTGACATAGTGGTACCTGCCGATTTATGGACAGATTGCAAAATCACAATGGATTGGCCAAGTGATGAATATCCTAGAGATCCGAAAACAGGTGCCCCGTCAAATGATGTGATGAAAAAGTATCAGCAGGTGATAACTTACCTGAAGGGGAAAATACCACCGAAAGAAACAGATTGGGTAAAAATAGATCGAACTACCCAAGAAGCTAATGAATCAGTGCATTCCTACTATGAGCGTCTATTGCAGGTATTTAAACAGTATAGTGGATTTGAGGACATTGGAGACAAGAACATGAGTCAGTTTGTGTATCGATTTGTTTACGGTTTGAAGCCAGAGATTTGTCAGATGATTAAACAACACATGCTGTGTTGGCAGGGAAAGCCCATAGATGAGATTTTGAAGTATGCTAAATATTGTGGAGACGATATTGAGGATAGACACAAGAAATTGCAGGAAAAAGTAATGTGGGCTCAGGTGAAAATGGCTGAGAAACAGGGAATCAATTTGGAAAATCCGAGTGAAAATCAAGGAAAAGATTCTGGAACGAATGGTGATACTGGGAATGGTGGAAAATTTAGAGGACGAATGAGTAGAGAAGAAGCTAAAAAGAAATTTCCTTGTCATGGATGCGGAAAATTGGGACATTGGAAGGATGAATGTAAAAAGATTCGGAATAATAATGGCCCAAATCAAAATTTAAATCCACAGACGCAGAATGACTCACAGCAGGGTGTAAATCCTCAGAGTCAGTTGCCACCTGCTCCTATTCAGGGTAATGTAAGCAGAGCAAAGCATGGTACCGACATCGGATATCAAGGAGGAAGTGGTAAGAATGATTATATGACATCACAATTTCTTTTACAGGACGATTTCTGTCAATTCAGTCCATGACGGTGCCTAGGAGAGGGGAAGAAGGAGTGCATACTTGGCGCATCCTTACAGGTAGATCAGTCAGGTCCATATGTTGAAGGGAATGTGAAAGGTAATAATATTACTTTCCTTTTGGACACTGGTGCTACCCGGTCTACTGTGAGAACAGCAGACATACCAGACCTTCCTCTCTCTGGTGAAAATATCCAAGTAGTAGGGGTAGCTAATCAGCGGATTAGAACACCTCTTACCGAGCTCATGGAAGTTAAAATCGGAGATTTCAGAGAAATGCATCAATTTGTAGTGTGTGATTCTAGTCCAGTAAACTTATTAGGTAGGGATTTATTGTGCAAGATGAATTGTACAATTTTCTGCACACCAGATGGTGTGGCAGTTCAGACACCAGATGAAGACCATGTATATAAAATTATGATTGCAAAACAAGGTACAGAAGTGGATGAAATGTTTTCGTTAATAACAAAAGATGAGTTGCCAGAAGAATTAAAAGGTACAGTGAACCCCATAGTATGGGATTTCACCGGAAAAGAAGTAGGACTTATGGATAAAATAGATCCAGTTAAAATTACTGTAAAGGAAGGTGCAATTTTCCCAAATACCAGACAGTACAAAATGAGTGCAGAAGTAAAAGCAGGAGTCATTGAAGAAATAAATCGAATGGTAGAACAAAATATCTTAAAAGAAGTAATGAGTAGCCCATGTAATTCACCTATAATGGGGTTAAAGAAACCTAGTGGAAAATATAGGATTGTTCAGGACCTGAGGAAAATAAATAAGATTGTAGAACCATGTTGTCCCATAGTACCAAATCCTGCAGTAATTCTATACCAGATCCCTTGGAGTGCAGGATGGTTCACAGTAATTGATTTGTGTCAAGCGTTCTTTTCAATACCATTACATCCAGACAGCCAGTATCTCTTCTCATTTAAATTTGAGAACAAGGTTTATGTGTGGAATCGTGTTCCTCAGGGGTACACAGAAAGTCCTTCTATTTTCAACCAGATACTGAAAAAGTGCCTTGAAAAACTAGTGATGCCAGGAAGCTCAGTCTTAGTCCAATATATTGACGACTTATTGGTGGCATCGAACACCAGAGAGGACTGTGTTGTTGATTCCATAGCGTTATTAAATCTTTTGGCAGAAGAAAGGCATAAGGTCTCACCTGAAAAATTGCAATTCTGTACAACAGCTGTTAAATATCTGGGACACCAAATTGAGAGAGGAAAAAGAAGAGTAACAGCTGAAAGAGTAGCTTTAATAAAGAAAATGCAAATGCCTGTAACACAAAGACAAGTGAGAATGTTCCTAGGAATAGTAGGTTACTGTCGACAATGGATAACAGGATTTTCCATGTTAGCTAAGCCCTTAATTAACATGACAAAAAAGAAAGCAAAGGACCCTGTGGAGTGGGAGGACGAAAGTGTAGAAGCTTTTGTAAACTTGAGAAATGCCCTATGTTCAGCACCTGCCTTAGGCATGCCTGATTATAAAAGAGAATTTGCATTGTTCTGTCATGAGAGAGAAAATTGTGCACTTTCTGTCCTAACTCAAAGACATGGACTGGAAAGGCGTCCTATAGCATATTTTTCTGCTACATTGGACCCAGTAGCAGCCGCGTTGCCAGGATGCTTAAAAGCAGTAGCGGCTACTTGTTGGAGCATTGAACAAAGTGAGTCAATTGTGATGGGACACCCTGTAAAAGTGTATGTTCCACATGCAGTTGTCATTCTGTTGACAAGAACCCGAACTCAGCATCTTACTCCTAGTCGGCTGACTAAATATGATGGGTGCTGAAAATGTGACCATGGTAAGGTGTACTATAATAAATCCAGCAACCTTACTACCAGACCCATGTCATGAGAGAATTAAAGATGACGAAGAAGATGAACATGACTGTTTACAAATTACAGAATTATGCACAAAACCACGTCCAGATATAGAGGAACAGCCTCTTAAAAAGCCAGACAGGGAGCTATTTGTCGATGGTTCATGCCAAAGACATGAAGACGGTAAACTAACTGCTGCCTATGCAGTATGTGAATTAACTGGAATAGTTGAAGCATCCTATTTACCAGGAGTCAAATCTGCACAAGTAGCTGAATTGATTGCTTTGATAAAAGCATGCAAAATTGGGAGGAATCAGAGAGTGACCATATTTACAGATAGTCAATATGGTTACGGGGTCGTGCATGATTTTGGCCAACTGTGGATGCAGAGGGATTTCATGACTTCTTCAGGATCCCCCATTAAAAATGGACAATTTGTAAGGGAATTGCTAGAAGCAATACAATCACCAAAAGAATTGGCTGTGGTGAAATGTGCCGCACACCAGTCAGGAGATGACTGGGTGGTAGTCGGCAACAGATATTCGGATCTGGTGGCTCAACATTGTGCCAAAACCAGAATGTCAGTCAATAAGAGGGTGGAAAGAATGGGAATCAGCTGCCAACGTATGCTGTATATGCCACCTGAAACTTGGAATGAGGTGAAGAAATTGCAAGATGAGGTTGATGAAAGTGAGAAGAATTTGTGGATCAAAGTGGGTTGTTCTCAAAGAGAAGATGATGAAGTGTGGATCAGTGCTGATGGCAGACCAGTCATGCCAGACTGTTTACTCTCACAAATGGCTAGAATGCATCATGGAGACACACACATAGGGAGAGATGCAATGATTAGGCTGTTCAGACAAAATTGGTACAATCCCAAATTCAGAGCTGTTGCAGAGAGTCTTTGCCAGAGATGTCTAACTTGCCAGATGCATAATCCAGGGAGGAAGACAGTAATTGGATTTGGAAAAATTGGAAAGGCAGAGGGTCCATTTATGAGACTTCAGTTTGATTTCATACAGTTACCACCATGTAGAGGGCTGAAATATGTACTAGTCATAGTGTGTCTGTTTTCAAAGTGGGTGGAGGCTTACCCTACTTGGAGAAATGACAGCATTACAGTTGCAAAACTGTTGCTACGAGAACTCATTCCTAGATTTGGTTTTCCAGTAACTTTGGAATCAGATAGAGGAAAACATTTTAACAGCGAAGTGATTCAAATAATCTGTGAAGCATTCCAAATCAAACAGAAGCTGCATTGTGCATATCGCCCAGAGGCTTCTGGAGTGGTTGAACAATTGAATGGCACTATAAAGTCAAGACTGGGAAAATGTGTGCATCAACATCATTAGAGTGGCCAGATGCATTACCACTCGCTTTAATGGGATTCAGAAGTATACCTGACAGAACCACAGGATTGAGCCCCCACGAAATAATGATGGGAAGAACAATGAGACAAACACATGTTTCCACAAACAAACTGGTGAATATATCTGATGATATGGTTCTGGACTATTGCAAGGGATTGGCTGACCTAGTGCGTTCTGTCTCTCATCAGGTTGGAGAAAACGCAGTTTCCAGGCAGCCCGAGCAAGAACATGATCTGAATCCTGGTGACTGGGTGGTAGTGAAGAATCACACCAGAGAAACGTGTCTATCACCTAGATGGGGCAGACCGTGTCAAGTCATACTGACAACGAATACAGCAGTGAAGTGTGCCGGATTTCCTAATTGGATTCACGTAAGCCACACCAAAAGAGTGCCAGATCCTGAAGAAGAAAATCTTCAGACAACGCCAATCACTGAAGAGGCTGAAGGTTGCCCAGCTGTAGGATCTCAAGTTCGAGATTCCAGAGAAGCTGAAGAAGAACAACCGAGCACAAGTCAGGATTGGATACCAGTGGTAGAAGTTCCTGAAGTATACCACAGAACAAGAAGTCTAGCGAAATTGGAAGAAATTGAAGAAGATCAGATAGGTGAAGAAGAAGCAGTTCAGGAAAAAGAAAAAAAGACATTAAGAAATCCTGAACAAGGTCAGATAGGGAAAGAAAACTGGACTCAAAACAGTAAAGACCTAATAGACTTTGAACAGGGACAGACAGGTTTAGAAGAATCCGGTCAGGCTGCAGAAGTTCACAGTGCAATAAGCCCTGATCAGAACAAGTTAGATCAAGAAGAATGCTCAGAAGAAGAAAACCTTGAAAAACATGAACTTGAAGAAATAAATAAAGAACAAGGTCAGTTATTGGAAACTCACAGCTGAGCTGTTACAGAGAAACCAATTAGACATGAAAAAGAGCAAACAAGAAACACAGTAATTGAAGAACACGAAACAGTGCTAAGCAGTGAAATTAACAAGATCTCTGAAGACAAAAACAAGGAAGCAGTGCCAACAAAGAAAACAAGAAAAGGAGATCATTGGCCGAGTGTCATTAAAAGAGTAAAGTACCACATAACAACCAGAAGTGAAGATCCAGATCAAGTGAATGAAGTAACAAGTCAAACTGAACAAGAAAATAAAACTGAGAAAAGAAGAAGTAAAAGACTGAAACTTGTGAATAACAAATTCAAAGGTCCTGACTGGACTTATATTATCCTGGAAGATTTTGAAAGTTCAGAGTCAAGTGACAGTGGTGGCAAAGGAACAAGTGCGGAACTAACGTACGAAGAAGAAACAAGACCACCCTGACTAAGCAAAAGAATAAGCTAAAGAAAAGAAGAAAAGATAAGAAGAGCAATCTTCCTTGTCGAAAAATGCCTGACGATAGAGTTACTGGGAGACCAAAACAGAAATGTTGTAGAAGATGCTGTGCAATATGCATATGTAGTCTAGTAATGGTGCTTATAGTATGGTTAGTCCTGATTGTAGCAGTTCCTTACCTTATGATAGTAGATAAAAAGATTAATAATGAAACTAAAGGAAGGACAGCAAACATGAAGGGCAATAGAGTAGAACTAATGGCAGAGAATGAACCAGAAATTCATCATGAAATAGCTGATAACGACACTAGTTTGAATGTTTTCACAAAATTATTATTTCAATATGTAGATACCATGGAAGTTAGTAATTGTTATGTCTGTATGAAGTTACCTGAATCAGTAGCAGAAGGATTAACATACCATCACTTACCACTGACATATGGCATATCATGTAGTGTTTTGTCTAGTTTATTTTATAGAACAGGGAGACTTCAGTATTATTATTCAAACTTAGATGTGATATTTTCAGAGGTTCCGATTCGCAAGGGTATGAAACCAGTGCTTAGTAGTCAAGACGCACAGTTTATGGGAGAATATTTCTTAACAATAAAATCGATAGACATAACACATGCACATAGACACAATCTAACATGTTCCTTACATGAAGAAGAAAAGATCTTTTGAATTTAGTAGAAGATAGAAGACAAGATTTTCAAAAGAAAGCTTCTGAGCATAAGGCTCATTTACCACCTTGGGCAGAGAAAGAAGGGAGTTACACACCTGGAAAGGCTCAAGCTGCTATGGCTCTGGATTTTGTAAAGACAAGAAACATTTGTCTTCATAGGTTAAAGACTGATTATAACAATGTTTTCATCGGTACCAGTGAATGTGAACATAATTTCTTAATTCTTGGAGGTTGGGGACTTAAAGGAGGAACAGATTCAGTTTTTCCTTGAATTTATTATGTGTGTGGGAATAAGGCTTACTTTAGGCTTCCTGCACGGTGGTATGGAAGTTGTTACTTTGGAATAGTATTTCCAAAGATATACCACGTAAAAAGAGACACTGGAAGCAATGAAAACAATAATGAATTAATACGTAGTAAAAGAGCTAGTTTTTCAGAAATTGTAGGTGATATATTTGGTGCATTGATACCTTCAGTGGGAATAATTCTGAACTTAAGGAAAATATGTAAATTGTCTACAGTAGTTGATCGTTTATCAACGGATACTGCTGGAGGGTTCCTAATGATTAATGCGGAAATGGTTGCGATTAGATCTATGGTGATGCAAAATCGACTTGCTCTTGATATTATATTGGCAAAAGAGGGCGGAGTCTGTAAATTATTGAAGACGAAACATTGTTGCACTTATATTCCTGATAAGAGTGCAGAAATTGGAACGTATATACAGAATATAACGAAACTTGAGAAAGAACATAAACCACTGGAAGTTGATAGTGTATGGGAAAGATTGACAAATAGTATCTCGTCAATTGGAACCTGGTTTGCTAATGTAGGAAAAGGACTTATAGGTCAAATATTAGTACCCTTAGCAGGGATAGCAATAATAATATTGGCAATAACGATATGGTGCAAATGCTGTAGAAAGAATGGAACATACAAAGTGAAAGGAAAGAAGAGAAAACTAGATGAAATTGAACTTGAAGAGTGGAGGAGTGAATTATACAAGAAATTAAAAGGAGAATGTAAAAATGGAAAGTGTAAAGATGAGAATGAAGTAATTTGCAAGAAGTTGGCATCTGATTGAGGGTAGTGTTTTGATGGCTCAGAAACGCCATCAGAGAGGGAATTGATGGAGCAAGGTTTCATAAATGAAACTTGCTTGCACGCAATCCTCCTCATAGTATTAATTTATTAAAATTGTATTGTTAATACTAACCTTTGCATACACTACACGAATAGCAAGGAAGCTTGCCTATGTGTTTTACTAATGAATAACGCTTGTCTGTAATCTAAAATGGCCGCTAAAGCGCAGGAAACTATCTGCGCATGTCGCAACCTGATCACATGGTGTGACGTCTTTCTTTGTTTGGTGGGAAACTTCTGCTTCTGCGCAGTGTGCATTAAATGGCTGCTTAATGTTTTCACATGCTTCAGCTTGTTCTTGTGTCATTTTAAGTTATCGTTTTCTTAACGCTACTAATGCGGGATAGTATATATAATTAAAATGGGAATAGAATAGAAATAGTGGGTATACAGTGAAACATTTTATTTGTGATTTTAATATTCTCTTTTGCACTTTTATTAGTTCGTAAACTTGGGCCTGGGTTGGTGACTTGTAACTCGAGAGACGATGGTTCTGCGCATGTATCCTGTGTGCCTGCCAAGTGAAGTCAACTTGGACGTCTCCCAAGGCCATGACCCATTGGCCGAAGATGCTGTACTTTATGTTTCCTGTGGACAAAATGATACTTTTCCCCTGTAAAATGTATAAAATTTGTCGTGAGACGGGTGGGAAATAAAGCAAATGTATTAATTTGAAGGGGTGGGAACGTAAAGGACAATAGGCTTTACAATTTAGGACAAATCAATATGGTGCGACAATCCACCCCCTGTCCCTGTCCAATCAGAAGTAGTGGTCCCATATTTTAGCAACATTAAGGGGAGGTACATGGGCGTAGAAGGGTATAATAGAATATACCATTAGTTAGTTAGTTAGAAGAGGCGAGGAACAGGCGTTGGAGAAAGAGATGCTGCAGAGAACAGGCGTCCAAGCTTCTAGCTCAGACCGCAGAGAGTGCGCACAGAAGACTAGCTCTCTTAGCTCCAGACTGCCAAGCTGATCGATTGCAGACTGAACCGCTATCCAGAGAGGTCCTGAGGAGGGGGCGGCGGAGTCCATTAGAAGGAAGGCACGGGAGAATCGAGAGAAGTCGAGTATCAGAGAGGGGAACGACGCAGGCGTCGTTGTAGAGAGGTCACCGGTCCTGACCTGATCCCGGAGGAAGTCTTTGCTCTTCATCCTTCCTGGGTCCTATCTTTTCAACTCCTTGGCTAAGGGGTTTGGTTCTCGTACTTAGGTAAATATAATGCAACCTTTAGTTGCGCTGCTGTCTCTATCTTCTTCTCTTCTTTAAACACCGTCATGATTAGCAATAATCATTTCTATGCTTAATCTTGGGTATTTCGATTAAGTACCATGTGACTTTGTATTTTACTCTGCTAAATCTTTAGATAAACATTTAAAAACTTCCTGACTCAGTGGTTATTTCAGGATTATGTATTATAATGAATGTCACTCATTTTAAATTTCCCAATTAGCAAAGGATTCATCGGTAAGTCATTACTCTTCAATCAGAAGGTAATTGGTAGCAGGGATTTTTGATAAGAGTAACAACTGATAAAACCAGCGTAATTATTAGCGTAGTGTGAATGTATGGGCACAAATGAGTATATGGTGTATGAATGCTGTTTGCTAATATCGAGCTGGATCACTGCCATATAGAGGTTATTCCTAGATTAACCATCAGCATCTTAAACCTACAAATGTCTGTCATTCTTTACATTTCTCAAAGACTTCCATTCTTTTCGACGTGATCTAATTTATGTTTAATAGCTGAGATTCTCTAGAATATGGATTTCGTATGAAGACATACTTCCTGCTTTAACTGCTTCAGTGCTTGTTTATAAAGTTTAGTGCTTGCAACGCTAGATTTGGCCCATTAGACCTTGGTGTGCATCCTGTCTGAAGTTAAACTCCATCTACACAGAGAGGTTTCAGAACCAGATTCGAACAACTGTATCAAAGTGAAACAAAGCCTGGGGTTATTTACATTAGGGAATCCAAAGTCACCCTTGTTTCAATCCCTTTTAATAATTCTCATGAAAATGTAGGTTTTTTTCCCTATTGGAACTTCCAAGCAACTTATATGCTGGCTTTAAAAACAAATTCTTAAATAAACGTGATAGTAAGTAAGATGGTGGAAGGACCTGGATGTTCAGTGCGGGCGACTTCGGAGCTGAGGGTCCAGGTTTGAGTCTCGGCGTTGGCTCCGCATCCTGTGATTCAGGGCAAATCACTATGGATAGCTCCTGGATACCCTCACGGTGATAAGCTGCGCTACACAAATCCGAGTATTTATTTATTTGACAACATTTATCTCCCCATAAAGTTGCATTAAGGTTAACCGTCTATCAGAGTCCTTCGTAATATGTTTTAGTGTCTTGTAGGTTAACAGCCGCACTGGAGGTCTGAAAGAATGAGCGTGTCCGGGTACCCGATACCTTTACGAGACCATCTGAAGCCCAAACGCTCCACATGCTCCTGATGGCGAGATTTAGAGACCGGATGGAGTTTGTAGCTTGAGTATGTGTCAGGATGCAGAACCCGGAAATCCGAATCTTGCAGGGGTGAGAATATTCTCCACACTCCACCACCCTTACAGCTAAGTTCACAACACTATTGTGGAGTTATACTATAGACCATGGGTACTCACAAACTTTTTCTCGGGGGCCAAAATTACAGTCTGATTTGTGGCCAAGGGCCGCAAAGATGGGCCTGCGAGATGGGGGTGGTTTCGGTGGGGAGGCGGGGTCAGTGGAGGTGGGGTTACTGGTCTCAAAAAAATCACCCATTTTCAAAACATTAATAGACAATGCTGTATTTCGAAATGCAATATATGTATGTATGTACCCCTAATAAATACTGTCAATATTTGTATTTTTACTGGGGTCTGTGTATTTCTGACCATAGCTTGACATCTTTGCCTTGTTTTGACAAGCACCCAGTTCCCTGTTCTTAGGCCCGCAGTTGCGCAGAGTGGATCTACCACATGGTGATCAGCAATAAATCTTCTCTCTTACATTCACAAATTAACTTAATTGGTGCACGCCTGCTACCTAGTGAGTTCTTCTGTTCAGTAAAATCATGGCACTGGTGGAAATGTGAAAATTTGTAGTTTTGGTGAGAATGTGTAACTCAAATAATCAATAGTATACCTTCCACCAGGGGGCATATCATAATTGGGGGAAAAGGTTGCATGTTATATACAAGGTCATATGTCAACTAGCACTTTCTGAGGTTTGTTAGCCTTTTAATTATGGATGTTACAAAGCCTTGCACAATGGAATCTGCATTTCCACCTTTTCCCCTACCACCTACCAAGGGCAGTGCCTTAGAAGTCTGATCAGCCGGCCCACATTCTATCAGCGTCTCGTTTAGTGACCTTCCATTTCAGAGGATTTGAAGCAGTTTTGACATATTTGTAGACCTTCTCCTAGCTCAAAATGGTTTAATTTCCAATACTCATCTTTTCCCATGGACTTCATTGCTTTGGTTCGCTTGCAAGAAAGTGTCATTCTAAGTTGCATACATTTGGTTGTGGAACAGAACTCATAAGTACACTAAAACCTTGACAATGGCACACATATACAGTCTGAAAACCTGGCAGCTATGTCCTCATTGGCATTACTTCAATGACCACAAGTTATATCCCTTATGTGGATTTTTAAAAGACCAAATCAACATTCACCTTATTTGCATCATAGGTTGCATAAATCAGGAGAAACCTGCCAAGGAAATCCACTATGCTCTGGGAGGGCTGCCAAGTTTTCAGTTAGTTTGTGTGACATTTCCATGTTTGAGGTCTGCTTATGTGTGACGCTGTTGCATCTTATGTGTGACATTTTGAGTGACACAACACTTCCATCTACTTATTGTTCTTGGACACACCTTTCATTTGTCTCTCAGTATAAAACGCAACTCATACCCCTATGCCTCTTAAAGTTGCTCCGAACAACCCCTTAATGACCCTGTTGAGGGTTTACAGTACCAAGCCCCAAGATCATCCAGCAAAACTCAGAGGCGTAAATGCAAAGTAAATTGATAGAGGTAGGCTTCCTGTCCTCTGTACAAACCCCAGCTCATAAAACTTACCACATGCATGTAACCTCACGCAATTAAAGCATAACTGACAGCAGGCTGCCATATTCGTAATTGACTTAGACAGTACATGCAAAAATGCAGCAGAGGTATTGTAGTGTCATCTCCAAAATGACTATCATCTCAGGTAGGTGCATGTCATTTCATAATAATGCATGTATCAGGCAGCACGTCTACTACTAATCTTCCCTGAGCCTCACACGCAATGATTCTGCTCATGGGGTCTGCGGTGAGCCTAGGCTTTCACTCTGACCCTACCTTATGACTGTTTCATGCTTGCTATTACTCTACTTTACCCCCCATCCTACTGCTACCCACCACTTTGGGCTTAATAATTCACCTTTTTCCTGACCTGTCCCGCAGCCTTCGCTCTGTCACAACTTTAGTCTTCTCTTGTAGTTTTGCCCTCAATGTTCACCACTCATTATACCGCTCCCCCTACCCATGGTTCTTTCCTTATCTCATAAATGCCTCTCGCACTGTCCATACTCCCGCTTTCTATTACTATCAACTCAGTCTGCTCCCAGTACCTCTTTGCTCAGCTCATAAGCTTCCTCTGTCTGACATTCCAGACTCCAGACAATGCAATCAATGGCAGGGTGAGCAAATGACGCCAGAGAGGCAGTTGAGGGCGGGAGGGGGGTGCGGGTGAACATGCGAGACACTGATTGTCTGCGCATGCTCCTTTCATGCATTTCCCGGCGAATGCGGCCCCCTAGGAATCACAGCAGGCAGAAATGGCGTAGATTCCGTATCCGCTGTTGTTTTCCATGGGGGCCGCAAGTGGCCCGCAGCCCTAATTTGAGTACCGCCATTCTACAGGAATGATTTCCGCCAGGGGCGTAACGCAGGCCCCTGCAGCCCCTGGGTGGGTGGAGGGGGCAGCCGTTCAAGGGGAGCCCCACCATTTAGCCAAAGGCCAATGAATATCAGTGAGAAAGGGAGACTCCGGGGTCCCTCATCACATTCTGCAGCGGGAGGGGGGGGGGGGGCATCATTTTGCGTTATGCCACTGAGTTCAGCAGTGAGCGCCATCAACTTACCCAAAAAGTAGAAAAAACTATTTGTCTGACTCAAGTACCTTTGCTCCTGAGGCTCACATCAGAGAATCATGGTAAAACCGTTGTACCTTTATTTTGTTGTGAGTCATTAATCCATTGTTTGTGACTGCATGTGTGTCTGGTCCTCATTATGAGTTGGCCATTGCATTTTGATTTGTGCAGTAACATCATGAGCAAAAAACAACACCAAGATAAAGAGCGCAATTATAATGGGCTCATTATAAAATCTGCACAATCACGGTTTGCACCTGGTTATTCAATCATTGGTTTTGTGCAAATGTAGCTTATTCGCTGTGTTTTGCATCTGTAATTGCCTTCAAGTAATATCTTGGGAAAATTGCTTGGGAAAAACACAGTATCGTAATGAGGATAGAGTAAGGGAAAAGTTAAAACCAGTTTCAAAGACCATTTCCTTGCTCTATTCCCCACTGGAAAGGGTAACATTTATATTTCGAGAAGAGATTTTTGCTCCCATTTTCACCGCAGCTCTCGAATGAGGCTGCAAGTTGTTTGCAAAATGTCTCTCTCATGTCTTGTTTTTCATAGTACAGCTATTATTCTCAGTACCTCGTGTGTTTGCTTTGTGTATGTAAAGTCTTACTTTATAACTTGTATGTGCTACAAACAATCATTAAAATACAGAAAAAATAGGGTATACAATTTTCACTTTCTGAAAATAGCATGTCTTCCTGTAAGAGTTAAGCATGTTATTTCTGACAGAGACTCTTAGGTCATACAGCCTTCACCGCACTCATAAGAACACACAAGATTGGCACACAGAGGCTTTCAGGGCCGGACTGGCCGTAGCGGGCACCGGGCGTTTCCCCGGTGGGCCGCTAGGGTGGGGGCTGGTTTTGGGCCCCTGGGGGCCGTTTTTGTTACCGGGGGTCGGCAATATCGGCCCCCTGTAACAAAATCGGCCGAAACCGGCGCTCGCAAACTGCTCAGCTGCCCCCCCCTCACCCCAGGGGGGGCCGGCCGAGCAGTTTGCCAGGGCCAGTTTCGGTTGCCAGTCCGGCCCTGGAGGTTTTGCACGGTTTATGCAAGGATCGAGGAAACAAGCACACCCCTGATGTCAGAATTGTTCAATGAGACAAAAAATCAGAGTGCATGGAAGGGGACGCATTGTCCTTGTGACGAAAATTAAACGCACAACCATTCTAAAACCCGCTAAGTTCTACAAGCCATGCTGACCTGTCAGTGGTAACAGGTTGAACATTAGATTCTGCGTGCTGATTTTTGGCGTCATCGGTAATCTTTGGCAGCTGCCAGCCCACAAATACAATCCCCCTGCATATGGGCCATAGGTACTTTAAAAAAAAATTTCTGTCATTTATTTTAGTAAAATGCAAAACAAGTGCAGCTCAGCAACATCAGAGGACAATTAAATTATGCTCCATTTCTGAAGTTTATTCACATCTTTGCCCGGAGCAACATGTAGCAAGAAGGAATATCTATTTACAATCATTAAACCACCGCATCAAAGCAAACGAAGCAAGGGGGCTTTTCAATGTGGCAGTTAGAACGTGAAAAACAACACCAACAACATGACAGCAGTTTCTCCTTTTCGTGCTCCTGCCCTAAGAGAAGATATATTATCTACCCACCAACAGATGTATTTCAAGTTTGTTTCTAAGTGGAAGCTGCAGGAGGGTGACCTTTTGCGGGTGAGCTTGTGAGACAATGATTGTCTGTGCATGCTTCTTTAATGCTTTTCCCGGTGTATGCGGCCCCCTAGGAATCACAAGCAGAAATGGCGTTGATTCTGAACCGTCTGTTTTCCACGGGGGCCGCATGGAAAGGCCTGGCGGGCCGCAAGTGGCCCACGGGCCGTACTTTGAGTACCACCGCAGTATAGACAGAGGGGTAGGGGAATGGGATGAGAGAGAAACAGAGACACTAGAGATTGTCTCACTCCTCCTTGCACAGCTGGGATTGGCTTGCACAGCTGGAGCCCTGACAGCTAAAAAGCAAGGATAGCTTTAGCATAGCAATGGCTTGAACACTGATGTTTCTTTTCTTGAAGTGTTGTCTATGATATAGCTACCGACACTCTGCTTTCCGCTCTCTGTTACAATTAGAAACTTAGCAGCCTTTCTTCGGAGTTGAAATCCAATTGAATTCTGGTATCTGGTATATTAACTGAATAACCATCCGCATTACAACAAGCTTGTTTACTCATGAATGATACCTTGAAAATTAAGGAATAACTTTTCAGGCTTGGTTTGCATTCAAGGTGACGCGAGACTCTAACATGAAAGCATTTGTTAGTAGTATTGCATCTGTAGTCCTTAACTCTGATCATATATATATAAACTATATTTACTGCTATTGAAGTTTGCAATAGTTCAAATAGAGTTCATAATCTTATGGATGTCCCTTGTGAAGCAATTAAGCAGTTTATAATGCCTAAAGGTGACTCCTTTAGAAGTAAACAAGTGCTACTGAGTTCGTATTCTCTGTGGGTGACCTCTTATGAAAAACAAACACAAGTCTAAACATGGAAAGATGCTTCACTGGTTCTCAGATGTCTCTGTTGACTTCATGGAGGGACAGATAACATGATTCCAACAATAGGTTCCAGCTGCAGCAACTGTGTATCACGATTGCCTGGGAAGGCGCATACAATGCGCTTCAAGATGGCCGCCACCGTTAGCGAATCTTGTAAGAGTCCTTGCAGCTCATGGCCCATGTAGTCCTTCTTGTATTTACTCAGGTGTTTCACAAAATGCCTCCTAAGATGGGAGTCTTCTGTCTAGGCAGCGCCCAGACCCTGCGCACCCTCCAATACTCCACTGCTCCAAAGGCCTTCACGCCTCGGAGCCTTGGAGTCGCATGTTGTGTGGGGCCAGCCCGCAGGGGCCAGCCTGTCCTTCGCTGCATGTTTATAGTGTCCTCCCCCCCAAGGGCCCACGTCCCTGTGGTTTGGCTTATGGTTTATGCAGGTGCAGGCTCTAGAATTCCTTTAGTAGGTAGATTAAGGGCCATGAAGAAGAAGAAGTTTGCACCCATGATCGTTCCTCTAGACCTAACCTCCTCCAATCAACCAAAAACTGACTATTTTTTGCATCAAAAACGTAATGCATTTCATATTCTTTAGCAGCATTAACCTGAATTGGTGCACGATTTGGAGCAAGATGCTTTAAATGCAAATTGTCAGTGGGCAACCAAACGTTTAGTAGGCCTGGAAGACATTTCAATTACGCCAGAGTAATCGGAGTCATTTCGGTAATTGTGCTTTACTCTTTGACGCGGGATTACTGATAATTATAAGATTCCTCCTGCTTGCACAATTAAGAGTAATTTAGGGGAAAAGTTCGTACCACAAGAACACTTTTAGGGAGCTTGAGCAGCAGCTCGTGCTCGCTATCTGCTGCATTTAGTGCTGTTTATTTGTGCAAAATGCTTCCTCGCGTCCACTTTGGACACAAGGGTGCATTTTGGGCTATGAAAATAGTGCTAAATGCCGGAAATAAGTTGGGGAAATCCTACCCCAAGATGGCATTTAGAGAGCGCGAGTAGCTGCGCACACTCGCGATTGGTGTTCTGTTCCCTTTAGCATTGTTTCTTAGTGCAGAACGTATCCTCACATCCATTCTGTACATAAGTGGGTATTTTTTCACTGAGAAATAGCACTAAATGCAGAACTACTCTTCTTGCGTAATTCAAGAGTAATCTCATGGAATTCTTAGGTAATTGTGCATGATTACGCTATATGTAATTACACGAGTTACTCCCACACCTAGTTTTTACCCATTACATATTTTTGTTCTGAAATTCTTTTTTATCAGCATAGAGCTTGTATCGAGATTTGACTTTCTTCAATGACTCTTGTGTTGCCTTCTGCATTTTATGGAGATTACCTATATGTTCTAGAGCTGAAGGCGTTGGTGTAACAGAAGGTGAATCCCACGGAATAAATTCTAGGTTTATACCAATACATACAAAAGAAGGGTGATATTCCTATGGTGTAATGCTCATTATTGTTATATGTTAACTCTGCTAACTATGTCTTATTCGAGTTCTCTTCCTGCACTAACGCCTGATATCATAAATATTGTTCATTACATTGGTTCAAAACTAAGCCCGGGCGGAGCTGGCATAGTGCCACTACACGGAGTTCCACGGAGTTGGAAAAAAACTCAGTGGAACTCCGCTCTGCTTCGCTCCCCTCCACCCTCCCTAATTTCATTATAATAAAAAAGGCACTTACCTGCTGTGGCTGCCTCCTCCTCGCCAAGGCCTCTCTCTCCTTCCTTGTCCTCGCCGTCCTCATCCATGGAAACCCCTTGTAGTGTGGATTGTGGCCTCATGGTCGACACTGCTAAGTTAGCTTAGGCCTAGCTGCCATGATGCCTCCTTTGCACACGTTACTCCGTGACTTTGTTTTTGCAGACTCTGCTTGTGACCGTTCACATTAGAACTGTCTGCATTTCTGCCTTTCACCTTTTCTGATGTTCTCTGTGGTTTTCGTCTGCACACAATGTACAAGGTCGAAAAACAACGTCCCTTGTTGTTGCTGTTCTGGTCAGCCCCTCGCACTTAGACATAACATGAAATACAGCTGCACTGGAGAAATTTGTGTGCTTTTAATATTGTGATCTCCCTGTTGGAGGCACTTGTAGAAAAACCTTTCCAGGGAGAAGAGCTGTGCTTGTCCGATGATGTAAACCTTGCATCTAGTTCTTGAGGTATGGGGGTCCCCCTGACAAAGCCCAGAGGTCTTCTATTTGTATAATCAACTAGTTACTAGCACAGGGAGGGTGGCAAGGCATTATAGTCCTTAAGCCACTGTCTTTATAAAATGCTGTCCCCGTTTGTATTCTATGGAATTGTAACAATGCTTACTGTTTTGTCTTTATGCATTATGCTGCTAGTACTGGCACGTGTACTGTGTCTTAGAGCACGTTAGTTGAAATAAACATTTTAAACTATACTGTGTCTCTTAAAACGCACGTTGTGGACAAGTATGAGTGAGTAATGAAAGAGTGTTCTTGCGATTCCTGAAAGAGTCTGTGTTCTGGGATATCTAATCATTGGTAGCTTCGCTGTAGTACAGAGAACGAATGAGACACTATAGCTAGTCGAATTGGGATTTTGGGCACTAAGGTGGATGGTTGGTACACCACTATACACCGAGGTCCTGTTTTCCTGCGCATAGTTCTGTATATGTGCAGAATCCCCGCAACATGGCGCCCAACGTGGGGCTTCTTATCTGCGAGACGCTTGAGTAGTGCTTGTGCTTGTCCACAATTCCCTTCACTTCAGGTTCCGGAAACAGTTGTGAGGGTGTAACCTCCTATATTGATGTTTTTATAGGTTCTTTCAAGCTTGAAGTTATTAAACGGTATTTTCTTTCTGTTAACCCTATATTGCGCTGCCACGCACTACGTTGTTCTACATTCTTAGTCTTGATGGCTGTGAATGTCAATATACCGGCACATACCCGCGCTCCGGGCTCATTTAGCAGCCTATGGAGTGCCTGACGTGGGTGTCGCCCTCATCTTTGTGGTCCAAGCTGATCCGGCTTACCACTTTGAGGTGTTTTACTCATGGGTCACTTTTCCGGCGGTGGAAGGAGCTGACAATTTGTTCCACGTTTACGCTCCCACCGCCCTTCCTAATGTTTATCGGCCTTATCAGGCTCTTGAAGTACCGCTCATGGCATGGCAACACCGTGTTTGGTTTAATGGCGCCCTCCCATATCAGGTCACCCCGATTCGTTTAGGCCCTTTATCAATAGATGGGGCCGCTTGGCCTGTTTTGGCCGGGTATACCCCACATCCACATCATTTAGCGGTTCCGGTAGATGAACTGCGCGTGCTGCATACGTCTTTGATCCGTGTGCACAGAGCTTTAGTACAATATGTCACAGGCAACGTCCAGATGGCCCCTCCTGGAGGTGCGGTGCATCCAGCTGGACTTGGCGGTGTGACTATAAGTCCCGTCATGGTAAATTCGGTGATGGGCAAACGCCCACAGAATAAGGATGATTTGCCTTATTGGCTTGCTGAAAAATTTGACCAGCTGGAGGCGGCGTTTCCAAATACCTCTCCTGTGGAAAAACCCAGTATTTTGACTATAAGTTTGCCAAAAGGCTTAGTTCCCGAGTTGACAGAATGCAACAACTGGGGTAAGGTATTTGCGGCAGTGTATGTGAAGTGTTTAGGCACTGCATCCATGACGGTCCTCCCCACCGTAATTAAGCGTGTACAAGACGAACGTGGCCCTGAAGCGGCTGTGGAATTGGGGATGAGACTGGTGGGAGTGTTTGATGTAGTGGCTGATCTAATCCTTGCGAATGTCAAGGGTGATGCAGTTAACTTTCAAGTCGCTAATGCTTTGGCTTTAGTCCCAGAACTGGACAAGCCTCGCGAATTACCAAAAATTATTGCACAGGCTTATAAAACCATTGGCCGCAATAGTTTGGGAGTTAAGCCTTTTGCTAAACCGCAAACTCAAACACAACCACAACAAAAATCTCAGTCTGATAAAGACGAGAAACCGTTCTTCTCTAAAAAGAACTGGAAACTTAAGAGACAGGGTAAGCAACAACCAAAACCAGGGTCGCGTGCTGCGTCACCGGTTTCTGTATCTTCTGAACGCATTTATGATTTGCGCGACCGAGCAAGAATTAAGTCTCCTGATAGATTTCAGGTCCCTGACCAGCGTTCTCCTCGTTCTTCACAGGCACCATCGACCTCACAGGCTGGTGGAGGAGATAGCCAGGAAAGAGGCAAGGGTCGTGACACCCCACCGGGACGAGACCAACCTCGACCACCTGGCAGAGGGGAACAAGAAGAATTTTCACGTTCTCGCCCACAGTTTCAGAAGAAAAAAGTTGCAGCTTTAACAGCGAGATATGACACAGACGGTGAGGAATTGGACGTGGGCAGTGACGCTGCTAGACAGCGCCGCAGAAGTTACCATAGTGCGGGAGGCACTACGTCCTCATGTGGAGGCGACAGCAACTGACACTTTTATTACTGTCGAGACAGCTGACACCCGAGTGGCACCCCCTGACAGATTATTTAATATTGTCCTTCAAATTGAAGGTGACATTGAGCGTGTTATTAAAGGGATCTTTTGGGAAAATCTGACCTCTTCTCACAACATTTTATTTGTGGAGGCAGATTGGCCGCCCCCATTTGTTCTTGCTGCTCCTAAAGGGGAGGAAGTAATCCTTCCGAGCTTTTCGCGTCATGTCCCCTAGGACAGAGCGGAGGCTCTCGCAGCTGAATGGGCTGTGGCCCAGGCCCCGGCACTGTACTGTAATCACGTGGGCTGGGATGAGGATTCTCCCCCCCATGATATACCATTGCGGTCTATGCCACACCCTCAACCCCAATATCCCCTCCGGCGGGAAGCTAAGGGTCCCGTTTCCGACATTCTGACACAGTTAGAATATCAAGGAGTATTTGAAACATGCGTGTCACCAATGAATAATCCCCTTTTCGCGGTTTCTAAACCCGATGGGTCTTACCGCTTGGTATTAGACTACCGGCATTTGAACTCTCATTGTCGAACCTTTGTGGTACAGAATACACATAGTTCTGCGCTAGTAGACAGTCTTGTTCGTAAAAAATATAAAACGACACTTGACCTTTCCAATGGTTTTTACGCTCACAATTTGTCCCCTGACTGCAGTCAATGGACCGTGTTCACTTCCGGTGGAAAACAAATAAAATTCCGGCGTTTGGCAATGGGCTACAAAAACAGCCCGGGGGTCTTCGCCGCCCGTGTTGTCTCTTTGTTGGACAGCATAGACCCAGATGCGTATTCGTACGTGGATGATATAAATCTGACTGACGACGAACTATGGCCGCATCTTTCCCGAGTAGACCGCATTATTCTCGAGTTCGCGGTCTTAGGTTACAAATTTAATTTTGCCAAATCTCACATCTCAGAATACACTGTGTTGTTTTTGGGCTATGAGCTCAACAATGAAGGTAGGGGCTTAGCTCCCCACTTCCTGGAGAAGTGCGCACTTTTGCGCCCTCCAACGACCCTGAAAAAACTTCAGTCTTTGCTGGGATTTTTGAACTTCGGGCGTTCTTACATTCCCGAATATGCCCAGCGTATCAAGCCTCTCTATGCCTGGATACAACCTACCTTTTCCAAGTCATGCTGGCATCCGGGACATTCGCTTATTCTGCAATCTTTGCAGTCTGATCTACTTGAATCAAAGTTCTTGTTGACTCGTGATAACCACACGAACCTGGTGATCAGAATTGTGCCAGGGGCAGTGGGTTTCACTTACTTGACGTTTAATGAAGGTGACACAGTACCTATTGCCTACAAGTCGCATCTTTACACTTCTGCTGAGTTGGGCTTTTCAACTGTGAAGAAAGTTTTGACTGCAGTGCAAATGGCGATTCTTAAAGAACGCACACTGGCACAGGGAAAACGCATCTTGGTTGTCACACCCTATCCTGCCCTGGAGGCCGTGACAGAGGCAAGTGTACCAAACTCTAAGGCTTTGCACCCCCGTTGGATACAGTGGGCTACTTCTTTGACGTCTCCGGATGTCACCTTTATCTTTGATTCCTCTCTTCAGACACAGGAGTTCTTGCAGTACGAATTTGTTCATCCTCCTCCTCTGTCTTTGCTGCCGCTTGAGGAGTACAAAAGTATCATTTACACCGATGGTTCGGCGCAACCGGCCACAGGTTCTAAGCATGCTTATTCAGCAGCATGTGCTATTGTTGCAGGTACCATAGTGAACGGTGAGTTCAAATCGAGTGTTGTGCAAACGCAGGCACTGGGAGACAGTACCGCACAATTGGCCGAGCTGCGTGCTTTGGTGCTCGCACTTGAGTTTGCAGACCCGGCTGTGACTACACTTATTGTATGCGATTCTTACTACTGTGTTCAGTCTTTTAATGACAACTTATTCTTTTGGTCTCAGAACGACTACAGAGATTCTAAAGGCAGCACAATTAAGCATAAAATACTTTGGGTTCGAGTAGCAGATCTTAAACGACGTCTGCCTCTCACACAGGTGATTCACACTCTTGGCCACCAGCGTGTGGGCGCACACGCGGTCGGTAACAGTTTGGCGGACGAAGCTGCTAAATCAGCAGTAGCCACGTGCTCAGTAGCAGCCGTTACAAGATCCATGACAAAAATAGATAATGAGATTTTGGCAGCTATTGCTGCAACTAAGGAAGGTTCTAATTATCCACAGGGTTTCCCTTCCAAGCACTCTTATCACTTAAGTCCCGACCAGGTTCCTTATGTAAGAATTCCGGACGTTGGTGATCGGCTGATTCCCAACGTTGGACCGCAGAAATTCGTTGATAACAGCCGCACACGAAGGCTTGGCTTCGGCCCATGCTGGCGTGTCTGCGACTGTTTCAATCTTGCAGCAGCGTTACTGGTGGCATGGTTTATATAAACAGACCAGTAATTATGTCCTTTCTTGTGACATCTGTCAGCAGATTAAGCCCTCTACGGTTACACATCCACCACAAACACAGCTCTGCATTTCTAATAAACCTTTTGGTTGTGTATACCTTGATCACTGTGGTCCATTTTCTTCTGATACTGCATAGAAATATATCTTAGTTGCAGTTGATTCGTGCACACGTTTCATCTGGGTTTGGCCACAATGCAGTGCTGACGCTCGAAATGTCATCAGGGATTTGCGTGTCTTTGTGGGAATTTTTGCCTGTGGCACCTTCCATTCCGACCAAGGTCCAGCATTCGCCTCTAAGGCGTACAAGGACGCGATGAGGTCTATGGGGGTGCTGGTGCAATTTTCGTCTCCATACAGGCCTGAGGGCAACTCAATTGTGGAGCGAATGAACCGTGACTTAAAGCAATCCTTGACAGCTAGAGTCTTAGGTACTGGCAGGAACTGGCTGTCCCACTTGTATGGCGTGCAACGTGCACTTAATAATCTCCCTAGAAGATCTCTGGGTGGGCGGACCCCATACGAAATGCTCTTTGGCATACGGATGTTTGTGCCAGACCTTGATGGTCTAGACATGGCGGCGACTGCCGCAATCTTTGATGTAGATAATCATTTTACTATGTTACAGGACTTACAAGAGACCCGTGACAGACTTGCAAGCGAACACTTACCCTCAGCCGCAGACGCAGCGCTGCAGATTCCGGTTGCCGGCTGGCTTCCAAAGATTGGAGATCTGGTCCGAGAGAAGGTGGAGAACAAAAAAGAATTTGGCCCCTCTTATCGTGCACTGGTTCCAGTTCTTGACTTGAAGGGTACTCGTACAGTCATCTTACCACCGCTTCCTGGTCGCAAAGACAACAGATACATCTCAGTGGACAATGTCAAGCTACAACATCTGGCCGATTCTGAATAGTGTAACACCTGCGGTATCATGTCCAGCAATTTCAATAAATCCTGTTCGTGGCCCTCCAGTCTCCACATGTGCCGATGTTACCATTGGGATGGTCGCTTTGCCAGATCGCCTGCTCAACCTCCCGGCTTCCTCCTGCAATGAGGAAACTGAGTATACTTACCCCGCAAGTGAGTCAGTGGCTCATTTGCCTACAGCACCTCTGAACCCGACTCGTTTTTCCTTTGATTCGTCTTCCACCTCATCATTTGCCCCAACCAAATTCAGTATTTTTGTATCCTGGTTCAGAGACAATGTTTTGGTCCCTCCATGGACATACATCTGGTTGGTGCTATTTCTGATTTTCTTGTTCATGTCCATTGTCTTTGTGACAGTTTTTTTCTTGCTCATCAATGGTCACTACTTGCCAGAACGCTCTGCGGTGAACTCTGTGGCTGGAACTTTGGCTCCGCATTCTTCTTCGCACATCATGAAACGTGACCACACATTTGTGAACATTTCCGCCTTTCCAGTTGCAGATCGCATCGTATGGGATGCAGTGAATTTCCAAATTCATGGACCGACAGAAATTATTAATGTTCCAAATGTGCTTCGTGTTTCCATGGGTGATGTGGTAAAAAGGAATATTCATTCAGATGATTGGGATGTGCATGCCATTGAATCATTGTTTTCTGATTTGAAATATTATGCTGCTTTTAATGCTGAGGATTTGTACTTAAATTCTGCTAATTATGACGATTTGTATTGTTACCAGCATTACGGTAACCATTTTCTGCATAAACCAAGTACACTTCGAGGTAGTTTCCATTACACCCAATGGGAACATTGCCCGACCCCTCTGCACGGTAGCTCCTAAACACTGATAAATAAATTTACTTACTTTAAAGACTTTGATAGATCAAACCCTGGGTCCTATTATTTTAAATTGAACGTTTCTTCAAATCCGAAGGTGATGTTGACCCACACCAAATTGCTATATTCCAGTTCCTTTATGGACGCATTAGCTGTTGGTGGCTATGAGCACTGGAAAAACACCATTGACTTGAAATCTATTTGGGGCACTAAATCTTGGCAGGTACGCGGTACAGAAGCCTTACACCGCGCTTGCCTTATCCCGACCCAAATATTATTTTTAAATAGTACTATATACCAAACAACTTGTTTTGGTTTGGTGACTACCAAACAATTAAATGCACCTACCACTCCTGCGTTGTCTTCATGGCCGAACAGGAGCTTGCATTTAAATTTTTCCCTTGATACATTGCAAGCTTTGTTTCAAAATAACTCCTTTAATGTCTCTACATTGGATCGATCAGCCTGGTTGGCGTGGCCCATAGCTTCAAATGCCTGCCAACTGAGTTTTCATAACTCTGCTCCTGGTTACAAACAGGATAGACCAGATCCACGTTTTTCTGACTCACGTACAATTACAACATATTCAGTTGGTAAATTATGTAAACAGTGGTTGCAGCACTCTACATTAGATTCCGTAAAACAACATTTATCCCTCCTATCAAGCAACATCGATCTGGCCGACTTTGTTCTAGGACCTCGAGGTCCGAGACCTAAAAGATTTGTTTATGCGACTTACAATGAAATCTGGAAGCTTTCACAAATAGAAGCTGCTTCCCGTTTACGGGAAATAGATCAAGCAAATCTAGAAAAAGTGCTTGCTGTTGTCGACAACTGTATTAACACCCTGTCTTCCCGCATTTACACATTAGAGAATATTGTTTCATCTGTTGTTGATATTGTACAGGATGACGTGTCTGTGTTATATCATGGTCAGAATCAATTACGCTCAGTAATGCAGTTTGCATGGACTTTGCAGACACTGAAAATGGGGAAGGTTCCATGGCACTTTTTAAACACATCTGCCTTGTTCTTGCCGTTTAATTTAACTGAGAAACAGCAGTTCATGTCCATGAAAGATGCAACATACACTCTTCTACATATCGAAAAAATAGATCCTTTACCATTCTCTGTGGCGGAGACTGACTGCAGTGTGGCTAGTACACGGGGTTATCACTTTGCCTTTTTCTTTATTTGAATTTAGTTCATGCATGAAACATTATCCTGTTGGCCATTTCGAGCCTTTGGGTAGTGCCTTTTTGCACGAACTTTGGTCCCTACCTTTCACATACAGATGCCTTAGGGATGACAAGGAGGTATTTCTCACAGGGAGTCTTGCGATTCTACAGTGGGTCATTCCCTTGTTTGTAAAAACATTAAATTGCACGGGGCTTGTAATGTTTCTGCCCCGAATCTTGCATGTGTTTTAAAGGGCATTCCTGTTCCGGTTATATCGCCTACTTTCACTATGCTTGCTAATGGTAGCTATCTGCTTTTAAATAATCAGGATTGCTGTGGGTTGCAGGCTGGCATACCCTACATTGTAACAGTTTCGCAACGCGTAGTGTGCTGCAAAAATGTGCTTTTTCCACCCCCGCGTGGGAAGTTAGATAGTTCCATGTGGCCTTACATACCGACTTTGAAGGCGGATTTCAATAAATTGAGCAGAATAAAGGTGCTATTATTAAACCAGGAGGTTATGCTAACTTCCGCACAGGAGACCTTCGTCCTCCAGGTGGCCAGCACCCACAGTGAAATACAGGCCCTTCTGAACACTAACCTCCCCCAACATTTCGGTGAACTGATTCACTGTATATTTAATGCATCTAATACCGAAGGCCTTGTACACTTTTTTAAAGTTGTGGGCTCTGGCCCTTTGACCTCCTTTCAGACTATATTTGGTGTAATTCCGGATTTTATTCATTCTATTTTTTCCAGCGTCTTTCGTGGCTTCCCATTGATCCCAGCCTTAGCTGCTGGAATATTGCTTTTACTTTGTCTGTTGCGCAATGGCTGCACCTCTTGTGGGCCTACACAACCAAGGGCGACTGTGGATGCTCCGTGACCGCATGATTGACAGCTTCGGCGTCCTGCCGCTGGCGACACTCAGCGTGGCTTATGGACTATCTCTTCGCTTTGCGTTTTTCACTTGCGTGCAACCTGTGATGTCCTGCTTACGATGTCCATTCTCTTGGTCCTTGGATGTTTGCCTCTCCAATACGTCTTGTTCTGACCCGGATTTCGACCAGTTGATGGGCCCCTTGTTGGCCCATGAACGGGAATGTTCCGGTAACGGATTAATGGCGCGTGCAGCTGCCCTTGGAGTCTTGGTACAATGGGATATCTGGGCGGCTGCTCAGAATCTCCGACTCCTACAACAAAGTTATATTGAATATCACGCAAGTTGTCCCGCATTGCTGATCGCTGCTCCCTATTGTGAGGAACATGAATGCAGTTTCGATTTGTTGAACTGGATGGCATCTCTTTTTTAAAACGATGACAATGATGTCTTTTTGGAAGGTGTTGCGATCTTTTGCGCATACACTCTGATGGACTAGTTTTGTTGACTCTCAATAAACTGCATATCCGGATTTTTTTTATCCTCTTTAAGTGACCATTTTTTTTTTCTCTTCCCTATTTCGACTTTTTTCTCTTCAAAACACTTGTCCCACTTACAGACGTTTGCATTCTGTTCCATCTATTTGAACTCTGCTTTCGTCCTATGTCTTGTCCTATGGACTGACCAAGGGAGGGTGTAGTGTGGATTGTGGCCTCATGGTCGACACTGCTAAGTTAGCTTAGGCCTAGCTTCCATGATGCCTCCTTTGCACACGTTACTCCGTGACTTTGTTTTTGCAGACTCTGCTTGTGACCGTTCACATTAGAAATGTCTGCATTTCTGCCTTTCACCTTTTCTGATGTTCTATGTGGTTTTCATCTGCACACAATGTACAAGGTTGAAAAACAACGTCCCTTGTTGTTGCTGTTCTGGTCAGCCCCTCGCACTTAGACATAACATGAAATACAGCTGCACTGGAGAAATTCGTGTGCTTTTAATATTGTGATCTCCCTGTTGGAGGCACTTGGAGAAAAACCTTTCCAGGGAGAAGAGCTGTGCTTGTCCGATGATGTAAACCTTGCATCTATTTCTTGAGGTATGGGGGTCCCCCTGACAAAGCCCAGAGGTCTTCTATTTGTATAATCAACTAGTTACTAGCTCGGGGAGGGTTGCAAGGCATTATAGTCCTTAATCCACTGTCTTTATAAAATGCTGTCCCCGTTTGTATTCTATGGAATTGTAACAATGCTTACTGTTTTGTCTTTATGCATTATGCTGCTAGTACTGGCACGTGTACTGTGTCTTAGAGCACGTTAGTTGAAATAAACATTTTAAACTATACTGTGTCTCTTAATACGCACGTTGTGGACAAGTATGAGTGAGTAATGAAAGAGTGTTCTTGCTCCCACGATTCCTGAAAGAGTCCGTGTTCTGGGATGTCTAATCATTGGTAGCTTCGCTGTAGTACGGAGAACGAATGAGACACTATAGCTAGTCGGATTGGGATTTTGGGCACTAAGGTGGATGGTTGGTACACCACTATACACCGAGGTCCTGTTTTCCGGCTCATAGTTCTGTATATGTGCAGAATCCCCGCAACACCCTAAGTTGTACGTCTTGCACGCGTGCATGTGCACGCGCAAGACGTACAATGTAGCGGTTTCCATGGACGAGGAAGGAGAAAGAGAGACCATGGCGTGGAGGAGGCAGCCACAGCAGGTAAGTGCCTTTTTTAATTATAATTAAATTAGGGAGGCTGGAGGGGCTGGCTTACTCCTCTCCGCCACGGAGTCAGAGTTTTGCCTGAACTCCACGTTCTCAAAGGAGCGCGGAGTAGGCAAATCTCCGTAAACTCCGCTGGCAGAGCGGAGTTACCCGCCCGGGCTTATTCAAAACTTCTGTTTGTCTATCTATCTGAGGATGGTAATTAGAGGACAAACTTCCATATCAGTTCTTTACACGCAGCATATCAGAGTTTTGAAGTAAACCGAGAACCTATGTCAGTTATCAACATGTGGAATTCTATGCAAATAAAGAAGATGATTTGCATAAATATATGCTAACTCCCTAGAGGAATGAACTCAAGTTAATGAAATAAAATGTCATATTTTTGTTAAATGATCAACAACAACCAGCTTGACTTTACAGTGTTGATTGTTGGATAACCACAATAAAATCTATTGATACTGCATGCCAAGGTCTCAGTGAAACTTGCAAGGGTCTCAAAAGTCGACAGGCTTTGCGTGTGAACTTTTAAGCTGGGCACAAATAGTACGTTTGCACATATTGTGTAACACCAGTAAGCAAAGTCGACAATGAGAAATACTTTTTAACTATAGCCAAGGTTTAGCATCTGCAGGATGTCCTGCAGTTTTAAGATGTGAGTTGGGGCCTTGGTACTGTGAATCCTTTGATATTTTGTGAACTTTGATGCAGTATTCACGTAAATTGTCTAAAGAGTAGAAGATTATATTAGCAAAATCCTTCATTTTCAGACTAATATTGTTGAATAGTGCCTGAAAATTAGGTGTTGTGACTAGTTCATAATATATTTGAAGCAATTTATTATTTTTCACTTATACATTTCAGTTGTTATCATTGAGAGGGACAAAGTAAAAACCAAGTGTAAAAAAATATCACAATCTAATGCTATATAAAATCAGAGCTGGCCAGATCTAAGGTTATAGAAACCATACAGGCTCAAGCGAGTAACATCGTTCTTAGATGTTCAGGTAAGTAACATCAGTCTTACAGGCTCAGGTAAGTAACATCAGTCTTACAGGTTCAGGTAAGTAAGATCAGTCTTACAAATTCAGGTAAGTAACATCAGCTTTACAGGTTTAGGTAAGTAACATCAGCCTTACAGTAAAGTGCACCTCCTAATGTGCAGTAAAGTGCACCTCCTAATGTGGGGCAAAGTGCACCTCCTAATGTGTGGTGAAGTGCACCTCCTAAATTGCAGTAAAGTACACCTCCTAGTGTGCAGCAAAGTGCACCTTCTAATGTTCAGTAAAGTGCACCTCCTAATGTGCAGCAAAGTGCACCTCCTAATGTGCAGCAAAGTGCACCTTCTAATGTTCAGTAAAGGCACCTCCTAATGTGCAGCAAAGTGCACCTCCTAATGTGCAGCAAAGTGCACCTTCTAATGTTCAGTAAAGTGCACCTTCTAGTGTGCAGCAAAGTGCACCTCCTAATGTGCAGCAAAGTGCACCTACTAACGTGTAGTTAAGTGCAACTCCTAATGTGCAGCAAAATGCACCTCCAAATGTGCAGTAAAGTGCTCCTCTGAATTTGAAGCAAAGTGCTCCTCCTAATGTGCAGTAAAGTGCACCTCTTAATGTGCAGCAAAGTGACCCTCTTAATTTGCAGCCAAGTGCAGCTCCTAATGTGCAGTAGAGTGCACCTCTTAATGTGCAGAAAGGTGAACCTATTAATGTGCATCAAAGTGCACATCCTAATGTGCAACAAAGTGCACCTCCTAATGTGCAGCAAAGTGCACCTCCTAATGTACAGTAAAGAGGACCTTCTAATGTGCGGCAAAGTGCACATCCTAATGTGCAGTAAAGTGCACCTCCTAATGTGCAGAAAAGTGCACCTCCTAATGTTCAGTATAGTGCACCTCCTAATGTGCAGCAAAGTGCACTTCCTAATGTGCAGTAAAGTGCACCTCCTCATGTGCAATAAAGTGCATCTCCTAATGTACAGTAAAGTGCACCTCCTAATGTGCAGTGAAGTGCCCTGCCTAATGTGCAGTGAAGTGCACCTCCTAATGTACAGTAAAGTGGACCTCCTAATGTTCAGTAAAGTGCACCTCCTAATGTTCAGTAAAGTGCACCTCCTAATGTGCAGCAAAGTGCACCTCCTAATGTGCAGCAAAGTGCACATCCTAATGTGCAGTAAAGTGCACCTCCTAATGTGCAGAAAAGTGCACCTCCTAATGTTCAGTAAAGTGCACCTCCTAATGTGCAGCAAAGTGCACCTCCTAATGTGCAGTAAAGTGCACACCCTACTGTGCAGCAATGTGCACTTCCTAATGTGCAGTAAAGTGCACCTCCTAATGTGCAGCAAAGTGCTCCTCTTAATGGGCAGTGAAGTGCACCGCCTAATGTGCAGTGAAGTGCACCTTCTAATGTGCAGCGAAGTGCACCTCCTAATGTGCAGTGAAGTGTACCTCCTAATGTGCAGAAGGAAAAACTCCTTCCTCGTGGTCATTCTACACACCTGAGCACAGCCCTTCACCCAGGAATCCAGCACCAGGCAGAAACCTTGGCTAATACATTTGTTACTCTGACACAACTTTCAGAACTTTCAAGAAAACTTTCATTATAACTAAGCCTTGGCGGAGTTCGCGGAACTAGTGGACCTCCGCGAAGTGTAAACAAAACCTCTGCCATGCTACGCGAGCAGCGGAGTGCGTTAGATAAATGCCGTTCGTGGTGATTTTCAGTGCCAGTTGCTTGTCCGCACTGTGCAATCATCGCAAACGGTACCATGCACAGCTCAAGTAGGCGCTGCTTCCTTTCTGCCGCTGGAGTAGATTTTTACTCGAGCAGCAGCTTTCTCAACGCGAACGGACGGTTTCTCAACGCGAGCGGTCGCGAGCTTACGTGACCACTCGCAATGAGAAATCTGACCGCCGCGATGAGAAATCTCACAGGGGGGTTGATTTTCCACGCTCGCGCTCGCCAAATTGATGTTGACGATCGCGGACGAGGAAAAATCTCGCCGGGAGGTGGATTTTCCTCGCTCGCGCTCGCCAACTTGACATTGAAGAACGCGAGCGAGAAAAAAAACTCCACTCCGCTACTCGAAGCGGAGTTTTTCGGAACTCCGCGAGCTCTGCGTAACGCGGAGTGCGGAAAACTCCACGAGCGGAGCGGAGTTCACCGCCCAGACTTAATTATAACGTGAATTTAACTTGACATGAGATTCATTGTTGCCATCGAGAAAGAGACCTTTAAATATTGTGCTTGTTCAGTAAGAGCTATAGCAGTGGTTTCCAAACTTTTTACAACCACGACCTACCTTTTAGAACTACAAACCTTTGCGACCCACCCACCTTTAATGGACATGAGGCGGGAGACTTTTGGATGCTACTGAAGCATCGTGTGGTAGCCACTGTCATTTACAGACGGCACATTTTACCTTGAAGTGGCCACTGACTGCACAGATTTCTTTACTGATAAAACTACACAGCGCACACATTATAAAGTGTGAAAATCGGCTTTCTGTGAATATTTATCATTTGCGCATCACCAAGTAAAGTGTCTTGATTTGTTTTGGTCCTATTAATATCTCTATTTCCAGCACACTTTAGAATTACAAAAAAATTGTGCTTTATTTTTGTTCTTTCTAACTGCTGAATGAATGCAGTTCATTTACAGGTATCTACATGTTGTGTGTTGCAAAAATACACCATCACACTTTCCTGCACTCCAGCAAGATTGTCACATAATCACTTTAAAAACTCCTCTCGCTTTGCAGTCCAAGAAAGAATAGTAAACACCAGCCTCGTAAGCAGCACTCTGTCAGAACTCAGAAGCCATATGGCCTGACATTTGACCTCTGTCTTTGAAGCACCAAATGTGAAACATAAACACAGAATTAAAGGCGTCTTTATTATTTTGCTCTGACTTCCCAACCCACCAATAATCGGCTGGCGACCCACCAGTGGGCTACGACCCACAGTTTGGAAACACTGTCTCTTGGCATCTCAGTCAGAGTACTGGAGCTGAGTTGGTGGTTTGTGCTGAGTTGAGGTGAGTTACAGTGAGTTGAGGTGAGCTGAGGTGAGTGGATTGAGGTGAGTGGATTGAGGTGAGTTGGGATGAGGCAGGCTTAGTTGAGCTGGGATGAGATGACATGAGATGAGTTGTGGTGAGTTGTGTTGAGGTGAGTTGAAGTGAGCTGAGGTGAGCTGAGGTGAGTGGGTTGAGGTGAGCGGATAGAGGTGAGTTGAGTTGAGCGGAATCGATGTGAGTTAGGATGAGGCAGGCTTAGTTGAGCTGAGATGAAATGACATGAGATGAGTTGAGGTGAGATGGGATGAGGCAGGCTTAGTTGAGCTGGGATGAGATGAAATGAGATGAGTTGAACTGAGCTGAGTTGAGGTGAGTTGTGTTGTGTTGAGGTGAATTGAGGTGAGTTGAGGTGAGTGGGTTGAGGTGAGTGGATTGAGGTGAGTTGGGATGAGGCAGGCTTAGTTTAGCTGGGATGAGATGAAATGAGATGAGTTGAGCTGAGCTGAGTTGAGGTGAGTTGTGTTGAGGCGAGTTGAAGTGAGTTGAGGTGAGCTGAGGTGAGTGGGTTGAGCAGAACCGATGTGAGTTAGGATGAGGCAGGCTTAGTTGAGCTGAGATGAAATGACATGAGTTGAGGTGAGTTGAGCTTAGGTGACTTGAGGTGGGATGAGCTAAGGTGAGTTGAACTGAGGTAAGTGGATTGAGGCGAGTTGAACTTGGAAAAGCTGAGTTGAGCTTAGCTGAGATGAGTTGGGCTGAGGTTAGTTGAGGTGAGGTGAGGTGAGTTTAGTTGAGATGAGCTGGGGTCAGTGAGTTGAAGTGACCCCCAGCAGCGTTGCCGCGGTACACATATAAAATTGATTGGGACAATGTACATTAATATGATTGTCACTGTTCCAGTGGATCAGCAGCAGTGCACAGTCATATGAATGTCCTCTGAGCACCGTATGGAAGCTCACATTAAGAGACAGGAGAACGGGAGTCAGTGGGCTGCTCCGACGCAGTGGACGAGGCAGCCCCTCGGGTCACAGGGGAAACAGCTAATCTGGCCAGTGACACCCCCCTCCAAGGCGCCCATATACGTTCATACTTGCGGGGGCCCCGCGTGCTTTGTACACCAACTGTTCCATGATAGCACAATGGTCCATAAGTCTCTCCCATGCGTGAAAGGAAGGGCCCGATGCATCTCTCCAATGGCAGGCCAGGTCCCTTTTAGCTACCAAGTATGCCACAGCCAGAAGAGCGCGCGTGGCGCAAAGTCTCCCCCCGCCCCCCACCCCACCAATTCATCCATAATCCCCAGCAACATCAGTAAGAGCCACCATCATGCCCAAACAACAAAAGTGGTCAGTCACCACTTGCGGATGAGGAATGAATTCCCCTCCCGGAGGCGTCACAGGACCGATATCCGCCCAGTTTAGTTTGAGGCCAGAGTAGGGTGACCAGACGTCCCGGTTTTCCCCGGACGGTCCCGGTTTTTCGTAAAGTGTCCTGGTGTCCCGACACTTTCCTCCAAACTGTATAAATGTCCCGGTTTTTGGATAGTGGCTGGAATGAGCACAGAAATTAGTGCCAGTATTGGTAACACACCCCACCCACACAACAACAGAGCATGCATGCTGAATAAATAAAAACACAACACAACTTTTGTTTGGAAAAATATTGCTGCAGGTTTATTCCATACAAAAGTATGCAATATGTTGTGTTATCTTACGGGTGATCCAAGGGCAGGCAGCTGTAACCAACCTATGCTGCTCTGCCCACCTGATGAGCCAAGCACTGTGGAGGACCCAATCAGTGCTACACCTTATGGGGTGATCCTCTTTCCGGATCACGTGACACATTGGTCCCTTATACTCACGCCCCTTTCAGGGCGGAGCGTAGCAAGGAAAGCCCCCGGTTGCTCAGGCCCACAACCGCCCGAAGGACTAACGGGGCGCCGACACGGTTTCCCAGGAACCTGCCATGAGGCTCCTGCCATTTGGCTCTGGCACCCCTATTGTGCCGCGCAGAGGTACCCGTCTGTACCCATCTGCTTCCAGATCACCCTGTAACTCCGCCTGCAACACAAAAGGAAAACATTACAACATCCCATGAAACTTGCCTGCCACCCCCACGCCGGGTAAGCGGTAGGGTGAGAGACGGCATGCATGGCGCAACAGAGGATGCCAGGATGGCTGGGGGAGGCATATATGCCCTCCCCCAGATCCCTGTCGAGCAGGAAGTGCTGCGCCTAGCGCGCCACAGGCAAAGGGGGACTCCTCCCTGAGTCCCGACATGAAAGGGGGTGGGTTGGTGCCCAAATGGCACTAAAGGGGCCGCCCACTTAGGGTGGCCCCCTGCGAGGGCCGCGGGCAGCCGCATGGTGCCAGTATTGGCAACACACCCCACCCAAACAACAACAGAGCATGCATGCTGAATAAATAAAGACACAACACAACTTTTGTTTGGAAAAATATTGCTGCAGGTTTATTCCATACAAAAGTATGCAATATAGTGGGTTATCTTACGGGTGATCCAAGGGCAGGCAGCTGTAACCAACCTATGCTGCCCTGCCCTCCTGATGAGCCAAGCACTGTGGAGGACCCAATCAGTGCTACACCTTATGGGGTGATCCTCTTTCCGGATCACGTGACACATTGGTCCCTTATACTCACGCCCCTTTCAGGGCGGAGCGTAGCAAGGGAAGCCCCCGGTTGCTCAGGCCCACAACCGCCCGAAGGACTAACGGGGCACCGACGCGGTTTCCCAGGAACCTGCCATGAGGCTCCTGGCATTTGGCTCTGGCACCCCTATTGTGCCGCGCAGAGGTACCCTTCTGTACCCATCTGCTTCCAGATCACCCTGTAAGTCCGCCACAGCTCTGGAGGCGGCCCCCGTCGCCACCAGAGCCCCCCCACCAAAACAGCTATACTCTACCTGCAACCTCTCACCTCCAGGGCCTCCTGTAAATCTAAAAGGAAGAGATCCATCCCTACTGGTGACAAATGAACCCCATCTTTATCAAAGTACCCTTTCACATTAGCTTGAATTATCTCATGTCTGATGAAACCAAGACCTCTCTGGTCTGTGAACTTACGCATTGATCTATTCACTCTCTTTCGGGAATGTTCAACGGCCTCCTCTGAATTAGCCCCGTGCCACACTCTGCAGGGGATAATCTCAGACCACCAGATCTCATATTGACCCATGTATTTGCTGATCTCCCCTAAGTCAGCTTTCATGGCATGTAAAAGTGGCCACCTCCCCATGGCAGTGCGGTCATTGCCCCTGTTAGAACTGGGGGTCTCTAGTTGGCAATGGTATGCACCTATGTCCAAATAGGGACCCTTGCTTCTAAATCAGGGAAAGGGGATTACACACCTGGATAACCCCTGCTCACCCCCTTGGTAGCTTGGCACGAGCAGGCAGGCTTATCTAAGAGGCAGTGTGTTAAGCATTTGTGAACACATACAGTAATACAGTGAAAACACTACAGATGGACACCACACAGGTTTTATAAAAATAAGTCGTCTTTATATAGATTTATCACAAGACCACAAACGACAAAAATCCACAATACTGTAATCAATAATACTTCAAGATGGTAGAAATGGTTTAAAAATAGGTTCTTCACTTAAAAGCAGTCTTTAGCAACAAATAACCCCAACTGGAGTTATCACGACGTTGAGGTCAAAGAAATCCCAAAGTACGGCGCCGACCGCGAGGTGCGCGGCGTCGGGCCCGGAGTCAAAACAGACTTACAAAGAACAGTACCTTGGAAAAGCGAAAACAAAGCCAGCTCACGGCGTCGGGGAGGTGCGGCGTCGTTGGCGCGTTGCGGCATCGGTTCCTTGCTTCGGAGGAGAGGATGCGTCGGGACCTGGATGCTTGCGCAGGCAGGGGAGGCGTCGGTTCCGGACCGGAGAGGAGGTGACGTCACGATGGCGCCGAGGCCACGGTTCCGTACGATGTCACGATGTCGATAGATTCTTGACCACCCACGTCGACGATCGGCTCCGCGATGATGTCAGCTTCGGAGTCGATGCGGCACAGCAGCAGGCGTCGGGCCGGCGTCGTAAGTCGGAGCAGCGCTCACGGCTATAGCAGGCTTACGATGTCGCTCGCTGGCGTCGAGGTGGCACGGCGGTCGACGTCGAGTCTTCGATGCAGGAGACGGCGTCGCTCGCCGGCGTTGCAAATTCCTTCTGTAGCACCAGAACAGCAAGTTCCAGATGCAGGCAAACAGAAGGGGGTGAAGTCTGGTATCCCTGAGACTTCGGTCAGGAGGCAAGCTCAAATCAAGCCCTTGGAGTAATATTCTGCAAGATGATGAAAGTTCTTTAAAAGTTCCTTCTCCTTTCCTTGGCAATGAAGAAACCACTGCAGGCCAACCCAGCAAACAGCACACTTGGCAGAGGGGCAGTCCAACTCCTGCAGCTTCCTTGGTTCTTCTCCTTGGCAAAAGGGTCGTCTTGTTGTTCCAGAAGTGATCTAAAGTTCTTGGGTCTGGGTCCCAATATTTATACTACTTTTCTCTTTGTTCTCTGAAGGCAGAGAGGCCTTTGCCTAGTCAAAACCAGTTCTGGTCAGTCTTGGAGCACTTTGTTGACAAGACTCCTTCTTTCCTTTCACAGTGTAGGCCAGGGACATCAGACACACCACAGGAGGTGGAGCCAGCATTGTGGAGGGAAGGCACAGCCCTATTCAGGTCCCAGGTGCAACTCCTCCCTCCTATCTGCATGCAGATCTCTCTATTCAGCCCTGTGCTGACTCACCCTGTCTTCTGGCAGCCCCCAGCCCCTGTCACCCAAACTCCAGACAAGGAATACACAACCTAGCAGAGGCAGGCTTGGATAGTTAGGCAAGAAAATACCCACTTTCTAAAAGTGGTATTTTCAAACACAGAATGTTAAAACCAACTTCACTAAAAGATGTCTTTTATCATTCTGAGTTCAGGCCTACTAAACTCGAATTTCTACCTGGTTCCCTGAGTCAGTTAGGATTATAAGATGTAATAATCTAACTGCCCATTCTGGCCTATGGGGAACAGGGAGCCTTGCAATAGTGAAAAACGAAAATGGCTGTAATTCACTATTAGGACATGCCACACACATCAGGGCAGGTCCTACCTTTTACCTACAATGCACCCTGCCCTAGGGCCTACCTTAGGGGTGACTAATATGCCAAAAAGGGAAGGTTTAGGGACTGGTAAGTGGGTGCACTTGCCAAGTCTACATGGCAGTCAGACTGCACACAGGCTCTGCAATGGCAGGCCTGAGACACACTTTACAAGCTGCTTCTGTGGGTGGCACAACCAGTGCTGCAAGTCCACCAGCAGCATTTGATTTACAATCCCTGGGCACACCTGGTGCACTATACTAGGGTCTGACAAGTAAATCAAATGATCCAATCATGGAGTCACTAATCAATGCATCAATTTACCATAGGGAGCACTTGCACTGTGGCACTGAATAGCAGTGGCACAGTGCCCAAAGCATCTAAAACCAGCAAACAGATCAAAAACAGAGGAGGCAATCAGAAAAAAATGGAAGGGAGACTCACGCCAATGATACCAGGTCTAACAGCCCCCTAGATGTATCACTAAGCAGTTAGGGAGAACTCCCCCTTGGGCCAATCTCCGTTCCAATCTGTTCATGGGGCCCCTTCGGTCTGAGAACTTGTGCATTGACTGTTCACCCCCTGCTGGCATGTTCCTCTGCCATACATGGCTTAGCCCCTTGCCTATCTGCGCGGGGTGATTTCAGACAACCATAGCTCACATTGCCCCATGTATGTGTTGATCTCACCCGGTTGCTGTCCTTCTAGCACTGTATGTGCCTGAACACCTGTGTCCCCATCCCGTGCCACACTCTGCGGGGAATAATCTCAGACCACTTGAGCTCACATTGACCCATGTATTTACTGATCTCCCCTTTCATGGCTTGTAGGAGTGACCTCCTCCTCATGGCAATGAGGTTGTTGCCCCCTAGGTGTATCACTAAGAAATTGGGGGGGACCCCCCTTGGGCCAATCTCTGTTCCAATCAACCCGCCTGCCTGTTTTAGCTATTAGGGCGAGAAGGTTTATACTTAACATTTGCACAGTCCCATTGATTGCTAAATCATGATGCACAGGAATGTTCATGACTAGAAGTATCTGACAATGAGCAAGGGTGTCCACTTGCCATGCATCCCTTATTCCTTATGGGAATTTCGCCCGCTCAGCTCCCCCTGTGGTGAAACCCCCTAGGCATACCAGCTTAGTGAATCGGTCTGATTTAATGCAGTGTGCACTGTATGCAATATGGTGCCTAACATTCAGGATTGACGAAGTCCTACTATACCCCCATCCTAGAATATTCCCAAATGGGGGGGGGGGGGGAGGGCACACTACCCACCCAGTGCAGTCCCAGCAGTGGAAAATTACCTGCTCCGTTAAATTTTAATTTTTGTGGAATACTGGACGTGCCAAATGTTCTTTTTACATAGTAGCCTTTTGTGCTTGACACCTTGTTTCCCCATTTATTGGGACAGCAGCACACTATGTTGGCTGACGGCGTCCCCACCCAGCGTGGCTAATATAGCTAACCGTGCGGGGCATTTGAGCTTAACTGCAGGAACATGTCACCTCCCTTTGGTTCTGGGGTGCACTTACTTCGCCCCGTTGGCCAGACAATTGCACAAACCCCTTTGATTGCTAAACACTGGTGAACACCTTAATTGTGTCAAATCTGGTTTGAAACAATATATGTATTGTGCCCACTATTGGTGACAGCTCACCCTTTCGTTTAGTGACAACTTATGCAGTGCACCCCGCTTGCTTAACTGCCGTCGGATCACAGATGCACAGTACCTGCTATCCATCTCTGACCCTGGATGTTTAACCCGCAAAAGTGTCGGAATCCCAGATTCCAAATTCATGTTTAGCTGCAGTACACCTTCAGTGGATCCGCTGGGAGACACCACAAACCGCATTGGTCATGAGAACCTTAAGAAGTACACAATTTCCACCTGGGCGTACCTCTAAATGAGACTGGCTCCACGCAGCTGTAAAGCCAGAGACACACATAACTTACACCTATTTACTGGTTTATGCCATTTGGCACCCTTCTGGTTGGTGATGCGGAACCTCCTACCCAGCATAAGCTGACCATCTGGCGTTGCCGCCACACCACCCATGTCCCTTGAATCACCCTCCATCCCCCTGTGCAATAGTCATATTGCTAAGTGGGCAATCAATTCAACATCCCTCCTTTCCTGCCGGACTGTTGCCTGTTCAGTTTGATCTGTGGTGACTGCACCCAGACTTCCCCAGCAGCTTTATTGCTGATAATGTGACCAGTTCACCTTGGGGGAATCTCCCGCTTGCAACTTGTAACTACAGCGATTGTTTAATTGGAATGATACTGCGAGTCTGAAAGAACTATGCACAGGTAATTGGACTCCCACATGCGCAGTTGTTGCGAACATCAAAGTGGATGGCCAAGATGTGTTGGGGGACCTCCCCCTACCAGTCTCTGCTGTAGTTTTCCCCCAACAGAACAGCCCGCTGTAGCTCAGTGGACAGGTGAAATTGTATCCCAAGCCTTCTTATGTGTTGTTCATATGGGGAAAATTGGGGATACTTTTAATACCACTGGTGGGGGAGAGCTGGTGAAATGCTGGGCCTACTGCCAGCATCTCCCCTGCTCCGTCAGGGTTTCCTAGGCACCAGTCCCGTACCCTCCTAGTCCACCCTAGGATTTTAACAGGGTTGACCCCCCAACCTGGGATGCAATGGCCCGGTAGCCTCTGGGCCAGTATGTGAGTACTATCAGGGACCTACAGCTATCATCTATCTCAAGCAAGGAATGGCCACCTGCAGCGCTCAATTGCTCCCCGATAAAATTATCTTCACCGGCAGTTAGCATAGCTCAATTATTACTTGATGTCCCGTCTGGGTCCAACCCAGCACCCAGAGAAGTGCTTGCTTCCTAGGTGAGGTAATGCAGCCTGACATGCTATGCTAAGAGCAGAGTGCACTTGCTCTGTAACCCCCTGGCTGCTTGTCTGGCCTTCCTATATGCCCCGGGATACCTAAGGCAATGCTTCGATTCCGAACTGTTGTGACTGTGCCAGAAGTGTAATGAGCCTTCGGCTGCACGAGTCGCCCAACAGCCAAGTTGGCCCTGACTAACCCTGTGTTCTGGTGCCAGATTTGGGAAGGCGTTTCCCATGTTCTATCAACTATTGAGCTGTTGGAATGCTGAATGCAAGGTGGGGATGCTAACCTGCCCCAAACTCTGCGGACACCACAGTGTGCGCAAGCTTGCGAAATACTAGAACATTTTTAGACGTTCAGTAAATGTGACACATTGGACTTGTCCCTCAAACTTAAGTCAGGCACCTCTAGGTGAGGTCTGGCTCTCCCAAACTTCTGCTAATGTGCACCAGGAGGCAGACCAGTCAGTGTGAACAGGGGGTGAACAGTACGTCCAGCTACCTGCCCTTTATAGGATCTGGGAATATCTAGTGTTCCTTACTACGTTATTGCCCCTTGTGTTTCCCTAACTTTCTAAAACCCCGCACACTTGTGAGGTGACAACTCCCCACACCCGCCAGGCTGCCATGGCTAAAGGGGGGGGTGATTATAGCTTAACTTAAGCAACATGCCCATCATTGGTGGCATCAACCAGACATCAGCGCAGGCAATTTCGGTGATAAACTACGGCGCTAAGTGAGAGGCGTCACTCTGGCTAGCGAATGTATGTCTATTGTGCATCAGACCCAGAGTGCCCTGCTTTGTTTCGGCTGGGTGAAACTTGTTGCCTGCGCCACCCGTCCGGCCTATGGCAATTGTGCAGAACTCCCACTTACGGTGATCGCTGTATCTTTCAACCTCGCAACATTCACTTTCATATAATGAACATGGCGCAATCCCCAACCTTGACTCGCAGACAAAAGACGGGCTTATCTCGGGACTATTTTGTGCTCATGTTATGCAGAGGAGAGATAAAATTATTGAACCTGCATTGCGAATGGCTGGCCGGAGTTGCCAATAATTAATAAGACGCGTCACCGGACCTGTGGCCAGACTCAGCATTTGATCTTGGGCCCCTTATGGTAAATAAGCAACAACTGTGGCCTTGTTGTAAGAATATTGACCAGATATATACTACCAAGTGGACACCACACTTACAAGCCAGTACTCTTGGCTTTCTCAATGCTTGTCGGATGCTTAAGCTCACTAAGCCCCAATATGGCTTCGTTGGAGTAGTATACTGAAAATGCTACCCTTCTGAAATGGTGAGACTGTGAAAGAAGTATAGGGGCATATTAGCAAGGAATAGCGATATTTATCGCTAAACGCGCTTAGCGCGACTTTGGTTAACGCCGCCTATCGCTGGAAAATATCGCTGAGATAACACCCTATTAACAAGGTTTATCTCCATAGCGATAATATTTCCAGCGATAGCGGCAAAATGTGAGAATATCGCTGGAAAAGCAGCGATATTCTCGCATTATCGCTAAGGTGGATTCAGCATTAGAATCCACCTCCTATACCTTAAACAGGTAAGTCATCCTCACTAGCAGGAGATAAAATATAGCGATAAACACGCTTAGCACGAATTATTATATCGCTTCGCCTGCCTTGCTAATAGGGGGTAGTGGGATTAGCGACTGTTTTCAGTCGCTTTTAGTAGGGAACGCCTTCCTTGCATGTCATTAGCGATAATTATCGCTGACATGCAATGCGATGTTAAACGCGGCCTCTAACGCCTGAAAGCTGTCGCTAACGCCTGTTAGCGACAGCTTGCTAATAGGGCGATAAAATTATCGGCGCTTTAGCGGCAAAAAGTGCTGCTAAAGCGGCGATAATGCCCTTGCTAATATGCCCCATAGTGACTAACCGCCCAACTGGCCTCGAAATATAGCATATGGAAAATGCATCCATTTTGAAATGGTGAGACTGTGACGCATTTGTGTTTTTAACATTGGGGGTTCACCCTACTAAACACTTGCAGCAGGGCGCATATCATAATTACCGCCTGCCCCATCTGGGGCCCCTGTGAGGTTAAATGGGGGGGGGCTTTCTGACAACATCCCAAAAGCGGTATCTTTTAGATCAAAACAGAACCTCCTATAAGAGAAGTGGGAGAGTGTCACATATTATTTCCAGTAATATTAGTGAGCTGCTGCTGTGTTACAGTATTGAAAGCACGGCACCGAATATTGGATGTAAATACATTCAGAATTTGGACGAGTGTGTCTGTGCACTGTCAGTAACCTTCCCCAAAGTGGGCATGAAAGAGCTGAACTGCATCCTAATTTAGAAGCCGTTCCAAGCAGGTGCCCCCAATAATTTGGCCCAGGGCGGCTGGTAGTACTACAGTATGTGCTGTTGATTACGAGTAAATGCACTCCTGACCTCAAACCTTCAGGATGCCGTGTTTTAACTTGTCAGAGCCCCCCACGCGTCCTGAAGAAGGCTGTGCCTTGCCATTGCATTGCCAACAGAGAGAAGGCATTAATCAGTGCCTGTGCCCCAGGGAACCCAAGGCAAGTCTTTGCTTCCCCAGACGACCATAAATGTTTGCTGTGATACTATGACTGAACATCAAAGCCCCCCAATGGCAGACGGCGTGCCTGGCGCAACAGAGGATGCCAGGATGGCCGGGGAGGCATGTATGCCCTCCCCCAGATCCCTGTCACGCTAGAAGTGATGCGCCTAGCGCGCCACAGGCAAAGGGGGACTCCTCCCTGAGTCCCGACATGAAAGGGGGTGGGTTGGTGCCCAAATGGCACTAAAGGGGCCGCCCACTTAAGGTGGCCCCCTGCGAGGGCCGCGGGCAGCCGCAGTCCTGGTTTTTGAGGAGTGGCCGAGTACGCACTGGTGTTAAAAAGATGTGCGCATGCTCACTTCTCACTACTGGAGATGTTACGGCGTGGCGTCACTCCAGATGAGGTTGTTGTGGGAAGGAAAATCCTTTAAAGAGAGTAATTTTCTCTCGGTATTTCCCTTCTCTTTCTACAACGCAGCAAGAATGTCATTATGCCAGCCATCTGGGTATCAGCGTGTCCGAACCGCCAGCATGACCCTGCCCTGGTCACTGGAGTCAGAGCTTGCACCAAGATCCAGACAGCCACCAGTGTAAACTGTAGTCCTACTTCTATGTTTATGACCTGTCCCGTTTTTAGGTCTCGCCTAGCGTTGCAGCGCATGCGCTGCTCGCTCGGCGAGAGATATTGTGGATAAGGGGTTTTCAGAAGGGGACTCGAAGCCCCGCCCCTCATTTTCATTGGCTTGCGTCACCGTTTATGCTAAACGGTGGCCTGCCATTGGAAATGGGGTATTTTAGTTGCCGCCCTTTCACCTTTTCGGCCGGCCCATCCGGACTGGCTCGTCTGCTTTGCGGCTGTCGCAAAGCAATTTCTTATCTTTAGTAGGGGGCCATCTGTTTTCACTCAGCCGCTTGTTTATATTTGCATCGCGCTTTCACTTAAAGTGAAAGTGAAAGCACGATGCAAATATAAACAAGCGGCTGAGTGAAAACAGATGGCGAGCGCTTGTTGCTTGTCAGTCGCTGTGTGTCGGCATCTCTCTTGTGTGTCAGCATGTCTTTCTGGTGCAGCTCCTGTGTCTGTGTGTCAGTCTGATCTCTCGTGTGTCTGTCTGTCTCTAGTGTTGTCAGTTTGTGTCTCCAGTTAAAGGGTTGGTTTGAGGGCAGAGGGCTAGGGTCGCCTTCCCGGGGTCTGTCCGTGTGTCCCTGTGCTGGCAAACATGCAACCACTCCCACTATTTAAAGCGCCGAGAAAAGGTTCAGTTTGCGGTGGCGCTATAGAAAGGATTGTCACAGTGATGGGCAGTCTCTGCATCGCCCCCCCAGACCTGTAGTTGGCACCCCGTCTTCCCGACAGGTGCAGTGCCCGCTGGATCCGCGCTGGGCGTGCCGCAGTCTGCCACTGGGCGCTCTTAAAAATGCAGCTATACCATTAGCGAGCACTGTGCTGCCCTGGCATCCGGCCAGGCGGTGCCAGCGCCCGCCATGCTCGGGCAGATGGTCCGCATAAAGGGGCAGTCATGGTTTCGCAGCACCGCCCTCACTGTGGGTTTTGAGGCTCCGGCCCTCACTCTTTACCAAGGGGCTGTGGCATGGTGCCAACCAAGGGGCTGTGGCATGGTGCCAGTCAAGGCTTCGAGACCAGGACATATCCTAGTGTCGCTGCTGTTCTCAGTAGTCACTGTGAAGCTCAAAGCCTGCCAACTGTTAGGCTTCTTGGCGCTGCCCTGCGTGTCATCAGGTAGAACACGCACTTCCCAGGCTCGGAATGCTGTTTCACGCCCCTTCCCGCCCCTTGCTTGGGTGGCACCTGCCTCAGTTTTCGAAGGATAGTCCCTAGTTTGAGGCATCCTATTCCCCTTGTCATTTCTACATGTATAATTTATAAATCGCTCACATCCCTGGCGATGACTAGAAGCGCGGCTGTGTCCTAGAAAGTAACGGGTGAATGGCATGTTGTCTCTGCGGGTGGAGGGGGGGTTGGCCCCGTTGGGGGTTGGCTGAGGGCGCCGCCCTGGCAAATATTTATTTGGCCCTGCTTGCCGTTCATGAGAGTATGTATTCTCCCTCCAACAGTTCAGGCGTCTAACGCTAAATGGATAATGGGATTAGCACATCTCGGCCAAGACAGTTTTAGCCGGATCTCAGGATCCTCAGAGGGTGGGGGTCACGCAGTCCTTGAACTGGGAGGCGATAGTTTTTAAGAACGCTTGATAATGTTACTCAACTACTTTCTAAATGCTCCAGAACCGCGAGACATAAGGGGGTCTGCCCAAGATCACACAGACTGTTCACGCCTGGACGCCGGGATTAAAACTTTTGATATATTTTATTTGTTAAATATAATGCCATGTCCCTTTCAGGTGCAATAGAAACATATAGTAGATTTGTGTTGCTAGATGTGATGGTTGGTCTTGGTCGCGTTTTAGCTTCTCTGAGATTTTGCAGCTTTTTAAACGTAATATGCGGACTGTGATTGTTTATACATTATATGGTTGTGATAGTTTGAACGAACATTGTCTACGTTTCGCAGTCTATGTAGGTGCCCTTTTGCACTGTGCTCTCTGCTGCGGCTGTGCGGAAGGGTAAGAAACGGCTACTCTGCATTAACCTCACATGGACCTTACAAGAATGAAACCCAGAAAGAGCCCTGCCGAAATGTTAACATATGTGTGCAGTTATTGAAGGTACACAGTCGTCAGCTGGTCCTCTGTCGAGGCAGTTACTCTCGAAGGACAGCACCAATGGAAAGTGAAACTACAGGCCAGCATGTTTACTGTTGTTAAAAAAAAAAATCTCCGCATTACGCGTGAGGTGGTGGTGGTTGGAGAGGGGAGTTAGCTATGCAGGTATATTTTTTAACCGGAGTTTAGGCCGTTTCTAAGCACTCCTGGAGTTCGGCAGTAACTTTTTGTTCCTTGAATTGTGTAATCTTAGCAACTATAAAAGTGCCAAGGAGTCTTTCAGTTAGTGTTGGGCGCTATAAAAAGCATCTGTTATACTATTGCTTTTGTTGTTGTTATTAATATTATCAGCCGTTCCAGTGTGTTCACTGGACCCATCCCAATCGGAGTTCCACAGCAACCACAGCACTGAGACTGCCCTCATCGCCGCCACCGACGACATCAGGACCCTGCTGGACAACGGTGAGACCGCAGCCCTCATCCTGCTGGACCTCTCCGCCGCCTTCGACACTGTCTGCCACCGCACTCTACGCGCACGCCTCCACGACGCAGGGATCCGAGACAAGGCCCTGGAATGGACCACCTCCTTCCTCGACGGCAGAACCCAGAGAGTCCGCCTCCCACCTTTCCCGATCCGAAGCCTCCGAGATCATCTGCGGCGTACCCCAGGGATCTTCCCTCAGCCCAACACTGTTCAACATCTACATGGCCCCGCTAGCACGTATCGCCAGACAGCATGACCTCAACATTATCTCCTACGCCGACGACACTCAACTGATCCTCTCCCTCACCAAGGACCCCCTCGCCGCCAAATCCAATCTCCATGAAGGAATGAAGGTCGTTGCCGATTGGATGAAGATCAGCCGACTAAAGCTGAACATGGACAAGACGGAGGTCCTCATCCTCGGCTCCAACCCCTCAGCCTGGGACGACTCCTGGTGGCCAACGACGCTGGGAGCAGCCCCGACACCCACCGACCACGCACGCAACCTGGGAGTCATCCTCGACTCAACGCTCTCCATGGCCAAGCAAGTCAACGCAGTCTCCTCCTCCTGCTTCAACACCCTCTGCATGCTTCGCAAGATCTACAGGTGGATCCCGACAGACACAAGAAGAACAGTCACCCAGGCCCTCGTCAGTAGCAGACTTGACTATGGGAACGCCCTCTACGCGGGAGCCCCGGCCAAGCTCATCAAGCGACTGCAACGCATACAAAACGCCTCCGCACGCCTGATCCTCGACGTACCACGCCACAGCCACATCACCCCCACCTGAGGAACCTGCACTGGCTCCCCGTCGACAGGAGGATCACCTTCAAACTCCTCATCCACGCACACAAGACTGGCCCAGCCTACCTCAACAGACGACTCTTCTTCTACGTCCCCAACCGCCAGCTCCGCTCCGCCGACCTCTCCCTCGCCACCGTCCCTCGCATTCGAAGAACAACCACCGGCGGCAGATCCTTCTCACACCTCGCCGCCAAGACCTGGAACACCCTTCCACTAAGCCTACGATAGACCCAAGACCTGCTGACCTTCAGGAGGCTACTCAAGACCTGGCTGTTCGACCATTAGCAGCACCCCCCCCCCTTCTCTCTCCCCAGCGCCTTGAGACCCTCGCGGGTAAGTAGTGCGCTCTACAAATTCTGTGATTGATTGATTGATTGATTTAGCATCAATCGCCTGCCTTTTGAGCAAAGCACGGGGGAGGGGCCTCTGCGTTGGGTGATTTCTAAAGAATCTCTAATAACCACAGTTACATTCTTCACCCTCCCCCTTCTCATAACTCTCACCCCCTCTCTGACACGCCCCCCTCCCCCTCTCAAGGCGCCCTGGCTCTCTTATTTACCTTTGTGATCCGTTTTAGGTTTGGCGTTAGCCAGGACCACAAGAACTTACCAAACGTGTAAGTAATTTAAAGGGACTTGTGACCTGCTCTCTTCATCCATTGGTCTGTTTTTGTGTCATTGACATTTTTGTTCCGCCCACTACAGCATGGTTGCAATGGGTCTGCCCACTTCAGGCATTGGATAACTTCGCTTTGAGTGACGGGGTTTCTTTTCTTCCCCTTTCGTGCCAGGGGCAATATGACAGTGTGTGTTTTTTTAGACCAAAACTGCTTTGCGTTCAGCTAATTTTTATTTAATAAGGGCAAGTGCCCCCCACCTCCCCCAACAATAAAGTTTTACAAAAACAGTAATGGAACATAACAAGCAATGAAAAGCACAAGGCTGGTAGCCAATGTTAGACCTACTGGCTTTGCCAATGCTTGTCTAGGTCTGGCTTGATGGTGCAGCTCACTGCATACCTTTTGTTACCAATTATTTGAAATGGAGTTGGAGTTGGCTCTGCCCAGAGGAGTTCTTTTCACTAATTTGATGCTATTTGGCTGTTTGATATATCATTCCGCCTCCTATGCAGCGCTTGCATTGCAATGCACGAGGGAATATTTTACCTCTCAATAATTCAATGAATCATGGCATTACATTATTTACCTTTATAGATGCACTGAATACAGAAAGAACCATTTTTTGTTCCTTTTTTCACAGTAGGAGACTTAAAAAAATAGTTTAGTCGATATTGAATTTACAAGCCAGACCTTTTAGCTTTGCACATGGCATTTCTGTTCCTCTTCAAGTGCTTGGCGGCATAGAGCAGATTAGCACATTTTCTAGACCTCACATGCAGCGTCTGCCGGAGAACAGATGCTCAGGGTCGAAAAAGCAAGACCAGTTAATTAACAAGCATTTGCAATGCAATAGGTCTCGCATTTACGCGGGTTTAAGCAATTGGCATTGTAAATGACAATGCCTTTTATTTATGTTTTGAAAACCAAAACATAAATAAAGGGCAGTGTCATTTACAATGCCAATAGCTCAAACTGCATAAATGCGAGACCTATTGCATTGCAAATGCTTGTTTTGTTTTTGGAATCTGGTCACCCTAGGCCAGAGGCATCGCCATAGAGCTCGAGTATTTCCATCAGCCGTCGGAGGGTCTCGCCGGGGTACCGCAGGGAAAAAAGCATATTATTAGCACATAGTGACTAAGCCTGGGCGTAGTTCGCGAAGTAGCGCTACGCGAAGCTACGCAAAGTGCAGTTCGCACTACGCGAGCTACGCGTAGCACTACGCGAACTGCGTAGTGCACTGTTCGCAATGATTGCACAGTGCCGGATGCTTGTCCGCACTGTGCAATCATTGAAAACAGCATCTTGCACAGTGCGAGCTGTCTTTTACTGCCGCTCGAGTAGATTTTTACTCGAGCAGCAGCTTTCTCAACGCGGACTGTTAGTTTCTCATCGCGAGCGGTCGCGAGCATACGCGACCACTCGCAATGAGAAACCTGCATTGAGAATCTCGCCGGGAGGTTTATTTTCCACGCTCGTGATCGGCAACTTGATGTTGCTGATCGCGAACGAGGAAAAAGTCTCGCCGGGATGTCATTTTGCTTGCTCGCGGTCGCCAACTTGACGTTGAGGACCGCGAGCAAGCAAAAAATGACCGCTGCACTACGCTACGCGTGTTTGCACTGTGCTACGTGCAATTTGCGTTGTGCGAAGTAGCGCAAACTTCACAAACTACGCGAGCGTAGCGTAGTGCTTTGCCCAGGGTTAATAGTGACACGCGGTCCTCCGTGTCCTCTCGCCACTCAAAACCCCCGAGCCTAGCACCCAGTCCCACGATAGACGCTATAATCTTAATCCAAGCATTGCTTCAGTCTTCAGGTATGCCTAGTGACTCCTTAGGGGAGGGCGCTCACCCTCCCTCAGTGATGAGCAGAGGCCCCACCTCACTTGGCACAGACAGGTCTGCAGGTGGCATATTGGATCATGCAAGCGGCATGCGCCGGTGCCAGACAGCGAAACGCAACAGGTAAGGACCCTCGGGCAATTCATGTTCTTGCAGAAATTATAATGAGCAACGAAATCAGAAAACATACGGGTTCCCAGAAGAGCGGGACTCTCTGAGCTATTCATCCCCGCCCTGGGCGAGTGAATTTCCTGATCAGACACTGTCACTCAGAACGAGACACCTGCAGAGGCCTGGCTGGTGTTAGCAGAGAGTCCATGTCACTGGGACCCTGCGCTCCAGACCTGGTCTTTCCTTTCACAGGCACCTGTAACTGGGAAGTGCTACCCAGAGCCAGGACTGAGCGTTGTGTCTGATACTGAAGTTACTGTCGGTCTACGGTCCTGAGTCTCTATTTTTCTTTTACTAATGCTCTAGTTTGTTTTTTTAGAATGTACCGTTCGTTTAGCTGCACTTCCTGAATGTGATGAACTAAGGCTTGCTCTCTTCGACTCATATCTGCTCCCTCCTCAGACATCATCAAGGAAATTGCGCCTCTGCTGTCGGCGTCCGGCAACTGCAGATGTTCATAAAGTTGTAGATATAGTTCATCAATGAGCGTGATGTAGAGCTTGGTGGACAGGGCACTCCATCACGAGTGTGACAGAGTATCCTGTCCGCCACACACTTGGTCCTCTAGCCTTATTTAGAGATGGATGGACCGTAAGCTTTCCATCGACTGAACCTCCATTGGCTCCATAGACGGAAAGCTTCCGCCAACAGCCCAACAGAGTAGAGGCCATGGAGGAGGAGCATTATACCTATTTAGAGTGGACAGTGGGATGTACTTTTGTTTCTGTCTGTCACTGCCAGGGAAATGCCCACTCCCTGGATGTGTGGGTCATTGCTTGTTAGTTTGTCAAAAAAGAACTCCCACTTTGGGAGTTTATTTTTGGAAAACAAGAAAGCTAAACGTTTAAAGGATTTTTTGTACCTTGAAGGGAACCCCTGTGACAAACAGAGATGACCCCGCAGCTGTGGGCCAGCGTCCTCTGCCACACTGACGGACGGAGTACCGTCCGCCAAAGTCTAAATCAGGTCCAATGGATTCATCGCTACCCTGGGTCTTAAACAGGTGGGTACAACTGAGCAGGCTAGTCTTAGGAAAGAATAGTGCAGCTGCACCCACCACTGTCAGATCCCACCTTCACGATCTCCTTGTCCCCTCCCCCCATCTCCCAAACAACAAAAGGAAAACCAGTGGAAGGAGGACCACTATCGATGGACCTGATGCGTGCATCGTCAAAGCCTCTGAAGACCATCTCTACTTCAGATCAAACCTGAGGACCGAACTGTTCCACCAACTCTGCCACCGACAAACTGATCCCCTTCACCTTATCCGCTCCCAACACCCTGCCCGCGTCACTTTTCAGTTGCATGTAGCATGTGAACCCCCAAAAAACCTCTGAAATGCCAAAGTAAATCAGAATGATGAAAATATAAGCGTGTCTTTTCAAAGGGAAAAACGGTGCCCAGAGCTGCGGGTGAAATGTCACTGGACTACAATGCTAACTTGGGCTCAAAAGTTGAAACTCATCAACCTAAGAACCCCTACTTCTCCCTTCATCATTAGTAATGTCATAAAAGCCCCAGTGTACTAACGAGAAGACACCGGCAAACTCAAACCCTCAATGGCCATACCTGTTTACTGACCCAGGTGGGCTTGTCTTGTATCACGAAGGGTCTGGAAACTGTTGGGACCAACCCACCCTCCTGGGTCTGGAGACTAACAATCTTCTCATTGATAAGTAATCAGGCTTTCGTCAGAAGTAGACACAACGCTTAGACATGAGAGTGAAGCTACCTACTGTTGCATTTAGCACTCTATGGTTAAGGACTTTCTATGTTGGGAAATCTCTATGGTCTGGTTGGCTATGATGGGGGTTCTGGAATGTTGGACAGTCTTGCCTGAGGTCCACTGTTGGACATGACTTGGCTGTTACTCATCAAATAAACACCTGTTGTTTTAAAATAAACCTGCGCTGAGACTCCAAAACCTACCACTCATGACCAGCCCCACACATAATCTCCTGGGTCTGGTCGGCCACATGTGGTACCATTGGCACAAGGTTCACTTGGCTTCTTGTGCCAGAATCAAGCAAAGCACCTTACCCGTAACCACTTTGTAGAGATTCACTCTGAGGCGGTCTGGTTGAAGAGTGAGTTTATTGAGGAGAGACTACACAGCTGTAGATCAACACCTGCCTAGTACAGCCAAGCAGCAGCAAATACAGTTACAGAGCTCTCTCTCCTTGAACCATAACATTCTCAGCATGCACCTGACACTATGACATCACAGCATCAGCAGAGCAACATAGTAGAATACAACATACCTCCCCTTCTCCTACAAAGCAAAGAGAAGTAGAGAACAAAGAAAAGAAAAGAAAAGACAAGATACACCAGAAGACAGAGCTAAAGAATAAAGTACAAAAAATTATTCACGAAACCTTTTAGGAGTAACGATGACTCTGGAACTCCTTCTACGTTCAAGAGTAACAGGTGGGACAAGCTCATCTTGGCCATTCGACAAGAGGCTTGACCTTGTCTTCACTACTTTAGACAGGTTCCACCAATGACCCCCTTCCACTTGAACAGCATTGTTACCGATCTTGATAACTTTGATAGGTTCACCATATTTACACTTCCCTTTCTTGGTATGCACAGGAATCTTGATACGAACAAAATCGCCCACATTAAGAGGAACAACCTTGACACCCTTTTTTTTGTCAAACCATACCTTTTGTTTACTCTGCACACAATCAGAATTAAACTTGACGATTTCCATAAGAAAATCGACATTGGACTCAGATTTTAACCATTTGCTCATCCATCCGGGCCTGAAGCATGTATTGACCCTCCTACCCCTTAGGAGCTCAAACGGGGAAACCTTAGTGGATGAGTGAGGGGTGGTCCTATAAAACCAAAGCATGCTCTCTAAAGACTTTATAACATCATGGTTACCATCCACCGCCCACTTAACACACTCACCAACCACACAATTCATTCTTTCTACAAGACCGTTGGTCTGTGGGTGATAGAGGGAACTTTTTAAATGTTTCACACCACTGGAAGTCAAGAAAAACTCAAATTCTTCACTCAGAAAATGAGTCCCATTATCTGAGACAAGGAACTGGGGAAACCCTTCCCTCAGAAAAACATCTTTCAAGAAAGCAATCACGCTGGTAGAGCTAGCTTCCTTGACCATCTTAATCTCAGGCCATTTAGATGCATAGTCCATCAAAACTAGAATGTACTTCTTTCCTAAAGGTAATACCTCATATGGACCCATGATGTCGACTCCTACTTTTACCCAGGGACCAGAGGGACACTCGATGGGTGAAAGGGGAGGAGTAGAAGCCTTAAAGGTTTTCTCAGCTGAGCAACACACAGAACAATTTTCCACGAGCACACCAATCTCAGCATCCATGCTCGGCCACCAGAAGTCCTGACGAACACGACGTTTGGTGAGCGTGACACCTAAATGTCCCTCGTGAGCTTTTTTGACAATGGTGGGCCTAACAGAGTGAGGAGGGATAAGTTTGTCGCATCTCATGAGTACACCATCCTCTAAAGATTTCAGATTCAATTTTCCAATAGGGCTGCAAGAGAGGAGACAACCCCTTTTCTCTAGGCCAGCCTTCTTTGACTAACACACACACTTGTTGAAGAAGACTATCCTCTAACAAAGCTGCTCTCCAATCCTCTTCCGACCCAACAGCGAGATCAGAAATGTCCATGGCAGCCACAAAGCAATCTTCAGCATCTTCCTCACACAATTCTTGGAAGCTAGTACCTTCACATCCATCACTGCTTTGAGGGAAACGGGAAAGAAAATCTGGCCTACCATTTCTACTGCCAGGAATGTGTGAAACATCAAATTGGTATTGAAGCAGCTTGCTAACCATCCTTGTTATCCTGGGCGTGCAACACTTACTAGGACCAGAACCAAGGATGGAAACCAGAGGTTTGTGGTCGGTGACTAGTTTGAAACGTCTTCCCCACACATAGGGACGAAACTTTTCAATAGCCCATAAACAAGCAAGTAATTCCTTTTCAATGACGGAATATTGTGCCTCAGCGTTCCTCAGCACCCTAGACGCAAAGGCAACAGTGTTTTCTCTGTCTCCACAACTTTGTGTGAGGATAGCGCCTAAACCCACTTGACTAGCATCTACAGCTATACAGCAGGGCAAATCAGGGTCAAATGGGGTGAGAGCCTCACTGTTCTTCAAAGAAGACTTGACTACATTGAACGCACAATCACACTCCTTAGACCAATCAAATTTGACTCCTAACTTGAGCATATTGCTAATGGGCCGAACAATTGAAGCATAATTGGGGATAAACCTTGAATAGTATTCAAACAAACCTAGCAGGGACTTGACGCCAGTCTTGTCTTTGGGTACAGAAGCATTGGAAATGGCATCCATAAGTCCTTGCCCAGGCTTAATACCTTTGTGTGATAGTAAATGACCAAGAAATTCAATTTCTTTGCAAAGCAACTTGCATTTTTCGGTCTTAAGAACAATACCATTTTTTTTGAAGATGTTGAGTACTTTTCTGAGAATGGTGTCGTGTGAATCATTGTCTTTGGCATAGATCAGCACATCATCGTGAAAGACAAGCACCCCTTCAACCTCCCTCAAAAGATTCTGCATAACCCTCTGGAACACCGACGCAGCGGAGGCAAGCCCAAAAGGCATTCTTCGATATCGGAATGTTCCAAGAGGGGACACACATTCCGTGAGAGGACGGGAGTCGGGGTGTAGCTCAATCTGGTGATAAGCGCTTGCCAGATCCAACTTCGAGAATACTTGTGCACCCTTAACACTTGTGAACAGATCGTTAATTCTAGGCAAAGGGTGGGAGTCAACCCAGATCTCTTTGTTGAGGGATCTGAGGTCAACACACACACCGCAATTGTCCATCATGTTTGCGGGCCACAATCAGGGGTGACAACCATAGAGATGATTCTGTTGGTTCGATGATGCCCCTGCCACACAAGTCTTTGAGTTCTTTGTTAAGGTCATCTCTAATGCTAAATGGGACGCCTCTGAGTTTGTGCTTGACGGGAATAGCACCATCCCTTACAATTATTTTGTGTTTGAACCCTGATATTTTTCCAAGCGTATTACCAAAAACAGAAGGAAATTCGGTTTTCCATTTACTTCCCTCATCTTCACAAGTCACTAGCATAACTTGCTCCTTGGTGCCTGGCTTGAGTACCATCCCAAACAATCCCTGGTGGAACCACCCGAGAATGTTGAGCCCCTTGACGGCAACATAGATTTTCCCTCTGATCCTTCTATCTTTGAACATCAGAACATCTTCAATGAAACCTAATAGTTCAATTTTACGTCTGTCATAGGAGACAGGGGAGCGGTCGGGAGGAAATAACTCTCTGTCACCCCATGTTTCGGTGAACAACTTTTGAGTTATCATGGTAATCATAGCACCAGAGTCAACTAACAGTTGGAGTTTTTTTATCCCCAACCAGTATTTCAACAATGGGGTCAACACATAGAGAAGGATTACCTGATACAGGTTCATCTAACACATTACTAGAGGAAGAATCATCAAGAACAACAGAAATGATCTCAGGGTCAGAGTCGTCGTCAGATTCTATAACACAAGCTACACTCTTTTTCTTAAATTTCCTTTTGAGGCACACTTTAGCATAATGACCCATTTTTTTACAAAAGTTACACATAACATTAGCAGCCGGGCATCTATTCCCCTTGGAATGAGGAGAGCTACCACAGCGGAGACACACGTTGTTAGGAATGGTAAAATCAGATTTGGATTTGGTGGCATTGTTGCTACTGCTCTTGACAGACCTAAGTTTTACATTGTTGGCTACTCCAACAGCATTGACGCTTTCAAGAGGTTTTTCATCAAGCTCTTTCAATGAAACCTGTGAAATTTCAATGCTTTTTGCAACTTTAATTGTTTCATCGAGAGACGGGTTCGCCATAGACAGCAGTTTCTGCCTAATATGCTTATCCCTGCACTGGCAAACGAACTGATCTCTAATAAGTTGATCAGTAAAGTTTTCGAAAATGCAAACTGAAGCCAACCTCCTAAGAACAGAAATATAGGCATCAACATCTTCACCATCGGTTTGTTTCCTCTTAAAGAACTTGTGCCTTAGAACCATCAAACTCGGTTGTTTGTCAAACCGTATCTTGAGTTTGCGCACAGCTTCTTGATATTCATCGATGACTTAGTTGTCGTCCAAAGTCAATTGTGGTAAATGTTTAAAGATGGACCTGCCCTCAAAACCTAAAGAGTGAATAAGTAGACACTTCTTCCTTTCAGCACCAAACCTTAAGGCTCCAATGGCACCTAAATATGTTTCGAATGCATCGAGCCAGACATCCCATTTGACAGGTGGTTCTCCTGGGGTGTCTAGGAAAGATGGAGATGGCGAAACGGCTTGCATGGTACACATGGCAGAAAACAAGATGAACCAGAACCAAATGAAGCAATGTTAGGAAAAAAACAAAAATGCAGGTAACGTAAACAAAGTGTCAAATTGAAGGAACAGTGTGCAAATCACAGGGATCCACGTAGAAAAAGCAGTGCACAAAAGAGCAAAGAAAGCAAGCTAGAAAGTGTGCGAATCACTGTGATCCACACGTAGGTCAAACTAAGTGTAAAACATTTGAAACTCTGTGAAAAGTGTGTGAATCACTGAAATCCACAACTGGCAGTAGAAGGCAGAGGGCAGTTGAAGGTGGGAGTGGTGTGCGAATCCCCGGAGTTCGCAATGCTCAAGTGCAAACAGAGCTTAAAAGCGGCCCAATACTGTTGAAAACGCTGTAAACAAAAGATCCATCTGGAGAAAACAAAACGTTGTTGAAGAAACAGTGTCAAGCAGGAGGCGTGCTAAACAATGAGGATGGTTGTCCTGGCAACGCACAGAAGACTGAAAGACGTGACGTGAAAGCATACACAAGCGCGAGCGTTCTCTAGCGCGTGCGTGCACACCCAAATGCGCATGCACCAGCGCGTGCGTATACTCGCGCAGGGTGCTCGTGCAGAACAACGGTAGGAAGCTGGGAAAGGGGACAAAATATCCAAAATTGACCCACCAGCAAGTCGACAGAAACGGGACCAGGTGTGGGACTCTCAAGATAGACAGCGCCGGAACCGCGAAGAAACTGCCTCCAATCCTTAACTGCCCCGACAACAGGAGTGAGATGCAGCGAGACGGGGAGAAAAATACCTGATAAAAGACGTAGAGGCTCCGTCGGCAGGTACAGTTGAGAAGAGTCCAAAACCTTATGTCCTTAGGCAGGCACGGAGACTCTGTGAGTAGGAGGAGCCGTAGGTCCACACAGGGGTCAAAGAGATCTCCACTGTTTTTAGAGGTACAGCCAGATGAGTAGAGAAGACGCAGGCAGGTGATGAGACATCCACCAGTAGAGAAGTGGCATATCAGTAGAAGCAGTGTTGAGGATGGCCAGGAGAATTGAGACCAGGTTTGGAGGTGAGGAACTCACGCTGCGGGATCCGCTGTGTAGTCAAATCGTCGCCAGAAATCTGTAGAGATTCACTCTGAGGCGGTCGGGTTGAAGAGTGAGTTTATTGAGGAGAGACTACACAGCTGTAGATCAACACCTGCCAAGTACAGCCAAACAGCAGCAAGTACAGTTACAGAGTTCTCTCTCCTTGAACCATAACATTCTCAGCATGCACCTGTGAAATTAGTTGAGTAGGCAGTCTTGAAAGTAGGAATAAGGTTTATTTGAAGCGTAGTTTCTCCACCCATCGCACGGAGCGTCCTCTTGGTCGGATGATCGAACGGCAACTGATAAATGCCATTCGAACCTCCTTCCAAGAGCACTCCATGCATGAGACACAATTCAAAGATACACAACACGATAACAATACACTAAGCATCACACGCCTAACATTCATGACATGGCGCGTGATGCCCACTATCTTAAGTATATAGCCTATTACATCACCTTCCCCCTTACAGAAAACAAAATAAGGTTCTAAATACATCAAACAGAACAAAATTCACAATATATCATACAGAATTCGTTAAATTACTTCGCTAATACCTAACAAAATCCTCAAACTTTTTTGGGGCCTTAATAGCACGACCCCTAGATGAGCAGCTGCTGCTCACATTCCTGTGAAGTGAAGTGTTATTAACATTTGGAAATGAAAATGAGTTCTGAGATTCAGAAACCTGTGTAGATGAACATGAGGATCCCACAGACCCCGCTGGTTCCAACCAGTGACCCCAATGGAGATCATCCTTCATTTTCTTCTGCCTGTCTAATAAAATCGTAGCCTGATCGGGAGAGACCTTAACCAGTTGTCTCTTGTTCCACCACCCTTTTATTCCTACAAAAGCAGCCCCTTTGCTTACTTTGCATACTTGTTCAGGAGTCAAAAACTTCGATTCCCCTTTCCTCACCTTTACTGGTTTTCTAATCAGGACCCAATCGCCAACAGATACATCTTCACCCATCAAATGACATTTCTTATCAAAATTTTTCATCATTAGTGATTGCTTAGAGTAAACTCTCTTGGAAATATCCTCAACGTTAATCATCGATTCATTTGACTTTTCTTTTAACCAAGATGGAAATAAAGCGTGTGAGCCTCCCTGCCTCTCAATAAAGTGAAAGGAGATACTCCAGTTGTGCAGTGAGGTGAAGTATTATAATTCCAAATTTTTTCCTCTAAAAAAACATTCACATCTAATCCAGCAGCCAAAGCAGTTTGGATGCCCTCCTTCACTACTTTATTACCTCTTTCCACCAACCCGTTGGAAGTTGGGGAGTACAATGCTACTTTCAGGTGTTTTATATCTAGCTGTTTCAAAAATGTACACATTTTTTCAGAGATGAAATGTGTACCATTATCAGTTACGATGGTTTTCGGAGCACCTTCTAGTGAAAAAATCTTTTTTAAAAATGTTACAGTTGACTCCGTATCTGGGGATTCTACAAAACTGTGGTACATCCACTTTGAAAAATAATCAACAACTAAAATAATGAAATTCCTGTCTTGATTAAGTAAAGAATAAGGCCCTGAAAAATCCAGACCAATTTTTTCCCATGGGGCCTTTGGAAATTCAGTGGGATGTAACGGGGTCTTCAAAGTACGCCAATGTTTTGTCAGACATTAAACATTCGGGACAACTGTCAATAGTGGATTTGACTTGGGAATCCACCGCTGGCCACCAATAATGCTGCTTGATTTTCATCGCAGTTTTAGTGGACCCCAGGTGTCCCAGATGAGCATTGTTTATAATCCTAGGGCGTAATCCGACCGGAGGAACGAATCTGTCCCCCCGACGAACGATCCCGTTTTCGATAGATAATGCGTCCGCCACCTGGGCAAAAATGCGTAAATCCCCATTTAGGCACCTGGGTCTGGCCATACACTAGTCGAATATTCAATTACTTTCTTTATAACTGCATCCTTATCGCATGCGTCCCTCCAATCTTCCTCTGACAATATGGAATCATACACCTGAACCGCATCCACCACCGCAACACATTCAATATCATCCATCAGAGAATCTTCTTCGTCATCTTTGTCCATAAGTAACCTAGACAAGCAATCAGCTCGGAAATTTTTTCCTCCCTGTATATGTTTGACTAAAAAATTGAATTCCTGGAGTTTTGAAACTAATCTCAAGAGCCTGGCGGACATACAGGACGTATTGACTTTGTTAAAAATATAAACCAACGGTTTATGGTCGGTTACCAATTCAAATTTTCGTCCCCAGATGTACATCCTAAATTTATGGACCGCCCAAGCGCATGCCAAAGCCTCTCTCTCAATCGTACTGTACTGTTTCTCACATTGCTTGAGGGATCTGGATGTGAATGCCACCGTCTGTTCTCGCCCATCCACTCTCTGACTCAGAATTGCTCACAAACCTGACATACTCGCGTCTACTGTTATAGTGGACATACAGTCAGCCCTAAATGCGTGTAAAGCCCGTGCAGATACAATCAACTTCTTAACATTCTTAAATGCTGACTCCAATTCACCATTCCATTTGAAACCATGGCCTTTTTTAGTAGCTCACGTAAAGGTTCAACAGACTGAGCGTAATTAGGTACAAATCTGGCGTAATATTCGGCCAAGCCGAGAAATGAACGCAAAGCATCTTTATCATCCGGAGCTTTTGCCTCTTCAATCGCTCTAATTACTGAAAACTTTGGTTTAATTCCATGAACGGACACTGTATGTCCCAAATATTCAAGTTCCTGTACTGCAAACTTACACTTGTCTAATCTCACCGTCATCTCTTTAGACCTTAATATTGTAAGAACACGTTTTAAAATCTCATTGTGTTCTTCAAGAGATTTGGCATATATCAGGATATCATCCAAATATGCCTGGACTCCAATGATTCCTTGGAAAAGTGTATCCATTAATTTTTGGAACACACTCCCTGCTGATGCTAGGCCGAACGGGAGACGAAGAAACTTATATGCCCCAAATGGCGTCACAAATGTTGTTAAGTCTTGTGAGTCTTTTGACAACGAGACTTGATGGTATGCTGACCTCAAGTCTATCAATGAGAACCACCTGGCTCCCCCTAGATTTGCCAGCAGTTCGTGAATTCTGGGCAGTGGGTGGCAATTCACGATTATGTTCTTGTTTAGTGCTCGCAAGTCGGCACAAAGCCTGATCTCGCCAGACTTTTTACGTGCAACCACGATGGGAGCCACCCACTGCGAAGAATCATTAGGTATTATGATCTCTTGGTCACACAGATTTTGTAAGGTGCGTTTAAGGTCTTCACGTACGCTCATGGGAACCGAGCGAACTTTATGCATTACTGGTTGTGCCCCAGGTATCAATTTAATATGATGCTCAACACCTTTTACTTTTCCTACTTTTTCGTTAAATACTGGTTTAAATTCCGTAATGATGTCATTCAAAAAAATCTTGTCTCCCTCAGATTTTGGGAAATGAACGTTGCACACAGGTAAATCCCCCAACTTAATTGGGTTGTCATCTCCTGGGACTAAATACAACCCCATACGTGCTAAATCTTTCCATCCTATTATATTCTTCCCTTTTTCTGCCATGTAAATTTTTGTCATTGTCTCCCTCCCAAGACATTGCACAATTCCTGAAAAATATCCAAACATATTAATGTCCTTTTCGCCGAAGGCTTTGGAACAAACATCAGATTTAAGTAATTCTTTGTCCTTCCACAAGTCAAAAAATGTTGTGTCCCTCAAGATGGTTATCGGTGATCCCGAATCTGCCATGACCTGTAAAGTAACGTTATCAATTGAAGCTGAACATAAAGGGCCCTTAATGCAATTATGAGTTCCACAGTCTAGCGTTACAATCACATTGTTCAATGAGTTGGAGCATGCATCTATCTCAGATTCTACGCTTTGAACATTAACAGCTTTCCTAGAGTTCCTGCATACCCCCTGGAAGTGACCTATTTTCCTACATATTACACAACGTTTATTTATGGCTGGGCATCCAGGGAAATTACCAATATGATTCCTAGATCCGCACCTATAACAAAAAACAGTTTGTTTCTTTTGGATAAACTTAGTAGGTATAGGTTTACCCTTAACGTTAACTGCACATAATGAACTTTCCTGCACAACCTCGTTAGTAGTAATCGAATTAATCCCAGTCTTGGTGTCATCATGTATCACTTTACTGGAAATAGTAGAGCGTTCAATACTCTGGGCCAATTCGATTACTTCTGACAAAGGAGGGTTTTTGCAACTTAAAATCCTTTCTTTGATTTTACGAGATGCGCAATTAAATACAAATTGGTCCCTGATATAATTATCTGCTAGTGGACCAAAACCACAAGTTGTAGCTAGTACTCTAAGGGCAGAAATATAATCTTCAACTTTTTCATCTTCTCTTTGTTTTCGTTTGTAGAAATTGTGACGTTCCAGCATTATGTTGGGCTCCTCCGAAAACTGTTTTTAAAGACGTGCAACAGCCTCCAGGTATATGTTCCATTGACCATCACCCGAATGAGATGCAGGAGGCGGGATAGGAACTATACTGTCGAAAATCCTTTGAGCAGCTTGACCAAGACAACCAAATAACAATGCGAATTTACGTGCAGGTGAATAATTGGTTGCGTTGATCGCTACTAAATGGTTCTCAAAAAGTCTGAACCATTCTATCCAACTGATTGGTGGACTGCAAGGTTTACTGAGGAATGGAGGAGGTTGGGTCATCTGTTGAACATTTGCAGCCATATCGAATGAGACGTTGAATACTGAAGATCTTACACGAAAATTAAATTGCTTTGAATGATAACAAATAACTTTAAAATGAAATTCCCAAATACTTGAACACTGTAATTCGGTATTCTGCAAGTAAGAACTAAAACCAGGTCTGTATAAATTATAAATATGACGTGTGTGTCGTCGACACAGATTAAAATGAAAAACCAATGTCAGCAACGTGCTTCAATCAGCTGTAAAGACGTGCGTGTCGTCGGAAGGTAATCCGGTGGCACGCTAATGATGAATAAATTATACGCAGTAAAGACGTGCGTGTCGTCGAAGTAAAATCGGCAACACGCAGTGTAACAAAGTAACAAACAGCCGCTTGAGATGCAAGCTGAATTGCGTCACTTAAGTTGCGAACTGAAATGTCCCGGTTCAAAATGGCGTCACGTAATTGTAACGTGGTGACGTCAGCTGGGACGGAACAGTTCGATCACAGTACACATGCGCAGTAATTCGAGGAAGATCTCGAGGCAGAAGAGGCGCGAGCAAGGCTCCGTGGAACACGTACCTGAAGTCGATCTTGGGGCTGATTACAGGACCTTACCCAAAACAGGACGAAGTACGATCATCGCTGGAAATTACTGGAAGATGGGGTAAGGTGGGATGTAGTCCGTCAGCCGGTCAGATGTCGCGCTGCATGGCAAAAGTGCAGAAAAACGCGTGGGTTGATGGTTGGAGCTGTTCCCATCCTCGTCGCCAGATGAAATGAGTTGAGTAGGCAGTCTTGAAAGTAGGAATAAGGTTTATTTGAAGCGTAGTTTCTCCACCCATCGCACGGAGCGTCCTCTTGGTCGGATGATCGAACGGCAACTGATAAATGCCATTCGAACCTCCTTCCAAGAGCGCTCCATGCATGAGACACAATTCAAAGATACACAGCACGATAACAATACACTAAGCATCACGCGCCTAACATTCATGACATGGCGCATGATGCCCACTATCTTAAGTATATAGCCTATTACAACCTGACTATGACATCACAGCATCAGCAGAGCAACATAGTAGAATACAACACACTTCTTTCTTGATCAGCAACATCGAGCAAGTCATACCGGCCTCTGTCTAACATCACCCCACTCACTGAGCTCCACGGGATCGGCCTTTTCTAGTTCAGCATCTACAGGTTCCCTCGTCATGATGGTGGACGCCCCTTCAGACTGGTCACCACGGGTCATATCATGACATGGTGTGCTAGCTCAGCATAACATAACATGTGCATTTGTAAAGCGCGCGTTCACCCAGAAGGGCATCTTAGTGCTGAATAGCAAATGTTTATTGTTCCACCAACTCAATTGTGCTCATTTTATCGATCTCAGAAAGATGGAAGGCTGAGCAGACCCGCCAGGATTTGAACCTTTGAGGTCAAACACAGAGCCCTACAGTGGACGCAGTAGTCCACTAAGCCACCAGACCCTAGAGCTCAGCCACTGTTTTTATGTGCCCGCAGGGTGTAAAGTGAATTCATTTAACCCTTATCTCATAGTTAGAGTTTCAAAGAGCAAAGCTCAGAAACAGAAAGAGGCAAACCCTGCTCACCGTTTCCAAGCTGCGCTGTCTGAAAATCAACCCGTAACTCAGAGAAATACTGGGTTAAATGAATCCACTTTATTCTCAGCATTTGCATAAAACTGGCCCTCTGCGCTGAGCCAGCACAGTCCATCATGATACAGCCCCTGGTGCATGTTGAGGGATGCTCACATCTACATGAAATTAGAAGATGGACCCAGCACTGGATGAAAATACATGATCTCTGCTGTGACTCCAAGAAGCCGAAGTACTGCCCCTAGGGCCAACATGTGTTTTGCTCTTGCTGCCATTTTGATTGAGAGTCCACACACTAAAGCCGCTTCAGAAGACACAGCAAACACAAAGAGATGATGGACGGAGCGCTGAAACTTTTCAGACACTCACCCCCAGTCACAGATCTGGGTTGAATCCATCATCATTATTTAGCTCACTTGGCCACCCCAGTTCAGACACAGCTATATGCAAATCAGTCTTGACCCTGTGCCTCATGGGAACAGTCCAGCCCGAACTGCCAAGCCATGTCTTCCCTGGACTGGAAACAAGCATCCTGGGACCCGTTTCGGGCTAACAGCCCTCATCAGCCAGGCTAGCTTGAATCCAGTGGCAAAGTGAGCAAGGGACCCACGTCTGGGCATACCCTGCCAACTTAGGGCGAACAAATCAAACACAAGGAGATGATGGACGGAGCGCTGAAACTTTTCAGACACTCACCCCCAGTCACAGATCTGGGTTGAATCCATCATTGTGCTTTAGCTCACTTCGCCACCCCGGTTCAGACACAGCTATATGCAAATCAGTCTTGATTCTGTGCCTCATGGGAACAGTCCAGCCCGTACTGCCAGGCCATGTCTTCCCTGGACCGGAAACAAGCATCATGGGACCCATTTCGGGCTAACAGCCCTCATCAGCCATGCTAGCTTGAATCCAGTGGCAAAGTGAGCAAGGGCCCCACGTCTGGGCATACCCTGCCAACTTAGGGCGAACAAAGCAAACACAAGGAGATGATGGACGGAGCGCTGAAACTTTTCAGACACTCACTCCCCAGTCACAGACCTGGGTTGAATCCATCATTGTTCTTTAGCTCACTTGGCCACCCCAGTTCAGACACAGCTATATGCAAATCAGTCTTGACCCTGTGCCTCATGGGAACAGTCCAGCCCGAACTGCCAAGCCATGTCTTCCCTGGACTGGAAACAAGCATCCTGGGACCCGTTTCGGGCTAACAGCCCTCATCAGCCAGGCTAGCTTGAATCCAGTGGCAAAGTGAGCAAGGGACCCACGTCTGGGCATACCCTGCCAACTTAGGGCGAACAAATCAAACACAAGGAGATGATGGACGGAGCGCTGAAACTTTTCAGACACTCACCCCCAGTCACAGATCTGGGTTGAATCCATCATTGTGCTTTAGCTCACTTCGCCACCCCGGTTCAGACACAGCTATATGCAAATCAGTCTTGATTCTGTGCCTCATGGGAACAGTCCAGCCCGTACTGCCAGGCCATGTTTTCCCTGGACCGGAAACAAGCATCCTGGGACCCATTTCGGGCTAACAGCCCTCATCAGCCATGCTAGCTTGAATCCAGTGGCAAAGTGAGCAAGGGCCCCACTTCTGGGCATACCCTGCCAACTTAGGGCGAACAAAGCAAACACAAGGAGATGATGGACGGAGCGCTGAAACTTTTCAGACACTCACCCCCAGTCACAGACCTGGGTTGAATCCATCATTGTTCTTTAGCTCACTTCGCCACCCCAGTTCAGACACAGCTATATGCAAATCAGTCTTGACCCTGTGCCTCTTGGGAACAGTCCAGCCCGAACTGCCAAGCCATGTCTTCCCTGGACCGGAAACAAGCATCCTGGTACCCGTTTCGGGCTAACAGCCCTCATCAGCCAGGCTAGCTTGAATCCAGTGGCAAAGTGAGCAGAAGATACAGCATGGGAGTACAGCCTCACAGTGAAGTCACCATCACACCTCACAAAAACCTGGTGAACTCTCGCTGTGCTGGAGGTCCCTCCTAAGGAGCTCTCACATGGGTCCGCCTCCGGTTAGACCACTCCAGTGCCGTGGATCCAGGGCTCTCCCAAAGGGTCTCAAGAAACTCCAAAGAACTTCAGGGAGCTCAGAAACTCACGGCGTGACACAGACCCAATGTGAAACACTGAGGTGATACGCCATGTCCATCTTAACACTTCACATAGGTTTCCTATCAAAGAAAGACATTGAAAACTCCGTGCCTGTGCAGCCCCGTGGCAGTCTGTCTGTCCAAGATCATCCAACCTTATCGGCCCCATGGCGGACTGTCTGTCCAAGATCTTTCAACTATATCAGCCCCATGGCAGACTGTCTGTCCAAGATCTTCCAACCTTATGAGTCTCATGGCAGACTGTCTGTCCAAAATCTTCCAACCATATCAGCCCCATGGCGGACTGTCTGTCCAAGATCTTCCAAACTTATGAGTCTCATGGCGGACTGTCTGTCCAAAATCTTCCACCTTTATCAGCCCCATGGCGGACTGTCTGTCCAAGATCTTTCAACTATATCAGCCCCATAGCAGTCTATCTGTCCAATATCTTCCAACCTTATGAGTCTCATGGCAGTCTGTCTGTCCAAGATCTTCCAACGTTATCAGCCCCATGGCAGTCTGCCTGTCCAAAATCTTCCAACCATATCAGCCCCATGGCAGACTGTCTGTCCAAGATCTTCCAACCATATCAGTCCCATGGCAGACTGTCTGTCCAAGATCTTCCACCCTTATCAGCCCCATGCGGACTGTCTGTCCAAGATCTTCCACCCTTATCAGCCCCATGGCAGTCTATCTGTCCAATATCTTCCAAACTTATGAGTCTCCTGGCAGTCTATCCGTCCAATATCTTTCAACCGAGTCATTCGCAAGTAGGCGTCTAATGCTATTCTTCATTCACCAATGTCCTTACATGCGCTTGCTTCTCTACGTCTGGGAGAACTTATCATGCTGTCCCTGTAGGAGAGTAGGATCTGCTTCACATGGGTACCCCCACTTTTTGCTGATGCTTCACTGTTTTTCGACCTTAGTCTGGCTGGGGCCCTGCTAATCAGAACCCCAGCCTAGCTGCTTCCTCTCTAAAATGGTTTCCATGTGCCTTAGGCACATCTCTGATTGGAATCTGGAGTGCCCTTATAAGTCCCTAGTATATGGTATACTATGTACCCAGGGCATAGGTACCTCAGAGGCCTACCAGGGGCTGCAGCATGTATTGTGCCACCCCTGGAAGGCCATCCAAAATGACACCACAGGTCTGCTACTGCAGCCTGGGTAAGGTGGTGCATGCACCCCTTACTGTGATATAGGCTACCTATATCACTACATACATACACACATATAAACCTATAAGTCACTCCTATGGCAGGCCTTATCAATCCTGAAGGCAGAGTGCGTGGTTCCTATGTGAGAGGGTGCCCCTGCATGAGCAGGGCCTCTCTGCAGCGTTCGGAGACCCTTCTCTGATGCTGTTTGTAGTGCAGCCTGACCATATACTCTTAAGCGCATTATAACCTCGCGTTAAATGCTAACTTTGGGATGGCTGCACGGAAACATGTCGTGTTTGGTGTCAAACATCTTGGAATACTACCCCCCGCCAGTTCTGGCGGCGGGGGTAGCATTCCACCCTTCTAGAGGGAGAGACATGTACACACCGGTATACCCGGTACTGACTTTCCAGAGCCCTGGCATCACAAAATGGATGCCGCTGCCACAGACACGAGTCTGGCCTCCTGCTGCTGACCGAAACTCCGGCAGGGGAGGCCTGGACAATAGGTTTCCTGTCCCAGGGAAGTGTAACCACCTCCCCAGACAGGATAGTGTGTATTGGGGCTGGGCGGGAGCACTCTCTGGTGCTTTGAAGTCCTGCACTGGGGGCACATTTGGTGTCCCTGTGCATACCCCAGTTCAAACCGGCTCAGGGGCTTCCAGCCCCTGCTCTGGCGCGAAACTGGACAAAGGGAAAGGGTGTAACCACCCCTCTGCCCTGACCCTCCCATAGGTGGGGCCACAGAGTATGTCCAACCCCCTACCTTAGTATAAGTATGGGACCCCAGTCCTTAGGACTTTAGATTTACCTGGACGAAACTCTGACACAGAATCCTGGACCTTCGACGCTCTACTTTAAGATTAGAGGACTGAAGAATCTCCCTTGGGGTCAAGGAGTGACTCCCCTGCTTGGCAGGCACCAACGAAGCAATTGTCCGGTCTGCATCGCTGAAGCTCCCGCCGGACGCCGAAGTCTTTGCATCACCAGAGGTGGATTTCCAGACTTCCCCGAGGCTACCCTGAGTCCCCAGCAGAGCTGAGGCCCGTGGCTATCGTGGGTAACGTGGAACCGTGACCCCTGGACACCGCGTACTTTTGTAAGTGCATCCTCTTCTGGGTCTCCCACGAAGTTGTGCTTTGGGCTCCGAGTAGCCCCAGCCTCCAGTACCGACTGCACCGAAGATCACTGGCCTCCACTCCACGAGTGTCCTGTGAGCCAGCTCCAAGTGCGTCGACTCGAGGCCCCTTTGCGGTTGCTAGTCCATTGGCTAGTAGGCCCTCCCGAAGGCCAATCTTCTTCTGCTTGGGCTCCCTGGTTGCTTCAGGAGTGCCCTGACTTACCCTCGCTGGGTGAGTCCCACAGACCTTGCTGGTCTGCAACATCGTCCTTCTTCCATTTCCACAAGACTTGCCGTTGCCAAGGCTTGTTGGGTCCAATCCGGTCGCCGACACCCCTGCAATCGACAGACGTCGTGGGACAGCTCGAATCCAGCTCCTGGTCATCGTCGACGCCTCCTGGACCTCGTGGCTGAAGAGTCAAGACGACCATCAACCTACCTGAAGCACTCGACATCGGTGGGCATCTGCTCATCGCCTTCCTGGTCACTGGCTAGTGACCCAGACTCTGTCCCCTCTGCTTTCAGGTTCTTCAGATCTTCGATCCACCTTTGGATCCACCCGAACACTTTCGACTTGGCCGCCAGCAGCACTTTGCAGCAGATCGCCATTGAAAGCGACGACGAAACCCGACCCCGAAAGACACCTATGCACCCGGCTCCCCTGGGTGAGGTAACTCGAGTACTCCGGTGCTCCCGTGGGTATTGACACTAGAACAGCCTAGTTCTCAAAGGGTTTGCTCCAAGTCCTCCTCTAAGTGTCCCTTTTCTTTTAAATTCAAACCGCGACTTTCCCCATAGAAGTTAACGGCGATTCGCGGCTGTGTTCATACACTGCACGCGTCCCCCGTGGGTCCCCTGTGTCACTACCTTGGGTGGTTCCTTGTGGTCCAAGCACTTCTACAGGCTCTAGGCCCTGTGTCTAGCTCAGTCGTGGTTCTTATACCACTTTATTGGTATATGGTTTGGTACGCCCCTAGGGCTCAAACGTGTATTTGTGCTATTACTGTAGATAACTAACTTATAATTTATGTACTTTCGAACTCTAGCCTCATAAAGAGACTAGAGGGGTGTGTTTAGCAATAAATACATATATTTTGAATATATACCTGGTGTGGTCCTCTTTCATTTGGTCACTCAAGAGATTATAGACTGGTAAAACAAGCTGCTTTACATTCCTTCAAGACTTAGCCTGAAGGCTGCTCTCCATAGCTACCACTAGGATAGCTTTCAATAAAGGTTGTCTTTAACCTATCTCCAATAAGGGGTTGTTTGGACTGGTGCAAGGTGCCCACTATAATTAGTGGACAGCATATGCCAGGCCAACTTCTCACATTGGTGTGCAGCGTGTGGGATTCCAGCTTGCTATTGTTTTACCAGATAATCTCAATTGAATTGATCAACTGAAAACCACTAAGGGTACCTAAGGTACATATAAATCAAGCTTAGTAATACAGTAAGTTCTACTGAACTTAGAGTTGTGTGTTAAGGGATAGCACACCCTTTCTACAACTCAAGAGAGTTTAGTAGGCCACACTAGAGTAGGTAGTGCATACACCACACCTCACTAGTAATGTCTTCAAAGCCAGGACCCAGTGAGTCCTCGCCAGAAGCCAGTGGGCTTCTTCCCTCCAAGTATGATAAACTCCCATTCTTGGAATTGAGAGCATTATGCAATACTAGGAAGTTGAAGGCAGGCAAAAGTGCCAGCACCCAACACCTCAGGGAGGTGTTACTAGCTGATGATCTCAGCAGGCCCATAGGGTCTGAAGGGGTAGGCAAAGAGGGTGGGGCAGAAGATGAGGAAGGGGCCAGGGGTGAAGAAACCCAGGCCCCCCTCTGAAACTGGCCAGGAAGGTGAAAATGACCTTGTCCTGGAAAACCCAATTCCTCCTGTGGAGGAGGAGGAGGAGGATCAGAATGACCTCCCCTTTGTCCCCCCAGGAAGAGTACTGAGTGTGCCCAGAAGGTCTAGGTCTCCTTCTCAGGAGTCCAACCACTCTGACACCTCAATAGGGACCTCTGTCTCCTCTCATAGGAGGGAATCCTCTCATGAAAGGAGAAAGAGACTGATTCAGTATGAGCAAGCCCAGCTTGAACTCAGAAAACAGCAATTGGCTATAGACAGGGAGTCCCTAGATCTCTATAGAGAGAGACAAAAGATGGGACTAGAGTCCCATGGTGGCAGCAGTTTCCCCAAAGATAGGGAAAGGTCTTATGACCATAGAAACCTGAGCAAGATTGTCCCTCCCTACCAGAGTGGGGATGACATCCACAAATGGATAACTGCTCTAGAGAGGGCCTGTAAAGTACAGAGGGTCCCTCAGGAGCAGTGGGCAGCAATCTTGTGGCTCTCCTTTGCAGACAAAGGTAGAGACAAGCTCCTCACTGTTAGAGAGGAGGATGCTGATAATTACAAAGTCTTGAAGAGTGCTCTAATTGATGGGTTTGGCCTAACCACTGAACAATACAGGTTAAAGTTCAGGGATACCCAAAAAGCACAGACTCAAGACTGGGTGGACTTTGTTGATTGTTCTGCCAAGGCTCTGGAAGGTTGGTTATTGGGCAGTAAGGTGTGTGACTTCACAGGATTGTACAATCTGATCATGAGGGAGCAGATTCTTAATAACTGTCAAAATCAGCTGTTGCATCAGCACCTGGTGGACTCTGATCTGACCTCTCCCCAAGAATTGGGAAAGAAGGCAGACAAATGGGTCAGAACCAGGGTGAGGCAGAAGGTACAGAACCAAGGTGGTGACCCTAAGAAGCAAGATTCGAAGAACTCTGATAAGGGTGGGGAGAAGGGTAAAGATCAAAAGTCTTCACAAGGCCCCCAAAAATCTTCTTCAGGTGGGGATTCACAGTCTAACAAAGGGAAAGGCCAAAGGAAACCATGGTGCAAGGTCTGTAAGCAAAAGACCCACTGGACCAGTGATTGCACCAAGTCCAAAGACTCTACTCCAGCCCCCACCAATGCCCCTAAGGCACCTGCTCCCCCTAGTGCAGTTACAGTTGGTGGTGGGACTACACAAGCCAAGGGTTTAGTAGGGTTGACCCTGGGTAAGGAGATGAGCTCTGACCTAGTCAGAGAACTCACTCAGGCTGTCCTAGTCTGTGATGGAGGCATGGATGTGACCTCCTCTGTGAGTCCCAGTAATCTGGGCAAGTACAGGCAACAGCCCTTAATCAATGGAAAAGAGGCTTTGGCATTTAGGGACACAGGGGCAAGTGTCACCATGGTGACACAAGACCTTGTGAATCCTGGGCAGATTATACTTGGTGAAATGTACCAAGTGACCAATGCTAGCAACGTCAGAACAGACCATACTCTGGCAGTTGTTAACTTCTCCTGGGGAGGGGTAACTGGCCTTAAGAAGGTTGTGGTAAGTGCAGACCTACCAGTTGAATGCTTGCTTGGCAATGACTTAGAAACTTCAGCTTGGGCAGAAGTGGAGCTCAGGACCCATGCAGAAATGCTGGGCATCCCTGCAGATGTGTTTGCTGTGACCAGGTCACAAGCCAAAATGTCTAACACTGAACAGGCCTTGGATTCTGGAATAATGGACCAAGTGCCCTCCAAGAAGAGGAGTAGTAGGGTAAAGGCAGTGCCTTCCCCCTTGGCTCAGAAGGAAGATCAGTCTCTTGAGGGGGATGATCTCAGTCCTGAGGAAGGAACTGTCCCAGAGGAGCTTGAACCTGACCAGGTTGAGTTCTTGGGGACAGGGGGCCCTTCCAGGGCAGATCTGAGCCAGGAGCAGCAGAGCTGCCCCTCTCTTGAACCCCTCAGACAGCAAGCTGCTGCTGAGGCTGCTGGGAAAGCTAGTGGTCCCCATACTGTGTATTGGGATGATGGACTCTTGTACTCAGAGTGTAGAGACCCCAAGCCTGGTGCCACCAGGAGGTTGGTTATACCTCTGAAGTTCAGGGGCTTCCTATTGACCCTAGCCCATGACATTCCCTTAGCAGGTCACCTGGGCCAGAACAAGACTTGGGACAGAATTGTCCCTCACTTTCACTGGCCCCACATGTCTGAAGACACCAAGGAGTTTTGTCGCTCCTGTGTAACCTGCCAGGCCAGTGGCAAGGCAGGTGGCACTACAAAGGCCCCCTGATACCACTACCTGTGGTGGGGGTTCCCTTGAAAGGGTGGGGATTGACATTGTTGGTCCCATGGATCCCCAAACAGCATCTGGGCACAGGTTTATCCTGGTGGTAGTGGATCATGCCACCAGGTACCCAGAGGCTATTCCCCTTAGGACCACTACAGCACCTGTGGTGGCAAGGGCCCTCCTGGGAATTTTCTCAAGAGTGGGCTTCCCTAAGGAGGTTGTATCAGACAGGGGTGCTAACTTTATGTCTGGATACTTAAAAGCAATGTGGAAGGAGTGTGGAGTGACTTACAAGTTCACCACACCCTATCACCCACAATGCAATGGTTTAGTTGAGAGATTCAACAAAACCTTGAAGGGCATGATTAAAGGGCTCCCAGAAAAGCTTAGGCGAAGATGGGACATACTCTTGCCCTGCCTTTTATTTGCATACAGGGAGGTGCCTCAAAAGGGGTTGGCTACAGCCCTTTTGAACTTTTGTTTGGTCACCCTGTCAGGGGTCCATTGTGCTTGGTGAAGGAAGGATGGGAGTTACCTCTCAAGCCCCCAAAGCAAGACATAGTGGACTATGTACTTGGTCTCCGCTCCCGGATGGCTGAGTATATGAAAAAGGCAACTAAAAACCTTGAGGCTAGCCAGGAACTTCAAAAGCCTGGCATGACCAAAGGCTGTACTGACTGTTTACCAGCCAGGACAGAAGGTGTGGGTGTTGGAGCCAGTGGCCCCAGCAGCTCTCCAAGACAAATGGAGTGGACCCCATACCATTGTTGAACAGAAGGGTGAGGTTACCTATTTGGTGGACCTAGGAACACCCAGGAGTCCCCACAGGGTTCTCCATGTCAACAGGTTAAAACCATATGTGGACAGGGCAGACATGGGCTTGCTCATGGCTACTGATGAGGGACAGGAGGAAGAGAGTGACCCACTCCCTGACCTGCTCTCACAGAACCCTGATGATGGGTCAGTGGATGGTGTAGCCTTGGCAGGCAGCCTCACTACCCAGCAGCAGACTGATTGCAGACAGGTGCTCAATCAGTTCAGACACATATTCTCACTGACACCCAGTCAGACTACCTGGTGCACTCATGAAGTGGACACTGGGGACAGTCTGCCTATTAAAAATAAGATTTATAGGCAACCTGACCATGTCAGGGACTGTATCAGGACAGAAGTCCAGAAGATGTTGGATTTGGGAGTTATTGAACCCTCAGATAGCCCTTGGGCTAGTCCAGTGGTCCTTGTGCCAAAACCTCACACCAATGGTGGGAAAAGAGAGATGAGGTTTTGTGTGGACTACAGGGGTCTCAATGCAGTCACTAGGACTGATGCCCATCCAATACCAAGGGCAGATGAGCTAATAGACACTTTGGCCTCAGCCAAGTATCTAAGCACATTTGACCTGACAGCTGGCTACTGGCAGATCAGACTAGCTGATGATGCAAAGCCAAAGACAGCATTCTCAACCCCTAGTGGGCATTATCAATTTGTGGTGATGCCCTTTGGTCTGAAGAATGCACCTGCCACTTTTCAGAGGTTGGTGAATACAGTCCTTACAGGTCTGGAAGCCTATAGTGCAGCATATCTAGATGATATTGCTGTCTTTAGCTCCACCTGGGAGGATCACCTGGTCCACCTCAGAAATGTTTTGCAGGCCCTGCAGAAAGCAGGCCTGACTATCAAGGCCACCAAGTGCCAGATAGGGCAGAGTCAGGTTGTGTACCTGGGCCACCTTGTGGGTGGAGGCCAGGTTCAACCACTGCAGAGCAAGATCCAGACCATCATGGACTGGACTGCTCCAACTACCCAGACTCAGGTGAGAGCCTTTTTAGGCCTGACTGGGTACTATAGGAGATTTGTCAAGGGGTATGGATCAATAGTGACACCCCTGAATGACTTAACTTCCAAGAAAATGCCCAAAAAGGTTCAGTGGACAGTTAGCTGTCAAAAGGCATTTGATGACCTAAAGCAGGCCATGTGCACTGCTCCCATTCTACAGAGTCCTGATTACTCCAAGAAGTTCATTGTCCAAACAGATGCATCTGAATTGGGGGTAGGGGCTGTACTGTCACAATTGAATGATGAAGGTCAGGATCAGCCAGTAGCTTTTATTAGCAGAAGGCTGACCCCTAGAGAGAAACGTTGGTCAGCCATTGAGAGGGAGGCCTTTGCTGTGGTCTGGGCTCTGAAGAAGTTGAGGCCATACTTGTTTGGTACTCACTTCCTTGTTCAAACAGACCATAAGCCCCTCTTATGGCTAAAACAAATGAAGGGTGAAAACCCCAAACTGCTTAGGTGGTCCATTTCCCTACAGGGGATGGACTTCACAGTGGAACATAGACCTGGGAGTAACCATGCCAATGCAGATGGACTCTCTAGGTACTTCCACTTAGAACATGAAGACTTAACTGGGCAAGGTTAGTTTAATGTCCCTACGTTTGGGGGGTTGTGTAGGAGAGTAGGATCTGCTTCACATGGGTACCCCCACTTTTTGCTGATGCTTCACTGTTTTTCGACCTTAGTCTGGCTGGGGCCCTGCTAATCAGAACCCCAGCCTAGCTGCTTCCTCTCTAAAATGGTTTCCATGTGCCTTAGGCACATCTCTGATTGGAATCTGGAGTGCCCTTATAAGTCCCTAGTATATGGTATACTATGTACCCAGGGCATAGGTACCTCAGAGGCCTACCAGGGGCTGCAGCATGTATTGTGCCACCCCTGGAAGGCCATCCAAAATGACACCACAGGTCTGCTACTGCAGCCTGGGTAAGGTGGTGCATGCACTCCTTACTGTGATATAGGCTACCTATATCACTACATACATACACACATATAAACCTATAAGTCACTCCTATGGCAGGCCTTATCAATCCTGAAGGCAGAGTGCGTGGTTCCTATGTGAGAGGGTGCCCCTGCATGAGCAGGGCCCCTCTGCAGCGTTCGGAGACCCTTCTCTGATGCTGTTTGTAGTGCAGCCTGACCATATACTCTTAAGCGCATTATAACCTCGCGTTAAATGCTAACTTTGGGATGGCTGCACGGAAACATGTCGTGTTTGGTGTCAAACATCTTGGAATACTACCCCCCGCCAGTTCTGGCGGCGGGGTAGCATTCCACCCTTCTAGAGGGAGAGACATGTACACACCGGTATACCCGGTACTGACTTTCCAGAGCCCTGGCATCACAAAATGGATGCCGCTGCCACAGACACGAGTCTGGCCTCCTGCTGCTGACCGAAACTCCGGCAGGGGAGGCCTGGACAATAGGTTTCCTGTCCCAGGGAGGTGTAACCACCTCCCCAGACAGGATAGTGTGTATTGGGGCTGGGCGGGAGCACTCTCTGGTGCTTTGAAGTCCTGCACTGGGGGCACATTTGGTGTCCCTGTGCATACCCCAGTTCAAACCGGCTCAGGGGCTTCCAGCCCCTGCTCTGGCGCGAAACTGGACAAAGGGAAAGGGGTGTAACCACCCCTCTGCCCTGACCCTCCCATAGGTGGGGCCACAGAGTATGTCCAACCCCCTACCTTAGTATAAGTATGGGACCCCAGTCCTTAGGACTTTAGATTTACCTGGACGAAACTCTGACACAGAATCCTGGACCTTCGACGCTCTACTTTAAGATTAGAGGACTGAAGAATCTCCCTTGGGGTCAAGGAGTGACTCCCCTGCTTGGCAGGCACCAACGAAGCAATTGTCCGGTCTGCATCGCTGAAGCTCCCGCCGGACGCCGAAGTCTTTGCATCACCAGAGGTGGATTTCCAGACTTCCCCGAGGCTACCCTGAGTCCCCAGCAGAGCTGAGGCCCGTGGCTATCGTGGGTAATGTGGAACCGTGACCCCTGGACACCGTGTACTTTTGTAAGTGCATCCTCTTCTGGGTCTCCCACGAAGTTGTGCTTTGGGCTCCGAGTAGCCCCAGCCTCCAGCACCGACTGCACCAAAGATCACTGGCCTCCACTCCACGAGTGTCCTGTGAGCCAGCTCCAAGTGGGTTGACTCGAGGCCCCTTCGCGGTCGCTAGTCCATTGGCTAGTAGGCCCTCCCGAAGGCCAATCTTCTTTTGCTTGGGCTCCCTGGTTGCTCCAGGCGTGCCCTGACTTACCCTCGCTGGGTGAGTCCCACAGACCTTGCTGGTCTGCAACATCGTCCTTCTTCCATTTCCACGAGACTTGCCGTTGCCAAGGCTTGTTGGGTCCAATCCGGTCGCCGACACCCCTGCAATCGACAGACGTCGTGGAGCAGCTCGAATCCAGCTCCTGGTTGTCGTCGATGCCTCCTGGACCTCGTGGCTGAAGAGTCAAGACGACCGTCAACCTACCTGAAGCACTCGACATCGGTGGGCATCTGCTCATCGCCTTCCTGGTCACTGGCTAGTGACCCAGACTCTGTCCCCTCTGCTTTCAGGTTCTTCAGATCTTCGATCCACCTTTGGATCCACCCGAACACTTTCGACTTGGCCGCCAGCAGCACTTTGCAGCAGATCGCCATTGAAAGCGACGACGAAACCCGACCCCGAAAGACACCTATGCACCCGGCTCCCTGGGTGAGGTAACTCGAGTACTCCGGTGCTCCCGTGGGTATTGACACTAGAACAGCCTAGTTCTCAAAGGGTTTGCTCCAAGTCCTCCTCTAAGTGTCCCTTTTCTTTTAAATTCAAACCGCGACTTTCCCCATAGAAGTTAACGGCGATTCGCGGCTGTGTTCATACACTGCACGCGTCCCCCGTGGGTCCCCTGTGTCACTACCTTGGGTGGTTCCTTGTGGTCCAAGCACTTCTACAGGCTCTAGGCCCTGTGTCTAGCTCAGTCGTGGTTCTTATACCACTTTATTGGTATATGGTTTGGTACGCCCCTAGGGCTCAAACGTGTATTTGTGCTATTACTGTAGATAACTAACTTATAATTTATGTATTTCGAACTCTAGCCTCATAAAGAGACTAGAGGGGTGTGTTTAGCAATAAATACATATATTTTGAATATATACCTGGTGTGGTCCTCTTTCATTTGGTCACTCAAGAGATTATAGACTGGTAAAACAAGCTGCTTTACATTCCTTCAAGACTTAGCCTGAAGGCTGCTCTCCATAGCTACCACTAGGATAGCTTTCAATAAAGGTTGTCTTTAACCTATCTCCAATAAGGGGTTGTTTGGACTGGTGCAAGGTGCCCACTATAATTAGTGGACAGCATATGCCAGGCCAACTTCTCACAGTCCCTGCCTTAATCAACTCTACAATGCCCCTCTGCCCTTCTCACTACCGCTCCATCCATCTAGACAGGTAGTTGGGTCCAGTGTCTCTTCCTGCCAATCCTCCAGGAATGGAAGTGAGGTCCAGTTTTTGAATTGAAGACATCAGGATTCTGTCCTTCAGGGTCCTGGTGACCCTCTCATTACACAACTCACTGTCCTGCTGTTATATTCACACCGATATTTTTGAGGACATGGTCGTTCCTCTTTGCTCCAAAAGGAAGTGTGCTCTTTTCAGAGAAAAGGAGAACTGGCGACTGCTTCTCACCCATTGCCTCCTGACTGATGCTCTGGTGGACAGAGAGAGTACCAATCCTGTCAGAGAATGTCTCATCAGCAGAGGATGTTAAAGCGTAGCCCTCCCTTGTACCCCAAATCAATGCGCACGCGGAATGATAGGCGATTCTCACCTGTATGGCTATTGATTATGCAACAATTGTTTATACAAAGAGAGTATCAGAGTGATCCTGATTCTGAAACACTTCTAATATGGAAATTAAAGCAACCATTAAGAAAGCCCTAGTCTTCCTTCATCCCATATCCCTAACCTCTCCTACATCGCGGCCAGGACTTGGAACGAGCTGCCGATCAACATCAGAAGCGCCCCCACCCTGCACATCTTCAGGAAGACCCTCAAGACCTGTCTCTTCGACTGACCGGAGCTGCCCCCCCACCCCCTTGAGACCCTCACGGGTGAGTAGCGCGCTTTATAAACCCCTGATTGATTGATTGATTAACCTATTAGTCTATTGCCTACTCAGTGTAACTTTTATGGTTTCAGTCTTCCAACCTAAAAGCTGGTTTCGTTTTCTAAGCTTTATTATGTTAAGTCATGTACAGTTTCCCTGCATACTTTATGCCGTTCTCAGTCAGCAGTCATAATCAGTCTCTGCAGCATCTCCCATCAGCAAATGGCCCAGGCAGGGGCACCTTTTAATCCTTTATTGTTAGTCGTGTCTTATGGAGCGAGGATGGGTCACTCAGGCTCTGCCCCTGCTTATGATATACAAACTTGCTTCAATGCGCTTTACAGAGGCCTACAGAAGCGCCAGAAGCTAACACAACTCCTTCCATCTTCCTTCAAGACAGATCTCTGCAAGGCAGTGGTCGAAGTGGGCGGGATCGGCAGGGCACGGCGTGCCCCTACTTCTTTAATTTCATAGAGTCCGTTCCCCTACTTTCTTATTTTAAACATGCCTCCCGGACGGCAGAAATCGCCAAGGCCGATAGTGAAGGCTCGGCTTTTGGGGACGGGCAGAGAAGGAAAAGGACTCTGTCTTTTCCTTCGTGCCCAGAGAAGACAAGGACAGTGTCCTGTTCTCCTGCCGCTGGCAACTGCCCCCCCCCCCCTCTCTTCGTTCCCCCTCTTCCCTCTCTTTCTGTCTCGCTCCACCTCATTTAGTGAAAACCGAGACTTAAAGAAATGGGTATTACCTTTTCTTTCCTCTTTTCGTTTATTTGCTCTCCTGGTAAATGGATCCAAAAAAGAAAAAAACACTTTTGCTGGAAACGTCGTCTTTTTCTGACAATTTTCAATTTACAAGTGCAGCCTCGGGGTGGAGAGAAATAAAACATTCAAAATATGAAAAATAACTAACTAACTAAAGCAAGACAGAGTGGTTGTAAGGTGGCCAGATTGATTTATTCACACCTAAACACATTAGCGCCACTTTACAGTGTTTGCCAGTGAAGCGCTACTTTTGTTTTCTCGTCTCTCTTTGAACAACATTGTTTTCCCCGGGTGGGAAAGTGCACTATTTCTGGAGGTACTGAAATACCTGCTTGATGGGTGACTTGGAAAACAAATAGCCAGATGTGGGACCATTTGAAATTGCGACTCGCAAATTGCACTCAATTGCGAGTCGCAATTTCAAATGTACAACAGTGTCTGAGACACTGATTGCGATTCCCAATTGGGTCGCAAAATGCGAGCCTCATGAATATTATTGAGCCAATCGCAATTTAGCGTACCCATTGGGAATGGCTGAACTCACAGGGTGTGCTGTAAATTTTCTGCAACTTTATTATTTTGACATTTTTACTCATGCTAACAGTCTCTGGAAAGATTTTTCCTTATTAGTACCAGTGGAACATACAACTGCAGCAGTGAGAAAGGTGACCAGTCAACCTTTGCAAAGGGCCCTCCACTTCACAGCAGCACAAGTCACATTTTCTAGTAACTTTTGATCCGTTTGAGCTATAAACAATTTATTAGTTAAAATCGTCAGATTAGGCAGCAGATTATGTATTATGTGGCAAATATGGTAGACCCATAATTATGTTGAAAACATTTGCAAACTAGGATATTTTGCCATTCATGTTTGAACTGCTCTTGTGAAAAAAGGGAGAAGTGCTGATGACAGAAACTCCATGGCTGGGAGACAAATGGCTTGCGATTCCACTTTTAAGGATATTTGCGACATTCTACTTTGTGAATGTATTTTAATGTCAATAACTCATATTAAACCTTAAATAAACACGTGTATCCATTGGTTAAATTAAATAACGTAATAAGCTGTAACCGGTTAGTGAAATGGGAAACAAATACTAAAAATTGGGATACTTTGCTCTTTCTGCCACACCTCTGACTCCGCCCACTGACCCAATACACCGGTTATTCCCGCCCTCTGATTCTCCGCCCACAGTTCCCCTACTTTTTTCCCCCCACTTCGACCATTGCTGCAAGGTCCTCTCCCCTTCCAGCCTCTGATATAACATGAGCACCAGCGAAGTGGAAAGTTTTCCTTCTCTGCCTTGTTTCTTTGAACAGTGCCAGAAAACATGGCGTTTCTAAACCTTTCAAACAGTTAGTTCACTTTTCAAAGCCCTATGCCAATATATACATTCTTTAATGTTAAATGCAGCCATGTTTATGTGCAGTCAGGACTGTCTTGTGTGTAACATGCACTTTTATCTTATGAAAGTCCTGCCACACATGACACTACATTTTAAACAGGTAATTTTCCCCTCCCCAATTTTTGATGTCTACATATTGTGTGTTATGGCGTACGAAGGAATCTGGCGACGTTGAACTCAAAGTGAGTTTAATTAATGCGTACATTAAGCTGATAAGAAGCCACCGCTGTATCCTCTGCCGGACGGCGGTTACGCTCCAACTGCCAATATTGGAACGCCACCAAGGGTAGGCAGTGGTGGAACCCTCTTAACAACATTCCAATTCCACCTCTATATATAAGAACATAACACATTATCTCGTTTTTTCCCAAAACAAACACATAATAGTACCCACCTAAATAATGATAAAATAGCACTAAAGAAATAATAAAAAACAAACCTAGTAATACTAAACAAAACATTCCTATACGAGTATGAGGACTAGGGGCCAGATGTACGACCCGTTTTTGCATGCGCAAACGGGTTTGCAAACCCGTTTGCGCATGCAAAAACATATTGGGCCACATACATAGCCAATTTAGCGAGTCACAATTTTTCTGCGACTCGCTAAATATGTTTTGCGACTCGCTATTTGGAAGGGGCGTTCCCTTCCAAATTGCGAGTCTCAAAACAATGTACTAATGTTTTGCAACCGCAATTGCGGTCGCAAAACGCTCGCAATTACCACCTACTTCAAGTAGGTGGGAATGCATTTGCAAATGGGAAGGGGTCCCCAGGAGACCCCTTCCCCTTTGCAAATGCATGCAAAATAATTTTTTAAGGGCAGGCAGTGGTCCCAGGGACCACTGCCAGCCCTTAAAAATGAAACGAAAACGTTTCTTTTGCATTTTCCAATGCATCCCGTTTTCCTTTAAGGAAAACTGGCTGCATTTAAAAAAAAAAAGCTGCTTTATTAAAAAGCAGTCCCAGACATGGTGGTCTGCTGAGCCCAGCAGGCCACCATCCCTGGGAGGGCTGGCATTCACATTGGGCTCGCAAATTGCGAGAGGCTCATTAATATTAATGAGCCTCGCAATTTGCGACCCCATTGGGAATCGCAAAACAGTGTAAACACACTTTCATTTAGCGCCTCGCAATTTGCGACTCGCAATGTGTCGCAAATTGCGAGGCGCTAAATGAAAGGGTCGTACATCTGGCCCTAGATATATAACTTACTATGAATGGGAAATATAGTTCAACAGTCTTACCAAAAAGTAAATATCAACATTACATTATGTATCTTACATTCCACTAGACACATAACTTACTAGGAATGCAAAATATATTTCAACTACCTTACCAGAAAGTAAATATAAGCATTGGATTATGTACCTTACATTATGTACATGAATATACCGCTACAGGGAATCCTATCTGAGTTTCCATGGTACGCGTCTTTCACGAGTGGACCTCTGTAGATCGTGTAGATCCATCTTTTCAGGAACTAACAAATTATTTTTCTTTACACATGACTGGATATCCTATTTCTCTTATCCTCAAAACCATGACTGGATAACATATTTTTCTTAACATCAAAACCATTCAGAACATCATCCCAAACATATAAATTTTTGCTAATATTCCGACAATGACAACCCTCCACCATAACTGCATTTCAACAAACTTTCTTCACTGTCACAGGTTCACCATAACTGGCACCTCCTTTCTTTACAAAAGTTGGACACTTAACCCGTACCACATTGCCAGGTCAGAATATTAATTGTGTGGTTGACTCTTTGATATTATACCTGTCTTTTATTTTACTCTGTGGCTCTTCCACCATACTAAACATGGACCTCTGATCCACCTAAATTGTGACTTTACTTTCCACAGTTCCAGATAACCAGGAAGGGTAAAGTATTGAAGTAGAACGGCGTCCTCTGAACAGCTCAAAAGGGGACACCTTGGTAAAAAAATGCGGTGAAGTGAGACAAAACCACAACATTGATTTCATGGCTTCTTCAGTGTCATAATTGTTGTTCTTGGCCCACTTTATGCATTCAATAGCAACTCTGTTCATTCTCTCCACCAAACCATTGCTTTTTGGATGGTAAGGTGAGCTCCTCAAATGTTGCACACCTAATTCTTCCCAAAACAATTTCATTTCATGATTCACAAATTGAACTCCATTGTCGGAGATGATGAAAATATCTTTCAGAAAGTGCTCCACATTGCTAGCTGTGGGATTTAGGGAAAAAAGGACTTAAGGCCAATTGCTGTGGTAGTCCAACAACACAAATGCATAGCGTAGATAATATGGAAGAAAGTTGAAAGGTCCTACCATATCACTGCCCACCTTCATCTATGGTCTTTCAGGCAGAGGTTTTGATTGTAAAGGTGGAGCTACCACTTCAAACCCTTTCACAGTTCTGCCACACACCACACACTCTTTCCCCACCATGTCTTCATCCCGGTCCATAGAAGGCCACCAATAATGGGCTTTAATCATTCTCTTGTTCATGGTTGAACCAAGATAACCTTCATGTGCATTGTTAACTAACATAGGCCAAATGATATCTGGGGACACACATTTATCACATCTAATTACCACCCCATCCACAATAGAGATATCTTTTGCGACTTTGCAGAAAGGTTGAATTTCTAAACACATGTTCCTTTCTTTTGGCCAATCATTCTCAACTTTTTGACCTTATTCAATACTGCATCATCCTCACCAGCTTTTTCCAATCAATTTCAGTACAAACTTCTCTCTCACCAACATCCACTAGTGCTATAAAGCAATCTTCCATATCATCTTCACGAGCTAAAGCATTCTGATCACTGACAGGTAACCTTGACCAATAATCTGCTGTGGCATTTTCCTTAACCGGAATGTACTTCACTTTGAAATCATATTGAAGCAATTTGGTTGTGAGCCGAGCTATGCGAGGGGTGGTGTACTTTAACCCTGGGCGTAGTGGGCATAGCGGGGCTATGCGGAGGTCCACGGAGTTGCGAACAAACTCAGTGGAACTCCGTTCCTCTACGCCACCCGCTTCCACCCCCCCTATATTAACAAGTAAATCTACATTACTTACTAGTAAATTAAGTTGCATGCGCAGTTTTCTCAAGGATTACCGATACGGTGAGGAAGAGGAGGAGGGCAGCCCGGGGACGCCGCATGCCAGGTAAGTGGTTTTAATTTACTAGTAAGTAATGTAGATTTACTTGTTAATATAGGGGGGTGGAGGCGGGGTCTGGCCAACTCCGCTCCGCTGCGGAGTGTGCGAAGATTTGCCTTCTCCGCGGAACGCGGATGACTCAAATCTCTGCACACTCCGCAGGTGGAGCGGAGGTCTCCGCCCGGGGTTAGTGTACTTGTCACCACTCAAAATGTACACAACAGGCTTGTGACAAGTCTGCATTACATATTTTCTGTCTCAAACATAACTCCTGAATTTCTCACTCACCCAGTAGCATCCCAGCAACTCTTTTTCAATTACAGGTTAGGACATTTTACCACTGCTTTAACTAACCCAGGCCTAGGGGAAATGCCCTTACTGGAGATACTATGTCACAGAAATTCAATGTCTCTTTTCCAAAATTCAAACTTCTCTTTCTTTACTACCACCTCATTCTTCTCAAATATGTGGAATATAGCTCTAAGAATCTTGTCATGATCTTCCAAGTGCTTAGCAAAAATCAGAACGTCATCCAAATGCTAGGACTCCGTTAACTTTCTCCAAAGGTTGGTACATTATGCACTGAAAGACCGAGGCAGCAGATGCCAGGCCAAACGGCATTCTACAGAATTGGAAAGTGCATAATGGTGAGTTGAATCATGCTGTATAATGTTGGGACGTATCCTCCAACACAACTTGGTGATACATGGAGGCCAAATTTATTTTCAAGAACCACTCAGCGCATCTAAGTTCTACCAAAAGATCACTAATCTTGGGTAGGGGATGAGAGTCTATCCAGATCTCTTTATTGAGGCTCCCCAAATCAATGCACAAACGCATGTCACCATTGCATTTGCGGGCAACTAATAGAGAGGAGAGCCACAGGCTAGATTCATTGGGCTCAATTACACCTTTGTTTTGGAGCTCATTCAGTTCACTTTTGAGATACTCCCTAAGACTAAACTGAACAGACCTAATCTTGTGTTTGACGGGAATAACCTCTTGTTTGACTCTATTCTGTGTTAAGAAACCCACAATCTTCCCCAGGCCAGTAGAGAAGACATTTGGAAATTCATCCTCAAAAGGAAAAGATGACGGTAAATCCTTGATAACTAGGACCTGATTACTAGTACCCAGCTTGAGTACTATACCAAAAAGGCCTTGGTGGAACCATTCTAATATATTCAAACCTCTTAAAGCAACATAGATTTTTCTTTGGATCTTGAGCGTCTTCAACTCTAAAACATCCTCGATAAAACCTTCTAAATCAATTTTTCTACCTTCATATGAGACAGGGGCTTTATCTGGAGGAAACAACATTCTATCACCCCACGTTTTGGGAAATAGTTCAGATGTTATTATTGTAATATGCACTCCTGAATCAACCTACAGATGTTAAGTCTTGCCACCCACATCAATATCGACTTAAGGATCCACACATTCACTTGGGTCCCCACTGGCCATATTGTCTTCAGTGACTAATACAAGCATGCTTTTGCAATGTGTTGATCCATAGCTTCATCACCATCATCCACAACACTACTGATCTTCAGCACTCTATTATGTAGGTCTTGGCAAACCTTAGCAAAATGTCCAATCTTACCACACTTTCCACATGATACATTCTTGGCTAAACAACCTCTGCCCTCTCTACTGTGTGGAGCATTACCGCACCTAAAACAAATGTTTGTGCATTTAAAAAAGCTTTTCCCCATGATTTTCATATCTCTGCAAGTCATCTGACCAGACGAAACTACATTACCATTAACATTCTCTTTTACAGATGATGTTGCATTGAGTTCCCTAAGAGATGTATGTGCTAGCTCTATACTTTTTGCCACTTTTGTGACATCTTCCAATGACAGATTACACATAGCCAAGAGTATTCGCTTGTTGGACCAGGAATCAATGAACTGATCTCTTACAAGTTGGCTATGGAACTCTCTAAATTCACACTGAGTACATAAGTTGCCTTAGTGCACTGATATAAGCATCACCATCTTCATTCTGCATCTGAGAACGTTTGAAAAATGAATGACGCAGAACAATCAAACTGGGCTGGACAACAAATCTGGCAACCAATTGTTTTACCACCTCTTGATGGTCATTCAACTCTTCTCCCTCAGCCAGCACAAAATCCGGTAGGTGTTTAAAAACGTCCCTACTTTCAAAGCCCAAAGAATGCAGCAGGAGGATTTTTTTTCTTTCTGGTCTATATCGCGATGCCCCAATTACATGCAGATACATTTCAAAGTCATCAAACCATTGTTTCCATGGAACACCAGGAGTACCGGGGGACTCTAAAAATGGCGGTGGTGGATTCACAAACTGCATGACAGGAATGACAATGAGCAAAACAATCAAAAAATATCTTATAAGGAGAGGATACGTGCATGTCACCGTTGAAACTCAACAACACGCTGACCCAAAATGCCCAAAACTGATGTGCGTGTCACCGCAGAACTTTGGTTGCACGCCAATGACAACTTTGTAATAATAAACTGGTGTGCATGTCACTGAGGAATTTTGGATGCACGCCACTGGCAGCTGTGTAAGAATAAACTGGTGTGCGTGTCACCACACAATTTTGGATGTACGCCCCTGACAGCTGTGCAAAAATTCACTGCTACCAACAGTATAAATAAACTAGGTGAAAGGTGTGTGCATCACCGTTTGGGTACGCACCAACATTTTGGAAAAAGCTGTGTGCATCACTGCTTTTGAATCCGCAATATTGTATCCAAATGTTCACATGGTGTGCACATCACCGTTTTCGAACACACTAATAAATATAATGTTGCAGCGTTGTTACGCCTTATTCACACAACATGGTGACTCATTGCACAAGTTCCAGCTTTAAAATGGCGGCATAAGTGTACTGCTGCTCCGTAATTCTGTCTTACTTTCCCAAAATGGCGGCTCAATGCAGTTCAGTGCGTCACATAATGCGCTCATTACAGCTTTGGTTGCGCAATCATAAAATGGTGGCCAGCCATGCACAGATGCCACCCGTCACCGATGCAGTCAAGCAATGCGCTGGACCTAGGCTTGGTCTGTTCGGTGGCTTCAACTCATCGCCAAAAACAATGCTATTGCGTACGAAGGAATCTGACAAGATTACATTGAACTCATAGTGAGTTTATTTAATGTGCTCATTAAGCTGACAAGAAGCCACCGCTGTACCCTCTGCCAGACACGCTCCAACTGCCAATAGTGGAACGTCACCAAGGGTACGCAGTGGTGGAACCCTCTTAACAACATTCCAATTTCACCTACGTATATAAGAACATAGCACTGTGATTTCTGGGAGCTTAAAACTTAGAGGGAAGGGTATTCTCAAGGTGGTGAAGGACAGACTTGTTCATCCTCGTAGTGCAGGTCAACATGACCAGTGCTTCCAGAGGGTGGGATAGGTTTCACTGGTGGCTGCTCCAAGGCAGCCTTAGTGGCCCAGACACCATTCCCCACCATTATCACCTTCACTTACATCCCCTAACAACATCCCGAAGCCCCTTTGCCCATATGTCATACCCACAGATGTCCGTTCCCCAACATGCCCTTCCCCTCAACCAGTCTCCCATGCCTTTGGGTGAGATGCCCATCCCCTCCACCAGTCTCCCATGCCTTTGTGTGAGATGCCCATCCCCTCAACCAGTCTCCCATGCCTTTGGGTGAGAGGCCCATCCCCTCCACCAGTCTCCCATGCCTTTGGGTAAGATGCCCATCCCCTCAACCATTCCCCCATGCCTTTGGGTGAGATGCCCATCCCCTCAACCATTCTCCCATGCCTTTGTGTGAGATGCCCATCCCCTCAACCAGTCTCCCATGCCTTTGGGTGAGATTCCCATCCCCTCAACCAGTCTCCAATGCCTTTGTGTGAGATGCCCATCCCCTCAACCATTCCCCCATGCCTTTGGGTGAGATGCCCATCCCCTCCACCAGTCTCCCATGCCTTTGGTGAGATGCCCGTCCCCTCAACCAGTCTCCCATGCCTTTGGGTGAGATGCCCATCCCCTCAACCAGTCTCCCATGCCTTTGGGTGAGATGCCCGTCCCCTCCACCAGTCTCCCATGCCTTTGTGTGAGATGCCCATCCCCTCAACCAGTCTCCCATGCCTTTGGGTGAGATGCCCGTCCCCTCCACCAGTCTCCCATGCCTTTGTGTGAGATGCCCATCCCCTCAACCAGTCTCCCATGCCTTTGGGTGAGATGCCCGTCCCCTCCACCAGTCTCCCATGCCTTTGTGTGAGATGCCCATCCCCTAAACCAGTCTCCCATGCCTTTGGGTGAGATGCCCGTCCCCTCAACCAGTCTCCCATGCCTTTGTGTGAGATGCCCGTCCCCTCAACCAGTCTCCCATGCCTTTGTGTAAGATGCCCGTCCCCTCAACCGTTCTCCCATGCCTTTGTGTGAGATGCCCGTCCCCTCAACCGTTCTCCCATGCCTTTGTGTGAGATGCCCATCCCCTCAACCGTTCTCCCATGCCTTTGTGTGAGATGCCCATCCCCTCAACCGTTCTCCCATGCCTTTGTGTGAGATGGCCATCCCCTCAACCAGTCTCCCATGCCTTTGTGTGAGATGCCCATCCCCTCAACCAGTCTCCCATGCCTTTGTGTGAGATGCCCATCCCCTCAACCATTCTCCCATGCCTTTGGGTGAGATGTCCATCCCCTCAACCATTCTCCCATGCCTTTGGGTGAGATGCCCATCCCCTCAACCAGTCTCCCATGCCTTTGGGTGAGATGTCAGTGGAGCTACAGGTGTGCTTTTGTGTGACATTATTGTGGAGGTAGAACAGAACACATCAAACCCGTGACTTGGTTCTAATGCCACATCCTCTGCCCCACTTCTCCAGCCTCCTGATCCCTCGACTGCACACCAGATACTTTACTTTCTAGTGACCTACCGGCCTTGCCCTCACTTGGGCCTGCCCTCTTTTCTAGGCCAGCCTGCTCACTGCCCCACCATTCCCCACTGATCTCCCTGCCTTTCCTAACCTGGACCTACCGGTCATCTGGCGATCCTGCCAGCTCATTGGCTGGGGCCGCCTACTGACCTATGGCTTTTTTCCCCATCTGGCCCTTACTTTCTTCCAGGAAGTGATCTAGAACCAGAAAATACATATCTTAAAGAAAGCAATAGCTTACAGACCCTTATAGTTTTATAGATTTATAGTTCCCTGCCCTATCCTGCCTCGACAGACCCCTCTGCCCTCAGCCAAAGAGGAGGGGATGTGAACACGAGGAGGATGGAATGGCTTTCCACCAGGCTTGCGCCGACGTGACGTCTTCCACCAGCCAACCCGATGGTGGGTCACATGGTCTTCTGGTCCTTATGCTCGTCCATCGGTGGTCACAGGTGGGAGGGTCGTTGCCTCTGTCCGCCCCACCCCTCACACATTCCTTATTCTATGTACTACATGTTGCACAGGCCAGCCCAGGTGCACACGTCACCGTGTTCTCAGGTGCCTGCCTGGAGAGGGAGTATTGAAAACTGAGTTACAGCCAGGGGGTGAAGAATATGCAAATCAGGTTCCATGGAGAGGTTTGTGGTTTCCACCGGAAGTAGGAGAAAGTGAGCAGTCCTGGATTCCTGGTGGGTGACTAACTGAAGGCACACTCTGATTTGCTGTTCTTGAGTTCTTGTGCAGCACCATATACCACATTTTATTCCACGCACTTTATCCCACCGCATAACACTCACACATTATACCTTACATTTCAGTAGCCCACTCCATTCTCTAGAAAGCCTCCTGCAGTTTCTATTTTCACCATTCTGCACACGTGAATCCACCCTCCTGCTCCTGGTGAGTCAGAAGCTTAGCTCACTGACTTCCCTGGAATGGCCCATCAAGGCGCTATCAGTGGCTTGAGGCACAGGATGATTAATATGCAAATTGGTTTCCCAGGAAGAGCTTGCGGGTTGTACAGGCTGACAGCTACAGGGCACCACCAGCTGGCACTCTTGCACGGTGTAAAGCACCCTTTATCCACCTTGTCACGTGTTTCCACCAAAGAAGCGTGTGCTTTCACTGCTCCTCCGCTCTCTAGGGCTGTCTGTCTGTCTGTCTGTCTGATCTTGGTCTCCCGTGGGTACACACAGTCACTCCTTTTGGAGGTCTCTTTGCAGGCCTCCTTTGTGAGCTGTGTGGAATTTGGACGTGCACTTGGCCTCGTGTTCTGATTGTGCGGCGTGATTTATAGGTTAGTTATTGTCTATGTAGAGATTTAGCCAGACTCTGTGAGAGTGCCACACTTTCACCGTTAGAGTAACTGCAGCTCAGTGTGTTAGAAATTAGGAGCCAGATGTACGACCCGCCAATTAGCGAGTCACAAATCGGGTCACATTTGCGATTCGCAATTTGCGACTCGCTAATTGAGATGCACAACAGTGTCTGAGACACTGTTTGCGATTCCCAATGGGGTCGCAAATTGCATGCCTCATGCATATTAATGAGGCTGTCGCAATTTGAGACCCCATTGGGAATGGCTGGCACTCCCAGGAATGGTGGCCTGCTGGGGTCAGCAGACCTCCATGGCTGGGACTGCTTTTAAATAAAGCAGTTTTTCTTTTAGGTCGAGCCTAGCGTTGCACCGCATGCGCTGCTCGCTCTGCGAGGCATGCTGTAGTAGGGTATGTTGTGGAAGTGCTGTGGAAGCCTCGCCCACTCTCCACCCATATTTGTAATTGGCTGGTGTCAATGTCCTTGGTAAATGCTGGCTTCCGATTCATTATGAGGCTTGTTAGTCCTGCCTCTGTACCGCCCTGTCTCCATTTGGTGCCGCCCATAAGGACTGGACCTTTTACTTCGCTCCTAACACGGAATGCTTTATCTAGTGGGTGAGCACTATTTACTTTATTGACAATGGCGGCTGTTCTACTGCAGGTACGCCGTGCTTTGGTGCCTTCTTTACTCCCTCCCGTTGTTCGTGCCTTCTCCCCTCCTCTCCCGTTGTCCCTGCCTTCAAATAACCTGCCCCCCCGCCCCGTTGTCCGTGATCACTACCATTTGCAAAGCAATAGGTCTCGCGTAAATGCGAGTCCTATTGAATTGCAAATGCTCGTTATAATCTTGTTATCCAGCACTTTGTGTTTGTACACCGGCTGACCTTAACGATCCAAGGCCGTGGGAGGTGCATGCATTCGAGTCATTAACGTGGTGCAGACTATGCTGTGCGTGAATAAAGCTGCACACGTGCTGCTAGCACGCACTGACGTGAACTAAACGGACATGAATTGAACTGTATGCATTAAACAGTCACGCGGGATTTGGATAAATTGAAAGTGACCGTTAAACATTTCTAAAAGGTGCACTATGTCAACCCCATAGTACAGGGTATTTGGCACAAATATATGGAGGCCTAATTCTCAAACTTAAAACATGTTAGCACTTACATACACGTAGAGCACAGGCTGAAGTGTCTGCCCATCAATTTAATTAATTCCAGCAAACTCTGAGGCTCATTTCAGCACCCTAAAGGAAACTTTGCACATTTTTTAAAGAACATTTTATTGGCATTTTCAAATGTTCTTAGTCTACAACTTCATTCTGAAATACGGTATTGCATGTGTAGTCAATCATTTGCCACTGTTGGTTTCTTTACCTCTCCGTTTTGTTATTTGCTGAGAATTTACCCTTGGAGAGCGGCGTCTTTTAAGCCGCTTTCCTAAAGCTAGGTGGATGTTTGCTATGGAGTTGTGCAGGTGAGGCCATCATCGGACTAGCTGTGGTTTATTTACTAGCCTATTTCCATCTAGGTGTGGCCAGTGGCCTATGTCTGCCCGCTCAGCTCTGCCTTTCATGTTCGGCAGCAGGCCCGGATCTAGCAGGGGGCCGGGTGGGCCAGGCCCACCCAAACATGAGCTTGGCCCACCCAAACATGAGCCTTGGCCCTCGCAGTGAGGACATGAAGGCCAGGAGAAAATGGGCACTGTGATTTAAAATGTTCCTCCGAACGCTGTTTTCCTTTCTATTCTGGGAGTTGCGTGATTGGGCCTGGGCTCTTTCTCACAGCCATCCAATCACCCAACTCCTTTAAGAGAGGTGGGTTGTGGTGCAGGTACAAAAGGGGCATGGCGAAGGGGACAAATTCTTTATTTGGCACTGAGTAACTTTTGCCTATCGTCCTGCTGCCTGAATATTTCCCTTTCTGTTCAGCATGGAGAAAATATATTTGTTTATTCTGATTCACCTTTCCTGAACCCCTGCAGCTGCTTATCAGATCAGGCTGTGACACAAAGTTTGACTAACAGAGAAGGTAAGAGAATGTGTTACTATTTGTTTTTATTTTTAAAATCTGCACAGGCCCAGCAAGGCACATACTTTGTGTATGCTTCATTTAAATTGTTTTTACATTATCATGGCCATGGATGCTAGACAACAATAAAAATGTCCAGATAACTGGTGATTAATGATCCTGCTGGAGAGCAATCCTTTGCCTGTTGGTAGTTTTGAAATGCAGATAAGCTGTATTTTATGTGAATAGCTCAGTGGGTTACTGCCTTTGACACAGAGATTCTTGTGTTACTTGCAGTTCAGAAGTTACAATCCTAACATAGGACAGTGACCTATGAACTGTCATCAAAGAACTGCATACAAACATAAATGGTATAGTTAGAACTTCACTTTTTTGTGTTACTATATAGTTAGATCTTCCCCAGTCTTTCATTATTTTAATGTTGCTAAAAAGAGTTTGGGACGATATACATTTTTATTAGTAAAGCCAACCCCCAAACACTGGGGTATGCTTTATATCCTGAGTTTGTGCTTCCGCAGTCCAAAACCTCCTAAAATATACTGCCCACCAGTATGGATGACATGTGATTCCTACACCTTGTAATCCTCTTTGGCTTATGTGACATTACCTATAGACTGATGTACATACTTGTATGATTCATTGTCTCTGTATAATGTGTGCGTGGTGTAAAGTACTGACACCCTACACTGATATGAGTAGCGCTATACAACAAATGAGATGCATATGAGAGAGTGGCTACGGATAGATGAAGGGCACTGTTGGAGGGTGGTAGCAATGGTATCTGCGGAGAAAGAGGTCACTGGTGGGCGACAAAAAAAGACTTTCGCACTAGCGCTAAAGCCGGCCCTGTCATGGCCTTTTGGTTTTATTTAATTAGCAGTCGGGTCATTAGGGCAAATGTGGAACATATTTTAAAGTGCGTGCTAATTATATTTACTGCTAAGTTCAAAGTCTTAAGTTTGTAGGTGATTTTACTAATGTTTTTTACGGGAATAATAAAAGTGGAGCTGGATGGTGGCTGATATGGGGCTGGGGCCCAAGGTCAGCTGTGAGATAAGGTGCACAGGAGAGGGATGGTAGAAAAGTGGATAATCGGGCCTGTTGGAATTTGAGGGTTTGCACTTAGGTCCAGACATTGCTCTTACTTTCAAATAACTCTCTACATGCTCTGTATACACACAGAATCGATCCGTTGTATCATGGTGACTATTTGCAAGTAGATATGATGTAATCTAGGGTTTGTAGGCTACCACAAGAAGTGACAAATTGGGCCTGCAGTGGCCCACCCAAATGCACCCTTGGCCCACCCAAATAAAAATTCCTGGAACCAGGCCTGTTCGGCAGTGAGTCACTGCCAGCGCCTAGGACGGTCTATCATCCTTACCTCTACCTCCAGGAGAGTGATTGTTCCAGCAAGTCGTCTCCCCTCCTCCCCCGTCCTTACTTGCTCCAGCCTCCCACACCACTCCCACATCGAGGCTGCTTCCACCCGCCCGCCCGCAGCCCCCGTCGAGGCACTTCAAATGCCTGCATTTTCCAAAGGTGTAAAATAAATTTCATTGAAACCACCTCAGAGGGGTGAGACAAGAGACACAAGAGTGTATGCGTGTATATGTGCGCGTGCATGCCTGCATGCATGTTTGTCTGAGTGTGCACATATGCGTAGGTATGTAGGAGTGCCTGTGTGTGCGTGTCTCTCTCTATATATATATGATCAAGGCCGCAGGTCGGCAGCCGAAACGCGTAATGTGGACCATCTTCGGCATGAAATAAACTTTTGATGACATCTGCTGCTGTGGTCTGTGCCCGTGTGTTCCTTGTTGGGTGCCGACACTACGGGACTTTGGTGCTGATATATATATATATATATATATATATATATATATATATATATATATATATATATATATATATATATATATATATATATATATATTATCTACTGGCGGTCGCCAGTAGCTAGTTATAGTTAGGACCTATTTTCCATAGGAAATTCACAACATTCTATTTCCAATAACTTTGGCGCCGGTTGAGGAATCTTCGCGAAATTTTCAAAACTCGTGGGGCGCTCCGGTTTGCTCCTATCCTGAAAGTTTCGGGGTGATTCGGCAAGCGGGGGCTGAGAAAAAAGGGGGTCCCAAAACGTGTTTTCTCCATGTTAATTCCCATAGGAAATTTTAGACACGGCTACAGCTCGAATTGTTGAACGGAATTACACCAAATTTGGCAAAAAGGTAGCGCTTGGTTCAGAAAGCGACCTTTTTTTTAAATGGTGTAAATCCGTTCAGTAGTTGCGGAGAAATTCAAAAAATAAGAGTCAAAAATCAATTTCCCAAAGGAAACTTTATGCAAGGCTACAGCTCGAACTGCTGAACGGAATTACACCAAATTTGGCAAAGAGGTAGTTCTTGGTTCAGAAAGAACCCTTTTGTTAAATGGTGTAAATCCGTTCAGTAGTTGCTGAGAAAATCAAAAGTAAAAACACATATATATCTATGGCCGCGGAGGATCCGCGCACCCTCCCGATCACGAGCTGTATGCTAATTGGCTGTCAACACTCCAAACCAGGAAGTGTTGGCAGCCATCTTGTGCCTCGGTAGAACCGAGGCACAAGAAATCAGAGAAACAAGTGCGCAAAACGCAAAAAGGGGGCAAGGTAGAAACACCCTGATCCCCTAGGCCTGCTCAGGGGGTCCCACAAGGACCCCCAGGGCCAAAAAAAGCTTTTAAAAAAAAAAAAAAAAACGGCGAGATTCGCGCACCCAGCGCGAATTTCGGCCGAAAATTTAAAAAAAACTAAGCGCGGGCTCCCGCGCTTCGTATTCAAAAAGCCAAGTCCCGGGGGCCCTGAAAAAATGTGTGGGGGGGGCCCCAATCCCCCCCACACTGCCCCGGGGACCGCCACCTCCCGGGGCTTGAATAATGAGTTGTGGGGGCACGCAGCCCCCCGCAGCCCCGGGGACCGCCACCCCCCGGGGCTTGTTTTTTAAAGTTTGGGGGCCTCTATGGCTCCCCAAGCCCCGGGGACCGCCACCCCCGGGGCTTTCATTGTTTATAATAGCGGGGGGGCACACTGCCCCCTCCGCAGCCCCGGGGACCGCCACCCCCCCGGGGCTTCATTTAAAAAAAAAAAAATACATGTGTGGGGGGGCTCGAGCCCCCCTACACGCCCCCTTCCTTCACCACTGTGCAAACGCGCCCCCTGGCGAGTTGTAAGTTGGGGAATTAATTGCCCTTGAATACTGAGGGTCCCTGGGGGCCAACTAGCCCACCAGGTACCTCCAGTATGCACCAGGGAGCTGCGTTGCAGAGAGGTGTTCAGAGGTCACGCCCCTTTTTACACCTTTCTGCAACGCAGCTCTGTGGCGCTTACTGGAGGTACTTAGTGGGCTAGTTGGACCCCTGGGACCCTCAGGATTCAAGGGGACTTAATTTGCCAACTTAAAACGGCCACAGGGCGTGTTTACACAGTGGTGAAGGGAGGGGATGGGGCCTGAGGTGACGTGTGCAAACACGCCCTGTGGCGCGTTTTAAGTTGGGGAATTAATTCCCCTTCAATCAGGAGGGCCAACTAGCCCACCAGGTGCTTCCAGTAAGCGCCACTGCGCTGCGTTGCAGAGAGGTGGTCCAGGCCATGCCCCTTTTACACCTCTCTGCAACGCAACTCTGTGGCGCTTACTGGAGGTACCTGGTGGGCTAGTTGGACCCCAGGGACCCTTAGGATTCAAGGGGACTTTATCCCCCAACTTAAAACGGCCAGAGGGCGTGTTTGCACACATGTAACCTCAGGCCCCCCCTCCCTACACCAGTGTGCAAACGCCACCCATGGCGCGTTTTAAGAGGAAGTTTTAATCCCCTGCCCTATTATGTACTAGGGAGTTACAGAGGAGGTCATGCTAATCACAGGGGTACCCCAACGCATAGTGTTCCCTAGTGTATGTAGGTGTTTTAACTGTATTCTAAGTGTCTTTTACCATAGCACTGGCTCTAGGCCGGGTTAGTCAGAGTCAGTTACCACCAGTACCCGTGTGGAAAAGGTGTGGGCACAGGATGGTTTTGCAACAAGGCCTCTTTCTGCTCCTCTGTTGGTTCTTTCTGCACATGTCTTGCTTCTTCCTGCATTTTTCTTCGTCTTTGTGGACTTCTGTTTCTTTCTACATTTCTTTTGCTTCTTTCTGTGCGTTCTTTCTTCTTTCTTCACATGTCCTACTTCTGTAGGCATAGTTACAAACTAGCATTTGAAAAACCTTTGAAATTCACTGAAAAACCATAGGTTTCAGGCACGTTATAGTTAGAAATTAGCATTTAAAAAACCTTTGAAATTCACTGAAAAAACCATAGGTTTCAGGCACGTTATAGTTATAAATTAGCCAGTGACATCACTGATGACATGACTGATGACATCATTTGAGATGTCATCAGTGATGTCATCAGTGATGTCACTGACCATGTCATGAGTGATGTATTATGTGACGTCATCAGCAGTGCATTGCGGGGCGCGAGTTATAGTTAGCTGAACTAACTATAACGGGGAATTTCTATGGTTTTGTACGAGTGAAATGTCCAACTAACTATAAGTGTCCCTAAAACCTATGGTTTTTTCAGTGAATTTGTAAGGTTTTTTAAATGCTAATTTCTAACTATAACGTGCCTGAAACCTATGTTTTTTTCAGGCTCGAAGAGAGTTGAAACGCGTTATGGCTGTGCACCAATAAAATTCTGAAGCACGTATTGTGGTCCGTTTCCGTTCTTGTGGAGATTGAAGGCGAAACGGAATATACTGGATATATATATATATGTGCATGTGTGTGTAAATATATCTCCTCTTGCTAATGCTGTATATGTATGTGCGTGCTTGCTTATGGGCATGTCTTTGTGCTCGTGTGTGTTTGTATGTGCTCATGCCTGCGTGCATATGTGTGTGTGTGTGTGCTTGTATGCTTGTGTGGTTGCATCTATCCAGCTGCAGGTGCACGTGTTTCCATATGTGTGCATATCTGTGTGTGTGTCTGTGTATGTGTGTTTCTTTGTATCTGTGCTTGCACGTTTGTATGTGTCTATCTATGTTTATATTTAGTTTTTTTATTGCACATAAAAGGCCCAGGGGTATTTAAAACATGGGCGCCAAACTTTATGTTGCAGCACGGCACCTACTTTTATATTTACAAAGACAATAGCTGAAAGTCGCGCAAATGTGAGACCTATTGCATTGCAAATGCTTGTTTTTTAAATGTAGCCTGTTTTCCTTAAAGGAAAATGGGATGTATTTAAAAAATAAAAATGAAACTTTTCTGTTTAATTTATTAAGGGCAGGCAGTGGTCCCTGGGACCACTGCCTGCCCTTAAAAAATATTTGTTCATGCATTCACAAATGGGAAGGGGTCCCCTGGGGACCCCTTCCCATTTGCGAGTGCTTTACCACCCTTCTGAGAAGGGTGGTAAACTGCGAGTGTTTTGCGACTGTAATTGCGGTCGCAAAACATTCTTACATAGCTTAAGGGGTCGCTATTAGGAAGGGAAGCCCTTGGAACGCCCCTTCCTAATAGTGAGTCGCTAATCCTATTTGCGAGTCGCAAATTGATTTGCGACTCGCAAAATGGGATTAGTACATGGGCCACAGGTTTTTTGCGGGCGTAAACGGGTCTAAACCCCATTTGCGCATGCAAAAAACCTTAGTACATCTGACCCTAAAAGTCGGATGTGCAAAACAGCGGTCGCAAAATGCTGGTCACAAATCATTGGCGACCAGTGTGGGATTTTCCAAAACGACCTATGTACTATTAGGTTAAAGTTAAGGATTGCAGATTTATATAGAGCAGCTTATCACCTGTGAGGGTATCCAGCAGTGGCGGCCACCACAATAAAGAGTTGGTGGGGTGGGTGGGTGGAGGAGTGCGGGGGAGCACAGGAGGGGGAGCGCACACGGTAGGGGGAGTCCACAGGGTAGTCTAATAGTAAAACAATATATAAAAGACACACATACCTGGACCCCTCTCCCACCACCCGCATCGCCCACTGCCTCCTCCTTCCTGGTCCCAGCAAGCACTGGGGCTGTGTCAAGGACTCCCTCAAATCCCCGCACTGCTCTCATGTGAGAGCAGTGCGGGGATTGGTCTGAACAGGCTGGAAAGACGCTCCGCTCAGGCCAGGAGTCTGTGGGGGTTTCTCCAGCCCAGCTGTTCAGTGCAGCTGGTTTGGAGAAACCTAAGTGCACATGTGTGTTTTAGTCGGCCTGAGACAGCCGGCCAGACACATATGTGCACTTAGGGAGTGCACATAGCACTCCCCCTCCCCATGCCCCGCACCTCCCTGCACAAGCTGGCTCAGAGCCAGCAAAAAAAAAATAACAATTACATTTTTCATTTTCTGGCTCTGAGCCAGGCAGTGGGGCGACGCTCCTCTGCCCATGAGGAGGAGCTGCCACTGGTATCCAGGTGCTATCCATGGGCACGGCGAGATTAGGGGATTTGCCCAGAATCACAGGATGTTGCGCTGATGCCGATACTCAAACCCGGATTCCCAGCTCCTGAGTCGACAGCTCTGGCAGCTGCGCCACATCGGTTCACAAAATTCCATTCTGAGTGGGAAGTAATCCGACCTACTTCATGAAAATACGATTCGCTGCCATCACAGGGATGGTGGCCTGCTGGGGTCAGCAGACCACCATGTCTGGGATCACATTTAAAAAAACTTTTCTTTCCATGACGCTTGTTTTCCACCGGACTACTGCCTACTCCCCAACAAACATTTTTTTTTAATCACAAAGGGGATGAGGTCTAATGGGGTCCCTTTCCTTTTTGTGAATGGCTTACCACCGCAACTCGGGAGTTGGCAAATTTTCATGTTTTGTGATAGGATTTCAGTCGCAAAACATGAATCCATCTCTCGAAAAATTGTTATTTGGAAAAGATGCCTACAAAACACCCTTCCTAATAAAAATTCTTTATGGAGTCACAAACCCGCTTTAGGAGTAAGTAATAATTTACCAACTCCAATGATGGGGTTTGTACATGTTTTAAAACGTTTTTACTGTTGCAAACAGTCCAAAGTGCTGTTTGCGACAGTAAAAACGGTTTGCACATCTGTCCGTTAGTGTGTAATTCAGGGGCGGCTCCTCCACTAGGGCGGAGGAGCGTCGCCACACTGCTTTCTCACAGTGAGAGAAAGCCAAAACATAAAATGGTAATAACTTTTACTTTTACTTATTACCATTTTATGTTTGCTTTCCGCATTGCGGGCTGGTGGGTGGGCGGGGCTGCTCTGCAGGCAGGGGAGGAGAGGTTTGCCCACTTCTGAGTGCGCAAAGACTGTTTGGTGGCCCTCTCGGGCCGCCCAAACCAGTCATGCGCACTCTGCCCATGGAGAACATGCCCACCCCACTAGCCCCTGCCTGAGCGCTGCCCCGACCAATCACAACGCTGCCATTGCAGCGTTGTGATTGGCTTTGGAGAGGGAGCCTGGCTGCATGCTTTCTGTTCCTGTCGGAGGCAGGAGAGCAGGATCCGAGAAGACGCGGGACACAGCGGAAAGGTACGTTAATTTATTTTTTATTTCCCCGTGATCCCCCCGGGACACCCCCAGCGAATCCCGCGAATCCCTCACCCCCCTGGGACCCCCCTCATGCCCAACCCCCCCACCCGCGAGCCATGCCGGCTGCTACTGGTGTAATTTGCTGTTTAAAAATTGTTTTATTGGAATATTTTTATTCAGAGAGTGAGGATTTGAAGCATCTTTACACCTGCTTCAGTATAGAGTCCCTCTGTCAGCACACGGCCCCAGAATTACTTTCCAGAGGAGACTCTTGTGAGTTACGATACAATACTTTTATGATCCACAGAGATCGAAATAAAGTTGTTGAGTGATTGATACAATACAAGGTCCTGCACTTTATTGGCACGACACGTGTTGCCAAAGTAAACATTTTAAGTGCATGGAATGATCCAGTCTGTGCATCAGTGTGCTCTCGTGCAACAGAGGCCCTCTCTCAATAATTGCAGCAGAAAGATCAGCACATCCCACCTCCCTTTCTGTGCTCCCTGCTAGCTCTTACCCCTGCCCTCCTCGCCAAGACACGGGTGGTTTCCATGTGCACTGGGGCAGAGGGTCTCCAAGGATGGGCGGCGCTCTCATTTGCATCCTGTGCGGGTTTCTGCTCTGGGTACCATCCACGGATGCCCACCGTGGGTGAGTCAGGGCATGCACAGTGTTATCCTTCGCTGCAGAAGAGGGCACGGAACAAAACATTCCACTCCAACACAAGGCCAAACCACCTTGGAATGTGAGTACCCTCACCCTGGTTAAAGGACTGGTAATCAGGGTCACATCTCAGCAGCCTTTCATTGAGGGGATGAGCCTGACAGACAGCAGCATCAGCCAATGAGCGACAGTGGGCGGATAGAACCATAGCCATCCAATGAGTGGAAATGGTAAAGGCCTAACTGACCATTAGCAGACAGCAGAGCCAGCCAATGAGCGACAGTGGCAGGATAGAACCATAGCCATCCAATGAGTGGAAGTAGTATAGGCCTAACTGACCAATAGCAGACAGCAGAGCCAGCCAATGAGAGAAGTGGCAGTGGCCTGGGTGGGGTAGAACAGTAGCAAATAACAGAGACATCTGTGGGTGCGAAGAATCCATAATTTCATACACCCCAAAAAGACACTTCAACAACACGACCAAGATTGAATAAATTGTTCATGAGTCAGTGTGGCCCAGGATAAGGCGCAGCATATCACAAATGCAGTCATTTTTTTATTGTAAATTCTGTTTATTGAATAAAGAACATACAACACAAGCCAAACAAATTGAAGACTCATGTCCCTGTAAAATGAGCATCCGGTAAGCCCACATTCCATTGTACAAAATGCAATAGCTTAATGAGAACATTCATGTCAGGGTCAACCCCATGTAAAATGCAATCAGGCCCTTCATAACAAACTGTAGCTCAATATAGGGGAACAGCATTCCTACGAGTCTCAGAACAAGCAACCCATTATAGGGAAAGCGGAGAGAAACAAGCCTAGATGCAGGAGGGAAAAAATTAATTAAACAAGGTTCCCCTTAACTCAAGCATTGAACATGAGCCCATCTTTGGTGCTGCAGAGGAAGCTTTGGAGAGGTCCTGTGGATGCCGGCACAAAATATGAATACTTCCCCTGCTCTGTGAACAGGAAAGCCACAAGGAACTGTCATCACTTACACATAAAAAAAAAAAAAAATAACCATTAGAGAGAAACCAGAGATGAAAGCCTCACAAAACAAAAAGAAGAAAAAAGGAAAGAAAGAGAGACAAAAGGATGTGCTGGAAGGAAACCGTCCCTCGGGCGGGAATTGGGGAGACCTCATGCCAGATCGTCAGGCCTAAGTGAGTCGCTCAGGAGAATCCGGCTTCTGGCCTCTAGAATATGGCTCAAGAAAGTCCTCAAACAACTGCAAGGCCCGAAGTCCGGGGGGAACCAAACGGGAATGCCTGATCGCGGTGAGGTAGTGTATAAGAGGCTGCCAGATGCGGGTGAAGCGCGTGTCTGAGTGATTAATGCGGGCGGTGAGCAATTCAAGAGCTAAAACATTCCACAGACGAAGGAGCCAGGTGGCAATAGGAGGAGGATGCGGCTTCTTCCAAAATAGGGCTATCGACTGTCGAGCCGCTCCTAACAGATGGAGGATCAAGCGCCAGTCCGTATATGACATAGCCGTGAGTGTTGAGGGTTTGATGCCTATGAGAGTGACTACCGAGGAAGGAGGAATAGGAAAACCCACTATCTCTTTAATGGGGCTGAGGACTTCCTTCCAAAAGACCGTGATAACTGGGCATGACCACCAGAAGTGAAGGAAATCACCTCTATCCCCCTGGCATCTCCAGCAAGTCGGGGGAGAGTTTGGAAACATTTGGTGTAAGCGGGTTGGGGTGTAATACCATCTCATCATTAACTTGTAGGCCGATTCGCTTTGTGGCGTGCTTTGGAAAGTCTTTGGGATATCCCGCCATAACCGGGCCCATCCTTCGGGAGAGATGTCTTCTTCTAGATCTGAAGCCCACCGCGTCTGATATCCATGGGGTGTGGGGCGCTGAGAGCGTTGTAAAACAGTATAAGTATTAGAAATCAAACCCTTCGACCCCTCAAATTTGCGAACCAGGGACTCAAAAGCGGTGAGTAGTCTAGTAGCTCCCTGGACATAGATCTGGGAGCTAAGCCAATGGCGTAGCTGATAATATTGCATACGTGCCCCCTCTGTGAGATGAAACTTTTGCCTGCATTGCTTGAATGTGAGAAAGTCCTTATTTTGAAAAAGGGCCTGAATGACCCGGCATTCGCCCTCTGTGCATGCACCAAATGCCTGGGTGTGCATTGCCGGGGGGAACATGGGGTTACGGGCTATCGGCGTGTTTGGGGATGGGAAGGATGTCAGGCCTCGGGGGACTGCCAGCTTGTCCCAAATCTCCAATACCGTCTTCGTAGGGGTGGCTATATAGGCGCTGCGGGGGCACGCTCCACGTGGGAGCCAGGCCAAGTCCCACAAAAGTCCACAAGCCACCGCCCGTTCCAGATGAAACCAATGCTTTTCGCTTTCGCGAGCCACCCACTCCGAGATATACCTGAGGTGACAAGCCCAGTAGTATTCCAAGAGATTTTGGCACGCCAATCCACCTTGGTCCCGAGGCAACCTGAGAATCCTGTTGGAGAAGCGTGGGCGGGATTTCCCCCAAATAAATTTAGTAAATTCACGTTGTAGGGCAAGGATATCAGCTTGAGGTATTGGGGTGGGTAAGGTTTGGAAGCAAATGCAGTCATTTAACTAAGGGCAGCCTCCATATGGGACTTCTAGGGCAGAATTAGAACATTTATAAATATATGTAAATTACAAAGTCCAAAAGTTGCAATACAGGATTTGTAAAGTGCAGATGCATACAGTCCTTGCCATGAAGGCTCTCATTAATGGGGCAATACAGAAGAATGGGCGAAGGCAAACATATTTTAAGTGCCAACGAGCAGCAAAATCAGTAAGAAATCAGCAGCATCCCTGGAAGTCTTAGACAGTCAGCTCTAGAGTTCTAGCTCACCCCCACATGAGGGTTTATATAGGAAACCTTCTCGTAACTCAGAATAAAAACCGCAGATTCATCATAGTGTGAGCAAAAGAATACAACTTCGACAAACCAGAGCTCAGAAAATTCGATCATCATACTACCTTACCTCCTAAGCGCTATCCCATGACATGAATATTGAGAGATGTCAGAACAAACTAGTTACAAAACATCACTGAGTTACTGTGAATGAACGCCCTACAGCAGGCAGGCCAAAGAAACCTTGAATGTTGTAGCCTCACGGAGCTCATGTTAGAAAGATTCATTCGACAGCAACATAATTCAGAAATAAACAAACATGACTTTGCTTGACTGTGCAGCAGAAACGATAAACCATGAATGTGCAGGGTGAGACGTCCATTTTGAAAAAGATGGCATTGGAGCCTAACTGAGGTCTAGATAGCATAATCCAGAGAAAGGCACTTTAACAGGTCGTAACAAAGAAGTTTCTAAGGCAATAGCATCAGATAAGTGCACACATGTAATTCTGAGCGTAGATCCATATTCTGCATGTTGTTAGTATGCACCATTTTATAAATGCACAGAAAACTCCAACACAGGTGTTGAGCGGAAGTGGACTTATATAGCCGCCATCTTTTCTCAGCTCCCTTGTGCGTCCTGACTCGTGAGGCACCGGGCACACTCAGCGCTGAGCTTGCCTGTCTCTATCCTGGGAGCCATTGTAGGCTCAGGGTAGCCTCATGTGGCCTCCTGCCTCCCGAATACCACTGGGACTGAAGCAGTAGTGAAGGAGCCGATGAAACCAGAGAGGGTACCAGGGCCTCACTGTAGGTGGAGTGGGATTGGTGTGTGTGTTAATGTGTGCGTGTGGACTTATAGGGGTATATGAGGACTTCACACCACACCACACCCAACTCTGCCCACAATGGACACAGAGCTGCCTTGCACCTCTTCCACCAAGCATACAGGTGTGCCTGTGACCGCGCCAACGGATTGAGGAGCGCGTGAGTGCCACACCTGAGGCAGGTGCACCCTGAGCAAACGCTAAATAACATCACATATTCTCAGAAAATGACTGCTGATGCTGGAGGTGTGAACAAAAAGGGCAAAATTCATCTAAAAAGTCAAAGATCTACATCCATAGATGTGAACAAAAAGGGAAAAGATCACCTAAAAAGTCAGGGTCTGCATCCGCGGAGTTGTAACCTCATGAGGGTTCAGATTTCTGACTTTTCAGACTTCTCATAGGATTCCAAGGGAGTCTGCAAACCTATCACAGGTGCATGCTTCCAAGGGTATCCCTGGGGAAACGTGCACATTCCACTCACTCACAAGCATGGCATTTCTGCTTGGGCCCTTAGTGTACAGTACAAGTGCATGTGTTTCTTTTTGTCTCCACTGGGAATTACTTTTCCTCATGAGAACCCCTTCCCTGCACCTCTCCCAGTTTTGGGGCCATTCTGATCCCACTCCCACCATGGCAAGGGAGTTCTTCCTGAACAGCAAATTGTTCACCTTTTGCAGGATGGACAAGTCTTGGAGAGTGAAGAACCACAACCATGTAACTACAAACTTGTAAGTTTGTGGCTTTACTCAAACTTTCACAACAATCCCAACATGGAATGCCTGCCAAATACAAATGTGAGTTTACACTCGGAGAAAAGGCTATTTTTGTGTAAAATAAGGATAAATGCAGAAGTAGTTTTATGAATCGGACCCAACGTGTTTACTGCCTGCGAATGACAAGTTTTCACAAAATATCTCCACGTGAAGCGCTACGTGGCTTGATGCGAGAACACCATGGAGACACTCAAGGCGCTATAGTGATAGCCTTTTGTGTCTTTATTATTCGATTGGTCTGACCCAGCTCTTCGGTCTGAGCCTGTGGAGATCCTTCCCTTCCGAGCAGATTCTCACTCATATCGGACAGAGAATCCACTCTGGAAAGGGCGGCATTGATGGAGGAAAGAAGCGGGGATCAAGGCACTTTATACTCTTGGAAAACGGTAGGATTTCGTGTGGAATTGACCGTCCTGTTTACTTAAAGTGCTTGATGTTTTTTACCCAATCCCTTTAGGAAATTGTGCCATAAAAGATGTGAATTGACTGAATTTTGCGACAGATTTTCTCAGGAGGACATCCCAGGCGGCGCTGGGAGAGCTGGGCTCGCGTAGACACTGTACAGGAAGATTTTATGGCTGCCCCTTTCAGAACTGCTTGTACACTGCGTACTTTTAGATCATTTAAAATGATGCTATGCAGTGACGACTAGTCTTATTTAAAACAAACAATCTCTGGCGAGAAGTTGTCCCAGCATGTCTGGCCCGGGGCTTAGCTACTTTACTTTAATAGTGCGGTACGTTGATTAAGACATTGTTAAGATCGGAATGCGGCGCAACCTGTTCCTTCACCGGTCACAGGCTCATCCTGGGCGGGCGGGGACACAATAAAGTTCACTTCTGCCCCCCACCCCACAGTGACCTTTGCACCGCCCCCTGAGAAAAGAGACGGCGCTGATTGTCGTCACCAGACAGGTGAGAGTCTCGGACTGCCGCCGCCTTCACCCCCTTCACCCCGAGGCATGTTGTTGTTTCTGCCGTTCCCCGGGCGACAAACCCACAGGAGTGGGCGACAAACCCACAGGAGTGGGCGTTCGTGAAAGGAGGGCGCAGGTGAGGAACAAGAGAGAAGGGGCAGGCTCAGAGAGTGAATTATAGAACCGGAAGTGTGGGGATGAGGTGTGATGGCAATGGAGACCCCACTGTGCATGTCCATAAAGTCCAGGTGCTGAGGATCAGAAGTCATGCGACGCAGGGGCCCTACTTGGAAGGCCCCTGCAGCCTGCACCACCCAGTGCCCCTGCCAGCGCTGCCAATGACTGGACAAGCACAACTACTAACCGCCGCACTCCTACGAGTGTGACAATTCGAACTACTTCAGGCCACCCAAAGCTGGAATAATGGTGTGTGTGACAGGCATCATTCATTTGAATGTCTATTGACTTATTAAACACTGTTGTTCTTATCTCAGATTTTGACAAACAGTGCCACCATGTGGTGGACTCTCACTAGAGCCGGTGCTGCCACTTAAGTGCCATTGCACAAACACCGGAAACCACCGGCTCAAATTAAGCAGTGCTCCCAGCTCCCCTTCAGCACACTGTGTGATCTTGGAAAACAGAAGCAGCTCGTTTCAAGGTGTTCTGTTGTATTCATAAATGTATTTATAAACATTAATCAGCCCTTCCTATTAGCCAGACCAGATCCAGAAGTGAGAAGATCTTACTGCATGCAGGGACCACAAGCTGTCCCTTGTCAGATGTGATCTGAGGCCATCCCACGTCAGGCATGAGTGGGTCACTCAGGACACAGACCTACATCTGTCTCATGCACGGTCTAAGCGGATGACTCAGTCTTGAGATCTCCTGCCTTCCCTTGTCAGTACTGAGTACTTCACCCTGTCCTGAGATGTCAACCTGACCTCATGTCAGGGGTAAGTAACCCATCCATTGCAGAGATCTCAACTTACCACTGTGTCAGGTATGAGTACCTCACCCAGTACTGAGATGTTGGGCTGTCCCATGTCCGGCATGAGTACCTCACCCAGTACTGAGATGTTGGGCTGTCCAGTGTCCGGCATGAGTACCTCACCCAGTACTGAGATGTTGGGCTGTCCAGTGTCCGGCATGAGTACCTCACCCATGACTGAGATGTTGGGCTGTCCCATGTCCAGGGCCGGACTGGCCGTAGTGGGCACCTGGCATTTTCCCGGTGGGCCGCCAGGGTGGGGGCCGATTTTGGGCCCCTGGGGGCCGTTTTTGTTACAGGCCCGTTTTTGCAGCATAGCTGCAAAATCGGTCCCTGTAACAAAATCGTCCGAAACCGGCCCTGGCAAACAGCTCGGCCGCACCCTGAACACCCCAGGGGGGCCGGCCGAGCACTTTGCCAGGGCCGGTTTTGGTTCCCAGTCCGGCCCTGCCCATGTCAGGTATGAGTACCTCACCCAGGAATAAGATGTTAGGCTGCCCCGTGTCAGGTATGAGTACCTCACTCAGGACTGAGATGGGATTGTATGAGTACCTCACCCAGTACTGAGATGTTGGGCTGTTCAGTGTCAGGCATGAGTACCTCACCCAGGACTGAGATGTTGGGCTGCCCTGTGTCAGGTATGAGTACCTCACTGAGGACTGAGATGGGATTGTATGAGTACCTCACCCAGTACTGAGATGTTGGCTGTTCAGTGTCAGGCATGAGTACCTCACCCATGACTGAGATGTTGGGCTGTCCCATGTCAGGCATGAGTATTTCACCCATGACTGAGATGTTGGGCTGTCCCATGTCAGGTATGAGTACCTCTCCCAGGACTGAGATGTTAGTCTGTCCCATGCCAGGTATGAGTACCTCACCCAGGACTGAGATGTTAGGCTGCCCCGTGTCGGGTATGGGTACCTCACCAAGGACTGAGATGTTGGGCTGTCCCATTTCAGGTATGATTATCTCACACAGGACTGAGATGTTAGGCTGTCCTGTGTCAGGTAAGAGTACCTCACCCAGGAATGAGATGTTGGGCTGCCCCGTGTCAGGTATGAGTACCTCAGCCAGGACTGAGATGTTAGGCTATCCCGTGTCAGGTATGAGTACCTCGCACAGGACTGAGATGTTGGGCTGTCCCGTTTCAGGTATGAGTATCTCACCCAGGACTGAGATGTTGGGCTGTCCCGTTTAAGGTATGAGTATCTCACCCAGGACTGAGATGTTGGGCTGCCCCATGTCAGGTCTGAGTACCTCACCACCCAGGACTGAGATGTTGGGCTGTCCCGTTTCAGGTATGAGTATCTCACCCAGGACTGAGATGTTGGGCTGTCCCGTTTAAGGTATGAGTATCTCACCCAGGACTGAGATGTTGGGCTGTCCTGTGTCAGCTATGAGAACCTCACTCAGGACTGAGATGTTAGGCTGCCCTGTGTTAGGTATGGGTACCTCACCCAGGACTGAGATGTTGGGCTGTCCCGTTACAGGTATGAGTACCTCACCCAGGACTGAGATGTGGGGCTGTCCCGTTTAAGTTATGATTATCTCACCCAGGACTGGGATGTTAGGCTGTGCTGTGCCAGGTAAGAATACCTCACCCAGGACTGAGATTTTGGGCTTTCCTGTGTCAGGTATGAATACCTCACCCAGGACTGAAATGTTGGGCTGCCCCGTGTCAGGTATGAGTACCTCACCCAGGACTGAGATGTTAGGCTATCCCGTGTCATGTATGAGTACCTCACCCAGGACTGAGGTGTTGAGCTGTCCCGTTTCTGATATGGGTATCTCACCCAGGACTGAGATCTTGACTGTCCCGTTTAAGGTATGAGTATCTCACATAGGACTGAGATGTTGGGCTGCCCCATGTCAGGTCTGAGTATCTCACCCAGGACTGAGATGTTAGGCTATCCCGTTTCAGGCATGAGTATCTCACCCGGGACTGAGATGTTGGGCTGTCCGGAATCAGATATGAGTATCTCACTCAGGACTAGGATGGGATGGTATGAGTACCTCACCCAGGACTGAAATGTTGGGCTGTCGTGTGTCAGGTATGAGTACCTCACCCCGGACTGAAATGGTGGGCTGTCCTGTGTCAGGTATGAATACCTCACCCAGGACTGAGATATTGGGTTGTCCTGAGTCAGGTATGAGTACCTCACCCAGGACTGAGGTGGTATGGGATGAGTACCTCACCCAGGACTGAGATGTTGGGTTGTCCCGAGTCAGGTATGAGTACCTCACTGAGGACTGAGATGGGATAGGATGAGTACCTCACCCAGGACTGAGATGTTGGGCTGTCCCGTGTCAGGTATGAGTACCTCACCCAAGACTGAGATGTTGGGCTGTCCTTTGTCAGGTATGAGTAATTCACCCAGGACTGAGATGTTAGGCTATCCCGTGTCAGGTCTGAATACCTCACCCAGGACTGAGATGTTGTGTTGTCCGAAGTCAGGTATGCTTACCTCACCCAGGACTGAGATGGGATGGGATGAGTTCCTCACCCAGGACTGAGTTGTTGGGCTGTCCTGTGTCAGGTATGAGTACCTCACCCAGGACTGAGTAGTTGGGCTGTCCCGTGTCAGGTATGAGTACCTCACACAGCTGAGAGATCTCACAATGTAACATATCGAGAGTCAGTATCTCTTCCTCTTCAGATTTGTCTATTTTCTATTTTGGTACTTTTAAGCTTGTGTGTTTTTCCCATTACATATTCAGGACTACAAGTACCTAAATACAAATAAGCCCTGACAAAGCCCATTGGTCTCGCATATGCAAGAGCAATTGGCTTTGCCTTTCTGTTTTAGCCATGTTGTAACCAGCATGGCTGCTTTTCAGCATGGATCAAATTTAGTGGCATAAAAGAGTGGTGTGGAGTGGAGCAGCGAAAAGTGGAGTGTCATTGAGTAGAGGGGAGTGTAATGGAGTGGTGTGCAGAGGCATAGAGTGGCATAGAGTACAGTTGAGTGGTGTAGAGTGGGGTAGTATGTCGTAAAGTGGAATGGAGTAGAGCAGAGTGGAGTGGCATAGTGGCTGTTGCGTAGAGTGTTGTAGAGTAGATTGTCGTAGAGTGGAGTGGCGTGGAGTAGTGTAGTAGAGTGGAATGTCATAGAGTGGAGTAGAGTGATGTAGAGAGGAGTGGCATAGAGTTTCATAGAGTGGAGTAATGTAGAGTGGCATAGAGTGGAGTAGAGTGTTGTGGAGTGTCATAGAGTGGAGTAGAGTTTAATGGAGTAAAGCGTCATAGAGTGGAGTATCATGGAGCGTAGTGTCGTAGAATGGAGTGTTGTAGAGTGGAGCAGAGGGGCCTAGAATGAAGTAGCGTAAAGTGCAGAGTAGATTGGCATAGAGTGCAGTGGCATAGATTCACTGGCTTCGAGTAAAGTGGTGTAGAGTGTATTGGCATCAAGTGCGGTGACGTAGAGTGGCGTAGAGTGGAGTGCCGCAGTGTAAAATGCAGTTCGGTAGAGTGCAGTGGTGCAGAGTGGAGTAGAGTGGCATAGAGTGGCATAGAAGGCTGTGGTGTAGAGTAGATTGTTTCAGAGTAGAGTGAAGTGGCATAAAGTGGAGTGGTGAAAGGGTACAGTGGAGTGGTTCAAGGTAGAGTGCAGAGGTGTAGAGTGGCGTAGAGTAGAGTGGCATAAAGTGCAGTGATGCAGAGTAGATTAGAGTGATGTACAGTGCTGTGGCATAGAGTGGAGTGATGCAGAGTAGAGTGGCGTAGAGTGTAGTGGCATAGAGCGCCCTGATGTAGAGTGCAGTAGAGTGGATAGAGTTGAGTGGTGCAGAGTAGAGTACAGTGGCGTAGAGAGCAGTGGTGCAGAGTAGAGTGCAGTGCAGTGGTGGAGAGTGCATTGGCATGGAGTAGAGTGGTGCAGAGCAGAGTGGTGTAGAGAGCAATGGCCTACAGTGGAGTGATGCAGAGTAGAAAAAAGAGACATACAGTTCAATGGTGTAGAGTGGTGTAGCGTGCAGTGGTGTAAAGTGCAATGGCATAGAGTAGAGTGTTGTGGAGTAGAGTATTGTGGCATAGAGTGAAGTGGTGCAGAGTAGTTGGCGTACAGTGCAGTGGCGTAGAGAGCATTGTTTTTCAGTAAAGTGGTGTAGAGTGCATTGGCGGAGAGTGCAGTGGTTTAGAGAAGTGGTCTTCAAACTTTGTTACACGGGGCCCCCCTTGAGCAAAATGTTTTAGAGCCAGGCCCCCCTCAAACCTTTGAAGAGGTAGATTGAGAAAAGGGTAAGGACGATACTAAACAGGGGTGGATTTATAGTTTGTGAAACCTTTCAAACACTGTGCTTGTTCAGAGTTCAGACCCATACCTGCGCAGGTAACTCAGCAGCAAATTGTTTGCTACTGGGATGTTGGTTTTCTTATGTTAGAACACTTACCCCATATGTGCAGTGAGTGTAGCATCTTGGCATCAAAGTCTGTCAGAAAACAACAATGTCAAGCAGTAATTGCAACTAGTAGTATGACTTCAAAATGGAAATAGCAAATTTTCAAAGCCTTTACCTATCTAAAACAATCTTCACTTACTAAATAAAAAAGAGCTTTGGATTGCCTGCACCTTGTTTTGCACAGGCACATACAGCGACAAGTCATTGTCGTGAGTATGCCGGGTGCCTAATCAGTGTCAGAGAGTACCTAGGTATCTAGATGTTGACCAAGATGTTGACCAAGACCTAATGTGGACCATCATAGAGAAGGTCAAAGGTGGCACCAATGTACCCAGGAGACTTCTTGAACGAGAACAACAATGGGTCTACAGACTTAAGACCCATATCAAAGAGTTGAACGATTCTATTCCGTGGCATCAACTAAATCATAGATAGTGCTTCAAAGTCCTCCGGGATCGCATTACGAGCATGAGCAGACGTGAACATGTTCGTTTGTATCAGTCTGAACAAATAGTACCACCTATCATCTACAACATCTAGATACCTAGGTACTCTCTGACACTGATTAGGTACCCGGCATACTCATAGATGTAGTGATTCCCTGACACGTGGTTTCCTGTCTAACACCATGGGACTGAGTGCGCAGGTGTAAGATGCTAACACGCCCCTGGGGTATGACGAATCGCCCTAGCCTTTAAATATATTACCACCCACTGTCTACAACATCTAGATACCCAGATACTTACTGACACTGAGTAAGTACCCGGTAAACTCATAATTGCAGTGATTCCCTTACACTGGGGTTCCTGTCCAACACCACGGGACTGAGTGCGAAGGTGTGAGGTGTTAATACGCCTCTGAGGTGTCACGACCCACCATAGCCCGTTATTCACGGCTTATGAGTATAGTACGCCACTCTGACTCTACTTATGTACATCGTCAGGTGGGTTTATATCCACATACACGGTAAAGATAGACATGTTACTTTAGGAGAGATCTGCCATGTTTTCCTCAATCGGGAGGGCGACGATAATGGAATAACTTTCGTGTCTCCACGTATACATGTCGTCAGGGGAGCGTATACCCACATTTTCTGTAGAGATACGCTTGACACTTGAGTTGAGACCTGCCACATATTCTTAATACACATGACATACAGGTCCCTTTCCTACTATGTAATACCAATGAGTCTGGCTTTCCGAGAACTGGCATTGGGAATCAGACTTTTTACCAAAAAACTACAATTCCCTATTTTCCGGACAGAATAGAGTAGTTCATTCACGTAATTGACGCGGCACGTCATCAGTATGCGCTAGGGGCGTTGACATTAGCTCCGACCCCGACTGAATGCCGAGAAACTACCGGATAAATACAGGGTCTCAACGCAGATGGATGCGAAAGCCCGGAGACACAGATCTAGTAGGTGGATAAACGGGGCAGGACCCTTGGTGTAGTGAGTACCCTTTACTACAGAGGTATGTCTTACGCTAACGTAATTTCTCCATTGTTCTAACTACAAGTGGTGCTTTGTTTGCTTTACTCCCGCCCCTTCTATTTCAATCACCTTCCTATTTTGACCCTGTCCTGAGTGTGACTACAGGACTATCCCCACAGTACTGCGATACCGCGAGAAGATGTATCTCCTCCACATTGGGGTATGGGGATAACATAAAAACAAATACAAAACAGTAATACCAATTTATGTGGCAGTGTGCATATGTGTATATATGTATGTATGTGTGTTATGTCTTGTGTGGATGTTGATGGATATGGTGCCTTGGCACTTTTGGAGGTCATACTCCTACACTGAATTTGGATTACTGGCAGCATGTGAAATACATCGCCACTTTGCATGACAAAAAATGGACTCAAGAAAATGTCATGAGTCTCGATAACATATCAAATAGGTATGGACATTGACAGCTCCCACACACCCCTCCTGAATGATAAGTATGGGTATACAGAGCAAGTCACGGTTGGGTTATGCACATGTACAAAATGAATTTTGTGATGTTTTCATTTCAGATGGAGTGACCGTTATCCAACGGGTGAACAAGATAAGGTATCTGTTTTCCATCATTTTAGGAATAGCTATCTGCCCCTTAAATATTAATATGTGAATAGGTAAATCCTACGACACTGAAAGCCAGGGAGGACTACACTTTTTTGCCCTGAAGAAAGTCCGGGACCCGATTGGGCCGATTATCATAGCGGACTGAAACATGTTGGCACGAGGGTCATAGGACCACTAATCTCCTTAAGACCCCTACTGTTTTTTAATATTTTATTTTCCCCTACAGTTCCATAATAAAGGGATACCTGGACCTGTAGTAGGAGTTTTAATCTTTATTCCCCCTGGCCATATTCTTGTAAGAGCTCCCTGAAATACGGTCGAGCCCACCCTGACCTTTAGGAGTCAGGGTGAACCCGATGATGAAGCATGACACTATTAGAGTGTGTGAGGGTTACATGAATAAAAGGAAATGCTTCCTTGCCCACGATTGAGTGGTGATACCAGATTGGCAAAACGCACAGCGCCTTCAAATGACTTTTCCTTGGCAATAGGAACCAAAGAAGGGTTCGAAGTGTCAGTTAAGACTGGGAAGCAGCATTCTGGATGTGCGGCCTCACAGGAGATACTAGCAGGGGCGGCTCCTCCATTAGGACGGAGGAGCGCCGCCCCACTGCTTTCTCGCAGTGCGAGAAGCAGAAAATAAAATGGTATTTTAAATACCATTTTATTTTCTGCTTCTCGCGCTGCAAGAAAGCAGAAGGCAGGGGTATGCCTGGTTGGGGGCGGGTGGGAGGATATGCCTGGTTGGGGGCGGGCCGGTGGGCCGGTCGGGGAGGAGTGTCTTGCATCACTCTGAGTACCCTGACTGCTTTGGTCGGCCCTGGGGCCGACCAAAGCAGTCATGCGCACTCTACATTTTCTCTATGTAGGCTGCATGCAGCCTACATAGAGAATATGGCCTCCCTACAGGTGCCCTGCTGGGCGCTGTCCGGGACACCGCATCAATCACAACGCTGCCATTGCAGCGTTGTGATTGGCTTACAGGAGGGGAGGGATCATGCCTGTTCCTGTTCAGGCCATTATAAACTAATGGGGTAACCCGTTCACTGTCCGTGGACCTGGGTATCATACGGTGAGGAGCAACAATCGGTCCTAGGACTCATTTGTATATGCATTTAAGGCATTTGTGTACATTCACAGTTCGACGCATGCACCATGAAAAGAAGAATAGGGTAACCACTGTATTTCAAGAGAAAAGATCTAATTTATTAATATCAATTTAAAGGTAAAAACATTACCAAACATGTAGTTGTCAAGAGGTTGCTCAAAAAAGAAAAGGGTGGTGGAAAAGAAGTGCTCACGTGAAGTGAAAGAATATAAAAAGAGACAAAGAATGGAATAATTCAAACAGAAATTATATTGGTTTATCATATGCAACTGGTTAAAACTTTTAACACCAGTTGTTCATGACCTGTCCAGAAAAATTCATTTGTTTATGATTTATGACAGTTAATATAAAATGTCGCAGAGAAATATCATCTGTTCACATGGAGGGGGTGGTGGTGTCATGGGTACAGGCCTTGGTTAGGGTAGGTGTCGGCGTTTCGACCCGACTTATGTCGCAAGGGGTGCTTAAGCCTCTGCGTGCGGGTCTTCCTCAGGACAGGGGAGAGGAGCAACCTATTGCAGGTGCCTGAAGTTGAAAGGCCCTGCTGACAGCTCCCTTGAATGGGTAGTCCGCATCACAGTTGCGGTGGGAGAGTCAAATGACCCCGGAGGGTTGATGACTTGAATTACTCCAAATGAAAGGAGTCCACAGAGGGTCAATCCAATAACCAGGATTTAGAAAATCACATGTGGCGAGTCAATCGCATTCAATTAATCTTAAGATCAAAGGGACGATCCTTGTGCGGCCGAGCTGCTCCAAACGTGGCAAATGAGTCCTAGGACCGATTGTTGTTCCATACCGTATGTTCCTGTTCAGGAGCAGGAAAACGCGGACCCAGCCCGGACAGGCCCTGATCGTTTCTTGCGGTGCGTACTTACGTCTGGAGACGAGCCCCGGCTCAGGGCCCTCTGCCTTTGTCCCGCCTGCCACAGGAGGGTGTGTGCACCCAGTGCGACTCCATGCCGCCTCGAGTCATTTAAAATAACGATAGCTTCTGGGAGTTGTAGTCCCAGTTCACCTCAGTGAAACTGAGTGGGCGCAAGCTTTACCGTACATTGATGTGTTGAAGTGAAAACGAATCCGAGGATGCTGCGCCCTGTAACACGGGCGCGTCTTGTAACGTTATTTGAGAGGATTATGGAATGGCGGGAGAACTGGAAGGCTGTGGTGATCTGGGATACAAGGAGGAAGAGAAGTGAATTGTATTTGGAGTATAATGGAACTGGTATTCCCGGTAGACTGGAAAAGAGCGCCACGCAAGATTCTGCGATGCACTGAGCACGCGATGCTCTAAATGTTAAGGGCAGCTGTGAGGACAGAATATGTGGTGCTCGGAGGGGTGGACGGGACAGAGGTGGCGCGGGACCGGTCAGGTAAGTTTTATTTTACACCCCCCACCCTCCCTCGCGGTAACCCCCGCACGACCCCCCTAACCCCCTACCCGTGAGAATTGCGAGCCGCGACTGGATACTAGTAGGTCTAAATATAAGTGACAACTGGCCCCTGAGCAGGTTATCCCTTTGCAATGATGCTAGACATGTTTTGGTAAAAGGTGATACCACTCACAAGTGGTAGTGTCACTGCCATGAATTCTCCACCACAAGGTGTACTTTGGAAGGTGAGGCAAATATCTGAAAGCACACTTTCTGCAAACTAACCCATACTTAAGTGATACCTTCTCAGTACCCATTGTACCTGCCCTAACCCAACTGAAGCAGGGCAGAGGCTGCTGGAACGCTACACAGAAACTACAGTAAAAAAAAGCACAAAACAAGGTCATATACAGTTGAAGTAAAATTCCAGAAAGTTTTCCTGAGTCTCCAATTGTAAAAACAATATTTAGCACCTCAGCAACCTGTGGAGCTTGCAATAACTGGGAATCGAATATGCGAGCAAACAGTTTTTTTGTATATACAATTAATAGTTTGGAAAGAATCCCTTATAAATGAAGGTCATAATTCTGAGATTAAGATGAAATCTAATGACCTCAGTTTTAATAGGGTAAAGGTTTGCCCAGTTATTATTTGGTGCTTTTGTTTTCGTTTTTTCAAGTTCAATAAGCTATATTGAAATAATGTTACTCATAAAACATAAGCCACGAGCGTAACAAGTTTGATAATAACCAACATATGAGATACAAATAGGCCATAAAACATAGCAGAAAGCTGTTTACATTTGTAAGGATTATATAGGAAGGAAGGGGGAGGGAAAGAAAAGGGAGAAATAAGATATACTCTGCAACTGAGGATCAAATAACAATAAATACTCATTAGAACTAAAGGATATAATTAACATATTTTCATATGAATATTACAATGCTAAAAGTTAGTGAAGAGAAAAAGGCAAAGAAATAGAAATCATGTAGGTTGGAAGTTTTCAGAACAATTACGGGAAACCTGAGTGATTGAGATCTTATTCAAATAGATAGTTAGCGGTAACCAAAATAGGTCTCTATTTACATGTGGATTACAACAGGAGGCAAAAGCAATCTTCAATCTATGATAGTGGCAGACAGTATTCCACCAAGACTTGACTGAGAGCTTGTTTGAGCATTTCCAATTTATTGTAATTTGTTGAAAAGCTAAGGCTAACTTCAGGTCAAACAACCCTTTTTCATGAGACAATAACCCTAGCGACTCTGATAAACTTTCCGTAAAGAGAAGAACATTTGATATAGGGATATGTAAATTAAAAATAATTGAAAAATGAGACCAAATTTGTAACCAAAAAGAAGCTGCGGGGGCATGAAAACAGGAGGTGGAACAGATAAGCCAAAGGATATTCACAGGACCAACAAGTCTTATTATTAGTGTGTGCAAAATTAGCTATGGAGATGGGAGTAAAAAATAGTCTGTGATATAGAAAAAACATAGGTTGAGTGGTGAATGCAGATCTAGAGATTTTTTTTTTGTCAAGATGTTTTTATTGGTTTTAGAGATAAAACAATACAAAAAACAAACATTGGCGGGAGACCCCAGTACATCTTATAGGCCGAGAGTTACAGAAAGCTAGAGTAACATATTCAGTTTGTGTACTAGGACTCGACCTGCACAGAATATTCCCTGCATGACCCTCAAAGGTCCCCAACGGGCAAAGCATGTGTCACAAATCAAAAAGGTCACATGGAAGGTCGTGTAAATCTTTGGTACCCGCTCCTTCCACCCCACCCCCCATCCACCCCCCCATAACTCAAAAATAGACACAAATAAACAAACTATGGTATCACGGTCAAAGAGAATTCAAGTTTGGTTGCGAGTGAGGGCAAGTCTATGGAAACTAGGGGCACCCGAACCCCCAGGATCCCCCCGCTCAAGTCAGGGGAGCCGTCGGAAGCCCTAGATATGGAAGAGATGGAGAGCCCTCAATCTGGGCCCACATGCAAACAGTGGCAGACCCTCCGACAGATATTCAACCAGGGGAGCCCAAACATAGTTAAACCCCTTCCTTGAGTCCTCCACAATATCCGCCATTCTTTCCATCGCCAGTGCTCGCCATAACCTGGCGTGCCATTGGGTAGGGGAGGGGGCCTCCACCTTCTTCCACGCTGCCGCCACTGCCATCTTGGCCGCCCCCAAGCACAGCCACATCACGGAGCGATCCCCCTGTGTTTGACGTTTCAGGCTGGGATCTTGAATCCCCAGGAGAGTGTGTTCCAGCGTTACCGGAATCGGGTAGCCCAGGATCAACTTGATTTGGGATAGTATCTCCTTCCAAAATGGCTTGATGCGTGGACAGTCCCATCAAATGTGCCTGTAGTCCCCCAGTAGCCCGCAACACCTCCAGCATCTATCTGAGGTAGTAGGGAAGATTGTGCGCAGCTTCTGAGGGTGTAAGTACCACTCGTACATCATTTTATAGTGGGACTCTCTTAAAAACATGGATCGATTGTACTTGGGGATGTCTCTATATAGGGAAGTCCATTGTTTCCCCTCCAATGGAGTGATTAAGATTGAGTCCCAGAACCTTTGGTGCCTAGGAGTTGGGTGGGATCCTAGAGCCCCTATGAGTGAGTAAAGGAAGGAGATGGTCCCTTTCATGGAGGCCCCTGATTGCGCAAATCTTTCAATTGGGAGTAAATCCCTAGTTGCGGCCTGCCGTATCTGCGGTTGTAGGACCCAATGTTTAAGTTGTATGTAGTGATATTTTTCAGACGGCTGGAGTTTAAAGGCTCTAACGCAATCCGCAAATGTCAGCAGTTTCCCCTGCTCAAAAAGATGAGATAGCATGAGGCAGCCACCCCCTCGCCAAGCATCGAATGGCCCCTCCCGAAGCGCAGGAGGAAACTCGGGGTTGAAGTGGATGGGGGCATTGGGGGACGGGAAGGTGGTAAGGGGCGTGGATCTGGCAAGTTTGTCCCAAACCCTCAAGGTGGTACTAATATAGGCATTTCGTGGCCGATTGTGTTTCTGTTTCCACAAGAGGTCCCAAATTGTCCTGCCCACTATTTGTCAGTCCATGTGGAGCCAGTGTTTTTCTGATTCACGGAGTGACCATTCAGTGATCACTCTAAGTTGAGCTGCTCTGTAATACCCCAAGAAGTCTGGCAGGGACAAACCCCCCTCCTCCCGCTTGATGGTTAACACTCGGTTGGATAATAGAACTCTCTGCCCCTGCCAAATAAACTTAGTGATCATTTTTTTCAGGTCAGTAAAGAGAGTCCGTTCTACTGGGATCGGTAGACCCTGGAAAAGGTACAGCAGCCGAGGGAGAACGTTCATTTTGATGGCGTTGACTCGCCCTATCCAGGAGATATAGGCTGTTCTCCATCTGGCCAGGTCTGCTTTAAGCTGGCGCAGCAGGGGAGGATAATTAGCTCCATAGAGATGTTCTAGCTTAGGAGTGAGTTTGATGCCCAGGTATGTGATGTCTTTGTGTGTGCTTTGGAATGGGGACGCTATTTCAATGCTCCGCATGGTCTCCTTAGATAGGGTTAAGTTAAGGAGATAGGATTTTGAGAGGTTCACCTTAAACCCTGAGGCCTGTTTATAGGAGGCAAGCTCTGATTGAATGGCTGGGAGAGAGGATTGCGGTTTTGTGATTGGGAGCAGCACGTCATCTGCGAAGAGAGAGATCTTGTGCCCGTCTGTACCAAACGGGACCCCCCCTATGCCTGGATTGGACCGAAGGCATTCCACTAGAGGCTCGATGCTGAGTGCAAAAAGCAGGGGGGATAGTGGGCACCCCTGCCTATTTCCCCGGGAAAGATCAAAAGGTTCCGAGGCTACTCCATTCACCAAGACTCGGGATCTCGGAGCGGAGTAATTAGCCCGTACCATGCCAATGAAGGTCTCATTGAATCCAAACCGCTTTAGTGTTCGGGTCAGAAAGCCCCAATTGACCCGATCAAAGGCCTTCTCCGCGTCTAGCGAGAGAAGGGCCGCTGGTATGCCTTTCCTCTGCACCTTCTCAATAATGTGCACCACCCTCTGTAGATTGTCATGAGTTTGCCTCCCCTTGATGAAGCCCGCTTGATCCGGTTGTATGAGCAGCGGCATGACGTGCTCCAGGCGCGAGGCCAGTATTTTAGAGTATAACTTGGCGTCTAGGTTCAGGAGCGCGATAGGCCTATAAGAGGCGCAACTTGTGGGATCGTTTTCCGTTTTGGGGATAACTGAAATCAGCGCTTCCCCCATAGAAGGGGTCACCGTCGCGTGGTAGCTATATCATTGAAGAGCGTCACTAGACGGGGGACCAGTTCTGGCACAAAGGTACGATAGAAGTGGGCATTTAGTCCATCAAGGCCAGGCGCCTTTTGGAGCTTAAGCATGTCTATCGCCGGTTGGACCTCCTCAGTTGAAATAGGTCTACTTAAATCGTCGTTCGTGGAGGCCGAGACCTGAGGCAGATCCATAGCCTCTAAGTAATGTTCCTGGACTTCCGCTTCCAACGGGTCTGCGGTATACAGGAAGCGGTAGAATGCCCCAAAGGCTCTTGCTTTCCCTTCTTCGTTTTGTTGGGAAACCCCCTTCATATCTACTATGTGCTTAATGTATTCTTTTTCCTGCCTCACTCGCAATTGGCGCACCAGTAGGGTACCCACCTTATTTCCCCCCCCCGTAGCTACGGGCCTCCAAACGTAGGAGGGTTTTTTCCGCCCCATTAGTGTAGATGGCCTGTAGCTTCCCCTTAATCTGCATAACTTTCCTCAGGGATCGGATCGAGGGGTTAGACTTATGGTCATTCTCGGCATTTCGGAGTTCCCCCTCAAGTAGTAGTCATTCCCCCTTGCTTTGTTTTTTGAGCGTAGCGTCTAGCTCGATGCACTTCCCTCTGATGACTGCCTTGAAGGCATCCCAATTATTAGCTAGAGAGGTTTGTGCTGGGTCGTTAAGGTCGAAATACTCTGTGATTGCCTTTCTCAGCTCAGCCCTGAAAAGCCGATCCCTGCATAGAAAGTTGGGGAAATACCAACTAGCAAGTTTAGAGCGCGGGGCGGGCCAGTCCAAGACCAGTTCTAGAGGAGTGTGATCCGAGAGGCAAATTGAGTGAAACTGGCACCCTGATAATGTGTGGAGAAGGGATTGACTAATGAATGCATGATCGATCCTAGAGTATGTCCTGTGTGAGTGCGAGAACAAGGAATAGTCCAGAGTCGCGGGATGAGCACCCCTCCAAGAATCCTATAGCCCCAACCCCTGCAGTGCTGCCTTAAGCGATTTGCTAAACACCCCCCCTGTCGCTCTATGTGAATGGGTAGTGTCAAGGGCAGGGTCCCAGATCAAGTTGAAGTCTCCCAGTAATAGAATGTCGCCTCTGGCGAACCCCTCCAATGAGGCCAAGAAAGTGCTCAAAAAATCATGTTGCCCTGCGTTGGGTGCATAGATCGTGGCAATAGTGCATAATCTTCCCCGTAGTTCACCCCTGACCAATAAGAACCTCCCCTCCTTGTCCGTTTCAGTATCCTGGTGGAGAAGTGGGACTGAGGAGTGAAAAAGAAGAGCAACCCGTTGTGCTTTGTGTGTGCCGAGGAGCGAAAAATCTGTGGAAATGCCCTATGTTTCAGCCGCTGCTCCTCTCTACGCAGGAGGTGTGTTTCCTGCAGGGCAGCTATTTTAATCTGATGGTCTAACAAGAATTTCCAGATCTGTTGCCTCTTGTTAGGGGAGTTAAGGCCCTTTACGTTCCATGTTAAACAATTAACCCCCATCAATCACCGCAGGACGTGTCCGCTTGCCTCTCCAATTGCGCCCCTGAAATCGTTGTTCTCTTCCCCCTTCCCCCTATCCCCTCCCCCCACCAAACCTTTGTAGAGTTAGCATAAAACATACCGTGACACCAAAACAAGTTCAACAGAAACAGAAACAGATACAAACCATAACTTTGAGCTCTGGGGTTCTCAATCTCAGAGGAGAACCTCATCTTGAGCGTTACCTGGGGCGGACCAAATTCCGCCTCCACGGCCCGAATAACATCTACTTTGGCACAAATATAGCATTAGCCATCGACCTCTTTAAGCAACAATGATGGCTTCCAACTCCTAACTTCACTCCCCTCAGCCCCATCATGAGAGCCTGATTGGCTGACGACTGCCATGTATGAGCCCAGGGCCATTGTAAATTCCTGTCTCCCTCGAGTCACCCTGGGCCACACGGGCGATACAGTCCCTTGTTCATAAACCAAATCTGTGCCTGTGCTTGCCAGCTTTTTTCTGCTGCAACCAGGAACCCCCTCCATGTTTCTTCGATCTCGCTTCAGTCCCCACGTCTCTTGTTTCTGCCGCCTGTGTCGGTGCGGGCACGTCGATCCCCAGAATGGCCGCCGTCTCTTCCAATTCCGTACAGTGATAGTTCTTATTGTCCAGTGAGAAGGCCAGGCCAAAGGGATAGGTCCAGTTGTATTTCAGCTTGCGTTCTCTCAAAGCTGCCGTGACCGGTCTGAACTGCTGGCGACGGGCTAGTGTAGCTTGGGCCACGTCTTGAAACAGCGAACAGGTCGCATTCTGGAACGACACTTTGTCAAGGGCCCGCGCTTTCTGAAGGACCAGCTCTTTGGTTTTGAAGGAGCTGAATTTCGCCAGCACATCCCTAGGTTTCCTGGAGTCCCCTGGTGCTCGCAGCCCCACCCTGTGAACTCTCTCCAGACGAACCTCCGGTTCTGTTTCTCCCAGCACCATCGAGAAAAGCCCCACCATAAAAGCTTCCAGATCTGGGCCTTCGCATCCCTCCTCCAGGCCCCTCAAACGAATATTATCCCGGCGGGAGCGGTTCTCAAGGTCTTCGCATCTGAGCACCGTGGCTTTCAGCTGAACACGTAGGTCACCAGATTGGGCCTCCAAGGGCTGCACTCGGTCAGCCAGCTCCTGGTATTTTGCCTCGAGGTCCAGAGCGCGGGCCCCGACCAAGTCGACATCAGCCTGCAGGGCCACCAGTCGGCCCCCCATCTCAGCCTTGAATGCATCAAAAGAGGTCCCCATATCAGCCTTGATATCGTCTCTCAGCTCTTTTTTAAACTCTCTCAGCGAGTTCATCAGGTCTTCCCGGGTGAGCGCCATGATTCCCCCTGACCGAGCCACCTCCTCTCTGTCTGTCCCCTTGTTAGCTTGGGTGAAGAAGCTGGAGACCTTTGTGGACTGTGCCTTTTTAGGTGGCATAGGGACCCGTGCTCTCCGCTTGCTCGGGGCCTCCCCACGGCAGAAATGATCAGGGGCCACCTGGAACCCGCACCAGCACCTCGATTCTACCCCACTGATTTGCTTGAGGGCCCTCCCTGCGCTGTGCAGCAGCTGCTCCGTGTCCCTCTATCAGGGCTTCGCTGGGTCTGTAGACCTCTCTAACGTAAAGACCAGGCACTAAGGTTGGGTGTCTTGCGGCTACTTGAAGCCTCCAGCCAGAGACCCCACCATGAGGCTGCATTCAGGTGCCTGGCCGATGCCATGCGAAGACCAGGCACCGTGTTCCCCGGGATCCGCTGCCGCTTTCTAAATAGCTCCTCGTTTCTCACATGTGGGGTGAATCTCCCCGGGGTCGGCCCTCGCCCAGCGCGGCATCCGCTCCCCACCCTGAGGTCTCCACTTCAAGGGCGCGCCTCTCCTCAAGGCCTCGTGGGGTCCTCCTGCAATGGCGCTTCGGCTCGGCTCCACCCTCTGTCTCTAGTGCCTACCCTGCATGGGGCCGCAAACGCACAGTACCTCTATGCCTGGGTTGTGGTGGGACCGGGGCCCTCTCAGGTGTGTTGCCAGAGCACGTGGACTAGGTGTTCTGTGGTAACCAGAAGGCTCCGGCCGGAGGCCCCCTCACGAAGCCACTTGCGGGTGCCTGACCTATGCCATTTTGAGGTCAGGCACCTCTTTTCCCGGGGCTTCTCCAGCGATCTCTCGACGGTTTAGGGGGGCCCCCCGCTCTTCCTCGTTCCTTAACTGCGGGGCGATTCTCCCCGGGGCCGGCCCCCGCTCCGCAGGGGGCTCCAAATCCCACCTGGGAGTCTCTGCAGCAGGAGCGTGTCTCCTCACGTGGGCACCGAGGCAGCAGAGCTTGTCCCACTGTCGTCAGCACCGGCTCCCGGGGCCGTATGCGTGTTGTCGTAGGAGCCCCCGGGCGTCCGTAGTCACGGGCCTCCCACGTGCCCTTCAATTGCGCTCGGGACAGCAAGGCTCACCTCTGCGCCTCATTACGGGGACAGCCGCCATCTTAGCTCCCTCCGTGCGGCTCCCGGCTCAGAATTTCTACGATGAAGCTCGCATCACATCGGTCCCGGACAGCGCAGCCGAGGAGCCCACACACATCTGGGTGCCCAAGTGGCTCGGGCGCCCCGCTTCTGAAGATGTAAGTGCCTCAAATTAAGGTAATGTGGCTGGGCCTGGAGCGGAGCCGATCGGAATTACGTCTGGTCGGCCATGATGGTTGGCCACGCCCCCCCATATCGGGTTAGAAGTTTTTTTTAACAATGTCTCAAAACAAGAACCCAGCTGTTAGTGAAAATAATCACAATGACATAGAGGACTTGGTTGAGGAGCTCGACCTCACCCCTTACCTTCACTTGTCTTTCAAGGAAAGAAGGTCCCTATGTAAACTTAAAAACATAGCCATGGGTCCCCATCCCACCAAACAAAAGCTCCAGGAGCTGTTGGCTGGGTATGCTAAGGACCACCCATCTGAAAATGGTGAAGACCAGTCAGATGAGGAAGAAGAGGAAGGGGATGACCTGGCAAACCAACCCCCTCCACTTCTCAGGGAGAAAAGGGTTCAAGTACCCCTGACACCAAGAATCAACCTCTCAGTACCTAGATCCCACACAGGTGGGTCAGGCACTACTGACGACATTGAGGAAAGCCTCAATGAGGAGGACATCCTGCTAGCCAGGCTGACCAAAAGATTAGACCTAGAGACCAGACTCCTGGCTCTAGAAAAAGAAAGAGCAGAGATGGGCCTAGGACCCATCAATGGTGGCAGCAATTTACTAAATAAGGATAAAGAGCAATCTTATGATCCTAAAATCCCCAAAGGGATTGTCCCTAAATATGAAGAGAGTGATGATATCACAAAATGGATCACAGCCTTTGAGAGGGTTTGTGAAGCCAGAAAAGTGAAGAAAACTCACTGGGGGGCACTCCTTTGGGAACTGTTCTCTGGTAAGTGCAGAGACAGACTTCTGACCCTTAGTGGGGCAGATGCTGGGTCTTATGACCTCATGAAGAGAACTCTGATTGAGGGATTTGGACTCACAACTGAGGAGTATAGAATTAGATTCAGGGGGGCTCAGAAAACCCAGTCAGCCCTGTGTGGAATTTGTAGACTACGCAGTTAAGGCACTAGATGGCTGGTTGACTGGAAGCAAAGTGCAAAATTATGATGGTCTTTATAATTTGTTTATGAAAGAACACATATTAAGTAATTGCATTGATGAAAAGTTGCATCAGTATCTGGTAGACCTAGGTCCAATTTCTCCCCAAGAATTGGGAAAGAAGGCGGACCATTGGGTCAAGACAAGGGTAACTAGGACGTCCACTGGGGGTGACCAAAAGAAAGGGGTTACAAAACCTCCCCAGAGGAAAGACAGTGAGCCTCTAAAAGATAAAAGTAAGGAGTCCCAGGTAGCCCCCCAAAACCTGACCAGGAGGGAGGGCCCAAAGACACCTCACAAACTAAAACTGGGTACCAAGGTAAGAATTGGGATCCCAACAGGGTATGGTGTCACAACTGCCAAAAGGCAGGACACCACACCAAGGACCCTAGCTGTCCTAAAACAATTACAGCCCCTAGAGTAGCTCCAGGGGTTGCCAGTGTAGCTTTAGCGGGTGATTCCTCAGATGAGGATGCCCTCATAGCCTTCAACTGGAAAATGGGTCCAAAAAGTGAGTTGGAGATTCAGAGGGGAGTAGACACTTCCACCACCTACTGGTGAATGGGATCTCAGCCACTGCCCTGAGAGATACCTGTGCCAGTCACACTGTGGAGCATGACAGGTTGGTTCTCTCAAACCAGTATGTCCCCGGGGAAACAAAAAGAGTAAGGACTGTCCCAGGGGGTGTCACTGTTAGGCCTGTGGCTGTAGTGCTCCTAGAAATAGCCGGGTCCCTTAGATGGAGAAAGGTGGTAGTCAGTAAAGACCTCCCCCTTGATTGTCTCCTTGGGAATGACCACCCAGAGGTTGGTCTGAGCCAAAGAGAGGTACTGGTCCAATGCCAGACCTCACCCAAGAAACCTGGGGGGGGCTCACCCTGCAGTCAGTGCAGCTAAGCCCCAAAAGAAAAAGAAGAAACAGTGTAGGAAAGGTAGGCAACTGCTAGCCACAGTTCCAGTGTGCCAGGGAGAATCTATCCCAGTAAGGGAGAACTCCAAAATTGGCACTGGTGAAGTCCCCCCTAGCCAACAAAAAGACCTGACTAGTCAGGCAACTGTCCAGCCTGAGTTGGTGGCTCCTCAGCTGGCAGAACAGAGGGTGGAAGAAGGGTGTTCACCACCAAGTGTAGTGACCCCCCACCCTACAACAGCAGACAGGCCCCCCAAACCCAAAGAAGCCTGTAAGTTAGCTACTTCACCCACCAGTGAAGAGCTAAAGGTGTGGTTCTGGGCACTGACAGCTGTCAGTAGCCTCTGTTGGGTGTTAGCCTTCATGGCAGCACTGTCCTTGGCATGGTGGCCTAGCTCCCTGCCAAACAGCAAGTTAGGCCCCCTGACCCTATTGGTCATGGTGGGGTTGCTCAGGCTGTGGGGGACCTCTGTGTGTAAGCTGGGCTTTGCCCTAGCTAAGTTAGAATTTGCAGAGGTAGGCACCTCTGAACCTAAACTAAAAAGATGGAGTGAAGACACTAAAGAGCTAGGAAAGGAGCATTGGGAATTAGGTCCAGAAACTGTTGAGGTAGGCCAGCTCCCCAAAGGGACTGACCTGGTCAGAAAGATGTAAGGCAGACAAGGCCCTGCAACTTTCAAACCACTTCCTCTACTCCTCCTCGCCTGAAAGACTAGGAAGACTCTCCCAGCTTTGACTGAGTCTCCTGGCCTTTGGGCTGGGGTGGGGGGGGTGGCTTGTGTAGGAAAGGGGGTTTCTGTTGCAGTAACCCCCCCACTTTTTGCCAGACTACTGATGCACTTTTACTTGATGTGCCCTGGGTCCCTGCCAATCAGGTTCCCAGGGCCTGTGTTCTTTCCCCAAAACTAACCCAATTGGCATCTCTGGCCACAGGTCAGCCCCTGGTAAGTGGTACCACAGGTACCCAGGGCACTGTGACCAGGGAAGACCTCTAAGGGCTACAGCACTTATTGTGCCACCCTTAGAGGCCCTGTACCTTTACACACACACACACTGCCTTTGCAGGCTGCATGTTTTGGTGCAGAACAAAGTGAAGAGTCGACATGGCACACATCCCTGTGTGCCATGCCTACAACCCACTGCCCTGGCAAAGATCAGTCACCCCTCTAGCTGGGTGCACTATACAAGTGGTGAGGGTACAGGTGCAAGAGCCCTGTACCCCTACAGTGTCTAAGGCCATTCTTAGACATTGTAAGTGCAGTGCTGCCACTAAGAGTATATGGTGCTGGGAGTTTGTCATTACGAACTCCACAGCACCATAATGGCTAACTGAAAACTGTGAAGTTTGGTATCAAACTTCTCAGCACATTAAACCCACACTGATGCCAGTTTGGGATTTAATGAAAAATGCACACAGAGGGCATCTTAGAGATGCCCCCTGAAAACGAACCCACCACTAGTGTCCAGGCTAAGTGGCTGCTTTCATCTGCCACCACCAGACATGTTTCTGGACCCCTGGGTCGAGAGCCTGCTGCTCCCTGGGGCCTGAAACAATGCACATCCTGGGACGGGGTGCCAAGCCTCCTCCCCTGGGATGGGCACGTTTCACGAAGGGGAAGCTTCAAAGGCTTGCTGCCTTTGTGAGCTTCCCCAGGCCACTTGCTGCTTTCAGCAACTGGTCCCCACTGGTTCTGACCCCCACTTTGGGCGGGAGAACCGGCGGGAAAAAAAAAGGAGGGAGAGAGGTGTGCCTACCTCTGCCAACTCCACCCCTCAGATGGGGGAGGCGAGGGGAAGCACAACTCTCAGTCCCCGCCATCTTGCAGATGGGGGGACTCAGCCAACCAGGGACAGGCTCATGCCCCACTCCCACTGGAGGGTGGCATAATAGGGGGTGTACCCACCCCAGGGAAGGCACCCATTGGTCCCTGCCTTTTACCTACCTGTAACGCCCCTAAATCTTGTATTTAGGGGCACCCCTGAACCTTGCTTCCTCAGACAAGAAGAAACTGCAAGAAGAAGAAGAAGGACCGAACAGCCGTGCAGCAGCTAACAAGAGGAAGACGCCCACTGACTTGGCCCCAGCCCTACCGGCATGTCTCCACCTCAAACCTGCTCCTGCGAAATCCCGGTGTGTCCTGCAGCCAGCAACCTCGAAAACCCCGGAGGACCTGCCTGCCTTCAAGCACAAAGACTTTGTCTCCCGTGAACACCGGATTTGTTCATCTGCAACCTCTGGCTCCGGCCGGACACCGCGGATCCGCCCCACTCTGCACCCGCCGTCCACGTCCCGAGCTCGAGTGGGCAAACACCACGAGGAGGTCACCCGGCGATCCTGACCCAAGATCCAGCGACCCCTGACCTGCCTCAAGCCTTCAGCCGACGCCTGCAGCCTAAATCCGGAAGGTCCCCCTAACCGCGACCAGGAGCTGGTAAGAAGATCCAACCCCAAAAGGCACCCCTGCACCCGCCGCCCCACGGCCTTGTGTGCCCAAACCGACAGTGCCTAACCAACCCCTAACTTCCCAACTTACCTCTCGAAGTGGTGGTCGCACCCAGAAGACCTTCGTCCCCAAGCCTGCAGTGCCTTTGCAAACCGGAGGTTCCCCATTGAAAACAACAGGGCGCCCGACGTCGAAACAGCACCCTGCACCCGGCCACCCTAGTGCCGCTGAGGGTGCACCTTTGGTGCTACTTTGTTTCCCCATTTGCCCTGTGCTAAAGTCCAGGAGCTTTGCTCCCACAACCCAGTGGCCTGCTTGCCAGCAGCCACCAACCGGAGGCCCCTATCCCCCATTGGATAACATTGGGCCTCAGCACTCTGCACCCGGCCGCCCTAGTGCCGCTGAGGGTGTAACTAGAGTGCATCCTTGACCCTGGGGGACCCCTGAGTCTACCCCCAGAACCTCAACTCCCACTACCAAATACTTACCTCAAAACCGATAACACTATTTTCCTCCATAGGATAACATCGACGGTTTTTCTTGGAAAAGTTTCTAAGTGTGGAGTTCGAAAACCTTAAGAAATTCTTTAAAATTGCACTAACTAACAAAAACGATTTTACTTACCTGTTTGATGTAAATGTCCCAGAGTAGTATCCAGGTATGCTATTCTGAGTAAGAAAAGTAATCTCAAAAGTAATTTACCTGTAATTTTACTGAAAAGCCCATTCAAGTCTATGTACTGTATTTACAAAGTATTGCATTTCTCTGAAACCATACTGTAAGTCAAAACAAAGTGCATATACAATTATCATTCAAACTGTATTTCAATTGCATTACTACTGTAAAGTACTTATTGTTTACCTGTGCCAGGCTTGCTTGGTTCTAGAAAATAAAATAACTAAAAGAATATTTTTATACAAAAACAATTGGTCTGAAGTTCAGTCTTTGAGTAAGAATTCATTTGCTGACTGAGTGTGTAAAACAAATGCTTAACACTGTCCTCTGATACTGCCTTACTGCTCACCCACACTACCACAAATAGAGAGTGAGGTGCTATCTAACTTTACCTCTGCCTACCTTTGGGGATCCACTGGACTCTGTGCACACTATACCTCACTTTGGTATAGTATATACAGAGCCAGCTTCCTAGGCTGGGACAAAGCGAAGTTTGAGACCCACTTTTATAAGGTATTTTCAGACAAAGGGATGTGGAACCATTCTCTTGGTTTTCTAAAAACCTTTTTGGCCTGGTTTCTTTTCATAGTTCATTTTTCCTCTGCAGTGCAAGGTGATGGTTCATCACAGGAGGTATTGACGATGCTGGCTCCAAGCAGGAGTGTCCCCAATCTGAGGACAATAGCTGTGAAGACTGTGCCTGGCTCTGATCAGGATGGGCCACTCAAAGGAAAACAAAAGACCTGGGCTCTCCCCAGAAATTACTCTTTCACTAGCAACTGTTTTTCCTGCAGCACACCTATTCCCAGACATTAACAAAATAGCATTGCTTAGGAAGGACTAATCAGCAAACCCTTGCGGAAAACGTCAAAAAGAATTTCTAAAGTCAGTCCTGTCTCCATCTTTCCATACCTCTATGTCCAGAGTTACACCCACCTCCTCAGAAATGTAGACACTACACTTCCACTGTTTGGGGCTGTTTCACAACCTTCATCTTTAGCCATGACAGCCCAGGGGCAAACTAAAATGGGTCCCACTAGAAATAGTATGCATACACACTCGCAAACAGTATAGAGTCCACAAGGCCGCAACCATTCATGACGCATCAATCAATCAATCAATCAGGGAATTGTAAGCGCGCTACTCACCCGTGAGGGTCTCAAGACGCTGAGGGGGGGGGGGGTCCGCAGATCTGTTTAGCCGAAGAGCCAGGTCTTGAGGGTCTTCCTGAAGGTATTCAGGGAGGGGGCACGTCTGATGTCTGCCGGTAGCTCGCTCCAGGTCTTGGCTGCAATGTGAGAGAAGGATCTTCCGCCTGCTCTGGCTCTGTGGATGCACGGGGTTTCGGCCAGTGCGAGGTTGGAAGATCGGAGGTTTCTTTGGGTACGTGGAAGTTGATTCTGTCGTTGAGGTATTTGGGTCCGTTGTTGTGTAGGCATTTGTAGGCGTGAGTGAGGATTTTGAAAGTGACTCTTTTCTCCACGGGGAGCCAGTGGAGACTTCGTAGGTGTTGGCTGATGTCTTCGTGTCGGGGATGCCGAGGACGAGTCTGGCGGCGGTGTTCTGTACTGTCTGGAGTTTGTGGAGTAGGGACTTGTTGATGCCGGCGTAGAGTGCGTTTCCATAGTCCAGTCTGCTGGTGATGAGTGCGTGGCTGACTGTCTTCCTTGACTCAGGGGGATCCACTTGAAGGTCTTGCGGAGGATGCGGAGGGTGTTGAAGCAGCTGGAGGTGACGGCGTTGACCTGTCGGTTCATGGAGAGTGATGAGTCGAGTACGATGCCGAGGTTCTTGGCGTGGTCTGAGGGGGTAGGTGGGCTTCCAAGGGCGGTCGGCCACCAGGTGCTGTCCCATGCAGAAGGGGGGGTACAGAGGACGAGGACTTCTGTCTTCTCGGCATTGAGCTTCAGGCAGCTGTTGGTCATCCAGACTGCGACGTCTTGCATTCCTTTCTGGAAGTTGAGTTTGGCAGTGGTGGGGTCTTTGGTGAGGGAGAGGATGAGCTGGGTGTCATCAGCGTAGGATACGATGTTGAGGCCGTGTTGTCGGACGATGGCTGCGAAGGGGGCCATGTAAATGTTGAAGAGGGTGGGGCTCAGTGATGAACCCTGTGGGACTCCGCAGGTGATTTTCGTGGGGTCGGAGAGGAAGGGTGGGAGTCTGATCCTTTGGCTTCTTCCGGTGAGGAATGATCGGATCCAGTCCAGGGTTGTTCCTTGTATGCCTGCATCATGTAGTCTGACGACTAGTGTGCGATGGGAGACGGTGTCGAAGGCCGCTGATAGGTCGAGTAGGATGAGGGCTGCAGAGTGGCCTTGGTCCAGGAGGGTGCGGATGTCGTCTGTGGCGGCAAGTAGGGCGGTCTCTGTGCTGTGGTTGCTTCGGAATCCGGATTGGGAAGGGTCGAGGATGGCGTTCTCTTCAATGAATCGTGTCAGTTTCCTGTTGACTGTTTTCTCTGCAACTTTGGCTGCGAAGGGGAGGAGCGAGATGGGCCGATAGTTCTTGAGGTCGGTGGGGTCAGCTGTGGGCTTCTTGAGCAGGGGTCTGACTTCTGCGCGCTTCCAGTCATCTGGGAAGGTGCCTGTTTTGAAGGTGGTGTTGATGGTGCGTTGTAGTTTGGGTGCGATGGCGGCCACGGCTCTGTGGTAGATGTGAGAGGGGCAGGGGTCGGTGGGGGCCCCCGAGTGGATGCTTTTCATGGTCGAGGCGGTGTCTTCGGCCGTGATCAGTGTCCAGTTGGACATGGTGGGCTGGCTGGTGTTTCTGGGGGGCGGGTGGCGCTGTCTGTGGCGCCTGGTGGATGGTCGATGAAGTTGTCGTAGAGGTTTTTGATCTTGAGGTGGAAATAGTTTCCAAGCTTGTCGCAGAGGTCTTGGGATGGGGTGATGTCTGTGGCTTCGCTGCGTGGGTTGGTGAATTCTTGAATGACACTGAAAAGTTCCTTGGAGTTGGTGGAGTTGGCCAGGATTTTGTTGTGGATGAAGTTCCTTTTGGTGGCTCTGATCTGGTTGTGGTAGTCCGTCATGGCGTCCTTGCAGGTGGTGTGGTTTTCGGTTGTCTTGGTGTTTCTCCAGTTCTTCTCCAGGCGTCTGCAGGTGCGTCTGGCTTCTTGGAGAGCGGTTGGGAACCAGGCGGCTCTCCTGGGGCGTTGTCTGTCGGGGTTGCGTAGAGGGGCGAGGCTCATCTGCGCAGTTGGAGATCCAGGTGTGGAGTTCTCTGGCTGCGCTGCTTGCGCTGTTTGCGTCGGGTGCCCAGGTGTGGTTGTCTCGGCTGAGGGTGGAGTTAAGTTGCTCGTTGGTAACCTTGCTCCAGTTCCTTCGTGGTGGGCGTGGGGCTGGTTTGGGTGCCTTGGGTTTGTTGATGGCGAAGTGTACGCAGTGGTGGTCGGTCCATGGCGGCTGCGTTGTGTGGCTGAAATGGACGCTGTTTCCTGCCGCGAAGATGGGGTCGAGGGTGTTTCCTGCTCTGTGGGTCGGTGTGTTGACGAGTTGTTTAAGTCCGTTGCTGGCGAGGTTGTCACGAAGGATAGTGGAGTTGGGGTCACTGGGGTTGTCGAGGTGGAAGTTCACGTCTCCAATGAGTATGTAGTTTGTTGAGGCGATCGCGTGGGGTGCGATGAAGTCGGTGATGGTGGTGGCAAAGGGTGTTCGGGGGCCGGGGGTCTGTAGACGAGGGTTCCTCGGAGTGTAGCTTTGGGGGTGGTCTGGATCTTGAAGTGCAGGTGTTCGGCGGAGGGGAAGGTTTCGCTGGAGGTGGTGAGGCGGAGGGTGCTCTTGTGGGCGATGGCGAGGCCCCCTCCTGGGTGGTTGGGGGCGGTCTTTCCTCTGGATCTTGTATCCGTCTGGGATGGCGGTGCTGATGTCGGGGGCGGAGGATGCGTTGGTCCAGGTCTCTGTGAAGAAGGCGATGTCGGGTGAAAGAGAGTCGAGTAGGTTCCAGATTTCCATGGCGTGTTTGTGTACGGAGCGTACGTTGAGGAGGATGCATTTTAGGGTGTCGCCGGTGCTGGCGTCGGCGGTGTTGGAGGCTGGGGTGGCGGTGAGGGTCTGGCGGCAGTGGAGGCAGGAGAACTGGCCGTGGGTCGTGTTCGGCGAGGCCTGTTGGCATTCTCTAAGTCTTCCAGGGTTAAGTGCGAGGAGGGTGGTGGTGTCGTAGCGATGGGTAGTGGGAGGTCCAGGGTTCCTGGCGCTGGCCGCGGTCGGGTCGCGGACGGGCACAGACGGGCACAGACGGGCTTGCCAGCGGCGCGCCCGCTGCGCGCGTCCGCTGCGCGACTGCGCAGCGGCTGCCATTAAGTAGGGGAGGTGGGAGGGAGGAGAGGCTGGGAGCAGGGGAATTCTGGGGGGGAATTCCAGGGGAAATTCCGGAGGGGTAATATCCGGGGGGGAATTCCGGGGGGGAGGGGCCGCAGGGGTAGCAGCGGCGAAAGGCAAAAGGAATAGGCAGGCACGAGAAAATAAAAACAGTGGTGGAATTAGATCAAGACACACATGGGCACAATAACAGTGGCACAACAGGGAAAAAATTAAGAAGAAAAAAAAGCGGCTGAGAAGGTTACGGTGGTTGGAGGCAGTCTGGTCCCAGTTGGAGCGGGCAGCAGCCTCGAACCTCCCAAGGAGGAGGTCGGGGTCTGGAGGCAAGAGACGGCACAGCGGAGCAGTGGGAAGAGAGTGGACCTAGACCGAGTGCATGCATATACACTCAACATTCTCACAGGGCTGTCATTGCAGGGTCAGGTCATGGCACTTGAGTGGAACTTTGCTCAAGAGGGCTGTTGGAATCGAGCTCATGTCCCTGAACATTTAAAAGGCATTTTATTTTTCAGGTACTGGCCACTAAAAACAGTTTCTCCGAACACGGACAGGGACACAGGCGGTAATCTCGGCCCAAGCCGTGGTATGCTTGTATTGCCCCTTGATGACCTCTATGCCAGGCACGGGGCTTTGATGTCAATTTCGGGCCTAGGCTTCTCACGCACATGGAAGATTTCATGTGCGGCGAGGCAAAAATAAAGTCAGGATACCAGATTCAGATGCAACCGGGTACACATCACTTACCATGGAGGTGGATATTCCTGCCCCAGCAAGAAAACAATTAGTGCATTTTAGGGGCAGTTATTGATGATGTTAAGCCCATTCCTATTCACAAACTGCACATATAAGGTCACTACAGCCAAAAAGGACCCCAAACAGTAGTAAATGCACAACAACTTCAAGTTGGAGTAAGTTCAGCACCATGCATAACCTACCATTGGTACTGCAACACTATCCCATACAAAATAATGGAGGTAGTGAATTAATATTTATATGTTAAATATTAATGCACATTAATGGTATATATTTATTTTTAGTGTAGAACAAAATTTTAAAAATGCTACAGCAATATTAACTTAATTCTGAGTTAAATCTTTAATTAATTTAAATATATTAGATTATATACAGTTACGTTTTCTGAAGTTTAAATTAAAAATGAATTCCAACCTAAAGAATAAATATATTTTTTATTAATATTAACAGTGGTTCATAGAATTAGTTTAAAGTAATCCAATTATATTTTTAATCAAATTAATACTATATTGATTTTTACATTTAAAAAATGTTATTAAATATTTTATAATTAAATAATAAATGTTTTCTTGCTAGAGTTAAAAAAATATTTATTTATTTATTTATATTTGTATATATTTTAAATAATTTTATTTACCATTGTTTCCTATTGGTTTTTATTTTAAGTCCCTATCTTCATTATATTCTATAGAAGTGTGTTGCAGCACAGTGGCTGGCCATGTGTGGTGCTGGACTTACAACTGTTTCTTTTTGGCAGTAGTAACTTACACTCATACATTTAGGTCCACACCATTTTTAATGGTGTGACAACATGTAAGTCTGCACTTTTGAGTTATTTTATACACAAATTTGGAGATTAGCCCAAACTAGTAACGTTACTCGAAAGTGTAAGCACAAAGTGTAAATTACACATGTAAATTACTAACAAGTGTAAGTTACCTTTGTGAATACCCCTTATATCGATAACTTCTTTCATGTCAACCACCCTATTGCTATACATCCACTGAACACATTCAGTCAAACCTTATTGAACCTTTTGCCCTTGACATTACTCTGAGGGTGATATAGAGGTGTTGTTATATGCCTAATCCCACACTTTTCCAAAAATAGCTTCATCTCAGCTGAAAATAACTGCACCCCATTCTCAGTGAGAACTTCTTCTAGAACCTCTTTCTATGCAAACACAGCCCAGCAGAAAGTTACCACACTTTCTTTGATTGGCCCAGAAACACAATTAGCCTCCACCCGCCTCGATAACGAGTCAACTAGAACAATGAAGCACCAACGGATCTGAAAAGGTCCCAGTAAGTCCACACCTATCCCCTGCCACTCTCTCAGCACACTTCACTGCCTTCTCAACAGGTACTTATGCAACCAAAGACTAAACCTAACACACTCCCACGCCCTCTCTTCTACTTCACAATCCAGACCAGGTCACCAGAAATGACTTCAATCACTCCTTACTTTCCTCTTTTAGTGAAGTTAATTCTCAAGTGTCCCAAGTGTGCAACTTCCAGCTTTTCCCCGCCGTTCAACTTCCCCCGTGAAACAAACTGGAGGCGTTGACTTGTCTCCATGAATCAACAAACCACATTTTAAAGACACTTTATCAGATATTTTAGAATATTGCTGCAATTAGAAATGTAGGGGGATATTACCAAGAAATTGCGATAATTATCGCAAAGCGCGCTTAGCGCTGTTTTTTTTATCGCCGGCTATCGCTGGATTTCATCGCGGAGATCACGCGTTATTATCAACGCTTATCTCCAAGGCGATAGAAAATCCAGCGATAGCGGCAAAACCCAGCAATAGCGCGAGAAATCCAGCGATAAATTCAACGCGCTAATGAAAAGCTTGCTAATAGGCAGGTGAGGACTTAACCTTACAATCCACCTCCCATTGACTAGAATGGTTAAGTCAGGTTTTTAGCAGGTGTTAGATTCCAGCGATAGTCGCGGTTAGCGTGAATTTTTTTATCGCTTCGCGGGCATTGCTAATAGGGGAAGTTGTGTTTGCGACTGTTTTCAGTCGCTTTAAGTTGGGACCGCCTACTTTGCATGTCATTAGCGATATATATCGCTGACATGCAAAGCGGCACCAAAACGGTCGCTTTCACCATAAAGCTGTCGCTAACAGTTACATTTTTGATCTTTACTTCTATCAAGATGATGACGAGTTTCATGGTTGGTTATTGAAATGAACCCCGTTCCCCACGAACAGGCCTTAAGCTTCTCCACAAAGTGGTGTAACAAAATCTGAGGGGGGCCCCTGCAAAGTACTTGGAGGGGGGCCCCCTGCTCCAGACCCAGCCAGGAGCTCTCAAACCAGAGGCACAGTGCCGGAGGGGGCCCCCGGAGCTCGGGCAGCCCCCACACAGGGGGTGGGGGGAAGGGCTGTGGGGGCTATTGTTACCCACTGTCTCCACACCCCACAGGACAGAATGCTCTTGATGCAAATTCAACCGTGGCTTCTAGTGGCTTGACAAAGCCTCAGGCGACCCCTGCAAGGTAAGGTAGGGGGGCCTCCATTATCCTTTCCCTAACTTCCTTACTGCTTCTGAGTGTTTTGTTTGTTTGCAGCTGGCCAGCCCAGGGCCCCCCTTTGAGGTGGACAGTGTGGGGACCCCCCCTGCACCGCAGGGGCTGCGGGGACCACCGTTACACCCCTGGTGGCTTCCTGTTCACCATCTATTTGTGTCACAGAAACATCCAAACTGTACAAGCCGGTGTCAACTGTAACACAACTCATGCCTCTGTCCACACGAGGTTGTGTGGCAGGAGCCCTTAAAATGGCTTTCTTTACTTGTACAAAGTATCCCTGACATGGAGCTGACCAAACTCTGAACCTTTTTTTTCAATAGCCCCCTGAAACATTCAGTCATAGCTGATGGAATCTTTATATAATACATTGCTCAATAGAATATGCCTATTTTATGATGACCGTATCACCCCCTAATGTATTTAATGATGGTCTTTTTAGATAAAAAAATTGTGATAAGAAGAAATTGTATACAATTCCTGAAAGATACATTTGGATTTACTAGGAAGTTAAGAAACTTTACATGATGATGAAAATAATAAGTGTGAGTTCATTGAGAAGTACCAGGGGGCGCCAGTCAGAATGTAGACATTTCACATTTTGTGCATTGCACGCATCTGATATTAATGTATAAACACTTTGGGGCATATTATCAAGAAACGTCGTTAAAATTATCGGCGCTTTAGCGGCAGAAAACTGCCGCTAAAGCGGCGATAATGGGCTTGATAATATGCCCTTGGGCTTCTATTGGAATTCTCAAGGGCATATTATCAAGCCCATTATCGCCGCTTTAGCGGCAGTTTCCTGCCGCTAAAGCGGCGATAATTTTAACACCCTTTCTTGATAATATGCCCCTTTGAGCTCATTGGCCTCTTCAACGCTGCTATTGGCTGGTTGTCGCCTTTATTACCATTCATATGAGCACTTTCTGGTCTTTTGTTTCCTTTTTGGCCCATCCCTCTGCTGCTCCGAGTTCGGTGATTCCTCTTGGTTGGTTGAGGCTCCGGCTTGTCTTTCTTCTGTGTCCCGCGCCCTGGAGAAGGTTAAAGCTCTTTTACACCTCCTAAAAGTCTTCCTGTGTTTCTAAGCACTCTGGAGCATACACCACACAATGGATGGACTGAGGGGGTTAATTATGACATATTACACCGATTTCTCAGTGATGCCAGAGAGAGCCAGTAGAGAGCCTCCCAACTGGGGATCAGGCCCAACTTCCCTGTACCCCACTACTATAATCGGCTGCCCTCAGCCTCCAGTAGTGTCATTGCCGGGCCATGGGGTGGTAGTTCCTGTGTTAGAAAGAAGTACCATGGACTAATGCTCTTTTATTGAGCAGGATTCGGATCTCATGTGGACCCACTGTCAGTAGAGGTACGATGGGGGTCTCCTCACAAGAAAACAGCCCTCGTCCGACAGAACAGTAAAATGAGGAGAGCTGCCTCAGCACCAAGCACTGTGGACTCTGAAGGGGGGCTTGTTAACTTTACCTAATGCAGTGTGAGAATGGTGCTAACTACCTAACTGGGGAGAAGGGGGGACATCTTTCTGATGTTAAAAGCGGGTATTATTTCCTTCTGTAGTGCTCTCTTTTTAATCCTGGCCCAGGGACGCACGAATGAAGGAAGCCGCGTACCTTGTAGCTTGTTTTAAGTCTCACTTTCACTTTGCTCTGCTGGCCTCGCCATCCTTAGCTCATCATTCTGCTACTTAGTGTACCTTCTTCTCACAACAACATATCCCTGAGCTCCTCCCTCTCAGAGAGGGGGTTGTAGCCTGCACAATGGCTAGGCATCACGGTACGAGGAGGTTCCCAATGGTGAAGCATGCCACCTCTGCTGGGTGGAGAATCCATCATAGCTAGGTCCTCAGTTGCAACAGCAATCTCTTAAAGACCCAAGGGTTTCTTTTTTGTGGTACATATACAAATAGGGGAGTAAACCCTTGCCGGTCTCTAAACCTCCTTGGACCCTCCTGTGTGATAGAAAAGAGGAGAACCCCCGTTTCCTTGCTTGCCTTATGAACCATGGCAACCCTGACATTGAAAGGGTGTTCCGAGGTGTGTAATGCTTGCTCGATTATGCATTGACCACCTTGATTCTCTCTCTAAAAGCCATCTCAGAGCCATGGCACATGTCGCGCCAGTTCACTTTGTGGCAAGGATTGCTGTTGTATCCAGAACCAAGGGCAAAATATATTACAGCGAGCCCACTGGATTGCCAGCCGCCTCTGTTTTAGGCTTTGACTTTCAAAGAGTAGCAATATTGAACCATCAAGGCTCACCCCAGAATGTTTATTGTGGGGTGGAATGGCAGCTGTGTTTAGCACAAGTATCTAAAAATACAAATTCAGGTCCACCAGTCCTGGAGTATGGTCCTGATGGAGCAGGGTAAATATAAAAATGTTAACCTCCTAATATTTTCGTATAATAATAATAAACATGTTCGTTCAAGTAAATAACCAACAATGTATGTTTGGGGAAAGGATAACACGCAGTTTTATGTGCAAAGTAATGAACTAATAGTTGTTTACGTTTTTAATATAACATAATAATTTGCGTACTGAAATAATAATAAAATGCATGTTTTTGTGCTTTGAATAAAACGTGTGGTTGCAAAATAAAGCGATGGTAAGTAAGGGACAGCTTTATATGTTGCTTCTGCTAGGTAATACCTAATTGGGGTACATAGAAAGACGGGAGGGAAACGAAAGGGTTTATATTTCATTGTTTTAATAACATTTTGTTTTCTTTAGAAATAGTGCGCTTAGGCCTGCTGAGCAGTAATATAAAATGGCCGCGAGTTACTAGAGTGCGCAGGAGCGGATGCGACCATGTGATAGAGGAGAGAGGCTGTTGCAAAGGGATGATCACGTGCTGATGCCGAGAGGCTGAGATGAAAGTATGGTCAAGGCTGCTGTGACCCTTCTGAGCAGATGTGTGCCAAGATGATCAGCAAGAAGCGTGAGAAGCCTGGTCGAATCAATAGAAAGAACTTTATTATACAATTTGTTGCAGAAAAAGAAACAATTTGGACTGATCGAAACGGATGAGCAAGTCTATGAACTGTGGGAAACGATGCTTGCATGGACATTCCTCTCGGAACTGGTTAAGACCAGGAAGCTTGATTAGAATGTATAGGGACCTGAGTTTTGGACCAATGAGAATGAATCGCGCCATGAAAGAAGAAACATTTTATGCTGTAAGCTAGAATTAGGGTATAAGAAGACCTACTCTTGGTGGGAGGGGGTTAGAATGCTGCGGGATGCTGCGGGAGATGCTGAAGAAGTTAGATGCTGTAGATGGGAGAGTTTGCGGTTGCTGATGCTGACGAGCTGATGCTGCTGCTGTTATTTTCCTTTTCCAGTTGAGTATGAAATGCCGCTTTAGGAGAACTAGAATTTGACAAGATTTATATTAGAATTATTAGGATTTCCGCGAGAGATAGATAGGTTAATTTATAGAGCTTTAGTATGATAACTTCATTTTGGCCTAATAAAAGTGTCATGCAACTTACAATTATTCTTAAAATGATGATAAACGTAATGATCTGAATAATAAATTAATCTCGAATTTCCTGCATTCAAAACTTTATATAAACTTTATTATTCTTTAAACAAATGACTCAGTGATTTTCTTTAGCATAATGATTAATAATGTTTTGGTAAAAGAGTTCATTGTGATTGAGCTGGTCTTAATCACCATCAACTGATTCCTACTAGTTGGTCCATCGACCAATGAGCGGAATACCTTAAAAGCAAATGAGATTTATTGTGTCTTTATAAAAGAGGTATCCCGTCTCCTTCCAGCAAATCGTTTTCTCCTAGGTTTCATGTCGGAGGAAAATCCAGGGAAATAAATGAGTAAGTGAATGTATATGCGGTGTTATGGGCCCCACCGTCATATGGATATAGTGTGTGTGTGTTAGAGAAATAATTGCACCTGGATGACCCAAAACATAGAAGGAGAAAATATTTTTATTGTAAGCGCTGGATCAGTCCCTACACTTTTAAGGGAGACAGCCATAGTGTCTTTTCTCTGTTCCACCCTTTCTCTGCACAGGTGTAGAGAGCTTCTTCAAAGGCAAAAGGTGAACTCTCAGCTGTCCTAAAAGGAGACAGTGGTGGCTGGGTGCATGCCCATTCACTTGCCCCCAAACATTTGGAGGGAACCATTCATTGAAAGGTTCACCTTTCCAGTGGGTGCTGCACAGTTCCATGTCAACCAGCTACGAAGATGCACCGTAGTAACAATATCTTGGGGGATAACAGCTGCTCCATAATGTCCACTTGGTTTGTAGACTGGAGGCAGACACTCTCCTGGTTGTTGCTGGATTCTTGCTTCCTGGACAGATCAGGGCAGAGGACTCAGGGGGTGGGTGGCCGACTCTTTAGCGCAAGGGGTAGGATCGATCCGCAGGGAACCCCTGCTCAGATGAAAGGTGCTCACAAATATTGTAGCACTGATCCTATCCTCAAGATCATCTACCTGGAGAACCCTGAGAAGCGATTAAAAATAGGTGGGCATTAGTCTTACTGTTCTCATTGAGACCACCACAGTTATCCACAGAAAGCAACATGTCGGTGGTACCCTCCCTGGGAACCAGCACCAGTGGGACTTCAGAATTTCACTAGAAGTTTCAAGGCCAGCACCTTGACTACTTCTGCCTTTGGGGTTTTGGACCTTTTCTGAAATGCTGTACACGTGTCTCTTTGCAGAAAGACTGTTTCCAATGTCAATTAGCAGGATGCCTCCTTTGGCCACCCAGTGGTCCACAAATACTGCATTAGGCCTGGGGCCAATAAAAATAAGTATAAGAAGTGTCTTAGGAATTCTGTGCCCAGCAGTCAGATCTGGAGAGAAGTGGACTGCTCCACTATTGGGGTGTTCATGCAATGATGGTGGGACTTCAGCCTGTTCATGTGCTTTACCTTGTGGGACTCATAATTAGCACTCAAATCAATGAATAAGATGACTTCTCTGTTCTTCTTCAGAACATTGAAGTGTCCAATCTATTTGTCCTTCAGATCCCTAAAACTTACCAGTTTCTAAAGTGAGTGAACCACTGACAGGACACCTGTAGAGTAGTTCAAATGTGTTAACACCTGCACCTTTCTTTTCCACCTCCCAATGGACAAAGCGTAAGCAAGACAAGAGGATGCCTCACCTTCTCGTCGTTGATTGCTCCAAAGCATACATCATGCTTTTGAGAATCTTATTAAACTTCTCAACTAGTCTATTGGTTTGTGGATGGTAAGAACTAGAAAACATCTAAGTTACACCAACCTCATCCTTTATGGCCTACACGTAAGTGGTTATGATATTCATCCCAAGGTCAGATTTCTCTTCTCTAGAGAATGCAACTCTCAAAGATATATTGTAAAGATAGAGGCCCCCTGCTAATAGGGTACAGTTCCTTAAGGCAGGGTTAGTGAATCTAGTGTAAAAGACTTAAGGCAACAATAATATCAAATCACAGCATTTGTCTAATGAATTGAAACACATATATAGACAAAGAGAGAACCACAATATCTGATAGTTATATATAAAATATAAAAAATGTTTTATTAATGAACAATGAGATAATGGCAGAAATTTATAATATTGAAACAATACCCCAATTATACTAATTCAATCATACTATCATTCATACATTAAAAAGTCACAATTGATTTGACAGTATAATAAAAACACTTAATATCTAATAGTCTTGATCAATGAAGTAGAATGTGGCAAAATGATAATAAACTATTATGTTCGTTCTACGCGCGTTTCGGCACAAACCAGTGCCTTCGTCAGGAAAAGGGGCCACAAGGGATCAAGGTGATTTCTTAATTCACTCCTATAGGATGGTAAAAGAGTGACGAAGACTGCTACAGGTATTGAAACATGTCCAAAATCTTTAAGCAATGGATGTCCAATTTGAAAATGGGTTTAACCTAACATCACAACCCAAGGGTTTAAAAGACTGACGTCCACCTCAATTTGGATCGTCTAATTGATTTTAATTCCGATAGTTAACAACTAGATAAAAATTATATTTTTGGGACGTTTTAAAGATGCCGGATAAGGGTTGCCTCCACACGCTACGATATCCACGCGGGAACTCTCAAAGATATGCCAGTGAGGGCTTTCAATACCACAGATGTTGCTCAAAGCAGAGGCGTAACAAACACCCCCGCAGCCCCCGCGGTGCGGGGGGCCCCCCAGTCTTCGGTAGGTGAAGGGGGCCCCCTCAGCTCTTCGTGTGAGAGAAAGGCTTGCTCTAAAAAGCAGGTGCAGTCTGCAGCCTGATTCTGAGCTCCTCGTGTTGACCCAGGACTGAAGAGAAACAAAGTAACAAGTTACATTGTTTCTCTTCAGTCAGAGCCACGACCCGGAAAAAGGATGGGGACCCCAGAGAGAGCATTCCCCACAAGGCACTGCTCCTCTGAGAATGGATGAGGCAGCACAGAGCTGACAGGGCCAGGAGAAGGTTTGCAGCTCCAGGAACAGGACTCTGCTGGGACGCATTGGAAGGTAAGCAAGCATTGGAAATGCAATTGGCCTCGCATTTGAGTTGGAGCGTCTCCCTGGATGGCACGGAGTGTTTCCTCAGTGGCCTGCAGTGTCCCCGATGCTGATAGTGAACATGAAAACGTTCCTAGGTCTCCACAGAAGAGATGAAAAAAAATGGCTCAAGAATGTTTTGTGAGAAGTTGGCCTGGTATATGCTGTCCACTAATTATAGTGGGCACCTTGCACCAGTCCAAACAACCCCTTATTGGAGATAGGTTAAAGACAACCTTTATTGAAAGCTATCCTAGTGGTAGCTATGGAGAGCAGCCTTCAGGCTAAGTCTTGAAGGAATGTAAAGCAGCTTGTTTTACCAGTCTATAATCTCTTGAGTGACCAAATGAAAGAGGACCACACCAGGTATATATTTAAAATATATGTATTTAGTCTTAAACACACCCCTCTAGTCTCTTTATGAGGCTAGAGTTCGAAGTACATAAGCTACAAGTCGAATATCACAGTAATAGCACAAATACACGTTTGAGCCCTTGGGGCGTACCAAACCATATACCAATAAAGTGGTATAAGAACCACGACTGAGCTAGACACAAGGCCTAGAGCCTGTAGAAGTGCTTGGCCCTCAAGGAACCACCCAAGGTAGTGACACAGGGGACCCACGGGGATGCGTGCAGTGTGAGAACACAGCCGCGAGCCGCCGTTGACTTCTATGGGGAATGTCGCGGTTGGGGTTTTAAAGAAAAAGGACACTTAGAGGAGGACTTGGAGCAAACCCCTTTAGAACTAGGCTGTTCTAGAGTCTATACCCACAGGAGCACCGGAGTACTCTAGTTACCTCACCCAGGGGAGCCGGGTGCATAGGTGTCTTTCGGGGTCGGGTTTCGTCGTCGTTTTCAATGGCGATCTGCTGCAAAGTGCTGCTGGCGACCAAGTCGAAAGTGTTCGGGTGGATCCAAGGGTGGATTGAAGATTTGAAGAACCTGAAAGCAGAGGGGACAGAGTCTGGGTCACTAGCCAGTGACCAGGAAGGCGATGAGCAGATGCCCACCGATGTCGGGTGCTTCAGGTAGGTTGACGGTTGTCTTGACTCTTCAGCCACGAGGTCCAGGAGGCGTCGACGATGACCAGGAGCTGGATTCAAGCTGTCCCACGACGTTTGTCGATTGTAGCGGTGTCGGAGACCGGATTGGACCCAACAAGCCTTGGCAACGGCAAGTCTTGTAGAAATAAAGAAAGGACGTTGATGCAGACCAGCAAGGTCTGGGGTACTCACCCAGCAAGGGTAAGTCAGGGCACCTCTGGAGCAACCAGGAAAGCCCAAGCAGAAGAAGAGTTGCCTTCGGGAGGGCCCACTAGCCAACGGACTAGAAACCGCGAAGGAGCCTCGAGTGGACGCACTTGGAGCTGGCTCACAGGACACTCGTGGAGTGGAGGCCAGTGATCTTCGGTGCAGTCGGTGCTGGAGGTAGGGGCTACTCAAAGCCCAAAGCACAACTTCGTGGAAGACCAGGAAGAGGATGCACTTGCAAAAGTTCTTGGTGTCCAGGGGTCACAGTCCCACGTTACCCACGACAGCTACGGGCCTCAGCTTCGCTGGGGACTCAGGGCAGCCTCGGGGAAGTCTGGAAATTTACCTCTGGTGATGCAAAGACTTTGGCGTCCGGCGGGAGCTTCAGCGATGCAGACCGGACAATTGCTTCTTAGGTGCCTGCCAAGCAGGGGAGTCACTCCTTGACCCCAAGGGAGAATCTTCAGTCCTCTAATCTTAAAGTAGAGCGTCGAAGGTCCAGGATTTGGCTTCAGAGTTTCGTCCGGGGTAATCTAAAGTCCTAAGGACTGGGGTCCCATACTTATACAAAGTTAGGGGGTTGGACATACTCTGGGGACCCACCTATGGGAGGGTCAGGGAAGAGGGGTGGTTACACCCATTCCCTTTGTCCAGTTTCGCGCCAGAGCAGGGCCAGGTAGCCCCTGCAACCGGTTTGAACTGGCATATGCACAGGGACACCAAATGTGCCCCCAGTGCACGACTTCAAAGCACCTGAGGGTGCTCCCGCCCAGCCCCAATACACACTATCCTGTCTGGGGAGGTGGTTACACCTCCCTTCGACAGGAAACCTATTGTCCAGGCCTCCCCTGCCGGAGTTTCAGTCAGCAGCAGGAGGCCAGACCCGTGTCTGTGGTAGCGGCATCCATTTTGTGATGCCAGGGCTCTGGAAAGAGGTTACCGGGTAGCCCGGTGTGTACATGTCTCTCCCTCTAGAAGGGTGGAATGCTACCCCCGCCGCCAGGACATGTTTTGGTGCAGCCAGTCCAAAGTTAGCATTGTACTGCGAGGATATAATGCACTTAAGAGTATATGGTCAGGCTGTACCACAAACAGCATCAGAGGAGGGACTCCGAACGCTGCAGAGGGGCTCTGCTCATGCAGGGGCACCCTCTCACATAAAAACCAAGCACTCTGCCTTCAGGATTGTTAAGGCCTGCCATAGGAGTGACTTATAGGTTTATATGTGTGTGCAATGGTAGTGATATAGGTAGCCTTTATCACAGCAAGGGGTGCATGCACCACCTTACCCAGGCTGCAGTAGCAGACCTGTGGTGTAATTTTGGCTGGCCTTCCAGGGGTGGCATAATACATGCTTCAGCCCCTGGCAGGCCTCTGGGGTACCTATGCCCTGGGTACATAGTATACCATATACTAGGGACTTATAAGGGCACTCCAGATTCCAATCAAAGATGTACCTAAGGTACATGGAAACCATTTTAGAGAGGAAGCAGCTAGGCTGGGGTTCTGATTAGCAGGGCCCCAGCCAGACTAAAGTTGAAAAACAGTGAAGCATCAGCAAAAAGTGGGGGTACCCATGTGAAGCAGATCCTACTCTCCTACACAACCCCCCCCCCCAAATGCAGGGACATTAAACTAACCTTGACCAGTTGAGTCTTCATGTTCTAAGTGGAAATACCTAGAGAGTCCATCTGCATTGGCATGGTTACTCCCAGGTCTATGTTCCACTGTAAAGTCCATCCCCTGTAGGGAAATGGACCACCTAAGCAGTTTGGGGGTCTCACCCTTCATTTGTTTTAGCCATAGGAGGGGCTTGTGGTCTGGTTGAACAAGGAAGTGAGTACCAAACAAGTATGGCCTCACCTTCTTCAGAGCCCAAACCACAGCAAAGGCCTCCCTCTCTATGGCTGACCAACGTTTCTCTCTAGGGGTCAGCCTTCTGCTAATAAAAGCTACTGGCTGATCCTGACCTTCATCATTCAATTGTGACAGTACAGCCCCTACCCCCAATTCAGATGCATCTGTTTGGACAATGAACTTCTTGGAGTAATCAGGACTCTGAAGAATGGGAGCAGTGCACATGGCCTGCTTCAGGTCATCAAATGCCTTTTGACAGCTAGCTGTCCACTGAACCTTTTTGGGCATTTTCTTGGAAGTTAAGTCATTCAGGGGTGTCACTATTGATCCATACCCCTTGACAAATCTCCTATAGTACCCAGTCAGGCCTAAGAAGGCTCTCACCTGAGTCTTGGTAGTTGGAGCAGTCCAGTCCATGATGGTCTGGATCTTGCTCTGCAGTGGTTGAACCTGGCCTCCACCCACAAGGTGGTCCAGGTACACAACCTGACTCTGCCCTATCTGGCACTTTGTGGCCTTGATAGTCAGGCCTGCTTTCTGCAGGGCCTGCAAAACATTTCTGAGGTGGACCAGGTGATCCTCCCAGGTGGAGCTAAAGACAGCAATATCATCAAGATAAGCTGCACTGTAGGCTTCCAGGCCTGTGAGAACTGTATTCACCAACCTTTGGAAAGTGGCAGGTGCATTCTTCAGACCAAAGGGCATTACCATAAATTGATAATGCCCACTAGGGGTTGAGAATGCTGTTTTTGGCTTTGCATCATCAGCTAGCCTGATCTGCCATTAGCCAGCTGTTAGGTCAAATGTGCTTAGATACTTGGCTGAGGCCAAAGTGTCTATTAGCTCATCTGCCCTGGGTATTGGATGGGCATCAGTCCTAGTGACTGCATTGAGACCCCTGTAGTCCACACAAAACCTCATCTCTCTTTTCCCACCACTGGTGTGAGGTTTTGGCACAAGGACCATTGGACTGGCCCAAGGGCTATCTGAGGGTTCAATAACTCCCAAATCCAACATTTTCTGAACTTCTGTCCTGATACAGTCCCTGACATGGTCAGGTTGCCTATAAATCTTATTTTTAATAGGCAGACTGTCCCCAGTGTCCACTTCATGAGTGCACCAGGTGGTCTGACTTGGAGTCAGAGAGAACATATGTCTGTACTGATTGAGCACTTGTCTGCAATCAGTTTGCTGCTGAGCAGTGAGGCTGCCTGCCAAGGCTACACCATCCACTGACCCATCATCAGGGTTCTGTGAGAGCAGGTCAGGAGTGGGTCACTCTCTTCCTCCTGTCCCTCATCAGTAGCCATGAGCAAGCCCATGTCTGCCCTGTCCACATATGGTTTCAATCTGTTGACATGGAGAACCCTGTGGGGACTCCTGGGTGTTCCTAGGTTTACTAAATAGGTAACCTCACCCTTCTGTTCAACAATGGTATGGGGTCCACTCCACTTGTCTTGGAGAGCTGCTGGGGCCACTGGCTCCAGTACCCACACCTTCTGTCCTGGCTGGTAAACAGTCAGTACAGCCTTTTGGTCATGCCAGGCTTTTTGCAGTTCCTGGCTAGCCTCAAGGTTTTTAGTTGCCTTTTTCATGTACTCAGCCATCCGGGAGCGGAGACCAAGTACATAGTCCACTATGTCTTGCTTTGGGGGCTTGAGAGGTAACTCCCATCCTTCCTTCACCAAGCACAGTGGACCTCTGACAGGGTGACCAAACAAAAGTTCAAAAGGGCTGTAGCCAACCCCCTTTGAGGCACCTCCTGTATGCAAACAAAAGGCAGGGCAAGAGTATGTCCCATCTTCGCCTAAGCTTTTCTGGGAGCCCTTTAATCATGCCCTTTAAGGTTTTGTTGAATCTCTCAACTAAACCATTGCATTGTGGGTGATAGGGTGTGGTGAACTTGTAAGTCACTCCACACTCCTTCCACATTGCCTTTAAGTATCCAGACATAAAGTTTGCATCCCTGTCTGATACAACCTCCTTAGAAAAGCCCACTCTTGAGAAAATTCCCAGGAAGGCTCTTGCCACCACAGGTGCTGTAGTGGTCCTAAGGGGAATAGCCTCTGGGTACCTAGTGGCATGGTCCACCACCACCAGGATAAACCTGTGCCCAGATGCTGTTTGGGGATCCATGGGATCAACAATATCAATCCCCACTCTTTCAAAGGGAACCCCCACCACAGGTAGTGGTATCAGGGGGGCCTTTGTGGTGCCACCTGCCTTCCCACTGGCTTGGCAGGTTACACAGGAGCGACAAAACTCCTTGGTGTCCTCAGACATGTGGGGCCAGTGAAAGTGAGGGACAATTCTGTCCCAAGTCTTGTTCTGGCCCAAGTGACCTGCTAAAGGAATGTCATGGGCTAGGGTCAATAGGAAGCCCCTGAACTTCAGAGGTATAACCAACCTCCTGGTGGCACCAGGCTTGGGGTCTCTACACTCTGAGTACAAGAGTCCATCATCCCAATACACTTTATGGGGACCACTAGCATTCCCAGCAGCCTCATCAGCAGCTTGCTGTCTGAGGGGTTCAAGAGAGGGGCAGCTCTGCTGCTTCTGGCTCAGATCTTCCCTGGAAGGGCCCCCTGTCCCCAAGAACTCAACCTGGTCAGGTTCAAGCTCCTCTGGGACAGTTCCTTCCTCAGGACTGAGATCATCTCCCTCAAGAGACTGATCTTCCTTCTGAGCCAAGGGGGAAGGCACTGCCTTAACCCTACTACTCCTCCTCTTGGATGGCACTTGGTCCATTGTTCCAGGATCCAAGGCCTGTTCAGTGTTAGACATTTTGCTCTGTGACCTGGTCACAGCAAACACATCTGCAGGGATCCCCAGCATTTCTGCATGGGTCCTGAGCTACACTTCTGCCCAAGCTGAAGTTTCAAGATCATTGCCAAGCAAGCATTCAACTGGTAGGTTTGCACTCACCACAACCTTCTTAAGGCCAGTTACCCCTCCCCAGGAGAAGTTAACAACTGCCAGAGTATGGTCTGTTCTGACATTGCTAGCATTGGTCACTTGGTGCATCTCACCAAGTATAATCTGCCCAGGATCCACAAGATGTTGTGTCACCATAGTGACACTTGCCCCTGTGTCCCTAAATGCCAAAGCCTCTTTTCCATTAATCAATGGCTGTTGCCTGTACTTGCCCAGATTACTGGGACTCACAGAGGAGGTCACATCCATGCCTCCATCACAGACTAGGACATCCTGAGTGAGTTCTCTGACTAGGCCAGAGCTCATCTCATTACCCAGGGTCAACCCTACTAAACCCTTAGCTTGTGTATTCCCACCACCAATTGTAACTGCACTAGGGGGAACAGGTGCCTTAGGGGCATTGGTGGGGGCTGGAATAGAGTCTTTTGACTTGGTGCAATCACTGGTCCAGTGTGTCTTTTGCTTACAGACTTTACACCATGGTTTCTTTTGGCCTTTTCCCTTGTTAGACTGTGAATCCCCACCCGAAGAAGATTTTTGGGGGCCTTGTGAAGACTTCTGGTCTTTACCCTTCTCCCCACCCTTATCAGAGTTTTTAGAATCTTGCTTCTTAGGGTCACCACCCTGGTTCTGTACCTTCTGCCTCACCCTGGTTCTGACCCATTTGTCTGCCTTCTTTCCCAATTCTTGGGGAGAGGTCAGATCAGAGTCCACCAGGTACTGATGCAACAGCTGATTTTGACAGTTATTAAGAATCTGCTCCCTCATGATAAGATTGTGTACAATCCTGTGAAGTCACATACCTTACTGCCCACCAACCAACCTTCCAGAGCCTTAGCAGAACAATCCACATAGTCCACCCAGTCTTGAGTCTGTGCTTTTTGGGTATCTCTGAACTTTAACCTGTATTGTTCAGTTGTTAGGCCAAACCCATCAATCAGAGCACTCTTCAAGACTTTGTAATTGTCAGTATCCTCTTCTCTAACAGTGAGGAGCTTATCTCTACCTTTGTCTGCAAAGGAGAGCCACAAGATTGCTGCCCACTGCTCCTGAGGGACCCTCTGTACTTTACACGCCCTCTCCAGTGCAGTTATCCATTTGTGGATGTCATCCCCACTCTGGTAGGGAGGGGCAACCTTGCTCAGGTTTCTATGGTCATAAGACCTTTCCCTATATCTGGGGAAATTGCTGCCACCATGGGACTCTAGTCCCATCTTTTTTCTCTCTCTAAAGAGATTTAGGGACTCCCTGTCTATTGCCAACTGCTGTTTTCTGAGCTCAAGCTGGGCTTGTTCATACTGAAGCAGTCTCTTTCTCCTCTCATGAGAGGATTCCCTCCTATGAGAAGAAACAGAGGTCCCTACTGAGGTGTCAGAGTGGTCAGACTCCTGAGAAGGAGATCTAGACCTTCTGGGCACACTCACAACTCTTCCTGGGGGACAAAGGGAGGTCATCTTGGGCCTCCTCCTCATCCTCAGGAGTAGCTGCATTGTCCAGGTCAGGATCATTGTCATCCCCCTGGCCAGTTTCAGAGGTCAGGTCCTGGGCATTTTCATCCCTGGCCCCTCCCTCATCTTCTGCCCCACCCTCTCTGCCTACCCTTGCAGACCCTAGGGGTCTTCTAAGATCATCTAGCAGAAGCATCTCCAGGAGGCGTTGGGTGTTGGCACTTTTGCCTGTCTTCAACTTCCTAACTTTGCACAACTCTCTTAATTCCAAGAATGTGAGGTTGTCATATCTGGATGGCAGGAGCTCACTGGTTCCTGGCAGTGAAAACATTACTAGTGTGGTGTGGTGTATGCACTACCTACTCTAGTGTGGCCTACTAAACTCTCTTGAGTTGTAGAAAGGGTGTGCTATCCCTTAACACACAACTCTAAGTTCAGTAGAACTTACTGTATCCTAAGCTTGAATTATATGTACCTAAGGTACCCTTAGTGGTTTTCAGTTGATCAATTCAATTGAGATTATCTGGTAAAACAATAGCAAGCTGGAATCCCACACGCTGCACACCAATGTGAGAAGTTGGCCTGGTATATGCTGTCCACTAATTATAGTGGGCACCTTGCACCAGTCCAAACAACCCCTTATTGGAGATAGGTTAAAGACAACCTTTATTGAAAGCTATCCTAGTGGTAGCTATGGAGAGCAGCCTTCAGGCTAAGTCTTGAAGGAATGTAAAGCAGCTTGTTTTACCAGTCTATAATCTCTTGAGTGACCAAATGAAAGAGGACCACACCAGGTATATATTTAAAATATATGTATTTAGTCTTAAACACACCCCTCTAGTCTCTTTATGAGGCTAGAGTTCGAAGTACATAAGCTACAAGTCGAATATCACAGTAATAGCACAAATACACGTTTGAGCCCTAGGGGCGTACCAAACCATATACCAATAAAGTGGTATAAGAACCACGACTGAGCTAGACACAAGGCCTAGAGCCTGTAGAAGTGCTTGGCCCTCAAGGAACCACCCAAGGTAGTGACACAGGGGACCCACGGGGGACGCGTGCAGTGTGAGAACACAGCCGCGAGCCGCCGTTGACTTCTATGGGGAATGTCGCGGTTGGGGTTTTAAAGAAAAAGGACACTTAGAGGTGGACTTGGAGCAAACCCCTTTAGAACTAGGCTGTTCTAGAGCCTATACCCACGGGAGCACCGGAGTACTCGAGTTACCTCACCCAGGGGAGCCGGGTGCATAGGTGTCTTTCGGGGTGGGGTTTCGTCGTCGTTTTCAATGGCGATCTGCTGCAAAGTGCTGCTGGCGACCAAGTCGAAAGTGTTCGGGTGGATCCAAGGGTGGATCGAAGATTTGAAGAACCTGAAAGCAGCGGGGACAGAGTCTGGGTCACTAGCCAGTGACCAGGAAGGCGATGAGCAGATGCCCACCGATGTCGGGTGCTTCAGGTAGGTTGATGGTCGTCTTGACTCTTCAGCCACGAGGTCCAGGAGGTGTCGACAACAACCAGGAGCTGGATTCGAGCTGTCCCACAACGTCTGTCGATTGTAGCGGTGTCAGCGACCGGATTGGACCCAACAAGCCTTGGTAACGGCAAGTCTCGTAGAAATAAAGAAAGGATGTTGATGCAGACCAGCAAGGTCTGGGGTACTCACCCAGCAAGGGTAAGTCAGGGCACCTCTGGAGCAACCAGGAAAGCCCAAGCAGAAGAAGAGTTGCCTTCGGGAGGGCCCACAAGTCAACGGACTAGCGACCGCGAAGGAGCCTTGAGTGGACGCACTTGGAGCTGGCTCACAGGACACTCGTGGAGTGGAGGCCAGTGATCTTCAGTGCAGTCGGTGCTGGAGGCAGGCGCTACTTGGAACCCAAAGCACAACATCGTGGAACACCAGGAAGAGGATGCACTTGCAAAAGATTTTGGTGTCCAGGGGTCATGGTCCCACGTTACCCATGACAGCTACGGGCCTCAGCTTCGCTGGGGACTCAGGGCAGCCTCGGTGAAGTCTGGAAATCTACCTCTGGTGATGCAAAGACTTCGGCGTCTGGCGGGAGCTTCAGCGATGCAGACCGGACAATTGCTTCTTAGGTGCCTGCCAAGCAGGGGAGTCACTCCTTGACCCCAAGGGAGATTCTTCAGTCCTCTAATCTTAAAGTAGAGCGTCGAAGGTCCAGGATTTGGCTTCAGAGTTTCATCCGGGGTAATCTAAAGTCCTAAGGACTGGGGTCCCATACTTATACAAAGTTAGGGGGATGGACATACTCTGGGGACCCACCTGTGGGAGGGTCAGGGAAGAGGGGTGGTTACACCCATTCCTTTTGTCCAGTTTCGCGCCAGAGCAGGGGCAGGTAGCCCCTGCAACCGGTTTGAACTGGCATATGCACAGGGACACCAAATGTGCCCCCAGTGCAGGACTTCAAAGCACCAGAGGGTGCTCCCGCCCAGCCCCAATACACACTATCCTGTCTGGGGAGGTGGTTACACCTCCCTTCGACAGGAAACCTATTGTCCAGGCCTCCCCTGCCGGAGTTTCAGTCAGAAGCAGGAGGCCAGACCCGTGTCTGTGGCAGCGGCATCCATTTTGTGATGCCAGGGCTCTGGAAAGAGGTTACCGGGTAGCCCGGTGTGTACATGTCTCTCCCTCTAGAAGGGTGGAATGCTACCCCCGCCGCCAGGATTGGTGGGGGGGTAGTATTCCAAGATGTTTGACACCAAACACGACATGTTTTGGTGCAGCCAGTCCAAAGTTAGCATTGTACCGCGAGGATATAATGCACTTAAGAGTATATGGTCAGACTGTACCACAAACAGCATCAGAGGAGGGACTCCGAACGCTGCTGAGGGGCTCTGCTCATGCAGGGGCACCCTCTCACATAAAAACCAAGCACTCTGCCTTCAGGATTGTTAAGGCCTGCCATAGGAGTGACTTATAGGTTTATATGTGTGCAATGGTAGTGATATAGGTAGCCTATATCACAGTAAGGGGTGCATGCACCACCTTACCCAGGCTACAGTAGCAGACCTGTGGTGTCATTTTGGCTGGCCTTCCAGGGGTGGCATAATACATGCTTCAGCCCCTGGCAGGCCTCTGGGGTACCTATGCCCTGGGTACATAGTATACCATATACTAGGGACTTATAACGGCACTCCAGATTCCAATCAAAGATGTACCTAAGGTACATGGAAACCATTTTAGAGAGGAAGCAGCTAGGCTGGGGTTCTGATTAGCAGGGCCCCAGCCAGACTAAAGTCGAAAAACAATGAACCATCAGCAAAAAGTGGGGGTACCCATGTGAAGCAGATCCTACTCTCCTACATGTTTGAAAATGGATGTACGTGTAGAAAATGACAGAGAGTACTTTTTTTAATAGTTCAATATAGCGCAAGTTCGCCCCCAAGGTATTGGAGCGCTTTACATGAGCACCAGTTACATTACACAAGGCCACACTTATTTTTTAAGCACGGGGATATTAAGTGATTTGCCCAGAATCACAGGATGTTGAACCAACGCTGAGACTCGAGCATGATCCCCCAGTTCCAAAGCCAGCATCTCTGGCTGTTATGCCACATTTCATTTGTATCAGTGGTCTTCCCAGTTGCAAAGGAAGGGAGAACATGTCTGTGGTTGTTGCACATTTTTGAGCGACATTTGAGACCAAGTGCAAAACTACCTGGAGCCTTCAGCAAAATTCTATTTTTTATTTTTTGCTCCCTCCTTGGAACAAATTCGTAATATTTGATACTTTTGGTGTCAATTTGGCACTGTCTGGTGCTGGCACCCTAGGCACCTGCCTAGTATTATTGACTCGCTTTATCATCAGCCCTTTATTTACTTTTAGACTCTGGCCATGGGCGTACGTACCAATGGTGCAGCATGTGCAGTGGCATTGGGGCCTAGGAATGGGAGGGGCACACTGACTATAGCTGTCTTTCACTACCCAACCAGGAGCCAGGGGGCCATTTTCACCTCCTTAAATGAGGGCGCTTGAGGCTCGTGCTACGCCACTGACTCCAGCTTAACTGAAAAACTCACATTTTAGGGGCCTCCGGAGTACTATAGAGTTGGGGAAAGTCATTCCCAGGTTCCACAGCACAGAACCTTCATTTTCTTTTTTTTTAATACATTTTAGGTATTCAGTTTCCGCCCATGCTGTGCACTTTTTATTTTATGTTTGTTTTCCTATGAATTCTATTTCTTGTTAGTCACATTGGTAATATTTTTTATTGAAGAATCCAATAAAGAGCATGTTATAAATTAGTACTTAAAGTCTAATGAAGCATAGAATGAACCCCCAGAACAGCAACGAAATGCCAAAAATAATAGAGATATATTCAGGGAAATAAATGGGAATGGAGTGTAGCAAACTATCACCAGAGTCATATGGGAGAGAGTAGGACACACATAAGAAGGGAAGGACATTGTGGGTCGGAAGGGGAGAATCCATGTAAGATGTCATATCTAATAAGCGTTGGCAAAGCCAATAGGTCTGACGTTGGTTGCAGAACTATTGGCTGTGCCAAAGTATGTTTCTTTTGCTTTAGTTTATTATGACTTTATTGTTCCAAGATGGCTAATGGAGGCTGAGAGAAGAAAGACATTAAGAAATCATTGAAATACGAAAGGGTGTAAATACAGCGGGTGGACAGTTGTGTATGAGAGACAATGAAATACTACAGGGTGTAAATACAGTGGGTGGACAGCGGTGAATGAGAGACAATGAAATACAGGGTGTAAATACTGTAGGTGGACAGTGGTGAATAAGAGACAATGAAATATTACAGGGTGTAAATACAGTAGGTGGACAGTTGTGTATGAGAGACAATGAAATACTACAGGGTGTAAATACAGCGGGTGGACAGTTGTGTATGAGAGACAATGAAATACAAAAGGGTGTAAATACAGTAGGTGGACAGTGGTGTATGAGAGACAATGAAATACGAAAGGGTGTAAATACAGTGGGTGGACAGCGGTGAATGAGAGACAATGAAATACAGGGTGTAAATACTGTAGGTGGACAGTGGTGAATAAGAGACAATGAAATACTACAGGGTGTAAATACAGTAGGTGGACAGTTGTGTATGAGAGACAATGAAATACTACAGGGTGTAAATACAGCGGGTGGACAGTTGTGTATGAGAGACAATGAAATACGAAAGGGTGTAAATACAGTAGGCGGACAGTGGTGTATGAGAGACAATGAAATACGAAAGGGTGTAAATACAGTGGGTGGACAGTGGTGAATAAGAGAATGAAATACAGGGTGTAAATACAGTGGGTGGACAGTGGTATATGAGAGACAATGAAATACTAAAGGGTGTAAATACTGTAGGTGGACAGTGGTGAATAAGAGACAATGAAATACTAAAGGGTGTAAATACAGTGGGTGGACAGTGGTGTATGAGAGACAATGAAATACAGGGTGTAAATACTGTAGGTGGACAGTGGTGAATAAGATACAATGAAATACAGGGTGTAAATACTGTAGGTGGACAGTGGTGAATAAGAGAATGAAATACAGGGTGTAAATACAGTGGGTGGACAGTGGTGTATGAGAGACAATGAAATACAGGGTGTAAATACTGTAGGTGGACAGTGGTGAATAAGATACAATGAAATACAGGGTGTAAATACTGTAGGTGGACAGTGGTGAATAAGAGAATGAAATACAGGGTGTAAATACAGTGGGTGGACAGTGGTGTATGAGAGACAATGAAATACAGGGTGTAAATACTGTAGGTGTACAGTGGTGAATAAGAGACAATGAAATACAGGGTGTAAATACTGTGGGTGGACAGTGGTGTATGAGAGACAATGAAATACAGGGTGTAAATACTGTAGGTGGATAGTGGTGAATAAGAGACAATGAAATACTAAAGGGTGTAAATACAGTGGTTGGACAGTGGTGTATGAGAGACAATGAAATACAGGGTGTAAATACTGTAGGTGGACAGTGGTGAATAAGAGACAATGAAATACTAAAGGGTGTAAATAAAGTGGGTGGACAGTGGTGAATAAGAGACAATGAAATACTAAAGGGTGTAAATACAGTGGTTGGACAGTGGTGTATGAGAGACAATGAAATACAGGGTGTAAATACTGTAGGTGGACAGTGGTGTATGAGAGACATGAAATACTACAGGGTGTAAATACAGTGGGTGGACAGTTGTGTATGAGAGACAATGAAATACTACAGGGTGTAAATACAGCGGGTGGACAGTTGTGTATGAGAGACAATGAAATACAGGGTGTAAATACTGTAGGTGGACAGTGGTGTATGAGAGACATGAAATACTACAGGGTGTAAATACAGTGGGTGGACAGTGGTACATGAGAGACAATGAAATACTAAAGGGTGTAAATACAGTGGGTGGACAGTGGTGTATGAGAGACAATGAAATACAGGGTGTAAATACTGTAGGTGGACAGTGGTGAATAAGAGACAATGAAATACTAAAGGGTGTAAATACAGTGGGTGGACAGTGGTGTATGAGAGACAATGAAATACTACAGGGTGTAAATACAGTGGGTGGACAGTGGTGTATGAGAGACAATGAAATACAGGGTGTAAATACAGTGAGTGGACAGTGGTGTATGAGAGACAATGAAATACTACAGGGTGTAAATACAGTGGGTGGACAGCGTTGTATGAGAGACAATGAAATACAGGGTGTAAATACAGTGGGTGGACAGCGGTGAATAAGACAATGAAATACTAAAGGGTGTAAATACAGTGGGTGGACAGTGGTGTATGAGAGACAATGAAATACAGGGTGTAAATACTGTAGGTGGACAGTGGTGAATAAGATACAATGAAATACAGGGTGTAAATACTGTAGGTGGACAGTGGTGAATAAGAGAATGAAATACAGGGTGTAAATACAGTGGGTGGACAGTGGTGTATGAGAGACAATGAAATACAGGGTGTAAATACTGTAGGTGTACAGTGGTGAATAAGAGACAATGAAATACAGGGTGTAAATACTGTGGGTGGACAGTGGTGTATGAGAGACAATGAAATACAGGGTGTAAATACTGTAGGTGGATAGTGGTGAATAAGAGACAATGAAATACTACAGGGTGTAAATACAGCGGGTGGACAGTTGTGTATGAGAGACAATGAAATACGAAAGGGTGTAAATACAGTAGGTGGACAGTGGTGTATGAGAGACAATGAAATACGAAAGGGTGTAAATACAGTGGGTGGACAGTGGTGAATAAGAGAATGAAATACAGGGTGTAAATACAGTGGGTGGACAGTGGTATATGAGAGACAATGAAATACTAAAGGGTGTAAATACTGTAGGTGGACAGTGGTGATTAAGAGACAATGAAATACTAAAGGGTGTAAATACAGTGGGTGGACAGTGGTGTATGAGAGACAATGAAATACAGGGTGTAAATACTGTAGGTGGACAGTGGTGAATAAGATACAATGAAATACAGGGTGTAAATACTGTAGGTGGACAGTGGTGAATAAGAGAATGAAATACAGGGTGTAAATACAGTGGGTGGACAGTGGTGTATGAGAGACAATGAAATACAGGGTGTAAATACTGTAGGTGGACAGTGGTGAATAAGATACAATGAAATACAGGGTGTAAATACTGTAGGTGGACAGTGGTGAATAAGAGAATGAAATACAGGGTGTAAATACAGTGGGTGGACAGTGGTGTATGAGAGACAATGAAATACAGGGTGTAAATACTGTAGGTGTACAGTGGTGAATAAGAGACAATGAAATACAGGGTGTAAATACTGTAGGTGGATAGTGGTGAATAAGAGACAATGAAATACTAAAGGGTGTAAATACAGTGGTTGGACAGTGGTGTATGAGAGACAATGAAATACAGGGTGTAAATACTGTAGGTGGACAGTGGTGAATAAGAGACAATGAAATACTAAAGGGTGTAAATACAGTGGGTGGACAGTGGTGAATAAGAGACAATGAAATACTAAAGGGTGTAAATACAGTGGTTGGACAGTGGTGTATGAGAGACAATGAAATACAGGGTGTAAATACTGTAGGTGGACAGTGGTGTATGAGAGACATGAAATACTACAGGGTGTAAATACAGTGGGTGGACAGTTGTGTATGAGAGACAATGAAATACTACAGGGTGTAAATACAGCGGTTGGACAGTTGTGTATGAGAGACAATGAAATACAGGGTGTAAATACTGTAGGTGGACAGTGGTGTATGAGAGACATGAAATACTACAGGGTGTAAATACAGTGGGTGGACAGTGGTACATGAGAGACAATGAAATACTAAAGGGTGTAAATACAGTGGGTGGACAGTGGTGTATGAGAGACAATGAAATACAGGGTGTAAATACTCTAGGTGGACAGTGGTGAATAAGAGACAATGAAATACTAAAGGTTGTAAATACAGTGGGTGGACAGTGGTGTATGAGAGACAATGAAATACTACAGGGTGTAAATACAGTGGCTGGACAGCGGTGTATGAGAGACAATGAAATACAGGGTGTAAATACAGTGGGTGGACAGTGGTGTATGAGAGACAATGAAATACTACAGGGTGTAAATACAGTGGGTGGACAGCGTTGTATGAGAGACAATGAAATACAGGGTGTAAATACAGTGGGTGGACAGCGGTGAATAAGACAATGAAATACTAAAGGGTGTAAATACAGTGGGTGGACAGTGGTGTATGAGAGACAATGAAATACTACAGGGTGTAAATACAGTGGGTGGACAGCGGTGTATGAGAGACAATGAAATACAGGGTGTAAATACAGTGGGTGGACAGTGGTGTATGAGAGACAATGAAATACTACAGGGTGTAAATACAGTGGGTGGACAGCGGTGTATGAGAGACAATTAAATACAGGGTGTAAATACAGTGGGTGGACAGCGGTGTATGAGAGACAATTAAATACTACAGGGTGTAAATACAGCGGGTGGACAGTTGTGTATGAGAGACAATGAAATAGTACAGGGTGTAAATACAGTGGGTGGACAGCGGTGTATGAGAGACAATGAAATACTACAGGGTGTAAATACTGTAGGTGAACAGTGGTGAATAAGACAATGAAATACTAAAGGGTGTTAATACAGTAGGTGGACAGTGGTGTATGAGAGACAATGAAATACTACAGGGTGTAAATACTGTAGGTGGACAGTGGTGAATAAGAGACAATGAAATACAGGGTGTAAATACAGTGGGTGGACAGCAGTGTATGAGAGACAATGAAACACAGGGTGTAAATACAGTAGGTGGACAGTGGTGAATGAGAGACAATGAAATACTACATGGTGTAAATACAGTAGGTGGACAGTGGTGAATAAGAGACAATGAAATACTACAGGGCGTAAATAAGGTTGCACTACATAGACCATGAATTAACACAGGGCAGGGAGTAAACACAGTGGGCTCTGAAGTCGTGACCCTCAGCTGTCCTGCAGAGAACTGTACGCCAGTGCCCCATAGTCAATTACAGACCCCGCATCACGCATATAGGTCAAGCTATTTTTATTCTCTAAAATTTCTTCCCATACTTTCCTAAATAAGTAACCATTCCAGGATGGTTAATATGCATTTGACCTGTAGAAGGGTACAGGGGACATATGGGTGTCCTTGTGTACTGTGGGAAGGGATGTGACGAGAGTGGGTGGACTGTTAGAGACAAACAAGGAAGCCGTTCATATCTTGTTCTCTCTTTTCCATAGTGCCTGCGACATGCCTTTGTGTAGAAAAAACTATCACTAGGTAAAGAGGGGAGCTTGTCACGGCCACTAGTGAGATTCTACAGAGCTGCCCTATTTCAACACCAGCAATGTTCCATGATTGTGTACTTAATAAATAAAATAACATGACATAATGTTGGCCCTGCCATAATGGTGGTACATATCGGCCCAATGTGCTCACCCATGGTATAATGGTGCCCAAACCGGGTAAAATACGGTCCCTGGCATAATAGTGGTAATTCCTGTCTGATTGCGTGGTGGTGCACAGCCCTCATGCTAGCTTCGGCATAATGGTGGTAATTCTTGGCATAAGATTGGCGCATATGACATGCAACTATGACACATAGATATTCAAGGCAGAATCTATCCATGTGTTGCAGTGGTTCATGACAATAATTGAACTTTTTCACAAAAAAGATAACTTCTTGATTTAGGGAATTTAAATTATTTTTCAAGAATGCAAAGCTAGTATTTAATAGCAAAACGTGTCTGCTTTCAGAAACCGACAAGCTGATGTTTTGGAGACAAATGACTGAATTTATTTAAAGCTGAAATTTGAGTGGTTAAAGGGCCCACTTGGAAAGGCCAACCCCGAACACTCCTCTTTCACTTTGGTGTGCTTGCTGTACTCACTTGCTCCTTCAACTTGGATCTCAGCTTTTCGTTCCACCACTTTTAGGATCCACCAGCCGCCACTGGTGCATGCGCAGCAGGCCCCTGACCTGAGAGCTCCTGACTGAATCCGGAGCGTGGGGGGCCCCCTCCATATTCTTTGCAGGGGGGCCCCCTCAAGTTTCGTTACGCCACTGGATCAAAGGAATGGCCTCCTGCTATGTTGTCACATCACCCTTTACGTTAATGCATACTTGTTCCTGGACGTTGTAGCAGGGTCCAGGATATGGTTAATGTCAAACTCTATCCTCGTAAAAGTTGCTCTTACCAGCATAAGTGACTGTAGGTGTACCTTCGCCTGTCCTCCTGACTTACTCCGCATCTCGGCAGTAGGCCACATGCTGAAAAAGAAGCCACGCGTTTCTACTCCCATTGCAAGTTATAAGAGGTGGGAGAAAAGCTTCTCTTTGCTCTTTTTCACCCATAATATATCAATAAAGTAACTCTGAGGTTCTGGTGAGTCCCTGGGACACCAACCTTTTGCTTTTTCGAGGTTCTAGATCTGAGGACTCACTGTAAAGTAGCCCTGTGTGCAGCGGTGAAATGACCGTCTACCTGTCGTTGGTCTTGTGACAGGGCTTGGAGATGTGGCTCGTCCAGAGCACACAGCTTTGACAGAGCTACCAGCATCAAACAACTCTTGATATCCTGCAGCTCCCAGGACCGAGAGTGGGCGGATCTAACTCCATCTCAGGAAAGAAGGCTGCGCAGACTTCTGCGTGGCTAAACCTCCAGTACCACGGGATGCTCCTGACACGTACCTGGGAGGAGGCACCCTCTGAGGGACCTCTTCTTCCTTCTCGGCTGCTCTAGGGACCATGGGGCCGATTTACAAGCCCCTTGCGCCACTTTTGCATCACTTTTCCCATGTTAAAAGTGACGCAAAAGTGGCGCAAGGGGCTTGTAAATCTGCCCCCCAATCTCTATGGTCATTGCCAGTAAACAGGGCATGCTGATAACGTCTTTGGGATAGCCTAGACTCATCTCTTACCTGTAGCTCCACATAGGTGGTTTTCTACTTTAAACATTCGCCAGTCCCAGTTACTGCATGACAATAAACTCCAGCGATCTCCTTAGAAGGGGTGTCAGTCATAGTCTGACTTGCACAGATGCCCAACATGCTAGTCAACTTCATGCCATCTATATACACAGGAACTAGATAGTGCTGACTATAGGGAGGGATTTGAGGTTTGGCACCTCCTTTGGCATTCTAGTGGTCCTCAAATACCACTTCTGAGGGGCTGCTGGGCCAACTCACCTCTACGTTCAACAGTCATTAGGCACCTGTGGTGTTGGAGTTATAGTGGATAGAAACTCTTGATGTGGCCTTGTGCCGCATAATTTGTATACCCATCCCTGGGTTTGGTCTGGGTCTCCTCTCACATACCTGCACCTTTCCACACTGGTGACCCTTGTGAAAGGATCCATTCCCTTTAGGCTTTTCCCTTGCAGAGTGAACTGGGTGTTACTGTGGGCATTTTTCAAGCTTTGGGACTGCTCTGATGTCACCTCACTATCTCACCCTTCTGCTCTACCTGGCTCACTACCCACTTGTCAGAGCGTTACAAGTTCTTGGGCTCAGTAAGCTGTGACTGTCCCAAATACTGGCACAGCGCTACTGGGCAAACACCTAGAGGTCACTCAGAGCAGGTTAAACAAACCCTTAAGGATCATCATGTTCTTTTACTTCACAAACCTACTCCAGCTCTTGTCAGTGCCTTGACGTAATGTCTCCCAGGTGGGCACCAGCTGTCTCATAGAGACCTGGCTGGGACAACAGCTAACACTTTAATATTGCCATGAAGTAGCGACCTCTCTTTAACGGTGCAATAATACAAAATGTCACAAGATGGCACTAAACTCCTTTATAATGAAAGCAGCAATGTGACGCAATTCAATGCTGTAATGAAGCAAGGTGATGCAAAGGAAACGCAATCCATAAGTCAAATTTACCCAGCAATGCAGGGCCAGTGTTGTATCCTGTGACACAAGTAAACGCTGGTAGCCAAGTAAAGTTCATGTGTACCTTTGTTCAGTAGCTGGTTCAGGTAAATGAAGATGGTACACCAGTACATCAGATAGGTAGTCCAGGTAAACAAGTCATGTGGATGTAGGTTAGCCAGTAGTCAAGCCCTTAGTTCCAGGTGACAGCAAACCCCACCAGGAGCAGCCTGCCTGCTGCTCAGCCCATCTCTAACTGTCATTCCTCACTCACACAGACACCCAACATTCCGTGCATCACTGTATTCCCAACACTCTACTTCAAACACACACACTGGCTGAGCAGCAGGAAGATAGATAAATTACAAGATATAAGTAAACTATGCAGGGCATAACACATCCCCCTCCTTTTAAAATGAAAAACGAAAATTGCAAATACAGGTAAAGGTTTAAGAGAAAAAACTATACACAAGAAAAATTACAAATGCAATAAACAGTTCAAAACCCAGGGATGTGCAATTATGTAAACATCACGAGAGGGTCAGAGCCATTTGAAACAGAGAGAATGGATAGCTTACAAAAAGTAAATTAAGTAAAATAACCCATCCTCTCCCAATAAATATAAAGAGAAAAGTACGTTGCAAATTGCAAAGGGCAAAAACACACCCCGCAACTCCGATCCCTAATGCAAGGGAACAAATGAGTAAACGAGATTCCTCACGTAAGGAAACTTACATACGCTGTGAAGATGGAGCTAAAAACCAATCTTTCACCCCTCATTTGAGGTACAAACACATGAGACTGTGACCTGTAAAGTCCTCCCTCCTGTAAGGGTCTGAGACTTTTACCATGTAAATGGGACCATAAACCATGAAAACTCACCCTGTGTAGGGGAACTGTACCCATAAACCAAAACCAACCCAGTGTAAGGGTTAAATGTTATGTTAATTGGTGGAGACCCAATAAACATACCCCGCATAAGGGTTACTAAACGAACAACTGTTAATGGGAATCGTACCCATGAATCAAAACCAACCCAGTGTAAGGGTTAAATGTTACGTTAATTGGAGAAGACCCAATCAACATACCCCGTGTCAGGGTTACCAAATAGAACAAATCTAACAACTGTAAATGGGAACAATACCCATGAACCCACCCCTGTGTAGGGGCCGCGTGTAACGCTTAATGAGAGAGGAACTCATATTAACCCACCCCTGTGTAGGGGCCGCGTGTAACGCTTTATGAGCAAGGGACTCGTTCCCAAACCCATGCCCATCCCTAATGTAAGGGAGAATGTAGTGCAGCTACCCACTAAAACAAACTAGATAAGGACGTCCTTGGAGCAAGAAAACCTAAACTGTGGAAGCTGGCACACATACACTGTAAACTTAAATACCACAAGCATGGATACTAAACCATACAAACACATTGTACAAGCAAAGCAAAAACATTTCTGTAGGAAAAAAGTAAAGCCAGAGACTGCGCCGGTGAGAGATCTCTCACCCGGATCATGCTAGAATTAGGTTAAATGTAAGCAGCATACGTGGACTGGAGATTCATTTCTACTATATAAACGTCACATTCCAACTTGGCACTAGATGGCAGCAAAACACTAGGCAGAAAATACTGAGAAATCATACCAACAGTTTTGAACATAAAACACTAGGCAGAAAATACTGAGAAATCATACCAACAGTTTTGAACATATTTACGCCACACTTGAGCAAAAAACAACGAGTCACAGATCTTTTTTTTTTATTAAAAAAAACGAGTCACAGTTCGTGTTGTAAAATGAGAGCTACTCCGATAAGTCTCTCATACGTGTTCTGCCACTTCCGAACAAGAGTATGTCTTCATGTTACTCTTTCTTACTGTCCACGTGTGAGAAGGCAAGAAAACATACAGATTCTGTCACCGGATGCTAGTTAATAGCAAAACAGACTTCCACTCACCACCGGTGTCCAAAAACTGCATCCACAGACCTCTGTCAGATGATCAGACCGAAGATATCATCAGATGACCCTCTAGCGCTGCATGAAAACAGAACGTAGAAACGATGAGAAGACTCGTGGCATCCAATTCCGCACCACCGAAGAAGACGTAATGAAGATTGAGACGTGGTTGGCAAATTTACGTGGTTGGCATATTGACGCTAAGTGAACCAGCAATTCAGGTGGGCGATAGCCAACCCCAAGATGGCGGCACGCTTTTTCACGCTGCGCCGGGTGGCTCTCAGCATTAGCGTGCACCAAAACGACAATAAGGATCACCGGAGCTGAAGGGAATCTTCCGTCACAGCAGCTGCGTAGGGCTCTGCACAACAAGAACAGCACGAGAGAAGGAGCGCTCTAAGGTAAGCGCGTGTACTATTGAGCTACTCCAGTTTAAAATTTGAAAATGACGGTTGTGTATCTGGAGACATGAGATCTCAGAGTAGACCAACAATCAAAGTCACACAATGTCTCTCACCTGACCCTGCCCCTTATGATACTGCCACTGTGAAGCGCCAAGCATGCAGCACAAACTGACATCACTCCGTCAGCCACTGCCAGTGCAAATTTTTATAGTTAAATCCACAACTCTCCTTCTTGTGAAGTCCCAACACTGAGATTCTCCAAAACAGCCAGTGCACCATTACAAGTTCAATTCGTTGTTGGAGATCAACCAAACAAATTTCTTCACACATTGTAGATCCATGTAGCTCTTAAAGTCCTTTTCCTGGCACCTCCAAAGTAGCGCTCACATCCAGTGGCAGACAGACATTGTGCAGGACAGATCATGACATGTGCAGCATACCAGCACAGTTTAAACATGTTTAAAGTCATTACCAAGGAACATTCTTCCCTTGATTGCGCAGGTCTTGTGGCAAACACACAGTACAGCATGCTTACGTTGGGGCTGTCCATTGTACAGGACACTGGTGGGGTTGCTGAGTATGCTGTACCAGATTCTCTTGTTGCGATGGTTCCTCTTGTGTTACTTGTCATGTTGCCTCTTGTATGCTTGATGTAGCGTCGTTTCTTAGTTGTCTGCGCTAGTAAGACTGGTGGCTCCTTCTCACTCTCTGGACTGGTTAAAGATGTCATCTTCTGCTTCCTTGACCAATTGTGGAAATCACTAGGCAAGTGGGAACGTCTCCAACTCTCGCTCGTCGCCAAAATAAATGTTGTATCCTGTGACACAAGTAAACGCTGGTAGCCAAGTAAAGTTCATGTGTACCTTTGTTCAGTAGCTGGTTCAGGTAAATGAAGATGATACACCAGTACATCAGATAGGTAGTCCAGGTAAACAAGTCATGTGGATGTAGGTTAGCCAGTAGTCAAGCCCTTAGTTCCAGGTAACAGCAAACCCCACCAGGAGCAGCCTGCCTGCTGCTCAGCCCATCTCTAACTGTCATTCCTCACTCACACAGACACCCAACATTCCGTGCATCCCTGAATTCCCAACACTCTACTTCAAACACACACACTGGCTGAGCAGCAGGAAGATAGATAAATTACAAGATATAAGTAAACTATGCAGGGCATAACAGCCAGCTTCTGAGGCCCTGCGTTGCTTGGTAAAACTGGAGTAACACAAGTCAGGGGCTATTCACAAAGGTAACTTACACTTTTGAGTGATTTACACATGTAATTTACTCTTACACTTTTAAGAAAGTTTATTTTCTTTCTTTTGGCTATTCACAAAGCTTGAGTATAAAGTTGCTTAAAAGTGTAGAAGTAAATGTGAGCTACCTTTGTGAATTGCCCCTGCAGTTTGTGAACAGCACCCACGTCCTTTAGTATGGTGGACATTTGCAAGCTAAACTTTTGGAGTAAATTTATACTTCGTTTTTGTGAAGAGCTAAAAAGCAGTAGAGTTACTCAAAAGTGTTAATTACTCAAAAGCGAAAGATACATTTGTAAATCGGATCCAGAATTTCACAATCTGTACTGTATGAACTTTTGGGAATACATATAAGGCTCGGTACTCAAAAGGATAGCGGGATGTGTACGCCGGTAAACACAAAATGTAAATGAACGTTTAAACGCAAATGTAAATCAGTCTTTCTAGAAACCCTAACACTGGAGTTTTCCAGCTGTCCAGCAGGTGGCACTAGAGGATAAGCAAATTTCTTTGTTCACGGAGCAGAGTGTTCACCAGTTTGAAACAGACTTTCCTTTGATTATATTTTTCGATTTGTTTATGGTGATTTTTGTAGTAAAATCGAAGGAGGAAGACACCGAGGGAATACCAGGTACGTTTATTTGCTCAAGCAGACAGTATCACCAATTCTGAATTTGAGAGCCTCTAACATTCTTCCCACTCAGTATAGATATATATCAGGGGTTTGTGGTTGGTCTGAATAACAAATTTCCTTCCCCACACATAATTCCTAAACTTCATAACCGCCCACCAACAGGCAAGTAGTTCCTTTTCAATAGTGAGCTGCAGACGCGGACCAGTTTAACCATGTCTTCTGGATGAGGCAGTTCGAGATTGGTGCCCGACACAGTGGTTGGCACACAAGCCTTCACACAAGCAGGAACAGGTGTGTGGATATTACAAAGGACATCTATACCGATATCTGGTGAGTTGGCACCCACTTGCGCCTGTGTAATATTTGTGGCCCACTACGGTGACGTTTGATCGTCCCCTCCTGGAACACATTATGGGGCATATTCTCAAGGACTTATCGCCTATTTATCGGCATTTTAGCGCTGAAAAAGTGGCGATAGATTTATCGCCCTATTCTCAAGCTGGTGCAAACTGCCGATATAGCCAGTTTACCAGCGATAGCTGCCGCAAAACACATCGCCACGGATGAGTGCGACAACTAACGCTAATGATATGCAGAGTAGGCGTTCCCGTGCAAAAACACACGAAAACACCACTTCGCGATATTCTCAACGACCAGCCAGATCTGTGATGCAAACCAAGAACAGGCAATAAGGCGCGTTAGCAGCAGGGATTTAACACCTGCCTTTTGCTGGTGTTAAGCAGGACGACTACCTGCAGTATGAAAGGGAGCCCAGCCCAGAGCCACATCTGAAGACCAACAGATGCCATGGAGCCAATGATCATGCAGCTCGGAGAGCCAAGAGGGCCACAACACCCACCGCCACCACTCCCAGGCCCCACCCCCCCCCGGACCACCCCCCTCCGGATTACCACTTAGGCAGTGCAGGACAGTGGACGACCCTAAAACGCACCAGCCCCAGAAACTCAACGCCAGAGGAAGCCATTGGCCAACACAGGCTCAAAAGGACAACCATCCACCGCATCCTGACCCACATTGCCCACAGGTTGACTGTACCAACACAGCAGACAACCTACATCCCCCGCAGACAAAGCTGCTGGCTGTGCTGCACCTGTTGGGCCCTGGTACCTTCCAACCAACAACTGCCGGAGTCGGAGGAGTCTCACAGCCAGCCCCATCAAACTCCCTCACATATGTCATGGATGCATGTCCACAAAAGCAACGGCGGGCCCCTGTATCCGCACCACACTATAGTTCCAATTCGTAGTGTACCTGCGCAACCAACCCCAACGCCAGCCGTGCTAGACGCCTCCGTGCCCCAGACCCAAGATCGTAGTAACCGAAATGTGGGTGCGCCAGGTCATGAAGTCCAGTAGTCAACAGTAGTGTAAAAACAGAACTTTATTACAAATACACAAACAAACAAAACAAAAAGCTCAGCCAGCGCGTTCCATTCCCAACGGGGAACTTCAACAGGGCAACGTGTCTTCAGAAACCTGTGGGAGAAATGGTGACAATGGTCAAACTTCCGTATAGTCACATGCCTAATCTGGTACAGTGTACTGCACTTGGACAAACCGGAATGCTCACAGGCATGATAAACCATGCATGAGAAGACCGTAACCGAAGTTCGTGTGGCCGTAACCGTCGTAGGAATGAAGAGGAAGGTAACGACCACACGAACTGCTGTTACGGTCACATCATGCAGGACTCATCATACCTGAAAGCATCACGGTGTGTGTCAGCTCGATACCCCTGCCCCTCACTCCCCCCACACTGCGCAGGAACATCTTGAGACCAAGCAAGGAAACTACGCCATAGCTGGCGTCACGCACGTGTTGGGGGCAATTCACAGCACACGTGTATGACTTGTGCCCCCTGCCGACACTGCACACAATCACCGCAACAGCAACCACACGCATGCCATCACTGTGCATTCAAAAGTGGACCACCGAGGCCTGTCCACCAATGTCGTCGCAAACTCCCCAGGCAGTGTGCATGATTCCCACGTGTCCGCAAGTCTGCCACCAACCAGCGCTTTGAGGATGGCCCCCATGGAAATGCACTGCCCATCGGCAAGTACCAACTGAACACACCACACACCTCAACTCCACAATCCCCCAACTCACAACTGTGGGAATGCACACGTCACAAATCCACCACCAAAGTGACTACTGCGTGTGTCTCGGTCTCCGCCACAACCTGTCCATAGGCCTACACCCACGTGGCCGACCACCTACAACTGGCACATTCACACTGGAGACGAGGTGGCTATGTCCCAAACCAACCCGCGCACATCACGATCATCGCATGCAGGGTCGTGTCAGCAAGGGCGGCACCCCCCACCCAGCCACGAGTCCGCCGCCGTGACCGGTGGTGCCTGCGCGATCCTGTGCGCCTGCTGCACCCCAGCCCTGGTCCCCAGACCGGTCCTCCGCCCAGCGATGACTGGCCGCCCCTGCGCACCCAGGCCTTAATGCTCACCTGCCGCCACCGGCATGTCTCCAAGAGGGCCCACCACGTGCCGGCGCATCCTCCTCAGCCGATCGCTGGATTCCGCGCCACAGGCCCCCAGCGCACCCTGCGGCACCGCACCGCGGAGTCATGTGTGTGCTGACTGCTGCCTTCGGCGTGCACTATGGTCCAGCAGGACTCACAATTCAAATCGAACCACGATTAGCAGGACGGCTCATCGAGGCCTACGCATCATCGCAGGCTGCACACCCGCTCAGCATCTGTGTGATTCTGAATGTTTAATTCACATCCAGTGGAGTATTGCAGCTGGAGCAGTACAGGGCCATGCAAACCCCACTTCACATTATTGGCCCGTGGAGGGCCAGCCAGGGTCCTTCAGGGAATGACAAGTACATCGGAAGAGGAAGAGTTCAGTCCGCAGTCTGATCGCTGTGTCATTGGTAACCAAACAGAAAATGGCAGTCCATGTTGAGGTCCAAGGTGAGTGTCGTAGAGTGTATCGGGGGACAGTGGAAGGTGATGATGCAAAGGGCAGAACAAAGCAGAAACAGGCCATATGGCGGAGATGAATGCTACTGCCTCCTCCTTACCAGTAAGGTTGATTCACCCGCATCTTCGTCCTCTGATGTCACATGTGCCTCACACGTGGGTGGTGGTGGATTGCCTGCTGCACTGTGTGCCACTGACACATCGGGGGCCGGAGGTGGATTGCCTGCCGCACTGTGAGGCACTGACACATCAGGGGGCGGAGATGTGGATGTAGAAGCAGCAGCAGCATTCATCTGCGCAAGGCCTTGAGGCAGCAATGCCATGACGATGTGCTGCAGGGCATGGAAGGTCCCAGCCACATCTCGCTGGTGTGCAGCCGTGGCAGCCATTCTTTCCGCCGTCATCTGCTCCATGTTCTCCATGAGCCCCCGCTTGTGTCCCAACTCCCGGCTGACATCGCTGGAGCCACTCTGACTGGACAGTTGTTCTTGTCTCAGTATCATGACTCCAGCGATGTCAGCCATGGATCGTTGGAGAGCATGGAGCGGACTGTGGATGTCCGTTATGGACTGTAAGTGGTCCCTGATGGGAATCAGACACCCAAGTATGGCATCAAGTTTGGCTGCCATGAGGTCGAACCCCACCCGCACCTGATCAGCCATCTTCTCCTGGACCTCTAACACAAGGTGTTGGAAGGCCATGTGTTGTTCGTGGGGGTCCTGGGAGACAGCCGGGGTGGTAGGTGCTTCCTGCTGTGTGGTCTGTGCAGGGGGTGGGGTCTCCTCGATGCAGCTGGGCTGCCCTGCTCCTGGAGGTGGGGTGCCGAAGCTGTCAATGAGGATTTGGAGGGCTTCGGTGTCGATGTTGGGGATGTCCTCATCGTCATCAGTGAAGAGTTGTTGGGGCTGCTCTGCAGGAGGTGTTGATGCTCCCTCTGCAATGTGAAGGGGAGATGCAGTGTTACATTGTGTTCACATGTATGTTGACGCATTGTGCAAGTTCTCATGCAGACTTAATGACAATGTACATTGTGACTGTTTAGGAGGAGCTGCCTATTTGATGCGGGACAGTGGACATTTTGACAACATCACGGATATGTGTTTGTACTTGTACATTGACATCTCACATTTCCCTGCTATGCCAAATGTGCTTGACCAGTTTCTACACACAAGTGGCACCTGTTGTGTCCTCTGTCCTGTTGTAAACGTGTTGCAGTTTGTACCACATTGTTGTCAATGCTGATGTGCTCTGAATGTCATGTGTGTGTGCTGCATTTTGGGAGAGTCGCCCCTGCAGCTCTGATTTTGCTGCCCCTTGTCCCTTTCAGGCGGTGTGCCTTTGACTTCTGTGCCCATAAAGTACTGAGATGTTGCAGACTTGGGTGAATTTGGGTCTTGGTGGGAGTTGGGACTCTGGGGCATGGTCTGTCCGCAGATGTGTTGTTGACGTCAGGGGTTGTTTGTGCACGTGGATGTGTCAGAGTGTGACTTGCTCCTTTACAGATGTGGTCCACACTCAGCCACCTCAGTGTGGTGGCGTGCACCATGTCATGATGATCGGACTGCAGCCATGCTAATCGTCATGCAGTGTCACTTGCATTGTCAGTGTGGCTCACAGACACGCCGCTTTGTTGGGTTTGGCACATGTGCATGGGTTGGTTGTGAGATTGGTGATGTGTGGGAAGGTCCCCCTCTGGGCACATAGTCGACGGGGCCTACTTGCTGTTTCTAGGTGTGCTGCAGTGTGCCAAGGGGATCAGGGACATGATCCAGAGTCATTGTGGGTGTGCACTGTGCTGTACTTAATTGTGCATGTGTGCCATTGTGCCCATCTCCCCCTGTCCCCCCAGTCCCTGGTCGTTACTCACCCTGTTGCTGTTGTGTCAGGTCATGTTGAGCAGTGTCCGGTCCCCCAACTCCTGCCACCGTCTCCCCACTGATGACTGTGGACACCATTTCCTCCATCTCATCCAGCTCCTCCTGTGGCGCTGGACTCCCACCCCCAGTCTGCATTGCTGCCTTCTGGTTGTTGGCGAGTTTCTGCTTGGTCTTGTGCTTCACATAATTCCAGCGCCTCTTGGGCTCTTCCATTGTCCTCCTCAGCACTCCGACTGCATTCACCTTGTCCAGGATGGACTGCCATGTTGCATTTTTTGTTGCCAAAGACACAGTGGAGGTGACGAACAGTTGTTGATGGTGTTCTATCACCTCCGTGATCAGGATCCTGTTTTCCTGCGGACTGAACCGAGTTTTCCTCTTCTTCTGTCCCTGTCCCCGAGGTCCCAGGCTGCTCCTCCGGGGGAATTGTGGGGTTCTGGCCGTCCTCTGTACCTGCTCCGGCTGCCTCCATTGTGCTTCGCTGTAGTTTGGCTTTTGTTTGTGTTTTTTTTTCTCCTGCTTTTGTAGTGATTTTTCCCGCCTGACGTGTGTGATTTGCAGGCCTGGCGCTGCTTTTCGCTGATTGTCTTATCGCGGTTGGGCCCATCGCAACTTTTTTTGAGTTCGGGTTTGGATTTTCATCGCCGTCCCGGTAATGTTATCGCGGACATTTGACGCGTTATCGGGAGACTATCGCATGTTACCGCCGTGTTGAAAACACGACGTTAACACAGAGTTATTTTCCCGTGATAGACGGCGATATGAAAACTTGCGTTAATCTATTTTGGCGATGTTTATCGCACGTTCTTGAGAATATCCCCCTATGTCTCCTCTGCTGTGTACCAAAGGCAGTGAGGAGACGCCGCGCTACGTGCTTTTACATACTGACATGGCCATTTTGAGGAGCGAGGATGCCTGTCAAATGCTAGAATGCACACTCTGCTGTCAGTGTGCAACTTAACTATCTTACGCGATAGACGTCAAAAACTGCGGCCGCCATCATAGTGGTACTGAGATTATTCACGGTATTTGGGGGACGCTCCAGCTTCCTGCTTTAGTCTGCTTATCCTCAGACGCTGATCCGCACAGCTTGCAGGCGTGTTTATGACCATTTGTTCACATGCTGACCCGCACAGTGAATGACAGTGGGTCACTCAACTTCAAATCATTGCAAAACTGTTCCTTTTAGCACCATCGTTACAGGTACTTCCCTGAGTTTTGGGAAAACTTATTTTTCTTTAAAACGGTGACGCGCACACCATGATTTCGGCATGTTACTGGTCACAGTAAGATGTAACACGCACACCAAGACATTAACACGTGTTAAGGAATTTACTTTGAACAGTGACACGGACATTAAGAATTGAAACTCTTTCTTCAATAAACTGTTCAGGGACACAACAGCCAGGGCCACAGGCACTATGCAGCAGGGGAGGGCCAAATTATGCCGCAGGGTAGAGTAAATTATGTGGCATGAAAAGGGAAATTATGCAATGTAATGCGGCACATTTTGTGATAGTATTACTTCATTATTTTGTACTTTTTACACTTGTTAGCACTGTCTGGGCATTGGGTGCACCTCATTAGTACTAGTTTAACACCCAACTATAGTAATAAGGAACAGAAAAGTCATCAGTCAACCTCTGCAAAAGGCCTTCTACTGTGCGGCAACATGTGTTGCTGCGTCTTTAGTAACTTTTGACCTGTTTGAGCTAGAATTCTTTTTGTTGTTAAAGTCTGCAGGTTATGCAGCAGATGATGGATTAGGTGGCAAATATGGTAAAATTATGCAAAAGTCACCGCAGCAGCACAATCTCATTATTCCAGCGGCCCTGCACAGCGCTGACCCGCACAGCTTTGGGACACATTAGGTTTACTGCATTGGCTACAGACATTGGCTTACAAAGTCCATAGTACATTTATTGTTCTCAATTTCCTTCTGAACAGTTATATGTTTATGATAGCGTTTCCAGCCTGCTATAATTAAGCAAACACTGTATACTATTATGTAAATGGTGTGTGCTGCTTAGCTGCAGGTCAATTTCTGTACTGGTGCTGTCCCATTTATTACCATCATTATTTGTAGACAACTTGTGGGCAACGTGATGCAGGCAGTAATCTCACCTCCACCTTTTCTAGAAACACCGGGTGAGCCACCAATAAGATGGAAACAATGGTTTGACGCCTTCAAAACATATTTAGGTGCAATTGGGGCCCTTTGGTTTTGTCCTGAAAGAAGCCCATATTTACTTCTTCATTCCTTAGGTTTTGAAGGCAGGGCTATATTGAAACATTTACCTGACGTAACAATAGAAGAAGGGAACAAGTTAGATGAACACCAGGAGACTGTAAAAAAAATTGCAGACTAGATTTGATGTTCAGCCAAGTTTAGGTGTAATTTGGCATACAATTTTGAAAAGAGTTGAAGGCCCAGGTGAGGGTGTGGACACGTTATAACAGCACTCAGGAGGCTTGCTGCGGAATGCCACTTTTGAGAATTTTGTGGATCAATTAGTGAAGGATCAGTTTATATGCCATTCCAATGATAAAATTATCAAGCAGAAGTTATTGTCAATGGGTAATCCTTCATTAGAGGACACTTCCAAAACAGCGAACAGCATTGAGACCTCACGAGTGTCAGCCGAGGAACTGGAAGGGAAAAAATGTTCCAGTTCCTCATTCTATATGCGAATACTACAGTTTCATATGGCACAGGCATGGGATAAGAGGGTTAGGCCATGTATAATTGGAGAAGACAGCTGAGCGAGAGTACAGTAGTGATGCCTCATAATATGCACGCCAACACTCTCGGTTGAGAGGCCAATAACCAGTTGGGCAGAGTGGTTACTCCTGGGTGGAATAACGTCCAATGCGGGAACACTGCACCTGATCAGTCGGAAAATCTGGGCAGTAAAACTGCTTTGGGGTTGAGCTGCACGTGCACCCTGGCCCTGGTCCCTGCTGAGCTCCTTCTTGGGCGCTGTGAAGTATGTTATGCCCCCCCCCCCGCCCCCTGCCAGGCCACATCACCCCTTCCCTCTGCAAGCGTGAAACGCCCTCACTCTGCATGACCCGCCCACATTTATCACCTGCGTATGTAAATGTCAGCATTAATCTCAATAGAGTTATGAATAATACGCAGAATTCTGCCTGGAGAACATGGGTCTGCACAGTCATTCCTCATTCTGTAACATGTAATAGATGTAGGGGCATATTAGCAAGACCCACGTTAAAATTATGTGCAGGACATCTAACCTGGGCTTCTATTGGAATTCCATAACGCATATTAGCAAGCCCATTATCGCCGTTTGAGCGGCAGTTTCCTGCCGCTAAAACAGCGATAATTTTAACGTGGGTCTTGCTAATATGCCCCATAGGCTTTAAGCTAAAAATGTCTTTGTTTCAGCTTTCTTTCTCTTAGGAACAGTCTCAACTCCTATACAATTCATTTTTCTGTTCCTAAATGTTGGCAAGTATGGAGTGCACATATGAAAGGAATCACTGCAGATTCAGGGTCCTACCTACACATCCTCAGCTTCACTCACATATGTCAGTGGGGTGCAGAGTGTGGAAGAGAAGATGTACACATGAGAGGACAGAGACAGACACAGGTATAGGAACAAAAATGAGGTATGCAGGGAGAACTCCAATAATAATACATCAAGCAGAGGGCGGCGGGGAGGGGGCAGATCTGCTCAAGCTACGAGTGAGGAGAGGGAGACCAGTCTAGTAGAGGAGAGGGAGACCAGTGTAGTAGAGGAGAGGGAGACCAGTCTAGTAGAGGAGAGGGAGACCAGTCTAGTAGAGCAGAGGGAGACCAGTGTAGTAGAGGAGAGGGAGACCAGTCTAGTAGAGGAGAGGGAGACCAGTCTAGTAGAGGAGAGGGAGACCAGTCTAGTAGAGGAGAGGGAGACCAGTCTAGTAGAGGAGAGGGAGACCAGTGTAGTAGAGGAGAGGGAGACCAGTCTAGTAGAGGAGAGGGAGACCAGTCTAGTAGAGGAGAGGGAGACCAGTCTAGTAGAGGAGAGGGAGACCAGTCTAGTAGAGGAGAGGGAGACCAGTCTAGTAGAGGAGAGGGAGACCAGTCTAGTAGAGGAGAGGGAGACCAGTCTAGTAGAGGAGAGGGAGACCAGTCTAGTAGAGGAGAGGGAGATCAGTCTAGTAGAGGAGAGGGAGACCAGTGTAGTAGAGCAGAGGGAGACCAGTCTAGTAGAGGAGAGGGAGACCAGTGTAGTAGAGCAGAGGGAGACCAGTCTAGTAGAGGAGAGGGAGACCAGTGTAGTAGAGGAGAGGGAGACCAGTCTAGTAGAGGAGAGGGAGACCAGTCTAGTAGAGGAGGAGAGGGAGACCAGTCTAGTAGAGGAGAGGGAGACCAGTCTAGTAGAGGAGAGGGAGACCAGTCTAGTAGAGGAGAGGGAGACCAGTCTAGTAGAGGAGAGGGAGACCAGTCTAGTAGAGGAGAGGGAGACCAGTCTAGTAGAGGAGAGGGAGACCAGTCTAGTAGAGGAGAGGGAGACCAGTCTAGTAGAGGAGAGGGAGACCAGTGTAGTAGAGGAGAGGGAGACCAGTGTAGTAGAGGAGCGGGAGACCAGTCAGTCTAGTAGAGGAGAGGGAGACCAGTGTAGTAGAGGAGAGGGAGACCAGTCTAGTAGAGGAGAGGGAGACCAGTCTAGTAGAGGAGAGGGAGACCAGTCTAGTAGAGGAGAGGGAGACCAGTGTAGTAGAGGAGAGGGAGACCAGTCTAGTAGAGGAGAGGGAGACCAGTCTAGTAGAGCAGAGGGAGACCAGTGTAGTAGAGCAGAGGGAGACCAGTCTAGTAGAGGAGAGGGAGACCAGTGTAGTAGAGCAGAGGGAGACCAGTCTAGTAGAGGAGAGGGAGACCAGTGTAGTAGAGGAGAGGGAGACCAGTGTAGTAGAGGAGAGGGAGACCAGTGTAGTAGAGGAGAGGGAGACCAGTCTAGTAGAGGAGAGGGAGACCAGTGTAGTAGAGGAGAGGGAGACCAGTGTAGTAGAGGAGAGGGAGACCAGTCTAGTAGAGGAGAGGGAGACCAGTGTAGTAGAGCAGAGGGAGACCAGTCTAGTAGAGGAGAGGGAGACCAGTCTAGTAGAGGAGAGGGAGACCAGTCTAGTAGAGGAGAGGGAGACCAGTCTAGTAGAGGAGAGGGAGACCAGTCTAGTAGAGCAGAGGGAGACCAGTGTAGTAGAGGAGAGGGAGACCAGTCTAGTAGAGCAGAGGGAGACCAGTCTAGTAGAGGAGAGGGAGACCAGTCTAGTAGAGGAGAGGGAGACCAGTCTAGTAGAGGAGAGGGAGACCAGTGTAGTAGAGCAGAGGGAGACCAGTGTAGTAGAGGAGAGGGAGACCAGTCTAGTAGAGGAGAGGGAGACCAGTCTAGTAGAGCAGAGGGAGACCAGTGTAGTAGAGGAGAGGGAGACCAGTGTAGTAGAGGAGAGGGAGACCAGTCTAGTAGAGGAGAGGGAGACCAGTCTAGTAGAGCAGAGGGAGACCAGTCTAGTAGAGGAGAGGGAGACCAGTCTAGTAGAGGAGAGGGAGACCAGTCTAGTAGAGGAGAGGGAGACCAGTGTAGTAGAGGAGAGGGAGACCAGTCTAGTAGAGGAGAGGGAGACCAGTGTAGTAGAGCAGAGGGAGACCAGTGTAGTAGAGGAGAGGGAGACCAGTCTAGTAGAGGAGAGGGAGACCAGTCTAGTAGAGGAGAGGGAGACCAGTCTAGTAGAGCAGAGGGAGACCAGTCTAGTAGAGGAGAGGGAGACCAGTCTAGTAGAGGAGAGGGAGACCAGTCTAGTAGAGGAGAGGGAGACCAGTGTAGTAGAGCAGAGGGAGACCAGTCTAGTAGAGGAGAGGGAGACCAGTGTAGTAGAGCAGAGGGAGACCAGTCTAGTAGAGGAGAGGGAGACCAGTGTAGTAGAGGAGAGGGAGACCAGTCTAGTAGAGGAGAGGGAGACCAGTCTAGTAGAGGAGAGGGAGACCAGTCTAGTAGAGCAGAGGGAGACCAGTGTAGTAGAGCAGAGGGAGACCAGTCTAGTAGAGGAGAGGGAGACCAGTGTAGTAGAGCAGAGGGAGACCAGTGTAGTAGAGGAGAGGGAGACCAGTCTAGTAGAGGAGAGGGAGACCAGTCTAGTAGAGGAGAGGGAGACCAGTCTAGTAGAGCAGAGGGAGACCAGTGTAGTAGAGGAGAGGGAGACCAGTGTAGTAGAGGAGAGGGAGACCAGTGTAGTAGAGCAGAGGGAGACCAGTCTAGTAGAGGAGAGGGAGACCAGTGTAGTAGAGCAGAGGGAGACCAGTGTAGTAGAGGAGAGGGAGAGCAGTCTAGTAGAGGAGAGGGAGACCAGTCTAGTAGAGGAGAGGGAGACCAGTCTAGTAGAGCAGAGGGAGACCAGTCTAGTAGAGGAGAGGGAGACCAGTCTAGTAGAGGAGAGGGAGACCAGTGTAGTAGAGGAGAGGGAGACCAGTCTAGTAGAGGAGAGGGAGACCAGTCTAGTAGAGGAGAGGGAGACCAGTGTAGTAGAGGAGAGGGAGACCAGTCTAGTAGAGGAGAGGGAGACCAGTCTAGTAGAGGAGAGGGAGACCAGTCTAGTAGAGGAGAGGGAGACCAGTCTAGTAGAGGAGAGGGAGACCAGTCTAGTAGAGGAGAGGGAAACCAGTCTAGTAGAGCAGAGGGAGACCAGTCTAGTAGAGGAGAGGGAGACCAGTCTAGTAGAGGAGAGGGAGACCAGTCTAGTAGAGGAGAGGGAGACCAGTGTAGTAGAGGAGAGGGAGACCAGTCTAGTAGAGGAGAGGGAGACCAGTCTAGTAGAGGAGAGGGAGACCAGTCTAGTAGAGGAGAGGGAGACCAGTCTAGTAGAGGAGAGGGAGACCAGTGTAGTAGAGCAGAGGGAGACCAGTCTAGTAGAGGAGAGGGAGACCAGTGTAGTAGAGCAGAGGGAGACCAGTCTAGTAGAGGAGAGGGAGACCAGTCTAGTAGAGGAGAGGGAGACCAGTCTAGTAGAGGAGAGGGAGACCAGTCTAGTAGAGGAGAGGGAGACCAGTCTAGTAGAGGAGAGGGAGACCAGTCTAGTAGAGGAGAGGGAGACCAGTCTAGTAGAGGAGAGGGAGACCAGTGTAGTAGAGGAGAGGGAGACCAGTCTAGTAGAGGAGAGGGAGACCAGTCTAGTAGAGGAGAGGGAGACCAGTCTAGTAGAGGAGAGGGAGACCAGTCTAGTAGAGGAGAGGGAGACCAGTCTAGTAGAGGAGAGGGAGACCAGTCTAGTAGAGGAGAGGGAGACCAATCTAGTAGAGGAGAGGGAGACCAGTGTAGTAGAGCAGAGGGAGACCAGTCTAGTAGAGGAGAGGGAGACCAGTGTAGTAGAGGAGAGGGAGACCAGTGTAGTAGAGGAGCGGGAGACCAGTCTAGTAGAGGAGAGGGAGACCAGTCTAGTAGAGGAGAGGGAGACCAGTCTAGTAGAGGAGAGGGAGACCAGTCTAGTAGAGGAGAGGGAGACCAGTGTAGTAGAGCAGAGGGAGACCAGTCTAGTAGAGGAGAGGGAGACCAGTCTAGTAGAGGAGAGGGAGACCAGTGTAGTAGAGCAGAGGGAGACCAGTGTAGTAGAGGAGAGGGAGACCAGTCTAGTAGAGGAGAGGGAGACCAGTCTAGTAGAGGAGAGGGAGACCAGTCTAGTAGAGCAGAGGGAGACCAGTGTAGTAGAGGAGAGGGAGACCAGTGTAGTAGAGGAGAGGGAGACCAGTGTAGTAGAGCAGAGGGAGACCAGTCTAGTAGAGGAGAGGGAGACCAGTGTAGTAGAGCAGAGGGAGACCAGTGTAGTAGAGGAGAGGGAGAGCAGTCTAGTAGAGGAGAGGGAGACCAGTCTAGTAGAGGAGAGGGAGACCAGTCTAGTAGAGCAGAGGGAGACCAGTCTAGTAGAGGAGAGGGAGACCAGTCTAGTAGAGGAGAGGGAGACCAGTGTAGTAGAGGAGAGGGAGACCAGTCTAGTAGAGGAGAGGGAGACCAGTCTAGTAGAGGAGAGGGAGACCAGTGTAGTAGAGGAGAGGGAGACCAGTCTAGTAGAGGAGAGGGAGACCAGTCTAGTAGAGGAGAGGGAGACCAGTCTAGTAGAGGAGAGGGAGACCAGTCTAGTAGAGGAGAGGGAGACCAGTCTAGTAGAGGAGAGGGAAACCAGTCTAGTAGAGCAGAGGGAGACCAGTCTAGTAGAGGAGAGGGAGACCAGTCTAGTAGAGGAGAGGGAGACCAGTCTAGTAGAGGAGAGGGAGACCAGTGTAGTAGAGGAGAGGGAGACCAGTCTAGTAGAGGAGAGGGAGACCAGTCTAGTAGAGGAGAGGGAGACCAGTCTAGTAGAGGAGAGGGAGACCAGTCTAGTAGAGGAGAGGGAGACCAGTGTAGTAGAGCAGAGGGAGACCAGTCTAGTAGAGGAGAGGGAGACCAGTGTAGTAGAGCAGAGGGAGACCAGTCTAGTAGAGGAGAGGGAGACCAGTCTAGTAGAGGAGAGGGAGACCAGTCTAGTAGAGGAGAGGGAGACCAGTCTAGTAGAGGAGAGGGAGACCAGTCTAGTAGAGGAGAGGGAGACCAGTCTAGTAGAGGAGAGGGAGACCAGTCTAGTAGAGGAGAGGGAGACCAGTGTAGTAGAGGAGAGGGAGACCAGTCTAGTAGAGGAGAGGGAGACCAGTCTAGTAGAGGAGAGGGAGACCAGTCTAGTAGAGGAGAGGGAGACCAGTCTAGTAGAGGAGAGGGAGACCAGTCTAGTAGAGGAGAGGGAGACCAGTCTAGTAGAGGAGAGGGAGACCAATCTAGTAGAGGAGAGGGAGACCAGTGTAGTAGAGCAGAGGGAGACCAGTCTAGTAGAGGAGAGGGAGACCAGTGTAGTAGAGGAGAGGGAGACCAGTGTAGTAGAGGAGCGGGAGACCAGTCTAGTAGAGGAGAGGGAGACCAGTCTAGTAGAGGAGAGGGAGACCAGTCTAGTAGAGGAGAGGGAGACCAGTCTAGTAGAGGAGAGGGAGACCAGTGTAGTAGAGCAGAGGGAGACCAGTCTAGTAGAGGAGAGGGAGACCAGTCTAGTAGAGGAGAGGGAGACCAGTCTAGTAGAGGAGAGGGAGACCAGTGTAGTAGAGGAGAGGGAGACCAGTCTAGTAGAGGAGAAGGAGACCAGTCTAGTAGAGGAGAGGGAGACCAGTCTAGTAGAGGAGAGGGAGACCAGTCTAGTAGAGGAGAGGGAGACCAGTCTAGTAGAGGAGAGGGAGACCAGTGTAGTAGAGGAGAGGGAGACCAGTCTAGTAGAGGAGAGGGAGACCAGTCTAGTAGAGCAGAGGGAGACCAGTGTAGTAGAGCAGAGGGAGACCAGTCTAGTAGAGGAGAGGGAGACCAGTCTAGTAGAGCAGAGGGAGACCAGTGTAGTAGAGGAGAGGGAGACCAGTCTAGTAGAGGAGAGGGAGACCAGTGTAGTAGAGGAGAGGGAGACCAGTCTAGTAGAGGAGAGGGAGACCAGTCTAGTAGAGCAGAGGGAGACCAGTCTAGTAGAGGAGAGGGGGACCAGTCTAGTAGAGGAGAGGGAGACCAGTGTAGTAGAGCAGAGGGAGACCAGTGTAGTAGAGGAGAGGGAGACCAGTCTAGTAGAGCAGAGGGAGACCAGTCTAGTAGAGGAGAGGGAGACCAGTCTAGTAGAGGAGAGGGAGACCAGTCTAGTAGAGGAGAGGGAGACCAGTCTAGTAGAGGAGAGGGAGACCAGTGTAGTAGAGCAGAGGGAGACCAGTGTAGTAGAGGAGAGGGAGATCAGTCTAGTAGAGGAGAGGGAGACCAGTCTAGTAGAGCAGAGGGAGACCAGTCTAGTAGAGGAGAGGGAGACCAGTGTAGTAGAGGAGAGGGAGACCAGTCTAGTAGAGGAGAGGGAGACCAGTCTAGTAGAGCAGAGGGAGACCAGTCTAGTAGAGGAGATGGAGACCAGTCTAGTAGAGGAGAGGGAGATCAGTCTAGTAGAGGAGAGGGAGACCAGTGTAGTAGAGCAGAGGGAGACCAGTGTAGTAGAGGAGAGGGAGACCAGTCTAGTAGAGGAGAGGGAGACCAGTCTAGTAGAGGAGAGGGAGACCAGTGTAGTAGAGCAGAGGGAGACCAGTCTAGTAGAGGAGAGGGAGACCAGTGTAGTAGAGCAGAGGGAGACCAGTCTAGTAGAGGAGAGGGAGACCAGTGTAGTAGAGGAGAGGGAGACCAGTCTAGTAGAGGAGAGGGAGACCAGTCTAGTAGAGGAGAGGGAGACCAGTCTAGTAGAGCAGAGGGAGACCAGTGTAGTAGAGGAGAGGGAGACCAGTGTAGTAGAGCAGAGGGAGACCAGTCTAGTAGAGGAGAGGGAGACCAGTGTAGTAGAGCAGAGGGAGACCAGTCTAGTAGAGGAGAGGGAGACCAGTCTAGTAGAGGAGAGGGAGACCAGTCTAGTAGAGGAGAGGGAGACCAGTCTAGTAGAGCAGAGGGAGACCAGTGTAGTAGAGGAGAGGGAGACCAGTGTAGTAGAGGAGAGGGAGACCAGTGTAGTAGAGGAGAGGGAGACCAGTGTAGTAGAGGAGAGGGAGACCAGTGTAGTAGAGGAGAGGGAGACCAGTGTAGTAGAGGAGAGGGAGACCAGTCTAGTAGAGGAGAGGGAGACCAGTCTAGTAGAGGAGAGGGAGACCAGTGTAGTAGAGGAGAGGGAGACCAGTGTAGTAGAGGTAACAAGCTGTAGTCATGAGACGGAACGCCTGGACCAGGAGAGGTTAGTAAATGAATGGAAGAAGAAATATAAGAGGTCCTAAGAGACACACAACGCGGCTGTAGTGAAGGGAAGAAGATGTAGAGACTATGATAGGGAATAATAAGAAGCAGGTAGAGGTCAAAGGGCAGTTCGAAGGATAATTCTAAAAGTGTCTTTCAAGGGAAGCAGCTTAAAATCTTCCTTCAATGATACCAGAGAGGTAGCGGCTCCTTGCTAAGAGGCGTAGCCCCTCCGCCTCTGGTGAGGCACGTATCTGCTAAAATGTGGCTGTCAGGGCACTCTCAGAGCATCCCTGAGGCCAGCGAGGAGGTACACAGAGCAGCAGCGGCAGGATCCCCAGCACTGTCCCAGCTTCTTATAGAGCTGTGCTTTCTATAAAGAAGGTGATACAGGGCTTGAGGTGAGTCTGACCTGCCTGCCTCATCTGATTCCTCGTTGGGAATCATGGCTTGCTGCTCCTCTGATGCCCAAGGCAGATTCCTGCTCTGCTGCTGCCATGGAGCCTCCGAGTTTCTATCTAAGGATGCAAAATTAGTTTTTTTTAAAATGTTTCTCCTTGCATGTGTTTTTTTTTTTTGTTGCAGTTTGATATAGTGCAAACTCGACTCGAAGGTATTGCAGCGCTGTACATGCGCACCACTTACATTACACAAGGACCCATTCATTTTTTATAGGCACGGAGAGATTAAGTGATTTGTCCAGAATGACAGGATATGGAGCCAATGCCGAGACTTGAACCCGGTTCCTCAGTTCCAAAGTTGGCAGCTCTGGTTGTTACGCCACATCTTCTCTCTTTGTGAGTGATTGACAGTGACTAAGATTGAGTTAGTGTGTGTCAATGTGTTTGAGGGTGTCAATGAATGAAAGTGAGTGGGAATGTGCGTTTGAGATAGTGTATGAATAAAGTGAAAGTGAGTGGAAATGTGAGTTTGAGATTGTGTACGAATAAAGTGAAACTCAGTGGGAATCGGAGTTTGTGAGAGTGTATGGATATGTGTAAGTTAGTGGGAGGGAGTGGCTGAAGGAGTGTGAGTGCATTATAGGGAGTGAGTGATTGGAGATTGTTAGAGGGCGTGGAAGGGCGTTAGGTGTGTAGCTATCAATAGTGCAGCAGGTGCAGCTGCACTCGGGCCCAGAGTCAGTGAGTATGAGTTTGTAAGTCAGCGTGAGTACCAGTGAGTATGAGCATGTTTGCATGTGAGTAACTGTGAGTGGGAGTGAGTATGAGTGAGAGTGTGTGAGTTACAGTGAGAGGGACAAGAGAGTGTAAGTGAGTAAGAGTGTGTTTGTTTGCGTGGTTTATGATTGCGAGTCTGTTCCAGCCATGGCACACTCAATATAATTCTGGGCTTATGGCAGCACCCGAGGTAACATGCAGGCCTGGGCGTAGTTTTGCTACGCGGAACGCCGCAAAGTTACAAAAAAAACTCTGCGGAGTTCCGCAAGTGGCGGAGTGCAGTGCGAACTGCCGTTCGCGCTGGTCTTCCTGCCGCTCAGGTAGAAATTCTACCCGAGCGGCAGCTCGCGCTCGCAAACTTACCGTTTGCGTTCGCGAGCAGGGAAAAAACTCCGCTGCACTACGCGAAGCAGAGTTTTCTACACTCTGCGAGCTCCGCGGAGCGCGGAGTGCAGAAAACTCCGCAAACTCCGCGAACGGAGCAGAGTTCACCGCCAAGGCCTAGTAACATGCTGCTGCTGACATATTAGAGATAATCTTTGCCATAACAGAGGGCATCTTAGCCAAATGCAGGCCCTGACATAGTAGAAGTAATTCTTGGCACGACCCCTGCGAAAAAATGTTGGTGCTTGCAAACTGGAGGAAATTCTTGGCATAAGAGAGGGCACCCAAGGCAAAATCCAGACCCTGAAATACTGGAAGAAAGACTTGATATAAAGGAACACCTATGGCACAATGCTGTTGCTGGCATACTGGAGGCAATGGTTTGCCTGAGAGATGGCAGTCATGGCATTTTGGGGATGAGGGGACAAGGTTGAGGAAAGCAAACCATGATCAAAAGCTGTCTGTCAAAGACTTCAGGTAATTTGAAATATAAGGGCCATCCATGGTATATGGCTACTATCAGTGGCAAAAAGTCTGGTACTGGAATATTGTATGTAATTATTGGCATATGGGACCCCTTAACAAAATGCTGGCATTGGCACAATGAAGGTAATTCTTAACATATAGGCAACTCTCAAGGGAAATTTAGAAAAGAATGGGCTGAGCTACTGGCAAGTATCACAACATACCACTTAGAAGATCACCAGCCGCCACCGCTGTGAAGAGCTGGAGTCAGGGAGCACTAAATTCAGGTCATACGGCCCTCATAGGATCAAGCGATGATGAGTTCTTGTGCTAATGCCGTTTACCTCCTCACCAGGACACTGCCTCGCCGCGGCTCCGTGGAACTGTGAGCCAGTGTGGGCAGTGTCCTTAAATACTGAGCATAATTGGTAGTTTTGCCGCCAAAAAACTGCACTAATTGGTACAAACACTAGACCGTCAGAAAATCCAAGATGGTGACCTAGAATGGCACCTCCGGCTGAATGTGTTTGTTCCTCACTTCCTGTTGCTCGAGGGTGTTTGTTCCTCACCTTCTGTTGCTCAACGGTGCCTGTTGTATAGCCCTAGGAGCGAAAAAGACTAGTGCGCTAACTAAAAGGACACTACCTCTTCCTAACTCTTTAAACTATCTGAGCGTAAAATGTGGACCAGCCGGATAATGAAAAAAATAATAATAATAATATTAAAAATAAAGTAAACCAGGTCTGGGCAAGTATTTACTAATGGTACATGTAATCGCGTTTATGGTAGACATTGTACCAAGGGAGTATGCAGCCAGACATGCGGGTTACTCCGAAGTGTTTTTTTCATGTTTCATAATATGCACGACAAAAAGTTGCTTCAAAAGATTTTTATGTAGAGGACATATAGTGGTAATGACACCTCTCTACAGAAGGGTGAGCTCAAGATGGCAAAAGTGAATAGGAGTGGAAAAACGTGTGGCAGGACATTAAATTCCACAGGGTAATGTACAGGCCACATTATTTCAGGGGTGTTTTCTGCTTAATGCTGCCTGAAAAATATCAGTCCCTTTAACGCAGTGTTCTGCGTTAAAGGGGCGTGCAATGGGTGTTGCTGGGGCGTTCCCAGCAACATCCATGGCCTTTTGACACTGCCCCAGATTTACGAGAAATCGTAAATCTGAGGCAGCGCCAAAAGCTTATGCCTCCCCAGGGGAGGCGTAAGGGAGGCACAACGAGGAGAAATATCTTCATTTCTCCTCGGTTTCCCTTTTTCTATGCGTGCTGCATTCTGCAACACACATGGAAAGAGGAAAAAGCCTCTTGGGATTATTTTTGTACAGAAAGGTTTCCCTTCCTGTACAAAAATAATCATCCCCGCAACGCAGGCACCCTTGCACCATGGTGCAAAGGTGCCTGCGTTGGCGCACGGCAGCCCATTGTGCGCCGGCGCAGGGGAAAAGGACAGGAATGCGCCGTATCTTATAGATACGGTGCATTCCTGCCCTTTTCTTTTGCCGTAGGGAAGCGCAGCAGGAAGGCCCGTTGCGCTTCCCTATGGCACAACCTCATAAATGAGGCCCCCAATCCATAAGCCAAATTTACCCAGCAATGCAGGGCCAGCTTCTGAGGCCCTGCGTTGCTTGGTAAAACTGAAGTAACACAAGGCAGGGGCTATTCACAAAGGTAACTTACACTTTTGAGTGATTTACACAAGTAATTTACTCTTACACTTTTAAGAAAGTTTATTTCTTTTGGCTATTCACAAAGCTTGAGTGTAAAGTTGCTTAAAAGTGTAGAAGTAAATGTGAGCTACCTTTGTGAATTGCCCCTGCAGTTTGTGAACAGCACCCACGTCCTTTAGTATGGTGGACATTTGCAAGCTAAACTTTTGGAGTAAATTTATACTTCGTTTTTGTGAAGAGCTAAAAAGCAGTAGAGTTACTCAAAAGTGTAAATTACTCAAAAGCGTAAGATACATTTGTAAATCGGATCCAGAATTTCACAATCTCTACTGTATGAACTTTTGGGGATACATAGAAGGCACCCCCCTTGATTATTTCTACATGATGAGAGAGTGTAGAACTGTTGAACATTCAGACAAAATGTCACATCGGTGACCACTGAAACAAAATCAAGGCGAAAATAAGCAAAGGAAAAATTCCAAGATTGCATCTTCATTCAACCTCATTTCTAAGCAAATGAAATCACATAAATCGATGGATTCTTCTTTACCAAGATCTCACTAACAAGTTTCTGATCTGTGGTCCTTGCACAGAAGCCAAGTGAAGTTCCAGCCAGGGCCTTTACACGCCATCTGAGCGTCAGAAAGACAGGTCCACCTGCAGTGTTTTATGTGAGTGTGACGAGCCTTAATACTTCTGCAGAGTTACTTTTTCTGTAAAAGCAGGGGTACTCATGGTTAAAACACTGCTACAACTTGATTAATTTATAGCGCTTTATAGGCGTTGTAAACGGCGGGTGCGGCTGTTTCCCAGTATAATGAAACTCACTCTAATGACTTTAACCGGATTCGAACTTGAGCCCTGAAATCACAGGGCAGCAAAGAATTTATTTTAAATCCCTTTGTATAGGGTTTAGGGCTTTGCATGGACTCGGTCCTGGGCCCCTACAGAAGAAATTGGGGGCATATTATCAAGGGCTGGCGATATAATTATCGCCGCTTTAGCGTCCGTTTTCGGGCGAAAAGCGGCGATAATTATATCGCAATATCATCAAGGACACGCTAGCGCGTGTTTCCTTGATTTAGAGCCCGTTTTTCACAGCCTCGCCTTGCATCGCTAATGAGATGCAAAGAAGGCGTGGCTGTGAAAACAACACAAGTTAATATCGCGAAGGCAGCTTCGCGATATTAACAAGGAGGTGCAGCGATAAAAGAAATCGCGCTACCTCAGCTTTAACTCAGGAATTTAACGTCTGTTAAATTCCTGACTTAAGCATACTTTACATGGGAGATGGATTCTGCTGATACGACCACAGGGTCGTATCAGCAAGGTTATCGCCGTTTTCCATGGAACATCGCTGGAAAACCAGCGATGTTCCATGGAAAACAAGCTATCGCAGGAATAATTATCGCCATTGCGCTATGCGTTGTTAATACAGCGCTAGCATGGCGATAATTATCTGCGGTAGCCGGCGATAACTATTCTCACGCTGTGAACGGCCAGCGATAATTATCGCTGGCCGTTGATAATATGCCCCTTGGTTTGGTATACTCCTACCCGGACCCTTCGCTCCTCTTTTGCCTACTTGGCAAAGGTACCCAGGTTCAACAGGGTCAGACTGGGAGGAAGATCTTTTAGTTTTGCTGCTGCAAAACTCTGGAACGCACTCCCACTAGAAATTAGACAATGCAGTACCCTGTCCCTGTTCAGGAAAAGGATCAAAACGTGGTTGTTCCCCAGAAACTGATCCTGTCGCTTTTGAGTAATGTTTTTGGTTCTGTCCCTCTCGCTTCACGTTGGTCTGTATTCATGTATCTTTAGCGCCAGGGTACCCGTAGGGTGTTTGTTGGGCTCTATAAATGCTATATACAGTACAATACAATACAATACACGTATCAGCAGTGAGTGTTAATTTACTGAGCTGCGATGGGTAGATTTTTCTAGTTTGCCTCTTATCAGATTAAAAAAATGTAATTCGGTGTATTGTCAGTATTTAAAATGAGTGAAATACTCTGTACTCGACTAACAAAGGATAGCGGGATATGTACACCGGTAAACACTAAGGGGCATATTTACAAGGCCCTTGCGCCACTTTTGCGTAATTTTTAACATGGGAAAAGTGACGCAAAAGTGGCGCAAGGGGCTTGTAAATCTGCCCCAAAATGTAAATATGTTTAAACGCAAATATAAATCATGTCTTTCTAGAAACCCAAACACTGGAGATTTCCAACTATCCACCAGGTGGCACTAGAGGATAAGCGAATTTCTTTGCTCACGGAGCAGAGTGTTCACCAGTTTGAAACAGACTTTCCTTTGACTATATTTTTCGATTTGTTTATGGTGATTTTTGTAGTAAAATCGAAGGAGGAAGACACCGAGGGAACACCAGGTACGTTTATTTGCTCAAGCAAATGCGTAGCGACTGCTGGTGTCACACAAAGCCAGTAACTGCCGCCAGACATTCAAAACACTACACCCCCCCCATGGACATAGTTGCCAAGGTTTCCGATTGGTATGTGTGACATTTTTATAATTTCAGTGTAATTATGAGTGACATTTCAACCACCATGAGTGACACTTTCTCGCGAGCAAAATCAAGCAGTAAAGACGAGGGAAACATATATGAATATCAGAAATGACACCCATTTAAACAACAAGAAACTAAGAAAATCTTAAAACAGCTGGAAATCACAGAAATAGAAGGGCGCTAAACTAGTGCCCTTGTAAACTGATCGTAGTTTTTGGAATATGCAATGTATCATTGGTACAGTCAAGTGCTTTCAACAGGGATATTTAACCCTTCTCTGTTCGAAATCACTGTGTTAGCGTTAATTAAATTATACCTTGTCTATAGTAAAGTCACAACACTAGCAGTGCTGCACCTAGGTGGGGAAAAATAATAGAGCTGCCATGTCCTTGAGAAGTGTCTCTGTGTGTGTTACCTTCACTGGCTCAGCCGGCTGCATACACACACTCAGCTGCTGTACAGTAGCGAAGTGAGTCTGTCCCCAGTCACGACGCTGGTGAGGACTTCTGGGGAAAAATTGGTCACTGGGATGCATATTTGTATTTTACGCATTAATGGGAACATTTTCTCTGAATTACCGATGCTTCAAACCTGCATGGTTTCTGTTAAAAATTGCTTTAATTAGATTTGTAGTTCCCTGCTAGGCGTGTATGAGAGGCGTGCCTGCCCTAAACACCACCTGCTCAGCCTCTCCCGGACTCAGCAGTGTTCATGAGCAGTTCGAATGTTGTCAGGAGACAACTACAGTTACCAGGGGCCCGGGCAGAGGCAGAGGCTGAGGGAGGAAATAAACATAGGAAAGCATTGCAAATGTTAGCGCACTAGTACGCTACAATGACCTAGTCACATAGCTCAGTACTGTAACTGCAATTTATATATGCAGTTACGGAGAAGTGTTTTTAAGATGCAATTGATCACTACAGTTAATACATTACCTGCACTCCCAGGCACTTACTGATTATTCATCATGATCGTCACTGGGCAGCTGTGCTCGGCTGGTGGCGCTGGGTCCCGGTTGCGTGAGATATTACATCTTTACCGCAGATGGCGGTATCAGAAGCTTTTAGCCTGGCCTGCAGCCCTGCACTGCCTAAAGCAGTATTTTTACTCCTCTGTAGCGCTGAAAACGGGACAGTATTGCAAGAAGTTTGGAACAACGGAGATACTTTGAATCACTCTCAAAAGTCATCTCTGAATCAAGTTTACCAAACAGGTTTGCCTCTCTGATCCAGGTACACCGTGTCCGGTATAGAGAGGTCAGAAACGCCAGCCCACAGAAATCACTGAGCCTCTCGAAAGTCAGCTGCAGTCGACGTTGGTTAATTTATGTCGGAAATCTATCACCTCATCCTGCCGCCCTGCTGGGGTGAGAGCGGCGAGGTCAGAAGGAGCAGGAGCTCCACAGAACTTCAAGAAGCGTGGGCGGCAGGAAGTCAATTAACTTCACCAGTGGGCACTGACTGCAGTGACATCAGTTTAAGTTCGGCGCCACATGTCTGCCCGGGTGTGTCTCTACAACTTGGATACTTTTAGTACCAGTACTTGCGGAGCATGAGCTGCGCAGAACTTTAAGAAGCGCGGGCGGCAGGAAGTCAATTAACTTCACCAGTGGGCACTGACTGCAGTGACGTCAGTTTAAGTTCGGCGCCACATGTCGGCCCGGGTGCGTCTCTAACTTGGATACTTTGTAGCAGTACTTGCAGAGCTTCAGCAGATCTAGTCAGCCCCATTAGACTCTGCCTGCTAGGAACAGTGCGCACTGCGCTGACAGGCGCTGCAGCTCAGTTCATGTGCATTATAGCAGCACTCCAGGTAGCAGCTGAGGAGGCGCTATAATGCGTGACAATGCATTTCAGTGCAGTGATGCAGATCACCACACTGAAATGCGTTAGACTAACGCGTGATGCGTGATACTTGGCAGGACTGCATGGAACTTGGAGCATGCAAACAACGTTCCAGTTCCTCATTCTACCTGCGAATACTACATGGGTTTTCCCTTTACAGAAACAAAGAAATAAATACAGTAAACAAAATTACATTTCATAAAACATAATAATTTAAACTTAACTAACATAAATAAACTTGCATTATATAGAACTATAAAAATCCAATAAGAACATGACACTGTACAAATCAAAAGAAAAATACAACATAACCAAGTCATTCTCTAAAACGCAAAGGTACTTTCGTCTCCCTGCTGCTTCGTCTCACTTCTCCCAAATTGTCCCCTTCGTCTGCCTCAGGAACTCCATCCACACCATCAAAGTCTTTTACACGCTCCATCATGACTGAGATTCCACCACTGACCATGTTCAACCCCTACACTCATGTGACCGGTGGAGCAAACTTGGACCCACCCTTCCCCACATGGAAAGGTTTCTTCACACATACAGTATCACCAATTCTGAATTTGAGAACCTCAACCTTATTTCTCTCATCAAAATACCTCTTCTGCTTGTCTTGTGCTACGTCCACTCATCTTTTCACACTTTCATTTGTCCACCTACCATATTTAACCCATTTGTTCATCCAGCTTGGGCAGAAACATGTGGTAGCCCTTCGCCCATGCAGCAGTTCAAATGGTGAAACACCCATGGTTGCATGGGGAGTCGTGCGATAAAATTGCAACATGTTTTTGACTGCATTTGCCACAACACACTTGTTAGTAACTGTCCACTGAATACACTCACCCAGCACCCTGTTCATTCTCTCGACCAGTCCATTGGTCTGAGGGTGGTACAATGAGTTCTTGAGATGTTTAACACCACTTGTCTTCAAGAAACGCTCCACCCCACCAGACACAAATTGGGCTCCATTATCCGACACCAAGGTAGAGGGGACACCTTCCTTCAAGAGCACGTCGTTTAGAAAATCGACCACCACTCCTGACTTAACCTCTTTAACAAATCTGACCTCCGGCCATTTGTTGTAATAATCCATCATGACCAGGGCAAACCTAGATGAGCTGTCTAAAGAGTTAAATGGCCCTACAATATCAATCCCCACCTTCTCCTGTGGCACAGACTAGCTAATTGATGGGACACAAAGGAGGTGTACGTACTTGCATTGCTTTATTACACCTAGAACATACAACACACTCTTTCACAACTTGATCTATTCCCTGTCCATGGAAGGCCATCAAAAGGTTAACCTAGGAAGTTTTTTGATTATGGTAGCCCCGAAGTGTCGTTCATGGGCTCTAATTATAAGAGCATTCCTCAAGACAATAGGTGGCACCAACTTGTGAGCTCTCACTAACAAACCATCTTCAACTGACAGCTCCTCTGCAACATTTACGTGAGTTTCTAAATCAAAATTGAGATTCTTCTCCCTTGGCCAACCTGACTCTGCCTACTTCATGAACATGGTCAAGGAAGAGTCATCCCGACAGCCTTGCACCATTCCTGCTCCGAGAAAGAACACATTTCTACAGCTGTATCTCTACAATCTACCTTGTCCTCATCACTCACAACATCATTGTCCACCTCAACACACTCAGAACATTATTGCTGCGTCTTTAGTAACTTTTGACCTGTTTGAGCTAGAATTCTTTTTGTTGTTAAAGTCTGCAGGTTATGCAGCAGATGATGGATTAGGTGGCAAATATGGTAAAATTATGCAAAAGTCACCGCAGCAGCACAATCTTATTATTCCAGCGGCCCTGCACACAGCGCTGATCCGCACAGCTTTGGGACACATTAGGTTTACTGCATTGGCTACAGACATTGGCTTACAAAGTCCATAGTACATTTATTGTTCTCAATTTCCTTCTGAACAGTTATATGTTTATGATAGCGTTTCCAGCCTGCTATAATTAAGCAAACACTGTATACTATTATGTAAATGGTGTGTGCTGCTTAGCTGCAGGTCAATTTCTGTACTGGTGCTGTCCCATTTATTACCATCATTATTTGTAGACAACTTGTGGGCAACGTGATGCAGGCAGTAATCTCACCTCCACCTTTTCTAGAAACACCGGGTGAGCCACCAATAAGATGGAAACAATGGTTTGACGCCTTCAAAACATATTTAGGTGCAATTGGGGCACTTGGTTTTGGCCTGAAAGAAGACAATATTTACTTCTTCATTCCTTAGGTTTTGAAGGCAGGGCTATATTGAAACATTTACCTGACGTAACAATAGAAGAAGGGAACAAGTTAGATGAACACCAGGAGACTGTAAAAAAATTGCAGACTAGATTTGATGTTCAGCCAAGTTTAGGTGTAATTTGGCATACAATTTTTAAAAGAGTTGAAGGCCCAGGTGAGGGTGTGGACACGTTATAACAGCACTCAGGAGGCTTGCTGCGGAATGCCACTTTTGAGAATTTTGTGGATCAATTAGTGAAGGATCAGTTTATATGCCATTCCAATGATAAAATTATCAAGCAGAAGTTATTGTCAATGGGTAATCCTTCATTAGAGGACACTTCCAAAACAGCGAACAGCATTGAGACCTCACGAGTGTCAGCCGAGGAACTGGAAGGGAAAAAATGTTCCAGTTCCTCATTCTATATGCGAATACTACAGTTTCATATGGCACAGGCATGGGATAAGAGGGTTAGGCCATGTATAATTGGAGAAAACAGCTGTGAGAGAGTACAGTAGTGATGCCTCATAATATGCACGCCGACACTCTCGGTTGAGAGGCCAATAACCAGTTGGGCAGAGTGGTTACTCCTGGGTGGAATAACGTCCAATGCGGGAACACTGCACCTGATCAGTCGGAAAATCTGGGCAGTAAAACTGCTTTGGGGTTGAGGTGCACGTGCACCCTGGCCCTTGTCCCGCTGAGCTCCTGCTTGCCCGCCCTCGCCCCCCCGCCAGGCCACATCACCCATTCCCTCTGCAAGCGTGAAACGCCCTCACTCTGCACGACCCGCCCACATTTATCACCTGCATATGTAAATGCCAGCATTAATCTCAATAGAGTTATGAATAATACGCAGCATTCTGCCTGGAGAACATGGGTCTGCACAGTTATTCCTCATTCTGTAACATGTAATAGATGTAGTTAGGTGTGAATACACAGTCCAGAATTGTTAACTATGGCCTCCCAGTATCTCTGCACCTAACTCCCCCATAAGTGGGAGACTCGCAGTCTTTAAGCTAAAAATGTCTTTGTTTCAGCTTTCTTTCTCTTAGGAACAGTCTCAACTTCTATACAATTCATTGAGGATATTCATTTAGTACAATTTTTCTCTAAATCTCCCTTTTTTCTGTTCCTAAATGTTGGCATGTATGGAGTGCACATATGAAAGGAATCACACATCCTCAGCTACACTAGTCGAAGAGGTGTGGTGCAGCGGCCAGGGCAGCTGACTTCGGAGCACAGGGCTCACGGTTCGATCCCCGGCGGCAGCTCAGCTCAGCACCTTGTGACTCTGGGCAATAGCTCACTTAGGGGCCTATTAGCAATAACCAGCGATAATTATCGCTAAGCGCAGTTAGCGCTTGGATAATTATCGCCGGCTATCGCAGGTTTCTATCGCGGAGATAGCGTGCTATCAGCAACGCTTATCTCCTAAGCGATAGAAACCTTGGAGAACAGTGTGAATATCGCTTGAAAACAAGCGATATTCACACTGTGACCAGTGTTAGCTAGGTGATAGGGCGAGGGGGATTTAGCCATGTAATCCACCTCCCATTGGATTACATGGCTAAGTCAAGTCTGGACCAGGCGTTAACAAACCAGCGCTAAACGTGTTTAGTGCTGGTTCGTTAATCACCTCCCCTGCCTCGCTAATAGGCGATAGCGAGCTTAGCGACTGTTTCCAGTCGCTTTTAGGTTGGGAACGCCTACTTTGCATGCCATTAGCGATAAATATCGCTGGCATGCAAAGCGGCACCCAACCCGGTCGCTATCGCCTAGAAGCTGTCGCTAACAGCAGTTAGCGACAGCTTGCTAATAGGGCGTTAGAATTATCGCCGCTCTAGCGGGAAAAAGTCCCGCTAAAGCGGCGATAGAGCCCTTGATAATATGCCCCTTAATTTCCATGAGGGCCCCCAGCGCCTTGAGACCCATAAGGGTGAATAGTTCGCGCTTTACAAAAAAAAATACGGATTTACACTCACATATGTCAGTGGGGTGCAGAGTGTGGAAGAGAAGATGTACACATGAGAGGACAGAGACAGACACAGGTATAGGAACAAAAATGAGGTATGCAGGGAGAACTCCAATAATAATACATCAAGCAGAGGGCGGCGGGGAGGGGGCAGATCTGCTCAAGCTACGAGTGAGGAGAGGGAGACCAGTCTAGTAGAGGAGAGGGAGACCAGTGTACTAGAGGAGAGGGAGACCAGTGTAGTAGAGGAGAGGGAGACCAGTGTAGTAGAGCAGAGGGAGACCAGTCTAGTAGAGGAGAGGGAGACCAGTGTAGTAGAGGAGAGGGAGACCAGTGTAGTAGAGGAGAGGGAGACCAGTCTAGTAGAGGAGAGGGAGACCAGTCTAGTAGAGGAGAGGGAGACCAGTCTAGTAGAGGAGAGGGAGACCAGTGTAGTAGAGGAGAGGGAGACCAGTCTAGTAGAGGAGAGGGAGACCAGTCTAGTAGAGGAGAGGGAGACCAGTGTAGTAGAGGAGAGGGAGACCAGTGTAGTAGAGGTAACAAGCTGTAGTCATGAGACGGAACGCCTGGACCAGGAGAGGTTAGTAAATGAATGGAAGAAGAAATATAAGAGGTCCTAAGAGACACACAACGCGGCTGTAGTGAAGGGAAGAAGATGTAGAGACTATGATAGGGAATAATAGGATGCAGGTAGAGGTCAAAGGGCAGTTCGAAGGATAATTCTAAAAGTGTCTTTCAAGGGAAGCAGCTTAAAATCTTCCTTCAATGATACCAGAGAGGTAGCGGCTCCTTGCTAAGAGGCGTAGCCCCTCCGCCTCTGGTGAGGCACGTATCTGCTAAAATGTGGCTGTCAGGGCACTCTCAGAGCATCCCTGAGGCCAGCGAGGAGGTACACAGAGCAGCAGCGGCAGGATCCCCAGCACTGTCCCAGCTTCTTATAGAGCTGTGCTTTCTATAAAGAAGGTGATACAGGGCTTGAGGTGAGTCTGACCTGGCTGCCTCATCTGATCCCTCGTTGGGAATCATGGCTTGCTGCTCCTCTGATGCCTAAGGCAGATTCCTGCTCTGCTGCTGCCATGGAGCCTCCGAGTTTCTATCTAAGGATGCAAAATTCGTTTTAAAAAAAAATGTTTCTCTGTGCATGTGTTTTTTTCTTGTTGCAGTTTGATATAGTGCAAACTCGACTCGAAGGTATTGCAGCGCTGTACATGCGCACCACTTACATTACACAAGGACACATTCATTTTTTATAGGCACGGAGAGATTAAGTGATTTGTCCAGAATGACAGGATATGGAGCCAATGCCGAGACTTGAACCTGGTTCCTCAGTTCCAAAGTTGGCAGCTCTGGTTGTTACGCCACATCTTCTCTCTTTGTGAGTGATTGACAGTGACTGAGATTGAGTTAGTGTGTGTCAATGTGTTTGAGGGTGTCAATGAATGAAAGTGAGTGGGAATGTGCGTTTGAGATAGTGTATGAATAAAGTGAAAGTGAGTGGAAATGTGAGTTTGAGATTGTGTACGAATAAAGTGAAACTCAGTGGGAATTGGAGTTTGTGAGTGTATGGATATGTGTAAGTTAGTGGGAGGGAGTGGGTGAAGGAGTGTGAGTGCATTATAGGGAGTGAGTGATTGGAGATTGTTAGAGGGCGTGGAAGGGCGTTAGGTGTGTAGCTATCAATAGTGCAGCAGGTGTAGCTGCACTCGGGCCCAGAGTCAGTGAGTATGAGTTTGTAAGTCAGCGTGAGTAGCAGTGAGTATGAGCATGTTTGCATGTGAGTAACTGTGAGTGGGAGTGAGTATGAGTGAGAGTGTGTGAGTTACAGTGAGAGGGACAAGAGAGTGTAAGTGAGTAAGAGTGTGTTTGTTTGCGTGGTTTATGATTGCGAGTCTGTTCCAGCCATGGCACACTCAATATAATTCTGGGCTTATGGCAGCACCCGAGGTAACATGCAGGCCTGGGCGTAGTTCGCGGAGTTTTGCTACGCAGAACACCGCGAAGTTACAAAAAAACTCCGCCGAGTTCCGCAAGTGGCGGAGTGCAGTGCGAACTGCCGTTCGCGCTGGTCTTCCTGCCGCTCGGGTAGAAATTCTACCTGAGCGGCAGCTCGCGCTCGCAAACTTACCGTTTGCGTTCGCGAGCAGGGAAAAAACTCAGCTGCACTACGCGAAGCAGAGTTTTCTGCACTCCGCGAGCTCCGCGGAGCGCGGAGTGCAGAAAACGCCGCAAACTCCGCGAACGGAGCAGAGTTCACTGCCAAGGCCTAGTAACATGCTGCTGCTGACATATTAGAGATAATCTTTGCCAAATGCAGGCCCTGACATACTAGAAGTAATTCTTGGCACGACCCCTGTGAAAAAATGTTGGTGCTTGCAAACTGGAGGACATTCTTGGCATAAGAGAGGGCACCCAAGGCAAAATCCAGACCCTGAAATACTGGAAGAAAGACTTGATATAAAGGGACACCTATGGCACAATGCTGCTGCTGGCATACTGGAGGCAATGCTTTGCCTGAGAGATGGCAGTCATGGCATTTTGGGGATGAGGGGACAAAGTTGAGGGAAGCAACCCATGATAAAAAGCTGTCACTCAAATACTTGAGGTAATTTGAAATATAAGGGCCATCCATGGTATATGGCTACTATCAGTGGCAAAAAGTCTGGTACTGGAATATTGTATGTAATTATTGGCATATGGGTCTCCCTAACAAAATGCTGGCATTGGCACAATGAAGGTAATTCTTAACATATAGGCAACTCTCAAGGGAAATTTAGAAAAGAATGGGCTGAGCTACTGGCAAGTATCACAACATACCACTTAGAAGATCACCAGCCGCCACCGCTGTGAAGAGCTGGAGTCAGGGAGCACTAAATTCAGGTCATACGGCCCGCATAGGATCAAGCGATGCTGAGTTCTTGTGCTAATGCCATTCGATCCAAGAGCATAGACCACACCTTTAGAGGCCACTGGTCTACAGACAATGTCAACAGCTCAGGCACAAAGGAGTGCCTCTGAGTAGGGCTTTGGGAGTGATGCAGCCCATCTCATAAAGCGTTCTTCAGGGTGGGTGATGTGATTACATATTTAGCTTCCACTGACAAAGAGAGCCTCTGGGTGTAAAATTGCCCTCACAGGAGGCCGGTTACTAGGAAGTTGTCATAATCAGGCCTCACAGAAAAAGAAGCTGAGCTGTGGCCTTGTGCTGGTGTAAACCGCTGCCTAGTCTTACTTGAAAGCGAGCGCTCTTAGCCATAACGTTGATTTGCGATAGGAGGTTCATTCTTTCATCAAAGTAAAGGCTATGGATTTTATAGGATTGATGATTCCAGGTCACAGGTGTGTTGAACTGTCTGAGAATCAGAAGCTCAGAGCTTAATGGGCTTGTAGCAGACGGTGATTGTCATCCAGTCTTGAGTGGAGCGATCTGTGGCGCTTCGAGTCGGTGTGAAATATCACTAGGAGAGAAGGTAAAGTTCTGTATCACCAGATGGGTTGTGAGTATGAGGTCCCTGACTAGTTAAAGATAACTCTGAGTGTTCCTAGGTAAAGATTAAAGAGGGTTGTAGCTAGAAGTGCAATCCTTTTGTACTCCTGGTGGCAAGTCAACAAGACTAGGAGAGGAATGTTGATCTTCTGCGATTGATTAGTCAGATAAGCTACAAGGCATTTAAGAACATCTTCATCAAAGCCTATGCAATCTTAGAATATATTGATAAGGGGGGAGTGATTGATGTATTGAAGGCAGCAGATAAATGAAGAATAAATAGACATGAGTTGCCTCTTCCGAGAATGCGAGGCCAGACATCCTCAACAAGGATCTCAGCAGTCCTGGGCTGCAGCCTGGTCTCAAAGCCGAGTAAACATCTTCTTAGAGTTCAAGGAGGTCTTGAGAGAGGCCAGATGTTGGTATTATCATCAGCATCTCCAGAGGCTTTGTACAGCGCGGGAGGGATTGGACCAGGGCTCAAGCAATCCAGGAAAACACACCTTTCAGAAATGAACTTACTATAGTTTTCAAATAAACCAAGAGTTGGTAAAACAGAGCTCTGGTGATATTCGCTGGAACTAAGGGGCATATCAGCAACAACCAGCGATAATTATCGCTAAGCGCACTTAGCGCTAGGATAATTATCGCCGGCTATCGCTGGATGTTATCGCTGAGATAGCGCGCTATCAGCGACGTTTATCTCAAAAGCGATAAAAATACCAGCGATAGCGGGGAAATCGCCGTTTGGCTGGGAACATCGCTGTATTTCCAGCGATGTTCCCTGCAAAACGGCGATAACCTTGCTGATACGACCCTGTGGTCGTATCAGCATAATCCACCCCCTATGTTAAGCATAGTAAGTCAGGATTTTAGCAGACGTTAGTTTTTGGCGAAAACCGCCGTTTTCGCCAATATCTAACGTGTGCTAAAATCCTGTGGGCTGCCTTGTAAATATCGCGATGTGAACATCAGCGATATTTTACAAGGTAGTCCATCCGGGTACGCCCAGTGACACCCACTTTGCATCTCATTAGAGATGCAAAGGGAGGCGTTGGAAAAGGATGCTAACATGCGATTATGCATGTTAGCACCCTCTTGTTAATAGGGCGATAGTTTTATCTCGGCTTTTTGGCTTTTAAGCCGAAAAAGCGGAGATAAAGCCCTTGTTAATATGCCCCTGAATCTGACAAAAAGGTTAGATGGCTTCTCCTTAGCAATAGTTTTCAGCAGTTTACTATTTGCAATTCCTTTAAAGTGCAGCCAACTGGCCCAGCGTTGCTGTTGACATTCAGATATTTCAGAATGTCTAATTTTGACTAATTGCTCCTACGTGCACAGGCAAGAGGGAGTGATCGGATAATATTATACATCACACCGTGAGGGATGGGGTGGAAAACAACTTGCATGATGAACATGGAGAGGTAGAAAAGAGTGCATTGAAAGGGTGTAGATGCTGGAGACATGTTAAAGCAGGTCTCCAGGCTCAACTCAGTTGGATCAGCGATTGTTCATGGTATAACTGCCCAGTTTCCACAGGCGGGGAGCTGTCAGGGGGAAACATCCATCACCCCTGTTTTTTGCATTTTCATTTTTGTGATTCCATACACCTCGGCTGTGCACATGCTGTGAGCCAGTGTGCAAGACACATTTTTCCTGCAGGTTTTTGGTTGCAACACTTTCCATTCATATGTGAGTTAGGGAGAGAGCGTTGGAAGTGATTCTGTCCTTGACTGAGTGCCAATGTAGCAGGCACGGCCGGCACAGGTAAGAGCGGTGGGGCGGGAGCGGGGTAATGGGGGAGAAGTCAACAGATGACGGGATAGGTAAAATTAAATAAAAAAAGAAATAAAACCATTTACCTTGCGCTCGCTGCATTGCCGACTTGTTTTGATTGAAGCAGGGGAGATTGGAGTGGGGCATTCCAGCTGAAGGAGTATTTGTGTCTCATCTGCACATGTATAGCACATGAGGTGAAATTGATTGATCAGTGCCGATAATGACTTCATGTAGATGTTGAAAAGCATGGGTGAGATGCTTTTGTGAAGTACGGTTTGGACAAGAAGGGGGGGAATGGATGACATTAGTTCTGTTGTGCAGCTAGGACGCGATCCAGTCTAGAGCAGTCCCCTCTATGCCGGCTTCGTCGAGTCGTTGTATCAGAGTGTCATGCTCAACCGTCTCAAAGGCAGCTGAGAGGTCCAAGAGAAGTAGCGCAGCAACCCCGTTGCGGTCAATTGTGTTCTTAAGGTCATCCCAGATAGCAATGAGGGCAGATTTTGTGCCTCTTCCTAGACAGAATCCCTTTTTGGAATGGCTGAAAGTTAGTGGTGTGGGGTGTCGTAGAGTGGAGTAGGTAAGGTTGAGTAGAGGGGAGTAGAGTTCAATGGTAGAGAGTGTTGTAGAGTGCAGAGTCATAGAGTGCAGTGTTGTAGAGTGGAGTGGCGAAGAGAGGAGTTGGGTGGAACAGGGTGGATTGGATTGAGGTAGTGGGGTGGAATGGATTGGATTGGAGTACACAGGGGTGGATTGGGGTAAAATGGGTTGTAATGCGTGGAATGGGGTGGACTGGAGTGGATGGGGTGGATTGGATTGGAGTGGATTGAAATGATGTGAGGTGGATTGGGTTGGAGTGGGGTGGATTAGATTGGTTTTGGATGGGGTGGGGAGGATTGGATTCGGGTAGGTGGATTGGATTACAGTAAGGTGATTTGGAGTGAGGTGAATTAGAGTGGAGTGGAGGGGCGTGGTTTGGACTTGACTGGAGGGTGGATGGATTGGACTGGAGTGGGGTGGATTGAACTGGAGTGTGGTGGGCTGAATGGATTGGATTGAGTGGGGTGGACTGAACTAGGGTGGGGTGGATTTGATTGGGGTAGAGTGGGTGGATTGGAGTAGAGTGGGTGGATTTGACTGCAGTGGAGTGGGGTGGACTGGATGGGGTAGACTAGATTGGAGTAGGGTGGATTGAAATGGGGTGGGGTGGATTGAAATAGACTGGGTGGGATGGATTGGACTGGGGTGGGGTGGACTGGAGTGGGGTGAATTGGAATAGAGTGGGGCGAATGGAGTGGGATGAATTGGAGTGGGATGAATTGGAGTGGGGTGAATTGGAGTGGGGTGAATTGGATTGGCTTGGGGTGGATTGGAATGGAGTAAATTTGATTGCACTGGGGTGGATTGTATTGGATTGTGTGGGTTGGATTGGATTGGGATGAATTGGATTGTGGTGAATTGGATTGGGGTGAGGTTGATTGGAGTGGTGTAGATTGGATTTGGCTGGTTTGGGGTGGATTGCATTGGAGTGGGGTGTATTGGATAGGAGTGGGGTGGATTGGTTTGGACTAGAGTGGGGCAGATTGTTTTGGACTGGAGTGGGGCAGATTGGAGTGGACAGATTGCTTTGGATTGGAGTGGGGCAGATTGTTTTGGATTGAAGTGGGGCTGATTGGAATGGGGCACATTGTTTTGGGTTGAAGCCAGGCAGATTGGAGTGGGGAAGATTGTTCTGGACTGAGTGGGGAAGATTAGAGTGGGGCGGATGGTTTTGGGTTGGAGTGGGACAGATTGTTTTGGATTGGCGTCGGGCAGATTGTTTTGGATTGAGTGGGGCAGATTGTTTTGGATTGGAGTGGGTGGATTGGATTGGGGTGAGGTGGATTGAATTGAGGTCAGGTGGATTGGATAGGAGTGGGGTGGATTGGTTTGGACTAGAGTGGGGCAGATTGTTTTGGACTGGAGTGGGGCAGATTGGAGTTGGACAGATTGCTTTGGATTGGAGTCAGGCAGATTGGAGTGGGGCAGATTGTTTTGGATTGGAGTGGGGCAGATTGTTTTGGATTGGAGTGGGGCAGATTGTTTTGGATAGGAGTGGGGCAGATTGTTTTGTATTGGAGTGGTAGCAGATTGGAGTGGGGCGGATTAGAATGGGGCAGATTGTTTTGGATTGTAGTGGGGCAGACTGAACTGGGCAGATTGGAGTGGTGCAGATTGTTTTGGATTGAGTGGGGCAGATTGATTTTGGATTGGAGTGGTACAGATTGTTTTGGATTGGAGTGGGGCAGATTTTTCTGAACTGGAGTGGGGTAGACTGTTTTGGATTGGAGTGGGGCAGACCAGAGTGTGGAAGATTGGTGTGAGGCAGATTGTTTTAGATTGGAGTGGGGCATAGTTTTGGATTGGAGTGGGGCAGATTTTGTTGGATTGGAGTGCGGTGAATTGGGGTGGGGCAGATTTTTTTGGAGTGGGCAGATTGTTTTGGATTGGAGTGGGGCGGATTGGAGTGCGAAAGATTGGAGTGGGGCAGATTGTTTTGGATTGGAGGAGGGCAGATTGTTTTGGATTGGAGTGGATAGAATTAGAGTGGGACAGATTGGAAAGGGGTGGGTGGGAGGTTTGGAGTGTGGTGGATTGGAGTGGATTGGATTGGGGTGAGTGGTGTGTATTCAGATAGGGTGGATTGATCTGGTCTGGGTGGATTAGATTGAGTGGGGCGGATTGGTGTGGGGTGCGGTGGAGTGGATTGGCGTGGATTGGAGTGGGGCGAATTACAGTGGGTGTATTGGAGTGTATTGCACGATTATGTGTTAAAGTATCATTTCAGAAATTATATATAAGAAAGAACCAATGTTGCTTGGAAATAAAATAATTCTCATCTTTTGAGAACAGTGCCCAGGAGTAAAAACAAAAGCAAACATGAGTGCAAAATGAGAAAAGAACACTTGGCAAAATAAAAGAAAATTAACTATAGAAAATAGATCTTTGCAATTTTGTTTGTCCTGCTGGGCACATTTTTGCCAGTCATGTGCCTTCTGTTTGCAGGACACTAAAAGTTAAAGAGAACAAAACAGCAGTGGTGACCAGTAAGTTTAGGAGGGAGGGGAGCGGACGGGACACACACGCACACAAATACATACACACTTACAGCCATGCATTCACACACGCGCGCACACACAAACACATCCATTCACAACACTCCTTACCAAACATTCATACATGCATGCACGCACCAAACAATAATAAAAAATAAAAAAACACACTTATCTGCAGCTCTGCCTCGGAGGTCCCAGGAGGCTTGGGACTGCTGCCTTCCCTTATTGGCTGACCTAAGGAAGGCAGCAGTCCCAGGTCATTACCCCACTCTGTGATGTAGTGTCACTGTAGGACTTGGCCTTTTTGGCTAAAGTTCCCTAAACTTTTGCTTTCCCTAGACCATTTTCCTGACATAGAGTTGCTATTTTAGATGCTTTGGGTACTTTGCCACTGCTGATCAGTGTCAAAGTAGAAGTGTTCCCTGTGTAAAGTGTAATGGTAATTGCTTGGCCATGATTGGTATGTTGCCTTACTAGTAAAGTCCCTAGTGATGTGCACTGTGTGTGCCAGGGCTAGTAATGCAAAGGTGCGCGGAGAAGGGAACTCAGGCCTGCAGTGTAGGGCCTGCGCGCAGTTTGCTAAGTTAGCATGTTGTCCTGACAAGTGCAACCACTTGTCAGGCCTTACTTTCCCTTTTGGGTACACAGTGGGCACCCCTGTGGCAGGTCCCGGGTAACCCCTGGGCAGGGTGCAGTGTAAGTAAAAGGCAGGACATATACTGAGGTGTGTGTTATGTCCTGACAGTGGAAAACACTCCATTTCTTTTCACTGGTGAAAGGCCATCCTGCCCATAGGATAGAATGGGGAGGCTGGGTATTGTGTTTGTTAGCCTAGTTTCCCATAAGTTTAAAATGGAGAGGTGAAGTTTAGTATGTATGAACTCACAGCGGAATAACACATCTTTCTATGAAAGTGGTTTTATCACTGTGTGTTCAGAAGCCACACTTTTAGAAAGTGGCTGAGTTTTGTGCTTTAAGCATTTCTGTGTGTCTCTGCTGAATGTGTATTGACTGTCTGGATCTGAGAGAGGAGAGGAGCCGGGGGAGGTCTTGACCCAGGGAGGGGTTGAGATTGCACCAGACTGACCTGCAGCTGGAGAGCACCAGGAGGTGAAGAGGCCTGGGTTGCGCCTATAAAACAATTGACCCATCTCCTGCTGAGTGATTAAGGATCCAGAACCCCAGTAACAAAGGGAGAAAGGTGACACTGGGAGGGAAACACCCAGAACTGATTTAGGCAGGGGTCAGGGACCCCTGAGCACAACGAACTTCAAAGACGTTTAGGGGTATAACTAACCCTGGGCAAAGCACTACGCTACGCTCGCGTAGTTTGCGAAGTTTGCGCTACTTCGCACTACGTGAATTGCATGTAGCACAGTGCAAACACGCGTAGCGTAGCGTAGTGCAGCGGTCATTTTGCTTGCTCGCGGTCCTCAACGTCAAGTTGGCGACCGCGAGCAAGCAAAATGACATCCCGGCGAGACTTTTTCTCGTTCGCGATCAGCAACATCAAGTTGCCGATCGCGAGCGTGGAAAATAAACCTCCCGGCGAGATTCTCAATGCGGGGAGGTCAGGTTTCTCATTGCGAGTGGTCGCATATGCTCGCGACTGCTCGCGATGAGAAACTACCAGTCCGCGTTGAGAAGCTGCCGCTCGAGTAAAAATCTACTCGAGCGGCAGTAAAAGACAGCTCGCAATGTGCAAGATGCCGTTTTCAATGATTGCACAGTGCGGACAAGCATCCGGCACTGTGCAATCATCGCGAACAGCGCACTACGCAGTTCGCGTAGTGCTACGCGTAGCTCGCGTAGTGCGAAGTGCACTTCGCGTAGCTTCGCGTAGCTTCGCGTAGCACTACTTCGCGAACTACGCCCAGGGTTAGGTATAACTAGGAGAGCTGAGACCCCTGAATGGGGGGAATGGAATAGAAATGGATTGAGACTGAAAATGCTTGGACCCATTTCGTGGTCAAGAGGAACCTCTGCTAAGGAAGGAACAACTGAAGAGACTGCTGGGGAAGGACCAACCCTTGCTTCGTGATCTGGGGCTGGTCTGCAGTTTGCTGTTTTAACCAAGGAAGAGGCTGTTGGGACTGTGCTTTCCGCGATGGGTCCCCCTGCGTGAAGAAGACTATGCTTTGTGCTGTGTCTTGTTACCCCCAAAGGGCCCGAGGTGAGCTGGCTCCCTGTTTGGAAACACAGGAACATAAAAGTTTCCCGAGAAGTTTCAAGTGACGCGGTGGGCGCGTGTTGTGGCAGCTTGAGACCCTCGGAAGATGTGCCCTGTGATCTTGGACACACGGAGGAGAAGTGAGACTCGGACTGTGGAGGTGATCGGCTGATCATCGTGTGTACCGGAAGAAAGTGAGTCTCTGCAACGTGGTGTGCGGGTCTTGGTGCCAACTGAGACCGCAGGAAGGAGTGCCTGGTGAGTGTGCACTCAGAGTCGACATGAAGTCCCATCAGTGTTTTGTGTGTGGCTTCGTGCCAGAGGAGACCCGCAGGGTGCTGTGGTGAAGTGCACCCGGAGTAGCGTAATCTCAGGGGCGTGGGGTACGTGTGCCCTGCGGCCGCCTGAGACCTTCCTAACAGTCGCGGCCCGGACCGGCAGCCCGGAGGAGCTGAGCTGCCAGGCCGAGCCGCTGAGGCCCATTGAGAAAGTACTACACGGAAGGCCCAGTTCGCTGAAGGAGGAGAGGAGAGTGGGGTCGCGCCCCCAGGTAACGTGGATCACTGCCTGGGCGGGGCGTGGGCTCGGAGGGACACTCTCTCGGCCTCTCAGTCCTTCCGGCGGCGTGAGCCTTTGCTACGGCTCAGAGTGGGGCCCGTACTGAGTTCAGGAATGGCAGTACTGGGGCCAGAGTGAGAAGCTGTACTTTGTGTCATCGTTGATACGTGTGGGGGGGTAACTGTTATCAAAGAGGCTGACTGTCGTAATACACCTTGCCAATATTGCTGCTAACGAACTGCCGGACTGTCTTAGGACGCCTGACATTATTTCTCCCTTGCAAAGTACAGGATTGTAGCGGCCCGCATTGCATTATTTCTCCATTGCAAAGTACAGGATTGTAGCGGCCCGCATTGCATTATTTCTTCATTGCAAAGTACAGGATTGTAGCTGTGCGCATTGCATTATTCCTTCATTGCAAAATACATGATTGTAGCGGTGAGCATTGCATTATTTCGTCATTGAAAAGTACAGGATTGTAGCTGTGCGCATTGCATTATTCCTTCATTGCAAAATACATGATTGTAGCGGTGCGCATTGCATTATTTCTTCATTGCAAAGTACGTGATTGGGGTGTAACGCATTGCATTATTCCTTCATTGCGCAGTACATGATTGTAGCGGTACGCATTGCATTATTTCTCCCATTGCAGGTACCGGGGTGTATCGTTACACATTGTATTATTTCTCCTGTGCCCAGCACAGGATTGTATCGTTACGCAACGCACTATTGTTTGTCCATTGCAACGTGTGTGATTCTTACATTACGACCAGCATAGCATTTTGAAAGCGGTGGTTGGGATTTGTACCTACCAACCAGCCAGAACGAATATTAGCCGTTATTATATGTTGGCTTATGTATCGTGTGGTCTGATCGTATATCTTTTTACATAAAGTTTATACTCGTTTTATCAAACTCGTGTGGAGTCCATTTGTGGTGTCACCAGTGGGTTGTTGTGAGCGTGGTTGCACATAATGTACACTCGTGCCTTGGAGATAGGCCTGGCTGCTCGTGCCAAGCTCCTAAGGGGGTGAGCAGGGCTATCTCAAACGGTGTCCTTACTTGGCCTAATGTTGAGGGAGGAGTCCCGGGTCTCGCATTTAGTGACAGTGGTGCGGGACGGGGACTCCGGCTTCCAACATTTGGCGGCAGAGCGGTGGGATATGATCCTAACGTAATTGAAACGCGTGTGTGCAAAACCACTCACAGTAATTGGTGTACATCACAAATTGATCGCAGACCACGACGCAACAACATATTGTTTTGAATTGTTGGTTCTATTGTTGAGTAACCTTTAAACCACACATCATGTCTCAGGAGGGGAGCCAGATAACCGGTGAGGCTGGGGCTGCAGAATTAGAGTTTAACATTGAGGTATTGTCTACCTACAAGGTTGATCAGTTGAGGAAATTCTGCAGAGCTTTGGGATGTCCCATGAAGGGTAGCGCCAAGAAGGAGGAGCTGCAAGTGGCCTTGAGGGCCTGGTGGGAAGCCAAAGAGGCTCAGCAGACGGGTGATGTTGAGGTGGATGAGGATGACCCAGGGAATGGATTTGGTCCACAGGATTTGCCAGTGGAGGGACCAGCCGCAGGGGCTGGTAGTAGCCATTCAGGGAGGAGTTTTTCACCAGAGGAGTTGGAGGAAAACCAAAGGGTCAGACTGCATGAGTTGGAGGTGATAAGACTTAAAACTCAAGCAGAGGAGAGCAGGAACGCTCTCGCGTTGGAAGAGAAACGGGTTCTCTTCACTCATGAGTTAAGCATGAGGGAACTGGACATTAAGGGTAAACAAGCAGAGTCCAGTTCAAATGGTGGCAGCGCACAACCAGTGCCAAGTGTGGATGAGTACAAGTGTGCACTGGAAGATTGGGTAGTGGTTAGCATGGTAAATGATTTGGAGGGGTTGTCCAATTTGGCCCCAGGGGAGCCTAGGCTCAGAAATTATTTTCCAGGATTGCACCACCCCGGGTTAAGGTGTGGGCTCCTTGATTCCTGGGAGCCTGCACGAGAACCGGACCCCTGGTCATGGGTCCAGGCGCCTGAAAAGGCCCCAGAGAGGGAAGAAGGGCCAAGTGGCGCAAGGAGATCCCAGAGTAGTGAGGAGGAGTTGTTGGCTAGCCCCTTGTCTCAAAAGAGGGGGAGGAAGAGTAAGCAGCACCCCCAGGGATCGGCAGCACCACCCAGGAAACTGGGGGGGGGCATAGGAGAGCCCCCGGGTGGAGGCCTAGTGCCTACTTGCCAGAGGTGTGAGGAAGGACACCCAGCATCAGGAGGGCATGGGGAGTCTGTAGCCAGAGCTCCTGCCATCCTGAAGTTTGTGGGTGCCATTCCTAAGTGGCAGGCCCAGAAAAATAAATGGAAGGATAAAAGAGGGTTGTGTTTCCCAGTGGGAACACCCGTGGGACAGTGTCCAGCCAGTGGGGCTGGGTCCCCTAGAAGTGACGAGAGTAAACCCACTTTTAGCCTGGAGGGCAGGATGACTGGAGGTAGTATCCTGACCGATGGGCCTTCCCAGGGTACCACTCCAGGGTGGGGTTGGCATGGGCCAGCACCCCTGGAGGGGTCCCCCTGGCCGGGAGGGATCCATGGAACAGCATTGTTGGCTCAGGGAGTAGTGATCAAGAAGACCCCCTGCGGTCAAGAAGGCGTGGAACAGGAGGGTGTCCCTGTGGTAGAGGGCCTGCGTCCTGGTTCTATCGCCTGAAGCCGGGAAGTCCATCAAGGTAATGATTGGTCTACCCTGGCTTTTGGCTGGGAGGGGGTTGTGTAGGACTTGCCCTCTTTGGCTAAAGTTCCCTAAACTTTTTGCTTTCCCCCTAGACCATTTTCCTGACATAGAGTTGCCAATTTAGATGCTTTGGGTACTTTGCCACTGCTGATCAGTGTCAAAGTACAAGTGTTCCCTGTGTAAAGTGTAATGGTAATTGGTTGGCCATGATTGGTATGTTGCCTTACTAGTAAAGTCCCTAGTGATGTGCACTGTGTGTGCCAGGACCTTGTAAACATGGGAATGCACCAAAAGGAAACGCCTCGCCCAGGAGAGGCATAATGAGGAGAAATATTGTTATTTCTCCTCTTTACTTCTTCTTGAGGTGAGGCGCTGCCTACATTGGTACGGGCACACACTAGACGCAGTGAGGTAGATCCTGCGTGTGCTGCCCTAGGCGCAGGCGCGAGGTGAGGCGCTGCCTACATTGGTACGGGCACACACTAGACGCAGCGAGGTAGATCCTGCGTGTGCTGCCCTAGGCGCAGGCGCGAGGTGAGGCGCTGCCTACATTGGTACGGGCACAGACTAGACGCAGTGAGGTAGATCCTGCCTGTGCTGCCCTAGGCGCAGGCGCGAGGTGAGGCGCTGCCAACATTGGTATGGGCACACACTAGACGCAGTGAGGTAGATCCTGCGTGTGCTGCCCTAGGCGCAGGCGTGAGGTGAGGCGCTGGCTACATTGGTACGGGCAAACACTAGACGCAGTGAGGTAGATCCTGCGTGTGCTGCCCTAGGCGCAGGCGCGATGTGAGGCGCTGCCTACATTGGTACGGGCACACACTAGACGCAGTGAGGTAGATCCTGCGTGTGCTGCCCTAGGCGCAGGCGCGAGGTGAGGCGCTGCCTACATTGGTACGGGCACACACTAGACGCAGTGAGGTAGATCCTGCGTGTGCTGCCCTAGGCGCAGGCGCGAGGTGAGGCGCTGCCTACATTGGTACGGGCACACACTAGACACAGCGAGGTAGATCCTGCGTGTGCTGCCCTAGGCGCAGGCGCGAGGTGAGGCGCTGCCTACATTGGTACGGGCACACACTAGACACAGTGAGGTAGATCCTGCCTGTGCTGCCCTAGGCGCAGGCGCGAGGTGAGGCGCTGCCTACATTGGTATGGGCACACACTAGACGCAGTGAGGTAGATCCTGCGTGTGCTGCCCTAGGCGCAGGCGTGAGGTGAGGCGCTGCCTACATTGGTACGGGCAAACACTAGACGCAGTGAGGTAGATCCTGCCTGTGCTGCCCTAGGCGCAGGCGCGATGTGAGGCGCTGCCTACATTGGTACGGGCACACACTAGTCGCAGTGAGGTAGATCCTGCGTGTGCTGCCCTAGGCGCAGGCGTGAGGTGAGGCGCTGCCTACATTGGTACGGGCACACACTAGACGCAGTGAGGTAGATCCTGCCTGAGCTGCCCTAGGCGCAGGCGCGAGGTGAGGCGTTGCCTACATTGGTACGGGCACACACTAGACGCAGTGAGGTAGATCCTGCGTGTGCTGCCCTAGGCGCAGGCGCGAGGTGAGGCGCTGCCTACATTGGTACGGGCAAACACTAGACGCAGTGAGGTAGATCCTGCGTGTGCTGCCCTAGGCGCAGGCGCGAGGTGAGGCGCTGCCTACATTGGTACGGGCACACACTAGATGCAGTGAGGTAGATCCTGCATTTGCTGCCCTAGGCGCAGGCGCGAGGTGAGGCGCTTCCTACATTGGTACGGGCACACACTAGACGCAGTGAGGTAGATCCTGCCTGTGCTGCCCTAGGCGCAGGCGCGAGGTGAGGCGCTGCCTACATTGGTACGGGCACACACTAGACGCAGTGCGGTAGATCCTGCCTGTGCTGCCCTATGTGCAGGCGCGAGGTGAGGCGCTGCCTACATTGGTACGGGCACACACTAGACGCAGTGAGGTAGATCCTGCGTGTGCTGCCCTAGGCGCAGGCGCGAGGTGAGGTGCTGCCTACATTGGTACGGGCACACACTAGACGCAGTGAGGTAGATCCTGCCTGTGCTGCCCTAGGCGCAGGCGCGAGGTGAGGCCCTGCCTACATTGGTACGGGCACACACTAGACGCAGTGAGGTAGATCCTGCGTTTGCTGCCCTAGGCGCAGGCGCGAGGTGAGGCGCTGCCTACATTGGTACGGGCACACACTAGACGCAGTGAGGTAGATCCTGCCTGTGCTGCCCTAGGTGCAGGCGCGAGGTGAGGCGATGCCTACATTGGTACGGGCACACACTAGATGCAGTGAGGTAGATCCTGCCTGTGCTGGCCTAGGCGCAGGCGCAAGGTGAGGCACTGCCTAAATTGGTACGGGCACACACTAGACGCAGTGAGGTAGATCCTGCCTGTGCTGCCCTAGGCGCAGGCGCGAGGTGAGGCGCTGCCTACATTGGTACGGGCACACACTAGACGCAGTGAGGTAGATCCTGCCTGTGCTGCCCTAGGCGCAGACGCGAGGTGAGGCGCTGCCTACATTGGTACGGGCACACACTAGACGCAGTGAGGTAGATCCTGCGTTTGCTGCCCTAGGTGCAGGCGCGAGGTGAGGTGCTGCCTACATTGGTACGGGCACACACTAGACGCAGTGAGGTAGATCCTGCCTGTGCTGCTCTAGGCGCAGGCGCGAGGTGAGGCGCTGCCTACATTGGTACGGGCACACACTGGACGCAGTGAGGTAGACCCTGCCTGTGCTGCCCTAGGCGCAGGCGCGAGGTGAGGCGCTGCCTACATTGGTACGGGCACACACTAGACGCAGTGAGGTAGATCCTGCGTGTGCTGCCCTAGGCGCTGGCGCGAGGTGAGGCGCTGCCTACATTGGTACGGGCAAACACTAGACGCAGTGAGGTAGATCCTGCCTGTGCTGCCCTAGGCACAGGCGCGATGTGAGGTGCTGCCTACATTGGTACGGGCACACACTAGACGCAGTGAGGTAGATCCTGCGTGTGCTGCCCTAGGCGCAGGCGCGAGGTGAGGCGCTGCCTACATTGGTACGGGCACACACTAGACGCAGTGAGGTAGATCCTGCCTGTGCTGCCCTAGGCGCAGGCGCGAGGTGAGGCGCTGCCTACATTGGTACGGGCAAACACTAGACACAGTGAGGTAGATCCTGCGTGTGCTGCCCTAGGCGCAGGCGCGAGGTGAGGCGCTGCCTACATTGGTACAGGCACACACTAGATGCAGTGAGGTAGATCCTGCGTGTGCTGCCTTAAGCGCAGGCGCGAGGTGAGGCGCTGCCTACAGTTGTACGGGCACACACTAGACGCAGTGAGGTAGATCCTGCGTGTGCTGCCCTAGGCGCAGGCGCGAGGTGAGGCGCTGCCTACATTGGTACGGGCACACACTAGATGCAGTGAGGTAGATCCTGCGTGTGCTGCCTAAAGCGCAGGCGCGAGGTGAGGCGCTTCCTACATTGGTACGGGCACACACTAGACTCAGTGAGGTAGATCCTGCGTGTGCTGCCCTAGGCACAGGCGCGAGGTGAGGCGCTGCCTACATTGGTACGGGCACACACTAGACGCAGTGAGGTAGATCCTGCCTGTGCTGCCCTAGGCGCAGGCGCGAGGTGAGGCGCTGCCTATATTGGTACGGGCACACACTAGACGCAGTGAGGTAGATCCTGCGTGTGCTGCCCTAGGCGCAGGCGCGAGGTGAGGCACTGCCTACATTGGTACGGGCAAACACTAGACACAGTGAGGTAGATCCTGCGTGTGCTGCTCTAGGCGCAGGCGCGAGGTGAGGCGCTGCCTACATTGGTACAGGCACACACTAGATGCAGTGAGGTAGATCCCTCGTGTGCTGCCTTAAGCGCAGGCGCGAGGTGAGGCGCTGCCTACATTGGTACGGGCACACACTAGACGCAGTGAGGTAGATCCTGCGTGTGCTGCCCTAGGCGCAGGCGCGAGGTGAGGCGCTGCCTACATTGGTACGGGCACACACTAGATGCAGTGAGGTAGATCCTGCGTGTGCTGCCTTAAGCGCAGGCGCGAGGTGAGGCGCTGCCTACATTGGTACGGGCACACACTAGACTCAGTGAGGTAGATCCTGCGTGTGCTGCCCTAGGCGCAGGCGCGAGGTAAGGCGCTGCCTACATTGGTACGGGCACACACTAGATGCAGTGAGGTAGATCCTGCGTGTGCTGCCCTAGGCGCAGGCGCGAGGTGAGGCGCTGCCTACATTGGTACGGGCACACACTAGACGCAGTGAGGTAGATCCTGCGTGTGCTGCCCTAGGCGCAGGCGCGAGGTGAGGCGCTGCCTACATTGGTACGGGCACACACTATACGCAGTGAGGTAGATCCTGCCTGTGCTGCCCTAGGCGCAGGCGCGAGGTGAGGCGCTGCCTACATTGGTACGGGCACACACTAGACGCAGTGAGGTAGATCCTGCGTGTGCTGCCCTAGGCGCAGGCGCGAGGTGAGGCGCTGCCTTCATTGGTACGGGCACACCCTAGACGCAGTGAGGTAGATCCTGCGTGTGCTGCCCTAGGCGCAGGCGCGAGGTGAGGCGCTGCCTTCATTGGTACGGGCACACCCTAGACGCAGTGAGGTAGATCCTGCCTGTGCTGCCCTAGGTGCAGGCGCGAGGTGAGGCGATGCCTACATTGGTACGGGCACACACTAGACGCAGTGAGGTAGATCCTGCGTGTGCTGCCCTAGGCGCAGGCGCGAGGTGAGGCGCTGCCTACATTGGTACGGGCACACACTAGATGCAGTGAGGTAGATCCTGCGTGTGCTGCCCTAGGCGCAGGCGCGAGGTGAGGCGCTGCCTTCATTGGTCCGGGCACACCCTAGACGCAGTGAGGTAGATCCTGCGTGTGCTGCCTAGGCGCAGGCGCGAGGTGAGGCACTGCCTACAGTGGTACGGGCACACACTAGATGCAGTGAGGTAGATCCTGCCTGTGCTGCCCTAGGCGCAGGCGCGAGGTGAGGCGCTGCCTACATTGGTACGGGCACACACTAGATGCAGTGAGGTAGATCCTGCGTGTGCTGCCCTAGGCGCAGGCGCGAGGTGAGGCGCTGCCTACATTGGTACGGGCACACCCTAGACGCAGTGAGGTAGATCCTGCGTGTGCTGCCTAGGCGCAGGCGCGAGGTGAGGCACTGCCTACAGTGGTACGGGCAAACACTAGACGCAGTGAGGTAGATCCTGCCTGTGCTGCCCTAGGCGCAGGCGCGAGGTGAGGCACTGCCTACATTGGTACGGGCACTCACTAGACGCAGTGAGGTAGATCCTGCGTGTGCTGCACTAGGCGCAGGCGCGAGGTGAGGCACTGCCTACAGTGGTACGGGCACACACTAGATGCAGTGAGGTAGATCCTGCCTGTGCTGCCCTAGGCGCAGGCGCGAGGTGAGGCGCTGCCTACATTGGTACGGGCACACACTAGATGCAGTGAGGTAGATCCTGCGTGTGCTGCCCTAGGCGCAGGCGCGAGGTGAGGCGCTGCCTACATTGGTACGGGCACACACTAGACGCAGTGAGGTAGATCCTGCGTGTGCTGCCCTAGGCGCAGGCGCGAGGTGAGGCACTGCCTACAGTGGTACGGGCACACACTAGACGCAGTGAGGTAGATCCTGCCTGTGCTGCCCTAGGCGCAGGCTGGAGGTGAGGCGCTGCCTTCATTGGTACGGGCACACCCTAGACGCAGTGAGGTAGATCCTGCGTGTGCTGCCCTAGGCGCAGGCGCGAGGTGAGGTGCTGCCTACATTGGTACGGGCACACACTAGACGCAGTGAGGTAGATCCTGCGTGTGCTGCCCTAGGCGCAGGCGTGAGGTGAGGCGCTGCCTACATTGGTACAGGCAAACACTAGACGCAGTGAGGTAGATCCTGCCTGTGCTGCCCTAGGTGCAGGTGCGATGTGAGGCGCTGCCTACATTGGTACGGGCACACACTAGACGCAGTGAGGTAGATCCTGTGTGTGCTGCCCTAGGCGCTGGCGCGAGGTGAGGCACTGCCTACAGTGGTACGGGCACACACTAGACGCAGTGAGGTAGATCCTGCCTGTGCTGCCCTAGGCGCAGGCGCGAGGTGAGGCGCTGCCTACATTGGTACGGGCACACACTAGACGCAGTGAGGTAGATCCTGCGTGTGCTGCCCTAGGCGCAGGCGCGAGGTGAGGCGCTGCCTACATTGGTACGGGCACACACTAGACGCAGTGAGGTAGATCCTGCCTGTGCTCACCACCATGGGTAGAGTGTTAGTAGAGGAGCGAATCAACCAGAGCACCACTCCACTCTACCCTGCACCACTCCACTCTGCAACACTGCACTCTACACCACTGCACTCTGCAACACTGCACTCTGCAACACTGCACTCTACACCACTGCACTCTGCAACACTGCCCTCCACACCGCTGCACTCTATCCTGCGCCACTCTACTCTGTAATACTGCACTCTATCCCACTCCACTCTACCCTGCACCACTCCACTCTGCAACACTGCACTCTACACCACTGCACTCTGCAACACTGCACTCTACACCACTGCACTCTGCAACACTGCACTCTACACCACTGCACTCTGCAACACTGCCCTCCACACCGCTGCACTCTATCCTGCGCCACTCTACTCTGTAATACTGCACTCTATCCCACTCCACTCTAAGCAACTTCACTCTACTCTGAAGTAATCTACTCTACGCCACTCCACTCTACCCTGCACCACTCCACTCTGCAACACTGCACTCTACACCACTGAACTCTGCAACACTGCACTCTACACCACTGAACTCTGCAACACTACAATCTACACCACTGCACTCTATCCTGCACCACTCCACTGTGCCCTGCACCACTCCACTCTTCCTTGAGGGAATTACACTGGCTCCCTATACAGGCTAGAGTCACCTTTAAGGCCTTGTGTTTTGGCCATAGGATCCTCAATGAGAAAGGGCCAAGATTTCTGTGCCCCCTTGTCACTGCCTACAGTCCTGCTCGGAACCTGAGGTCGTTGGGCACGGCCAAGTTGATCATGCCTAAGGTTCGGAAGGTACGGGCAGGAGGCAGATCCTTTGGCTTCCTCGCGGCTAAGGCCTGGAATGACCTACCTGTGGAATTGAGGACTTGTCCATCTGAGACATTGTTCTGGAAAAAACTGAAAACCTGGATCTTCAGTACCCTCCAGGGGGCCGGAAGTAGGCTTCTTACATCTTAGGGCCTTTGGCTGGGGGGGGGGGGAGGGGTCCGGGCCAGTTGCTGTGGTGTTCCGGTGTCTAGCGCGGGGACACTCCGTTGGAGTAACCAGGCGCTCTACAAGCTTAATAATAATAATAATAATAATAATACCCTGCACCACTCCACTCTACGCAACTTCACTCTACTCTGAAGCAATCTACTCTACGCCACTCCACTCTACCCTGCACCACTGCACTAAAAACCACTGCACTCTACACCACTGCACTCTGCAACACTGCACTCTACACCACTGCACTCTGCAACACTGCACTCTACACCACTGTAGTCTGCAACACTGCACTCTACACCACTGCACTCTGCAACACTGCACTCTACACCACTGCACTCTGCAACACTGCACTCTACACCACTGCACCCCACACCACTGCACTATGTCCTACACCACTCCACTCTACCCTGCACCTCTACACTCTACCCTGCACCACTCCACTCTATGCAACTTCACTCTACTCTGAAGCAATCTACGCTGCACCACTCCACTCTACCCTGCACCACTCCACTCTGCAACACTGCACTCTACACCACTGCACTCTGCAACACTGCACTCTACACCACTGTAGTCTGCAACACTGCACTCTACACCACTGCACTCTGCAACACTGCACTCTACACCACTGCACCCCACACCACTGCACTCTGTCCTACACCACTCCACTCTACCCTGCACCTCTACACTCTACCCTGCACCACTCCACTCTATGCAACTTCACTCTACTCTGAAGCAATCTACGCTGCACCACTCCACTCTACCCTGCACCACTCCACTCTGCAACACTGCACTCTACACCACTGCACTCTGCAACACTGCACTCTACACCACTGCACTCTGCAACACTGCACTCTACACCACTGCACTCTGCAACACTGCACTCTACACCACTGTACTCTGCAACACTGCACTCTACACCACTGTAGTCTGCAACACTGCACTCTACACCACTGCACTCTGCAACACTGCACTCTACACCACTGCACTCTGCAACACTGCACTCTACACCACTGCACCCCACACCACTGCACTATGTCCTACACCACTCCACTCTACCCTGCACCTCTACACTCTACCCTGCACCACTCCACTCTATGCAACTTCACTCTACTCTGAAGCAATCTACGCTGCACCACTCCACTCTACCCTGCACCACTCCACTCTGCAACACTGCCCTCTACACCACTGCACTCTGCAACACTGCACTCTACACCACTGTAGTCTGCAACACTGCACTCTACACCACTGCACTCTGCAAAACTGCACTCTACACCACTGCACCCCACACCACTGCACTCTGTCCTACACCACTCCACTCTACCCTGCACCTCTACACTCTACCCTGCACCACTCCACTCTATGCAACTTCACTCTACTCTGAAGCAATCTACGCTGCGCCACTCCACTCTACCCTGCACCTCTCCACTCTGCAACACTGCACTCTACACCACTGCACTCTGCAACACTGCACTCTACACCACTGTAGTCTGCAACACTGCACTCTACACCACTGCACTCTGCAACACTGCACTCTGCAACACTGCACTCTACACCACTGCACTCTGCAACACTGCACTCTACTCCACTGCACCCCACACCACTGCACTATGTCCTACACCACTCCACTCTACCCTGCACCTCTACACTCTACCCTGCACCACTCCACTCTATGCAACTTCACTCTACTCTGAAGCAATCTACGCTGCACCACTCCACTCTACCCTGCACCACTCCACTCTGCAACACTGCACTCTACACCACTGCACTCTGCAACACTGCACTCTACACCACTGTAGTCTGCAACACTGCACTCTACACCACTGCACTCTGCAAAACTGCACTCTACACCACTGCACCCCACACCACTGCACTCTGTCCTACACCACTCCACTCTACCCTGCACCTCTACACTCTACCCTGCACCACTCCACTCTATGCAACTTCACTCTACTCTGAAGCAATCTACGCTACACCACTCCACTCTACCCTGCACCTCTCCACTCTGCAACACTTCACTCTACTCTGAAGCAATCTACGCTGCGCCACTCCACTCTACCCTGCACCTCTCCACTCTGCAACACTGCACTCTACACCACTGCACTCTGAAACACTGCACTCTACACCACTGCACTCTGCAACACTGCCCTCTATGCAACTTCATTCTAATCTGAAGCAATCTACTCAAGCCACTCCACTCTACCCTGCACCTCTCCACTCTGCAACACTGTACTATACTCCGCTGCACCCTACACCACTGCACTCTGTCCTGCACCACTCCATTCTACCCTGCTCCTCTACACTCTAGCCTGCACCACTCCACTCTATGCAACTTCACTCTACTCTGAAGCAATCTACTCTATGCCACTCCACTCTACCCTGCACCTCTGCACTCTGCAACACTGCACTCTACGCCACTGCACTCTGCAACACTGCCCTCTACACCACTGCACTCTGAAACACTGCACTCTACACCACTGCACTCTGCAACACTGCACTCTACACCACTGCACCCTAGACCACTGCACTCTGTCCTGCACCAGTCCACTCTACCCTGCACCTCTCCACTCTACCCTGCACCACTCCACTCTATGCAACTTCACTCTAATCTGAATGAATCTACTCTACACCACTCCACTCTACCCTGCACCTCTCCACTCTGCAACACTGCACTCTACACCACTGCACCCTACACCACTGCACTCTATCCTGCACCACTCCACTCCACTCTACCCTGCACCTCTACACTCTACCCTGCACCACTCCACTCTATGCAACTTCACTCTACTCTGAAGCAATCTACTCTACGCCACTCCACTCTACCCTGCACCTCTCCACTCTGCAACACTGCACTCTACACCACTGCACTCTGCAACACTACACTCTATACCACTGCACTCTATCCTCTGCCACTCTACTGTACCCTGCACCACTCCACTCTACGCAACTTCACTCTAATCTGAAGAAATCTACTCTATGCCACTCCACTCTACCCTGCACCACTTCAATCTGCAACACTGCACTCTACACCACTGCACCCTACACCACAGCACTCTATCCTGCACCACTCCACTCCACTCTACCCTGCACCTCTACACTCTACCCTGCACCACTCCACTCTATGCAACTTCACTCTACTCTGAAGCAATCTACTCTACGCCACTCCACTCTACCCTGCACCTCTCCACTCTGCAACACTGCACTCTACACCACTGCACTCTGCAACACTACACTCTATACCACTGCACTCTATCCTCTGCCACTCTACTGTACCCTGCACCACTCCACTGTACGCAACTTCACTCTAATCTGAAGAAATCTACTCTATGCCACTCCACTCTACCCTGCACCACTTCACTCTGCAACACTGCACTCTACACCACTGCACCCTACACCACTGCACTCTATCCTGCACCACTCTACTCTACCCTGCACCTCTACACTCTACCCTGCACCACTCCACTCTATGCAACTTCACTCTACTGTGAAGCAATCTACTCTACGCCACTCCACTCTACCCTGCACCTCTCCACTCTGCAACACTGCACTCTACACCACTGCACTCTGCAACACTGCACTCTACGCCACTGCACTCTATACACCCCTCTAGTCTCTTTATGAGGCTAGAGTTCGAAGTACATAAGTTACAAGTCGAATATCAACAGTAATAGCACAAATACACGTTTGAGCCCTAGGGGCGTACCAAACCATATACCAATAAAGTGGTATAAGAACCACGACTGAGCTAGACACAAGGCCTAGAGCCTGTAGAAATGCTGGGACCACAAGGAACCACCCAAGGTAGTGACACAGGGGACCCACGGGGGACACGTGCAGTGTGAGAACACAGCCGCGAGCCGCCGTTGACTTCTATGGGGAATGTCGCGGTTGGAGTTTTAAAGAAAAAGGACACTTAGAGAAGGACTTGGATCAAACCCCTTTAGAACTAGGTGGTTCTAGAGTCTATACCCACGGGAGCACCGGAGGACTCGAGTTACCTCACCCAGGGGAGCCGGGTGCATAGGTGTCTTTCGGGGTCGGGTTTCGTCGTCGTTTTCAATGGCGATCTGCTGCAAAGTGCTGCTGGCGACCAAGTCGAAAGTGTTCGGGTGGATCCAAAGGTGGATCGAAGATGTGAGGAACCTGAAAGCAGAGGGGACAGAGTCTGGGTCACTAGCCAGTGACCAGGAAGGCGATGAGCAGGTGCCCACCGATGTCGGGTGCTTCAGGTAGGTTGACGGTCGTCTCGACTCTTCAGCCACGAGATCCAGGAGGTGTTGACGACAACTAGGAGCTGGATTCGAGCTGTCCCATGACGTCTGTCGATTGCTGCGGTGTCGGCGACCGGATTGGACCCAACAAGCCTTGGCAACGGCAAGTCTCGTAGAAACAAAGAAAGGACGATGTTGCAGACCAGCAAGGTCTGGGGGACTCACCCAGCGAGGGTAAGTCAGGGCACGTCTGGGGCAACCAGGAAAGCCCAAGCAGAAGAAGAGTTGCCTTCGGGAGGGCCCACTAGCCAACGGACTAGCGACCGCGAAGGAGCCTTGAGTGGACACACTTGGAGCTGGCTTGCAGGACACTCGTGGAGTGGAGGCCAGTGATCTTCGGTGCAGTCGGTGCTGGAGGCGGGGGCTATTCGGAGCCCAAAGCACAACTTCGTGGGAGACCAGGAAGAGGATGCACTTGCAAAAGTACTCGGTATCCAGGGGTCACGGTCCCACGTTACCCACGACAGCTACGGGCCTCTGCTTTGCTGGGGACTCAGGGCAGCCTCAGTGAAGTCTGGAAATCCACCTCTGGTGATGCAAAGTCTTCGGCGTCCAGCGGGAGCTTCAGCGATGCAGACCAGACAATTGCTTCTTAGGTGCCTGCCAAGCAGGGGAGTCACTCCTTGACCCCAAGGGAGATTCTTCAGTCCTCTAATCTTGAAGTAGAGCGTCGAAGGTCCAGGATTCGGCGTCAGAGTTTCGTCCAGGGTAATCTAAAGTCCTAAGGACTGGGGTCCCATACTTATACAAAGTTAGGGGGTTGGACATACTCTGGGGACCCACCTATGGGAGGGTCAGGGAAGAGGGGTGGTTACACCCATTCCCTTTGTCCAGTTTCACGCCAGAGCAGGGGCAGGTAGCCCCTGCAACCGGTTTGAACTGGCATATGCACAGGGACACCAAATGTGCCCCCAGTGCAGGACTTCAAAGCACCAGAGAGTGCTCCCGCCCAGCCCCAATACACACTATCCTGTCTGGGGAGGTGGTTACACCTCCCTGTGACAGGAAACCTATTGTCCAGGCCTCCCTGCCGGAGTTTCAGTCAGCAGCAGGAGGCCAGACCCGTGTCTGTGGCAGCGGCATCTATTTTGTGATGCCAGGGCTCTGGAAAGAAGTTACCGGGTAGTCCGGTGTGTACATGTCTCTCCCTCTAGAAGGGTGGAATGCTACCCCCGCCACCAGGACTGGTGGGGGGGTAGTATTCCAAGATGTTTGACACCAAACACGACATGTTTTGGTGCAGCCAGTCCAAAGTTAGCATTGTACCGCGAGGATATAATGCACTTAAGAGTTTATGGTCAGGCTGTACCACAAACAGCATCAGAGGAGGGACTCCGAATGCTGCAAAGGGGCTCTGCTCATGCAGGGGCACCCTCTCACATAAAAACCAAGCACTCTGCCTTCAGGATTGTTAAGGCCTGCCATAGGAGTGACTTATAGGTTTATATTTGTGTGCAATTGTAGTGATATAGGTAGCCTATATCACAGTAAGGGGTGCATGCACCACCTTACCCAGGCTGCAGTAGCAGACCTGTGGTGTCATTTTGGCTGGCCTTCCAGGGGTGGCATAATACATGCTTCAGCCCCTGGTAGGCCTCTGGGGTACCTATACCCTGGGTACATAGTATACCATATACTAGGGACTTATAAGGGCACTCCAGATTCCAATCACGGATGTGCCTAAGGCACATGGAAACCATTTTACAGAGTAAGCAGATAAACTGGGGCCCTGAATAGCAGGGTCCCAGTCCAACTAAGTCAAAAACCAACAAAACACCAGGAAAAAAGTGGGGGCAACCATATAGTCAGATTCCACCTTCCTACAACTCTATCCTGTACCACTCCACTGTACCCTGCACCACTCCACTCTGCTCAACTTCACTCTACTCTGAAGCAATCTACTCTACACCATTCCACTCTACCCTGCACCACTCCACTCTGCAACACTGCACTCTACACCACTCTGCAACACTGAACTCTACACCACTGCAATCTGCAACAATGCACTCTACGCCAATGCAGTCTGCAACACTGCACTCTACACCATTGCACTCTGCAACACTGCACTCTACACCACTGCACCCTAGACCACTGCACTCTATCCTACACCACTCCACTCTACCCTGCACCTCTACACTCTACCCTGCACTACTCCACTCTATGCAACTTCACTCTACTCTGAAGCAATCTACGCTGAGCCACTCCACTCTACCCTACACCTCTCCACTCTGCAACACTGCACGATACACCACTGCACTCTGCAACACTGCACTCTACACCACTGCACTCTGCAACACTGCCCTCTATGCAACTTCATTCTAATCTGAAGCAATCTACTCAAGCCACTCCACTCTACCCTGCACCTCTCCACTCTGCAACACTGCACTCTACACCGCTGCACCCTACACCACTGCACTCTGTCCTGCACCACTCCATTCTACCCTGCTCCTCTACACTCTAACCTGCACCACTCCACTCTATGCAACTTCACTCTACTCTGAAGCAATCTACTCTATGCCACTCCACTCTACCCTGCACCTCTGCACTCTGCAACACTGCATTCTACACCACTGCACTCTGCAACACTGCACTCTACGCCACTGCACTCTATCCTCTGCTACTCTACTCTGTAATACAGCACTCTATGCTACTGCACTCTACCCTGCACAACTCCACTCTGCCCTGCACCACTCCACTCTGCAGCACCGCACTTTACACCACTGCACTCTACAGCACTGTACTCTATACCAATGCACTCTATCCTGCCCCACTCCACTGTACCCTGCACCACTCCACTCTACGCAACTTCACTCTAATCTGAAGCAATCTACTCTATGCCACTCCACTCTATCCCGCACAACTCCACTCTGCAACACTGCACTCTACACCACTGCACTCTGCAGCACTGCACTCTATGCCACAGCACTCTATCCTGTACCACTCCAATCTACCCTGCACCACTCCACTCTGCTCAACTTCACTCTACTCTGAAGCAATCCACTGTACACCACTCCACTCTATTCTGCACCACTCCACACTGTAACGCTGCACTCTATGCCACTGCACTCTGCAACACTGCACTCTACACCACTGCACTCTATCCTGCGCTACTTCATTCTGTAATACTGCACTCTACACCACTGTACTCTCTCCTGCACCACTCCACTCTGCAGCACTGCACTCTACACAACTGCACTCTGCAACACTGCACTCTATGCCACAGCACTCTATCCTGCACCACTCCTCTCTACCCTGCACCACTCCACTCTGCGCAACTTCACTCTACTCTGAAGCAATCTACTGTACGCCACTCCACTCTACCCTGCACCACTCCATACTGTAACACTGCACTCTATGCCACTGCACTCTGCAACACTGCACTCTATACCACTGCTCTCTATCCTGCGCTACTTCACTCTGTAATACTGCACTCTACACCACTGCACTCTCTCCTGCTCCACTCCACTCTATCCTGCACCACTCAACACTATCCTGCACTACTCCACTCTACCCTGCACCACTCCACTCTGCAACACTGCACTCTACATCACTGTACTCTATCCTGCACCACTCTGCGCTACAAAGCCCCACTCCACTCTACGCCACTCCAGTCTATTCTGAAGGAATCTACTCTACACCACTGCACTCTACATCACTCTAGTCCACTCCACTTTATGCCACTCTACTCTACACCACTCTATGCCACTGTGCTTGACGGAACTATTCTATGCTACTGCACTCTACTCTGAATCAATCTACTTTATACCACTGCACTCTATGCCACTGCACTCTACATTGTACCACTGTTTGCCACTCTACATCATTGCACCCCACGCTTTGCCACTCTACCCTGCACCACGCCGCTCTACGCCCTTTAACTCTACTCTTGAGCAATCTACCCTATGCCACTGCACTCTACATCACTCTATTTCACTCTCTACCACTCCACTTTATGCCACTCTACTCTACACCACTCTATGCTATTGTGTTTTTCACCACTATTCCATGCTACTGCACTCTACTCTAAAACAAACTGCTCTATGCTACTGCACTCTACGCCACACTGCTCCACTCTGTGCCACTCTACACCACTGCACTCTATGCTGCACCACTCTACTCTATGCAACTGCCCTCTACACCACTCTACTCTAAACCACTGCACTCTATGCCAATGCAATCAACACCACTTTAATCAAAACCAATGCACTCTACACCACTGCCCTGTACGCCAACTAATCTGCAGCACTGCAGCCTACACAACTATACTCTCTAACACTCTACACCACTGCACGCTATGCCACTCTGCTCCATTCTGCACCACTCTACTCCACGCCACTGGACTCTACACAGCACTACTCAGCAAGACTGCACTCTCTGCAACTGAACTCAACGCCACTCTACTCTGCACAACTGTACTCTACACCACTGCATACCATGCTACTGCAGACTACGCCACTCTACACCATTGTGCTCTGTGTCACTGCACTCTATGCCACTCTCTTCTACTCTGCATCACTGTACACTGCGCCACTCTATGGCACTAATTCTGCATCACTCCATGCCACTCTAATATATTCTACACCACTTGCCTCTACACCACTCTACTCTACACCACTGCACTCTAAGCCACTCTACTCTACACCTCTGCTGCACGAAACTGTCTCTCTATATATTGTACTTAAACAAAGTACACTGTGCTGAGAGACCAGTGGATCTCTCATTGGTATACAGAGGCAAAAGTAGATAATACTAACTCACTTTTTGTGGTAGTGTGGGTGAGCAGTTAGGCTTATCAGAGGGTAGTGCTAAGGATTTGTTTTACTCACAGAGGCAATAAATGAGACACACACTTAAGAATAAATCCGAGACCAATTTGTAAAAATAAAATCGATTTTTATATACTTTTACAGACCAAGAACTTCATTCTAAGGTAAGTACTTTTTAAGTTATGATTTTTCAAGGTTCGCAAAAGAATTCACTATTGAGCGCAATTAGGCATAATAGAAGTCAATGGGAAAAAACAGGAAAAAGCATATACAATCCCACAGTGGGTTCTCGAGGTTCACCTTCTGGATTTAGGTAAGTAGCAAGGCCAGGTCCAATGTTCCAGCAGCGGAAGATCTGGAGCTTCCTGGATGCGACCAGAAGCATGGTGTTGAGGTCGTTGGTAGCAGGCGCGCTATGGAGAAGCGGCCCACCTGAAAACACACTGCACATGGGGACTTAAAGGTAAGTCTGGGGGGGTCCTACTCATAGGAGGAGGTTTCAAGGGCCACAGGACCATAGGAGCACAGCTGGTTCTTCGTTACCCAGGCCAGGCGGGCTGGGTGCAGAGCAGATAGGGCAGCCAAGCATCATGCATCGAGATGGTCTTCGCAGTCAGGGGCAGGCAGGTTACAGGGACAAATCTGGGACAGCTGGGACACTCATGGAGCGGGTCTCTGGGGTTTTGAAGTCCCTCGATGGGTGTCTGCATCCTGGGTAGTTGGAGTCTGGATTGGACTCTTTCCTCATGGTCTTTGGTGTAAGGGGTCCAGCACCCCGGGTACTGGCACGGCTCTGGTAGGTCTTGGTGTCCTCTCACTTGGCGGGAGGGCAGATATAACCCTCCAGAGCTGATGTACCTCTTCTTGCTTGGGGGCTGCGTCGGAGTCACCAGGGAGCAGCAAGTCAGTAAACTAGACTTTGCGGCTCGGAGCCTGCAAGCTTCAAGGGAGTAGCCCCTCTATTCCAAGGGAGGTTCGCGGAAATTTGTAGAAGGCTGGAGGTTCTTTTGGGTCTTTGGAGGCCTCACAGTTGCAGGACGAGACAGGAGGCCACGGTCATAGAGTCCTGGAAGCAGCCGGCAGGGTTTGGCGCCAGTTCTCTGCAGAAGGTCTTCGGTTCTCAGGTCAGCAGCTCTTCTTTGTCCATTGCTCTTCTTAGGTCTGTTGAATTTAAGCTCTAGGTCCAGGGATGCCAGCTAAATACTAAATTTAGGGGAGTTAAAGGGGGTGACAGGTAGTAGCCAATGGGCTACGTACCATTAGGGTGTCTACACCCTCTAGGTGACCACTTCCTGTGAGAATAGTCACTACCCCAGCCCCGATAGGTTAATTTCCTACCACTTCAAGATGGTGGAATTGGAAAAGTAGCGCCCACATTACCTGCCCCACCTTAGGGGTGGTGCTGGCTGAATATGGGCACACCTCCTAATCTAACTAATTCTCCTGTCTGTCCTCCCACCAAAAGGGAAGCAGGAAAGGGGGGTTGACATCCTCCATCATCATGCCTGGGTTGCATTTTAAAGGCTGCATCACCTTTGAAGCTGCCCGCCCTGGCAGTCCATCCCGGGCCTGGAGGAGGTGTGAAGCACCTCTGCCCAGAACAGGCTTTGTTCCTGGCCTCTGAGAGCGCTGGCTCTCATCCCATGAGTTCAGAAATACGCCTGGTGGTGGCAGGCTGGCTAAGACTAGTCAGAAACCACACCAGTGCTTGGCAGGCTTTCAGGGGATTCTCTAAAAGGGTCTCCTATGCACATTTATTAATAAATCCAACACTGGCATCAGTGAGGATTTATTAAGATGAGATGTTTGGTACCAAACATCTTAGGGTACAGTGAAGCCATCATGGAGCTAGGAAACTCGTAATGACAAGTATCCAGCCCATGCACTCTCTATGCCTTCCCTGTGCACTTACAATATCCAAGAATAGACTGGACATTGCAGGGTCATATCTGCTCATACAGATATGTCCACACATGGGATATAGTGCACCCTGCCTTAGGTCTGTAAGGCCTGCATAGGGATGACTTACCTATACCTCATGCAGTGTATGTGGGCATGGCACACAGGGCTGTGTGTCATGACAGCTCTTCAGTTTTCTCTGCACCAAGACACACAGCCTGCAATGGCAGTTTGCAATGGTCTTGGTAAGGGGGTCCCTAGGGTGGCACAATTTGTGCTGCAACCGTAGAGGACCCTCTTCAGTACCCAGGCCCTAGGTACCAGGTGTACCATTTACTAGGGACTTACAGGGGTGCTGAAGTTGTGCCAATCATAGTACAGTTTTAAGAAAGAGATCTGGCACTGGGACCCTGGTTAGCAGGGACCCAGTGCACTTACATTCGAAATCACATCATGCATTAGGCTAAAAGTGGGGGCTAACCATGTCAAAAGAGGCACTTTATAACATCTGCACTCTACCCTGCACCACTCCACTTTACCCTGAATGACTCCACACCACTTCACTCTACACTGAAACAATCTACTCTACGCATTGCACTCTAAGCCACTGCACTCTACTCTGCACCACTCTACTCTATGCAGCTGGACTCTACGCCACTCTACATCACTGCACTCTACGTCTATGCGCTCTACACTACTTTACTAAAAATCAATTAATTCTACGCCACTGCACACTATGCCGATCTACACTGCACCACGGTGCTTTACACCAGTTCACTTTATGTCACTCCAGGGCACTCTCAAACACCCCACTTTACAACACTACATCCTATAATACTCCACTTCTTGATGCTCTAATCCATTAAACTCTACTCCACTCTGACACTCTACTCCACTCTACAACACTCTACTTCACTCTATGCCACTCTACATCACTACTCCACTCTACAATGCCCAATGCAACTCCCTCTATGCCACTCCATGCCACTTTACTCCATTCTGTTCTACAACACACTACTCCACTCTACTCCACTCCATGCCACTCTACTCTACTCTATGCCACTCGACTCTACAACACTGTACTTCACTCTATGCCACTCTACAATACTACTCCACTCTACAATGCCCAATGCAACTCCCTCTATGCCACTCCATGCCACTTTACTCCATTCTGTTCTACAACACACTACTCTACTCTACTCCACTCCATGCCACTCTACTCTACTCTATGCCACTCGACTCTACAACACTCTACTTCACTCTATGCCACTCTACATCACTACTCCACTCTACAATGCCCAATGCAACTCCCTCTATGCCACTCCATGTCACTTTACTCCATTCTGTTCTACAACACACTACTCCACTCTACTCCACTCCATGCCACTCTACTCTACTCTATGCCACTCGACTCTACAACACTCTACTTCACTCTATGCCACTCTACATCACTACTCCACTCTACAATGCCCAATGCAACTCCCTCTATGCCACTTTACTCCATTCTGTTCTACAACACACTACTCCACTCTATGCCACTCCATGCCACTCTACTCTACTCTATGTTACTCGACTCTACAACACTCTACTCCACTCTATGCCACTCTACATCACTACTCCACTCTACAATCCTCAATGCAACTCCCTCTATGCCACTCCATGCCACTTTACTCCATTCTGTTCTACAACACACTACTCCACTCTACTCCACTCCACGCCACTCTACTCTACTCTATGCCACTCGACTCTACAACACTCTACTCCACTCTATGCCACTCTACATCACTACTCCACTCTACAATGCTCAATGCAACTCCCTCTATGCCACTCCATGCCACTTTACTCAACTCTGCTCTACAACACACTGCTACACTCTACTCCATTCTATGTCACTCTACTCTATGCCACTCAACTCTACAACACTCTACTCCACTCTATGCCATTCTACTTTCCCACACGACCCCATGCAACTATACTCTATGACAATCTACTCTGCTCTACGTCACTCTACTCTACAACACTCTACTCATCTCTATGCAACACCCTCTACGCCTCTCCACTCTGCTCTATACCACTCCGAGCCACTCATCACCACTCCACAACACTTTACACCACTCAACTCTACTTTCTTCCTCTCTATGACCCTCTACTCCCTCCATGATACTCCACTTCACTCCACTCAACTCTACACCACTCAACGCCACTCCATAATACTCCACTTTACGTCCATGCCACTGTCCTTTACCGCACTAACTTTTTACCATGCTGAACAGCAGCCACCCAGGGGCCGTATTATACATACGGCACATTTTTCTTGATTGCGCTGTGTGCACCTTTTAAAAGGTGCATCTGGCGCAATCAAGGAAAATGCGCCACATTAGGATAAGTGCACTGCCCCCTGGGCAGCCGCAAATTTGGCATTTCCCGTGGGGCAGCGATTCATGTGAAAAACAGAGTGGCTGCTTTAAAGCTGCTCTGTGTTTCATGTGCAGGTGGCAACCCGCCGGCACTTTTAAAGAGGATTAGAGATCCCCTTGCAGGCGGGGCAGTGAGTGACTGCACCCGCCTGCAAGGGGATGTCTGCGGGGTCCATGAGCCTCCCTTTTCCCCCTCCGGAGGGCTGCCATCAGGAGGCGCATTGACAGTGCGCCATCGTTTAAGTGGCGCACTGTCATTGCGCCCCTGACAGCTTCTTTGCCTCTGCGCCCCCGTCTGTAATACGGCACTGGCCCAGAGGCAAAGGGATTCCCTCATTTGCATAGGGCCATGCCCCCATGCAAATGAGGGAACACCGTCTAATGATAGCGCTTTATGTGTGCCAGCACTATCGGTATTACAGGAGGGGACGCACAAGTGTCTGCAGCCCCTTCTGTAATACCAAAGTGCCTCGGGGGCCAGCAAAGGAGGCGAAATACGTCTGTTGCCCCCCCCCCCGCACTTTAGTAATATGGCCCCTGCTGTGCAACATGCTAAAACATATTGTCAAAGCCAAAAGCTCTGGCATAGGTGAGACCCATTGGCTTTGCCATTGCTTGTTTTCTTTGCAACTTTTTGCTCTTGGATGCGCAGAAACTCCTGTGACTCAGTATCACAGACAATAAAAGTTTCAGGGCTCTAACCTGACAGATACAAGCCGTGTTTTCTCGACCTCCACCTCATGTGCCCATTACTTCCATCCAAGCGCAATCATAACACTTCCAGGCACTCACCGACACTTCATAATTCAGCATAAACCGCAGCCGCGCGCCCCCTCGTGCCCCCATCCTGTTTTTAATTTACGCCTGTCGTGTCAGCGCTAATGGGGCCGCTGCTGGTAAAGATTGATCTGTGTTCAGGAGGCGAGGGGGGTTATTGGCCGCCTCGGTGCACTTGTGTAAGCGGCCGGATCGATACCTGCCTTGGCTTCGCGGATCCATCGTGCATTAGAGCAGGCCACGTGACGTCACACCTGACGCAGCTCCTCAAGGGGACCAGACCAGGAGCAGCCGCATCTCCACGGCATTCACAATCAAAAGTGAAATACGACGCACCCCTGATTCAGGAGCAGTGTGAGAATGGTCATTGCTTCATTAAAAATAAAAATCTAACCACTCCCCAGTCATCAGAAGTCATTTTGTCGTGCCTGTGGCAGGAGTTTCGAGCTCCCACTAGGAGGCGCCATAACTCTCCTTCGAGAACCGCTAGGCCTGATGCGATTTAGTAACTTTTTTTTACGCAGTACTAAAGTTTTGTAGGTTTATTTCCCTGCTCTAATCTCACCAATAAAGTATTAACAATCTGCATGCCCGCTCTTTCCCTTCTCTGGCCCCCAGTCCATGAGGGGCTCCTCTTTAGGGCCACATTAACGTCACTGTAGGCAGCTGCCTCGCAGAGCTGCAGCAAGAAGCCACAAGTGGGCGCCAGAGTCCCACAGATGGCCCCAAACATGGCCTTGTCGTGGGAGGGGTGGCGGCCAGAGAGCATGCTGTCTTTTACTCCGTGGCTCCCAGATGTTTCCCCCATAGCTGCTTACTCTGTGTTTCATTGGCACTTATGTAGCGCTTTTTACAGCCCTTGTGATGTGAAACGTGGTTTCTCCATTGTTGAGGAAGCAGCTACTTCGTAGGTATAGTTTTCATAGCGCTTCACTTCCCTGACCTGTTCACAGAAGCGCTGCAGTTTCATCAGCTTCCTGGGGGCTCTTGGGGTGTATGGTTGGCAGTGAGGTGACTGTGGGTTGGTTTGGTGGTAGCATGTGGTGGGCTCTAGTCTGCACCTTAAGAGGTGAAGGCCAAGATGTGAGGAGGGGGTCCCACCCGTAATCGCTAATCACATATTACATCACATCAATGTCTACACCTGACGCGCCTTGCTCTGGCCTCTGTTCTACACTAAAGAGGACCCTGGCACAATGGGGGCATCTTTGGGCATCTGACTACCTAGGCAGATAATGCTTCCATCCTATGCATTGATAGCTCGAGTGAAAGCAGCCCTCCGGTTAGGGGGTCTCGGCAAATATACAATACAAATTGTAAGTTATGTGATATTATGAAGCTCAACATTGGGTTTGAATTGCCACTGCATCCCTTATCCCTTTTATATGCACTGTTAGTGACCCAGAAAGCACGGACGCCACATCAGAGGCGCAACTACTAGAGCCAAATTTCGGGGGGGGCTACCAAAAATTTCGGGGGGGGTGATTCTTCCAGCAATATGCAGAGTGGTGATGCAGGGGCTCTAAGAAGGGGTGAAAACACAACAGAGCCTCGTTAGCAAGTAAATGGTCTTCTAAAGACCTGTGAAGTACTCGGGTGCGGCAGTGTGTGTGCCCGGGAAGCTGTCTTAGCCCGGGCTGCCACACACGACGGGGGGGGGGGGGCTGAAGCCCTTTGAGCCCAAAGGGCGTTGCGCGCCTGCGCCACATCAACTATGTGTTGAGTGGGGTTGTGTGGGACGATAATAACCTGTTCTTTCACCTCCAAGTGCCGATAGACTGAACTAAGTTCAGGCATCCGTGGGTGTGAAAGCTAATCTTGTAAAGCTAGGCCAGAGTCTTAGTTTATGCAACATTTTTATACCACAATATTTTCGTGGTAGATTTTCAGTACTCCAAACGTTTCCCCCTGGTCTTGTCCTTCATAGGAGAGGTCTTCAGTGGTAGTCATGGTCACTACCAGTCACGCCAGCGATGTCCTGGCTAGGTCACTCAAAATGACCGGGGTTGGAGAGGGATCAGAGGTGGCAGTTTTAAAGCGAGAGCTGCCGTGATGTCAGTGGTGGTTGGTGACCCACAAAAATGGTGGGTCGACATAAATAAAATTAAACAACATACAAATAAGCTTTTACATTTAAAAATGGGGAAAAAAGTTTGACTTACTTTCTTAGCCTGCTGCACATCCGCAGTGTTCTCCGGCCGGCTCCAGACTCCTCCAGCGCAAAGTTTTGCGGCTCCTTATCCACTCCAGACACTGCTCTCATGCTGCATGAAAGAAATGTCTGGATTGGCTGGAGCAGGCTGCTTCAGCACTCTGAAGAGCATTGAAGGCCTGTGCCTGCTCTCCAACCCGGCTGTCTAAGACAGCCAGGTTGGAGAGGTTGAATTGCACACTTCGGTTTGGCCGTAGCAAGGTAGCCGGCCTAACCGACAAGCGCAATTCATGCTGAAGGGGCCACTCGTCATTGCTGCCAGCAATGACGCACTGGCCCCGCCCTGTCCTCTCCATTTGGCAGAAAGCCGGAAAAATAAAATGGTAATAAATTCCTTTTATTACCATTTTATTTTCCTAGCTTTCTGCAGCTGTGTGGGGAGGGGGGCGGTGCTCCTCCGCCCCATTGGGGGAACCGCCGCTGTGTGGTCTGCCCTCTCCTGTACTGCTGAGGTAATCAGCTTTGATAGGTTCTCTCCTCTCAGACGGGTGGCCACTTGTTCCTCCACTAAAGGAATGAACTCTGCACTTAGTTGCCACACTAAGGTACCAGAAAGAACCACAGACAAAGCCTGCATCACACTCTGCAGCCTTCAGGAAGGAACTCATCTCAGTGCAAACACCCATGTGCAGGAATGGGGCATCAGAGCTAGGCCTGGGCGGTGAACTGCGCTCCATTTGCGGAGTTTTCTGCACTCCGCGGAGCTTGCGGAGTGCAGAAAACTCCGCTTCGTGTAGTGCAGCAGAGTTTTTTCCCCGCTCGCGATCGGGAATGGTAAGTTCGCGATCGCGAACAGTAAGTTCGCGAGCGCGAGCTGCCGCTCGGGTAGAATTTCTACCCAAGCAGCAGGAATACCAGCACAAACTGAGGTTCGCAAAGTGTACTCCGCCACTCGCGGAACTTTGCAGAGTTTTTTTGTAAGTTTGCGGAGTTTCGCGTAGCAAAACTCCGCGAACTACGCCCAGGCATGATCAGAGCACAGATGCTGAAGACCAGTGTGACACACTAATGTGGGAACACACGATTGGCTTGTGCTTTTCGTGAGGTACCAGCCGGGTCCTTTCATCAGAGCAGTCCTCAATCGTTACAACCCCTTTTAGCACGTGCACACACTGAACAATACGGAGCAGGGGCATATACATGGACTATGGTCTCCTATTTCATATATTTTTTTTAATGATCTGGCTTGATGTGAACCCATCTATACAAGAAATTCAATAAACGCTGGTTACAGTCATTCCTTAACAAGCATAGAGACAACACTACTAAAGCTGGCTTTTCAACAATTCTAATCTTTGCTGGCAGGTGTATGAAGATGTCTGTGAAGTTTTGTAACGTTGTGTATTTTGAAAGGGTATAATAAGATGTTGGTAGTCTGGACTATTGGAGGAGAAAAAGAATACAAATGGGGTCTTTACTCCCTGCTTAATTTGACCCAGTGGTTTCCGGTGCTCAGCACCGGTTCTTAAGACAGCTGCCACATATGTGTTAAAAACAAGTAATATCTGTTGTTCATGCCATTTTTGTAGCTTCGGGGCCTGGAACAGTCTGAATTGTCACACTTGTAGCAGTGTGATGATTAGTAGTTGTGTAGGTACAGTGATGGCAGCGCTGACAGGGGCAATGTGTGGTGCAATCTGCAGAGGCCTCCTGACGAGGGCCCTGGCACTCATGTTTTTTACAAATTAAGCACTGAACGGACTACTTCGCATATTTCTTTCGTATGTGCATAATGCTACTCAGTCGAGTCCCTCTAATCAGTAGTACATCAGTGCGCACGGCGCGCACTTATCTTTTTTTTTCACATGAGGGTGCTTGAAGTGAGGGAAGAGTGACAAGAAGAGACGGGCAAAACCTTTTTTGTTGACAACTGAAACGTCAGAATTCAGCATTCCTCGCATTTTGCAGAATCAAGCAGAAACTTTGGCTTTTTTTCTACACAACACTGTCAATAGGTGATTATTAATATTTGTTTGTGTAGCACACACTCTATTTATAGCAGTTAGAGACCTGAGATCTTGGTAGTAAGAGCTTCATCACTTTATATAGCGCTGGCTTGTGGGATGAAGCACTTTATAGCGCTAAGTTATTCGCGGCCGGTTTACACTTCCAGGTCTTCTCTCGCATTGCCATTCACCGATAAGGGCGCTCTCTCGATGTTCCTCCGTTGCAGGGTTGCAGAGGAGAAGTTCTTGTAATATGTGCCCTCTTTCGGAGACAGAAAATCACGGGAACGTCAAAAAAAGATTTTTTTTTTTTTCGCGTGGGTTGGTGATACTGCAGAAGTCCAGCACAAGGCCTTTCCAGAGGTGAGGCCGGTGGCAGGAGAGCACCTGCCTTCTCTTCACTTCACTTGATTCCGGCGACCACCAAGAGGTATGCTTGTTTGTATGGTAAAATTAATATAGCGCTTACTACCCCTATGTGGGGCGCTCAAGCGCTTATCTACATGAGTAGCACACTACACCGTGCAGGGTGTGTGGTTGCCTTTGTTTTGATCCTGTGTGGGAAGTGTTTCCATGTCGTGCGTGATGACCCTGAGGGGAGGGGGGGGGGGTGTTTCGAGTTATGGGACACAGCTCAGCACTGTGATGAATGAGGAAGTGTAGGACATTGGCGCACAGTTCATGGTTCATAGAAGGCCGGCAGCGTTCAGCAGCTCTGCTGCGCCCTTGAGGACGTTTCTTATGATTAAGGTCCACTAAGCTGGTTACTGCACAGGGATGACCTTTCTGATATTTTGGTTTCAGGTTTATGGTCCTGAGCAGGCAGAGGTTGGAGACAGGAGGTTGGTGGCGAGATCTGCTCGGATGGACTTCATTACAAGCATCCCATATTTGATTGTCATTGTGAGATGTCAAGAAGCGGCCATAGCATGTAGCGTGTTGGGACCCAGAGTGGTGGACCTCTGGTGGCCAGCGGTATGTGGCAGATCTCTGCAGTTATTCCATGAACTTCAGGTGGTGATGGGTGGGTTATTGCTGTGGACTGGTTCAATACTGGGTCATGGACATGACCCGCAGAGGTTCTGTCTTGTGTGAGTGTAAGAGGACCAAGCAGTATAAGGGAGCTATTATGCAGCCTGTAAGATCTACAATCTGCTGGGCAGCCGCTGAGTTTCATGGTATTAGTATTAGTGACAGCCAGGAGAGTATATTTGAATTGGCATTATTGTATACTATATAGTAGCTGTGTAGTATAGTATAATATATATATATAAAATACCCAGGTTAAACATTGGCCAGCCCTTCGTAATTTACCTGGACATTGAGCTGGTTTGGCTCTTCCGTTTTTGTTGACTGTCGGTGTAGATTGTACTTAAAGGAGTGATTATTAGTCCCGGTTCTGTCCCTGGGTTTTGGGATGATGCCGTTACCTTGGACACGGCCATGTTGTCACCTCTCTTCTGAAGTGTATGTGCTGCTCGATTCTTTGCGTCTGGGCTGGTACTGAGGTCCAGAGGTTGTCGGCTTGTACTGAGAAAGCAGTGCCTCCTGTGGATTTCTTATAGTGAGGTGGCATGATGGCCCGTGATGCAAGCCCGCAGGGTCTGGACTGCAGCACATCTCCAAGACCCTGGGATACCAGGACCAGGCTTTACTTGATAATGGCATGAACAGCTGGAGAAGACGTGTGTTGGCGCATGGCCTAGCCATAGACATGTGCACTATCCAGCTAGGCCTCACAGAAGGGTGGGTGCAGGACCTACCCCCGGCCAGGCTCTGGGACAAATCCCTGCTGTGCACTGAACAACTTGGTGTGCAGAAGGAATAGGCCAGACCGACGGTTGGGTGCAGGGTCTGGCGAAAAACCCGGCTGTGAGGTCAACCTCCACTCTGTATGGCCAAAGGAGGGGAGTTAGCCTCATGGGGGTCTGAGCCGAGTGCGTGGCTGCAGGACAGACCCTCAGTTGACTCCACTGATCAGAGGGGTTGGCTCCATGGTGACGTGGTTGGCTGGACACGGACAAAGATCAAATCACAGGATGACCCCTGAAAAGTAATTTACCAAGGACATTCCTACTAATGTGATTGGTATCTAATGAATCTGATCACTGTTAACAAATGAAAGTGCATAACACGAACAATGAAATATATGAACCACAAACATCTGTTATGTGGTTGCCCTGGTCGGCGATAGTCACTGCGCATCATAACATAACTTCTGTGACGTTTTGGGGCAGCTAGGTTGTGCTTTGGTTTGAGCTGTTGAGGGTACATATATCAGCAAAGGATAAGCAGTTAAAATACATATCTGTGTCCTTCACACTTGTTATGACAGAGTATGCTGCATATATCACACTGTTCATGTTATGCACTTTCATGTGTTGACAGTGATGGGGGCACCCTGAGGGTCTCTAAGAGCTGGCTGGAGGGTGTTAGGACCAGTGTAGGGTAACTGAAGTCAGACGTAGGGTATGTTGATTGTGTTGTCGAGGTTTATCAGGGCACACCAAAGGCCTCTGATTGCCTGCTGAGAGGGACCAGCTGAGGGTCTCAATGCCCAGGCTCATGGGTTCTGGAGGCATGCTGGAAGCATCTGAGAATAGAACAAGGGTGCCAGAGAGCACACTAAGGTTGTTAAAATGCTGCTTGAGTGGCACAAGGCAAGCGCGGGGACAGGTGGGCGTGTCTAAGGGACAGACGTGCAGCCAGCTGAGGGTCTCAATGCACAGGCTCATAGGACCTGGGGGCATGGTGGAAGAATCTGAGAGTACATCAAGGGTGCCAGAGACCACACCAAGGTTGTTAAAATGCAGCTGGAGTGGCACAAGGCAAGCGCGGGGACAGGTGGGCGTGTCTAAGGGACAGACGTGCAGCCAGCTGAGGGTCTCAATGCACAGGCTCATGGGACCTGGGGGCATGGTGGAAGAATCTGAGAGTACATCAAGGGTGCCAGAGACCACACCAAGGTTGTTAAAATGCAGCTGGAGTGGCACAAGGCAACCTCAGGGACAGGTGGGCGTGTCTAAGGGACAGACGTGCAGCCAGCTGAGGGTCTCAATGCACAGGCTCATAGGACCTGGGGGCATGGTGGAAGAATCTGAGAGTACATCAAGGGTGCCAGAGACCACACCAAGGTTGTTAAAATGCAGCTGGAGTGGCACAAGGCAACCTCAGGGACAGGTGGGCGTGTCTAAGGGACAGACGTGCAGCCAGCTGAGGGTCTCAATGCACAGGCTCATGGGACCTGGGGGCATGGTGGAAGAATCTGAGAGTACATCAAGGGTGCCAGAGACCACACCAAGGTTGTTAAAATGCAGCTGGAGTGGCACAAGGCAACCTCAGGGACAGGTGGGCGTGTCTAAGGGACAGACGTGCAGCCAGCTGAGGGTCTCAATGCACAGGCTCATAGGACCTGGGGGCATGGTGGAAGAATCTGAGAGTACATCAAGGGTGCCAGAGACCACACCAAGGTTGTTAAAATGCAGCTGGAGTGGCACAAGGCAACCTCAGGGACAGGTGGGCGTGTCTAAGGGACAGACGTGCAGCCAGCTGAGGGTCTCAATGCACAGGCTCATAGGACCTGGGGGCATGGTGGAAGAATCTGAGAGTACATCAAGGGTGCCAGAGACCACACCAAGGTTGTTAAAATGCAGCTGGAGTGGCACAAGGCAACCTCAGGGACAGGTGGGCGTGTCTAAGGGACAGACGTGCAGCCAGCTGAGGGTCTCAATGCACAGGCTCATAGGACCTGGGGGCATTGTGGAAGAATCTGAGAGTACATCAAGGGTGCCAGAGACCACACCAAGGTTGTTAAAATGCAGCTGGAGTGGCACAAGGCAAGCGCGGGGACAGGTGGGCGTGTCTAAGGGACAGACGTGCAGCCAGCTGAGGGTCTCAATGCACAGGCTCATAGGACCTGGGGGCATGGTGGAAGAATCTGAGAGTACATCAAGGGTGCCAGAGACCACACCAAGGTTGTTAAAATGCAGCTGGAGTGGCACAAGGCAAGCGCGGGGACAGGTGGGCGTGTCTAAGGGACAGACGTGCAGCCAGCTGAGGGTCTCAATGCACAGGCTCATAGGACCTGGGGGCATGGTGGAAGAATCTGAGAGTACATCAAGGGTGCCAGAGACCACACCAAGGTTGTTAAAATGCAGCTGGAGTGGCACAAGGCAACCTCAGGGACAGGTGGGCGTGTCTAAGGGACAGACGTGCAGCCAGCTGAGGGTCTCAATGCACAGGCTCATAGGACCTGGGGGCATGGTGGAAGAATCTGAGAGTACATCAAGGGTGCCAGAGACCACACCAAGGTTGTTAAAATGCAGCTGGAGTGGCACAAGGCAACCTCAGGGACAGGTGGGCGTGTCTAAGGGACAGACGTGCAGCCAGCTGAGGGTCTCAATGCACAGGCTCATAGGACCTGGGGGCATGCTGGAAGCATCTGAGAGTACATCAAGGGTGCCAGAGACCACACCAAGGTTGTTAAAATGCAGCTGGAGTGGCACAAGGCAAGCGCGGGGACAGGTGGGCGTGTCTAAGGGACAGACGTGCAGCCAGCTGAGGGTCTCAATGCACAGGCTCATAGGACCTGGGGGCATGGTGGAAGAATCTGAGAGTACATCAAGGGTGCCAGAGACCACACCAAGGTTGTTAAAATGCAGCTGGAGTGGCACAAGGCAACCTCAGGGACAGGTGGGCGTGTCTAAGGGACAGACGTGCAGCCAGCTGAGGGTCTCAATGCACAGGCTCATAGGACCTGGGGGCATGGTGGAAGAATCTGAGAGTACATCAAGGGTGCCAGAGACCACACCAAGGTTGTTAAAATGCAGCTGGAGTGGCACAAGGCAACCTCAGGGACAGGTGGGCGTGTCTAAGGGACAGACGTGCAGCCAGCTGAGGGTCTCAATGCACAGGCTCATAGGACCTGGGGGCATGGTGGAAGAATCTGAGAGTACATCAAGGGTGCCAGAGAGCACACTAAGGTTGTTAAAATGCTGCTGGAGTGGCACAAGGCAACCTCAGGGACAGGTGGGTAGGGAAGTGGTTCCCAATCTGGGGTACCCACACCCCCAGGGGGTGCAAGATGGAATTTTAGGGGATGCGACAAAGAGGGAAAGTATGTACTGTATGCATAATAGTAATTCAGCGAGAATAGGCGCAGGTACGTCGGGGGTGCAAACATTAATCAAACATTTCTTAGGGGTGCGGAGCATAGAAAAAGTTGGGAACCCTTGGTCTAAGGGACAGACTTGCAGCCAGCTGGGGGTCTCGGTCAGCCGGCTGCGGGGTGTGTGAGTGTTTAGGGGTGTTAGAAGTGAGAGAGGTTGTGTCTGGTGTCAGGCGGCCTGCTGGGAATGTCTTAAGGAAGGTTAAAGGTTTCTGATGGACGTCAAGGGGTTGTTGAAGGACCAGATGGGCATCTCTGAATGAAAGCTGTCAACAACTGAGGGTGAGAGGCCACTCCTGGAGGGCTCTCTGAGGGTGACTGAGGGTCATTCGTCATTTGTCCCTGAGCCTCTTCGAGGACAGATGGAGGGTGACAATGACCCAACTCTGAAGTCTGGCTGAGGGCCACTATGGGCCAGGTAGTCATGTTAGATGTCAGGGTTGTCTGCTGCGGTTGAAATACATAACAAAGTATCCTGAGTGCAATGGTGGTCAGGCCTAAAAAGAACACAATATTCTGTAACTATTATGCTGCTCTTTCACCTTCAGGTAACTGCGCATAAAGTAATGCGCACACCTTGAATAAATGCAAGTGATACTAATCACTCTTTTATTCTGTGAAACCTCAGTTGGTTAATGCGATCGCTGCAGATGTCTGTGTAGGTAACCAGACAGTCACAGAACTGACCCCTGGTTGGCGCAGTGGGGAGTAATGATGGCTCTTTATAGTGCTACAAGGCCCCAGACAGTGACTGAAAGCACTGAGAACGTGCACGGCATTATTTTAAATCTGTATTACACACTCTATAAGACAGGGTATCGAAAATTGTGCAAAGAAGTTTAGTGTTTAATATAAACCTAGGGTTTTCAAAATATATTATTTTGGCAGTAAGGAATCAGACTGTACAGAGTGCAGATATTTTTTATGTGTCCATTAAAAGGACATATTGCAGCATTCAGCTGGTAACACCCTTGCATTACCTCGCAAAAAAGAATAAATCTTCATCATCATGAAACTTCAAGTGACCCCATCAATGAAAGCCTGTGCTGGCTTCAAGCAGCCTTTACACATGCTGATTAACCAATGACACACATGTACATTTCTTTCAGGTAGCAGGCACCCTGGAGAGAAGGCCTGTTGTTTCTTCTTTAGCTCTCAATCCCTTACTCGGCTTCTTAGCACAAGAGACCCCTCTCCCATTGCTTTCAGCCAGAGGCACCTGAAAGTCTGCATTAACTTCCAGGGATAGTTGTTTTTTTTTAACAAAAATTATGGGGACTGTTTTTGTAAAATTAAAAAAGCATGGGCATGGTGTTCCATGTAGATCCAACCTCTGGTATTCTGAAGGCCAGCCAAGGGTCTCTGATGCATTCTAATGGTCTTTGAGGGCATGCTAGAATAGTCTAAAGCAAAAATGAGGATCTCTAAGGGCTACCTAACGCGGGGTGCGTAGACCAGCCTAGGGTGGCTATGGGTAGGCTGAGAATGGGTGAGGGCATGCTTGTGTGCTCTGAGCGCATGCTTGAGGTTTTATGAGGGCACAGCAAAAGATCCTGAGGAGAGGCAAGAGGTGTTTAAGAAACATCTGCGGCTGACTAAGAGGCCGATTCACAGAACTAATCTGAGATAAAATCCTAAACTTACTACTTTTGCTATTCACAGAAGGCATTTAGTACTAGTAAAGTTAGGACTCCGAACTTTACTATTACTAAATGCCTTCTGTGAATACCAAAAGTAGTAAGTTTAGGATTTTATCTCAGATTAGTTCTGTGAATCGGCCCGAATGTGTATAGGAGGAAGATGGCGTCGGCTTGATCGCCGCGGTAGATGCCCCCTTTAGCTCCCGCCTCGGCAGCAGAATGGTGGTGTAGAAAAGAGCTCTTACCTGGCGAAAGGGAGATGTCGGAGTCTGCTCGCAGGCAAAACTCAGCTCAGGGCTGGTTTGAGAGTAGCTCTGCGCTCTGTGACCACGAGTGGTGGTGGCAGCAGTGTTGAGGCTGGCCGGCGGCATCCTGGGAGCGATTCATCGCAAGTACTGGCAGCACTCCAAAGGCAGATGCCACCAAAGGTGAACAAACCCACAAGGGACCGGGCGGAAACTATAGCTTTGGCGCCAGCATTGTGCTCATCGACCCAGTCTCAGTCTCGGCGGGGTGCCGCTTCTAGGAAGAGGGAGGACGCAGCTGCCCTGGCAGTGGAAAAGCCAGGTCAGGAGGTCGACTCCCGGAAGTGTGGGTCCAGCGGTGTGATAGAGCGCTGATAGCACTCAATTTTGTATGAGTGCACTATACTCATTGTTTAAATGCACTCTCATGTATTCATATTGTTTGCAGTGTTTTATGATTATTAAGAAACATTTATTTGAATCATTTGATGTTGAAATTAGTGAACGCAATTAAGTAGAACTTTGTATGTATTATGATTCCTTCATGCATAATGTGCAGGACGATATTATTCCTATATATCGTAATTGTGATTAGTTTAAGTTGCCTGAAATATAGGCCCAAAGTTAGTGTTTCAATTCTCCTTGCTCTCGAGAAATAAATAATTAAATGATTGTTGTGTTCGAAGTCAGAATGTTCTCATCCTGCTGCAGGTGCAAGAATACACATCGTTATTTTCAGAGTTAAGGAGAAACCCCGAATGTCTTTGAAGATGGCTGGGAAGCGAGAAGGGAGGATGCCTTGCGTATCTGGTCTGTCTGGAAGCCAAGGCCACTGGAAGAAGATATCATTAATTAAATTTGTTTCATGAAAGAAAAAGCTACTGCCTAGAGGTGCGATGGAAAATTTTAAGACGAATGACGTATTGTGGGTTGAATCCCATCTTTTTGTATGATGCGCAGGGACAGCGAGACCAGACTTCTGCTAGCTTTCGGAAGAGAAAGAGCATCTTAGAGCAAGCTCCAAAGCCATAAGCTAAACGACCCATTTGACGTGAGTACTTCTTAGGAAGTCAACACGTGCTGACACCATTGGGGAATGATAGCAGAGAGACAGGAAGGGCCCTCATGTAGAGCAGTGTAGGGAAAGATTTCGATTTCTTTCAATGAGTCGAGAACCGAATATTGCATCTATTCTGTGTTGCATTGTGATTTTGGAATTTATAATCATCTGTCTTTTGGGCCGCATTACATATATTCGTAAAATCGGCTCTGTATTAATTTTTCTGTACCTCTATACTTTGCTATTGAGATGTATTACATCCAATTGTTTTTGGCCTTATAATAAATATTCAAACTGCACTTTGGAGTCGGTGATCATTTCAGGCATGACGACTTTGCTAATATCTGTCTGAGTTGTTTCCTCCCCTCATCCACTTTAGGTAAATAAAAGATCGATCGCTTACGCTATACTTAGTAGGGAACATTAGGTGTGCAATTTAGCGTAATCAAATGGTAGCAGAGGATGGTTTACCTTTAAAGTGGTTTACCTCTAAGGTGAGGGGAGTAATCAGGAGTAGGGTTGAAGGTTGAAGAGCCTTGAAGTGGAGCGGAAGGCGACGGAGACTGGTGGACGTTGATGGTGCGGCGGAAACAGTGGTGGCGTGAGTATGAAAGGAATTGTGGTGTTAGATTGTGGTGATGAGTAAGTGGGTGATGTCTTGCTGAGTTGGGATGTATGTTGAGTGAATGTGGTTTTTGGTTTACTGGTCCGGACGGGAAACAGCCTTTACATCGACTCATTGACAACGAAGGACCTGAACCACGACTCCTTAACAACGACCTCAACCTGAATCACGAGTCTTTTAACCACTAATGCATTTACAACTACCTCTGGCCAGTAGATGGCACTCTTGGATTGTATATGACAGATGTATTACTATTGATAAAATGGTGGATGGGCGCATTTTATATGGTTTTGTAGAGTGGATGTGTTGTTTTTTTTTAACAAAATAAGTTTAGGGAAATAGTGTTTATTATGTAAAAACGTGTTTGAATTTTGTTGTAAATGCATTAAAGGTAAAGGCATACTCGCAGTAAAAAAAAATTACTTTAAAATGTAAGTATTTTGGTAAGTATTACGTGATATATATATATATATATATATATATTTGCAAGTGTATTTTTAAGGGTTTAGGGTGAGTATGGATTTTCAAGGGAATTTTTAGGGTTTAGAGTGGGTATGGGTTTTTGGGTGGCAAGGGTATTTTTAGGGTTTAGGGTGGGGATGGGTTTTTGGGTGGCAAGGGTATTTTTAGGGTTTAAGGTGGGTATGGTTTTTGGATGGCAAGGGTCATTTTATGATTTAGGGTGGGTATGGGATTTTGGGTGGCAAGGGTAATTTTAGGGTGGGTATGGGTTTTTGGGTGGCAAGGGTAATTTTAGGGTGGGTGTGGGTTTTTGGGTAGCAAGGGTATTTTTTGGGTGGGTGTGGGGGTTTGGGGTGGAAAGGGAATTCATAGGGTTTGGGGTGGGTGTAGGTTTTTGGGGTGGAAAGGGATTTTATAACATTAATAGTGAGTATAGGGTGTGTGTGTGTATATAGTGTTAATACTTACCAACATTAATTTTACAACACATGTCTTTAGCATGCATGCCTTTACCACGACATGTAAGTGTTTTACAGGTACATACAAACCCATAACACATACATACATGTATATATATATATAGGTTTATACTTAGCTGTAAAATAGATACATTAATGGGGTAAAGGCAATCGTGGTAAAGGCATAGTAGTTGTAAAAAAAATAGTTGTTGTTAAAACTGTAGTGGTTTAGACTAAGTAGTGGTTAAGGAGTAGTTGTTTAGACTGTAGTTGTTAAAGTGGTAGTTGTTCCAAAATACAACCGATCCGGACACGTGCAGAGCAGGAAGTTTTGGTGAGCGGACTCAAGAGAAGTCCAAGATCCCGGGATAGTTTTGTATTGTAATTGTCTGATTAACTGTGGGTGTTGTGAAGCGCTATCAACGATCCACTTGTGTTAGGGACCTTTGTGTGAATGAAGAATAGGTCGCAGTAGAAATCCTCAGGTACCGGGGTGGACTATGGCGATTGAGTGACCAACGCAGGTCGGGGGTCACAACGGCTGAATGTTCTTGTGAGAGTGTTCTATCGATCTTTAGTGTCAGACAATTACTTATTTTATGTGACTGTAAGTTATTGTAATTGTGTAGGAACAGTTACTTGTTTTAATAACTTTTGGTTATACAGTTACTTGTAGTACGAATGTGTGTATGAGAGTTTGCGGTGAAATTGTAAAGGCGGGTGAGCCGCTGCAAGGAGTGAGAAGTGACGTCAGGGTGCGCCGCGCTGTGATAGGTTGGTTGGTGTAACGCCGCACTGGGATTGGTGGAAGTTCGTTTGCAGGGGAACAGCGTAATTTGGGCTTGCAATTGATCGATTTTACAATGAGATGCTTTAGGGTGTTGTGCGATTTGTGTAGAGGCGACACAGGTGTAGTGACTCGGGTAGGAGAAGAAGCTCCGCCAGAAGACACACCGGCACATTACATGGCAACGAATGTAGGACTGCATACTATAGTATGGCTTCAGAATTGGCATAAACTGACAGAGAAAGAGGGTGAATTGGCTTTCCCTCGTTATGGGTCTTTTCGTATGGAAGTGCTGACCCAGCTGAGGGGGGGTGATGAATGCACTGAAACCTCCCCCTAGACCCACACAATTTGAGGCATTAGATGTATGGATGAGAGCTGCCTTAGGAAAAAGGAGAGAGGCTTCACAAGGAAGAATGAGGAAAGCAATGAAGGCATATCATGATGCTAGATGGGATGCCCAGTTGAAAAAATGGAGAGTAGACACCATAGAGGGAGAACGCTTGTACCCATTTCTAACGTTAGGAGAGGGGGCTGAAGGGAAAAAGACGACAGAGGAGGACAGTGATACAGATGAGAGCTTCCTCGATAGATTGCTAGCGGACCGTCCCCCACCGTGCGACTCTAGATCAGAGACAGAGAGGTTGCGCCCATCAGAAGAGCTTGTAGGTGTGGGACAACCGGGTTCAGAGGAACAATCAGCAGGAGTAAGAGGCAAAATTACAATGGTACGCATTCCGGGAGGGTCTGGAGGAAAGAGGTATTCCAACTCTGAGCCAGTACAACCTGCAGGAAACATGCAGTTACCAGATGCTTTGTCAGTACCAGTCACAATAGGGCCGGTGGTTCCGATATATACTCCTAGAGAAAGAACTGATGACAGTCAACAGCAAAGAAGTGAAGGGGAAGAGACCATGTCTGGAGGGAGTCTTGCAATGAGTGGGACAGGTTTCAGTCGGATACCAGTGGAGTCAAGTACTCCACTGCCAGCTACAGCTGATCCATCAAGAATGGATAGTGGGGCAGAACGAGTACGGACAGGAGCTCTAGCGAATTCTAGGTCTGACCTTCGAATGTGGGTTCAACCAGTGAGAGAGTCAATGATGCAGAGGGAAGAGACAAACAAGAGACAAGAAGCGCCTAGAGTACTGTTTGGGCCACAGGTTATTTGTGCAGGTGACCATTGGAGAAGTCGAAGCTGGGAAAGAGATAGACGCTCAGCGTCGGAGAGAGAAGAGGGTGCAGTTCCTAGGAGAACTCAAAGCTGTGACAGGGAAGATACAAAGAATGAGGAAATTCAGAAAGTGTTAAAAAGTGCAATAAAAGCGCCAATACTGGATTTGGTACGTTTAAAGGCAGAACTAGACGAGGTGATTGATGGTAATCTGCCCCTGATCAAAATTGATACATATGACTCGAGCGAACTATTGTTCGTAGCAAAGGACATGACAAGAAAGGCCAAACAAGCATATGATGCCTTGTTGCTTTTGGCACAAAGATATGAGGTTGATTTGTCAAAGACCAAGCTGACACAGGGTTCTTGCAGATTAAATTACACAGATAAGGATTTGGAAGAGAAGCGAACGATTGGATTGAAAGCACAAATTAGAGAACTAGTGATAGGGATACGGGTATGGAAAGAACTAGACAAATGGAAAGAAAGATGGGCCAAAAAGAAAAGCTTCCAGACTGGAATAGGAAATACTCCGCCTCCGGGTGGAGGGACGGGAGCTGCAGGCAATTTCCCCTCAGGGAGGTACAGAATGGAGGGTATGTACACGTGCCATGGAGCAGGGGTGATTTATCAGCATTTACGAATGATTTTCCTCGGCTGAGGGAAAAACCTGCTGAGTGGTACAAGCAAATAGATCGGTTTGTAAAGATTTTGAAAGTATTGTGGATTGATTTGAACACCTTGTTTGATATAGTAGTGCCAGTGGATTTGTGGGCGGCATGTAAGATTGCCATTGAGTGGCCTACTGCAGAGCCGCCTAGGGATTCAATGACTCATGGTCCTTCACCTGATGTAATGAGAAAATACGAGCAAGTGATTACATGGTTGTAATCGAAGGTAGCTCCTCAGACTGTTGATTGGTTGAAGATTGATCGCACCACTCAAGACTCTAAGGAATCAGTACATGATTATTACGAAAGATTATTGTTAGCTTTTAAGCAGCATAGTGGATTGGATACAATTGAACAGAAAGATATGGGACAGTTTGTCTCGATGTTTGTTTTGGGACTGAAATCTGATATTAGTTTGATGATATAGCAGCACTTGATATGTTGGCAGAATAAGTCGGTGGATGAGATTTTGCGTTATGCTAAATATTGCAGTGATCAAGTGGAATCGACACAGAAGATATTGAAGGACAAGTTGATGTTGGTGCAGTTGAGAAATGCTGATATGACGCAAGGGATTGGAGGAGGTCATGGTAGAGGTAGAGGAGGTGGAAGAGGAATGGGACAACAGGTGGTGACCCAACCTGGTCAGGGTAGAGGAAGAGGAATGGATTCAGGTACAAGTGATTGGGTGGCCCAACAGAAAAGGGTCACTGCCTGCCATTATTGTCACAAAATCGGGCATTGGAAGCACGAGTGTAGATCGAATCCAGCAAATCAGATACAGATGGAGGGACAGCTGTCTGAGACTGTAAATACTGTGACAATACCTAGGTCTATGTATGGAGGAGGATATGAGCCGCAAGTGCAAGTACCTCAACCTCCTAGGATACCCATGCATAATCAGTTATACCATCAGATGCCTTATTTTGAAATAAAAGATAGATTTGGTCAAAATCAAGATTTACAAGAGTGTCAGAGGGGGGTGCCCGAGGAATGCACCTTAGACGCGATCCTAGAAGTAGATCAGAGTGGGCCGTTTGTGGATGCAGATGTGAATGGATATCCTGTTACCTTGTCATTAGATACTGGAGCTGCTCGCTCCACGGTGAGACCTGAAGTAGTCCCAAATTTAACTCTTTCGGGACGATCGATTCAAGTAGTGGGGGTTAGCAATCAGAAAATGACTAATCCATTGACAACCGAATTATCCCGTGAGAATAGGACCATTTCGAGATAAACACCAATTTGTAGTGTGCAATTCAAGTCCGGTCTGTCTTTTGGGACGAGAGACCTTCTGTGCAAGCTCAATTGTACTATATCATGCACTCCGAGAGGTGTGGAATTGCAAACCTGTGATGACGATGCTGATTTTAAAATGGCTAACATGAGTCTGTGTGCAGAAATGTTTGTGGTGCTCACCATAGCAGAATTGCCATATGACTTGAGAGACTCAGTTGATCCAAAAGTGTGGGATTTTACAGGCGAAGATGTAGGTCTGATGAGAGGGGTTGAGCCAGTTAAGATACAGGTCAAACCCAATGCTGAATTCCCACGAACCCCACAATATAAATTGACTCCAGAAACCGTGGCTGGAATAAGACCTGTGATTGAGACTATGATTGCCCAAGGTATTCTTAAGGAGATAAGTGGAAGTCCCTGCAACTCACCTATCATGGGACTGCAAAAGCCAAGTGGCAAGTACAGGATAGTGCAAGATCTGCGTCGAGTTAATGAAATTGTGATCCCATGTTGTCCTGTGGTACCGAATCCAGCTGTTATTTTATTCCAGATACCATGCAAAGCAGAATGGTTTACAGTGATAGATTTGTGTCATGCATTTTTCTCTATACCATTGCATGAAGAAAGTCAGTTTTTATTTGTGTTTAGGATGGACGATCGTGTATTAACATGAGAAAGAATTCCTCAGGGGTATACAGAAAGCCCCTCCATTTTTAGTCAATGTCTGAAAAAGAACCTTGAAGGACTGGTGATGGTCCACAACTCAGTCTTAGTGCAATATATAGACGACCTTTTGGTCGCCTCAGAGACTGAGGATGCTTGCAGGCTTGACACAGTGGCGTTGCTGAATCATTTAGCACAAAATGGACACAAAGTGTCTCCAAACAAATTGCAGTTTTGTTTGTCTGAAGTTCAGTACCTAGGTCACCGGATTGAGAAAGGAAAGCGAAGGGTGTCACCAGATCGCATAGAGGCGATTTTGCAAATGGAAACTCCGAAAACACAAAAAGAAGTCCGCATGTTTTTGGGAATGGTTGGCTATTGTCGACAGTGGATCCCAAATTTTTCCTTGCAAGCAAAGCCTCTGTTGAAACTGACTCGAAAGGATGTTAGCGATCCGGTACCATGGGATGACGAGTGCTTGAAAGCCTTCCGTGAGCTGAAGGAAAGTATCTGTCGAGCTCCAGCTCTCGGAATGCCGGATTATAACAAAGCGTTTTCGCTCTTTTGCTGTGAAAAGGAGGGATGTGCATTAGCAGTCCTAGTGCAGACACATGAGGGTGCCCGTAGACCAGTAGCTTATTTCTCAGCTACATTAGATCCTGTAGCTTCTGCGTTGCCCGGATGTCTGAAATCCGTTGCTGCAACCGGTGTCAGCATTGAAAGATGTGAAAGCATAGTGATGGGTTATCCGCTCATTGTTTATGTACCCCACTCAGTAGAATTATTGATGACTCAGACGAAAACACAGTATCTGACCAACAACAGACTTACCAAGTATGAGCAGGTTATCTTGGCTGCTGATAATGTTACCCTGAGACGTTGTACCACCCTGAACCCTGCTACATTGTTACCTGTTCCGGCAGAGGAAGGAGATGAGGATTGTGAAGAGCATGACTGCCTAGATGTTACTGACCTATCCACCAAACCCAGACCTGACATTGTCGATGAACCTTTGCCCCAATCTGACTTGATCATTTTTGTTGATGGTTCATGCTTAAGAGACAATGAAGGGTATTTGAGAGCAGCGTTTGCTGTGTGCACCATCATGGGGGTAGTGGAAGCTGCCTATTTAAATAGAGTATTCTCTGCTCAGGTGGCCGAAATTGTTGCTTTGACACGTGCCTGTATCATTGCAGCTGATATTCGAGTGACTGTGTATACAGACAGTCAATACGGATTTGGTGTAGTTCATGACTTTGGGCAGTTATGGTCACAGAGGGGATTTCTAACGTCCTCAGGGTCACCTATACGTAATGGCGAGTATGTGCGCCAACTATTGGAAGCTTTGCAGAAACCTAAAGAGATAGCAGTCGTTAAATGTGCAGCTCATGGAAAGAGAGAAGATTTTGTCACTAAGGGCAACAATTATGCAGATGAAGTAGCACGATTTTGCACTGAACATGCTTGTATTTTCAATGGAGAATATATAGGCGAGAGCACAGAAGAGACCGAGCTCAGCATGATGTTAGCTATAGCCGATACTTGGGATGAGGTGAAGCGGTTGCAAGATGAAGTCTCAGAAGAAGAAGCTGCTTCATGGGTCAGAGCAGGTTGCACAAAAGAGATGATGGCATTTGGGTGTCCACAGATGAGAGAGCAGTATTACCCAATTGTCTACTGAGCCCAATGGCAAGGCAAATCCACGGAGCAGTCCATCTGGGAAGAGATGCTATGGTGCGAGTGTTTAGACAGACGTGGTTTAATCCACGCTTTCGTGTGTGGGCTGAAGCGGTATGTCACAGATGTGTTACTTGTCAACAAATGAATGTTGGAAAGAGAACTGTGGTTGGAATGAGTCACATTGGAAGATCTGGAGGTCCCTTCAATAGGATACAATTAGATTTCATTGAGATGCCGAGATGCAATAGGTTGAGATACGTTTTGGTGGTGGTGTGCATCTTTTCGCGTTGGGTGGAAGCATATCCAACTAGACGATGTGACAGTCTCACAGTAGCCAAGTTGTTGTTAAGAGAATTGATCCCGAGATACAGATTTCCGACATCAGTGGAGACAGATAGAGGAACTCATTTCCACAGTGAAATCAGGAAAGTTGTTGTGCTCTGCTTTGAACATTGATCAGAGACTGCATTGTAGCTACAGGCCCGAGGCTTCAGGTCTTGTAGAGCAGGTTAATGGCACCATCAAGTCAAGAGTGGTAAAAGTGTGTTCGTCAACTTCATTGAAATGGCCGGATGCGTTGCCACAGGTGCTAATGAGTCTGCGTAGCACCCCTGATAGGAGAACAGGGCTTTCTCCACATGAAATCCTCACTGGAAGAGCTATGCGTTTGCCTATGGTGCCAGCTACAGCATTGATAAACATCACTGATGATTTAGTGTTGGATTATTGTAAGGGACTGGCTGATGTGGTTACTTCTGTATCCCACCAGGTCGAGGCTGCGACTGCATCCACCTCGAGAGACCTGCTGCATGATCTTAATCCAGATGATTGGGTACTAGTTCGCAAGCACGTGAGGAAGAGTTGTCTTGATGCTCGCTGGGGAGGACCATATCAGGTGATATTGGTCACAAGTACCGCTGCGAAATGTGGAGGATTGCCGAATTGGATCCACGCTTCCCACACTCGCCGAGTTCAAGCGCCTGCGGAGGAAGAGAGTCCCCTGGTTCTGAGAAGCGTGTGTGGACCTGACCCAGACAATGACGAAGGCACAGACCCAGCTGTAAGAGTTTCGGATGAAACAGAACTGCCAAGTGAGCATAAAAGATGAGAGCTGAGTGCTCCTGAATTGAGCCCAGATCCTGAAATAGATGATATTGCAGATGTGAACTTTGCACCAGATCAAGGTGAGCGTCTATTGCAGAAGGATCAGATCAAGAAGAAGAGAGGAGAGCAGATGCCAGAGCGGAAAAGTGGCCAGTAAGAAAAGAAAGGCTGAATATAAAGCTCGCATCCGAGAAAGATCTTGCTCCGATTCCTGAAACATCTGAATCAGATCAAAGTGACGTTGAAGAAAGACCGGATGGTCTGAGACATTCCAGAAGAGAAAGAATAGCGTCTCGAAGATACGCATCTCCTGAGTGGACGTACCTGGCTGCAGATGCAGAGCCCAGCGAAGTCCGGGAGGTTGGGAGCTGGTACGGTGAGCTACGGAGGGGACACCCTCTCGATTGAAATACAGTTGCTGGTCCCAGGCGTAGAAGCGTTTGGAAAGCTAACTCTGCAAGTTCCAAATCCTCCAAAGCTGAGTGGATTGCGTTTCCTGATCCTCAATCAGGTTATCTTCCCTTCATTTGGCCGACAGCTCACCGCGCAAGAATTAGGAGAACTTCGTGCGGAGATTCTGCAATTTGTCCTCGAAGTACTGGGATCGAATATCATCAACGATGAAGCTTGAATTATAACCAAAGAAAGTATTAGGCCTTAGAAAGAAGATAACTTAGACCCCAGTTTAAGAAGATTTAAAAATTAGGGACTTTCCAGTAGATGATGGAGTGAGGAGTAGGGCTGACTACATCTCTTCAATAGGTTTAGTATCAATCAAAGGAACTTTGACATTAATTGCATGGGAGAAGAGAAGTGAGAAAGACATTGTTAAACAAAGAAAACAGAAAGAGACTGTGTTTTCCCTTTTGTGCTTTGGAACGGATCAGGAGAAACCATGGTGTCCGAAAACTCAACACGCAAACAGAAGTGCATCATTGGCACCCTCATTGTAGTGGTGCTTATTGTTATAACTGTGGTGATTGTTGCATCTCTAGTTGGATCTCAGGATGTCGGACAGAATAGGGTACAGGCAACACTCACTACACCAATCTCTGAGATAGATGAGGATGCATCCGCAAGGGATCTAGAAATGATTAAGGAAAGCAGTCGTAGATTACATGTTGATTTGTCGAAGGGTGATTTCACTTTGAATGCGCATGCTCGATTATTGTATGAGTATGTGGATACCATGGAAGCGAAGGATTGCTATGTGTGTATGCAATTACCAGCCTCAGTAGAAGAAGGCATTCGATATCATAATTTGCCTGTGACCTATGGCATTACATGTAGTGTGTTGTTGAGCATGTTTTACAGCAAGGCACACTTCGAGTATTATTTCTCAAATTATGATGTGGTACTCTCGGAAGTCCCAGTTCTTAAATACATGAATAAATATGATTATTATAAGGAAGTAGAGCGAATGTCAAAGTATTTCGTGCCTACCATTACTTTAGATACGTCCTATGCCCATAGACACAATTTAACCTGTATGTTAACTGACATTGAAAAGAAATTTATAGATCAGATAGAAGATCGGCATGGACAAACTCTATTTAGACCAGATCCAAAGCACAAGGTTACCCCATGGACCAAAGAAGAATTCGATCATAAAGCAAAGGGGAGTTTTGGACCCATAGCATTAGATTTCCAGCAGAAGGGGAAGTTATGTATTAGACACCCGACCACATACTACGATAAGACATTTGTGGGTGAAAGTGATTGTGAGCACGTCTTCTTGATCGAAGAATCAATTAGGAAAGCATTACTGGATAAAATAACAATAGTGCCCAATGTGTATTTTGTGTGTGGAAAGAATGCCTATGGGAAGTTGCCCAAAAATTGGTATGGAACTTGTTATTTGGCTGTGGTATTTCCTAAAATTTTTCATGTGGATGATTTATGGCCCCTAGAAAGAAACAGACCTCAAAGAGGAAAACGTGGTGTGAGTGCAGGAGAAGTGATTGGAGACATATTTGGGGCCATGATACCGAGTATGGGTGTGATTCTGAATGATTTAAAAATCAGAAAGCTGGCAACACTAGTGGATAAGCTCTCAATAAATACAGCTCAGATTTTATTACTTGTAGATGGGGAGATGGTTTCGATAAGGGCTATGGTTTTGCAAAACCGTCTTGCCCTAGTCGTGCTGCTAGCAAAAGCCGGAGGAGTCTGCAAATTATTGAGAGTTCAACAGTGCTGCACTTATATTCCTGACAACAGTCGGGATATAAGGAAATACATCAACAATATTTCAGATATACACCAAGAGTTACGTGAGATGGCTGCTGAAGGACTCTGGGAACAAGTGGGGAAAGGATTTGGCAAGATAGACAGTTGGTTTGGAAGTTTGGGACAAGGAATAATGGGATATATTTTGAAGCCTATTATAATAGCTGTCATTTGTATAATTGTCCTACTAGGAGCCATCAAGGCTTACAAATGGCAAAGGGCACGACATCAGGAGACTGTTTCGAAAAAGCGAGAGCTTCAACTTGAACGACTGCAGGACAGTCATTACCAGCATCTTAAGGGGTTAGAACGATTCAGACAGGGACAGCAAGCTACAGCTTCTGTTTAGGTCGGTCTCTTCTACAAGGAGAAAATACAGGAGAATAGAAAGTTGGTGTTATGACACTAGTCATAAGAGGGGGGAACTGATAGAGCGCTGATAGCACTCAATTTTGTATGAGTGCACTATACTCATGGTTTAAACGCACTCTCATGTATTCATATTGTTTGAAGTGTTTTATGATTATTAAGAAACATTTATTTGAATCATTTGATGTTGAAATTAGTGAACGCAATTAAGTAGAACTTTGTATGTATTACGATTCCTTCATGCATAATGTGCAGGACGATATTATTCCTATATATCGTAATTGTGATTAGTTTAAGTTGCCTGAAATATATAGGCCCAAAGTTAGTGTTTCAATTCTCCTTGCTCTCGAGAAATAAATAATTAAATGATTGTTGTGTTCGAAGTCAGAATGTTCTCATCCTGCTGCAGGTGCAAGAATACACATCGTTATTTTCAGAGTTAAGGAGAAACCCCGAATGTCTTTGAAGATGGCTGGGAAGCGAGAAGGGAGGATGCCTTGCGTATCTGGTCTGTCTGGAAGCCAAGGCCACTGAAAGAAGATATCATTAATTAAATTTGTTTCATGAAAGAAAAAGCTACTGCCTAGAGGTGTGATGGAAAATTTTAAGACGAATGACATATTGTGGGTTGAATCCCATCTTTTTGTATGATGCGCAGGGACAGCGAGACCAGACTCCTGCTAGCTTTCGGAGGAGAAGGAGCATCTTAGAGCAAGCTCCAAAGCCATAAGCTAAACGACCCATTTGACGTGAGTACTTCTTAGGAAGTCAACACCTGCTGACACCATTGGGGAATGATAGCAGAGAGACAGGAAGGGCCCTCATGTAGAGCAGTGTAGGGAAAGATTTTGATTTCTTTCAATGAGTCGAGAACTGAATATTGCATCTATTCTGTGTTGCATTGTGATTTTGGAATTTATAATCATCTGTCTTTTGGGCCGCATTACTTATATTCGTAAAATCGGCTCTGTATTAATTTTTCTGTACCTCTATACTTTGCTATTGAGATGTACTTACATCCAATTGTTTTTGGCCTTATAATAAATATTCAAACTGCACTTTGGAGTCGGTGATCTTTTCAGGCATGACGACTTTGCTAATATCTGTCTGAGTTGTTTCCTCCCCTCAACCACTTTAGTTAAATAAAAGATCGATCGCTTACGCTATATTTAGTAGGGAACTTAGGTGTGCAATTTAGCGTAATCAGGTGCATAAGCAGCGGTCAATTTCAGAGATCTTTTCGGCGGCAGCACAGGGCTCAAGGCAGCCTCCTAAAGGTTTGGAGACAGAGTGTATCCCTGTATCTTCCAAGCAAGTTTATCCCCCTAGCAGCGCACAAGCTGGTGCTTCTCTGGTAATGGTGAGTAATGTTGCTACGTTGCCGTATGAAAGGGGATCTGCCTCAGGGGATGGGGTAAAGATGTGCGCCCAGGCCGTCTCTGCGGAAGAAGGAAATATAATAGGGTCTTCAGGTTTGGAGACACTGCTAGCCTTGGGCATGCAGGGAAAGGGGGAAGCCTCAGAGACCTCAAAAAGGGAAGCGCAAGCTGTGAAACTCCACCATTAGGTTTTGAGGATAACCTGCCAGAAGCAAACACATCTCACCCCAGGATAGAGCTGGGGTCCTCGGAGCTTGATGAAAAAAATGTTTCTCTCACGGATGACTGAGCTTTTTGGGTTAAGTGTCGGTCCTTCGGACGAAGAGTCAGTATCAGGAACCTCAGGGGGCAGTTATGACAGTAGCCTTGGCAAACCAGTCACACAGAAACAAATGCAGTCCCAAGGGGGGGGTGAAATAAGACAGAAATCCAGGGCCAGCAGGACTGGGCATGATTCTGACACAAGCCCTGCTCGGAAGATAAAATGGGACTATTCCTCTACCTGGCAGGTCTATAAAGAGGAGGATAATAGGGCTAGCGGCGCATCCCAAGGTGGGGTAGGCAGCGGCTTGGGTCCTACAGATACTTCCTCTATAGAGCTCATCTACTCCACATTAAAGCAAATGCAAAGGGAAGCTCGCATCAAGAACCGAAGGGCCTGCCTGGTCACCAGGAAGCTACAGGAGGCAATCTGGAAAGTGAGCACAGCCTGTTCAGAGATGGCTGAGAGGGTCACCTCTGTGGAAGATCGCACCGCGGCAGTGGAGGTGGATGTTGGAATGCTGCGGAAGCACGAGGATATGCAGGCGTCTCAAATGAGTGACGTGATGTGGAAATTGGAAGAATTTGAGAATCGTCAACGCAGAAAAATGTAAGGTTTTGAGTCTCGCAGAAAACACAGAGGGAAACGACATCAGATCATTTATGGTGAGCCTGCTCAAGGGAGCTTTTCCTGAACTTTCCCAATGGGACAGGGAGTCTGAGGTACAGCATATTCACCGGTTCCCGTTGATTCTGAAGAGAAGCCAAACAACGGAGCAACCCAAGAGACCTAGAGCGATCCTGGTCTTCTTCTGTAACTTCCTTCTTCGTCAAGCAATATCTTAAAAGGACAGGCCCGAGGCTAAGCACTCATTCGATGGTCATACTTTGTTTGTTCAACCCGATTTCTGTCACACTACAGTGGAAAGGAGGTGGCGCCTGCGTCAGTTGTTCTCGCCCTTTCAGATTTTGGGGTGTGAGGTATTTTTGCTGAATCCTGCAAGGCTCAAGCTCATCTTTAGAAGGAGAGTTCGGACATTCACCTCAGAGATTAAAGCGTAAGAATATCTAAAGGAGATCACTGGGGGGTCTGGGCAGGGATAGGGACAAGGAGTGGACTGGGTATGATACGGGACCTTTAACACATTTTTGTTGTATAGTATTGTATGTAATGCTTATATAGCGCAAACTGTCACCCTACGGGTATCCTGGCGCTGTAACTTAGCAGATGACATCAACAAGCAACGGACCTGATTAACATTGGAAGGCATTGCTCTCGTTCCTGGGGAATAACCAGGTTTTCAGACTCTTTCTAAAGCATAACAAAGAGTCTAATACTCTGGGGTAGGTCGTTCCAGAGGCGTGAGGCCGCTATACCGAAGGCCCTGCCTCCCATCCTGGATTTCTTAAATCTGGTAGTTGTTACCAGGTTTGCGCTAGAGGAGCGAAGATGTCTTACGGGCTTATACCAGGTAAATCTCTCCTGCATAGATAGAGGGCCCGTACCGTGTACCGTTCTGAACACAATACATAAGGATTTGAAACTAACTCTTTCCTTGATGGGCAACCAGTGAAGATCTCTCAGGGCCAAAGTAGTGGAGGATCTACGTTGCCTATTTAATGCCAGCTTTGCTGCTATAGACTGGACTCTCTGCAACCCCTGCAAGATATATTGTGGAGCTCCCAGATACAAGGAGTTGCAGTAGTCCAGTCTGCACAGAATTATGCTCCTCACTACAAGGGGTCTAGCCTCGTTCGGCAGCAGTGGAAGAATCTGCCAAAGTGCTTTTAGTAAAGCAAAGCAGACACTGACCGTTTTGTTAGCCTGTGACGCCATTTGGAGGTTGTCATCAATCAGGACGCCCAGGTTGCGTACGGTCTTAACTGGGGCCAATGGGTCATCCCCAGGAGTGAGTTTAAACTCTAGCGGCAGGTGCTGTACCATTTTGGCAGTGGAACAATATACCGCCTCTGTTTTCCCCCCGTTGAACTGCAAAGAATTTTCTTTGAGCCAACCGGAGGTCTGGCGCATGCACTCCTGGAAAATCTCCATGGTCACCGCACACTTCCCTTCCAAAGAGAACACCAGTTGGGTGTCGTCAGCATAGTTGACCAGCACAATCCCAAAAGATTTTATAATGGGGATCAACGGGCGCAAATATATTAAAAATAATGGGGCTTATTGCCGAACCCTGCGGCACTCCGTAACGTACCGGAGACTTAGAGGAGGCAAACGGTGTCATGGTTACCACCTGTTGTCTCTCTGAAAGGTACGATTGCAGCCATTTCAGAACTCGACCTTTCACACCCATTCTCTCCAGCCTTCCCATCAATACTGATGGCTCACCGTGTCGAATGCGGCCGACATATCTAGCAACACTAGCACAGATGAGTTACCATTGTCGGCTCGCATTCGCAAGTTATCCAATACGGTTGCCAAGGCTGTTTCCGTCCCATGTCCTGGGCAAAAACCGAACTGATCCCTATCCAACAGATGGTTCTCTTCAAGGTAGCATGATAAGGACTTGCTGACAACCTTTTCCAAAATTTTTATAGGATAGGGCAAAAGAGATATGGGCCTAAAATTTGCCGGGTTTGTTGGATCCAGGGAGGGTTTCTTGAGCAGGGGGGTTACCACTGCCTGCTTCCAGGCCTCTGGGACCACGCCTTCTTCTAAGGATTGACAGCAAATCTGTCGCATCCAGGGGAATAATTCTTGCCCACATTCGTTCCAGATCTTATAAGGGAGGGGGTCTAGGGGGGACCCAGACGATACACTTTGAGCAAAGCTGTTAAAAAGCTCCTTGGTAAGAGGTTGAAAATACTCCAAAGATGTTTCTGCCCAGGGTTCCTCAGCTAGTATCTGAGGCAATTCATCCTGGCGGCTAGCATTGCCTGGGTCAAACCCTTCGACGATTTTGGCGATCTTTTCATCAAAATAGGTGGCAATCTCATCGCATAGTTTCTGCGATGCAACCACTTTATTGCCCGTGCAGGCGGGGCTAGAAAGATCCCTTATGATATTAAAGAGGGCTTTTGTACTGTTCGGCGCATGTAGGATGGATTTAGCAAAGAAGAGTGCTTTGGACTTGGCAATAGTCTCCTTATAATGGGCCTGCACTAGTTTCAGCACTTTCCTATCTGACTCTAAGTATAACCTTCGCCACCTCCTCTCAGCCTGTCTACATGTGATTCGCAATAATTTCAGCTCCTCACTGTAACAGGGGGCTGTTCTATTAGAGACCGGGTGGTTTTGGTAGTGTCTCCCTTGGGTGGAATAAGATGTATTTTACAGGTTTACTAGTTCAATCGAGAGTCGTTAGATAATGTTGTTTGCTATTTCTTCACTATATCTCTTTCTTTTTTAGACTGTCGGGAGCTGGGGGGCAAGGGGCGGTGTACTAGTGGGTGGCATCGTCAGTGTCATGTTTGATCTATTTGCTTATTGGTTGTGGGGAGGGGTTTTTGTGAGTTGGGTTCCAGGGGGAAGGGAGGGAGAAGGAGGTGGTGGGTTGGGGAGTGAGCCGGTTGAGGGATGGTGCGGGTTTCCCAAGGGGACAGAACATATTATGGGGCTAGATAGATCCAGTTTCAATACAGTAGACATGCCTTGCTGTGCTTTTTTGTCTGTAAATAATGAGTAAGATGCGTATTGCGACAATCAACATGTGTGGCTTAAATAATCAGATGAAGAGATGAAGTGGTTATTATTGATATGAAATATCTAAAAGCGGATATAATCTGTATGCAGGAGACGCAGATTGAAGGGTCAAGACATCATATCTTAGACTAGCTGGGGTATCATGTATTGTGTAACACCTCACAAGGGACATGTACACGGGGGTGGCAATCTTGGCCCGGAAAGGAGACGACATTTTTCCATGCTGCAGTGCAGATAAGTACGGCCGCTGGGCTATTGCAGAGTGCATCTTTCCAAATAGGGCTTTCAAGCTTTGCTCAATTTATGGGTCTGTTTTGGATGATCCAGCTGTATTCGACTGGTCGATTAGCCAACTGACCTTATGGCACTGCCGCTTATCATCTGTGGAGATTTTAGATCATTGGCAGTCTTAAGATCGGCCCATGGATTAGTGGACGTTTGAGCAGGAAAATACATCAGGTACCTGTAAGGCTAGATTCTTTTTTTATATCTCAAAGTTTGTTGCAGGGGAGCTCGATTGAGAAGCACCCACGGGTTATGTCGGATCTCAACCCACTGATTCTGGAGGCGTCACTGACCGATACACCACGCGGCTGTCAGAGTTGCTCCTTTGATCGGGTTCTACTGCTTGATGATGAATATATCAGTCATAGGCCGCAATGGATTCCTGTATTCATGGCTGAAAATTTAGGCAGTGCCCCTGTTGCGATGATTTGGGATGCTTTTAAAGTGGGTGTTCTTGGGGAGACAGCCCGGTTAAGCTGGGCTCGACAAAAGAAAGAAAAGCTACAGCTGATGGATCTGTATGAAGGATTGACGATAGCAGAGACTAATCTGGTAGATGCAGTAATTAGGGGAACCAAGATTCAGACGGTGCAACATAAATTTGCGGTTGCTAAAGCGGCAATAGTAAATATTGCCACAAAAAAAGCTGCAGACAAATATATGGCACAGAAACATACATTGTACGGATATAGTGAAAGGGTGGGGCACCTCCTGGCTATACGTACTAGGCAGCAAGCTGTCCAGGGTCAAGTCAGGGAAATCCAGGATCCATGTATTGGATTGGTGTTTGATGTGGAAGGAATGCGGGCTGCCTTTCAAAGATTTTATGAGCAGCTGTATATTGAGGATTTGGAAGCAGGGGCTGGGGATATGTCAGGGTATCTGGAGCTGGTATTACATAAAAAATTAGAAATGGTGGACCAAGATTTTCTAGATCAGCCTTTCTCGTTAGAGGAAATCACAGCTGCTATTTCTAGCCTCCCATCCGGGAAAAGCAGTAGGAACAGACTTATCCCCAGGGAGTTTTATAAGATCTTCTTTCCCAGTCTTAAAGTCTATATGTTGGACATTTTTCAGAAAATACAAGGTGGCATGGATCCGTCTGAGTCATGTGCTTCTGCAAATATAGTAGTTTTTCATAAGAAAGGGAAACCCCTGCAAGAATTAGGCTTGTATCGACCTATCACGCTAATGAATAGTGACTCTGAGATGTATTCAAAAATTCTTGCGATGAGGCTGTCGGGGATAATCAGCAAGATTGTGTCCTCCAAGCAGCATAGGCTTATACTTGACACGGGGGACAACGGATCATATCCGCCGAGTTATAAGCCTTTTTGATGCAGTGGCAGTAACCGGGGACCCTATGGCTTTATACTTTTGGATGCAGAAAAAGCATGTGGTAGGGTCTCCTGGCCGTATCTCTGGGCGATCATGGGAAAAATGGGCATTGTCTCAGGGTTTGTTCTGGCTATAAAAGTATTGCATCGGAGCTTGAAAGCCAGGATCTTTTTAATGGGGGGCATTCTGATTTGATAATGATACAACGGGGTACAAGACAGGGATGCCCGTGTTCCCCTTTATTCTTCGCCCTCTATACCAAATAATATACAAATTCAACCATTAAAGTCTCAAGGATGGGAAGCTAAAATCTTGGCATATGCCGATGACTTAGCAGTCATCACTCCAGACCCACGAATGGCACTAAAAGAAATTGAGAAAGAGGCCTACAAGTTTGGTAGGTTTTCCGGATACCCGTTAAACCAAGATAAAACTCAAATTATTACCAATAGCAATGTGCAATTTGAGGATAGGCAAATGTTGAGGGGGCGACCTACCTTGGAGTTAACATTGTAGCATAGATAGAAAGAATAGTGGAGACCAATTTCGTTCCACTAATCAGGAAAACAAAAAGGGATTTTGGAAGAATGAATAATCTACGCCTGTCTCTAATAGGGAGAAGTAATGTAGCTAAAATGCTTTTTTTAACCCAAAATCCTTTACTTTTTCAGGGTTATGCCTCTCGAGGTAGGGAATCAATGGTTCAAAGTAATTGACGGGATGATCTCAAGATTTTATGGGCCTATGCCAGGCTCAGAAGGGAGCTGAGACACTTGACCCTCCCTAGAGATGCGGGGAGGGCAGTCCCCAACCTTAGACTCTATTACTGGGCTACCGCCCTCCTCAGATGGCTATTCTTTTTCGAATTAAAGAAGAGGCGGTGGTCAACAAAAACGACTCCCCTACTCCATATGAGCTGCTGATTGGGGAAGAGGCATCGGGGGCCTGTTACAACAGCTAGAATTTGGTTATTTTAAAAGAGTGAGATTCAAGCCTCTGCGATGTGTATATAAAATCTGGTGAGTGGTCCGGAGAAAAGTGGGAATTGGTCAGTATAACTTTTATACCCCCTTATAAAAAAATCCTATTTTACCATCATCTTCTGGGACTCTCGCATGAGACGCTGGAAAGAGCAAGGCCCTTTTAGGCGGGGGATTTTTTCCAGGAGAACAAATTCATTACATTTGAGACCCTCCAGCTCAAGGAGCATAATGAATTTTTTAGGTATCTGCAGATTCAGGACTTCCTCAGGAAGAAAGGGGGAGGGGTCTTGGGGTTCTCTATGGTCAAGCTTGTAGAAGTGATAACAGGAATGCAGACCTCTATAGGGTCATTATATCGGGTTCTTAACAGTTCAATGCCAGATGATATGGATATGCACGATAGATGGTGGCAAGAGAAGCTGAGGTAGGAAAGGGCGCGTTCTGTGAATCTTTGGATCTTGCTCAGTCTATATTAGTCTCCGCGAACCTACAAGCCCAGCATTTTAAAACAATCTTTAAGCGTATATTATACTCCGGGAAGAATTGTGAAATGGGTTGGGTCTTCTGGGTCGCACTGCCTCAGATGTCATCTTTATGGTGTCAATTTGATACACATGTTTGCAGAATGTCCGGTTTTGGGGGGGCTAGAAGGTGAAATAATCGAGTTTTGGGGTAAAAAGCTGGGCCTAAACATTTTAATGACTCCCCAACTTATTTTATTGGGGGTTCAAAAGCAAGTCGTTCCAAGCCACGCGCAGGCCTTTATGTTTACTGCAATGACAGTTTTTAGATTGTGTTTAGCGACGGCTTGGTTGGACCACTCCCCTCCTACGCTCCACCAATGGTTAGCCCGGCTCGTAGCCATGTATCATATCGAAATGGCAGTGTTCGCACGGAAAAGCAAATCGGCCAGGAAAAAAGGGCTACGGGTGTGAGCACCTATTTATGGCTGGATTTCAACGATGGTAGAGTGATTTGAAGTGGAGAGAACGGGGAGTAGGTTGTCGCCTGGCTTAACTTATCTATTTGCACTTTATTTGATGGATTGTCTACTGTTTACTATCTTTCTGGTGTGAACTATTGTATCTTTGTAATCATGGGAATTCTTATCATCTTTTATGCTCTGCTGGATTTGAATCAATTGTAATATGAATTGTCTGCTTGGGTTGGGGTTTATTATTATTAAAATTAATAATGAGGGGGGAGATCCTGAGGGGAGGCAAGAGGTGTTTAAAAAACATCTGTGGGTAACTAAGTGTAAGGTGTGGGTCTCTAATGATGTGCCGATGACCTTACATGGTGTTGAACAGCAAGCTGAGAGCACATACATGCAGACAGTGGGTCTCAAGTGTCCAGATGTGGGACTGTGAGGGTCTTCTGTGGTCAGCCCAGCAACTTCTGAGTGGTGCCGTCAAGGTCGTTGAAGTGGATGGAGGGCCAACTGAGGGTATATATTGATCAGTTAGGCTGTCAGAAAGCTGGCTGAGGGTTTCCAATGACATGCTACGAGTGAGGGCATGCCAGGAGTTCATAAGGGACCTCCGGTGGTGTCCAATGTGGAGGTCGGAGTGTTTGAATGTGGACTGACTGCTGGCTGAGGTATCTAAAGACCAAATGGGAGTGTGTGGAAATGGATGAGTCTCTGAGGGCGTACTTAGGATCTGGGTTTGCTGAAGATATCTGAAGGCAGGAAAGGGGTCTCTAAGGCAAGTCTGGGATATCGCGGGAGACCTTCCCGGAGTGCCAGAGTACATGCCACGTGTCTCTCAGTCTAAGTGCCAAGAGATGTTAAGGGGCCAGCTGTGCCTCTCAGGGTAAGCTGATGGCCCCTGGAAGCTCTCTCTGGAGGTAAATGAGAGCCAGGTGTGGATCTTTGAACCTCTCTGAGGGGAGGCTGGTGATGTTTAAGGACCAACGAGGGGTGTCCAAAGAGGGCTGTTACAGGGGAGAAGGGTCAGCTGCATGATATCTGACTCTGACCAGCCATTTACAGATTCAGCAGGAAAGCAAGAGGTTCAAATGTAAACCGTTTCTTAAAGCCTTGGCTTTTGCTAAAAAAGAAATATGTAATTAAAAAAAACACATTTTGCTTAAAATCTGTGTTTGAGTTGGAGTCTGATGAGGTAGGTACTTTCAGTTTCACTTTCCACCCACAGTACTAAGAGGCAGCCACCCTGCTTGGACGCCCCGCAGTGACTTCCCTGAGGCATGTTTATAACTTCCCATCATGTGCACAGTTCACTTAGGGCCAGATGTACGAAAGGAAATTGCATTTCTTCCCGCAATTTTGTTCCGTTAAGAAATGCAATACTGCCTTTCAATATGTACAAAGGCCTAAAGGCAGTTGCAAAATGCGATTTCTACCCAGTAGAATTCGCACTTTGCAATTCCTCAAATAGGGGATCGCAAAAAGGGATTTCCAATTTGCTATCTCCTAAGCACATGTACATAGCATTTCCTAAATACCTTCGACCCATAATGCATTTTTTTAAGTGCCATGTAGTGCGCACATGCCCCTGGGGCATTTGTGCGCTTTACATGTGCACCACTTTTTAGGGGTGTATCAAGGGGGGCCTTAGGCCCCCGGGCACCCTTGGTTTTGTATTTGATAATTTGCGATTTCCTATTAGGAAATTACAAATTTGGAAACATACAACCATTAATACCCCATAGGAACAAATGGTTTAGCACTTCCTAAACAGAAATCTCTATTTTTCTACATTCCATTTTGCATTTCCTAATTAGCGATTTCTTAGGATTCACTAGTTAGGAAATGCAAACTGAAAGTTACGTACATCTGGCCCTAAGTTTCTTTGATATTATGCCATTTGATTTTTGTTGGAGGAACATTTCAGTGAAGACATAGAGAGGGTCTGTAAAATGTTTGCTCATTTCAATTTGGATTTTTGTGTACAATTTAAACGGTCTGCAGTATAACCAGTTTAATTATGATTTTATTTTCATAATCTGGTCGCGGTTTTTCTTTTTAAATAGTTTTTTCCAATGCTCAGTCTGATATGGCTCAACATACATGTCGTGTGGCAAAAAGATCTGCAAGTGTTTGACCCCACCTGATGCAAACCTGTTGAAAAAGTAATGGCTGAGGCGAAGGCCTGGTGACGGAGTTTGTCCTAACACACTTGCCTTCCCTTTCATGTAAATTGCCATCAGAGGAATGACATTCTGTTGAGCTCAAAGGAAGATGCGATCCCTTATTAAGGACAGCGAAGGAACCCCTATTCCCTCCTGCTTGTTGATGTAAATTTTCGTCATATTGCTGTCTGTCCCATTTTAACTGCTTTGCCTTGAAGTTCCTGAGAAGAGGTTGTTAAGGCCTGGTAGACTTCTTGTAATTCCTTCCCATTGGATGATTTCATTGTCTGATCCAGTGACCTCCTTCCCTAACACTATTGGGTCTCCGCCCAAGCTCCCCACCCTGAAGACCAGTGGTGTAATAAAGGCCCCTGCAGCCCCCGCAGTGCGGGGGGGCCCACAGGGGGCCCCCTCAGCACGGTACCCTGGCCTGAGATCTCCCGAGTGCGTATGGAGGGGGGGGGGGCTCCATGTACTTTGCAGGGGGTCCCCCTCTAGTTTCGTTACCCCCATGCTGAAGACCTGGGATCTGTTGCCCGGTTGTTCGTGGTTTCATGGTCAAAGGGATCCCTTTCAACAGACTGTCGTTGAGTAACCACCATAGGAGCTCTTTCCATATGCAGGAAGCCATTGGAACTGGATGGCAAAGATGTGGGGTTACTGGGGACCAGTGAAGGACAATGTGCCTCACCAATCTGTTGAGATGAAATCTCACCCAGGGTACGAGGAAGATGGTCGCCGCCAGGTCCCCCTGGACTTCCAACCAGTCTCCCGCTGTTGCACAGGACCGAGACATCGAGGTAGTAGTGTGTGTTTGAATCTCCTTTACTCTTTTTCTAGAAGAGTAACCAGATCTCTGTTGGTCTCGAATCCTGCGATGAAAGTTTGTCCCTGGGCTGGGAGTAGCTGAGACTTCCCAACATTGTCTGGAAATCCGAGCCTTTGTAATATTGTGAAAGCTCTCTGTGTGTTGTTCTCTTAATTGAAATGATGGAGCTACAATTAGACAGTTGTCGAGATATAGGAGGATTGTGATCCCCGTCTTATGTAACAACGTCATCAAGGGAGCGAACACTTTCGTAAGCACTCGCTGTGTGATCTGAGACCGAATGGTAGCACCTGGAACTGATACTGGAGAGGACCAGCTGCAAAGCTCAGATACTGTCTGATGCATTGGATGGAGAGGAGCGTGAAGGGGCATCCTGCAGATGCATCCTCCCAAGGATGTCTCTCTTGTCACCAAAGGGATTAGTTGCTGCAAGCAATCATCCAGGAGTGCTTTGTCTTGACACATCTGTTGACAGATTTGGGATCCATTACAAGTCTGTACTCCCCCGAAGTCTGTACTCCCCCTGAGCTTTCTGACTAAGCACAGAATTGAGTAAGTTCCTCTTCGTTTTTGTCCAGTGGAACCAGAATTAGTGCCTTTTTGTCTAGAAGTGCTCTGATTCCTGATAATGAAGAATATTTCTTTCTGGATTGTTTGGAGTTGTTGCCACAATAGTTCCTATCTCTGGAGGCAGCGCAATGAAGTCTAGTAAGTAACCTCTTGGAATGATACTGTGCACCCTGTGATCTGAGACATGCCATCCAAAACCGGGCATCCTTTACCAATCGCCCTCCCACCGGTCTGGTGATTGACAGGAGCGCTGTCTTCCTGTCCCTGAAGGGCCTGAAGACTCTTTCCCTTTACAAGTGCTTCTTGGTTCAGATCTTTTCCCGTGAGCCCTGTAGGACCTGCGGTGCTTTGGAACCTGAGCCCTGGAGGTTGTAAGGGTTGACTATTTCAAGGTCAAATTATTAGATGCAAAAGGCTTCTTTAGTGCAGGGTCTACTGTCCAATCCACTGAGTCTGAAGGAGGGAGAGTCCCTTTAGGGACAGGAAGAACTCCAGTCAGTGGGAGGGCTGAGGTGTGAATCAAGTCAGGGTATGGACTGGGGAGGGACTCCTGTCAGTGCATGAACTGAGGAGGGACTCCTGTCAGGGTATGGACAGAGGAAGGACTCCTGTCAGTGTATGGACTGAGGAGGGGCTCCTGTCAGTGTATGGACTGAGGAGGGACTCCTGTCAGTGTATGGACTGAGGAGGGACTCCTGTCAGGGAATGGACTGAGGAGGGACTCCTGTCAGTGTATGGACTGAGGAGGGACTCCTGTCAGGGTATGGACTGAGGAGGGACTCCTGTCAGTGTATGGACAGAGGAAGGACTCCTGTCAGTGTATGGACAGAGGAGGGACTCCTGTCAGGGTATGGACTGAGGAGGGACTCCTGTCAGGGTATGGACTGAGGAGGGACTCCTGTCAGTGTATGGACTGAGGAGGGACTCTAGTCAGTGTATGGACTGAGGATGGACTCCTGTCAGTGTATGGACTGAGGAGGGACTCCTGTCAGTGTATGGACAGAGGAGGGACTCCTGTCAGTGTATGGACTGAGGAGGGACTCCTGTCTGTGAAGAGAACTGAGGAGGGACTCACTGTCTGTGGGAGAACTGAGGAGGGACTCCTGTCTGTGGGAGAACCAAGGAGGGACTCCTGTCTGTGGGAGAACCGAGGAGGGACTCCTGCCTGTGGGAGAGCTAACGAGGGACTCCTTTCAGTGTGTGGACTGAGGAGGGACTCCTGTCAGTGTATGGACTGAGGAGGGACTCCTGTCAGGGTATGAACTGATGAGGGACTCTTGTCTGTATGAGAACTGAGGAGGGACTCCTGTCAGTGGGAGAACTGAGGAGGGACTCCTGTCAGTCTACGGACAGAGGAGGGACTCCTGTCAGTGTATGGACAGAGGAGGGACTCCTGTCAGGGTATGGACTGAGGAGGGACTCCTGTTAGTTTGTGGAATGAGGAGGGACACCTGTCAGTGCATGGACTGAGGAGGGACTCCTGTCAGTGTATGGACAGAGGAGGGACTCCTGTCAGTGTATTGACTGAGGAGGGACTCCTGTCAGTGTGTGGACTGAGGAGGGACTCCTGTCAGTGTATGGACTGAGGAGGGACTCCTGTCAGTGTGTGGACAGAGGAGGGACTCCTGTCAGTGTATGGACTGAGGAGGGACTCCTGTCAGTGTGTGGACTGAGGAGGGACTCCTGTCAGAGTATGGACAGAGGAGGGACTCCTGTCAGTGTGTGGACTGAGGAGGGACTCCTGTCAGTGTGTGGACTGAGGAGGGACTCCTGTCAGTGTATGGACTGAGGAGGGACTCCTGTCAGGGTATGGACTGAGGAGGGACTCCTGTCAGTGTATGGACTGAGGAGGGGCTCCTGTCAGTGTATGGACTGAGGAGGGACTCCTGTCAGTGTATGGACAGAGGAGGGGCTCCTGTCAGTGTATGGACAGAGGAGGGACTCCTGTCAGTGTGTGGACTGAGGAGGGGCTCCTGTCAGTGTATGGACAGAGGAGGGACTCCTGTCAGTGTATGGACTGAGGAGGGACTCCTGTCAGTGTGAGAACTGATTAGGGACTGCTGTCAGTTTTTGGACTGAGGAGGGACTCCTGTCAGTGTATGGACAGAGGAGGGACTCCTGTCAGGGTATGGACTGAGGAAGGACTCCTGTCAGGGTATGGACTGAGGAGGGACTCCTGTTAGTTTGTGGAATGAGGAGGGACACCTGTCAGTGCATGGACTGAGGAGGGACTCCTGTCAGTGTATGGACTGAGGAGGGACTCCTGTCAGTGTGTGGACAGAGGAGGGACTCCTGTCAGTGTATGGACTGAGGAGGGACTCCTGTCAGTGTGTGGACTGAGGAGGGACTCCTGTCAGAGTATGGACAGAGGAGGGACTCCTGTCAGTGTGTGGACTGAGGAGGGACTCCTGTCAGTGTGTGGACTGAGGAGGGACTCCTGTCAGTGTATGGACTGAGGAGGGACTCCTGTCAGGGTATGGACTGAGGAGGGACTCCTGTCAGTGTATGGACTGAGGAGGGGCTCCTGTCAGTGTATGGACTGAGGAGGGACTCCTGTCAGTGTATGGACAGAGGAGGGGCTGTTGTCAGTGTATGGACAGAGGAGGGACTCCTGTCAGTGTGTGGACTGAGGAGGGGCTCCTGTCAGTGTATGGACAGAGGAGGGACTCCTGTCAGTGTATGGACTGAGGAGGGACTCCTGTCAGTGTGAGAACTGATTAGGGACTGCTGTCAGTTTTTGGACTGAGGAGGGACTCCTGTCAGTGTATGAACTGAGGAGGGACTCCTGTCAGTGTGTGGACTGAGGAGGGACTCCTGTCAGTGGATGGACTGAGGAGGGACTCCTGTCAGTGTAAGAACTGAGTAGGGATTGCTGTCAGTGTATGGACTGAGTAGGGACTCCTGTCAGTGGATGGACTGAGGAGGGACTCCTGTCAGTGTGTGGACTGAGGAGGGGCTCCTGTCAGTGTGTGGACTGAGGAGGGACTCCTGTCAGTGGATGGACTGAGGAGGGACTCCTGTCAGGGTATGGACTGAGGAGGGACTCCTGTCAGTGTATGGACTGAGGAGGGACTCCAGTCAGTGGGAGGGCTGAGGAGGGACTCCTGTCAGGGTATGGACTGAGGAGGGAGTCCTGTCAGTGGATGGACTGAGGAGGGACTCCTGTCAGGGTATGGACTGAGGAGGGACTCCTGTCAGTGTATGGACTGAGGAGGGACTCCTGTCAGTGGATGGACTGAGGAGGGACTCCTGTCAGGGTATGGACTGAGGAGGGACTCCTGTCAGTGTGAGGACTGAGGAGGGACTCCTGTCAGGGTATGGACTGAGGAGTGAATCCTGTCAGTGTATGGACTGAGGAAGGACTCCTGTCAGTGAGAGAACTGAGGAGGGACTCCTGTCAGGGTATGGACTGAGGAGGGACTCCTGTCTGTGAGAGAAGTGAGGAGGGACTCCTGTCTGTGGGAGAACTGAGGAGGGACTCCTGTCTGTGGGAGAATGAAGGAGGGACTCCTGTCTGTGGGAGAACCGAGGAGGGACTCCTGCCTGTGGGAGAGCTAACGAGGGACTCCTGTCAGTGTGTGGACTGAGGAGGGACTCCTGTCAGTGTATGGACTGAGGAGGGACTCCTGTCAGGGTATGAACTGATGAGGGACTCTTGTCTGTGTGAGAACTGAGGAGGGACTCCTGTCAGTGGGAGAACTGAGGAGGGACTCCTGTCAGTCTACGGACAGAGGAGGGACTCCTGTCAGTGTATGGACAGAGGAGGGACTCCTGTCAGGGTATGGACTGAGGAAGGACTCCTGTCAGGGTATGGACTGAGGAGGGACTCCTGTTAGTTTGTGGAATGAGGAGGGACACCTGTCAGTGCATGGACTGAGGAGGGACACCTGTCAGTGTGTGGACTGAGAAGGGACTCCAGTCAGTGTGTGGACTGAGGAGGGACTCCAGTCAGTGTGTGGACTGAGGAGGGACTCCTGTCAGTGTATGGACAGAGGAAGGACTCCTGTCAGTGTATGGACTGAGGAGGGGCTCCTGTCAGTGTATGGACTGAGGAGGGACTCCTGTCAGTGGATGGACTGAGGAGGGACTCCTGTCAGTGTATGAACTGAGAAGGGATTCCTGTCAGTGTGAGAACTGAGGAGGGACTCCTGTCAGTGTATGGACTGAGGAGGGACTCCTGTCAGTGTATGGACAGAGGAGTGACTCCTGTCAGTGTGAGGACTGAGGAGGGTCTCCTGTCAGTGTATGAACTGAGAAGGGATTCTTGTCAGTGTGAGAACTGAGGAGGGACTCCTGTCAGGGTATGGACTGAGGAGGGACTCCTGTCAGTTTGAGAACTGAGGAGGGACTCCTGTCAGTGTATGGACTGAGGAGGGACTCCTGTCAGTGTATGTATTGAGGAGGGACTCCTGTCAGTGTATGGAATGAGGAGGGACTCCTGTCAGTGTGTGGAATGAGGAGGGACTCCTGTCAGTGTGTGGACTGAGGAGGGACTCCTGTCAGTGTATGAACTGAGGAGGGACTCCTGTCAGTGTATGGACTGAGGAGGGACTCCTGTCAGGGTATGAACTGATGAGGGACTCTTGTCTGTGTGAGAACTGAGGAGGGACTCCTGTCAGTGGGAGAACTGAGGAGGGACTCCTGTCAGTCTACGGACAGAGGAGGGACTCCTGTCAGTGTATGGACAGAGGAGGGACTCCTGTCAGGGTATGGACTGAGGAAGGACTCCTGTCAGGGTATGGACTGAGGAGGGACTCCTGTTAGTTTGTGGAATGAGGAGGGACACCTGTCAGTGCATGGACTGAGGAGGGACACCTGTCAGTGTGTGGACTGAGAAGGGACTCCAGTCAGTGTGTGGACTGAGGAGGGACTCCAGTCAGTGTGTGGACTGAGGAGGGACTCCTGTCAGTGTATGGACAGAGGAAGGACTCCTGTCAGTGTATGGACTGAGGAGGGCTCCTGTCAGTGTATGGACTGAGGAGGGACTCCTGTCAGTGGATGGACTGAGGAGGGACTCCTGTCAGTGTATGAACTGAGAAGGGATTCCTGTCAGTGTGAGAACTGAGGAGGGACTCCTGTCAGTGTATGGACTGAGGAGGGACTCCTGTCAGTGTATGGACAGAGGAGGGACTCCTGTCAGTGTGAGGACTGAGGAGGGTCTCCTGTCAGTGTATGAACTGAGAAGGGATTCTTGTCAGTGTGAGAACTGAGGAGGGACTCCTGTCAGGGTATGGACTGAGGAGGGACTCCTGTCAGTTTGAGAACTGAGGAGGGACTCCTGTCAGTGTATGGACTGAGGAGGGACTCCTGTCAGTGTATGTATTGAGGAGGGACTCCTGTCAGTGTATGGAATGAGGAGGGACTCCTGTCAGTGTGTGGAATGAGGAGGGACTCCTGTCAGTGTGTGGACTGAGGAGGGACTCCTGTCAGTGTATGAACTGAGGAGGGACTCCTGTCAGTGTATGGACTGAGGAGGGACTCCTGTCAGTGTATGGATTGAGGAGGGACTCCTGTCAGTGTATGGAATGAGAAGGGACTTCTGTCAGTGGGAGAACTGAGGAGGTTCTCCTGTCAGTGAGAGAACTGAGGAGGGACTCCTGTCAGTGGGAGAACTGAGGAGGGACTCCTGTCAGTGAGAGAACTGAGGAGGGACTCCTGTCAGTGAGAGAACTGAGGAGGGACTGCTGTCAATGTATGAACTGAGGAGGAATTCGTGTCAGTGTATGGACTGAGGGGGACTTCTGTCAGTGTATGGGCTGAGGAGGGACTACTGTCCGTGGGAGAATAAAGGAGGGACTCCTGTCAATGTATGAACTGAGGAGGGACTCCTGTCAGTGTATGGACTGAGGAGGAACTCCTGTTAGTGTATGGAATGAGGAGGGACTCCTGTCAGGGTATGGACTGAGGAGGGACTCCTGTCAGGGTATGGACTGAGGAGGGACTCCTGTCAGTTTATGGATAGAGGCGGGACTCCTGTCAGTGTATGGACAGAGGAGGGACTCCTGTCAGTGTATGAACTGAGGAGGGACTCCTGTCAGTGTATGAACTGAGAAGGGATTCCTGTCAGTGTGAGAACTGAGGAGGGACTCCTGTCAGTGGATGGACTGAGGAGGGACTCCTGTCAGTGTATGAACTGAGAAGGGATTCCTGTCAGTGTGAGAACTGAGGAGGGACTCCTCTCAGTGTATGGACTGAGGAGGGACTCCTGTCAGTGTATGGACAGAGGAGGGACTCCTGTCAGTGTGAGGACTGAGGAGGGTCTCCTGTCAGTGTATGAACTGAGAAGGGATTCTTGTCAGTGTGAGAACTGAGGAGGGACTCCTGTCAGGGTATGGACTGAGGAGGGACTCCTGTCAGTTTGAGAACTGAGGAGGGACTCCTGTCAGTGTATGGACTGAGGAGGGACTCCTGTCAGTGTATGTATTGAGGAGGGACTCCTGTCAGTGTATGGAATGAGGAGGGACTCCTGTCAGTGTGTGGACTGAGGAGGGACTCCTGTCAGTGTATGAACTGAGGAGGGACTCCTGTCAGTGTATGGACTGAGGAGGGACTCCTGTCAGTGTATGGATTGAGGAGGGACTCCTGTCAGTGTATGGAATGAGGAGGGACTCCTGTCAGTGGGAGAACTGAGGAGGGACTCCTGTCAGTGAGAGAACTGAGGAGGGACTCCTGTCAGTGGGAGAACTGAGGAGGGACTCCTGTCAGTGAGAGAACTGAGGAGGGACTCCTGTCAGTGAGAGAACTGAGGAGGGACTGCTGTCAATGTATGAACTGAGGAGGAATTCGTGTCAGTGTATGGACTGAGGGGGGACTTCTGTCAGTGTATGGGCTGAGGAGGGACTCCTGTCAGTGGGAGAACTGAGGAGGGACTACTGTCCGTGGGAGAATAAAGGAGGGACTCCTGTCAGGGTATGGACTGAGGAGGAACTCCTGTCAGTGTATGGACTGAGGTGGGACTCCTGTTAGTGTATGGAATGAGGAGGGACTCCTGTCAGGGTATGGACTGAGGAGGGACTCCTGTCAGGGTATGGACTGAGGAGGGACTCCTGGCAGTTTATGGACAGAGGCGGGACTCCTGTCAGTGTATGGACAAAGGAGGGACTCCTGTCAGTGTATGAACTGAGGAGGGACTCCTGTCAGTGTATGGACTGAGGAGGGACCCTGTCAGTGAATGGACTGAGGAGGGACCCTGTCAGTGTATGGACTGAGGATGGACTCCTGTCAGTGTATTTTCTGAGGGACAGTGCCTGTCAGTTGCGAGGAGGGTCTCCCTGTTATCTTGAGGACTGGTAGGGTTTGAGGACCCCTGTTATAGAGTGGGTCGAAAGGAGGGACCCCTGTCAGTGGATGGACTGAGGAGGGTCCCTGTCAGTGGATGGAGTGAGAGGGCCACCAGTTGGTAGGTTAAAGCATGAAGAACGACTACCCTGTGCCTGGGAGGGCTGAGGGTGGCCTGTGTGACAGTGGGTGGGGTCCCTTTCAGAGGATGTGCTTTGGCAACCCCGGGGTATCCAATTCTTCTCACCAGGAGGGGTGGGAGAGTGCGCTGTGATAGTGGGATGGGTAGGGGATGGCTCCTTGTCAGTAGACTACGTGAGGGAGAACCTCCCTGTCCGTATGAGAGCTGAGGAGAGAGTATGCTCTCAGAGGAAGGAATCGGGGAGGTTTGAGGGAGGGGGAACCCGGTATCAATGGGAGCAGGGCTAGACTGGCCTTAGAGGGCACTGGGCATTTTACAGGTGGGCAGGAAGGGTGGGGGCTGGTTTTGGAAAGGTGGGAGCTGTGTCCTGCCGGACACAGTCTAGTGTTTTACCAGCCACTTCCACAAGGGGTGGTCCTTACACCCACTCCACACCCATCCAACACAGGAATCACCGGTCAGGTGACCCTGCCAATAAAAGGGCCCGAGTGCACGTGCTCGTGGCCAGTTCCAGTTACCACACAAACTGTATCTGTGTCATTATTTCTGCAGTACGTGGGCCTAGGGCCCACAACACAACAATGGCGATGAGTGGGTCTGCCCCGCGTGTCGGCGCGCAGCAGCTCTTACATTTGGCATGGGGGGAAGTGTACCCTCTGCCTAAGGCACCCCTGCCAGCCCGTCAGGCCACCGGTAAGCAAGCACTGGTGTGGGAAGGTGACAGCAGACGTGGCAGTGCCTGGGGTCGAGAGAGCAGGACAGCGCCGAAAAGAGAATGCGGCCCGGGACCCTCAATGTATGGAAGGGCAGGTGCATGTCCATGCTATGACTTGCTGAGGCACCCGCAAGCTGCCCCACATGCCGCTGTCTGTCCGAGTGAGCGGGGCAAGAGGAACGCCTTCCCGAAATGGCACGACACACCTGAGCCCCCAGCCAACATCTACAGCCCTGCGCGCCGAGTTCTCCCAGAGAAGAGGGGAAAGAGGTAACGGGGTCACAATGGGAGACAAGTGAGCCCCAGGAGGCATCCCTGGTGCCACCGCTAACTGTGCATGGAGGCCGGTCTGCCTCCTCTGTTGCTGTCGCAGTGCCCGGAGGAGCGACGCACCAAGGTAGGCAGTAGCAGCCAGGTACGCAGCGCCCATAGGGCTCAAAGAGCTTCAGCCTCCCCCGTCGTGTTTGTCAGCCCGGGCTGAAACAGCTTCCCGGGCACACACACAGACAGTTTTTGATCTGCTCTGGGCAGGCTGGTCTCGCGTCCGTCTTATTGCAGCCGCACCCGAGTACTTAACAGGTCTTTAAAAGACCATTTACTTGTTAACGAGGCTTTGTCGTTTTTTCACCCCTTCTTAGAGCCCCTGCATCTCCACTCTACCTATTGCTGAAAGAATTATCCCCCCTGAAATTTTTAGTACCGCCCCCTGCAAAATTTGGCTCTAGTTGCGCCTCTGGTAGCAGCCCACCGCAGCACTGCCTTTTGAGAGACTTGAAGGCAACGCCCTGACTGGGTGAACTTGAGGGTATAGACAGGCCACCCTGCTTCAATTGATGAGTGGTACAACCCCTGCCTCTGCCTGCACAAAAGAAAGTGCTGTGCCGGTGCTGCACCAGCACTGAGAGAGGTCTGCACCAGTAGTAGCAGCCCAGCGACTGCTACACATCACCCCAAGAAGAGGGTAGACCTTGGCCCCGCCGGGAAGGAGGAGGAAACAGAGACTGCTCATCTCCTATGCCACTACTGCTGCCTGACACCTGCTGCAAGGCTGAGCGAGTTGGCGAGTAGTGCAAAGAGGTACATGTAGTGCTGCCCACTGTCAGTGAGGCTGGCGAGGGTCTTTGGCATGAGGCTCGGAGGACTGCTGCCTGATATCAGGGCTTGAAAGTTTAAGCGACAATAGTGCGGAACTGCACCACCGCTGTAAATGCTACCCCGCCCCCATCCTCACTCACTTGGTCCCAAGGAAAGGAGTCTGTTGCTGCTAGAAGTAGTGCGGGCGACAAGGGACGTCCTGCTGTTTGAGCTTGCTGCCAGTGTCGAGCCCCGGGGGAAGTGGAGTCGCAGACCAGTCTTCCCCTGGGATCTTCACACAGGGCCGGAAGGACATGGTGGGGAGAAGATCAAGGGGGTTGGGTAAAGGGAGGGATTAGGGTAGGATATAAAGGTGCAGGAGAGGAGGTCGCAGCCTCTTCCTGACACCTGGCACCACTGGGGAGGGACAGTTGAAGGTAGTCCACTCACCCACTCTACAAGTTATAGAGGAATGGGTGCCGGTGATGTTTAGCGTGCCAGTTTAGAACAGGTTGCAGGTGATTGGGGCAGCAGTACTTTGGAGGGGTGGTGAGTCACATACGGGCGGTTCCACCCCTCGGGGGGGGGGGAATAGGTGACCGATGGCGGGGTGCGAGATGCACAGAGCAACGGAGGAAATTCAAGAGAGGATGTTGGAGGGAAAGTGAAGCAGAGAATGGGGAGACAGAGGAGGTCGCAGAGTGAAAGGGGAGGAGTGAGACAGGGGTCATGGTTTGAGGATGGATGGGGAGAATGAGGGGGATGTGATTGAAAGTGTTATATTTGCATTGATGCTTTTGGTTAATAATGTTAACTGTTACAAACTTGTCCTAATAAAATGGCCTTGTATGCTTCAAGTAACAGCGTGGAGTGGAGTTATTGCGCGATAATTGAGTACTGTAGCCCCCCTGAAAAGAGGTGCATGGCTAAGAGCCTGAGGCCGCACCAACACTGAATGTTTCCCCGCACTGACAGTGCCCGTGAATGAGCAGGGTAAACGAAAAAAATTTAACCTCCTAATATTTATGTTGAATAATTAACACACAAGTTAGTTTCAGTAAATAACCAACCATGTATGTGTCATGATAAGGGTCATAGGTAACACGCTATATCCGTGCAAACTAATTTACTTACAATTGTTAACGTGGATAACATAAGCCTAATAACTTGCGTACTAACTAGAATAATAAATGCATGATTTGTGCTTGGAAATAAACTGTGAAGTGGCAAAGTAAAGCGGTTGGTAAGTAAGAAATGGCTTTATATGTCGCTTTTGCTAGGTAATACTTAATTGGGGTACGTAGAATGACGGGAGGGAAACGAAAAGGCTTATATTCTTTATTCTTAACTATGTTCTGTTTATCTTTATAATAGTTCGCTTAGGCCTGTTGTGCCGCGATGTAAAAATGGCTGCCGAGGCAAACAAGCTAGAGTACGCACGCGCGAAGTGAGTTCCGAAAGCGAGAAAGGCTGTGAACGAAAGGATCATGTGACCGTCCCAAAGCCTAGGATGGAAGCGTGGTCAAGGCTGCGATGACCTTATTATACAAACGTGTGCCAAAGAAGGACATTGCGAAAAGCGTGAGAAGTTGCAGTGAATATGTGAATAAACAATGAACTGTTCAACTTAAAGTATCAGAAAAGGATACAGATTGAGACCAATGTGCGGATGGGTAATGTCATGAACCCGTGAGAAACGACAGAAGTATGAACTTTCCACAAAGAACCGGCTGGAGCAAGGATATTCATAATGAGATGTATACTGACCCAAATGGACCAATTAGAGAGAATCTCGCCCACAAAGATGTAACATTTTCACTTAGTAAGCTAGTTTTAGGGTATAAGAAGACCTACTCTGAGGGAGGGGGAACTCTCTCTCCTTCTGATGCTACTACTTTTTGCTGGTGTTGCTGCTGCTGGAGATGCTATTTTATATTTTTGATTGAGCACGAGACGTTGCTGCTGGTGAACCTTTTGGCTTTAATAGATTTTCCATTTTAATACTATTAGACCTTTTTATTCTTAAATACTATAAGGGAAAAGAACTCGATTGTGGCGGGATACACCATAAAGGTGATCCGTCGAGAAGGCCTGTTTTACAGGACAGATAGACAGTTTTTGGGAGTTCTATGCTGTGATCTGAATTCATTGCTGTGACGAACTTTATTTTTCCATCTAATAGGTACGCATTGCAACTTAAATTTATTCTTATAATGATGCTAAATGTAATAATCTGAATAATAAATTTGAAACTTATTCATGCTTCTAAAAATTATATAAACTTTATTATCTTTAAACAATGAGTCAGTGGTTCTTTAGCTCAATGATAAATGTAAATGTTTAAAGGTTTATAGTGATTGAGCTGGTCTTAATCAGCATCAACTGATTCCTACTAGTTGGTCCATCGACCAATGAGCGGAATACCTTAAAGTTTGAGAAGTATTATGTCGTTTTAAAAAAGTATCCCGTCTCCTTCCAGCAAATCATTTACTGTTTTCTCCTAAGTAAAACGGATTAAATCCAGGGAATATATGAGAGAGTGAATGTTTATGCGGTGTTATGGCCCCACCGTCATATAGATATAAGTTGTGGAAAAAGGGATGTTTGTACCTGGACGTCCAAAGCGTATAGGAGAAGATATTTTATTGATAGCGCTGGATCAGATTTCTTGGTAGCAGAGTTATGGTTACTATAGATTAGTTTGGTGATTATTGATTATTGGTTATTTTTATGTATAACACTTCATGTTGTATGGTATCACGTTATATGTAAGTCAAAGGTTTTGAAGCTTCCGGGAAGTAGGAAGTGGACACGTGTGGCAAGAGAAGTCACATGGATTAGTGCATTGTCTGAGTTCATATTGGTGATAACACAGGTTGTGTTATGATAGGGACATTTTCCGTATAAAAGGTGTGTGAGTGAAATAGCAACCGGTTTTCTTGTGAAACTCTGTCCTTAATTCTCAGGAGCAGTGTAGTCTCCACATGTGTTTTATCCCCAGAGAAACGGGTTTACCCCTTGCTTGAAAGAAGGGTAAGGTAGAGTGAAGTGCTACATTTATCGAACGAAACTGTATTCTTGCGAGCTAGAATAAAACTGTCACTTTTGTTAGCGAAATCAGACAATGGAAATGTGTTTTTAATGTTGTAACTAACAAAGAACTGTTGGAAAATAAATTGCCGATAAATTTTGTAAAGGAGGGGTCAGGAGCAGAACTGACGTAGACAAAAGCCGCGCTGGGATTGGACAGTGCACTAGTTATACAGAAGACGCTCTGGTTGGAGCGTTGGTGCGAGTCGCGCTGTGATTAGTTGGATAAGCAGTGACGTAGAAGCTTAGGATTGGAGCGTTGGTGTGAGTCGCGCTGGGATAGGTCCGAATAACGCATAGAGAACAGTGTTGAATTGCGGATTTTTGAGAAAGGAAAGAGATTGTGAATTATGGCTTATTATGAGTATGGAAGAGAGAAAACGTCGTGGATGGCGAAAATTAAGAACTTTTTTAAGAAAGACAAAAAGGTAGTGACTAGAGAGGGACAAGTCATTCCTCCGCCGAAATCACCAGCTTCGCATATGATGCTGAAGTACGGATATCATACCTGCATATGGTTAGAAAATTGGACTAAATATACTCAAAATGATGGAGCATTAGCATTTCCTGAGAATGGTTCAATTAGCGTAGCTGTACTTCGGAATTTGAGGGAGAAGATGACGATGCTTGAGCCTAGACCTAGACGAACACAGTTTGAAGCTTTAAGTGAATGGGAAGATGAGATGTATGAACGAGAAAGATTCAGAGGATTAAGAAATCATGAGTTTGTACCTGGAAGGTTATGGGGAGTGAATCATGAGGACAGAATAAAGCGTTGGAGATATGCTAATATGACAGGAGGTTTGTTTCCAGCTTTTACAGTTGAGGAAGAAGCAAAGAGAAAGTGTACTGAGAAAAAGAAACATTTGGTTACTGAAAAGTATGGGTATGGTGGTAGTGAGACGGAAGATGAATTGCTGGAAGATATTTTAAATAGAAACCCACCTCCATACCAACAGAATTCTGCGGTGGTGACACCTAATGCACCGCCAATGGAAACTGGGAGGAATAAAAACCCGAACGGGGATGTGAGATAAATAGGTCACAAGATCAATTGAAAACCCCACAAAATGAGAAGATTGAAAGTGACAATACAACTGAATTAGCAAAAACTACAAGAGAATTGACTGAAAAGATAAGAGAATTAACAATGAATATGGAAGCTGTAACTGTACCAGTAACGATAGGTCCAGTAATACCAGTTTTTGAGAATTAGAAAATAGAAGAGCATTCTTTAGTCATTCCTATGAATTCAAACTTGCAAAGAAGGAAAGAAGGGATGGAATTAGACAATGAAGGTGCAAGAAATTTGGTTAGTTCATATAGACCAAGCCCACCTACTAATTTGACGGTAAATGAGAATGAGTTTAGGAGGATACCTATGGGAACCGGGGGGCCTATTAGCAATAACCGGCAATAATTATCGCTAAGCGCAGTTAGCGCTAGGATAATTATCGCCGGCTATCGCAGGTTTCTATCGCGGAGATAGCGTGCTATCAGCAACGCTTATCTCCAAAGCGATAGAAACCCTGGAGAACAGTGTGAATATCGCTTGAAAACAAGCGATATTTGCACTGTGACCAGTGTTAGCTTGGTAATAGGGCGAGGGGGATTTAGCCATGTAATCCACTTCCCATTGGATTACATGGCTAAGTCAGGGTGAGACCAGGCGTTAACAAACCAGCGCTAAACGTGTTTAGCGCTGGTTCGTTAATCACCTCCCCTGCCTCGCTAATAGGCAATAGCGACCTTAGCGACTGTTTCCAGTCGCTTTTAGGTTGGGAACGCCTACTTTGCATGCCATTAGCGATAAATATCACTGGCATGCAAAGCGGCACTCAACCCGGTCGCTATCGCCTAGAAGCTGTCGCTAACAGCAGTTAGCGACAGCTTGCTAATAGGGCGTTTGAATTATCGCCGCTTTAGCGGGAAAAAGTCCAGCTAAAGCGGCGATCGAGCCCTTGATAATATGCCCCCGAGTCTGCATCAGAGACACCAGAAAGAAGTAAAAATTGGATAGAATTAAATAGTACACCTGTAGGTCCAACTCCGGATGAATTGAATGAATGGATGAAAACCCTGAAAACGAAAGAGACAGAATCAAAACCATTAGATGTAATTAGGTTAAAAATAGACATGGAAGAATTGATCTTAGGGACAATTGGTACAGAAAAATTGAAAACTTATCAGGATGATGAAATAATGTTCTTATGTAAGAGCATTACGTGGAGAGCTAGAAATTTGCATGACAAACTAGAAGAAACAGCAAATGAACTAGGAGTAGAATTTGTAAAAGTGAGAAGTTTGCAGAAACCATATAGAGTAGATTTTTGCGAGAAAGATATAGAAAATTTGAACACATCAGGACGGTTGACCCAAATAAAAGAATTAATTGTTTTACTGAGAAAATGGGGTGATGTGGATAGATGGAGAACCATGTGGACAAAAAGGAATGAGAAAGTGACAGATAAAGCGTCTTTGGCTTTTGCGGTGACAGACAAGGAATCAATTGTAAGGGAGTACCCGATGAGAGAAACTCCAGGAGGTAGTTATGTGCATGTCCCATGGTCTAGACAGGATATACTGTCATTTACAAATGACTTCCCAAAATTAAGAGAAAAGCCAGTAGAATGGTACAGACAAGTGGAGAGGTTTGTTAAGGTTTCAAAGGTGTTATGGATAGATTTGGATGGATTATTTGACATAGTAGTACCAGCTGATTTGTGGACAGAATGTAAGATTACTATTGATTGGTCAACTGTAGAATATCCAAGAGATGCTAAAACAGGAGCGCCAGGTCCAGAAGTGATGAGGAAATATGACCAAGTTATTACCTTTTTGAAAAATAAAATCCCACCCAAAGAAACGGATTGGGTAAAAATTGACAGAACTACACAGGAGAGTAAAGAATCTGTACATGCCTACTATGAGAGACTATTGTTAGTTTTTAAACAGTATAGTGGCTATGAGACATTAAATGAGAAGGATATGAGTCATTTTGTATATAGGTTTGTTTATGGGTTGAAACCAGAGATAAGTGAAATGATTAAACAGCATATGATTTGTTGGCAGAATAGCACAGTAGACGAGGTTTTGAGATATGCTAAATACTGCAGTGATGACATTGAGAGTAGACAGCGTAAATTGAAAGAGAAAGCAATGTGGGCACAAGTGAAAGTTGCAGAGAAGCAAGAAGCTCAATTGAATAATCAAGTTAACGAGGCAGGACAGACTAGATCTAGACCAAATATAGGTAAAGGAAAAGGTCAAATGAGTATAGAAGAGGCAAAGAAAAAGTGGCCATGCCACAACTGCGGAAAGTTAGGACATTGGAGAAATGAGTGTAAATTCCCTCCAAAAACTAATGCGGAAAATCAATCATTAAATCCACAGGTGCAGAGTGAGGTAGTTACCCAACAAAGTCAGATGCCTCAACCACCACTTCCCAAGAGTGTTAATCCACAGAAATACAGTGCAGAAACAGGATTCTACGGAGGAGAGCAGGTAACACAGTTGCCGCGTGCAGCTGCCATTTCTCAATATTGGTTACGACAGGATGGTGATGAGTCGGATGAAAGTTTATGAAGGTGCCTAGGAGAGGAGGAAGAGTGCGTGCTTGGCGCAACTCTAGAGGTAGATCAAGCAGGTCCATTTGTGGATGGAGAAGTGAATGGTGCAAATGTAACATTCCTTGTGGACACTGGAGCTACCCGTTCTACTGTTAGATCAGTGGAAATTCCAAACCTTCCTCTCTCAGGTGAACATATCCAAGTCGTAGGTGTATCGAATCAGCAAATTAAGGCGCCTCTTACCAAATTAGTGGAGGTAAAGATTGGACCATTCAGTGAAATGCACCGATTTGTGGTGTGTGATTGCAGTCCTGTGAACCTATTAGGACGCTATCTGCTTTGCAAGATGAACTGCACCATCTATTGTACTCCAGATGGAATTGCATTTCAAACCCCAGATGAAAATGTATTATATAAAATGACAATGGTAAATTTAGAATCAGAAGTGAATGATTTATTTCCCGTGTTTGACGGAGAGAAAATCCCAATTGAACTAAAAGAAACAGTGAAACAGGAAGTGTGGGATTTTACGGGAGAAGATATAGGATTAATGAAAGGAGTAGACCCTGTTAAAATCTCTGTTAAAGAAGGAACGAGTTACCCAAATACGCCACAGTATAAATTGACACCAGAAATAATTGAAGGAATAACACCAGTAATAAATAAAATGATTGAACAAGGGATTCTGAGAGAAATAATGAGCAGCCCATGTAATTCAACTATAATGGGACTGAAAAAGCCGAATGGAACATATAGAATTGTACAGGATTTGAGAAAGGTAAACAAAATTGTTGTGCCTTGCTGCCCAATAGTACCAAACCCTGCTGTAATTCTATACCAGATTCCACGCGAAGCAGAATGGTACACAGTTATTGATCTATGCCATGCATTCTTCTCTATTCCATTTCATCCAGATAGCCAGCCATTATTTGCGTTCAGGTTCGGAGAGCGTATTTTGGCATGGTGCCGAATTCCTCAGGGGTATACAGAAAGCCCTCGATTTTTAATCAGATTCTAAAGAAATCATTGGAAGATTTAAAAATGCCAGAGAAATCCGTGATGGTTTAGTACATTGATGACCTATTGGTGGCATCAAAAACAAAGGAAGCATGTGTTACTGACACAATTGCTTTGCTGAATCATTTAGCAAAAGGAGGACATAAAGTGTCTCTGTCAAAATTGCAGTTTTGTCAGCAAGAGGTCCAATATTTAGGACATAAGATTGAAAAGGGAGTGCGAAAGGTAACGACTGAAAGAATAAAAATAATTCAAGGAATGAGAGCGCCAATGACACAGAGAGAAGTAAGAATGTTCCTAGGAATGGTTGGATATTGTCGACAGTGGATAAGTGGATTTTCATTAATTGCAAAACCATTACAGAGATTGACAAAGAAAGATGTAAAAGATCCTTTTGAAATGAATGATGAGGAAATGAAAGCATTCAGAGAACTAAAAACAAAACTGTGTGAAGCCCCGGCATTAGGAATGCCTGACTATGAAAAAGACTTTGAGTTGTATTGTAGTGAAAGAGATGGGTGTGCGTTTTCAGTCCTAGTGCAGAGACATGGAAACATGAAAAGACCCATTGCATATTTTTCAGCTGTCTTAGACCCAGTAGCGAAAGTGTTACCTGGATGTTTAAAAGCAGTTGCTGCTACTTGTGTAAGTCTGGAGCAGAGTGAAGGCATTGTGATGGGATATCCACTGAGAGTATATGTCCCTCATTCTGTGGAAATTCTTTTGACAAGAACCAAAACCCAATATATGACACATAGTCGGCTGACTAGGTATGAAAAAGTAATTTTGAGTGCAGACAATGTCACCATTGACAGATGCATAAATGTGAATCCTTCGACATCATTGCCAGATGAAGAGAGTGTGATTGAAATGGATGAAGTTGATCATGATTGTCTGAATGTACTCGAATATTGTACAAAACCGAGACCCGATATACGGGATGAGCCCTTAAAGGAATCAGATTATATTCTGTTCGTGGATGGCTCTTGCTTGAGAACGAATGATGGAGTTCTGAGTTCAGCATATGCAGTTTGCACAGTAGCTGCTGTAATGGAAGCATCTTGTTTGAGAGGGATACGTTCTGCCCAAGTACCGGAGTTGATTGCTCTAATTCAAGCATGCAAATTGGGAAAGAATGTCCAATCACAGTAATCACGGATAGCCAATATGGCTTTGGAGTGGTTCACGATTTTGGGCAGAACTGGTCCCAGAGAGGTTTCTTGACGTCTGCAGGAACCCCAATAAGAAATGGTGAATTTGTGAAAAAGTTGCTTGAGGCGATACAGCTGCCTAAACAGATTGCGGTAGTGAAGTGCAATGCACATAAAAATGGGGAAGACTACATAACTGTTGGCAATAAGTTTGCTGATGAAATCGCACAGTACTGTGCCAAAAATGTCGTCTCACTAAACAGAAACAGAGAGAGCATATTTCATGTCCTTTGCTTTTTACTAACCCTGTCGAGACATGGGATGAGGTGAGACAATTACAGGAAGCAGCAGATGATGAGGAGAAAGATAGCTGGATAAAAGCAGGATGCAGAAAACGGGAGGAAAATGATGTTTGGGTTTACAGAGATGAAAGACCAGTTATGCCTGATAGCATGATTTCTGACATGGCACGGATGTACCATGGCAAGCACATATTGGGAGAGATGCAATGATCAGACTTTTTAGACAAACATGGTATAATCCAAAATTCAGAGCCATAGCTGAGAGTCTTTGTCAAAGATGTCTTATCTGTCAACAGCTAAATCCAGGAAGAAAAACAGTAGTGAGTCTAGGAACAATAGGACGAGAAGGAGGTCCTTTCACGAGAATGCAAATGGATTTTATAGAAATGCCCCCAAGCAATAGACTAAGATACGTTCTTGTAGTCGTCTGTTTGTTTTCCCGTTGGGTGGAAGCATACCCGACCAGAAGGAATGATGGAATTACAGTGGCTAAACTTATGCTGCGAGAATTCATTCCAAGGTATGGTTTTCCAGTAACGATTGAAACAGATAGAGGAACACATTTTCAAAACGAATTGATTCAATTGATTTGTGAAGCACTTAGTATTAAACAGAAACTGCACTGTGCATACAGACCAGAGGCTTCTGGAATAGTAGAGCAAGTGAATGGAACAATTAAGAACAGGCTAGGGAAAATGTGTCAAGCCACAGGACTCAAATGGCCAGATGCCTTGCCATTGGTTTTAATGACTATCAGAAGTATACCGGAAAGAAAGACAGGACTCAGTCCCCACGAAATTATTATGGGACGAGCAATGAGACAAGCACATGTACCTGTCAACAAACTACTGACTATAACTGATGATCTCGTGTTGGATTATTGCAAAGGATTGGCTGATGTAGTACGTTCTGTGTTTCATCAGGTTGGACCGGATGCGACCACTCTTGAAAGAAAACCAGCACATGACTTGAATCCAGGAGATTGGGTCCGCATAAAAGTCCACCGAAGAAGAAACTGCTTGGTTCCTCGCTGGGACCAACCACGACAAGTGATCCTGGTGACAACAACTGCAGTCAAATGTGCAGGAGTGAAACACTGGGTACATGCCAGTCACACCATCAGAGTTCCAGAACCTGAAGATCGACCTGTAAGTCGACATCTGGAAGTATTGGATGCCAGTTCAGCATCTGATGCAGAGGAAGAGACGAACAGGGTTCCAGAAATTGAAGATCGACCTGTAAGTCGACATCTGGAAGACCCAGTCACAAGTGCAACGACAGGAGGAGTGGAGGAAATAGCAGAAGTTCCAGAATCTGAAGATCGACATGTGAGTCGACATCTGGAAATATCAGACACCAGTTCAGCATCTGACACAGAGCATTCAGATTGTGAGGAAAATCTGAAAAGAAATTGGAAATTTGATAGCATTAATTAAGAAACTGAGCAAAAAGAAAGTAACAGTGAGCAACCAAGTACAAGTTATGGTGAAGATCCTTCAGAAATTATATTAATAGATGAAGAAGGGATAGTTTCAAATAGAAAGGTAGAAGAATCGGAAGACCCCGAGGAGCAATAGGGACAGATCGACGAACAAAAGAACAGGGAAACTCAGAAACAGATAGAGAGATTGACACAAATTCGGAAGAACCTCGAGGAGGGAAAGAAATAGGTGATCAAAGGAAAACACCAGAAAAATCAAAAACAGATGAAGGAAGTGAAATTCTAAAATTTAAGATAAGAGACAATAAAGAAAGGACTGAAACAGAGTCAGAAGAAAGTGGAGAAGAAAGAAACCAGAAACTAGAGTCAAGAAAGAGAACTTGGAGAACAGAAAGAGAGGAAAAAGAAAGTGAACCAAAAAGGCCAAGAAAAGGAGACAATTGGCCCCACGAAGTTAGAAGATTGAGATACAAGATCATAAGGTTAGATGGAAAAAGTGCAGAACAAGTAAATGAGATAACAAGTCAAAAAGAACAAGAAAAACAAGGTGGAAAACGCTTGCAGAAAACAAAAAGAGTAAAGAAAGCCAATCTGAAGTATAAATCGCCTGAATGGTTATACATTGCGTTGACTGATATCAAGGAAGAAGAGATCACTCACGAGAACCCGGAACAAAGCTACAACCTAATGGGTGAAGGTGAAGTGCAACAAATTGAAGAAATTTGAACAATTTCTACCGGATTGGACAAAACACTGGATTTGACAAAGAAAGAGTTCTGAGAAGAACTAAAAGAAAGTACCGAAACAAGACAAAGTGAGAGTGTAGGGTGGCTAAGAGGTCATTTCTGAGGTGTGGTGACACATTTTCTGTACATATTATAAATTAGGTAAATAGAACAAAATGGTAGATACTAAAGATAGAAAATGTAGATGTGAGTTCTTAAGTAGATGGTGTAAGATGTGCTTCTTTTGTACAGGATTATTAATGACCGTACGGGTTATCTTAGCAATCACCATTCCAATTAGATTAGCTGTAGAAGAAACGTCTATATTAAAGAATAACACAGAGAAAGAAAAAGGAGCTAACATGCAAGAAACAGCTATATTATAAAGTAGTGCAGAATTACATAAAGACAAATCAATAAAAGATTTTTCCAAAAACGTTTTTACTAAATTATTATATGAGTATGTAGAAACAATGGATGTAAGAGATTGTTATGTTTGTATGCAATTGCCTGCGTCTGTTGCAGAAGGTGTGACCTATCATCACCTTCCTTTGACGTATGGAATAACATGTAGTGTTTTAGCAAGTCTATTTTACAAGACAGGAAGATTAGAATATTATTACACTGATATAAATAAGATTTTTGCAAAGATTCCTATAGTTTCTGAACTAAACAAGGTGAAAGAGGCAAGAATATTTGGTGAATTTTTCATAGAAAATAAAAATCTAACATTAGATGATATAGTTAAAAACAACCTTACATGTGAGTTAAGGAATGAAGAAAAGGTATTTTTAGAAATGGTCGAGGATAGAAGAGTGAAATTTCAAAGAAAAGTGATAGAAGAGACAAAAACACCTCTTTGGGCATTTGAGGAAGAAAATAATGAAAAGAAAAAGACAAATGCAGCTATGACTCTGGATTGGCCCCAACAGGGAAGGTTGTGCATTAGAAGAAATAGAACAAGATATGACAATTATTTCGTGGGTTCCAGTGATTGCCATGACGATTATAACATTTTAGGAGGATGGGGATTCAAAGGGGGAAAAGATCCAATATTTCCTGGGATCTATTATATTTGTGGTAACAGAGCTTATTACAGGTTGCCGGACCATTGGTATGGATCATGTTACTTAGGCCTGGTCTTTCCCAAAAATTGTCATGTAGATAGAGCAGAAAAGGGAACACACGAAATGATAAAGACATTTACACGTAGGAAAAGGGAAAGTTTTTCAGAAATAGTAGGTGATATTTTTGGAGCATTGATACCAGCAGTGGGAATATCTTTGAATGCATTTAAAATTGGAAGTTATCCACAGTAGTAGATCGTTTATCTACAGATACTGCTGGAGGGTTCTTGATGGTAAATACCGAAATGGTTGCCATGAGAGCTATGGTGATGCAAAATCGACTTGCCCTTGACATTCTTGTGGCAAAAGAGGGTGGAGTCTGTGGAATGCTGAAAGGCCAACATTGTTGCACTTACATTCCAGATAAGAGTGAAAATATACAGAAGTATATAAAGAATATTACAAATTTGCACAAAGAACTTGTTCCACTGGAGGTTGAAAATGCATTGGGAAAACTTGGTAAGAGTTTTTCCTCAGTAATAAATTGGTTTACCAGAATGAGTAGATTAATAATAGGGAAAATCATAATAGTAGCGACTATAATAATAATAATAGTTCTAGTACTGAAGCTAATTATTGTATGTATAAAGAGAAGGAAAAGACAGACTAAATAGAAAAAGAAAATAAGATAAAGAAAGAAAGAGAAAGAGAAATGGGTGAAATAGAGCTAGAAGAAATAAAAGAAAACATGTATAAGAAAACGAAGAGACAAGATGAAAGGGATACAGTTGTGTAAACTAACAAAAACAAATTGGACAAAGAAATATGCTATCTGAAAGAATTGTGTAACATGGGTTTTTGTGGTGATATTAAAAATCACCAAAGGGGGGAGTTGATGGAGCAGGGTATACGAAAAAATTTTAACCTCCTAATATTTATGTTGAATAATTAACACACAAGTTCGTTTCAGTAAATAACCAACCATGTATGTGTCATGATAAGGGTCATAGGTAACACGCTATATCCGTGCAAACTAATTTACTTACAATTGTTAACGTGGATAACATAAGCCTAATAACTTGCGTACTAACTAGAATAATAAATGCATGATTTGTGCTTGGAAATAAACTGTGAAGTGGCAAAGTAAAGCGGTTGGTAAGTAAGAAATGGCTTTATATGTCGCTTTTGCTAGGTAATACTTAATTGGGGTACGTAGAATGACGGAAGGGAAACAAAAAGGCTTATATTCTTAACTATGTTTGTTTATCTTTATAATAGTTCGCTTAGGCCTGTTGTGCCGCGATGTAAAAATGGCTGCCGAGGCAAACAAGCTAGAGTACGCACGCGCGAAGTGAGTTCCGAAAGCGAGAAAGGCTGTGAACGAAAGGATCATGTGACCGTCCCAAAGCCTAGGATGGAAGCGTGGTCAAGGCTGCGATGACCTTATTATACAAACGTGTGCCAAAGAAGGACATTGCGAAAAGCGTGAGAAGTTGCAGTGAATATGTGAATAAACAATGAACTGTTCAACTTAAAGTATCAGAAAAGGATACAGATTGAGACCAATGTGCGGATGGGTAATGTCATGAACCCGTGAGAAACGACAGAAGTATGAACTTTCCACAAAGAACCGGCTGGAGCAAGGATATTCATAATGAGATGTATACTGACCCAAATGGACCAATTAGAGAGAATCTCGCCCACAAAGATGTAACATTTTCACTTAGTAAGCTAGTTTTAGGGTATAAGAAGACCTACTCTGAGGGAGGGGGAACTCTCTCTCCTTCTGATGCTACTACTTTTTGCTGGTGTTGCTGCTGCTGGAGATGCTATTTTATATTTTTGATTGAGCACGAGACGTTGCTGCTGGTGAACCTTTTTGGCTTTAATAGATTTTCCATTTTAATACTATTAGACCTTTTTATTCTTAAATACTATAAGGGAAAAGAACTTGATTGTGGCGGGAAACACCATAAAGGTGATCCGTCGAGAAGGCCTGTTTTACAGGACAGATAGACAGTTTTTGGGAGTTCTATGCTGTGATCTGAATTCATTGCTGTGACGAACTTTATTTTTCCATCTAATAGGTATGCATTGCAACTTAAATTTATTCTTATAATGATGCTAAATGTAATAATCTGAATAATAAATTTGAAACTTATTCATGCTTCTAAAAATTAGATAAACTTTATTATCTTTAAAACAATGAGTCAGTGGTTCTTTAGCTCAATGATAAATGTAAATGTTTAAAGGTTTATAGTGATTGAGCTGGACTTAATCACCATCAACTGATTCCTACTAGTTGGTCCATCGACTAATGAGCAGAATACCTTAAAAGCAATGAGAAGTATTATGTCGTTTTTAAAAGGTATCCCGTCTCCTTCCAGCAAATCATTTACTGTTTCCTCCTAAGTAAAACGGATTAAATCCAGGGAATATATGAGAGAGGGAATGTTTATGCGGTGTTATGGGCCCCACCGTCATATAGATATAAGTTGTGGAAAAAGGGATGTTTGTACCTGGACGTCCAAAGCGTATAGGAGAAGATATTTTATTGATAGCGCTGGATCACCCGCATGGGCGAGAGAACTGCGCCTGCCCTCTGGCAGCCCATGTGCCCGAAGATGCAAGAGAAAATCAGCGCCCACAGCCTCAGGGAAATTGCTGAGGCTTCCGCGGTCTTAAAGGAAAAATGGTGGCTGCAGTGCCACCTAGCAGTCAGTCGCGGTACTAAACCACAATGAAGAACGTGATTTGGCAAACAAATGGCCCTCAAGTTATACAGTCAGCCTGTGTACAAGCCGCCCCTGCATTCCGTATAACCCCGCACCGGAGTCTCCTTTGCTGTTGGGGCCCACGGCATTAGCGAGGCTGCAGCATCCAATAGAGAATGCCTGCACAGCACCTGGCACCAGCATGAAGCAGCCCAGACAGAGCTCAGCCTGTGAAAAGGACTTGCCACCTTACATGACTAATGAGGCCTGCAATGACCCATGACCTCGCTGCAGGCCGCCAAGATAGTGGCTGCTATTGCACCCGAAGACCAGCCCAGAGAGAAGGCTGCACCGTTCTTCCCCAACAGACCCACATACCTGCTATCCCCGGAGGACTGACAGGATGGCCGGTGGGCCCAGCGTGGCAACAGCAGTGCATGCCCCCTAGAGCGTGCTGCCACTTCTCAGAGACACTACAGCCACCTGCCACATGTGGCTACAGAGAAAGACAGTCAGTGATGGGGAGAAGAGCGTTGCACACCCCCTGGTGGCAGGACGCCACCACTGCAAGAAAAGGCAAACATAGGGCACCAGCAGACAGCACCCACGAGGACTAGCTACTAGCCCCAACACTGCCAAAAGGGCATAAAAATGGCAGCACGCACAAAGCAGCTCAAGCCAGCTGCCCTAGCACCGAATGGCCACTGTTGGCCAGCCAGTGAGAGTGTCACACAGTAACCAACCCTGCCAAGAATGCATGAATCTAGGCAGGATCGAGCCCTGTGACGGCACAAGCACTGTACCCTTGAGCTAAGAGGAGGCAGAAGGGAGGTTACCCGCCATAAACGAAGTGAAGCACCAAGAAGGTCCCTGAGGGAGGGACAGGACCTGCAAGAGGTCTACGAGGAAAGAAGACGCAGGCATACAGGGAGCAAGCTGAGGAGTTGCCTAAAGAGACAATGCCAGCTACAAAAAGAGCCTGGTTGCTTACCAGGTGCCTGCAAGATAGACGCTGCTGCTGGTGCCATGAGAAGGAAGACTGGCACTGTTCTCCACCACAAGACAAGTAAGGAGCTGCCTGCCATCTGCCCCACAACACATCCCGAGCATCACCAGCGATCCCCAGAGTCAAGAAGGAAAAAAAGGTCTATCATGGCCTGAATACAGGAGGGAGACCCTCTTCATCACCACTGCACTAGCACTGCACCGCAGTGGGCCAAAGACTGCCCAGAGAGTATCCTCTCCCACACTGCCTCAAGATGGAGTCATCAGTGGCCCAATACAGGCAAGAGGAGAGTCACACACCCTGTGAGACAAGCTGCAATCATCACAGCTCTTTAAGCCTCGGAAGCAAGCCCCTAAGGAAGGAACACCTGGAGTAGGAGTTTCAAGAAGGTCCCTGAAGAGGGAACCCGAGACATGTGGTCGGACGCCACCCAGCATTCAAGAGAAAGGAGAAACAGATCAGTGACTGCTCTGATCATCGCTAAGCCGGAGCCCAACACCCGAGGCTGGTGCACGGACTATGCACACAGTCAACCACCGCACGGGTCTGTTGGCCGACCCCAGAGAAGGTGCATGCCGCTGCACCCGGAAGATAAGAGGAGAGCGACTGGAAGTCTCGCCTTCATGGTTCAGAGACCACTGCACCAAGAAGAAGAGCTGGAAGTGTGACCTACACTTGGGAACCTGATGTCCGACCATGTTCAGGAGGGAAAGTCGTGAGAGGCCGGGCATGAAGTTCAAAAAGACTCGAGCTGCTGAGGGAGCGCATCCAAACACACAAGCAGCAAGCTAACTAGGTGACACAACACGAGAACGAGCTGACGACTGCACAGCGGGAGACTCAAGACTAAGCCACAAGCATGCGCGAACAGAGTTTCTGCCTCACACTTCTCAGCGCGTCTATCCCGACACAGTCATCGACCACTTAGCAACCCAACAACATCCAGGCACAAGGATGCAGATCCCTCACCAAAGGAAATGGAATCGCCTGGCCACCCTCACTTCCAGTGATCGACTCAAGAACGAAGCCCTTCAACCATCACGGCAAGTCATCACCAAATGTCGTCCAGATTCACCATACAGCTGGCAACCCCATCATGCCAGCCCATGTCAAGTGCGTCATACACTTCCACCCCTGGAGTATCAAACAAGTGGACTGGAGTCCTACACCATTGTCATACCAGCTGACAAGAAGAACCAGTGACTACTTGCTAACCTGGTTTGCGTCCGGATCCCGGTAGCAAGAGCATGTCTTGACCAAGACCCATCTACCCCGGAGGTTGTTGTGAGCGACTAGGCAGCGGCTCCTCTGTGGTCTTGCAGCAGCCTCAACATAGGCACACATGCAGCCCATAAGCAGTCCCCTGGCAACTCAAACAAGGGGCCTCCCCCGGGCTTGAGAGTTGGACTTGATATTGCCCCACCAACGGACTCCAGGATGCAGCAAGGCCGTATAACGGAGACTTCAGTAAGTCACAGCACACCAAAGCGGTCTTCAGTTGATCAAGCAACACCTTTGTGTGAACCTTCACAATGGACTCCAACCACACTCATGACGCACCCGGTTTTATGAACTGTTAGGACCTACCACAGATCATCCTCAGCGTCAGCGTATTAGAAGAATAGGACATGTTTCCACTGGTGTGCTGCCAGAGTGTTACTGACGTATCCAAGCCAACACTCGTGCCCTGAACCACTCAGGTTAAATTATGGATGCCAGCAAAGATGTACTGTTGCAGTCTGTGTCATCAGCCCCATGTCCACTGCTGTCCTGTGGTCGATTTTAGAAGCTGATGGACCATGTGGGGTTCATTTTGTTAGTTGTTTTTCATTCCTTCCCACAGTTTGGACTTGCCTTTGTTTTTAATAACATTTGGGAGGAATGTTGTGTCCTGCTGGACACAGTCCAGTGTTTTACCAGCCACTCCCAAGAGGGGTGGTCCTACACCCACCACACACCCATCCAACGCAGGCGTCACAGGTCAGGTGACCCTGCCAATAAAAAGGCCAGCTCCAGTTGCCACACAAACTGTGTCTGAGTCATTTTTATGCAGTATGTGGGCCTAGGGCCACAACACAACAGGGGCTGCAATATCGGCACCCTGTAACAACCCTCACCCCTCCCCCCACACACACACACGAGGCCGGTCCAGCTGAATTGCCAGGGCTGGTTTCGGTCCCAGTCCAGCCCTGAATGGGAGAGCTGAAAGTGGACCTTGTCGGCATGAGGGCTGAGGAGAGGGCGCACTGTCAGTGGAAGGTATCTGGGAGGATGTAGGGACTGTGGCCTCCTGTCAGCGTGAGGGCTGAGGAGAGGGCGCACTGTCAGTGGAAGGTATCTGGGAGGGTGTAAGGGACGGTGGCCTCCTGTCAGCATGAGGGCTGAGGAGAGGGCGCGCTGTCAGTGGAAGGTATCTGGGAGGATGTAGGGAATGTGGCCTCTGTCAGCGTGAGGGCTGAGGAGAGGGTGCACTGTCAGTGGAAGGTATCTGGGAGGATGTAGGGACTGTGGCCTCCTGTCAGCGTGAGGGCTGAGGAGAGGGCACACTGTCAGTGGAAGGTATCTGGGAGGGTGTAAGGGACGGTGGCCTCCTGTCAGCATGAGGGCTGAGGAGAGGGCGCGCTGTCAGTGGAAGGTATCTGGGAGGATGTAGGGACTGTGGCCTCCTGTCAGCGTGAGGGCTGAGGAGAGGGCACACTGTCAGTGGAAGGTATCTGGGAGGGTGTAAGGGACGGTGGCCTCCTGTCAGCATGAGGGCTGAGGAGAGGGCGCGCTGTCAGTGGAAGGTATCTGGGAGGATGTAGGGACTGTGGCCTCCTGTCAGCGTGAGGGCTGAGGAGAGGGCACACTGTCAGTGGAAGGTATCTGGGAGGATGTAGGGACTGTGGCCTCCTGTCAGCGTGAGGGCTGAGGAGAGGGCACACTGTCAGTGGAAGGTATCTGGGAGGGTGTAAGGGACGGTGGCCTCCTGTCAGCATGAGGGCTGAGGAGAGGGCGCGCTGTCAGTGGAAGGTATCTGGGAGGATGTAGGGACTGTGGCCTCCTGTCAGCATGAGGGCTGAGGAGAGGGCGCGCTGTCAGTGGAAGGTATCTGGGAGGATGTAGGGACTGTGGCCTCCTGTCAGCGTGAGGGCTGAGGAGAGGGCACACTGTCAGTGGAAGGTATCTGGGAGGATGTAGGGACTGTGGCCTCATGTCAGCGTGAGAGCCAAGGAGAGGGTGCACTGTCAGTGGAAGGTATCTGGGAGGATGTAGGGACTGTGGCCTCCAGTCAGTGTGAGGGCTGAGGAGAAGGCGCACTGTCAGTGAAAGGTATCTGGGAGGATGTAGGGACTGTGGCCTCCTGTCAGCGTGAGGGCTGAGGAGAGGGCGCGCTGTCAGTGGAAGGTATCTGGGAGGATGTAGGGACTGTGGCCTCCTGGCAAACGTGAGGGCTGAGGAGAGAGCACACTGTCAGTGGAAGGTATCTGGGAGGGTGTAAGGGACGGTGGCCTCCTGTCAGCGTGAGGGCTGAGGAGAGGGTGCGCTGTCAGTGGAAGGTATCTGTGAGGATGTTGGAACTGTGGCCTCCTGGCAAACGTGAGGGCTGAGGAGAGAGCACACTGTCAGTGGAAGGTATCTGGGTGGATGTAGGGACTGTGGCCTCCTGTCAGCGTGAGGGCTAAGGAGAGGGCACACTGTCAGTGGAAGGTATCTGGGAGGGTGTAAGGGACGGTGGCCTCCTGTCAGCATGAGGGCTGAGGAGAGGGCGCGCTGTCAGTGGAAGGTATCTGGGAGGATGTAGGGACTGTGGCCTCTGTCAGCGTGAGGGCTGAGGAGAGGGTGCACTGTCAGTGGAAGGTATCTGGGAGGATGTAGGGACTGTGGCCTCCTGTCAGCGTGAGGGCTGAGGAGAGGGCACACTGTCAGTGGAAGGTATCTGGGAGGGTGTAAGGGACGGTGGCCTCCTGTCAGGGCTGAGTAGAGGGCGCGCTGTCAGTGGAAGGTATCTGGGAGGATGTAGGGACTGTGGCCTCCTGGCAAACGTGAGGGCTGAGGAGAGAGCACACTGTCAGTGGAAGGTATCTGGGAGGATGTAGGGACTGTGGCCTCCTGTCAGTGTGAGGGCTGAGGAGAGGGAGCGCTGTCAGTGGAAGGTATCTGGGAGGATGTTGGAACTGTGGCTTCCTGTCAGTATGAGCGCTGAGGAGAGGGCGCACTGTCAGTGGAAGGTATCTGGGAGGATGTAGGAACTGTGGCCTCCTGTCAGTGTGAGGGCTGAGGAGAGGGCGCGCTGTCAGTGGAAGGTATCTGGGAGGGTGTAAGGGACGGTGGCCTCCTGTCAGTGTGAGGGCTGAGGAGAGGGCGCGCTGTCAGTGGAAGGTATCTGGGAGGGTGTAAGGGACGGTGGCCTCCTGTCAGCGTGAGGGCTGAGGAGAGGGTGCGCTGTCAGTGGAAGGTATCTGTGAGGATGTTGGAACTGTGGCCTCCTGGCAAACGTGAGGGCTGAGGAGAGAGCACACTGTCAGTGGAAGGTATCTGGGTGGATGTAGGGACTGTGGCCTCCTGTCAGTATGAGGGCTGAGGAGAGGGCGCACTGTCAGTGGAAGGTATCTGGGAGGATGTTGGAACTGTGGCTTCCTGTCAGCGTGAGGGCTGAGGAGAGGGTGCGCTGTCAGTGGAAGGTATCTGGGAGGGTGTAAGGGACGGTGGCCTCTTGTCAGCGTGAGGGCTGAGGAGAGGGTGCACTGTCAGTGGAAGGTATCTGGGAGGCTATAGGGACGGTGGCCTCCTGTCAGCGTGAGGGCTGAGGAGAGGGTGCACTGTCAGTGGAAGGTATCTGGGAGGATATAGGGACGGTGGCCTCCTGTCAGTATGAGGGCTGAGGAGAGGGCGCACTGTCAGTGGAAGGTATCTGGGAGGATGTTGGAACTGTGGCTTCCTGTCAGTGTGAGGGCTGAGGAGAGGGTGCGCTGTCAGTGGAAGGTATCTGGGAGGATATAGGGACGGTGGCCTCCTGTCAGCGTGAGGGCTAAGGAGAGGGTGCGCTGTCAGTGGAAGGTATCTGGGAGGGTGTAAGGGACGGTGGCCTCCTGTCAGCGTGAGGGCTGAGGAGAGGGCACACTGTCAGTGGAAGGTATCTGTGAGGATGTTGGAACTGTGGCCTCCTGGCAAACGTGAGGGCTGAGGAGAGAGCACACTGTCAGTGGAAGGTATCTGGGAGGATGTTGGAACTGTGGCTTCCTGTCAGTGTGAGGGCTGAGGAGAGGGTGCGCTGTCAGTGGAAGGTATCTGGGAGGATATAGGGACGGTGGCCTCCTGTCAGCGTGAGGGCTGAGGAGAGGGTGCGCTGTCAGTGGAAGGTATCTGGGAGGGTGTAAGGGACGGTGGCCTCCTGTCAGCGTGAGGGCTGAGGAGAGGGCACACTGTCAGTGGAAGGTATCTGTGAGGATGTTGGAACTGTGGCCTCCTGTCAGTGTGAGGGCTGAGGGGCGGCCCCTGTGCATTGTATGAGAGAAGGGAGGGATGAATAAAAAGAGACACTTCAGACCCCTGCCCCATAGAGGGCGGCCAAGAGGAGGGTGCTGTGAGTGTGAGAGGGGAATGGGGAGCCACCAGTCAATGGAGGGCTGGGGGGGGGGGGGCACGTTGTCAGTGGGAAGGGGTGAGAGAGGCTATTTGTGAGTGGGAGGGGTGAGAGGAGTGATCCTATCAATGGAAAGGCTGATGAGGGTTCGGGGGTTCCCCTGTCCCTGGAAGGGTCAAGCCGAGGGTCCCCACTGCCAGTGAATGGGAGGAATGAAAGGAGGGCCCGCAGTTACTATGAGGAGGATGGAGGGCCCCTGTAAGTGGGTGGAACGGAGGGAGGGCTGGTTGTTATTGGGCGTTGTGAGGTGGTGAGGTCTCTCGGAGGGTCACTGTCAGTGATGAAAGGCGGGCCCGCTGTCAGTGGGAGGTCTGAGGAGACGACTTTGGGGTGGCTGCTGTCAGTGGGAGGACCCTTGTCAGGGAGAAGGGTGAAAGGAGGTCCCGCTGTCAAAGACCGGGCGGGGGTGAGGGCTGAGGGGAGGGTCCTTGTCAGAGGGAGGGCTAAAGAGGTTCGTTGTCAGAGGGAGGGTTGAGCGGCGGGCACGTGCCAGTGAGAGGGCTGTTGCAGGGTCTCTGCCAGTGGGAGATGAAAGGCAGTGGGGGGTCTGAGGGGAGGGCTTCCGTTAGTGGGAGGGATGAGAAGAGGGCCCGGTCAGTAGGAGGAATGAAATGAGGTCCCGCTGTTTGTGGGAGGTCTCAGGGGAGGGCCGCTGTCAGTGGGAGGGATGAAAGGAGGATCCACTGTCAATGAGTGGTGATAGGGGAGGGCCCCAGTCAGTGGGAGAGATGGAAGGAGGGCCCACTGTCGGCGGAAGGTGTGAGGGCAGGGTCTCTATCAGTGAGAGGGATAAAAGGAGGGCCTACTGTCAGTGGGTGGTCTGAGGGGAGGGTCCCTGTCAGTGTCAGTGGGAGGGATGAAAGGAGGGCCCGCTATCAGTGGGAGGTCTGAAGGGAGGGCCCCTGTCAGTGGGAGTGATCAAAGGAGGGCCCGCTATCAGTGGGAGGATCCCTGTCAGTGTCAGTGGGAGGGATGAAAGGAGGGCCCGCTATCAGTGGGAGGTCTGAGGGGAGGGCCCCTGTCAGTGGGAGGGCCGGGGCCCTGCTGTCATGGTAGTGTCGCGGGGAGGGCCGCCCCCTGTCAAGCAGGCTGGGTGCAGACGCCTGGCCGGGGCGGTGGAGCGCACTCCGAGCTCGGCCATGGGATAGACACCCCTGGACTTCCGGCGGGCATGGCCGCGTCCAGCGGCTCCTCGGCCTCCTCAGGTAGGTGCACCCTGCGCTCGCCGCCCCCAGGTACTCCTCCACACCCCCACCCCCCTCCACCACCCGCCATGTGCCCCACTAACATCAGGCTGCTTGCGAGACACCTACGGTAGCGAAATGCAGAGAGTGTTTAGAGTGTCAGCCAGGTGCCAGGCTGGTGCCACCATCACAGGGGCATCTCTGCCAGGCGCACACCATCACAGGGGCATCTCTGCCAGGTGCCACCATCACAGGGGCATCTCTGCCAGGCGCACACCATCACAGGGGCATCTCTGCCAGGTGCCACCATCACAGGGGCATCTCTGCCAGGCGCACACCACCACAGGGGCATCTCTGCCAGGCGCACACCATCACAGGGGCATCTCTGCCAGGCTGGTGCCACCGTCACAGGGGCATCTCTCCCAGGCGCACACCACCACAGGGGCATCTCTGCCAGGTGCCACCATCACAGGGGCATCTCTGCCAGGCGCACACCACCACAGGGGCATCTCTGCCAGGTGCCACCATCACAGGGGCATCTCTGCCAGGCGCACACCACCACAGGGGCATCTCTGCCAGGCGCACACCACCACAGGTGCATCTCTGCCAGGTGCACACCACCACCGGAGCATTTCTGCCAGGCGCACACCACCGCAGGGGCAGCTCTGCCAGGTGCACACCACCACAGGTGCAGCACTGCCAGGCAGGTGCCACCACCGGAGTATTTATGCCAGGCGCACACCACCGCAGGGGCAGCTCTGCCAGGCGTACACCACCGCAGGGGCAGCACTGCCAGGCAGGTGGCACCACCGCAGGGGCAGCCGCGGGCACCCGTGGCAGATGGTTCTCACGAGAGCGGCACTCTACTAGACCTGCTGGTGCAGAACTGCGGGGCTAGCTCTGCAACAGGGGCAACAATGTGAGACTGGTGAGAGGCCATACTGGCAAACAGCTGCTACCACTGGGAGAGCAGTGCCAGGCTGGCATAACTACACGAGCCAGGGCAGCGCAGCCAGGCAGGTGTAACTACATGATCAGTGAGGAGACATGCCAAGCACAGTGAGGGCAGTGCCAGGGGAGCTTTACTACAGTAACAGCAGTGCCAGGGGTGTACCACCACAGTGATGGTAGTGCCAGGGGTGTACCACCGCAGTGACGGCAGTGCCAGGGATGTACCACCGCAGTGAGAGCAGTGCCAGGGGGTGTACCACCACAGTGATGGCAGTGCCAGGGGGTGTACCACCGCAGTGACGGCAGTGATAGGGGTGTACCACCACAGTGACAGCAGTGCCAGGGGTGTACCACCACAGTGACGGCACTGCCAGGGGTGTACCACCGCAGTGACGGCAGTGACAGGGGTGTACCACCACAGTGACAGCAGTGCCAGGGGTGTACCACCGCAGTGACGGCAGTGCCAGGGGGTGTACCACCGCAGTGATGCCAGTGCCAGGGGTGTACCACCACAGTGACAGCAGTGCCAGGGGTGTACCACCGCAGTGACGGCAGTGCCAGGGGGTGTACCACCGCAGTGATGGCAGTGCCAGGGGTGTACCACCACAGTGACAGCAGTGCCAGGGGTGTACCACCGCAGTGACGTCAGTGCCAGAGGTGTACCACCACAGTGACGTCAGTGCCAGGGGTGTACCACCACAGTGACGTCAGTGCCAGAGGTGTACCACCACAGTGACAGCAGTGCCAGGGGTGTACCACCGCAGTGACGGCAGTGCCAGGGGGTGTACCACCGCAGTGATGGCAGTGACAGGGGTGTACCACCACAGTGACAGCAGTGCCAGGGGTGTACCACCGCAGTGACGGCAGTGCCAGGGGTGTACCACCACTGTGACAGCAGTGCCAGGGGTGTACCACCGCAGTGATGGCAGTGCCAGGGGTGTACCACCACAGTGACAGCAGTGCCAGGGGTGTACCACCACAGTGACGTCAGTGCCAGAGGTGTACCACCACAGTGAGGTCAGTGCCAGAGGTGTACCACCACAGTGGCAGCTGTGCCAGAGGTGTACCACCACAGTGACGTCAGTGCAAGGGGTGTACCACCACAGTGACGTCAGTGCCAGAGGTGTACCACCACAGTGGCGGCTGTGCCAGAGGTGTACCACCGCAGTGACGTCAGTGCCAGGGGTGTACCACCACATGACGGCAGTGCCAGTGGGTGTACCACCACAGTGACGGCAGTGCCAGGGGTGTACCACCACAGTGTCGGCACAGTCAGTCTTATAGAACCACAGGGAGCAGTGTTGCCAGGGGCAGACACTGCCGTCCCGATACTAATAATGGAGTGCAGTGCCAGTCAGGTACCATACTGGGGTCAACGACCAGTGACAGGAAGCGGGGGGGAGAGGGGGTTAGCAGTGCCACGACATGGGAGAGCTTTGACGCTGTGACAGTCTGTTCCCTGTCCAATGGGCAGCACTGCCAGGCATGTGCCTCGACAGGGACAAGACTGCCAGGCAGGCCGGGGAAGGGCATCCAATGGAGGCAGGGCGGTGAGAACCACAACTACCGAGTAGGTGAGAGGGGGCAGCACTTCTAGGCGGTACAATCAGGGCTAGCAGCGACTGGAAGGCCCCTGAGGGGCAGCAGTGCTACACTGTTCTGTGAGGGGGGCACTGCCAGGCAGACCTGATGAAGCACATGGGGCAGCGCTGCTAAACTAGCCGACAAGTGGCAGAGCGGACTCCGGCCAGAGAGGTGTAGCGCTGTGAGGCAGACCCAGTGCCAGCACTGAGGGCGGGCCTCTGAGGGGCAACTCTGCCTGACAGGAGAGGGCCAGCAGTGCCAGAGAGGTGTAGCGCTGCGAGGCAGGCCTCTGAGGGGCAGCTCTGCAGTGAGGTGTAGCGCTGTGAGGCAGACCCGGTGCCAGCACTGAGGGCGGGCCTCTGAGGGGCAACTCTGCCTGGCAGGCGAGGGCCAGCAGTGCCAGAGAGGTGTAGCGCTGCGAGGCAGGCCTCTGAGGGGCAGCTCTGCAGAGAGGTGTAGCGCTGCGAGGCAGGCCTCTGAGGGGCAGCTCTGCCTGGCAGGCGAGGACCAGCAGTGCCGGAGAGGTGAAGCGCTGCGAGGCAGGCCTCTGAGGGGCAGCTCTGCCTGGCAGGCGAGGACCAGCAGTGCCAGAGAGGTGTAGCGCTGCGAGGCAGGCCTCTGAGGGGCAGCTCTGCAGTGAGGTGTAGCGCTGTGAGGCAGACCCGGTGCCAGCACTGAGGGCGGGCCTCTGAGGGGCAACTCTGCCTGGCAGGCGAGGGCCAGCAGTGCCAGAGAGGTGTAGCGCTGCGAGGCAGGCCTCTGAGGGGCAGCTCTGCAGAGAGGTGTAGCGCTGCGAGGCAGGCCTCTGAGGGGCAGCTCTGCCTGGCAGGCGAGGGCCAGCAGTGCCAGAGAGGTGTAGCGCTGCGAGGCAGGCCTCTGAGGGGCAGCTCTGCAGAGAGGTGTAGCGCTGCGAGGCAGGCCTCTGAGGGGCAGCTCTGCCTGGCAGGCGAGGACCAGCAGTGCCAGAGAGGTGTAGCGCTGCGATGCAGGCCTCTGAGGGGCAGCTCTGCCTGGCAGGCGAGGACCAGCAGTGCCAGAGAGGTGTAGCGCTGCGAGGCAGGCCTCTGAGGGGCAGCTCTGCTGAGAGGTGTAGCGCTGCGAGGCAGGCCTCTGAGGGGCAGCTCTGCCTGGCAGGTGAGGGCCAGCAGTGCCACTGTGCCAGAGAGGTGAAGCGCTGCGAGGCAGGCCTCTGAGGGGCAGCTCTGCAGAGAGGTGTAGCGCTGCGATGCAGGCCTCTGAGGGGCAGCTCTGCCTGGCAGGCGAGGACCAGCAGTGCCAGAGAGGTGTAGCGCTGCGAGGCAGGCCTCTGAGGGGCAGCTCTGCAGTGAGGTGTAGCGCTGTGAGGCAGACCCGGTGCCAGGACTGAGGGCGGGCCTCTGAGGGGCAACTCTGCCTGGCAGGCGAGGGGCCAGCAGTGCCAGAGAGGTGTAGCGCTGCGAGGCAGGCCTCTGAGGGGCAGCTCTGCAGAGAGGTGTAGCGCTGCGAGGCAGGCCTCTGAGGGGCAGCTCTGCCTGGCAGGCGAGGACCAGCAGTGCCAGAGAGGTGAAGCGCTGCGAGGCAGGCCTCTGAGGGGCAGCTCTGCCTGGCAGGCGAGGACCAGCAGTGCCAGAGAGGTGTAGCGCTGCGAGGCAGGCCTCTGAGGGGCAGCTCTGCAGTGAGGTGTAGCGCTGTGAGGCAGACCCGGTGCCAGCACTGAGGGCGGGCCTCTGAGGGGCAACTCTGCCTGGCAGGCGAGGGCCAGCAGTGCCAGAGAGGTGTAGCGCTGCGAGGCAGGCCTCTGAGGGGCAGCTCTGCAGAGAGGTGTAGCGCTGCGAGGCAGGCCTCTGAGGGGCAGCTCTGCCTGGCAGGCGAGGGCCAGCAGTGCCAGAGAGGTGTAAGCGCTGCGAGGCAGGCCTCTGAGGGGCAGCTCTGCAGAGAGGTGTAGCGCTGCGAGGCAGGCCTCTGAGGGGCAGCTCTGCCTGGCAGGCGAGGACCAGCAGTGCCAGAGAGGTGTAGCGCTGCGATGCAGGCCTCTGAGGGGCAGCTCTGCCTGGCAGGCGAGGACCAGCAGTGCCAGAGAGGTGTAGCGCTGCGAGGCAGGCCTCTGAGGGGCAGCTCTGCTGAGAGATGTAGCGCTGCGAGGCAGGCCTCTGAGGGGCAGCTCTGCCTGGCAGGTGAGGGCCAGCAGTGCCAGAGAGGTGAAGCGCTGCGAGGCAGGCCTCTGAGGGGCAGCTCTGCAGAGAGGTGTAGCGCTGCGATGCAGGCCTCTGAGGGGCAGCTCTGCCTGGCAGGCGAGGACCAGCAGTGCCAGAGAGGTGTAGCGCTCTGAGGCAGGCCTCTGAGGGGCAGCTCTGCCTGGCAGGCGAGGACCAGCAGTGCCAGAGAGGTGTAGCGCTGCGAGGCAGGCCTCTGAGGGGCAGCTCTGCCTGGCAGGCGAGGACCAGCAGTGCCAGAGAGGTGTAGCGCTGCGAGGCAGGCCTCTGAGGGGCAGCTCTGCCTGGCAGGCGAGGACCAGCAGTGCCAGAGAGGTGTAGCGCTCTGAGGCCGGCCTCTGAGGGGCAGCTCTGCCTGGCAGGCGAGGGCCAGCAGTGCCCGAGAGGTGTAGCGCTGCGAGGCAGGCCTCTGAGGGGCAGCTCTGCAGAGAGGTGTAGCGCTGCGAGGCAGGCCTCTGAGGGGCAGCTCTGCCTGGCAGGCGAGGACCAGCAGTGCCAGAGAGGTGTAGCGCTGCGAGGCAGGCCTCTGAGGGGCAGCTCTGCCTGGCAGGCGAGGACCAGCAGTGCCAGAGAGGTGTAGCGCTGCGAGGCAGGCCTCTGAGGGGCAGCTCTACCTGGCAGGCGAGGACCAGCAGTGCCAGAGAGGTGTAGCGCTGCAGAGGCAGGCCTCTGAGGGGCAGCTCTGCAGAGAGGTGTAGCGCTGCGAGGCAGGCCTCTGAGGGGCAGCTCTGCCTGGCAGGTGAGGGCCAGCAGTGCCAGAGAGGTGAAGCGCTGCGAGGCAGGCCTCTGAGGGGCAGCTCTGCAGAGAGGTGTAGCGCTGCGATGCAGGCCTCAGAGGGTCAGCACTGCCAGAGAGGTGTAGCGCTGCGAGGCAGGCCTCTGAGGGGCAGCTCTGCCTGGCAGGCGAGGGCCAGCAGTGCCAGAGAGGTGTAGCGCTGCGAGGCAGGCCTCTGAGGGGCAGCTCTGCAGAGAGGTGTAGCGCTGCGATGCAGGCCTCTGAGGGGCAGCTCTGCCTGGCAGGCGAGGACCAGCAGTGCCAGAGAGGTGTAGCGCTGCGAGGCAGGCCTCTGAGGGGCAGCTCTGCCTGGCAGGCGAGGACCAGCAGTGCCAGAGAGGTGAAGCGCTGCGAGGCAGGCCTCTGAGGGGCAGCTCTGCAGAGAGGTGTAGCGCTGCGATGCAGGCCTCCGAGGGGCAGCTCTGCCTGGCAGGCGAGGACCAGCAGTGCCAGAGAGGTGTAGCGCTGCGAGGCAGGCCTCTGAGGGGCATCTCTGCCTGGCAGGTGAGGGCCAGCACTGCCAGAGAGGCTGGTGAGGGAGCACCTTTGGTATACAAGTCGTTGCCAGCACAGTGGGCAGCACGGCATGGCTGACGTCTGCACATTGGTTATTATTGATACATAAATGCAGAGGAGGGGGCTTGAAACACCTGGTATGGATGAATGAATGGATGAGTGGATGTCGCCGGGGTCCCCCGACGTTCCAGATTCAAAGGAGCTGTGATCTCGTAGAATGAATGTGCTTATCGGTACAGTTATTTTTTTTTCTGCATGAAGCGCCTGGAAATGTTTGAGGTTACAGTGTGCACTACACATGACTACTGACATGCTATTGGTCACTTGTTTAGCGCTTTCTTTGCAAATATGTTTTATTACCTACCGCGCCCTTCGCCTCCTCCCGCCTCTGTCGCACCGGCTGGGGGTCTCATGCTATCAAAGCTGCGTTTAGAAAGCGAGACATTATTGTGTCTTTTTTGATATGTAGAAAAGCAGGGGGGCGTGAGAAGCTAATTTGGGGCACCCCTCAGCCTCCCTTAAACGTTGTAATCAGTGCACAAGAGAGGGAATCCTCACCGCTGATGAACTCCTAGCGCTTTAAGAGGTCACATGAACTGGTCTCAATATATACCAAAGTGGGAAGTGTTCTGCACCTTAGCTTCTCCAGATGAGTCCCGGCATCGGAGGCATCCTTTGTATCCTAAACCGACCCCATGTCTGCGGGAACACAACGTTCGAACACACTCCCGTGACAACTCAGTCCCCATCTGGTGGTGGAATGGCTTTATTTCTGTGTTTCATGCTCCTTGATGTTATCACGTTTTCCTGTTTCTCTTGTTCGATAAAAATGTCCACATACAATAGTTTCCTAACAAGGCAGCTGTGCCTAGAATTAGGAAGGCCCATTGGGGAGGAAGAAGCTTCTCCCATACTACAAGTGTATGGTGGAATGCTACAAGTGTATGGTGGAATGCTACAAGTGTATGGTGGAATGCTACAAGTGTATGGTGGAATACTACAAGTGTATGGTGGAATACTACAAGTATATGGTGGAATACTACAAATGTATGGTGGAATACTACAAGTATATGGTGGAATGCTACAAATGTATGGTACAAGTGTATGGTGGAATGCTACAAGTGTATGGTGGAATGCTACAAGTGTATGGGTACAAGTGTATGGTGGAATGCTACAAGTGTATGGTAGAATGCTACAAGTGTATGGTGGAATGCTACAAGTGTATGGTGGAATACTACAAGTATATGGTGGAATGCTACAAGTGTATGGTACAAGTGTATGGTGGAATGCTACAAGTGTATGGCGGAATACTACAAGCATATGGTGGAATACTACAAGTATATGGTGGAATACTACAAGTGTATGGTGGAATGCTACAAGTGTATGGTGGAATGCTACAAGTGTATGGTGGAATACTACAAGTGTATGGTGGAATACTACAAGTATATGGTGGAATACTACAAGTGTATGGTGGAATACTACAAGTATATGGTGGAATGCTACAAATGTATGGTACAAGTGTATGGTGGAATGCTACAAGTGTATGGTGGAATGCTACAAGTGTATGGTACAAGTGTATGGTGGAATGCTACAAGTGTATGGTAGAATGCTACAAGTGTATGGTGGAATGCTACAAGTGTATGGTGGAATACTACAAGTATATGGTGGAATGCTACAAGTGTATGGTACAAGTGTATGGTGGAATGCTACAAGTGTATGGCGGAATACTACAAGTATATGGTGGAATACTACAAGTTTATGGTGGAATACTACAAGTGTATGGTGGAATGCTACAAGTGTATGGTGGAATACTACAAGTATATGGTGGAATACTACAAGTGTATGGTGGAATGCTACAAGTGTATGGTGGAATGCTACAAGTGCATGGTGGAATGCTACAAGTGTATGGTGGAATGCTACAAGTGTATGGTGGAATACTACAAGTGTATGGTGGAATGCTACAAGTGTATGGTGGAATGCTACAAGTGTATGGTGGAATGCTACAAGTGTATGGTGGAATACTACAAGTGTATGTTGGAATACTACAAGTATATGGTGGAATGCTACAAGTGTATGGTGCAATGCTACAAGTGTATGGTGGAATACTACAAGTATATGGTGGAATGCTACAAGTGTATGGTACAAGTGTATGGTGGAATGCTACAAGTGTATGGCGGAATACTACAAGTATATGGTGGAATACTACAAGTATATGGTGGAATACTACATGTATATGGTGGAATGCTACAAGTGTATGGTGGAATGCTACAAGTGTATGGTGGAATACTACAAGTATATGGTGGAATACTACAAGTGTATGGTGGAATGCTACAAGTGTATGGTGGAATGCTACAAGTGCATGGTGGAATGCTACAAGTATATGGTGGAATGCTACAAGTGTATGGTGGAATGGTACAAGTGTATGGTGGAATGCTACAAGTGTATGGTGGAATGCTACAAGTATATGGTGGAATACTACAAGTATATGGTGGAATACTACAAGTATATGGTGGAATACTACAAGTATATGGTGGAATACTACATGTATATGGTGGAATGCTACAAGTGTATGGTGGAATGCTACAATTGTATGGTGGAATGCTACAAGTGTATGGTGGAATGCTACAAGTGTATGGTGCAATGCTACAAGTGTATGGTGGAATGCTACAAGTGTATGGTGGAATACTACAAGTATATGGTGGAATGCTACAAGTGTATGGTACAAGTGTATGGTGGAATGCTACAAGTGTATGGTGGAATTCTACAAGTGTATGGTGGAATGCTACAAGTGTATGGTGGAATACTACAAGTATATGGTGGAATGCTACAAGTGTATGGTGGAATGGTACAAGTGTATGGTGGAATGCTACAAGTGTATGGTGGAATACTACAAGTGTATGGTGGAATACTACAAGTGTATGGTGGAATACTACAAGTGTATGGTGGAATGCTACAAGTGTATGGTGGAATACTACAAGTGTATGGTGGAATGCTACAAGTGTATGGTGGAACGCTACAAGTGTATGGTGGAATACTACAAGTGTATGGTGGAATACTACAAGTATATGGTGGAATGCTACAAGTGTATGCTACAAGTGTATGGTGGAATACTACAAGTATATGGTGGAATGCTACAGGTGTATGGTACAAGTGTATGGTGGAATGGCTACAAGTGTATGGTGGAATGCTACAAGTGTATGGTGGAATACTACAAGTATATGGTGGAATGCTACAAGTGTATGGTACAAGTGTATGGTGGAATGCTACAAGTGTATGGTAGAATGCTACAAGTGTATGGTGGAATGCTACAAGTGCATGGTGGAATGCTACAAGTATATGGTGGAATGCTACAAGTGTATGGTGGAATGCTACAAGTAGTATGGTGGAATGCTACAAGTGTATGGTGGAATGCTACAAGTGTATGGTGGAATGCTACAAGTGTATGGTGGAATGCTACAAGTGTATGGTGGAATGCTACAAGTGTATGGTGGAATGCTACAAGTGTATGGTGGAATGCTACAAGTGTATGGTGGAATGCTACAAGTGTATGGTGGAATACTACAAGTATATGGTGGAATGCTACAAGTGTATGGTGGAATGCTACAATGTGTATGGTGGAATGCTACAAGTGTATGGTGGAATTCTACAAGTGTATGGTGGAATGCTACAAGTGTATGGTGGAATACTACAAGTATATGGTGGAATGCTACAAGTGTATGGTGGAATAGTACAAGTGTATGGTGGAATGCTACAAGTGTATGGTGGAATACTACAAGTGTATGGTGGAATACTACAAGTATATGGTGGAATACTACAAGTGTATGGTGGAGCTACAAGTGTATGGTGGAATGCTACAAGTATATGGTGGAGATACTACAAGTGTATGGTGGAATACTACAAGTATATGGTGGAATACTACAAGTATATGGTGGAATGCTACAAGTATATGGTGGAATACTACAAGTGTATGGTGGAATACTACAAGTATATGGTGGAATGCTACAAGTGTATGGTGGAATGCTACAAGTGTATGGTGGAATGCTACAAGTGTATGGTGGAATGCTACAAGTGTATGGTGGAATACTACAAGTATATGGTGGAATGCTACAAGTATATAGTGGAATACTACAAGTGTATGGTGGAATGCTACAAGTGTATGGTGGAATGCTACAAGTGTATGGTGGAATGCTACAAGTGTATGGTGGAATACTACAAGTATATGGTGGAATGCTACAAGTGTATGGTACAAGTGTATGGTGGAATGCTACAAGTGTATGGTGGAATACTACAAGTGTATGGTGGAATACTACAAGTATATGGTGGAATACTACAAGTATATGGTAATACAAGTGTATGGTGGAATACTACAAGTATATGGTGGAATACTACAAGTGTATGGTGGAATGCTACAAGTGTATGGTGGAATACTACAAGTATATGGTGGAATGCTACAAGTATATGGTAGCAATGTACAAGTATGGTGGAATGCTACAAGTGTATGGTGGAATACTACAAGTATATGGTGGAATACTACAAGTGTATGGTGGAATGCTACAAGTATATGGTGGAATACTACAAGTATATGGTGGAATGCTACAAGTATATGGTGGAATACTACATAGTGTATGGTGGAATGCTACAAGTGTATGGTGGAATACTACAAGTGTATGGTGGAATGCTACAAGTATATGGTGGAATGCTACAAGTGTATGGTGGAGATACTACAAGTGTATGGTGGAATGCTACAAGTGTATGAGTGGAATGCTACAAGTGTATGGTGGAATACTACAAGTATATGGTGGAATACTACAAGTATATGGTGGAATTACATGTAATGTGGAATACTACAAGTGTATGGTGGAATACTACAAGTGTATGGTGGAATGCTACAAGTGTATGGTGGAATACTACAAGTATATGGTGGAATGCTACAAGTGCATGGTGGAATGCTACAAGTGTATGGTGGAATGCTACAAGTATATGGTGGAATGCTACAAGTGTATGGTGGAATGCTACAAGTGTATGGTGGAATGCTACATGTATATGGTGGAATGCTACAAGTATATGGTGGAATACTACAGTGTATATGGTGGAATGCTACAAGTGTATGGTGGAATGCTACAAGTGTATGGTGGAATGCTACAAGTGTATGGTGGAATGCTACAAGTGTATGGTGGAATGCTACAAGTATATGGTGGAATGCTACAATGTGTATGGTGGAATGCTACAAGTGTATGGTGGAATGCTACAAGTGTATGGTGGAATGCTACAAGTGTATGGTGGAATGCTACAAGTGTATGGTGGAATACTACAAGTATATGGTGGAATACTACAAGTGTATGGTGGAATGCTACAAGTATATGGTGGAATACTACAAGTGTATGGTGGAATGCTACAAGTGTATGGTGGAATACTACAAGTGTATGGTGGAATGCTACAAGTGTATGGTGGAATACTACAAGTATATGGTGGAATGCTACAAGTGTATGGTGGAATACTACAAGTATATGGTGGAATGCTACAAGTGTATGGTGGAATACTACAAGTGTATGGTGGAATGCTACAAGTGTATGGTGGAATGGCTACAAGTGTATGGTGGAATACTACAAGTGTATGGTGGAATGCTACAAGTGTATGGTGGAATACTACAAGTGTATGGTGGAATGCTACAAGTGTATGGTGGAATACTACAAGTGTATGGTGGAATGCTACAAGTGTATGGTGGAATGCTACAAGTGTATGGTGGAATACTACAAGTGTATGGTGGAATACTACAAGTATATGGTGGAATACAATACAAGTGTATGGTGGAATGCTACAAGTGTATGGTGGAATGCTACAAGTGTATGGTGGAATGCTACAAGTGTATGGTGGAATACTACAAGTGTATGGTGGAATACTACAAGTATATGGTGGAATGCTACAAGTGTATGGTGGAATGCTACAAGTGTATGGTGGAATGCTACAAGTGTATGGTGGAATGCTACAAGTGTATGGTGGAATACTACAAGTGTATGGTGGAATACTACAAGTGTATGGTGGAATACTACAAGTGTATGGTGGAATGCTTACAAGTGTATGGTGGAATGCTACAAGTGTATGGTGGAATGCTACAAGTGTATGGTGGAATGCTACAAGTATATGGTGGAATGCTACAAGTGTATGGTGGAATGCTACAAGTGTATGGTGGAATGCTACAAGTGTATGGTGGAATGCTACAATGTGTATGGTGGAATGCTACAAGTATATGGTGGAATACTACATGTATATGGTGGAATACTACATGTATATGGTGGAATACTACAAGTATATGGTGGAATACTACAAGTATATGGTGGAATAATACATGTATATGGTGGAATGCTACAAGTATATGGTGGAATACTACATGTATATGGTGGAATAATACAAGTATATGGTGGAATAATACATTTATGTGGTGGAATACTACAAGTATATGGTGGAATAATACATTTATATGGTGGAATACTACAAGTATATGGTGGAATAATACATGTATATGGTGGAATGCTACAAGTATATGGTGGAATAATACATGTATATGGTGGAATACTACAAGTATATGGTGGAATACTACATGTATATGGTGGAATACTACAAGTATATGGTGGAATAATACATGTATATGGTGGAATGCTACAAGTATATGGTGGAATAATACATGTATATGGTGGAATACTACAAGTATATGGTGGAATAATACATGTATATGGTGGAATGCTACAAGTATATGGTGGAATAATACATGTATATGGTGGAATGCTACAAGTATATGGTGGAATACTACATGTATATGGTGGAATACTACATGTATATGGTGGAATACTACAAGTATATGGTGGAATACTACAAGTATATGGTGGAATAATACATGTATATGGTGGAATGCTACAAGTATATGGTGGAATACTACATGTATATGGTGGAATAATACAAGTATATGGTGGAATAATACATTTATGTGGTGGAATACTACAAGTATATGGTGGAATAATACATTTATATGGTGGAATACTACAAGTATATGGTGGAATAATACATGTATATGGTGGAATGCTACAAGTATATGGTGGAATAATACATGTATATGGTGGAATGCTACAAGTATATGGTGGAATACTACATGTATATGGTGGAATACTACAAGTATATGGTGGAATAATACATGTATATGGTGGAATGCTACAAGTATATGGTGGAATAATACATGTATATGGTGGAATGCTACAAGTATATGGTGGAATACTACATGTATATGGTGGAATGCTACAAGTATATGGTGGAATAATACATGTATATGGTGGAATGCTACAAGTATATGGTGGAATACTACATGTATATGGTGGAATACTACAAGTATATGGTGGAATAATACATGTATATGGTGGAATGCTACAAGTATATGGTGGAATACTACATGTATATGGTGGAATACTACAAGTATATGGTGGAATAATACATGTATATGGTGGAATGCTACAAGTATATGGTGGAATACTACATGTATATGGTGGAATACTACAAGTATATGGTGGAATAATACATGTATATGGTGGAATACTACAAGTATATGGTGGAATACTACATGTATATGGTGGAATGCTACAAGTATATGGTGGAATACTACATGTATATGGTGGAATGCTACAAGTATATGGTGGAATACTACATGTATATGGTGGAATACTACAAGTATATGGTGGAATAATACATGTATATGGTGGAATACTACAAGTATATGGTGGAATAATACATGTATATGGTGGAATACTACAAGTATATGGTGGAATAATACATGTATATGGTGGAATACTACAAGTATATGGTGGAATAATACATGTATATGGTGGAATACTACAAGTATATGGTGGAATAATACATGTATAGTGTATGGTGGAATACTACAAGTGTATGGTGGAATGCTACAAGTGTATGGTGGAATACTACAAGTATATGGTGGAATGCTACAAGTGTATGGTGGTACAAGTGTATGGTGGAATGCTACAAGTGTATGGTGGAATACTACAAGTGTATGGTGGAATACTACAAGTGTATGGTGGAATACTACAAGTATATGGTGGAATGCTACAAGTGTATGGTGGAATGCTACAAGTGTATGGTGGAATGCTACAAGTGTATGGTGGAATACTACAAGTGTATGGTGGAATACTACAAGTATATGGTGGAATGCTACAAGTGTATGGTACAAGTGTATGGTGGAATGCTACAAGTGTATGGTGGAATGCTACAAGTGTATGGTGGAATACTATCAAGTATATGGTGGAATGCTACAAGTGTATGGTACAAGTGTATGGTGGAATGCTACAAGTGTATGGTGGAATGCTACAAGTGTATGGTGGAATACTACAAGTGTATGGTGGAATACTACAAGTATATGGTGGAATGCTACAGGTGTATGGTGGAATGCTACAAGTGTATGGTGGAATGCTACAAGTATGGTGGAATGGTACAAGTGTATGGTGGAATGCTACAAGTGTATGGTGGAATACTACAAGTATATGGTGGAATGCTACAAGTGTATGGTGGAATGCTACAAGTGTATGGTGGAATGCTACAAGTGTATGGTGGAATGCTACAAGTGTATGGTGGAATGCTACAAGTGTATGGTGGAATGCTACAAGTATATGGTGGAATGCTACAAGTGTATGGTGGAATGCTACAAGTAGTATGGTAGGAATGCTACAAGTGTATGGTGGAATACTACAAGTGCATGGTGGAATGCTACAAGTATATGGTGGAATGCTACAAGTGTATGGTGGAATGCTACACGTGTATGGTGGAATGCTACAAGTGTATGGTGGAATGCTACAAGTGTATGGTGCAATGCAACAAGTGTATGGTGGAATGCTACAAGTGTATGGTGGAATACTACAAGTATATGGTGGAATGCTACAAGTGTATGGTACAAGTGTATTAGTGGAATGCTACAAGTGTATGGTGGAATTCTACAAGTGTATGGTGGAATGCTACAAGTGTATGGTGGAATACTACAAGTATATGGTGGAATGCTACAAGTGTATGGTGGAATGCTACAAGTGTATGGTGGAATGCTACAAGTGTATGGTGGAATACTACAAGTGTATGGTGGAATACTACAAGTATATGGTGGAATGCTACAAGTGTATGGTACAAGTGTATGGTGGAATGCTACAAGTGTATGGTGGAATGCTACAAGTGTATGGTGGAATACTACAAGTATATGGTGGAATGCTACAAGTGTATGGTACAAGTGTATGGTGGAATGCTACAAGTGTATGGTGGAATGCTACAAGTGTATGGTGGAATGCTACAAGTGTATGGTGGAATACTACAAGTGTATGGTGGAATACTACAAGTATATGGTGGAATGCTACAAGTGTATGGTACAACTGTATGGTGGAATGCTACAAGTGTATGGTGGAATGCTACAAATGTATGGTGGAATACTACAAGTATATGGTGGGAATGCTACAAGTGTATGGTACAAGTGTATGGTGGAATGCTACAAGTGTATGGTAGAATGCTACAAGTGTATGGTGGAATGCTACAAGTGTATGGTGGAATGCTACAAGTATATGGTGGAATGCTACAAGTGTATGGTGGAATGCTACAAGAGTATGGTGGAATGCTTCAAGTGTATGGTGGAATGCTACAAGTGTATGGTGGAATGCTACAAGTGTATGGTGGAATGCTACAAGTGTATGGTGGAATGCTACAAGTATATGGTGGAATGCTACAAGTGTATGGTGGAATGCTACAAGTGTATGGTGGAATGCTACAAGTGTATGGTGGAATGCTACAAGTATATGGTGGAATGCTACAAGTATATGGTGGAATACTACATGTATATGGTGGAATACTACATGTATATGGTGGAATACTACAAGTATATGGTGGAATACTACAAGTATATGGTGGAATAATACATGTATATGGTGGAATGCTACAAGTATATGGTGGAATGCTACAAGTATATGGTGGAATACTACATGTATATGGTGGAATACTACAAGTATATGGTGGAATAATACATGTATATGGTGGAATACTACAAGTATATGGTGGAATAATACATTTATATGGTGGAATACTATAAGTATATGGTGGAATAATACATGTATATGGTGGAATGCTACAAGTATATGGTGGAATAATACATGTATATGGTGGAATGCTACAAGTATATGGTGGAATACTACATGTATATGGTGGAATACTACAAGTATATGGTGGAATAATACATGTATATGGTGGAATGCTACAAGTATATGGTGGAATTATACATGTATATGGTGGAATGCTACAAGTATATGGTGGAATAATACATGTATATGGTGGAATGCTACAAGTATATGATGGAATAATACATGTATATGGTGGAATGCTACAAGTATATGGTGGAATACTACATGTATATGGTGGAATACTACAAGTATATGGTGGAATAATACATGTATATGGTGGAATACTACAAGTATATGGTGGAATAATACATGTATATGGTGGAATGCTACAAGTATATGGTGGAATACTACATGTATATGGTGGAATACTACATGTATATGGTGGAATACTACAAGTATATGGTGGAATACTACAAGTATATGGTGGAATAATACATGTATATGGTGGAATAATACATGTATATGGTGGAATACTACAAGTATATGGTGGAATACTACATGTATATGGTGGAATAATACAAGTATATGGTGGAATAATACATTTATGTGGTGGAATACTACAAGTATATGGTGGAATAATACATTTATATGGTGGAATACTACAAGTATATGGTGGAATAATACATGTATATGGTGGAATGCTACAAGTATATGGTGGAATAATACATGTATATGGTGGAATGCTACAAGTATATGGTGGAATACTACATGTATATGGTGGAATACTACAAGTATATGGTGGAATAATACATGTATATGGTGGAATGCTACAAGTATATGGTGGAATACTACATGTATATGGTGGAATGCTACAAGTATATGGTGGAATAATACATGTATATGGTGGAATACTACAAGTATATGGTGGAATAATACATGTATATGGTGGAATGCTACAAGTGTATGGTGGAATGCTTCAAGTGTATGGTGGAATGCTTCAAGTGTATGGTGGAATGCTACAATTGTATGGTGGAATGCTACAAGTGTATGGTGGAATGCTACAAGTGTATGGTGGAATGCTACAAGTATATGGTGGAATGCTACAAGTGTATGGTGGGATGCTACAAGTGTATGGTGAAATGCTACCAGTATATGGTGGAATGCTACAAGTATATGGTGGAATGCTACAAGTATATGGTGGAATGCTACAAGTATATGGTGGAATACTACATGTATATGGTGGAATACTACATGTATATGGTGGAATACTACAAGTATATGGTGGAATACTACAAGTATATGGTGGAATAATACATGTATATGGTGGAATGCTACAAGTATATGGTGGAATACTACATGTATATGGTGGAATACTACAAGTATATGGTGGAATAATACATGTATATGGTGGAATACTACAAGTATATGGTGGAATAATACATTTATATGGTGGAATACTACAAGTATATGGTGGAATACTACAAGTATATGGTGGAATAATACAAGTATATGGTGGAATACTACATGTATATGGTGGAATACTACAAGTATATGGTGGAATAATACATGTATATGGTGGAATACTACAAGTATATGGTGGAATAATACATGTATATGGTGGAATGCTACAAGTATATGGTGGAATAATACATGTATATGGTGGAATGCTACAAGTATATGGTGGAATAATACATGTATATGGTGGAATACTACAAGTATATGGTGGAATGCTACAAGTGTATGGTACAAGTGTATGGTGGAATGCTACAAGTGTATGGTGGAATGCTACAAGTGTATGGTGGAATACTACAAGTATATGGTGGAATACTACAAGTATATGGTGGAATGCTACAAGTATATGGTGGAATACTACAAGTGTATGGTGGAATACTACAAGTATATGGTGGAATGCTACAAGTGTATGGTACAAGTGTATGGTGGAATGCTACAAGTGTATGGTGGAATGCTACAAGTGTATGGTGGAATACTACAAGTATATGGTGGAATGCTACAAGTGTATGGTGGACAAGTATATGGTGGAATGCTACAAGTGTATGGTGGAATGCTACAAGTGTATGGTGGAATGCTACAAGTGTATGGTGGAATACTACAAGTATATGGTGGAATGCTACAGGTGTAGTGAGCTACAAGTATATGGTGGAATGTTACAAGTGTATGGTGGAATGCTACAAGTGTATGGTGGAATACTACAAGTATATGGTGGAATGCTACAAGTGTATGGTACAAGTGTATGGTGGAATGCTACAAGTGTATGGTAGAATGCTACAAGTGTATGGTGGAATGCTACAAGTGCATGGTGGAATGCTACAAGTATATGGTGGAATGCTACAAGTGTATGGTGGAATGCTACAAGAGTATGGTGGAATGCTTCAAGTGTATGGTGGAATGCTACAATTGTATGGTGGAATGCTACAAGTGTATGGTGGAATGCTACAAGTGTATGGTGGAATGCTAAAAGTGTATGGTGGAATGCTACAAGTGTATGGTGCAATGCTACAAGTGTATGGTGGAATGCTACAAGTGTATGGTGGAATACTACAAGTATATGGTGGAATGCTACAAGTGTATGGTACAAGTGTATGGTGGAATGCTACAAGTGTATGGTGGAATTCTACAAGTGTATGGTGGAATGCTACAAGTGTATGGTGGAATACTACAAGTGCATGGTGGAATGCTACAAGTATATGGTGGAATGCTACAAGAGTATGGTGGAATGCTTCAAGTGTATGGTGGAATGCTACAATTGTATGGTGGAATGCTACAAGTGTATGGTGGAATGCTACAAGTGTATGGTACAAGTGTATGGTGGAATGCTACAAGTGTATGGTGGAATGCTACAAGTGTATGGTGGAATGCTACAAGTGTATGGTGGAATACTACAAGTGCATGGTGGAATGCTACAAGTATATGGTGGAATGCTACAAGTGTATGGTGGAATGCTACAAGAGTATGGTGGAATGCTTCAAGTGTATGGTGGAATGCTACAATTGTATGGTGGAATGCTACAAGTGTATGGTGGAATGCTACAAGTGTATGGTGGAATGCTACAAGTGTATGGTGGAATGCTACAAGTGTATGGTGCAATGCTACAAGTGTATGGTGCAATGCTACAAGTGTATGGTGGAATACTACAAGTATATGGTGGAATCCTACAAGTGTATGGTACAAGTGTATGGTGGAATGCTACAAGTGTATGGTGGAATTCTACAAGTGTATGGTGGAATGCTACAAGTGTATGGTGGAATACTACAAGTATATGGTGGAATGCTACAAGTGTATGGTGGAATGGTACAAGTGTATGGTGGAATGCTACAAGTGTATGGTGGAATACTACAAGTGTATGGTGGAATACTACAAGTATATGGTGGAATGCTACAAATGTATGGTACAAGTGTATGGTGGAATGCTACAAGTGTATGGTGGAATGCTACAAGTTGTATGGTGGAATGCTACAAGTGTATGGTGGAATACTACAAGTATATGGTGGAATGCTACAAGTGTATGGTACAAGTGTATGGTGGAATGCTACAAGTGTATGGTGGAATGCTACAAGTGTATGGTGGAATGCTACAAGTGTATGGTGGAATGCTACAAGTATATGGTGGAATGCTACAAGTGTATGGTGGAGAATGCTACAAGAGTATGGTGGAATGCTTCAAGTGTATGGTGGAATGCTACAATTGTATGGTGGAATGCTACAAGTATATGGTGGAATACTACATGTATATGGTGGAATACTACATGTATATGGTGGAATACTACAAGTATATGGTGGAATACTACAAGTATATGGTGGAATAATACATGTATATGGTGGAATGCTACAAGTATATGGTGGAATACTACATGTATATGGTGGAATAATACAAGTATATGGTGGAATAATACATTTATGTGGTGGAATACTACAAGTATATGGTGGAATAATACATTTATATGGTGGAATACTACAAGTATATGGTGGAATAATACATGTATATGGTGGAATGCTACAAGTATATGGTGGAATAATACATGTATATGGTGGAATGCTACAAGTATATGGTGGAATACTACATGTATATGGTGGAATACTACAAGTATATGGTGGAATAATACATGTATATGGTGGAATGCTACAAGTATATGGTGGAATAATACATGTATATGGTGGAATGCTACAAGTATATGGTGGAATAATACATGTATATGGTGGAATGCTACAAGTATATGGTGGAATAATACATGTATATGGTGGAATGCTACAAGTATATGGTGGAATACTACATGTATATGGTGGAATACTACATGTATATGGTGGAATACTACAAGTATATGGTGGAATACTACAAGTATATGGTGGAATAATACATGTATATGGTGGAATGCTACAAGTATATGGTGGAATACTACATGTATATGGTGGAATAATACAAGTATATGGTGGAATAATACATTTATGTGGTGGAATACTACAAGTATATGGTGGAATAATACATGTATATGGTGGAATGCTACAAGTATATGGTGGAATACTACATGTATATGGTGGAATACTACAAGTATATGGTGGAATAATACATGTATATGGTGGAATGCTACAAGTATATGGTGGAATAATACATGTATATGGTGGAATGCTACAAGTATATGGTGGAATAATACATGTATATGGTGGAATGCTACAAGTATATGGTGGAATAATACATGTATATGGTGGAATGCTACAAGTATATGGTGGAATACTACATGTATATGGTGGAATAATACAAGTATATGGTGGAATAATACATGTATATGGTGGAATGCTACAAGTATATGGTGGAATACTACATGTATATGGTGGAATACTACAAGTATATGGTGGAATAATACATGTATATGGTGGAATGCTACAAGTATATGGTGGAATACTACATGTATATGGTGGAATACTACAAGTATATGGTGGAATAATACATGTATATGGTGGAATACTACAAGTATATGGTGGAATACTACATGTATATGGTGGAATGCTACAAGTATATGGTGGAATACTACATGTATATGGTGGAATACTACAAGTATATGGTGGAATAATACATGTATATGGTGGAATACTACAAGTATATGGTGGAATAATACATGTATATGGTGGAATGCTACAAGTATATGGTGGAATAATACATGTATGTGGTGGAATACTACAAGTATATGGTGGAATACTACATGTATATGGTGGAATGCTACAAGTATATGGTGGAATAATACATGTATTTGGTGGAATACTACAAGTATATGGTGGAATAATACAAGTGTATGCTACAAGTGTATGGTGGAATGCTACAAGTGTATGGTGGAATACTACAAGTATATGGTGGAATGCTACAAGTGTATGGTACAAGTGTATGGTGGAATGCTACAAGTGTATGGTGGAATTCTACAAGTGTATGGTGGAATGCTACAAGTGTATGGTGGAATACTACAAGTATATGGTGGAATGCTACAAGTGTATGGTGGAATGCTACAAGTGTATGGTGGAATGCTACAAGTGTATGGTGGAATACTACAAGTGTATGGTGGAATACTACAAGTATATGGTGGAATGCTACAAGTGTATGGTACAAGTGTATGGTGGAATGCTACAAGTGTATGGTGGAATGCTACAAGTGTATGGTGGAATACTATCAAGTATATGGTGGAATGCTACAAGTGTATGGTACAAGTGTATGGTGGAATGCTACAAGTGTATGGTGGAATGCTACAAGTGTATGGTGGAATACTACAAGTGTATGGTGGAATACTACAAGTATATGGTGGAATGCTACAGGTGTATGGTACAAGTGTATGGTGGAATGGTACAAGTGTATGGTGGAATGCTACAAGTGTATGGTGGAATACTACAAGTATATGGTGGAATGCTACAAGTGTATGGTACAAGTGTATGGTGGAATGCTACAAGTGTATGGTAGAATGCTACAAGTGTATAGTGGAATGCTACAAGTGCATGATGGAATGCTACAAGTATATGGTGGAATGCTACAAGTGTATGGTGGAATGCTACAAGAGTATGGTAGAATGCTACAAGTGTATGGTGGAATGCTACAAGTGCATGGTGGAATGCTACAAGTATATGGTGGAATGCTACAAGTGTATGGTGGAATGCTACACGTGTATGGTGGAATGCTACAAGTGTATGGTGGAATGCTACAAGTGTATGGTGCAATGCAACAAGTGTATGATGGAATGCTACAAGTGTATGGTGGAATACTACAAGTATATGGTGGAATGCTACAAGTGTATGGTACAAGTGTATTAGTGGAATGCTACAAGTGTATGGTGGAATTCTACAAGTGTATGGTGGAATGCTACAAGTGTATGGTGGAATACTACAAGTATATGGTGGAATGCTACAAGTGTATGGTGGAATGCTACAAGTGTATGGTGGAATGCTACAAGTGTATGGTGGAATACTACAAGTGTATGGTGGAATACTACAAGTATATGGTGGAATGCTACAAGTGTATGGTACAAGTGTATGGTGGAATGCTACAAGTGTATGGTGGAATGCTACAAGTGTATGGTGGAATACTACAAGTATATGGTGGAATGCTACAAGTGTATGGTACAAGTGTATGGTGGAATGCTACTAGTGTATGGTGGAATGCTACAAGTGTATGGTGGAATGCTACAAGTGTATGGTGGTATACTACAAGTGTATGGTGGAATACTACAAGTATATGGTGGAATGCTACAAGTGTATGGTACAACTGTATGGTGGAATGCTACAAGTGTATGGTGGAATGCTACAAATGTATGGTGGAATACTACAAGTATATGGTGGAATGCTACAAGTGTATGGTACAAGTGTATGGTGGAATGCTACAAGTGTATGGTAGAATGCTACAAGTGTATGGTGGAATGCTACAAGTGTATGGTGGAATGCTACAAGTATATGGTGGAATGCTACAAGTGTATGGTGGAATGCTACAAGAGTATGGTGGAATGCTTCAAGTGTATGGTGGAATGCTACAATTGTATGGTGGAATGCTACAATTGTATGGTGGAATGCTACAAGTGTATGGTGGAATGCTACAAGTATATGGTGGAATGCTACAAGTGTATGGTGGAATGCTACAAGTGTATGGTGGAATGCTACAAGTGTATGGTGGAATGCTACAAGTATATGGTGGAATGCTACAAGTATATGGTGGAATACTACATGTATATGGTGGAATACTACATGTATATGGTGGAATACTACAAGTATATGGTGGAATACTACAAGTATATGGTGGAATAATACATGTATATGGTGGAATGCTACAAGTATATGGTGGAATGCTACAAGTATATGGTGGAATACTACATGTATATGGTGGAATACTACAAGTATATGGTGGAATAATACATGTATATGGTGGAATACTACAAGTATATGGTGGAATAATACATTTATATGGTGGAATACTATAAGTATATGGTGGAATAATACATGTATATGGTGGAATGCTACAAGTATATGGTGGAATAATACATGTATATGGTGGAATGCTACAAGTATATGGTGGAATACTACATGTATATGGTGGAATACTACAAGTATATGGTGGAATAATACATGTATATGGTGGAATGCTACAAGTATATGGTGGAATAATACATGTATATGGTGGAATGCTACAAGTATATGGTGGAATAATACATGTATATGGTGGAATGCTACAAGTATATGATGGAATAATACATGTATATGGTGGAATGCTACAAGTATATGGTGGAATACTACATGTATATGGTGGAATACTACAAGTATATGGTGGAATAATACATGTATATGGTGGAATACTACAAGTATATGGTGGAATAATACATGTATATGGTGGAATGCTACAAGTATATGGTGGAATACTACATGTATATGGTGGAATACTACATGTATATGGTGGAATACTACAAGTATATGGTGGAATACTACAAGTATATGGTGGAATAATACATGTATATGGTGGAATAATACATGTATATGGTGGAATGCTACAAGTATATGGTGGAGTACTACATGTATATGGTGGAATAATACAAGTATATGGTGGAATAATACATTTATGTGGTGGAATACTACAAGTATATGGTGGAATAATACATTTATATGGTGGAATACTACAAGTATATGGTGGAATAATACATGTATATGGTGGAATGCTACAAGTATATGGTGGAATAATACATGTATATGGTGGAATGCTACAAGTATATGGTGGAATACTACATGTATATGGTGGAATACTACAAGTATATGGTGGAATAATACATGTATATGGTGGAATACTACAAGTATATGGTGGAATAATACATGTATATGGTGGAATGCTACAAGTATATGGTGGAATACTACATGTATATGGTGGAATACTACAAGTATATGGTGGAATAATACATGTATATGGTGGAATACTACAAATATATGGTGGATTAGTACATGTATATGGTGGAATGCTACAAGTATATGGTGGAATAATACATGTATATGGTGGAATACTACAAGTATATGGTGGAATAATACATGTATATGGTGGAATGCTACAAGTGTATGGTGGAATGCTTCAAGTGTATGGTGGAATGCTTCAAGTGTATGGTGGAATGCTACAATTGTATGGTGGAATGCTACAAGTGTATGGTGGAATGCTACAAGTGTATGGTGGAATGCTACAAGTGTATGGTGGAATGCTACAAGTATATGGTGGAATGCTACAAGTGTATGGTGGGATGCTACAAGTGTATGGTGAAATGCTACCAGTATATGGTGGAATGCTACAAGTATATGGTGGAATGCTACAAGTATATGGTGGAATGCTACAAGTATATGGTGGAATACTACATGTATATGGTGGAATACTACATGTATATGGTGGAATACTACAAGTATATGGTGGAATACTACAAGTATATGGTGGAATAATACATGTATATGGTGGAATGCTACAAGTATATGGTGGAATACTACATGTATATGGTGGAATACTACAAGTATATGGTGGAATAATACATGTATATGGTGGAATACTACAAGTATATGGTGGAATAATACATTTATATGGTGGAATACTACAAGTATATGGTGGAATACTACAAGTATATGGTGGAATAATACATGTATATGGTGGAATGCTACAAGTATATGGTGGAATACTACATGTATATGGTGGAATACTACAAGTATATGGTGGAATAATACATGTATATGGTGGAATACTACAAGTATATGGTGGAATAATACATGTATATGGTGGAATGCTACAAGTATATGGTGGAATAATACATGTATATGGTGGAATGCTACAAGTATATGGTGGAATAATACATGTATAGGGTGGAATGCTACAAGTATATGGTGGAATACTACATGTATATGGTGGAATACTACATGTATATGGTGGGATACTACAAGTATATGGTGGAATACTACAAGTATATGGTGGAATAATACATGTATATGGTGGAATGCTACAAGTATATGGTGGAATAATACATGTATATGGTGGAATGCTACAAGTATATGGTGGAATACTACATGTATATGGTGGAATACTACAAGTATATGGTGGAATAATACATGTATATGGTGGAATACTACAAGTATATGGTGGAATAATACATTTATATGGTGGAATACTATAAGTATATGGTGGAATAATACATGTATATGGTGGAATGCTACAAGTATATGGTGGAATGCTACAAGTATATGGTGGAATACTACAAGTATATGGTGGAATAATACATGTATATGGTGGAATGCTACAAGTATATGGTGGAATACTACATGTATATGGTGGAATGCTACAAGTATATGGTGGAATACTACATGTATATGGTGGAATACTACAAGTATATGGTGGAATGCTACAAGTATATGGTGGAATACTACATGTATATGGTGGAATGCTACAAGTATATGGTGGAATAATACATGTATATGGTGGAATACTACAAGTATATGGTGGAATAATACATGTATATGGTGGAATACTACAAGTATATGGTGGAATAATACATGTATTTGGTGGAATGCTACAAGTATATGGTGGAATAATACATGTATATGGTGGAATGCTACAAGTATAGGGTGGAATAATACATGTATATGGTGGAATACTACAAGTATATGGTGGAATAATACATGTATATGGTGGAATAATACATGTATATGGTGGAATACTACAAGTATATGGTGGAATAATACATGTATATGGTGGAATAATACATGTATATGGTGGAATACTACAAGTATATGGTGGAATAATACATGTATATGGTGGAATACTACAAGTATATGGTGGAATAATACATGTATATGGTGGAATGCTACAAGTATATGGTGGCATACTACATGTATATGGTGGAATACTACATGTATATTGTGGAATACTACAAGTATATGGTGGAATACTACAAGTGTATGCTGGAATACTATAAGTATATGGTGGAATACTACAAGTATATGGTGGAATGCTACAAGTATATGGTGGAATAATACATGTATATGGTGGAATGCTACAAGTATATGGTGGAATAATACATGTATATGGTGGAATGCTACAAGTATATGGTGGAATAATACATGTATATGGTGGAATGCTACAAGTATATGGTGGAATAATACATGTATATGGTGGAATGGTACAAGTATATGGTGGAATACTACATGTATATGGTGGAATACTACAAGTATATGGTGGAATACTACAAGTATATGGTGGAATAATACATGTATATGGTGGAATACTACAAGTATATGGTGGAATAATACATGTATATGGTGGAATAATACATGTATATGGTGGAATACTACAAGTATATGATGGAATAATACATGTATATGGTGGAATAATACATGTATATGGTGGAATACTACAAGTATATGGTGGAATAATACATGTATATGGTGGAATACTACAAGTATATGGTGGAATAATACATGTATATGGTGGAATGCTACAAGTATATGGTGGAATACTACATGTATATGGTGGAATACTACATGTATATTGTGGAATACTACAAGTATATGGTGGAATAATACATGTATATGGTGGAATACTACAAGTATATGGTGGAATAATACATTTATATGGTGGAATACTATAAGTATATGGTGGAATAATACATGTATATGGTGGAATGCTACAAGTATATGGTGGAATAATACATGTATATGGTGGAATGCTACAAGTATATGGTGGAATACTACATGTATATGGTGGAATGCTACAAGTATATGGTGGAATAATACATGTATATGGTGGAATGCTACAAGTATATGGTGGAATAATACATGTATATGGTGGAATGCTACAAGTATATGGTGGAATAATACATGTATATGGTGGAATACTACAAGTATATGGTGGAATAATACATGTATATGGTGGAATACTACAAGTATATGGTGGAATAATACATGTATATGGTGGAATGCTACAAGTATATGGTGGAATACTACATGTATATGGTGGAATACTACAAGTATATGGTGGAATAATACATGTATATGGTGGAATACTACAAGTATATGGTGGAATACTACATGTATATGGTGGAATGCTACAAGTATATGGTGGAATAATACATGTATATGGTGGAATGCTACAAGTGTATGGTGGAATGCTACAAGAGTATGGTGGAATGCTTCAAGTGTATGGTGGAATGCTACAATTGTATGGTGGAATGCTACAAGTGTATGGTGGAATGCTACAAGTGTATGGAGGAATGCTACAAGTATATGGTGGAATGCTACAAGTGTATGGTGGAGATGCTACAAGTGTATGGTGGAATGCTACAAGTATATGGTGGAATGCTACAAGTATATGGTGGAATGCTACAAGTATATGGTGGAATACTACATGTATATGGTGGAATACTACATGTATATGGTGGAATACTACAAGTATATGGTGGAATACTACAAGTATATTGTGGAATAATACATGTATATGGTGGAATGCTACAAGTATATGGTGGAATACTACATGTATATGGTGGAATACTACAAGTATATGGTGGAATAATACATGTATATGCTGGAATACTACAAGTATATGGTGGAATAATACATTTATATGGTGGAATACTATAAGTATATGGTGGAATAATACATGTATATGGTGGAATGCTACAAGTATATGGTGGAATACTACATGGATATGGTGGAATACTACAAGTATATGGTGGAATACTACAAGTATATGGTGGAATAATACATGTATATGGTGGAATACTACAAGTATATGGTGGAATAATACATGTATATGGTGGAATAATACATGTATATGGTGGAATACTACAAGTATATGGTGGAATAATACATGTATATGGTGGAATAATACATGTATATGGTGGAATACTACAAGTATATGGTGGAATAAAACATGTATATGGTGGAATACTACAAGTATATGGTGGAATAATACATGTATATGGTGGAATGCTACAAGTATATGGTGGAATACTACATGTATATGGTGGAATACTACATGTATATTGTGGAATACTACAAGTATATGGTGGAATACTACAAGTGTATGGTGGAATACTATAAGTATATGGTGGAATACTACAAGTATATGGTGGAATGCTACAAGTATATGGTGGAATAATACATGTATATGGTGGAATGCTACAAGTATATGGTGGAATACTACATGTATATGGTGGAATACTACAAGTATATGGTGGAATAATACATGTATATGGTGGAATACTACAAGTATATGGTGGAATAATACATGTATATGGTGGAATGCTACAAGTATATGGTGGAATAATACATGTATATGGTGGAATGCTACAAGTATATGGTGGAATAATACATGTATATGGTGGAATGCTACAAGTATATGGTGGAATAATACATGTATATGGTGGAATGCTACAAGTATATGGTGGAATACTACATGTATATGGTGGAATACTACAAGTATATGGTGGAATACTACAAGTATATGGTGGAATAATACATGTATATGGTGGAATACTACAAGTATATGGTGGAATAATACATGTATATGGTGGAATAATACATGTATATGGTTGAATACTACAAGTATATGGTAGAATAATACATGTATATGGTGGAATAATACATGTATATGGTGGAATACTACAAGTATATGGTGGAATAATACATGTATATGGTGGAATACTACAAGTATATGGTGGAATAATACATGTATATGGTGGAATGCTACAAGTATATGGTGGAATACTACATGTATATGGTGGAATACTACATGTATATTGTGGAATACTACAAGTATATGGTGGAATAATACATGTATATGGTGGAATACTACAAGTATATGGTGGAATAATACATTTATATGGTGGAATACTATAAGTATATGGTGGAATGCTACAAGTGTATGGTGGAATGCTACAAGTGTATGGTGGAATGCTACAAGTGTATGGTGGAATACTACAAGTGTATGGTGGAATGCTACAAGTGTATGGTACAAGTGTATGGTGGAATGCTACAAGTGTATGGTGGAATGCTACAAGTGTATGGTGGAATACTATCAAGTATATGGTGGAATGCTACAAGTGTATGGTACAAGTGTATGGTGGAATGCTACAAGTGTATGGTGGAATGCTACAAGTGTATGGTGGAATACTACAAGTGTATGGTGGAATACTACAAGTATATGGTGGAATGCTACAGGTGTATGGTACAAGTGTATGGTGGAATGGTACAAGTGTATGGTGGAATGCTACAAGTGTATGGTGGAATACTACAAGTATATGGTGGAATGCTACAAGTGTATGGTACAAGTGTATGGTGGAATGCTACAAGTGTATGGTAGAATGCTACAAGTGTATAGTGGAATGCTACAAGTGCATGATGGAATGCTACAAGTATATGGTGGAATGCTACAAGTGTATGGTGGAATGCTACAAGAGTATGGTAGAATGCTACAAGTGTATGGTGGAATGCTACAAGTGCATGGTGGAATGCTACAAGTATATGGTGGAATGCTACAAGTGTATGGTGGAATGCTACAAGTGTATGGTGGAATGCTACAAGTGTATGGTGGAATGCTACAAGTGTATGGTGCAATGCAACAAGTGTATGGTGGAATGCTACAAGTGTATGGTGGAATACTACAAGTATATGGTGGAATGCTACAAGTGTATGGTACAAGTGTATTAGTGGAATGCTACAAGTGTATGGTGGAATTCTACAAGTGTATGGTGGAATGCTACAAGTGTATGGTGGAATACTACAAGTATATGGTGGAATGCTACAAGTGTATGGTGGAATGCTACAAGTGTATGGTGGAATGCTACAAGTGTATGGTGGAATACTACAAGTGTATGGTGGAATACTACAAGTATATGGTGGAATGCTACAAGTGTATGGTACAAGTGTATGGTGGAATGCTACAAGTGTATGGTGGAATGCTACAAGTGTATGGTGGAATACTACAAGTATATGGTGGAATGCTACAAGTGTATGGTACAAGTGTATGGTGGAATGCTACAAGTGTATGGTGGAATGCTACAAGTGTATGGTGGAATGCTACAAGTGTATGGTGGAATGCTACAAGTGTATGGTGGAATACTACAAGTGTATGGTGGAATACTACAAGTATATGGTGGAATGCTACAAGTGTATGGTACAACTGTATGGTGGAATGCTACAAGTGTATGGTGGAATGCTACAAGTGTATGGTGGAATACTACAAGTATATGGTGGAATGCTACAAGTGTATGGTACAAGTGTATGGTAAAATGCTACAAGTGTATGGTAGAATGCTACAAGTGTATGGTGGAATGCTACAAGTGTATGGTGGAATGCTACAAGTATATGGTGGAATGCTACAAGTGTATGGTGGAATGCTACAAGAGTATGGTGGAATGCTTCAAGTGTATGGTGGAATGCTACAATTGTATGGTGGAATGCTACAATTGTATGGTGGAATGCTACAAGTGTATGGTGGAATGCTACAAGTATATGGTGGAATGCTACAAGTGTATGGTGGAATGCTACAAGTGTATGGTGGAATGCTACAAGTGTATGGTGGAATGCTACAAGTATATGGTGGAATACTACATGTATATGGTGGAATACTACATGTATATGGTGGAATACTACAAGTATATGGTGGAATACTACAAGTATATGGTGGAATAATACATGTATATGGTGGAATGCTACAAGTATATGGTGGAATACTACATGTATATGGTGGAATACTACAAGTATATGGTGGAATAATACATGTATATGGTGGAATACTACAAGTATATGGTGGAATAATACATTTATATGGTGGAATACTATAAGTATATGGTGGAATAATACATGTATATGGTGGAATGCTACAAGTATATGGTGGAATAATACATGTATATGGTGGAATGCTACAAGTATATGGTGGAATACTACATGTATATGGTGGAATACTACAAGTATATGGTGGAATAATACATGTATATGGTGGAATGCTACAAGTATATGGTGGAATAATACATGTATATGGTGGAATGCTACAAGTATATGGTTGAATAATACATGTATATGGTGGAATGCTACAAGTATATGGTGGAATAATACATGTATATGGTGGAATGCTACAAGTATATGGTGGAATACTACATGTATATGGTGGAATACTACAAGTATATGGTGGAATAATACATGTATATGGTGGAATACTAAAAGTATATGGTGGAATAATACATGTATATGGTGGAATGCTACAAGTATATGGTGGAATAATACATGTATATGGTGGAATACTACAAATATATGGTGGAATACTACATGTATATGGTGGAATGCTACAAGTATATGGTGGAATAATACATGTATATGGTGGAATACTACAAGTATATGGTGGAATAATACATGTATATGGTGGAATGCTACAAGTGTATGGTGGAATGCTACAAGAGTATGGTGGAATGCTTCAAATGTATGGTGGAATGCTACAATTGTATGGTGGAATGCTACAAGTGTATGGTGGAATGCTACAAGTGTATGGTGGAATGCTACAAGTATATGGTGGAATGCTACAAGTGTATGGTGGAATGCTACAAGTGTATGGTGGAATGCTACAAGTATATGGTGGAATGCTACAAGTATATGGTGGAATGCTACAAGTATATGGTGGAATGCTACAAGTATATGGTGGAATACTACAAGTATATGGTGGAATACTACATGTATATGGTGGAATACTACAAGTATATGGTGGAATACTACAAGTATATGGTGGAATAATACATGTATATGGTGGAATGCTACAAGTATATGGTGGAATACTACATGTATATGGTGGAATACTACAAGTATATGGTGGAATAATACATGTATATGGTGGAATACTACAAGTATATGGTGGAATAATACATTTATATGGTGGAATACTATAAGTATATGGTGGAATAATACATGTATATGGTGGAATGCTACAAGTATATGGTGGAATAATACATGTATTTGGTGGAATGCTACAAGTATATGGTGGAATACTACATGTATATGGTGGAATACTACAAGTATATGGTGGAATAATACATGTATATGGTGGAATGCTACAAGTATATGGTGGAATAATACATGTATATGGTGGAATGCTACAAGTATATGGTGGAATAATACATGTATATGGTGGAATGCTACAAGTATATGGTGGAATAATACATGTATATGGTGGAATGCTACAAGTATATGGTGGAATACTACATGTATATGGTGGAATACTACAAGTATATGGTGGAATAATACATGTATATGGTGGAATACTACAAGTACATGGTGGAATAATACATGTATATGGTGGAATGCTACAAGTATATGGTGGAATACTACATGTATATGGTGGAATACTACAAGTATATGGTGGAATAATACATGTATATGGTGGAATACTACAAGTACATGGTGGAATAATACATGTATATGGTGGAATGCTACAAGTATATGGTGGAATACTACATGTATATGGTGGAATGCTACAAGTATATGGTGGAATAATACATGTATATGGTGGAATACTACAAGTATATGGTGGAATAATACATGTATATGGTGGAATACTACAAGTATATGGTGGAATAATACATGTATATGGTGGAATGCTACAAGTATATGGTGGAATAATACATGTATATGGTGGAATGCTACAAGTATAGGGTGGAATACTACAAGTATATGGTGGAATAATACATGTATATGGTGGAATACTACAAGTATATGGTGGAATAATACATGTATATGGTGGAATAATACATGTATATGGTGGAATACTACAAGTATATGGTGGAATAATACATGTATATGGTGGAATAATACATGTATATGGTGGAATACTACAATTATATGGTGGAATAATACATGTATATGGTGGAATACTACAAGTATATGGTGGAATAATACATGTATATGGTGGAATGCTACAAGTATATGGTGGCATACTACATGTATATGGTGGAATACTACATGTATATTGTGGAATACTACATGTATATTGTGGAATACTACAAGTATATGGTGGAATACTACAATTGTATGGTGGAATACTATAAGTATATGGTGGAATACTACAAGTATATGGTGGAATGCTACAAGTATATGGTGGAATAATACATGTATATGGTGGAATGCTACAAGTATATGGTGGAATAATACATGTATATGGTGGAATGCTACAAGTATATGGTGGAATAATACATGTATATGGTGGAATGCTACAAGTATATGGTGGAATAATACATGTATATGGTGGAATGGTACAAGTATATGGTGGAATACTACATGTATATGGTGGAATACTACAAGTATATGGTGGAATACTACAAGTATATGGTGGAATAATACATGCATATGGTGGAATACTACAAGTATATGGTGGAATAATACATGTATATGGTGGAATAATACATGTATATGGTGGAATACTACAAGTATATGATGGAATAATACATGTATATAGTGGAATAATACATGTATATGGTGGAATACTACAAGTATATGGTGGAATAATACATGTATATGGTGGAATACTACAAGTATATGGTGGAATAATACATGTATATGGTGGAATGCTACAAGTATATGGTGGAATACTACATGTATATGGTGGAATACTACATGTATATTGTGGAATACTACAAGTATATGGTGGAATAATACATGTATATGGTGGAATACTACAAGTATATGGTGGAATAATACATGTATATGGTGGAATGCTACAAGTATATGGTGGAATAATACATGTATATGGTGGAATGCTACAAGTATATGGTGGAATACTACATGTATATGGTGGAATGCTACAAGTATATGGTGGAATAATACATGTATATGGTGGAATGCTACAAGTATATGGTGGAATAATACATGTATATGGTGGAATGCTACAAGTATATGGTGGAATAATACATGTATATGGTGGAATACTACAAGTATATGGTGGAATAATACATGTATATGGTGGAATACTACAAGTATATGGTGGAATAATACATGTATATGGTGGAATGCTACAAGTATATGGTGGAATACTACATGTATATGGTGGAATACTACAAGTATATGGTGGAATAATACATGTATATGGTGGAATACTACAAGTATATGGTGGAATACTACATGTATATGGTGGAATGCTACAAGTATATGGTGGAATAATACAAGTATATGGTGGAATACTACAAGTATATGGTGGAATAATACATGTATATGGTGGAATGCTACAAGTGTATGGTGGAATGCTACAAGAGTATGGTGGAATGCTTCAAGTGTATGGTGGAATGCTACAATTGTATGGTGGAATGCTACAAGTGTATGGTGGAATGCTACAAGTGTATGGTGGAATGCTACAAGTATATGGTGGAATGCTACAAGTGTATGGTGGAATGCTACAAGTGTATGGTGGAATGCTACAAGTATATGGTGGAATGCTACAAGTATATGGTGGAATGCTACAAGTATATGGTGGAATACTACATGTATATGGTGGAATACTACATGTATATGGTGGAATACTACAAGTATATGGTGGAATACTACAAGTATATTGTGGAATAATACATGTATATGGTGGAATGCTACAAGTATATGGTGGAATACTACATGTATATGGTGGAATACTACAAGTATATGGTGGAATAATACATGTATATGCTGGAATACTACAAGTATATGGTGGAATAATACATTTATATGGTGGAATACTATAAGTATATGGTGGAATAATACATGTATATGGTGGAATGCTACAAGTATATGGTGGAATACTACATGTATATGGTGGAATACTACAAGTATATGGTGGAATACTACAAGTATATGGTGGAATAATACATGTATATGGTGGAATACTACAAGTATATGGTGGAATAATACATGTATATGGTGGAATAATACATGTATATGGTGGAATACTACAAGTATATGGTGGAATAATACATGTATATGGTGGAATACTACAAGTATATGGTGGAATAATACATGTATATGGTGGAATAATACATGTATATGGTGGAATGCTACAAGTATATGGTGGAATAATACATGTATATGGTGGAATGCTACAAGTATATGGTGGAATAATACATGTATATGGTGGAATGCTACAAGTATATGGTGGAATAATACATGTATATGGTGGAATGCTACAAGTATATGGTGGAATACTACATGTATATGGTGGAATACTACAAGTATATGGTGGAATAATACATGTATATGGTGGAATACTACAAGTACATGGTGGAATAATACATGTATATGGTGGAATGCTACAAGTATATGGTGGAATACTACATGTATATGGTGGAATACTACAAGTATATGGTGGAATAATACATGTATATGGTGGAATACTACAAGTACATGGTGGAATAATACATGTATATGGTGGAATGCTACAAGTATATGGTGGAATACTACATGTATATGGTGGAATGCTACAAGTATATGGTGGAATAATACATGTATATGGTGGAATACTACAAGTATATGGTGGAATAATACATGTATATGGTGGAATACTACAAGTATATGGTGGAATAATACATGTATTTGGTGGAATGCTACAAGTATATGGTGGAATAATACATGTATATGGTGGAATGCTACAAGTATAGGGTGGAATAATACATGTATATGGTGGAATACTACAAGTATATGGTGGAATAATACATGTATATGGTGGAATAATACATGTATATGGTGGAATACTACAAGTATATGGTGGAATAATACATGTACATGGTGGAATAATACATGTATGTGGTGGAATACTACAAGTATATGGTGGAATAATACATGTATATGGTGGAATACTACAAGTATATGGTGGAATAATACATGTATATGGTGGAATGCTACAAGTATATGGTGGCATACTACATGTATATGGTGGAATACTACATGTATATTGTGGAATACTACAAGTATATGGTGGAATACTACAAGTGTATGGTGGAATACTATAAGTATATGGTGGAATACTACAAGTATATGGTGGAATGCTACAAGTATATGGTGGAATAATACATGTATATGGTGGAATGCTACAAGTATATGGTGGAATAATACATGTATATGGTGGAATGCTACAAGTATATGGTGGAATAATACATGTATATGGTGGAATGCTACAAGTATATGGTGGAATAATACATGTATATGGTGGAATGGTACAAGTATATGGTGGAATACTACATGTATATGGTGGAATACTACAAGTATATGGTGGAATACTACAAGTATATGGTGGAATAATACATGTATATGGTGGAATACTACAAGTATATGGTGGAATAATACATGTATATGGTGGAATAATACATGTATATGGTGGAATACTACAAGTATATGATGGAATAATACATGTATATGGTGGAATAATACATGTATATGGTGGAATACTACAAGTATATGGTGGAATAATACATGTATATGGTGGAATACTACAAGTATATGGTGGAATAATACATGTATATGGTGGAATACTACAAGTATATGGTGGAATAATACATGTATATGGTGGAATGCTACAAGTATATGGTGGAATACTACATGTATATGGTGGAATACTACATGTATATTGTGGAATACTACAAGTATATGGTGGAATAATACATGTATATGGTGGAATACTACAAGTATATGGTGGAATAATACATTTATATGGTGGAATACTATAAGTATATGGTGGAATAATACATGTATATGGTGGAATGCTACAAGTATATGGTGGAATAATACATGTATATGGTGGAATGCTACAAGTATATGGTGGAATACTACATGTATATGGTGGAATGCTACAAGTATATGGTGGAATAATACATGTATATGGTGGAATGCTACAAGTATATGGTGGAATAATACATGTATATGGTGGAATGCTACAAGTATATGGTGGAATAATACATGTATATGGTGGAATACTACAAGTATATGGTGGAATAATACATGTATATGGTGGAATACTACAAGTATATGGTGGAATAATACATGTATATGGTGGAATGCTACAAGTATATGGTGGAATACTACATGTATATGGTGGAATACTACAAGTATATGGTGGAATAATACATGTATATGGTGGAATACTACAAGTATATGGTGGAATACTACATGTATATGGTGGAATGCTACAAGTATATGGTGGAATAATACATGTATATGGTGGAATGCTACAAGTGTATGGTGGAATGCTACAAGAGTATGGTGGAATGCTTCAAGTGTATGGTGGAATGCTACAATTGTATGGTGGAATGCTACAAGTGTATGGTGGAATGCTACAAGTGTATGGTGGAATGCTACAAGTATATGGTGGAATGCTACAAGTGTATGGTGGAATGCTACAAGTGTATGGTGGAATGCTACAAGTATATGGTGGAATGCTACAAGTATATGGTGGAATGCTACAAGTATATGGTGGAATACTACATGTATATGGTGGAATACTACATGTATATGGTGGAATACTACAAGTATATGGTGGAATACTACAAGTATATTGTGGAATAATACATGTATATGGTGGAATGCTACAAGTATATGGTGGAATACTACATGTATATGGTGGAATACTACAAGTATATGGTGGAATAATACATGTATATGCTGGAATACTACAAGTATATGGTGGAATAATACATTTATATGGTGGAATACTATAAGTATATGGTGGAATAATACATGTATATGGTGGAATGCTACAAGTATATGGTGGAATACTACATGGATATGGTGGAATACTACAAGTATATGGTGGAATACTACAAGTATATGGTGGAATAATACATGTATATGGTGGAATACTACAAGTATATGGTGGAATAATACATGTATATGGTGGAATAATACATGTATATGGTGGAATACTACAAGTATATGGTGGAATAATACATGTATATGGTGGAATAATACATGTATATGGTGGAATACTACAAGTATATGGTGGAATAAAACATGTATATGGTGGAATACTACAAGTATATGGTGGAATAATACATGTATATGGTGGAATGCTACAAGTATATGGTGGAATACTACATGTATATGGTGGAATACTACATGTATATTGTGGAATACTACAAGTATATGGTGGAATACTACAAGTGTATGGTGGAATACTATAAGTATATGGTGGAATACTACAAGTATATGGTGGAATGCTACAAGTATATGGTGGAATAATACATGTATATGGTGGAATGCTACAAGTATATGGTGGAATACTACATGTATATGGTGGAATACTACAAGTATATGGTGGAATAATACATGTATATGGTGGAATACTACAAGTATATGGTGGAATAATACATGTATATGGTGGAATGCTACAAGTATATGGTGGAATAATACATGTATATGGTGGAATGCTACAAGTATATGGTGGAATAATACATGTATATGGTGGAATGCTACAAGTATATGGTGGAATAATACATGTATATGGTGGAATGCTACAATTATATGGTGGAATACTACATGTATATGGTGGAATACTACAAGTATATGGTGGAATACTACAAGTATATGGTGGAATAATACATGTATATGGTGGAATACTACAAGTATATGGTGGAATAATACATGTATATGGTGGAATAATACATGTATATGGTTGAATACTACAAGTATATGGTAGAATAATACATGTATATGGTGGAATAATACATGTATATGGTGGAATACTACAAGTATATGGTGGAATAATACATGTATATGGTGGAATACTACAAGTATATGGTGGAATAATACATGTATATGGTGGAATGCTACAAGTATATGGTGGAATACTACATGTATATGGTGGAATACTACATGTATATTGTGGAATACTACAAGTATATGGTGGAATAATACATGTATATGGTGGAATACTACAAGTATATGGTGGAATAATACATTTATATGGTGGAATACTATAAGTATATGGTGGAATGCTACAAGTGTATGGTGGAATGCTACAAGTGTATGGTGGAATGCTACAAGTGTATGGTGGAATACTACAAGTGTATGGTGGAATGCTACAAGTGTATGGTACAAGTGTATGGTGAAATGCTACAAGTGTATGGTGGAATGCTACAAGTGTATGGTGGAATACTATCAAGTATATGGTGGAATGCTACAAGTGTATGGTACAAGTGTATGGTGGAATGCTACAAGTGTATGGTGGAATGCTACAAGTGTATGGTGGAATACTACAGGTGTATGGTGGAATACTACAAGTATATGATGGAATGCTACAGGTGTATGGTACAAGTGTATGGTGGAATGGTACAAGTGTATGGTGGAATGCTACAAGTGTATGGTGGAATACTACAAGTATATGGTGGAATGCTACAAGTGTATGGTACAAGTGTATGGTGGAATGCTACAAGTGTATGGTAGAATGCTACAAGTGTATAGTGGAATGCTACAAGTGCATGATGGAATGCTACAAGTATATGGTGGAATGCTACAAGTGTATGGTGGAATGCTACAAGAGTATGGTAGAATGCTACAAGTGTATGGTGGAATGCTACAAGTGCATGGTGGAATGCTACAAGTATATGGTGGAATACTACATGTATATGGTGGAATACTACAAGTATATGGTGGAATAATACATGTATATGGTGGAATACTACAAGTATATGGTGGAATAATACATGTATATGGTGGAATGCTACAAGTATATGGTGGAATAATACATGTATATGGTGGAATGCTACAAGTATATGGTGGAATAATACATGTATATGGTGGAATGCTACAAGTATATGGTGGAATAATACATGTATATGGTGGAATGCTACAATTATATGGTGGAATACTACATGTATATGGTGGAATACTACAAGTATATGGTGGAATACTACAAGTATATGGTGGAATAATACATGTATATGGTGGAATACTACAAGTATATGGTGGAATAATACATGTATATGGTGGAATAATACATGTATATGGTTGAATACTACAAGTATATGGTAGAATAATACATGTATATGGTGGAATAATACATGTATATGGTGGAATACTACAAGTATATGGTGGAATAATACATGTATATGGTGGAATACTACAAGTATATGGTGGAATAATACATGTATATGGTGGAATGCTACAAGTATATGGTGGAATACTACATGTATATGGTGGAATACTACATGTATATTGTGGAATACTACAAGTATATGGTGGAATAATACATGTATATGGTGGAATACTACAAGTATATGGTGGAATAATACATTTATATGGTGGAATACTATAAGTATATGGTGGAATGCTACAAGTGTATGGTGGAATGCTACAAGTGTATGGTGGAATGCTACAAGTGTATGGTGGAATACTACAAGTGTATGGTGGAATGCTACAAGTGTATGGTACAAGTGTATGGTGGAATGCTACAAGTGTATGGTGGAATGCTACAAGTGTATGGTGGAATACTATCAAGTATATGGTGGAATGCTACAAGTGTATGGTACAAGTGTATGGTGGAATGCTACAAGTGTATGGTGGAATGCTACAAGTGTATGGTGGAATACTACAAGTGTATGGTGGAATACTACAAGTATATGGTGGAATGCTACAGGTGTATGGTACAAGTGTATGGTGGAATGGTACAAGTGTATGGTGGAATGCTACAAGTGTATGGTGGAATACTACAAGTATATGGTGGAATGCTACAAGTGTATGGTACAAGTGTATGGTGGAATGCTACAAGTGTATGGTAGAATGCTACAAGTGTATAGTGGAATGCTACAAGTGCATGATGGAATGCTACAAGTATATGGTGGAATGCTACAAGTGTATGGTGGAATGCTACAAGAGTATGGTAGAATGCTACAAGTGTATGGTGGAATGCTACAAGTGCATGGTGGAATGCTACAAGTATATGGTGGAATGCTACAAGTGTATGGTGGAATGCTACAAGTGTATGGTGGAATGCTACAAGTGTATGGTGGAATGCTACAAGTGTATGGTGCAATGCAACAAGTGTATGGTGGAATGCTACAAGTGTATGGTGGAATACTACAAGTATATGGTGGAATGCTACAAGTGTATGGTACAAGTGTATTAGTGGAATGCTACAAGTGTATGGTGGAATTCTACAAGTGTATGGTGGAATGCTACAAGTGTATGGTGGAATACTACAAGTATATGGTGGAATGCTACAAGTGTATGGTGGAATGCTACAAGTGTATGGTGGAATGCTACAAGTGTATGGTGGAATACTACAAGTGTATGGTGGAATACTACAAGTATATGGTGGAATGCTACAAGTGTATGGTACAAGTGTATGGTGGAATGCTACAAGTGTATGGTGGAATGCTACAAGTGTATGGTGGAATACTACAAGTATATGGTGGAATGCTACAAGTGTATGGTACAAGTGTATGGTGGAATGCTACAAGTGTATGGTGGAATGCTACAAGTGTATGGTGGAATGCTACAAGTGTATGGTGGAATACTACAAGTGTATGGTGGAATACTACAAGTATATGGTGGAATGCTACAAGTGTATGGTACAACTGTATGGTGGAATGCTACAAGTGTATGGTGGAATGCTACAAGTGTATGGTGGAATACTACAAGTATATGGTGGAATGCTACAAGTGTATGGTACAAGTGTATGGTAAAATGCTACAAGTGTATGGTAGAATGCTACAAGTGTATGGTGGAATGCTACAAGTGTATGGTGGAATGCTACAAGTATATGGTGGAATGCTACAAGTGTATGGTGGAATGCTACAAGAGTATGGTGGAATGCTTCAAGTGTATGGTGGAATGCTACAATTGTATGGTGGAATGCTACAATTGTATGGTGGAATGCTACAAGTGTATGGTGGAATGCTACAAGTATATGGTGGAATGCTACAAGTGTATGGTGGAATGCTACAAGTGTATGGTGGAATGCTACAAGTGTATGGTGGAATGCTACAAGTATATGGTGGAATACTACATGTATATGGTGGAATACTACATGTATATGGTGGAATACTACAAGTATATGGTGGAATACTACAAGTATATGGTGGAATAATACATGTATATGGTGGAATGCTACAAGTATATGGTGGAATACTACATGTATATGGTGGAATACTACAAGTATATGGTGGAATAATACATGTATATGGTGGAATACTACAAGTATATGGTGGAATAATACATTTATATGGTGGAATACTATAAGTATATGGTGGAATAATACATGTATATGGTGGAATGCTACAAGTATATGGTGGAATAATACATGTATATGGTGGAATGCTACAAGTATATGGTGGAATACTACATGTATATGGTGGAATACTACAAGTATATGGTGGAATAATACATGTATATGGTGGAATGCTACAAGTATATGGTGGAATAATACATGTATATGGTGGAATGCTACAAGTATATGGTTGAATAATACATGTATATGGTGGAATGCTACAAGTATATGGTGGAATAATACATGTATATGGTGGAATGCTACAAGTATATGGTGGAATACTACATGTATATGGTGGAATACTACAAGTATATGGTGGAATAATACATGTATATGGTGGAATACTAAAAGTATATGGTGGAATAATACATGTATATGGTGGAATGCTACAAGTATATGGTGGAATAATACATGTATATGGTGGAATACTACAAATATATGGTGGAATACTACATGTATATGGTGGAATGCTACAAGTATATGGTGGAATAATACATGTATATGGTGGAATACTACAAATATATGGTGGAATAATACATGTATATGGTGGAATGCTACAAGTGTATGGTGGAATGCTACAAGAGTATGGTGGAATGCTTCAAATGTATGGTGGAATGCTACAATTGTATGGTGGAATGCTACAAGTGTATGGTGGAATGCTACAAGTGTATGGTGGAATGCTACAAGTATATGGTGGAATGCTACAAGTGTATGGTGGAATGCTACAAGTGTATGGTGGAATGCTACAAGTATATGGTGGAATGCTACAAGTATATGGTGGAATGCTACAAGTATATGGTGGAATGCTACAAGTATATGGTGGAATACTACAAGTATATGGTGGAATACTACATGTATATGGTGGAATACTACAAGTATATGGTGGAATACTACAAGTATATGGTGGAATAATACATGTATATGGTGGAATGCTACAAGTATATGGTGGAATACTACATGTATATGGTGGAATACTACAAGTATATGGTGGAATAATACATGTATATGGTGGAATACTACAAGTATATGGTGGAATAATACATTTATATGGTGGAATACTATAAGTATATGGTGGAATAATACATGTATATGGTGGAATGCTACAAGTATATGGTGGAATAATACATGTATTTGGTGGAATGCTACAAGTATATGGTGGAATACTACATGTATATGGTGGAATACTACAAGTATATGGTGGAATAATACATGTATATGGTGGAATGCTACAAGTATATGGTGGAATAATACATGTATATGGTGGAATGCTACAAGTATATGGTGGAATAATACATGTATATGGTGGAATGCTACAAGTATATGGTGGAATAATACATGTATATGGTGGAATGCTACAAGTATATGGTGGAATACTACATGTATATGGTGGAATACTACAAGTATATGGTGGAATAATACATGTATATGGTGGAATACTACAAGTACATGGTGGAATAATACATGTATATGGTGGAATGCTACAAGTATATGGTGGAATACTACATGTATATGGTGGAATACTACAAGTATATGGTGGAATAATACATGTATATGGTGGAATACTACAAGTACATGGTGGAATAATACATGTATATGGTGGAATGCTACAAGTATATGGTGGAATACTACATGTATATGGTGGAATGCTACAAGTATATGGTGGAATAATACATGTATATGGTGGAATACTACAAGTATATGGTGGAATAATACATGTATATGGTGGAATACTACAAGTATATGGTGGAATAATACATGTATATGGTGGAATGCTACAAGTATATGGTGGAATAATACATGTATATGGTGGAATGCTACAAGTATAGGGTGGAATACTACAAGTATATGGTGGAATAATACATGTATATGGTGGAATACTACAAGTATATGGTGGAATAATACATGTATATGGTGGAATAATACATGTATATGGTGGAATACTACAAGTATATGGTGGAATAATACATGTATATGGTGGAATAATACATGTATATGGTGGAATACTACAATTATATGGTGGAATAATACATGTATATGGTGGAATACTACAAGTATATGGTGGAATAATACATGTATATGGTGGAATGCTACAAGTATATGGTGGCATACTACATGTATATGGTGGAATACTACATGTATATTGTGGAATACTACATGTATATTGTGGAATACTACAAGTATATGGTGGAATACTACAAGTGTATGGTGGAATACTATAAGTATATGGTGGAATACTACAAGTATATGGTGGAATGCTACAAGTATATGGTGGAATAATACATGTATATGGTGGAATGCTACAAGTATATGGTGGAATAATACATGTATATGGTGGAATGCTACAAGTATATGGTGGAATAATACATGTATATGGTGGAATGCTACAAGTATATGGTGGAATAATACATGTATATGGTGGAATGGTACAAGTATATGGTGGAATACTACATGTATATGGTGGAATACTACAAGTATATGGTGGAATACTACAAGTATATGGTGGAATAATACATGTATATGGTGGAATACTACAAGTATATGGTGGAATAATACATGTATATGGTGGAATAATACATGTATATGGTGGAATACTACAAGTATATGATGGAATAATACATGTATATAGTGGAATAATACATGTATATGGTGGAATACTACAAGTATATGGTGGAATAATACATGTATATGGTGGAATACTACAAGTATATGGTGGAATAATACATGTATATGGTGGAATGCTACAAGTATATGGTGGAATGCTACATGTATATGGTGGAATACTACATGTATATTGTGGAATACTACAAGTATATGGTGGAATAATACATGTATATGGTGGAATACTACAAGTATATGGTGGAATAATACATGTATATGGTGGAATGCTACAAGTATATGGTGGAATAATACATGTATATGGTGGAATGCTACAAGTATATGGTGGAATACTACATGTATATGGTGGAATGCTACAAGTATATGGTGGAATAATACATGTATATGGTGGAATGCTACAAGTATATGGTGGAATAATACATGTATATGGTGGAATGCTACAAGTATATGGTGGAATAATACATGTATATGGTGGAATACTACAAGTATATGGTGGAATAATACATGTATATGGTGGAATACTACAAGTATATGGTGGAATAATACATGTATATGGTGGAATGCTACAAGTATATGGTGGAATACTACATGTATATGGTGGAATACTACAAGTATATGGTGGAATAATACATGGATATGGTGGAATACTACAAGTATATGGTGGAATACTACATGTATATGGTGGAATGCTACAAGTATATGGTGGAATAATACATGTATATGGTGGAATACTACAAGTATATGGTGGAATAATACATGTATATGGTGGAATGCTACAAGTGTATGGTGGAATGCTACAAGAGTATGGTGGAATGCTTCAAGTGTATGGTGGAATGCTACAATTGTATGGTGGAATGCTACAAGTGTATGGTGGAATGCTACAAGTGTATGGTGGAATGCTACAAGTATATGGTGGAATGCTACAAGTGTATGGTGGAATGCTACAAGTGTATGGTGGAATGCTACAAGTATATGGTGGAATGCTACAAGTATATGGTGGAATGCTACAAGTATATGGTGGAATACTACATGTATATGGTGGAATACTACATGTATATGGTGGAATACTACAAGTATATGGTGGAATACTACAAGTATATTGTGGAATAATACATGTATATGGTGGAATGCTACAAGTATATGGTGGAATACTACATGTATATGGTGGAATACTACAAGTATATGGTGGAATAATACATGTATATGCTGGAATACTACAAGTATATGGTGGAATAATACATTTATATGGTGGAATACTATAAGTATATGGTGGAATAATACATGTATATGGTGGAATGCTACAAGTATATGGTGGAATACTACATGTATATGGTGGAATACTACAAGTATATGGTGGAATACTACAAGTATATGGTGGAATAATACATGTATATGGTGGAATACTACAAGTATATGGTGGAATAATACATGTATATGGTGGAATAATACATGTATATGGTGGAATACTACAAGTATATGGTGGAATAATACATGTATATGGTGGAATACTACAAGTATATGGTGGAATAATACATGTATATGGTGGAATAATACATGTATATGGTGGAATGCTACAAGTATATGGTGGAATAATACATGTATATGGTGGAATGCTACAAGTATATGGTGGAATAATACATGTATATGGTGGAATGCTACAAGTATATGGTGGAATAATACATGTATATGGTGGAATGCTACAAGTATATGGTGGAATACTACATGTATATGGTGGAATACTACAAGTATATGGTGGAATAATACATGTATATGGTGGAATACTACAAGTACATGGTGGAATAATACATGTATATGGTGGAATGCTACAAGTATATGGTGGAATACTACATGTATATGGTGGAATACTACAAGTATATGGTGGAATAATACATGTATATGGTGGAATACTACAAGTACATGGTGGAATAATACATGTATATGGTGGAATGCTACAAGTATATGGTGGAATACTACATGTATATGGTGGAATGCTACAAGTATATGGTGGAATAATACATGTATATGGTGGAATACTACAAGTATATGGTGGAATAATACATGTATATGGTGGAATACTACAAGTATATGGTGGAATAATACATGTATTTGGTGGAATGCTACAAGTATATGGTGGAATAATACATGTATATGGTGGAATGCTACAAGTATAGGGTGGAATAATACATGTATATGGTGGAATACTACAAGTATATGGTGGAATAATACATGTATATGGTGGAATAATACATGTATATGGTGGAATACTACAAGTATATGGTGGAATAATACATGTACATGGTGGAATAATACATGTATGTGGTGGAATACTACAAGTATATGGTGGAATAATACATGTATATGGTGGAATACTACAAGTATATGGTGGAATAATACATGTATATGGTGGAATGCTACAAGTATATGGTGGCATACTACATGTATATGGTGGAATACTACATGTATATTGTGGAATACTACAAGTATATGGTGGAATACTACAAGTGTATGGTGGAATACTATAAGTATATGGTGGAATACTACAAGTATATGGTGGAATGCTACAAGTATATGGTGGAATAATACATGTATATGGTGGAATGCTACAAGTATATGGTGGAATAATACATGTATATGGTGGAATGCTACAAGTATATGGTGGAATAATACATGTATATGGTGGAATGCTACAAGTATATGGTGGAATAATACATGTATATGGTGGAATGGTACAAGTATATGGTGGAATACTACATGTATATGGTGGAATACTACAAGTATATGGTGGAATACTACAAGTATATGGTGGAATAATACATGTATATGGTGGAATGCTACAAGTATATGGTGGAATACTACATGTATATGGTGGAATACTACAAGTATATGGTGGAATAATACATGTATATGGTGGAATACTAAAAGTATATGGTGGAATAATACATGTATATGGTGGAATGCTACAAGTATATGGTGGAATAATACATGTATATGGTGGAATACTACAAGTATATGGTGGAATACTACATGTATATGGTGGAATGCTACAAGTATATGGTGGAATAATACATGTATATGGTGGAATACTACAAGTATATGGTGGAATAATACATGTATATGGTGGAATGCTACAAGTGTATGGTGGAATGCTACAAGAGTATGGTGGAATGCTTCAAATGTATGGTGGAATGCTACAATTGTATGGTGGAATGCTACAAGTGTATGGTGGAATGCTACAAGTGTATGGTGGAATGCTACAAGTATATGGTGGAATGCTACAAGTGTATGGTGGAATGCTACAAGTGTATGGTGGAATGCTACAAGTATATGGTGGAATGCTACAAGTATATGGTGGAATGCTACAAGTATATGGTGGAATGCTACAAGTATATGGTGGAATACTACAAGTATATGGTGGAATACTACATGTATATGGTGGAATACTACAAGTATATGGTGGAATACTACAAGTATATGGTGGAATAATACATGTATATGGTGGAATGCTACAAGTATATGGTGGAATACTACATGTATATGGTGGAATACTACAAGTATATGGTGGAATAATACATGTATATGGTGGAATACTACAAGTATATGGTGGAATAATACATTTATATGGTGGAATACTATAAGTATATGGTGGAATAATACATGTATATGGTGGAATGCTACAAGTATATGGTGGAATAATACATGTATTTGGTGGAATGCTACAAGTATATGGTGGAATACTACATGTATATGGTGGAATACTACAAGTATATGGTGGAATAATACATGTATATGGTGGAATGCTACAAGTATATGGTGGAATAATACATGTATATGGTGGAATGCTACAAGTATATGGTGGAATAATACATGTATATGGTGGAATGCTACAAGTATATGGTGGAATAATACATGTATATGGTGGAATGCTACAAGTATATGGTGGAATACTACATGTATATGGTGGAATACTACAAGTATATGGTGGAATAATACATGTATATGGTGGAATACTACAAGTACATGGTGGAATAATACATGTATATGGTGGAATGCTACAAGTATATGGTGGAATACTACATGTATATGGTGGAATACTACAAGTATATGGTGGAATAATACATGTATATGGTGGAATACTACAAGTACATGGTGGAATAATACATGTATATGGTGGAATGCTACAAGTATATGGTGGAATACTACATGTATATGGTGGAATGCTACAAGTATATGGTGGAATAATACATGTATATGGTGGAATACTACAAGTATATGGTGGAATAATACATGTATATGGTGGAATACTACAAGTATATGGTGGAATAATACATGTATATGGTGGAATGCTACAAGTATATGGTGGAATAATACATGTATATGGTGGAATGCTACAAGTATATGGTGGAATACTACAAGTATATGGTGGAATAATACATGTATATGGTGGAATACTACAAGTATATGGTGGAATAATACATGTATATGGTGGAATAATACATGTATATGGTGGAATACTACAAGTATATGGTGGAATAATACATGTATATGGTGGAATAATACATGTATATGGTGGAATACTACAAGTATATGGTGGAATAATACATGTATATGGTGGAATACTACAAGTATATGGTGGAATAATACATGTATATGGTGGAATGCTACAAGTATATGGTGGCATACTACATGTATATGGTGGAATACTACATGTATATTGTGGAATACTACATGTATATTGTGGAATACTACAAGTATATGGTGGAATACTACAAGTGTATGGTGGAATACTATAAGTATATGGTGGAATACTACAAGTATATGGTGGAATGCTACAAGTATATGGTGGAATAATACATGTATATGGTGGAATGCTACAAGTATATGGTGGAATAATACATGTATATGGTGGAATGCTACAAGTATATGGTGGAATAATACATGTATATGGTGGAATGCTACAAGTATATGGTGGAATAATACATGTATATGGTGGAATGGTACAAGTATATGGTGGAATACTACATGTATATGGTGGAATACTACAAGTATATGGTGGAATACTACAAGTATATGGTGGAATAATACATGTATATGGTGGAATACTACAAGTATATGGTGGAATAATACATGTATATGGTGGAATAATACATGTATATGGTGGAATACTACAAGTATATGATGGAATAATACATGTATATAGTGGAATAATACATGTATATGGTGGAATACTACAAGTATATGGTGGAATAATACATGTATATGGTGGAATACTACAAGTATATGGTGGAATAATACATGTATATGGTGGAATGCTACAAGTATATGGTGGAATGCTACATGTATATGGTGGAATACTACATGTATATTGTGGAATACTACAAGTATATGGTGGAATAATACATGTATATGGTGGAATACTACAAGTATATGGTGGAATAATACATGTATATGGTGGAATGCTACAAGTATATGGTGGAATAATACATGTATATGGTGGAATGCTACAAGTATATGGTGGAATACTACATGTATATGGTGGAATGCTACAAGTATATGGTGGAATAATACATGTATATGGTGGAATGCTACAAGTATATGGTGGAATAATACATGTATATGGTGGAATGCTACAAGTATATGGTGGAATAATACATGTATATGGTGGAATACTACAAGTATATGGTGGAATAATACATGTATATGGTGGAATACTACAAGTATATGGTGGAATAATACATGTATATGGTGGAATGCTACAAGTATATGGTGGAATACTACATGTATATGGTGGAATACTACAAGTATATGGTGGAATAATACATGTATATGGTGGAATACTACAAGTATATGGTGGAATACTACATGTATATGGTGGAATGCTACAAGTATATGGTGGAATAATACATGTATATGGTGGAATACTACAAGTATATGGTGGAATAATACATGTATATGGTGGAATGCTACAAGTGTATGGTGGAATGCTACAAGAGTATGGTGGAATGCTTCAAGTGTATGGTGGAATGCTACAATTGTATGGTGGAATGCTACAAGTGTATGGTGGAATGCTACAAGTGTATGGTGGAATGCTACAAGTATATGGTGGAATGCTACAAGTGTATGGTGGAATGCTACAAGTGTATGGTGGAATGCTACAAGTATATGGTGGAATGCTACAAGTATATGGTGGAATGCTACAAGTATATGGTGGAATACTACATGTATATGGTGGAATACTACATGTATATGGTGGAATACTACAAGTATATGGTGGAATACTACAAGTATATTGTGGAATAATACATGTATATGGTGGAATGCTACAAGTATATGGTGGAATACTACATGTATATGGTGGAATACTACAAGTATATGGTGGAATAATACATGTATATGCTGGAATACTACAAGTATATGGTGGAATAATACATTTATATGGTGGAATACTATAAGTATATGGTGGAATAATACATGTATATGGTGGAATGCTACAAGTATATGGTGGAATACTACATGTATATGGTGGAATACTACAAGTATATGGTGGAATACTACAAGTATATGGTGGAATAATACATGTATATGGTGGAATACTACAAGTATATGGTGGAATAATACATGTATATGGTGGAATAATACATGTATATGGTGGAATACTACAAGTATATGGTGGAATAATACATGTATATGGTGGAATACTACAAGTATATGGTGGAATAATACATGTATATGGTGGAATAATACATGTATATGGTGGAATGCTACAAGTATATGGTGGAATAATACATGTATATGGTGGAATGCTACAAGTATATGGTGGAATAATACATGTATATGGTGGAATGCTACAAGTATATGGTGGAATAATACATGTATATGGTGGAATGCTACAAGTATATGGTGGAATACTACATGTATATGGTGGAATACTACAAGTATATGGTGGAATAATACATGTATATGGTGGAATACTACAAGTACATGGTGGAATAATACATGTATATGGTGGAATGCTACAAGTATATGGTGGAATACTACATGTATATGGTGGAATACTACAAGTATATGGTGGAATAATACATGTATATGGTGGAATACTACAAGTACATGGTGGAATAATACATGTATATGGTGGAATGCTACAAGTATATGGTGGAATACTACATGTATATGGTGGAATGCTACAAGTATATGGTGGAATAATACATGTATATGGTGGAATACTACAAGTATATGGTGGAATAATACATGTATATGGTGGAATACTACAAGTATATGGTGGAATAATACATGTATTTGGTGGAATGCTACAAGTATATGGTGGAATAATACATGTATATGGTGGAATGCTACAAGTATAGGGTGGAATAATACATGTATATGGTGGAATACTACAAGTATATGGTGGAATAATACATGTATATGGTGGAATAATACATGTATATGGTGGAATACTACAAGTATATGGTGGAATAATACATGTACATGGTGGAATAATACATGTATGTGGTGGAATACTACAAGTATATGGTGGAATAATACATGTATATGGTGGAATACTACAAGTATATGGTGGAATAATACATGTATATGGTGGAATGCTACAAGTATATGGTGGCATACTACATGTATATGGTGGAATACTACATGTATATTGTGGAATACTACAAGTATATGGTGGAATACTACAAGTGTATGGTGGAATACTATAAGTATATGGTGGAATACTACAAGTATATGGTGGAATGCTACAAGTATATGGTGGAATAATACATGTATATGGTGGAATGCTACAAGTATATGGTGGAATAATACATGTATATGGTGGAATGCTACAAGTATATGGTGGAATAATACATGTATATGGTGGAATGCTACAAGTATATGGTGGAATAATACATGTATATGGTGGAATGGTACAAGTATATGGTGGAATACTACATGTATATGGTGGAATACTACAAGTATATGGTGGAATACTACAAGTATATGGTGGAATAATACATGTATATGGTGGAATACTACAAGTATATGGTGGAATAATACATGTATATGGTGGAATAATACATGTATATGGTGGAATACTACAAGTATATGATGGAATAATACATGTATATGGTGGAATAATACATGTATATGGTGGAATACTACAAGTATATGGTGGAATAATACATGTATATGGTGGAATACTACAAGTATATGGTGGAATAATACATGTATATGGTGGAATGCTACAAGTATATGGTGGAATACTACATGTATATGGTGGAATACTACATGTATATTGTGGAATACTACAAGTATATGGTGGAATAATACATGTATATGGTGGAATACTACAAGTATATGGTGGAATAATACATTTATATGGTGGAATACTACAAGTATATGGTGGAATAATACATGTATATGGTGGAATGCTACAAGTATATGGTGGAATAATACATGTATATGGTGGAATGCTACAAGTATATGGTGGAATACTACATGTATATGGTGGAATGCTACAAGTATATGGTGGAATAATACATGTATATGGTGGAATGCTACAAGTATATGGTGGAATAATACATGTATATGGTGGAATGCTACAAGTATATGGTGGAATAATACATGTATATGGTGGAATACTACAAGTATATGGTGGAATAATACATGTATATGGTGGAATACTACAAGTATATGGTGGAATAATACATGTATATGGTGGAATGCTACAAGTATATGGTGGAATACTACATGTATATGGTGGAATACTACAAGTATATGGTGGAATAATACATGTATATGGTGGAATACTACATGTATATGGTGGAATGCTACAAGTATATGGTGGAATAATACATGTATATGGTGGAATACTACAAGTATATGGTGGAATAATACATGTATATGGTGGAATGCTACAAGTGTATGGTGGAATGCTACAAGAGTATGGTGGAATGCTTCAAGTGTATGGTGGAATGCTACAATTGTATGGTGGAATGCTACAAGTGTATGGTGGAATGCTACAAGTGTATGGTGGAATGCTACAAGTATATGGTGGAATGCTACAAGTGTATGGTGGAATGCTACAAGTGTATGGTGGAATGCTACAAGTATATGGTGGAATGCTACAAGTATATGGTGGAATGCTACAAGTATATGGTGGAATACTACATGTATATGGTGGAATACTACATGTATATGGTGGAATACTACAAGTATATGGTGGAATACTACAAGTATATTGTGGAATAATACATGTATATGGTGGAATGCTACAAGTATATGGTGGAATACTACATGTATATGGTGGAATACTACAAGTATATGGTGGAATAATACATGTATATGCTGGAATACTACAAGTATATGGTGGAATAATACATTTATATGGTGGAATACTATAAGTATATGGTGGAATAATACATGTATATGGTGGAATGCTACAAGTATATGGTGGAATACTACATGTATATGGTGGAATACTACAAGTATATGGTGGAATACTACAAGTATATGGTGGAATAATACATGTATATGGTGGAATACTACAAGTATATGGTGGAATAATACATGTATATGGTGGAATAATACATGTATATGGTGGAATACTACATGTATATGGTGGAATAATACATGTATATGGTGGAATAATACATGTATATGGTGGAATACTACAAGTATATGGTGGAATAAAACATGTATATGGTGGAATACTACAAGTATATGGTGGAATAATACATGTATATGGTGGAATGCTACAAGTATATGGTGGAATACTACATGTATATGGTGGAATACTACATGTATATTGTGGAATACTACAAGTATATGGTGGAATACTACAAGTGTATGGTGGAATACTATAAGTATATGGTGGAATACTACAAGTATATGGTGGAATGCTACAAGTATATGGTGGAATAATACATGTATATGGTGGAATGCTACAAGTATATGGTGGAATACTACATGTATATGGTGGAATACTACAAGTATATGGTGGAATAATACATGTATATGGTGGAATACTACAAGTATATGGTGGAATAATACATGTATATGGTGGAATGCTACAAGTATATGGTGGAATAATACATGTATATGGTGGAATGCTACAAGTATATGGTGGAATAATACATGTATATGGTGGAATGCTACAAGTATATGGTGGAATAATACATGTATATGGTGGAATGCTACAATTATATGGTGGAATACTACATGTATATGGTGGAATACTACAAGTATATGGTGGAATACTACAAGTATATGGTGGAATAATACATGTATATGGTGGAATACTACAAGTATATGGTGGAATAATACATGTATATGGTGGAATAATACATGTATATGGTTGAATACTACAAGTATTTGGTGGAATAATACATGTATATGGTGGAATAATACATGTATATGGTGGAATACTACAAGTATATGGTGGAATAATACATGTATATGGTGGAATACTACAAGTATATGGTGGAATAATACATGTATATGGTGGAATGCTACAAGTATATGGTGGAATACTACATGTATATGGTGGAATACTACATGTATATTGTGGAATACTACAAGTATATGGTGGAATAATACATGTATATGGTGGAATACTACAAGTATATGGTGGAATAATACATTTATATGGTGGAATACTATAAGTATATGGTGGAATAATACATGTATATGGTGGAATGCTACAAGTATATGGTGGAATAATACATGTATATGGTGGAATGCTACAAGTATATGGTGGAATACTACATGTATATGGTGGAATACTACAAGTATATGGTGGAATAATACATGTATATGGTGGAATGCTACAAGTATATGGTGGAATAATACATGTATATGGTGGAATGCTACAAGTATATGGTGGAATAATACATGTATATGGTGGAATGCTACAAGTATATGGTGGAATAATACATGTATATGGTGGAATACTACAAGTATATGGTGGAATAATACATGTATATGGTGGAATGCTACAAGTATATGGTGGAATAATACATGTATATGGTGGAATGCTACAAGTATATGGTGGAATACTACATGTATATGGTGGAATACTACAAGTATATGGTGGAATAATACATGTATATGGTGGAATACTACAAGTATATGGTGGAATACTACATGTATATGGTGGAATGCCACAAGTATATGGTGGAATAATACATGTATATGGTGGAATACTACAAGTATATGGTGGAATAATACATGTATATGGTGGAATGCTACAAGTGTATGGTGGAATGCTACAAGAGTATGGTGGAATGCTTCAAGTGTATGGTGGAATGCTACAATTGTATGGTGGAATGCTACAAGTGTATGGTGGAATGCTACAAGTGTATGGTGGAATGCTACAAGTATATGGTGGAATGCTACAAGTGTATGGTGGAATGCTACATGTATATGGTGGAATAATACATGTATATGGTGGAATGCTACAAGTATATGGTGAAATAATACATGTATATGGTGGAATGCTACAAGTATATGGTGGAATAATACATGTATATGGTGGAATGCTACAAGTATATGGTGGAATAATACATGTATATGGTGGAATGCTACAAGTATATGGTGGAATAATACATGTATATGGTGGAATGCTACAAGTATATGGTGGAATACTACATGTATATGGTGGAATACTACAAGTATATGGTGGAATAATACATGTATATGGTGGAATACTACAAGTACATGGTGGAATAATACATGTATATGGTGGAATGCTACAAGTATATGGTGGAATACTACATGTATATGGTGGAATACTACAAGTATATGGTGGAATAATACATGTATATGGTGGAATACTACAAGTACATGGTGGAATAATACATGTATATGGTGGAATGCTACAAGTAAATGGTGGAATACTACATGTATATGGTGGAATGCTACAAGTATATGGTGGAATAATACATGTATATGGTGGAATACTACAAGTATATGGTGGAATAATACATGTATATGGTGGAATACTACAAGTATATGGTGGAATAATACATGTATTTGGTGGAATGCTACAAGTATATGGTGGAATAATACATGTATATGGTGGAATGCTACAAGTATAGGGTGGAATAATACATGTATATGGTGGAATACTACAAGTATATGGTGGAATAATACATGTATATGGTGGAATAATACATGTATATGGTGGAATACTACAAGTATATGGTGGAATAATACATGTATATGGTGGAATAATACATGTATGTGGTGGAATACTACAAGTATATGGTGGAATAATACATGTATATGGTGGAATACTACAAGTATATGGTGGAATAATACATGTATATGGTGGAATGCTACAAGTATATGGTGGCATACTACATGTATATGGTGGAATACTACATGTATATTGTGGAATACTACAAGTATATGGTGGAATACTACAAGTGTATGGTGGAATACTATAAGTATATGGTGGAATACTACAAGTATATGGTGGAATACTACAAGTATATGGTGGAATGCTACAAGTATATGGTGGAATAATACATGTATATGGTGGAATGCTACAAGTATATGGTGGAATAATACATGTATATGGTGGAATGCTACAAGTATATGGTGGAATAATACATGTATATGGTGGAATGCTACAAGTATATGGTGGAATAATACATGTATATGGTGGAATGGTACAAGTATATGGTGGAATACTACATGTATATGGTGGAATACTACAAGTATATGGTGGAATACTACAAGTATATGGTGGAATAATACATGTATATGGTGGAATACTACAAGTATATGGTGGAATAATACATGTATATGGTGGAATAATACATGTATATGGTGGAATACTACAAGTATATGATGGAATAATACATGTATATGGTGGAATAATACATGTATATGGTGGAATACTACAAGTATATGGTGGAATAATACATGTATATGGTGGAATACTACAAGTATATGGTGGAATAATACATGTATATGGTGGAATGCTACAAGTATATGGTGGAATACTACATGTATATGGTGGAATACTACATGTATATTGTGGAATACTACAAGTATATGGTGGAATAATACATGTATATGGTGGAATACTACAAGTATATGGTGGAATAATACATTTATATGGTGGAATACTACAAGTATATGGTGGAATAATACATGTATATGGTGGAATGCTACAAGTATATGGTGGAATAATACATGTATATGGTGGAATGCTACAAGTATATGGTGGAATACTACATGTATATGGTGGAATGCTACAAGTATATGGTGGAATAATACATGTATATGGTGGAATGCTACAAGTATATGGTGGAATAATACATGTATATGGTGGAATGCTACAAGTATATGGTGGAATAATACATGTATATGGTGGAATACTACAAGTATATGGTGGAATAATACATGTATATGGTGGAATACTACAAGTATATGGTGGAATAATACATGTATATGGTGGAATGCTACAAGTATATGGTGGAATACTACATGTATATGGTGGAATACTACAAGTATATGGTGGAATAATACATGTATATGGTGGAATACTACAAGTATATGGTGGAATACTACATGTATATGGTGGAATGCTACAAGTATATGGTGGAATAATACATGTATATGGTGGAATACTACAAGTATATGGTGGAATAATACATGTATATGGTGGAATGCTACAAGTGTATGGTGGAATGCTACAAGAGTATGGTGGAATGCTTCAAGTGTATGGTGGAATGCTACAATTGTATGGTGGAATGCTACAAGTGTATGGTGGAATGCTACAAGTGTATGGTGGAATGCTACAAGTATATGGTGGAATGCTACAAGTGTATGGTGGAATGCTACAAGTGTATGGTGGAATGCTACAAGTATATGGTGGAATGCTACAAGTATATGGTGGAATGCTACAAGTATATGGTGGAATACTACATGTATATGGTGGAATACTACATGTATATGGTGGAATACTACAAGTATATGGTGGAATACTACAAGTATATTGTGGAATAATACATGTATATGGTGGAATGCTACAAGTATATGGTGGAATACTACATGTATATGGTGGAATACTACAAGTATATGGTGGAATAATACATGTATATGCTGGAATACTACAAGTATATGGTGGAATAATACATTTATATGGTGGAATACTATAAGTATATGGTGGAATAATACATGTATATGGTGGAATGCTACAAGTATATGGTGGAATACTACATGTATATGGTGGAATACTACAAGTATATGGTGGAATACTACAAGTATATGGTGGAATAATACATGTATATGGTGCAATACTACAAGTATATGGTGGAATAATACATGTATATGGTGGAATAATACATGTATATGGTGGAATACTACAAGTATATGGTGGAATAATACATGTATATGGTGGAATAATACATGTATATGGTGGAATACTACAAGTATATGGTGGAATAAAACATGTATATGGTGGAATACTACAAGTATATGGTGGAATAATACATGTATATGGTGGAATGCTACAAGTATATGGTGGAATACTACATGTATATGGTGGAATACTACATGTATATTGTGGAATACTACAAGTATATGGTGGAATACTACAAGTGTATGGTGGAATACTATAAGTATATGGTGGAATACTACAAGTATATGGTGGAATGCTACAAGTATATGGTGGAATAATACATGTATATGGTGGAATGCTACAAGTATATGGTGGAATACTACATGTATATGGTGGAATACTACAAGTATATGGTGGAATAATACATGTATATGGTGGAATACTACAAGTATATGGTGGAATACTACAAGTATATGGTGGAATAATACATGTATATGGTGGAATGCTACAAGTATATGGTGGAATAATACATGTATATGGTGGAATGCTACAAGTATATGGTGGAATAATACATGTATATGGTGGAATGCTACAAGTATATGGTGGAATAATACATGTATATGGTGGAATGCTACAATTATATGGTGGAATACTACATGTATATGGTGGAATACTACAAGTATATGGTGGAATACTACAAGTATATGGTGGAATAATACATGTATATGGTGGAATACTACAAGTATATGGTGGAATAATACATGTATATGGTGGAATAATACATGTATATGGTTGAATACTACAAGTATATGGTGGAATAATACATGTATATGGTGGAATAATACATGTATATGGTGGAATACTACAAGTATATGGTGGAATAATACATGTATATGGTGGAATACTACAAGTATATGGTGGAATAATACATGTATATGGTGGAATGCTACAAGTATATGGTGGAATACTACATGTATATGGTGGAATACTACATGTATATTGTGGAATACTACAAGTATATGGTGGAATAATACATGTATATGGTGGAATACTACAAGTATATGGTGGAATAATACATTTATATGGTGGAATACTATAAGTATATGGTGGAATAATACATGTATATGGTGGAATGCTACAAGTATATGGTGGAATAATACATGTATATGGTGGAATGCTACAAGTATATGGTGGAATACTACATGTATATGGTGGAATACTACAAGTATATGGTGGAATAATACATGTATATGGTGGAATGCTACAAGTATATGGTGGAATAATACATGTATATGGTGGAATGCTACAAGTATATGGTGGAATAATACATGTATATGGTGGAATGCTACAAGTATATGGTGGAATAATACATGTATATGGTGGAATACTACAAGTATATGGTGGAATAATACATGTATATGGTGGAATGCTACAAGTATATGGTGGAATAATACATGTATATGGTGGAATGCTACAAGTATATGGTGGAATACTACATGTATATGGTGGAATACTACAAGTATATGGTGGAATAATACATGTATATGGTGGAATACTACAAGTATATGGTGGAATACTACATGTATATGGTGGAATGCCACAAGTATATGGTGGAATAATACATGTATATGGTGGAATACTACAAGTATATGGTGGAATAATACATGTATATGGTGGAATGCTACAAGTGTATGGTGGAATGCTACAAGAGTATGGTGGAATGCTTCAAGTGTATGGTGGAATGCTACAATTGTATGGTGGAATGCTACAAGTGTATGGTGGAATGCTACAAGTGTATGGTGGAATGCTACAAGTATATGGTGGAATGCTACAAGTGTATGGTGGAATGCTACATGTATATGGTGGAATAATACATGTATATGGTGGAATGCTACAAGTATATGGTGAAATAATACATGTATATGGTGGAATGCTACAAGTATATGGTGGAATAATACATGTATATGGTGGAATGCTACAAGTATATGGTGGAATACTACATGTATATGGTGGAATACTACAAGTATATGGTGGAATAATACATGTATATGGTGGAATACTACAAGTATATGGTGGAATAATACATGTATATGGTGGAATGCTACAAGTGTATGGTACAAGTATATGGTGGAATGGTACAAGTGTATGGTGGAATGCTACAAGTGTATGGTGGAATGCTACAAGTGTATGGTGGAATAATACATGTATATGGTGGAATGCTACAAGTATATGGTGGAATGCTACAAGTGTATGGTGGAATGCTACAAGTGTATGGTGGAATGCATTGCCAGATCATCTCAGGTCACAGCCCAATATGTTAAATTTCAGAGAACAATTCAAAATGCGCCTTTTTCCCCCCAGCCACTAATTACATTTATGATGCCCTGCATTTCTTTTCAGAGTACTGTATATTCTCTAGCGCCAAGACGCCAATTTTTTGGCATTTGTGCGCACGCTTAAAAATATTAATATACATATAACACATATTGCACGATCCAAATCCATCATGTTGTACAGTATTCCAGTGCCCAGGAGCTCAGGTCTGCGCTCCGTAAAACGATATATATATATATATATATATACTGCAGCTAGGTGCAGTGGGTGAGGATCCGATGATGAAGCATGCCACTGGTGGCACTAGTGGGTGGGGACCCTACTAATATATTCATGTGTTGCACGGGTCGCACCGATTCACCTGGGTGCAGATCCCTTTCCACTTTGGTATATATTGAGACCAGTTCATTCGACCTCTTAAAACGTTAGGAGTTCATCAGTTGTGAGGCTTTCCCTCTTTTGTGTACTGATTGTCTTTTTTGATATAACAGGAGACACCTGACATGAAACCGTGCTATTGTGACTGATTTCCATTACCATAAAAAGTAATCTTCCTCATTTTTTGTAACCCTTTGATTAATTTTTGCACTAATGTAGCATGGAGAGAAATTGTGTGCCGGCATGACCAGTTGGGTTGTTGAATAGACCAATCTTCCACCAGGAAAACAATGACTCGTTTTTGTACACTCCATATAAAAAGGGTAAAACATTTGGGAACAACTAGTCAATTTTAGGTAGTTTTCACTTTATCTTAGCAGCGGTCTTGTAGCGTTTCATGATTTTATGCTAGGTCTCCTGATTGTTCCTGTAGCGCCGCATAAACCTACTGCTGCTGCCTTACAAATCATTGTCCGTGCATGTTCTTGTAAGCTAGCAGGAGTCTTGATTTTCAGGTCTCATAATCTTAAGGACCAATAGGGTTTAAGAGATTTGCCTCATAATCACAGGGATTAATATGGATCATGATTTTTCATGTGCCATGGTCTCATGATTTTTCATGTGCCATGGTCTCAGAGATAAATGTGGATCATCATTTTTCATATCCCGCAGTCTTAGAGGATCATGATTTTTCCTGTGCCAGGGTCTAATTATTTTTCATGTGCCAGGGTCTCAGAGATAAATGTGGATTATGATTAGGGCTCCCGGTTTTATGGTACTTATTTTTTTGACATTTCCGTCTGTATTTATCCATATTTATTTTTTGCTAATGTTATCTGTATTTATCCATATTTATTTGGGATCTTGTGAATAAATGAAGTTGAAACTAGTATGTTTCCACATTTATGTAACCGATAAATGTGCATTAATGCTTGAACACCAGATAGGTTCCACAAATGATAAATCAATGCACTTATAAAAAAAGCCATGAACATTTTAGTATCAAGGTTGTGCATATCTACTGCTGTTTAAACCTCTTTACTGATATTCCATTCTTTTTTAACCCCTTACTTGTCAATAAGCACAACTATTGGCCTGGCAGTCATGAATGGCAACATTTAGAATCTCAAAAAAAATCCAATTTCCGTTTTTATCCACATTTAAAAATAAATACAGACAGGAAAATAAATGGTTTTCCGTCTGTATTTATCTGTAAAAATCAGTAAAAACGGAAAACAGGAGCCTTAATTATGATTTTTCTTGTGCCGTGGTCTCAGAGGATAAATGTGGATTATGATTTTTCATGTACCACGGCCTCAGAAGATAAATGTGGTTCATGATTTTTCTTGTGCCATGGCCTCAGAGGATAATTGTGGATCATGATTTTTCATTTGCCACGGTCTCAGAGATAAATGTGGATCATGATTTTTCATGTGCCACGGTCTCAGAGATAAATGTGGATCATGATTTTTCTTGTGCCATGGCCTCAGAGGATAAATGTGGATCATGATTTTTCATGTACCGCGATCTCAGAGGATAAATGTGCATCATGATTTTTCATGCCCAATGGTCTCATAGGATTAATGTGGATCATGATTTTTCATGTGCCACGGTCACAGAGATAAATGTGGATTATGAGTTCTCATGTGCCACAGTGTCAGAGATAAATGTCAATTATGATTTTTCTTGTGCCGCAGTCTCAGAGCTAAATTTGGATCATGATTTTTCTTGTGCCGCAGTCTCAGAGCTAAATTTGGATCATGATTTTTCATGTGCCACAGTCACAAAGATAAATGTGGATCATGATTGTTCATGTGCCACAGTCACAGAGATAAATGTGGATTATGAGTTTTCATGTGCCACGGTCTCAGAGATTAATGTGGATCATGATTGTTCATGTTCTGCGATCTCAGAGGATAAATGTGGATCATGATTTTTCGTGCCCAATGGTCTCATAGGATTAATGTGGATCATAGTTTGGCAGGTCTCATGGTCCAGAGGAAATATAGATAATGAGTTTTCATGTCCCATGATCTCAAGGATTCATATGGATCACGTTTCAGGTCTCAAGATTTGTAGGGCTAACGTTCTTACGATTTTCATGTGCCATTATCTTCAAGATTAACTGGGTTATTATTGTCACTACTGCATGAGTGTGTAGACTGGTATCTAAGGACTTTTCATATCCTAGGATCTTGAGGGCTGTAATCTACTGACTTTTTATGCCTCAAGATTTCGAGCACATATATCTCTTTCTTTTTATTCTTACGTTCTTCAGTACTGATATCTCCTGACTGTTCATATTTCGTGATCTTGAGCCCTGGTACCCACTCACTTTAATTTTCTCATGATCTTGAGGACTGATAGCTCTTGAACGTTCATGTCTCAAGATCTTGCGGACTGAAATATACTGAATTTTGATGTCTCATGACCTTGAAGGCTGATATCTCCTCACTGTTCATATCTCATGACCGTAAGGCCTGGTATTTACTAACTTTTAGCACCTCAGGATCTCAAGGACTGGAATCTACTAACTTTGTAAGTCTCAACAACTTTAGGACTGTTGTCTTTTGAGTTTTCTTGTTTCATGATATTACAAATCGGTATGTCCTTTTCATGCATTTGGAACCAGTTAACCCCATTGGGTCGACCTGACGTTTATAATTATGGAACAATAATGGATTACATTTAAAGTGACCTTTACCCGGTGCCACAGACTGATGAAGGACAGAAAAAGAAGTATGTGCAGTACAATGAATTATTTTTGAAAATCACATCAGTTAACTAGAGTCCTAGTTCGTTTACCGTGAGCGGGGGAATTTACAGCCAGTGTCATGGATTAGGCTAATACTGGCCTTCTAGGCAGTGTAACCAACTGTTCATATATTGAACTCTGACTATTTAATGATTAATACCCTCACAAGCCATATTTTTATGGTACTTGGGGTAAAACGTTCAACATTTATCTGATCTTGGGGGGAAAGTAGACTATCCATGATCAACAAGGGCCAGTCTTTAGGTGTTCTGTTTAAAAGAAACCTAAACTGGAAACCTCATTGGGCGATCACGTCCCGGATGTCCTACAAGCAATGAATGGATTGAGGAGAATGAGTCGTCTGCATGGGGGATATTCAGTAAAGCTGTTATGTAAGTCCTTCAAACATAACATTGTACCGGCAGCCATCTATGGTTGTCCAGCTTTTGTTCTTCATCATCTTCCAGCTTGTAATAAAATGGAAGGAAATAGCAGAAGACGGCATTCCCCTTGTGATGAAGGTTTTAGCGTGGAACTTGACCTCAGACGTTTTCAGTCTGAGTCAAAGACTGTCGGCTATGCTTCTTTTTGTCGGCCTATGCATGAAGTAAGTCCTTCAATTGCTGGTGTATCTTCAGGTAATATTTAATAGTGATTCTGACGGGGTGAGTCCTCCAAAAAAGGTTACATGCAAATTCGTTGGAAAAACGTGAGCTTCCAATGAAGTGTCCTCCATGGGAATAAGTGTTCTCCAAAAGTCAAACTTGTTAGCTTAGAAGGCATAAACTCGGGTTTCTTCGAACGTTTGTTCTGTTGTAAGTGATCTTAGGTACATTGGGAAAAAAAACATGTTTACCTTTGGCACAACCTGCCAAGATGCCGCTGACAAGTTTTGAATATTTAAGTGACATCTTGGATAAATCTGCCGGTGTTTTATTGTGTATGCAAGGCTGGGTCCTTTCGCTGTGACATCCCTATAGCGTAACAAATTAATTGCATGAATATACAAAGGAAATTGTAGGGGTATGAGAAAATCTGCAACTGAGTTGTGTCCTACTGTTATTATGTCCCAAACTTTGCTAAGCAAGAGTATTTTATCTTATTCTTCTGTTTCATATGTGTGACGTAAGATCTTAAGCTGATGCGACAGCTTTCACGATGAAAGTACAGAATTTTTATACCATGATCACACTGGGAAGCTTTTTATATTAAATATATGGCCCAATGTGTCAAAGGGTTGTCTGTGGGGAAATATATTGATGCATTAGAGTGTCAACGTTTTAATTTAATCTTGTTGCAAAATCGACTGTTTCACATACTTTCCAAATTCTTTTTATTTTTATTTTGGATGTTTGAATGGATATCTGTTTGTCTAAATGAACATTTATTGAAATAAATATAAAACTATTACTATTCCCCAAAAATCATGAACTGTGCATGAACTCATGGGCTAATAGGGATCGTGATTTTACTTCCCTCGTGATCTTCAGGAATTGTAGGGATCCCAATTTGTCTTGTCTCGTGATCCTGGGAATAATAGGGATCATTGTTTATCACGTCTCATTTTAATGAGGACTGATATCAATCATGAATTTTTATGTCTGTCCTTTCAGGAATCATTATGTTTTGTGCCTCATGATTTTTTGACTTAATATTTCTTAATTTTTCATTCCTCATAAATGTTCATGTCTCATAATCTTGAGGACTGACATCTCCTTACCTTTTTGTCTCATGATCTTGAGGACTGAGATATCCAGACCTTTTTGTTTCATGATCTTGAGGACTGAGATCTCCTGACCTTTCTTGCCTCATCAGCTTGAGGACTGAAGATCTCCTGGTCTTTTTTGTCTCATAATCTTGAGGACTGAGATCTCCTGATCTTTTTTGTCTCATGATATTGAGGACTGAGATCTCCTGCCCTTTCTTGTCTCATGATCTGAAGGACTGAGATCTCCTGAGCTTTTTTGTCTCATGATCTTGAGGACTGAAATCTGACCTTTCTTGTCTCATGCACTTGAGGACGGGTATCTCTTGCCAACAAAGTTCTCATATTCTTGAAGACTGAGAACTTCAAGAAGACTTTTCATGTCTCATGGCCTTGAGGACTAATAGCTCCTAGTGTGTCATGTTTCATGGGCAGCGGGTGCAGCCCACATTTGTAAGCATGTAATATGTAATGTACAAACATGGGGCATAGGTACGAGTAACTAACGCGTGAGAGTTTACTCTGCAGAGACATGAGGTATCATTTATGCCGCTGCCCTTCAGAGATTAAAAGAAACTTCTGAGGCAGCACACCTTTTGTGCAAAAATATTAGACTTTGGGATACAAATGCTTCCTGTGGTCATTAATCAATAACCAATACTCAATAAAAAGTATCAGAAAACTGCAACCCAACCCCTTTATTTTGCCACTGATGATTTTGAGGACTATTGTCGCCTAATAGCTCAACTGTCAGGATCTTACTCAGGGCTCTAATAGGGTCAGGGCCTGATGGGGCTGGGCCTTGGCAAAGCAAAGAAGGGACATTGAACGAGGGCCCTCCATTCCTGCCAATCTCTGGCTGAAGAAGAAATCCCCTTCCTGCCTGTCACGCGCTATTGCTGCAACGCGGTGCCACCAGAGGTGTGATAGAGCGGCCTACTGTTGTTTACCAATGGGCTTCCAGGGCCTACAGCATTATTTCATTTCAACTGAACACCCTTTGTTATTGCTTGTGTCCCAGGATAATTGTGCGACATAAACTGTTAAATATAATATTCTGCTGGTTTTGCTTTACCCGGTGAGACTCTATTTATGAATCTGTCAAGTACAGGATGTTATTTCACATGTGTTAATTACATAGGCCCCACCACGTGTAATGGCTTCTTAAGCCACAGGCATTTTAGAGCCCTCTACCTTCTTCGTCCCACGTACAGCGCTGATTGTATAATGTTTTAATATCATATAGCGTAATATCCTAATAATAGAGAAGCCTCTCCAGGTCATTGTTTCAGAAAAATGTACTTTTCTCCTCATGCCTGTACTAACACGTTTTAAACATCTATGAAGTATTGTGACGGTGGCAAACACATGCTATACGTATCTGCATGTTTTATCATGACTTTGTAATAATGTTGTGCATTGACTTGTTGTGGTGTCTTTTTGAGGTATTCTCAGGTCAGTTTCACAACATATTCCAGTGTTTTCAATACCTTTGTGGTGATGCAACTCATGAAATGGCAGGACACGCTCTTACCTGTGTGTGGTGCACAGTTCTATACATGTTGTCATTAAAGGTTTATAGGTTTGAAACCTCCATTCACACTATGATTAGGCCTCAGTTCACCACATGTCAGATGTGCAGAAAAAGAGGAAAACTGAACACAATATCCAAGCCTCTCTGATTAGCAGTGGCGGCTCCTCCACTAAGGCGGAGGAGCCTTGCCCCACTGCCTTATGCAGTGTAAAAAAAGGAAAAATAAAATGATAATTACTCATGGTTATTATCATTTTATTTTTTCCCGTTGCGGCGTCTTTGTTGGGCGGGGCTGCTCTCAGAGCAGGGGGAGGAGTGCTTTGCACTCCCTATATGAGCATGAGTGATTGGCTGGCACGAGTCATGCGCACATAGCATGTTCTCCGTGCAGGCTGCATTACAGCCTGAGTGGAGAACATGCCCACCCCTCCTGCCCCTGGCTAAGCGTCATGGCACGATGCTCAGACCAATCACTATGCTGCATTACAGTATTGTGATTGGCTGCGGGGAGCGTGGGAGCCCTGGTTTTCTGTGTTCCCCAAGAAGCCAGGAAGAGGACGCAGGAGAGACGGAGGCGGCCGGCCAGTTGGCCGGCCGCTCCACTGATACTTCCAGGTAGCAGCCGCCACTGCTGATTAGGGGAGGATTGTCGTACATGTGTATGTAGAGATGTACCTAATTCTTGTGGAAGTTTCACCACGTATGTAGATATTTCATAGTGTAAGTTTCTCCACGTATGTAGCTATTCCACAGTGAAAGTTTCACCACGTATGTAGATATTCCACAGTGGAAGTTTCACCACGTATGTAGATATTCCACAGTGGAAGTTGTAGGAAGGTGGAATCTGACTGTATGGTTGCCCCCACTTTTTTCCTGGTGTTCTCCTGGTTTTTGACTTAGTTGGACTGGGACCCTGCTATTTAGGGCCCCAGTTTATCTGCTTTCTCTCTAAAATGGTTTCCATGTACCTTAGGTACATCTTTGATTGGATTCTGGAGTGCCCTTATAAGTCCCTAGTATATGGTATACTATGTACCCAGGGCATAGGTACCCCAGAGGCCTGCCAGGGGCGAAAGCATGTATTATGCCACCCCTGGAAGGCCAGCCTAAATGACACCACAGGTCTGCTACTGCAGCCTGGGTAAGGTGGTGCATGCACCCCTTACTGTGATTAGGCTACCTATATCACTACCATTGCACACACATATAAACCTATAAGTCACTCCTATGGCAGGCCTTACCAATCCTAAAGGCAGAGTGCTTGGTTTTTATGTGAGAGGGTGCCCCTGCATGAGCAGAGCCCCTCTGCAGCGTTCGGAGTCCCTCCTCTGATGCTGTTTTTGGTACAGCCTGACCATATACTCTTAAGTGCATTATATCCCCGCGGTACAATGCTAACTTTGGACTGGCTGCACCAAAACATGTCGTGTTTGGTGTCAAACATCTTGGAATACTACCCTCCCCCCCCCCGCCAGTCCTGGAGGCGGGGGTAGCATTCCACCCTTCTAGAGGGAGAGACATGTACCCACCGACCTACCCGGTAAATTCTTTACAGAGCCCTGGCATCACAAAATGGATGCCGCTGCCACAGACACGGGTCTGGCCTCCTGCTGCTGACCGAAACTCCGGCAGGGGAGGCCTGGACAATAGGTTTCCTGTCGCAGGGAGGTGTAACCACCTCCCCAGACAGGACAATGTGTATTGGGGCTGGGCGGGAGCACTCTCTGGTGCTTTGAAGTCCTGCACTGGGGGCACACTTGGTGTCCCTGTGCATATGCCAGTTCAAACCGGTTGCAGGGGCTACCTGCCCCTGCTCTGGCGTGAAACTGGACAAAGGGAATGGGTGTAACCACCCCTCTTCCCTGACCCTCCCATAGGTGGGTCCCCAGAGTATGTCCAACCCCCTAACATAGTATAAGTATGGGACCCCAGTCCTTAGGACTTTAGATTACCCTGGACAAAACTCTGGGAATCCTGGACCTTCGACGCTCTACTTCAAGATTAGAGGACTGAAGAATCTCCCTTGGGTCAAGGAGTGACTCCCCTGCTTGGCAGGCACCAAAGAAGCAATTGTCCACTCTGCATCGCAGAAGCTCCCGCCGGACGCCAAAGTCTTTGCATCACCAGAGGTAGATTTCCAGACTTCCCCGAGGCTGCCCTGAGTCCCCAGCGAAGCTGAGGCCCATAGCTGTCGTGGGTAACGTGGAACCGTGACCCTGGGCACCAAGAACTTTTGCAAGTGCATCCTCTTCATGGTCTCCCACGAAGTTGTGCTTTGGGCTCCGAGTAGCCCCCACCTCCAGCACCAACTGCACCGAAGATAACTGGCCTCCACTCCACGAGTGTCCCGTGAGCCAGCTCCAAGTGTGTCCACTTGAGACTCCTTCGCGGTCGCTAGTCCATTGGCTAGTGGGCCCTCCCGAAGGCAACTCTTCTTATGCTTGGGCTTTTCTGGTTGCTCCAGACGTGCCCTGACTTACCCTTGCTGGGTGAGTCCCCCAGACCTTGCTGGTCTGCATCAACGTCCTTTCTTCTTTTCCACATGACTTGCCGTTGCCAAGGCTTGTTGGGTCTAATCCGGTCGCTGACACTGCAGCAATCGACAAACGTTGTGGGACAGCTCGAATCCAGCTCCTGGTTGTCGTCAATGCCTCCTGGACCTCGTGGCTGAAGAGTCAAGACGACCATCAACCTACCTGAAGCACCCGACATCGGAGGGCATCTGCTCATCGCCTTCCTGGTCACTAGCTAGTGACCCAGACTCTGTCCCCTCTGCTTTCAGGTTCTTCAGCTCTTCGATCCACCCTTGGATCCACCCGAACACTTTCAACTTGGTCGTCAGCAGCACTTTGCAGCAGATCGCCATTGAAAACGACAACGAAACCCGACCCCGAAAGACACCTATGCACCCGGCTTCCCTGGGTGAGGTAACTCGAGTACTCCGGTGCTCCCGTGGGTATTGACTCTAGAACAGCCTAGTTCTAAAGGGGTTTGCTCAAGTTCTCCTCTAAGTGTCCTTTTTCTTTAAAACTCCAACCGCGACATTCCCCATAGAAGTGAACGGCGGCTCGCTGCTGTGTTCTCACACTGCACGCGACCCCCGTGGATCCCCTGTGTCACTACCTTGGGTGGTTCCTTGAGGGCCAAGCACTTCTACAGGCTCTAGGCCTTGTGTCTAGCTCAGTCGTGGTTCTTATACCACTTTATTGGTATATAGTTTGGTACGCCCCCAGGGCTCAAACGTGTATTTGTGCTATTACTGTTGATATTTGACTTGTAACTTATGTACTTCGAACTCTAGCCTCATAAAGAGACTAGAGGGGTGTGTTTAAGACTAAATACATATATTTTAAATATATACCTGGTGTGGTCCTCTTTCATTTGGTCACTCAAAAGATTATAGACTGGTAAAACAAGCTGCTTTACATTCCTTCAAGACTTAGCCTGAAGGCTGCTCTCTATAGCTACCACTAGGATAGCTTTCAATAAAGGTTGTTTTTAACCTATCTCAATAAGGGGTTGTTTGGACTGGTACAAGGTGCCCACTATAATTAGTGGACAGCATATACCAGGCCAACTTCTCACAGAAGTTCCACCACGTATGTAGATATTCCACAGTGGAAGTTTCACCACAGTGGAAGTTTCACCACGTATGTAGATATTCCTCAGTGGAAGTTTCACCACTTATGTAGATATTCCACCATGTATGTAGCGATTCCACAGTGGAAGTTCCACCACGATGTAGATATTTCACAGTGGAAGTTTCACCACGTATGTAGATATTCCACAGTGGACGTTTCACCACGTATGTAGATATTCCACAGTGGAGGTTTCACCACGTATGTAGATATTCCACAGTGGAGGTTTCACCACGTACGTAGATATTCCACCACGTATGTAGCTATTCCACAGTGGAAGTTAGACCACGTATGTAGATATTCCACAGTGGAGGTTCCACCACGTATGTAGATATTTCACAGTGGAAGTTTCACCACGTCTGTAGATATTCCACGGTAGAAGTTTCACCACGGATGTAGATATTCCAAGGTGGAAGTTTCACCACGGATGTAGAAATTCCACAATGGAAGTTCCACCACGTATGTGGATATTCCATGGTGGAAGTTCCACCTCGTATATAGATATTCCACGGTAGAAGTTTCACCACGGATGTAGATATTCCACGGTGGAAGTTCCACCACTTGTGTCGATATTCCACTGTGGAATTTTCACCACGTATGTAGATATTCCATGGTGGAAGTTTCACCACGTATGTAGATATTCCACGGTGGAAGTTGCACCTCATATGTAGATATTCCACGGTGGAAGTTTCACCACGTAAGTAGATATTCGACGGTAGAAGTTTCACCACGGATGTAGATATTCCACTGTAGAAGTTTCACCACGTATGTAGATGTTCCATGGTGGAAGTTCCACCTCGTATGTAAATATTCCACAGTGGAAGTTTCACCACATATGTAGATATTCCACAGTGGAAGTTCCACCACGTATGTAGATATTCCACAGTGGAAAATCCACCATGTATCTAGATATTTCACAGTGGAAGTTTCACCACGTCTGTAGATATTCCACGGTAGAAGTTTCACCACGTATGTAGATTTTCCACGGTAGACGTTTCACCACGTATGTAGATATTCCACGGTGGAAGTTCCACCACTTATGTAGATATTCCACGGTGGAAGTTCCACCACTTATGTAGATTTTCCACGGTAGAAGTTTCACCACGGATGTAGATATTCCACGCTGGAAGTTTCACCATGGATGTAGAAATTCCACAGTGGAAGTTCCACCACGTATGTAGACATTCCACGGTGGAAGTTCCACCACAGATGTAGATATTCCACGGTGGAAGTTTCACCACGGATGTAGATATTCCATGGTGGAAGTTTCACCACGTATGTAGATATTCCACGGTAGAAGTTCCACCACTTATGTAGATATTCCACAGTGGAAGTTTCACCATGTATGTAGATATTCCACGGTAGAAGTTCCACCACTTATGTAGATATTCCACGGTGGAAGTTTCACCACGTATGTAGATATACCACGGTGGAAGTTTCACCACGTATGTAGATATTCCGAGGTGGAAGTTTCACCACTTATGTAGATATTCCACGGTGGAAGTTTCACCACTTATGTAGATATTCCACGGTGGAAGTTTCATCACGTATGTAGATATTCCACGGTGGAAGTTTCATCACGTATGTAGATATTCCACGGTGGAAGTTTCATCACGTATGTAGATATTCCACGGTAGAAGTTTCACCATGGGTGTAGATATTCCACGGTGGAAGTTTCACCACGTATGTAGATATTCCACGGTAGAAGTTCCACCACGTATGTAGATATTCCACGGTGGAAGTTTCACCACGGATGTAGATATTCCACGGTGGAAGTTCCACCACGGATGTAGATATTCCACGGTGGAAGTTTCACCACGGATGTAGATATTCCACGGTAGAAGTTTCACCACGGATGTAGATATTCCACGGTAGAAGTTTCACCACGGATGTAGATATTCCACGGTAGAAGTTTCACCACGGATGTAGATATTCCACGTGGAAGTTTCACCACGTATGTAGATATTCCACGGTGGAAGTTTCACCACTTATGTAGATATTCCACGGTGGAAGTTTCATCACGTATGTAGATATTCCACGGTGGAAGTTTCACCACATATGTAGATATTCCACAGTGGAAGTTTCACCACTTATGTCTTGTAATCTGCGATCATTCCTGTTTTTACTCCTACCTGATGTTGATTTTGCATTTATGTCCTTCCTTCCTTCCTAATGTAAAGCGCTCTGATATCCTTTGGGATCTTGTTCGCGCTATATAAAACTTTATAAATAAAAATAAATAAATAAATATGTAGATATTCCACGGTGGAAGTTTCACCACGGATGTAGATAATCCACGGTGGAAGTTTCACCACGGATGTAGATATTCCACGCTGGAAGTTTCACCACGGATGTAGATATTCCATGGTGGAAGTTTCACCACGTATGTAGATATTCCACAGTAGAAGTTCCACCACGTATGTAGATATTCCACGGTGGAAGTTTCACCACGGATGTAGATATTCCACGGTGGAAGTTTCACCACGGATGTAGATATTCCACGGTGGAAGTTTCACCACGGATGTAGATATTCCACGGTGGAAGTTTCACCACGTATGTAGATATTCCACAGTAGAAGTTCCACCACGTATGTAGATATTCCATGGTGGAAGTTTCACCACGGATGTAGATATTCCACGGTGGAAGTTTCACCACGGATGTAGATATTCCACACTGGAAGTTTCACCACAGATGTAGATATTTCACTGTAGACGTTCCACCGCATATGTAGATATTCCATGGTGGAAGTTTCACCACGGATGAAGATATTCCACGGTGGAAGTTTCACCATGGATGTAGATATTCCACGGTGGAAGTTTCACCACGGATGTAGATATTCCACGCTGGAAGTTTCACCACGGATGTAGATATTCCACGCTGGAAGTTTCACCACGGATGTAGATATTCCACGGTTGAAGTTTCACTACGTATGTACATATTCCACGGTAGAAGTTCCACCACGTATGTAGATATTCCACGGTGGAAGTTTCACCACGGATATAGATATTCCACAGTGGAAGTTTCACCACGGATGTAGATATTCCACGGTGGAAGTTTCACCACAGATGTAGATATTCCACGCTGGAAATTTCACCACGGATGTAGATATTCCACGGTGGAAGTTTCACCACGGATGTAGATATTCCACGGTAGAAGTTTCACCACGAATGTAGATATTTCACAGTGGAAGTTTCACCACGTATGCAGATATTTCACAGTGTAAGTTTCAACACGCATGTAGGTATTTCACAGGCACCATTAGTGACAACAAGTGGGTGAGATGTGGATGGGCATCCCAGAGAGTGCCGCGTTGTGGGAGTGGGCAATAGAGCCCTGGTGAACATCCACACTGTTGCAACCCTGTGAGTATTCACAAATATCTTCAGTGCCTTTTCCCTTTTACTGCACGTTACAACATGCGTCGGAATCAACCAGTTTTAGCTGGTGCAAAAACTGTGTGAAAGTGCTAAAAATGTCCACTTTGGGACGGAACACTACACATTGGTAATAGATTTCCATGTAAAGATAATGGTTTTTAAAACGCTGTTTTTAGTGTGAAATATCAGCATTTTTGTTACCTCACATATGCAGATAATTATCACACATATGGGAACAACTAACAGGTGCACATGAAATGTATGTGAATTACGTACATCTACGCTCATACGTGTCCTAAAGTTGCATGCAGGTGTAAATCGCCCTACGTCTCTGGGGCAAAGGGTGTTCTAGCTATCCAGGGTGCAACTCCTAAAAAATTTGCAAACGTACTCCTGCCAATTTACTACCTCGCATGGGTTCAGACTTCCACGTTGTAGGAACTCTCAGTGGTTTCCAAAAGAACTCCTTGTAGGTTCTCCAGAAGTACTGTGGAAACAACTCTGGATTTCCGCAAAATGTTTTCGCAGCCAAGTTTGTGTTTTTCATGAGGTTTCCAGGGATCCCTGTCTGAAGTGCTCCACCCCGCCCCAGGAGTAGGAGTGAGGCTGGTGTAAGCACACACCATCACCAGAACATATTACTCATGTGTTAATTCCCTTACAATGCAAATGAAAGTTTGGTGATTTCCAAACCTTCATTTAGACTCATAATGCAAGGCATGTGCACGTGTAAGTGAAACCTGTGTGTGCAACATCTTTTACCACTCAGGGCCACAGGGTACAACAGTTAAAGGTTACAACAGAGTCCTTCCCTGTGTCATGAAAGAGCAATGAACCTAAAAAGCGACAGCACAGAGGAGACAGGCTTAACTTAAGGCAATGTCTAAAGTATTATTGCAGAATCAAAACACAAATAACGTCAAAATGCAAAACAATAAAAATCCCAAACCGAATTAGAAAAATTGAGCTCAATTTAATAAACAAAATGACATCAAAATGACAAAAATTCACTAAGAAGAACCGGAGATATGAATTTTAGCTGGACCTGGTTACCCAAAGCTGAAACGGCCGACCAGGTGAACCCCAGCTGATGTCACACGGACCTAAATTACTGGCTGTGGCTGACCCTGGTTACCCACAGCTGAACATGGGTGACCAGGGTGAATCCCGGCTGACGTCAGATGAACCGGTGCATATATTAGCTGTCTCTATCTGGCGACCCACAGATGTACACGGGTGACCAGGGTGAATCCCGGCTGACGTCAGATGAACCGGTGCATATATTAGCTGTCTCTATCTGGCTCTGATGACCCACAGATGTACACGGGTGACCAGGGTGAATCCCGGCTGACGTCAGATGAACCGGTGCATATATTAGCTGTCTCTGGCTGACCCTGGTTACCTACAGCTTAACACGCTGAGGTCAGGCGAACCGGTGCATATATTAGCTGTCTCTATCTGGCTCTGATTACCCACAGATGCAGGGCCGGCGCTAGGCATGGGCAGTGTGGGCAGCTGCCAGGGCCTCACGCTCAGCTGAAAGACAGGGGGCCCTGCTTCACTGTGAAATGCCACACTTTCACAGATTGCCCATCTGCTCCTTTAGGGCCCCCTCCCCACACAATCACAATACACATGGTCAGGGCCGGCATTCCTAGGGGTGCAGGGGTGGGGGGAAGGGACAAACAGAGTGGGGAAGGCACAGCAGCCAGGCCAGCAATTATGTTGGCTCACAGTGTCAGGGGCGGGGGCAGCACCTCTGTTAAGTACCGGCCATTCCCTTTCTGCATTTTGTTGTTAGGTGACAGAAGGCCCCTTTGTTTCCAGGACCAGCCAGACACAGGTAAGGCGAGGTGGATGAGGGGAGGAGGGAGTAGCCAGATCAACTGGCTTTTGTTAACTTTTGTATCACCCATTTTTTTTTAATGGGAATGTGTATTTAAAATGTATGTAGAACTGCCAGTGCTAGGGCAGTGTTTTACGAAATGCCTCGTTACTACTTCGAAGGCCCAGGGGAGGGGGCCCCCTTTCCCTGGGCCTCTAAGCACTAGAGCAAGCTGCAAGGTCCAGGTGTGGGGGGCCCCCCTTCCCTGGGCCTTGTAGCCAGTACTCCCTCTTTCCTTTCCTTTATTTGTTCCCCTCTGAAATTAATCCAAAATATAAAAACACTTTTGCTGGAAAGGTCGTCTTTTTTCTGACATTTTTCACTTCCAAAGTGCAGCCTTGGGATGGAGAGAAATAAAAGGTTAAAAAAATAACTAAAGCAAGACAGAGTGGGTCGAAAAGGGGCCAGACTGATTTTATTCACACCCAAACACATTAGCGCCACTTTACAGAGTTTGCCAGTGAAGTGCTACTTTTGTTTTCTTGTCTTTCTCTGACCAGCATTGTTTTCCCCGGGTGGGGAAGTGCACCATTCCTGGAGGCACTGCAATACCTGCTTGATGGGCGGATTCGAAAACAAAATGCATACCGCGGCTCTGTATTCACGAATGTGGTCTTTTTAAACCATATTGCTTACGTTTTGTAAGGATATAAGCAATGGACATTGAAACAGGTCTCTTCCGGCCCTGTAGTCATGGCCTTAACTTTTCATGCAAAAGCACTCATTGATTTCTGAATAATAAGTGCAAAAGCGTTAAGGTAACCATGTTGTTCCTGCTTACATTTCACATGCTTTTACTTAATCTTACATTCCTTATGAGTGTTTGCTTTTTCCAGGATGTTGTCACTTTTTTTTTTTAGGCAGCATATTGCCCTTGTCTAATGCCTAATTTGAATTGAGTCGCCTCCAGGTGTTTATAGCGGGCGCAATTGGGTTGTAGTTGAAGGCAGTGCGAGTTTTTCTCAGTGGGGCAGTATGGTGTTCAGTGGGGGAGAGGATGTGGCACTATGGTCAGAGCTGCCGAATTTGGAACTGGGGAACCAGGTTCAGCCTTCATGACCAGTCCCCAGACCACTCTCCTGAGGGAGCACATTTCCATGCTAGACCTTAGAAGGCCCCGAAAGACCTTAGAAGAATGGTGTCTGAGCACTAGCAGGTGGACCATAGCGGTGGCAAGTGTGGATTAACCTTGAAGGCCTGTCCACTACAACCCCTATTGAAGCTCACCTCGAGTCTTTTGGGCAGGCCTACGAACCAGCACACCCTAGAACAACAGTGACTCTGTCATTGAGGTCACAGGACCCTTGAGCAGGAAGGCTCTAGGGCGGTGCGACCGATGAGATCGCACTGAGCGCTGACTTCGGGTGGGGGCGTCATGTTTGCGAGTATATTATGTTTCTAAAAGCACTTGCTGCCTCCTTCCTGGCCTCCAGCAATTTTCGGCAACAATAAAAATGTCATGATAACTCCGGTGATTAATGTTCTTCCTAGAGAGAGATGGAGTTTTGTCAAGTGGAAGTTTTGACTTGTGGAAAGGTAGCACAGAGGGTTAATGTGCCTGCTGCAAAGAACATGTACCATGCAGATCACTAAGTCCACATAATGTAAAAAGGCCAGTGGGTTACTGCTTTTGTCAGAGAGATCCTATTGTTACTTGCAGTTTATAAGTCAAAATCCTAACATAGAACAATGAGCTATTAACTGTCATCTAAGAGCTGTATGCAAACTGCAAAGTATAAATTACAGCGTTATGGTTTTTTCCCCGGCCTTTGATTATCCTAATGTTGCAAAAAGGGTTCATTTGGACAGAAATCAATTCTGGTTATTAAAGAGAACCCCCAACCATGGTATTACGTTCTAAGTTCAGAGTTTGTGTTTCTCCAGATCAATCACTATTAAACTATGCTGCCTACTAGTATGGTTGTCATGTGACTCCTAGTCCTTTGTCTTATGTAACATTACCTTTTGTGATTTACACACGTATGATTGATTGTCTCTGTGTAATGTGTGATATAAAGTTCTCTGACACCCTACACTGGAATGAGTGGCGCTGTAAATCAAATTAAATGCATCTGAGCGAGAATGTGGTTATGGAGACTTGAGGGGCACTGTTAAAGGGTGGTAGTGAGGGAATCCGTGGCAGAGCGAGTCATTGGGGGCACCAACATTGTCGCACAGGGCTCCACCAGCGCTAAAGGCGGCCACTTCTACTTCCTACAGTTCTAACACCAAATCAAAAACGTTGATTTGAAAACCCCTTGATTCTGAAGCATACCTTCAAGTCAATGTATGATTTAGCAGTGGTCTCGGTTGTTCTAAGTCTTTTTTTATTTATGTACAATCTTTATTTGTTTGCAATGGTGTCTTGTATTTTTGTACTATATGTGTTGTGTTTTGCACTTAACATAATACTCGCTGAGTAAAGAGCCCACACACAAAAAATTGTCCTACGTCTCTTAGCATGTGCGTGTGGGATACTGGTGAGAGGATTTACGTTAAAACAAATTACGAAGTATTAATGTCATCCTAAGGTAGCACAATAATGGCACAGAAAGATAAGGGAGCCTTTTGAAATTTGCAAATATATCCATGGTGTGAGAGGTTTTCTCTTGTGTCATTTTATATTTTGAATGATCCCGCCCCTCATTACCTCAACAGGATCTCCCCCCTTTATGAGGCAGAACTGGAAATTGTGTCACGCACTCATCTGGAAACAATCAGTTAACCAGGAGTACATAATATACATCTTTGTGAGACCTGCACCTAGCTTTTCCATCCAATGTGACAAATGTAATCCATTTAATACAGTTTTAAAATATATGGACTTATTTAATTTATATATTTATCTTTTTGTCCATGTTACAGATATCCACGTTAGGTCTCTTCAGTGATGCCAAATAAGATCAATAGTCCTGCGATGTCACTTTCTGTGATGTCACTTCTTGTGATGTTACCAAGGGCGGCTCCTCCACTAGGGCGGAAGAGTGTCGCCCCACTGCTTTCTCACAGTGCGAGAAGCAGAAACACAAAATGCTAAAACTACCATTTTATGTTTCTCCTTCTCACACTGCGAGAAAGCAGAAGTGTTTGGTTGGGGGCGGGCGGGTCTGCTTTAGGGCAGGGGAGGAGTGCCTTGCCCATTACTAAGGGCGCTGACTGTTTGGTCGGACCTCCGGGGCCCACCAAACCAGTCATGCACACTCTGGCCTTTCTCCATGTAGGCTGCAATGCAGCCTACATGGAGAAAATGGCCTCCCCATAGGCGCCTGGCTGTTCGGCGTCCCGACCAATCACAATGCTGCCATTGCAGCGTTGTGATTGGCTTAGGGGAGGGAGGCTGCCAGCTTCCTGTTCCTGCCAGAGGGTGGAAAGCAGGAGAGCAGGTCAGGAGCAGAGACGGCACGAGACCCGGGAAGGTAAGTTTATTTTATTTTTAAACTACAACCCCCCCGCGAAACCCCCCACCCGCGAGTCATGCCGGCCGCGACTGGATGTTACATGCAAATTAGAGGGGCCTCACATCTTCCCTATCACCCGGGGCCCCAGAAGTTCTAGGACCGGCCCTGCACAGATGTACACAGGTGACCAGGGTGAACCCCGGCTGACATCAGATGAACCGGTGCATATATTAGCTGTCTCTATCTGGCTCTGATGACCCACAGATGTACATGGGTGACCTGGGTGAGCCTCGGCTGACGTCAGATGAACCGGTGCATATATTTTAGCTGTCTCTATCTGGCTCTGATGACCCACAGATGTACACGGGTGACCAGGGTGAACCCCGGCTGACGTCAGATGAACCGGTGCATATATTAGCTGTCTTTATCTGGCTCTGATTACCCACAGATGTACACGGGTGACCAGGGTAAACCCCGGCTGACGTCAGATGAACCGGTGCATATAGTAGCTGTCTTTATCTGGCTCTGATTACCCACAGATGTACACGGGTGACCAGGGTAAACCCCGGCTGACGTCAGATGAACCGGTGCACATATTAGCTGTCACTATCTGGCTCTGATTACCCACAGATGTACACGGGTGACCAGGGTGAACCCCGGCTGACGTCAGATGAACCGGTGCATATAGTAGCTGTCTTTATCTGGCTCTGATTACCCACAGATGTACACGGGTGACCAGGGTAAACCCCGGCTGACGTCAGATGAACCGGTGCACATATTTACTGTCTCTGGCTGACCCTGGTTACCTACAGCTTAACACGCTGAGGTCAGGCGAACCGGTGCACATATTTGCTGTCTCTGGCTGACCCTGGTTACCTACAGCTGAACACTGGTTACCAGGGTGAACCCTGGCTGACGTCAGCATAAGTCTCTTCTGCTGCCCCCCCCCCACCCCCTCCCACCACACCCCCTTTCCCGCCAAGCTGACCCCAGATGAACTGGGTTCCCCTACGGGACCTTGCTACTCCTTTCTCAGTGATTAACTTCCTGAGAAGAGATGCTCGGAGTGCCCCTTCTGGGGTACAGAGAGTGCTTAATTTAAGCTGGTGGTTTCCGGTGCTTAGCACCGGAGCGTAATTGCCAACACCAGTGCTTATGACAGTCTGGCTAATTTGAAGACAACCACAACAACAGTTAATTATTAATTCAATATATATTAAAAATACTATTACCTTCCGCCCAAGCCATTCTTATACCTTTGGGGGCCTGAAATTGTCTGAATTGTCACACTTGTAGGAGTGTGGTGTTAGTGCTTGTGTTGTTACTATCACTGGCAGCATAGCAGGGGCAATCGGTTCATGCTGCTATAAGACCACACCCAGGGCGTCAGTACTGTCCTCTGGTGAAAAGTAAAGCTGCCCCCCAGCTGAGGGCTGGCCTCAGGAGGCCGATAATCACTGCAGCGCCTCGAGGCAGGGAAATACCGGCGGAAGCCGCTGTGTGCTCCCTCCCTCCCTTCACGAGGAATCTCCTGCCCCAGAGGTGGGAACTCCACGAGGACGTCAGTCAGTGTGTGAGAAGGTATATGGTATCTAAGAGCGGACTTCGCAGTCCTTCTAAAGCCCCCCTCCCCCTGCCCCCCTCTTCCCCCCCTTCAGACACCTGTCCAGCTGCTAAAGAGAACGAAGCTTCGGAAGCCACTGTGCTACCAAAAACAATAATAGGGGCATATTATCAAGGGCTGGCGATATAATTATCGCCGCTTTAGCGTCCGTTTTTGGGCGAAAAGCGGCGATAATTATATCGCAATATCATCAAGAACACGCTAGCGCGTGTTTCCTTGATGTAGAGCTCGTTTTCACAGCCTCGCCTTGCATCGCTAATGAGATGCAAAGAAGGCGTGGCTGTGAACAACACATGTTAATATCGCGAAGGCAGCTTCGCGATATTAACAAGGAGGTGCAGCGATAAAAAAATTGCGCTACCTCAGCTTTAACTCAGGAATTTAACGTCTGTTAAATTCCTGACTTAAGCATACTTTTCATGGGAGATGGATTCTGCTGATACGACCACAGGGTCGTATCAGCAAGGATATCGCCGTTTGCAGGGAACATCGCTGGAAAACCAGCGATGTTCCCTGCAAAACGGCGATTTCACCGCTATCGCTGGAATTCTTATCGCCCTGGAGTAACGCGTTGTTAATAACGCGCTACCAGGGCGATAAATTCCAGAGATAGACGGCGATAATTATCCTAGCGCTAAGCGCGCTTTGCGATAATTATCGCCGTCCCTTGCTGATATGCCCCAATAATCACTTGAGTTTTATAGCGCTTCGCACCACACTGCTGCCGTTTCGAAGCACAGTAAATAGCAGGTGTTACAATTACCCACATTAACGGCTCGGGTGTAGATTCTTCGCCAGAGCTCGCAGTGCAGAGCGGCTGCAGGGATTCTGAATACAGGGGAATTAAACAGCCTGGAAATGTAAATAAACACCCCAAGAATCCAATATCACGACCCCCGAGGGCGAGGGGGGAGGACATCACGGGACATCTGTAGACAACGACGCTTCCTAAGCCGCGAAAGACGCACACCTCTCACCCGCCAAAATGAACATTTGTGATGTTAAATTTACAAGTGTTGGAATGAATACACCATTCTCATAAACAGATGAAAAGCGAGACAAGAAACAGGAAGGAGGTTTTTTATAGGATGGCGCTTTGGGTAAAAAAAAGGTTCTTTCCCAGCAGTGTGGAACATGGAGCAGCGTGCAAGGCAGGTTTGCTTAAAGAGACGGGTCATTTGCATGTGGAGAGTCTGTTTTTATATTATGCACACGATCACAAGCTGAGCTCTGCCTCAAAGGCTTCCGGGAAGAGAAACTTACATCATAAAGCATCGCAATACAATTTAATGAAAGTAAAAACAACACAACTGCTGCTTGGCCATCTGTCTCTTTCAAAGCTGTCTTCTTTCAAAGTCTCTCCTATAAAAAGGGCCCCGGGCCACAGACACTCCATATGTACCCCCAAGCACACCCCCAGCTCTCAGAGCCCAAGTCTAGTGTGGCCGAAGACTTCTGCCGTCTTGGAAAAACACAAAGTGTTAGGCTTGGCCACAGGAACCTTTACCCTGTTGGTTAGGGCGTGCCCAGGGGTCATTCCCACTCACTGGATCGTGCCAGGCATAAATGTGGCACTTCCAGGCACCCACTTGAGACCACTCCTCCACCTGTGGAAGATCAGAAGAGGACGGAACCTGCTGTCTGAGACATGAGAAGAGCCCAGAAGACTTGACCCGAGACACGACAAGCGCCTAGAAGACTGGATCCGAGACACGACAAGCGCCTAGAAGACTGGACCTGCTGTCTGAGACATGAGAAGAGCCCAGAAGACTGGACTTGAGACACGAGAAGCGCCTAGAAGACTGGACCTGCTGTCTGAGACAAGAGAAGAGCCTAGAAGACTGGACCTGAGACGCGAGAAGCGCCTAGAAGACTGGTCCTGCTGTCTGAGACATGAGAAGAGCCTAGAAGACTGGACCTGAGACGCGAGAAGCGCCTAGAAGGCTGGACCTGCTGTCTGAGACATGAGAAGAGCCTAGAAGACTGGACCTGAGACGCGAGAAGCGCCTAGAAGACTGGACCTGCTGTCTGAGACATGAGAAGAGCCTAGAAGACTGGACCTGAGATGCGAGAAGCGCCTAGAAGACTGGTCCTGCTGTCTGAGATGCCAGAAAAGCCTAGAAGACTGGACCAGCTGTCTGAGAAGTGAGAAAAGCCTAGAAGACTGGACCTGGGATGTGAGAAGAGCCTAGAAGACTGGACCTGCTGTCTGAGACGCGAGAAGAGTCTAGAAGGCTGGACCTGCTGTCTGAGACATGAGAAGAGCCTAGAAGACTGGACCTGATACGCGAGAAGCGCCTAGAAGACTGGACCTGCTGTCTGAGATGCCAGAAGAGCCTAGAAGCCTGGACCTGCTGTCTGAGACACCAAGCAGAAGAGCCTAGAAGACTGGATCTGAGACGCAAGAAGAGCCTAGAAGGCTGGACCTGCTGTCTGAGACATGAGAAGAGCCTAGGAGACTGGACCTGAGACGCGAGAAGCGCCTAGAAGACTGGACCTGCTGTCTGAGACATGAGAAGAGCCTAGAAGACTGGACCTGCTGTCTGAGACATGAGAAGAGCCTAGAAGACTGGACCTGAGACGCGAGAAGCGCCTAGAAGACTGGACCTGCTGTCTGAGACATGAGAAGAGCCTAGAAGACTGGACCTGAGACACGAGAAGCACCTAGAAGACTGGTCCTGCTGTCTGAGACATGAGAAGAGCCTAGAAGGCTGGACCTGCTGTCTGAGACATGAGAAGAGCCTAGAAGACTGGACCTGAGATGCGAGAAGCGCCTAGAAGACTGGACCTGCTGTCTGAGACATGAGAAGAGCCTAGAAGACTAGACCTGCTGTCTGAGACATGAGAAGAGCCTAGAAGACTGGACCTGAGACGCGAGAAGCGCCTAGAAGACTGGACCTGCTGTCTGAGACATGAGAAGAGCCTAGAAGACTGGCCCTGAGATGCGAGAAGCGCCTAGAAGACTGGTCCTGCTGTCTGAGACATAAGAAGAGCCTAGAAGACTGGACCTGCTGTCTGAGACATGAGAAGAGCCTAGAAGACTGGACCTGAGACGGGAGAAGCGCCTAGAAGACTGGACCTGCTGTCTGAGATGCCAGAAAAGCCTAGAAGACTGGACCTGCTGTCTGAGAAGTGAGAAAAGCCTAGAAAACTGGACCTGGGACGTGCGAAGAGCCTAGAAGACTGGACCTGCTGTCTGAGACGCGAGAAGAGCCTAGAAGACTGGACCTGCTGTCTGAGACGCGAGAAGAGTCTAGAAGACTGGACCTGCTGTTTGAGATGCCAAAAGAGCCTAGAAGACTGGACCTGCTGTCTGTGACGCGAGAAGAGCCGAGAAGATTGGACCTGCTGTCTGAGACGCGAGAAGAGCCTAGAAGACTGGACCTGCTGTCTGAGATGCCAGAAGAGCCTAGAAGACTGGACCTGCTGTCTGAGACATGAGAAGAGTCTAGAAGACTGGAACTGAGACATGAGAAGAGCCCAGAAGACTGGACCTGCTGTCTGAGATGCGAGAAGAGCCTAGAAGACTGGACCTGCTGTCTGAGACGCGAGAAGAGCCTAGAAGACTGGACCTGCTGTCTGAGACGCGAGAAGAGCCTAGAAGACTGGGCCTGATGTCTGAGACACGAGAAGAGCCTAGAAGACTGGACCTGAGACCCAAGAAGAGCCTGGAAGACTGGACCTGCTGTCTGAGATGCCAGAAGAGCCTAGAGGACTGGACCTGAGACGCAAGAAGAGCCTAGAAGACTGGACCCGAGACGTGAGAAGAGCCTAGAAGACTGGACCTGCTGTCTGAGGCACGAGAAGAGCCTAGAAGACTGGACCTGCTGCCTGAGATGCGAGAAGAGCCTAGAAGACTGGACCAGAGATGCGAGAAGAGCCTAGAAGACTGGACCTGAGATGCAAGAAGAGCCTAGAAGACTGGACCTGCTGTCTGAGACACGAGAAGAGCCTAGAAGACTGGACCTGCTGTCTGAGACGCGAGCGGTGTCTAGAAGACTGGACCTGAGACGCAAGAAGAGCCTAGAAGACTGGACCTGAGATGCGAGAAGAGCCTAGAAGACTGGACCTGCTGTCTGAGATGCCAGAAGACTGGACCTGCTGTCTGAGACGCGAGAAGAGCCTAGAAGACTGGACCTGCTGTCTGAGATGCCAGAAGAGCCTAGAAGACTGGACCTGCTGTCTGAGACACCAGAAGAGCCTAGAAGACTGGACCTGAGATGCAAGAAGAGCCTAGAAGGCTGGACCTGCTGTCTGAGACATGAGAAGAGCCTAGAAGACTGGACCTGAGACGCGAGAAGCGCCTAGAAGACTGGACCTGCTGTCTGAGACATGAGAAGAGCCTAGAAGACTGGACCTGAGATGCGAGAAGCGCCTAGAAGACTGGTCCTGCTGTCTGAGACATGAGAAGAGCCTAAAAGACTGGACCTGCTGTCTGAGACATGAGAAGAGCCTAGAAGACTGGACCTGTGATGCGAGAAGCGCCTAGAAGACTGGACCTGCTGTCTGAGATGCCAGAAAAGCCTAGAAGACTGGACCAGCTGTCTGAGAAGTGTGAAAAGCCTAGAAAACTGGACCTGGGACGTGAGAAGAGCCTAGAAGACTGGACCTGCTGTCTGAGACATGAGAAGAGCCTAGAAGACTGGACCTGAGACGCGAGAAGCGCCTAGGAGACTGGACCTGCTGTCTGAGATGCCAGAAAAGCCTAGAAGACTGGGCCTGCTGTCTGAGAAGTGAGAAAAGCCTAGAAAACTGGACCTGGGACGTGAGAAGAGCCTAGAAGACTGGACCTTCTGTCTGAGACGCGAGAAGAGCCTAGAAGACTGGACCTGCTGTCTGAGACGCGAGAAGAGCCTAGAAGACTGGACCTGCTGTCTGAGAAGTGAGAAGAGCCTAGAAGACTGGACTTGCTGTCTGAGACCTGTGTTGTAAGCCGGTTCTGACTCAAAGGAGAAACAGCGAGGCTTGACAATCAGGAACCCTTTAAGTAAACAATAACATCCCTGAATAGCAGCCACATCTCTTACAGTTGCGTGTTGGAATTCAACCTGCATTAGGTACATGTGCTTTATACTGTATAGCCGGTGCAATAAAGTGAAGCTCGTCCCTTTTCGGTAGAAAATACTGGTACAGTGGGCCATAAATGACCTATTAGATGGCTGATCCCAACCTGATAGAAGGGGCCATAAATACCAACTTGAGGTCACTTTCTGAGGTGGTTCAGGTGTATGTGGGTGTGTGTGTGCTTAATCTAGGCTGCCGCTTACTACTAGGCATTATTTAGGCTTTATCTGATGAAAGCATCTGGCCGGTTGCTCTGGTATCGCGTCCTTGCCCCGAATGCATGCCCTCTGCTGAGCATTTGTTTGTGTTTATGAGTGTATGCATCTGACTCGTTTCTTAGGCATTACATCCTTGGGCCATATGTGATTTACTGCTGCAATCTTCCAGGTGTGTTTGAGGATGTTCCATATCTGGTGTTTCCTTCAGATGAAGCTCTAGGGGTGGACAGAGAGCAGCTGTGTTATATTGATCTGATAAAGGGTGACTCTGAAAGTGCAACAAGTGTTTTATTGTGAATATGGGCAGCGCAGGCAACAGCTGCTCTGTAATATGCTGGACTCCTAAAAGCAGGACCTTTTTATGAATCAACCTGATGATAACACCTGAGAGGAGCCTAGAAGACTGGAGCTGCTCTCCTTCTAGTATCCAGGACAAATAAGTGACACCAGGGTCATAAGGCTGACCTCTTGTAAAAGCGCTTGTGGAGCGCTGACTGGTGGCCGACAGAATTAGGAGAAGCACCTGCCCCTAGGGGCTGGGCTAAGAACTTTGGGGTCAGAATAGACAATAAGCTTTCAATGGAAGATCAGGTAAATACTCTCGCAGGTACCTGTTATGGGACCATGCAGTTACTTAGAAAGATCTTTCCATGCATCCCTCTGAACGCCAGAAAGACCCTTATCCAGTCGCTCCTTATCAGTCGCCTTGATTATGGCAATTCCCTGTTTGTAGGAATTAGGGAAGACCTGCTATCCAAGCTTCAGGTGGTGCAGAATACCGCAGCCCGTCTTGCCCTTAACAAACCAGCACGAACTCCCTCCCTCCCTCTCCTGCTCCTTTTACACTGGCTTCCTGTGAGGAAACGAGCCATTTTTAAGATACTCTGCCTGGTCTTTAAGTCCCTGCACGGTCTGGGCCCGTCCTATTTGACTAATAAAATTGAATGCTACCAACCTGGGCGACAACTTAGATCCAGTAATCGTAGCCTGCTCTGTGGCAGGAGAATAAGGAAAGTTAAAATGGGGGGTCGTGCGTTTTCTTATCTGGCCCCCAAACATTGGAACGAGCTCCCCGAACATCTTCGTGCCTGCACAAACTTTCCACAATTTAAAAAGTTGCTCAAGACCTGGCCATTCTAACGAGTGAACTTTATACTCCTCCCACATTTGCCTCCTTCTCGGGCGCCGAGAGATCCCCCTGGGGATGATTTGTGTGCCTTATAAATGAGTTAAATAAATAAATAAATAATAAATAAAGCAACAGGGACACAACAAGCTACAAGAGGCCTTTTCATGCAACCTTGCAGCTGACCAGTAGCAACTGGAGCTGGACTGGACCCTGCCTGCCCCCCTGTGAGTTTCCAAGCACCTCCCCTGAGGTCCTAGGGGCTTTAGAAGTGCACTCCTGTGATGAACTGGGTCTTAAAGGATTAGAGTCAGAAGGTAAAATCTTTTACTAGGACAAACTTGGCTGGGGGAATCCGACCCGCGCTCCATCGTGGTCAGCGTCAAATTGTGCCTAGGACCCGGACTACAGCGACCATTGACTATCACTGTTTTTCTTGGCACTAGTTTTACTTAAAACTTTAAAAATTAATATCTCCTATCTTCTTATTGGATTTTTATTATTTTCGTGCCATTTTGTTTATTAAATTTTACTTCATTTTTCTAAATCAGTTTAGGTGTTTTTATTGTATTGCATTTTGACTTTATTACAGTTTTGGTACAGCAAGAATCCTTTAGACATTGCCCTACGTTAGGCCTGTCGGCTCTGTGCCGTGGCTACCAGAGGGTTGAGATCAGGGTAATTTAGTCACTTTAAGGGTTCATCCTGTTCTGACTGTTCCTTGAGGTGGGGAGTCACCCACCCCAATTAATAATCCAGTTTCTTACAGCCGGACACCAGTGAACAGTGTCCAGTAGAGTACAACCTTGTCCTTATGTGCATATTTTTCCTCCAGCTCCCGACAGTATCAAAGGTGCGGCTGGACATTGTCAGCACCGGCCCAGCACCCCGGGTACGGCTGCCACGTTACTCCCTGCACCCCCCCCCATGGCTGCTACTTTACTCCTTTGATACCCCCCATGGCTGCCACATTACTTCCTGCACACCCCCCCCCCATGGCTGCCATGTTACTCCTTGCGCCCCCCCACGGCTGCTACGTTACTCCTTTACACCACTCCCATGGCTGCTACGTTACTCCTTTGATACCCCCCATGGCTGCCACTTTACTCCCTGCACCCCCCCATGGCTGCTACGTTACTGCTTTGATACCCCCTCATGGCTGCCACATTACTCCCTGCACCCCCCATGGCTGCCATGTTACTCCCTGCACCCCCCATGGCTGCTACGTTACTCCTTTGATACCCCCCCATGGCTGCCACATTACTTCCTGCACACACCCCCCCACAGTTGCCATGTTACTCCTTGCCCCCCTCCAAGGCTGCTATGTTACTCCTTGCACCCCACATCTGCTACGTTACTGCCTTGCACCCCCTACGGCTGCTATGTTACTCCTTGCACCCCTCCACATCTGCTACGTTACTGCCTTGCACCCCCCACAGCTGCTATGTTACTCCTTGCACCCCCCCACAGCTGCCACGTTACTGCCTTGCACCCCCCACGGCTGCTATGTTACTCCTTGCACCCCCACAGCTGCCACGTTACTCTCTGCACCCCCCCACCGCTGCCACGTTACTCTCTGCACCCCCCCCACCGCTGCCACGTTACTCTCTGCACCCCTCCCTCCACGACTGCCACATTACTCCTTTGCTCCCCCGCTACGGCTGCCACGTTAGTCCCTGCACCTCCTCACCCTCCCCGCCCCCCCGCTGGTAGTGGAGACCCAGCAGCCAAGGCTGAACTTGGACAGCAAAGATAAATGTCCAGTCATTAGTTTTTTTTTCCAAAAGAAATACACTTTACAGTTGTATTTTTATTTATTTATTTGAATCTATTATGCACTTCGCACAAGGCTTTTATCTAAAGTGCTGCCCAATGAAAATATCAATGCACAATATTGACTGAGATATTGAGTTCAGTCAGGGTAACGTTTACAATATGGCATCAGGACTGACAGGCATGATCAAGCCGGTGACCCTTCAAGCGCATCCTAAAATACAACTAGCAAGTTGGGGAAGAGGTGTGGCGCAGCAGCCAGGGCGGCTGACTCTGGAACACGGAGCTCACGGTTCGATCCCCGGCGCCGGCGGCAGGTTTGCCCAGCACCATGTGACTTTGGACAATAGCTCGTTTAATCTTCCAGACGGTCCCCAGCGCATTGACACCCACGGGTACTTGTTCGCACTTTACAAGTACTGGATTTCAAGGAAGAAAGGCGTTCAAGATTCAGAAGGTCAATGTATAATCTAGGCGCTAGAAGCGTAAGTGTGCACGGTGCAGGCAGGATGCACGAAGAAGCAGAGCGGAGACAACCAGGAGGTGTAGAGGGGTCACCGAGGAGCAGAGACAATCAGGAGGTGTAGAGGGTCACCAAGGAGCGGAGACATCCAGGAGGTGTAGCGGGTCACCGAGGAGCGGAGACAACCAGGAGGTGTGGAGGGTCACCAAGAAGCAGAGACAACCAGCAGGTGTAGAGGGTCACCAAGGAGCGGAGACAACCAGCAGGTGTAGAGGGTCACCGAGGAGTGGAGACAACCATGAGGTGTAGAGGGGTCACCGAGGAGCAGAGACAATCAGGAGGTGTAGAGGGTCACCAAGGAGCGGAGACAATCAGGAGGTGTAGAGGGTCACCAAGGAGCGGAGACAATCAGGAGGTGTAGAGGGTCACCAAGGAGCGGAGACATCCAGGAGGTGTAGCGGGTCACCGAGGAGCAGAGACAACCAGGAGGTGTGGAGGGTCACCAAGAAGCAGAGACAACCAGCAGGTGTAGAGGGTCACCAAGGAGCGGAGACAACCAGCAGGTGTAGAGGGTCACCGGGGAGTGGAGACAACCATGAGGTGTAGAGGGGTCACCGAGGAGCAGAGACAATCAGGAGGTGTAGAGGGTCACCAAGGAGCGGAGACATCCAGGAGGTGCAGAGGGTCACCGAGGGGAGGAGACAACCAGGAGGTGTAGAGGGTCACCAAGGAGCGGAGACAACCAGGAGGTGTGGAGGGTCACCAAGAAGCAGAGACAATCAGCAGGTGTAGAGGGTCACCAAGGAGCGGAGACAACCAGCAGGTGTAGAGGGTCACCAAGGAGCGGAGACATCCAGGAGGTGCAGAGGGTCACCGAGGGGAGGAGACAACCAGGAGGTGTAGAGGGTCACCAAGGAGCGGAGACAACCAGGAGGTGTGGAGGGTCACCAAGAAGCAGAGACAACCAGCAGGTGTAGAGGGTCACCAAGGAGCGGAGACAACCAGCAGGTGTAGAGGGTCACCGAGGAGTGGAGACAACCATGAGGTGTAGAGGGGTCACCGAGGAGCAGAGACAATCAGGAGGTACTTGTTCGCACTTTACAAGTACTGGATTTCAAGGAAGAAAGGAGTTCAAGATTCAGAAGGTCAATGTATAATCTAGGCGCTAGAAGCGTAAGTGTGCACGGTGCAGGCAGGATGCACGAAGAAGCAGAGCGGAGACAACCAGGAGGTGTAGAGGGGTCACGAGGAGCAGAGACAATCAGGAGGTGTAGAGGGTCACCAAGGAGCGGAGACATCCAGGAGGTGTAGCGGGTCACCGAGGAGCGGAGACAACCAGGAGGTGTAGAGGGTCACCAAGGAGCGGAGACAATCAGGAGGTGTAGAGGGTCACCAAGGAGCGGAGACATCCAGGAGGTGTAGCGGGTCACCGAGGAGCGGAGACAACCAGGAGGTGTGGAGGGTCACCAAGAAGCAGAGACAACCAGCAGGTGTAGAGGGTCACCAAGGAGCGGAGACAACCAGCAGGTGTAGAGGGTCACCGAGAGTGGAGACAACCATGAGGTGTAGAGGGGTCACCGAGGAGCAGAGACAATCAGGAGGTGTAGAGGGTCACCAAGGAGCGGAGACATCCAGGAGGTGCAGAGGGTCACCGAGGGAGGAGACAACCAGGAGGTGTAGAGGGTCACCAAGGAGCGGAGACAACCAGGAGGTGTGGAGGGTCACCAAGAAGCAGAGACAACCAGCAGGTGTAGAGGGTCACCAAGGAGCGGAGACAACCAGCAGGTGTAGAGGGTCACCAAGGAGCGGAGACATCCAGGAGGTGCAGAGGGTCACCGAGGGGAGGAGACAACCAGGAGGTGTAGAGGGTCACCAAGGAGCGGAGACAACCAGGAGGTGTGGAGGGTCACCAAGAAGCAGAGACAACCAGCAGGTGTAGAGGGTCACCAAGGAGCGGAGACAACCAGCAAGTGTAGAGGGTCACCGAGGAGTGGAGACAACCATGAGGTGTAGAGGGGTCACCGAGGAGCAGAGACAATCAGGAGGTGTAGAGGGTCACCAAGGAGCGGAGACAATCAGGAGGTGTAGAGGGTCACCAAGGAGCGGAGACAATCAGGAGGTGTAGAGGGTCACCAAGGAGCGGAGACATCCAGGAGGTGTAGCGGGTCACCGAGGAGCGGAGACAACCAGGAGGTGTGGAGGGTCACCAAGAAGCAGAGGCAACCAGCAGGTGTAGAGGGTCACCAAGGAGCGGAGACAACCAGCAGGTGTAGAGGGTCACCGAGGAGTGGAGACAACCAGCAGGTGTAGAGGGGTCACCAGGGAGCGGACACAACCAGGAGGTGTAGAGGGTCACCGAGGAGTGTAGACAACCAGGAGGTGTGGAGGGTCACTGAGGAGCGGAGACAACCAGTCACTGAGGAGTGGAGACAACCAGGAGTTGTAGAGGGTCACCAAGGAGCGGAGACAAGCAGGAGGTGTAGAGGGTCACCAAGGAGCGGAGACATCCAGGAGGTATGGAGGGTCACCAAGGAGCGGAGACAACCAGCAGGTGTAGAGGGTCACCGAGGAGCGGAGACAACCAGGAGGTGTAGAGGGTCACCAGGGAGCGGAGACAACCAGGAGTTGTAGAGGGTCACCAAGGAGCGGAGACAAGCAGGAGGTGTGGAGGGTCACTGAGGAGCGGAGACAAGCAGGAGGTGTGGAGGGTCACTGAGGAGCGGAGACAACCAGCAGGTGTAGAGGGTCACCAAGGAGCGGAGACAACCAGCAGGTGTAGAGGGTCACCGAGGAGCGGAGACAACCAGGAGGTGTAGAGGGTCACCAGGGAGCGGAGACAACCAGGAGTTGTAGAGGGTCACCAAGGAGCGGAGACAAGCAGGAGGTGTGGAGGGTCACTGAGGAGCGGAGACAACCAGGAGGTGTAGAGGGTCACCAGGGAGCGGAGACAACCAGGAGTTGTAGAGGGTCACCAAGGAGCGGAGACAAGCAGGAGGTGTGGAGGGTCACTGAGGAGCGGAGACAACCAGGAGGTGTAGAGGGTCACCAGGGAGCGGAGACAACCAGGAGTTGTAGAGGGTCACCAAGGAGCGGAGACAAGCAGGAGGTGTGGAGGGTCACCAAGGTGCGGAGAGATGGAGAACATAGCCACTGAGCAGACCTAAAGGTGAACAAAGAAACTGAAGATGTAGAGGTCAGCGGAGTTGGTGCAAGCCGGAGAACTACCTAAGGAGCAAGGGAGGCCAAGTCATAAAAGTGAAAAGGTGCACTGAATTGTGTATGAGAGGCAACTGCGTGCTTCAAAAACACAACGTAGAGGGACCTGGAGTAATAGAGATGAAGCTCAAACAAGAGTCTGAAGCAAGAGCTGGAGAGAGAAGAATGGAGTTCAGGAACAAGCCTGTCAGGAGTTCCCCAGATGACTTTACCAATTTTTAACAGAGTACTGGCTCGAAGTCACGCCGATGCCGTGTGCTCTCCCGCAGAGGATCCTCTCTTCCGTTGGACCTCTAGTCCCTACTGGTTTCTGCCTAGACTTAAGTCAAGTCCCGGACTTCCTCGTCATGACACCGGCTCCTGGACTCTTATGACCTACTGATACTGGACATCCTCCACACGACGCCGGCTGTTTATTGACCTTTCCTCTACTCACTGAATGCCTCAATTACTCTTTGGCTCAACGTGCTACTAGCCTCTGGATTCGATCTCGTGCACCCCGGCTGGCGGTGCTTTTTCTCTCCCCCCCGCCCCAGCCTTGAAACACTAATTCTTTGACATATTAGTGTTCCCCCACCTTGGAACACCGTTCTATTCAGCACATATAAAATTGTAACCTGGTCCTGAAGATGACCTGAACTGACTACAGGTCGAAACGTCGTTGACCTCCCAGCGCAATCTCTGGTGCAACTCTAGAATTCACCAAATTGTCAACCTCCATCAAATTTTTGTAACAAATTACTTTGAACCAAAATGTTTTCTTGTAAATATTGACACTATTGCTTTTCCTGCGCTGTTCTCCGCTGTTCCATCTGGCACTTGCGCCGTTCACTTTGTTTTTCACGAGCATATACGTGCCCAAGTCCTCTACAGGTTACATTCACATTTAATGTAATTAGTGCTGCTACTGCTTGTTTATGGAGAACAAGCCCAGGCCCCCATTCTCTGGTTGAGCGTCGAACCAGGACGCTCAAAACCAATCACAACGCTGGATTGTAGCGCTGTTATTGGTCAGGGGAGCCTGGGTGCTTACCAATCACAACGCTGCATTGCAGCGTTGTGATTGGTCAGGGGAGCCTGGCTGTTCCTGGCTTCCTGTCCCACGAGGAGAGCAGGAGCAAGGAGCAGAGACGGGACCCGGCGCAGGCGGGAAGGTAAGTTTGTAATATTTTTTTTTCCCTAAGACTTGCGCTCCCCCCACACCCGCCCTCACTAGCCCCCCTTGTTCGCTCCGCCACCTGCGAGTCATGCCGGCAACCACTGGGGTACTATCAGTCCCACGCTTGTCTGGGGAGGGTCAGGTTATGAAAGGTGTGCTATGTTGATCATAGGCCTGTCTGGAGTTTAAAAGTGGTGCTTGGGCACTATCAACATCCAACCTCTTGCTTCACTGCTAAGACTAGCTGCCAATAGGTGGCTGTGCCCTCATGCCCTCTGTGGCTGCCCTGTCCTATGGTATAACTGCCCAGCGAAGAGGAGATGGCCTCACCAAACAATGTCGGCCAGCACTGAGGAAAAGTGTTCGAACTGCCCCATTAAACAAATAGTGACCCTGCTAAGAGTTGGTGCTATCCAATCAGAGGGTAGTGACCCTGCTAAGAGTTGGTGCTATCCAATCAGAGGGTAGTGACCCTGCTAAGAGTTGGTGCTAATCAATCAGAGTGTAGTGACCCGTCTAAGAGTTGGTGCTGTCCAATCAGAGTGTAGTGACCCTGCTAAGACCTGGTGCTATCAGTGTAGTGATCCTGGTAAGAGTTGGTACTATCCAATCAGAGTGTAGTGATCCTGCTGCTAGTTGGTGCTAACCAATCAGTGTCTAGTGAGCCTACTAAGAGCTAGTGCTATCCAATCAGAGTGTAGTGACCCTGATAAGAGTTGGTGCTATTCAATCAGAGTGTAGTGACCCTCCTAAGAGTGGGTGCTATCCAATCAGAGTGTAGTGACCCTTCTAAGCGTTGGTGTTATCCAATCAGAATGTAGTGACCCTGCTAAGAGTTGGTGCTATCCAATCAGCGTGTAGTGACCCTTCTAAGAGTTGGTGATATCAAATCAGAGTGTAGTGATCCTGCTAAGAGTTGGTGTTATCCAATCAGAATGTAGTGGCCGTTCTAAGAGTTGGTGCTATCCAATCAATGTGTAGTGACCCTTCTAAGAGTTGGTGCTATCCAATCAGACTGTAGTGACCCTTCTAAGAGTTGGTGCTATCCAATCAGACTGTAGTGACCCTTCTAAGAGTTGGTGCTATCCAATCAGCGTGTAGTCACCCTTCTAAGAGTTGGTGCTATCCAATCAGACTGTAGTGACCCTTCTAAGAGTTGGTGCTATCCAACCAGAGTGTAGTGACCCTGATGAAAGTTCTGCCACATTAAAATATTGCATCCTTTTCTGATAAATGTTAATGCTATGCTGTTAAATGGCAGCAGACCCTATACAGGGTCAGAGAAAGGCTAAAGTCAGTGAGTGATAGGAGAGGACGCAGCTTTGATGCTGTATTCTTTAAAGAGGTGATTCTCCAACTCTTCCCTAAAATAGAACAGCGTTCGGCGGTTCTAATGGACAGAGGGATGTTATTCCGCACCCTGGGAGTATAAATGGACACAGGGAAGTTGTTCCACATCCTGGGTGTATAGAAGGACACAGGGACGCTGTTCCACACCCTGGGAGTTTAGATGGACACAGGGACGTTGTTCCACATCCTGGGCGTATAGATGGACACATGGACGTTGTTTCACATCCTGGGTGCATAGATGGACACAGGGACATTGTTCCACATCCCGGGGATAGATGGACACAGGGATGTTGTTGCACATCCCGGGGGTATATATGGACACATGGACATTGTTCCACATCCCGTGGGTATAAATGGACACGGGGACGTTGTTCCACATCCCGGGGGTATAGATGGACACAGGGACGTTGTTCCACATCCCGTGGGTATAAATGGACACGGGGACATTGTTCCACATCCTGGGCGTATAGATGGACACATGGACGTTGTTTCACATCCTGGGTGCATAGATGGACACAGGGACGTTGTTCCACATCCCGGGGATAGATGGACACAGGGACGTTGTTGCACATCCCGGGGGTATAGATGGACACAGGGACGTTGTTCCACATCCCGTGGGTATAAATGGACACGGAACATTGGTCCACATCCTGGGCGTATAGATGGACACAGGGACATTGTTTCACATCCTGGTGTCATGCCCTTTAGGCTAGTCCTGTCATGTATGCCTGCTTCTTACATACATTGTCCCATCCACACGACAATAACAGTTCTAAACAGGTGACCTTTTACCTAGTAGCTTGCTCTTGTCTCTTCTACACCAGGCTCTTAGTATTCTATCATAATCCCTGTACCTGACGTACATAAACATGTCCTCAGGCACAGCAGAATTATTCTGTATAAGGGTCACCACTTTTTTCATCCTTGGCCAACAGCCAGCTGTGCATGATCGCATTTGTTTGGAAAAACATTTATGATTGTTTTAAAAACATATTGATTCTAGAAGAAACTCTGGAGTGACCACTCTAGAATAGAAGACCCTTATTCCCCCCTGCAAATTAGAGGAGAATTCCTTCCAAGCTGACACGGGGTCCTGCATGCTGAATCTTCGACACGCAGCGGTCTGACATGCCATGTGGGGTGTCATCCTCGAAGCAGAGACGGGGTCCTTCATTCTCTACCAGGGGGATGGTTCTTCCCTAGGGGGTTCTTGGCTATATGCATACATATATACCTATACGCATATACATGCTACACATACAAATCTAGGCTAGGTACATTTAGGCAGATTACGTAGGGCGCGCATTATACGAGTATGCAAGTGCTACTGTCTTATCTGAACTTTATATGTTCATCTTCTTAGCACTATGGTGGAAATGTATCTACTGTTTACTATATTCGTACTTGTGATTTCTTTCGTATGCCTCTGTCTCCTGATTGTCGCAGCAAATATGTTTTACACAAGATTGACGCTGGACCAATAAATAATTATTGAAATGTCCTAATCGCCATCCTGTGTGTTTTCTGAGAATAAGTAAGCACGAGTGACTGAGTGAAAAGTACTGTACTGTTTTCCACGATCCCTGAGGAATTAGGGTTGTCATGTTAAGTGGTTGCCAGAGACTACCTACACCGTTGTAAGATACAGGGGGGTGGTAGTGGCACTGTGGAGCTAGCTGGTCTAACGGCTGACATATCCTGTGGGGGTGTCCAGACACCAAGTGTTTGGACACCAAGCCCTCCGTTTAGGTCATCCAAAACGTGCAGGTCCTGGGGATTCCTAGGAACTACACGACACTGGGAGTATAGATAAACACAGGGACTTTGTTTCAAATCCTGGGTGCATAGATGGTCACAGGAATGTTGTTGCACATCCTGGGAGTATAGATAAAAACAGGGACTTTGTTTCACATCCTGGGTGCATAGATGGTCACAGGGATGTTGTTGCACATACTGGGAGTATAGATGGTCACAGGGATGTTGTTTCACATCCTGGGTGCAATGTGCATAGATGGAATAGGCCTGCTGCCTTGTTTTTCTTTTTTTACACTTCTTAGGCTGCAGTCCGATGGTGTCCTAGCTTAAGGAGTGGCAGCCCAGCAGAGAGGCAATGATATATCAGTGTGTCTTAAACCTTACCAGGAGGCTGAGAAGAAAATTGGCATTTTTGGCTCATTCATCCTTTGCCCCTCTGATGAGAAATTGAATACCAACGAGGGCCAGGACTCTTCACAACTACAATCTTACAAGACTGCATCCAAGAAGCTTGTCGTGTTCTACTGAACAAACAAAGGTGCTTTATTATAAAAAGGCAGAGCCATTGGCTTTGTCGGTGCTCGGTCTCAGATGCTTGTGAAGGCTGGTCCCTGTGTCTCCTTCCTGCTCCCACCCCCTGCAGCACATTGAGGACTGCTGCTGTACTCTGCTGATGGGAGTCTGGGGGTGGGGAGGGGGGAGGGGGGAGTGTGCTGGGACCGCTCCATTTGACTGCATGATCTGCCTCGGCCGATTTATAGTATTATTTTCCGTCTGCTTTTTCCATTTCCTAATCCTTCGTTTATACAAAAAAGGAACAAAAACGAGATCAGAAATGGAAATGAAAGAATTCCTGTGCGCGTGCACTCTGCAGCGTTTTAAAGTCTGGGGGAGATGAGCACAGAGCGCCTGGTTTTGCTAAGTTTAGTGAGGCGCTTGGAGGTGTAACTGAGCTTCCCTCTCTCCTCCAGGCCTGCCGTCCTCCCACCACTAGCTAGAAGGGCCTGAGAGTGCCTTAGACCTCCGCACCCCTTCTTAGAGTGCCACTGGACCCGCCTCCACATCAATGCAGGTTAAACCCTCCTCCCATGGCATCCAGCCAAGCGGGAAAGGTTAAAGGTCAAGGGGAGCTTCTTAGGACGTGGAAAGTGCCTATGAGGAGAACCTCTGAACTTATAGATTCCCTCTGCTGACCCCCCTTATCTTCTGAAATCTACCCACATGACCCAGATCCATGCGGTCCCCATAGACTTCCCGCTGTGGTTGTCTGTGGGTAACATACACCCTTAGTAATGCTGTGGTGTTTCAAAATCTGAGGGCCCCCCCCTGCAAGGTGTGGTGAGAAGGTCCTCCTCAGCCTTTCCAAGTTTCTACCACACCATGTGGTCTGTAAATCACTTCTCCAATCAACAGCCACGCCACAATGTGGGTACCATTCCTCACCCGCCCCATATTTTAGAAAGCCTTAAGGAGCGCCACCACAAGGGAAGAGAACGGCAGCAGGCCTTATTCAGTAAATATGGCCCTGCGCTGCAGCACATCGTTCGGCTTCATGGTCTACCTATAGTCATAGTTTCTGACCAAGGAATCCAGTTTGTTTTCTGTCTACAGTCAGTCTTCTGTAGAGCCACTGTTTCCCTCTCATCGGCTTATCATCCGCAGACTGATGCACACTGAACATGTTAACTAGGAACTTGAAAATGCATTCATTGCTTTTGTGATAAGACAAGAAAATTGAGTCTCTTGGCTGGTTGAATTCAGTTACAACGACACTTAACACTCTGCTGGTAGTTACTCCCCCTTCTACTATTGTAAAGGACTATACACCGGCTCTTTAGCACATTGTCCCCCTTGTATTGGTTGTCCCTTTGTTGAACAAGTGTTAGTCGTACTTAAGTCTGATTTGGAAAACACTAAACAACATATCATTGAAGCCAAGACACAGTACCAGGCGCAGGCAGACAAGAAACGAAGTGAGGCCCTTAGGTATGCACCTGAAGACCAGGTATTAATATCAACTAAGCACACAAGTCAAGGAAGCATATCCCACGTTATACTGGTCCGTATTCCGTGTTTCAAATGGTGGGCACTTGTGGGGTTAAACTGATCTTACAACCCACTCTTCACATACGTCTGGGCTTTCATGTATCTCTTGAAAAGGCAGTCACTCAAGGAACCCCCTTCATGGGCATCAGAAGTAGACTACAGAGTAAGGAACGTGTTAGATTCCGAATACGTAGGTAAGGGAATGCGTTATCTCTTGGATTGGAAAGGGTGTGGACCCGAGGACAGAAGATGGAAACAAGTTGATCTAATACAATACAATACAATACATCAGCATTTATAGAGCGCAACAGCTACCTCAAACAGAGGTGTCCCGGCGCTAGCATGATCCAGCAGCATAGGGGTGACAGATCTCCAAACCGAAACGTAATTAACTAGTCCCGGCTAAAAAGCCATGTTTTTAGAGCTTTCCTGAACTCCCCTTCTTCCGGTATATGCCGAAGTCTAACCGGAAGTGAGTTCCACAATTTGGTCACTCCAACTGAGAAGGTTAATACATGCACCTTGCCTCATAGAAGGGACCCATGGGTGGCACCCAAAGAAGGCCCACCTTTGGGCAGGACTTGGGTGGGTGTGCTGTCAGCGTTGATAACTCTAGAAGGACAGGAGGGGTTGCTTGTACCAGTTTAGAGCTCAAACTTGTCCTGAATGAGAAGATGCAGCAGAAAATATCTGGTGATACAGTAAACCACGCAGTGTAGCCACCACCATCACCACCAACCAACGGCACAGCACAGGAATATTGTGCCTTCATCAACTACTGGCTGGATGCGGCAGGGTTCCAAGGACAAGAATGCTGCAGTTGTTGAGCCAAGCCCGGCACTTGCCTAGTTACGGACACAGGAGAGCTGAATGGGCTGTTCACCCTTGTTGTCTTCTACTAGCATTTCGTACTGCAAAGAGAACTCCCATGAGGAATCCAGCTCTCGCGAGAGTTCTCAGAAGAACATGGCGGCCATCTTGGGTGCAGCCGCTGTATAAAAGTTCTGCCCAGTGACCATACAGTTGCACTCCAAAACGGCGAGAGTAGGAGTAGCATCATATGTACCGAGATCTGTTTTACTGTGACACATAACCATCTGTAGAGACAGTGAGAGAGCGGTGACTATTACTGAACATCAAGGGTGACGAATCAGAGATCTGCAGAGACAGTGAGAGAGCGGTGACTATTACTGAACATCAAGGTAACGAATCAGAGATCTGCAGAGAGAGCGAGAGAGCGTTGACCATTATTGAAGCTCAAGGGTGACGAATCAGAGATCTGCAGAGACAGTGAGAGAGCGTTGACCATTATTGAAGATCAAGGGTAACGAATCAGAGATCTGCAGAGAGAGCGAGAGAGCGTTGACCATTATTGAAGATCAAGGTAACGAATCAGAGATTTGCAGAGACAGCGAGAGAGCGGTGACTATTACTGAACATCAAGGGTGACGAATCTGAGATCTGCAGAGACATCGAGAGAGCGTTGACCATTATTGAAGATCAAGGTAACGAATCAGAGATTTGCAGAGACAGCGAGAGAGCGGTGACTATTACTGAACATCAAGGGTGACGAATCAGAGATCTGCAGAGACAGCGAGAGAGCGGTGACTATTACTGAACACCAAGGGTGACGAATCAGAGATCTGCAGAGACAGCGAGAGAGCGTTGACCATTATTGAAGATCAAGGTAACGAATCAGAGATCTGCAGAGACAGTGAGAGAGTGTTGACCATTATTGAAGATCAAGGGTGACGAATCAGAGATTTGCAGAGACAGCGAGAGAGTGGTGACTATTACTGAACATCAAGGGTGACGAATCAGAGATCTGCAGAGACAGTGAGAGAGCGTTGACCATTATTGAAGATCAAGGGTGATGAATCAGAGATCTGCAGAGACAGTGAGAGAGCATTGACCATTATTGAAGATCAAGGGTGACAAATCAGAGATGTGCAGAGACAGCTCAGAGTGCTGTGAAGATCTTTCTGAAGCCATCGACTAGAGTTCTAGCCTAGGAAGGAGAGCGGAAACTCTATTCCTGAAGGCCATATCCTTTTCTGTTGTTGCACGCTAGTGGAGAACACTGTTGCAAACACAGTGACAGGTCACCTCCCAACTGTCTGTTTCCATCGTTTAGTCCTTTCAGAATTTGCTGTTTCCATCGTTTAGTCCTTTCAGACTCTTCTGTTTCTATCATAGAACGTGTGAAGTTTTAGACAGTCGTAGAAGTCCAAGAAATATCTGTACCCTATGCACCTGCTTTTCAGGATTGTTTATAAATTCTTAAATATATCCTATCATTACGATAATCAATTTGCCACATTTGCCACCACAATTGATTACCTTATTGCTGATTTAGTGTCTGCTACTTTTAATATAATAATTAAGAGGAGATAATATCGATAATTAGATCCTATTAAACTCCAGGTATCAGTCTATAGGTAAGAGAGGAATTTTGCGTCAGGGCTATCGAAGCAGAGATCACGCCAGTTTGCAGAATGAACTTTAGTCGGAGGCGACAGCTGGGAGAAGTGGCCTTCCATCAGTCGCTGTTTATGTTCCAGCCTCACACCAGCTGCGGTATTTGCAATTTTTTTACAAAAACACAGAGATGCTGTGCGAGCCATCTTCAAAACTCGATAACAGGCTTACTATCTACTACCTTAATCCACAGTTAGCGTAGCGCTTAGAAATAGCTTGAGGGTGTAAGATTGTATAACTCAATGACAATGTTGGAGTATTTCTTGTTGTTTTCATTGGCCATGATAAGTTTCGTTACCTTGCTTTTTTATTTTCTGCGTAGTTGCCATTCATATCTTATGTGCTGGGATAGGATTTAAAAAAAATTCTAAAATACATGTCCTTTTTCTTAGCTCTATTCTTGAGTGTGTTATTCATTAATTAAAGCGAACTGGAGTTCCACTGTGTCCCTGAATCCATCTTGTGGGAAAGATCGTTACCAGGAAACACTTCCTACACAGCACTGCTCAGTGGGTTGTGTATGGGTTGCACTGCGACTAGATTTCCAATTCGTATCGGCATATTAGCTGAGTCCTTGTGCCAGGAGGGTCAGATAGTGTGTGTGTGTGTGTGTGTATGTGTGCGTGTGTGTGTGTGTATGTGGTGGGGGGCACCAGAGAACGTATCAATAGTAGAACTGGGGGAGTATGTGGCTTGGGGGAATGAACCGCACTACCTGTTTCACAAGACACACCATGCACCAGTACAAAGTTCAACTACCCACTGAAAGGTGATAAGGCACATTTACTTTAAAAAGGGGTGCGAGGTCTTAGTAGTGCATAGGGCACATTTCCATCCAGGAGAGCAGTATATTGCGCATGCTCCATGAATGCCTCAGTGCCGGGACCAGGGTGCGCTCTCAGGCAGCCTGGGCCACGTCTTCAGGAGTCTCCCTGAACCTATAGAAATCCCCCTATTTACAGCAAATCTTCCGCAAAACAAGTTTCATCATGTACTCATTGCGTTACGTTATCCCTGACTGTGCAGCGTCACAAGCCCCCCTTGAATTGCCGTGGAAGTGATAGGGCTCCTAACAGATACATTTTCACAGGGCTCATCCTATCAACCTCGAAAAGATGAAAGGCTGAGTCTTCCCAGCTGTGATTAGAACAGATGATTGCAGGTTACACTAATATTTCAGCAGGTGCATTGACCCACGGGGCTCTTTCACCAGAGTTATTCTCCGTTTCAGTGGAGTCCTGCAACAGGCATTTCACAGTGCCAGCCTACCAGAGCACTGGCATCTCGAATGCCAAGGCCCTCAGGGGCACCGTCCTGTACATTTGATATGCTCTGTAATCAGCATCGTTTGGCCAGCCCACAAGAGCCATGTTTTCGCACGTCACGTGATCAGACCTTAGAATTTCAATGTCAGTCCTGCAAGCTCTTAAAGTCACATGCACATAAATGCATGAGAATGGGCAGTTCTGTTAACAGGAGCGCAGCGGTGGACTCCTGCAGGCACATAGAAGGAGAGAGCGCTGGAGGAGGCAGCTGTGTGTGCCATGAACTGAAGAGGTTCACCTAACACACTGCCCCTACCTGCACGGGCACGAGTCTTCACTGCCCTGGGCCTGGCACGAGATTGCCAAGTGGGTGATGGATCGTCGCGGATCATTCCACCCTGGTGCTGGCGCCAGGGTTGGATTGAAAACATGTTTGGTTGCACGCATGTTCCAGGAGAAATGGGCGGGGCCTCTTGGGTGGGTGCGCCCCTAGGGTTAGAAGAGGTCTTACCTTCCAGAGGGAGTGGCATGGAGCGTGCCCGTCATATTTATTTATTTGAGGCATTTTATAAAGCGCGAACATCACCCATCAGGGTATCAGAACACTGTACAGACAGCAGTCAAGCAATACATATCTCACCCATGACATATGACCGCTTGGCACCTACGAGGTCTCACCCATGACCTGGGGCCGCTTGGCACCAACGAGGTCTCACCCATGACCTGGGGCCGCTTGGCACCTACGAGGTCTCACCCATGACCTGGGGCCGCTTGGCACCTACGAGGTCTCACCCATGACCTGGGGCCGCTTGGCACCTACGAGGTCTCACCCATGACATATGACCGCTTGGCACCTACGAGGTCTCACCCATGACATGGGGCTGCTTGGCACCTACGAGGTCTCACCCATGACATGGGGCTGCTTGGCACCTACGAGGTCTCACCCCTGACCTGGGGCTGCTTGGCACCTACGAGGTCTCACCCATGACCTGGGGCCGCTTGGCACCTACGAGGTCTCACTCATGACACAGGGCCGCTGGGCACCTATGAGGTCTCACCCGTGACACAGGGCCGCTTGGTACCCAGGAGGTCTCACCTCTGACCTGGGGCCGCTTGGTACCCAGGAGGTCTCACCCCTGACCTGGGGCCGCTTGGTACCCACGAGGTCTCACCCCTGACCTGGGGCCGCTTGGTACCTACGAGGTCTCACCGATGGCATGGGACTGCTTGGCACCTACGAGGTCTCACTCATGACACAGGGCCGCTTGGCACCCACGAAGTCTTACTCATGACCTGGGGCCGCTTGGTTGGTACCTACGAGAGTCTGGCGGCTTTCCATGCAGGGCTGTTGTAAGGTTGTTTTTCTAGGGGATTTTTTCTGAGATTATGGCAGATTAGCGCTCAGAAGCAGCTGCCTTGTGTTTCCTGCCTCCTTGAGCTGTGATGGGCTGAGCTGCCCGGTGAGGGGGACGTAGGGCCCAGCCCTGCCCCTTGGCACGTCTGGACCTGCGGGGAGATTAGCCGAGGATGCGGGGGAGTTGGGGCGGCGTGTGGCGTGCACGGAGACATCGCACAGAGGCCCACACCCTGCACTTTCACCCGCTAGATCCGGTCACTCAGTGAGTAGGTACCCCCCTAACCCCCCAAGCCGGTCTGCCCGCGGGCAGGAAGGGTTTACCTTAAACTCAACCCCGGGCACGCGGCCTCAAGGGTTCCTCTGTGTTGGGGATGCAAGGCCGGGCCACGGGACCTGTGCATGGTGCATGATACATTAAGTAGTAATAGCGGTGCTGGGCGACTCGTGACCAGGCTGCTGGCACGTGCCGCACCCAGGGAACTGGGCACGGGATGGATGTAGCCACACATTGGCCGTCACAGGCCATGGCACCGCGGTCCTGGGGACGAGGCCGGCGGTAACACCCTTAGCCAAGAGCACAGTGCATTCTGGGACTTCCTGGGACACTGATGGTCTGGTTTGTCATTGGTGCGCGTCCCTGGCCCTGTGCCTAAAGGGTCCCCGCAGCGCTGCCACTTCCTTATTACAGTGGGGTCTGGTTCCCTGCCGTGACACATCTTCTGTCACTTAAGGTGCCCCACAGCCCAAGCTGGCAGCATCCTTTATCTCTTAGGGTTATTCAAGGGGAAGAGCCCTCTCGCCCTTCTGAACACCACCCACTGCCGACCGGTTCAGCCCAGTCCACTTCCAAGGCGTCCAGTTACCTTAAGGCACCTTTCCAACCGGATGCGCCACAGACCAGGGGCTGTGTTACACACAGTTCAGTGCTTTAAATGGACAGGTACTGTCTGGTACTGAGTATCTACACTTTCCAAGTTTAATGGGAGAGTACCTGCACTTCTCGGCACTGTTGCAATGCATTTAATGGGAGAGTAGCTGCACTTCTCAGAACTGCTGCAGTACATTTGATGGCAGAGTACTGGCATTTCTCAGCACTGCTGCAGTACATTTAATAGGAGAGTACCTGCACTTCTCAGCACTGTTGCAATACATTTAATGGGAGAGTACCTTTCATTTCTCAGAACTGCTGCAATACATTTAATAGGAGAGTACCTGCACTTCTCAGCACTGTTGCAATACATTTAATGGGAGAGTACCTTTCATTTCTCAGAACTGCTGCAATACATTTAATAGGAGAGTACCTGCACTTATCAGCACTGTTGCAATACATTTAATGGGAGAGTACCTGCACTTCTCAGCACTGCTGCAATACATTTAATGGGAGAGTACCAGCACGTCTCAGCACTGCTGCAATGCATTTAATAGGAGAGTACCTGCACTTCTCAGCACTGTTGCAATACATTTAATGGGAGAGTACTGACACTTCTCAGCCCTGCTGCAATACATTTAATGGGAGAGCACCTACACTTCTCAGCACTGCTGCAGTACATTAAAATGGCAGAGTACCTGCACTTCTCAGCACTGTTGCAATACATTTAATGGGAGCGTACCTGCACTTCTCAGTACTGCTGCATTATATTTTATGGGAGAGTACTGGCACTTCTCAGCACTGCTGCAATACATTTAATGGGAGAGCACCTACACTTCTCAGCACTGCTGCAATACATTTAATGGGAGAGTACCGGCACGTCTCAGCACTGTTGCAATACATTTAATGGGAGAGTACCTGCACTTCTCAGCACTGTTGCAATACATTTAATGGGAGAGTACTGGCACTTCTCAGTACTGCTGTAATGCATTTAATGGGAGAGTACCTGCACTTCTCAGCACTGCTGCAATACATTTAATGGGAGAGCACCTGCACTTCTCAGTACTGCTGCAAAACATGTAATTGGAGAGTACCTTTCACTTCTCAGCACTGCTGCAATACATTTAATGGGAGAGTACCAGCACGTCTCAGCACTGCTGCAAAACATTTAATGGGAGAGTACCTTTCACTTCTCAGCACGGTTGCAATACATTTAATGGGAGAGTACCTTTCACTTCTCAGCACCGTTGCAATACATTTAATGGAAGAGTACCTGCACTTCTCGGCACTGCTGCAATACATTTAACGGGAGAGTACCGGCACTTCTCAGCACCACTGTAATATATTTAATGGGAGAGTACCTGCACTTCACAGCACTGCTGCAATACATTTAATGGGAGAGTACCTGCACTTCTCAGCACTGCTGCAATACATTTAATGGGAGAGTATCTGCACTTCTCAGCACTGCTGCAATACATTTAATGGGAGAGTATCTGCACTTCTCAGCACTGCTACAATACATTTAATGGGGGAGTACCGACACTTCTCAGCACTGCTGCAATACATTTAATGGGAGAGTACCTTTCACTTCTCAGCACTGTTGCAATACATTTAATGGGAGAGTACCTTTCACTTCTCAGCACTGTTGCAATACATTTAATGGGAGAGTACCTGCACTTCTCGGCACTGCTGAAATACATTTAATGGGAGAGTACCGGCACTTCTCAGCACCACTGCAATATATTTAATGGGAGAGTACCTGCACTTCACAGCACTGCTGCAATATATTTAATGGGAGAGTACCTGCACTTCTCAGCACTGCTGCAATACATTTAATGGGAGAGTACCTGCACTTCTCAGCACTGCTGCGATACATTTAATGGGAGAGTACCTGCACTTCTCAGCACCACTGCAATATATTTAATGGGAGAGTACCTGCACTTCTCAGCACTGCTGCAATACATTTAATGGGAGAGTACCTCCACTTCTCAGCACTGCTGCGATACATTTAATGGGAGAGTACCTACACTTCTCAGCACTGCTGCAATACATTTAATGGGAGAGTACCTGCACTTCTCAGCACTGCTGCAATACATTTAATGGAAGAGTACTGGAACTGCTCAGCACTGCTGAAATATGGACATGTGACGTTACAACGCATGCCATTACCCCGCATGCCGTTGCAACGCAAAACTTTACCCCGACTTGCTGTCGGGGGTGCGCTGGCAGTTGTAATAGTTTAATTTACTATTCCAACTCCAGTGTGTGCAACAGTAGGGAAGGTGCTGGAGGTAAATCCAACACCTTCTACCCACTGCTTCACACCTTTTGCATTGCAACAGCATGCGGGGTAATGGCATGCGTTGTACCGCTTGCGGTGTAACTGCTGTTTCCCCTGAAATACATTTAATGGGAGACTACTGGCACTTCTCACCACTGCTGCAATACATTTAATGGGAGAGTACCTGCACTTCACAGCACTGCGGCAATACATTTAATGGGAGAGTACCGGCACTTCTCAGCACTGCTGCAATACATTTAATGGGAGAGTAGTGGCACTTCTCAGCACTGCTACAATACATTTATTGAGAGATTACCGGCACTTCTCAGCACTGTTGCAATACATTTAATGGGAGAGTATCTTTCACCTCTCAGCACTGCTGCATTACATTTAATGAGAGAATACCTGCACTTCTCAGCACTGCTACAGTGCATTTAATGAGAGAGTACCAGCACTTCTCAGCACTGCTACAGTGCATTTAATGGGAGAGTACCAGCACTTCTCAGCACTGCTACAGTGCATTTAATGGGAGAGTACCAACACTTCTCAGCACTGCTACAGTGCATTTATCGGGAGAGTACCAGCACTTCTCTGCACTGCTGCAATACATTTAATGGGAGAGTACCAGCACTTCTCAGCACTGCTACAGTGCATTTAATGGGAGAGTACCAGCACTTCTCAGCACTGCTATAGTGCATTTAATGGGAGAGTACCAACACTTCTCAGCACTGCTACAGTGCATTTAAAGGGAGAGTACCAGCACTTCTCTGCACTGCTGCAATACATTTAATGGGAGAGTAACTTCACTTCTTAGTACTTTTGCAATACATTTAATGGGAGAATACCGGCACTTCTCAGCACTGCTGCAATACATTTAATGGGAGAATAACCGCACTTCTCAGCACTCCTGCAATACATTCTGTAGGAGACTACCAGCACTTCTCTGCACTGCTACAATACATTTAATGAGAGATTACCGGCACTTCTCAGCACCCCTGCAATATATTTAATGTGAGTGTACCAGCAATTCTCAGCACTGCTGCAATACATTTAATGGGAGAGTACCTTTCACTTCTCAGCACTGCTGCAATATATTTAATGGGAGAATACCAGCACTTCTCAGCACTGTTCCAATACATTTACTGGGAGAGTAGTGGCACTTCTCAGCACTGCTACAATACATTTATTGAGAGATTACCGGCACTTCTCAGCACTGCTACAATACATTTCATGGGAGAGTAGTGGCACTTCTCAGCACTGCTACAATACATTTCATAGGAGAATACCGGCACTTCTCAGCACTGCTGCAATACCTTTAATGGGAGAGTACCAGCACTTCTCAGCACTGTTGCAATACATTTACTGGGAGACTACCGGCACTTCTCTGCACTGCTACAATACATTTATTGAGAGATTACCAGCACTTCTCAGCACCACTACAATATATTTAATGGGAGAGTACCAGCAATTCTCAGCACTGCTGCAATACATTTAATGGGAGAGTACCTTTCACTTCTCAGCACTGCTGTAATACATTTAATGGGAGAGTACCTTTCACTTCTCAGCACTGTTGCAATACTTTTAATGAGGGAGTATCTACACTTCTCAGACCTGCTGCAGTACATTTAATGGGAGAGTACCTGCACTTCTCAGCACTGTTGTAATACATTTAATGGGAGAGTACCTTTCACTTCTCAGCACTGCTGCAATACATTTAATGGGAGATTACCTTTCACTTCTCAGTACTGCTGCAGTACATTTAATGGGAGAGTACCTTTCACTTCTCAGCACTGCTGCAGTAGATTTAATGGGAGGGTATTGGCACTTCTAAGCACTGCTGCAGTGCATTAAATGGGAGAGTACTGGTACTTCAAAGGAGCAAACTGGTTCAATGGATAGTGAGTATCCGAGGTTTCATGCTCCCTTTTTAAGCACTGATTGTGCCCTGGGGGCGTAGCAGGCGTGTTTGGCTGCTGTATGAGCCCCGGGGCACAATGGTATGCACTCCGGGGTATAATGGACAGTATAGCCCCTAGACGCACTGAACTTCCATCAGATTGTCCACAAACGGACACACACCGCTGGACATATCCTAGATGTCATTTTTGCTAATACTGAACTAGTTACCTTTCAAACTATAACTCCAGTCACATGGTCAGACCACCACTTTCTTGCTTTCCAACATAAAACAACACTAAGCGACTCACCTAAAACTACCTTACATCCATCCACCTATCGGCACGTGGAACAAACTCAATTTGGAACACTTAGAAACACAACTAACATCAAGTACAAATCTAGAAACAATAAATTCTGTTCAAAACCTATATGAGTGGCTACAAGAAGCTTTTGACATTCTGATACCACTCAAAACCACACAACAGAACAAAAGAAAAAAAGCACCTTGGAGAAACATAGAAATAAAAGACATAAAACAACAAATTAGAAAGCTGCAATGTACCTGGCTCAAAACAAACGCCAAACAAGACAAACTTCACCTACAAAAAATTAACAGATTATACAAGTCGGCTATCAAAAAGCTAAGAAAAGGTACTATTCAGACAGAATTCAAAACGCTAAATGTGCAAATAAAGAATTCTATAAAATACTCAATGAATTTCGCAAACCAAATTGCCTAGAAGGAACTCATCCTGTTACTCAAGATTTCACAGACAAACTGGCAAATCATTACACGGACAAAGCAGACACGTTGGACTCATACTTAAAACAGAAACAAAGCACCAGCACTAACCCTTGTACAAAACAACAATCCAAGAATACTCTAACCAAGCCTCTCCGTTCCTTCCAACACATCTCACACGATGAATTTATGGACCTGGTCAAAGCAAGCAGGCCTGCCGGCAGCCCTTCTGACCCCTGTCCACCACAAATTTTCAAAACAATTCTTTTAACAACCTCTGTTGCCACTCCAGTAAGAAGAATCATCAACGATTCCTTCACTACCGGAATATTTCCAGAAGAACTCAAAAAATCACACATACGCCCTTTACTGAAGAAAACAAACTTGGACCCGCTGAACCTTGACAACTACAGACCCATTACAAATGGACCTTTCCTGGGCAAACTGATAGAAAGAGCAGCGTTCGCCCAGATGGTACAATTCATTGAAGAGAATGACGTACTCTCAGACTTCCAAACAGGATTCCGTCCGGGGAAAGGCACTGAATCTGCCCTCCTTGCCATCTGGGATGACCTGAAAAATACAGTTGACCGCAACGGAGTTGCTGCGCTACTCCTCTTGGACCTCTCGGCTGCCTTTGACACGGTTGACCATGACACTCTGAAACAAAGACTCTATGGAGCCGGCATAGAGGGAACTGCTCTAGACTGGATTGCGTCCTACCTCCGAAACAGAACTAACATCATCCATACCCCACCTTTCTCGCCAAACCGTACTCCACAAAAGCAGGTGTCCCTCAAGCCTCTATCATCTCGCCCATGCTTTTCAACATCTACATGAAGTCATTACCGGTACTGATCAATAAATTTTACCTCACGTGCTTTAACTATGCAGATGACACGCAAATACTCCTTCAACTGGAATGCCCCAAAGACATTGGAAAATCACCAATTTTCAGCTGTCTCAGAGTCGTGGATCAATGGATGACGTGGAGGAATCTCAAATTGAATACTTCAAAAACGGAAATACTCACGTGTGGCGATTGGAAACATTACAACCCGCTTGCCGCATGGCCTAATGAACTGGGATCACCACCTAAAGTATCGAAGGAAGTAAGAAACCTCGGAATGACCATGGACTCCAAGCTGTCGATGAATGTCCAAGTGGACAAACTAGCAAGATCAAGCTTTGTCACTATAAAAACGCTGCGACGAATTTTCCCTCATTTGGGATTTCCGCACAAGGTCCAAGCTACCATCTCCCTTGTTCTGTCCAAACTCAATTACGCCAATAGCCTCTACCACGGATCACCTTTAACAACCATGAAAAGACTACAACGGATTCAGAACTCGGCTGCCAGACTACTCTTGCATATCAAACCGCGAGACCACATCTCCCCTGCCTTGAAAGCCCTGCATTGGTTACCGGTTGCCAGAAGATCCACGTTCAAGCTGCTTTGTATCACCCACAAAGCCATACATGGAATGGGACCGCTCTTCATCAGGAATAAAATCACCAAACACATTCAACAGAGGAACCTCCGCTCTAAAGGAGCATCTCGCCTCAAAATCCCAAGATACAAGAAAATAACCATGGGTGGCACATCCTTCTCTGTTCAAGCAGCCAAACTATGGAACTCTTTACCCCCAACATAAGATCCACCGACAACCACCTTATCTTCAGAAAACTACTCAAGAATTGGCTTTTCCCCACATAAGCACCATACGCAAACAGAAATTTACAGCATATCCCTCTGTATATAAGCATTTGTTTTCACTATAGACATGTACCTATCTTTGTGTATTGCTTTGTATAAACATGTAGAATAATTATGTTGTTGAGAGAGAAAAAAAAATACATAATAATAATAATAATAATAAATAAATAAATATCATCTTTGGTCTACATGTACTTGCTTCCATTGTGCACCTATGTACCTTCCATGTACTTGGATCTGTGTGTTTGTTACTTTTCTCCTGAAAAAGCTTATCCAATGCACTACCCTATTTCTCATCCGCTACCTCTATCAATATCTTTAATCTGCATATACTTACCTCCTTTATGCATCTATATACTCTCAATGTACTTATGGATCTGTATATTTATCACTTTCTTCTAATTTAGCATTTCCAAGGCACTACCCTAGTTCTCAGCCTATACTTATCTCAATATATCTTCTAGCCCAACCTTCTGACTCATCTCAAACTTCTTTCTACTACTCTTTCCAATTCACTACCCTATCTCGCATCCTAAACATTTATCAATATATCCTCTACATCCACACTCTCATTTATCCCAAACCCCATACCACTACCATGATCCCCAAAATAATCCTTTCTAGACTCTCTCCTACTCTACCCTCCTTGCATCATCTGACACCTCTTTTACTATACCGATCCCCTAAAACAAACCTTTCTAAACTCTTCCCTGACTCCTCCCCTCCAAAACCCCCTTTTACTCATCCAAAAGCCTCATCCTACTGCTAAGACCTAAAAAAAAAAAAAACCTTCACTCTTTTATCCCTCCACTATCCTTTTCAATCAAAATTAACAGACTAACATGTTTAATTCTCAAATTCCATTTTCAACTATACTAATTCACCACTAATCCTTTATGGGTTCCAGAGTAGCGTGCTACTCGCCAATAAAGCGTCTCAACACCCCATCAGGGTTACAAGCGCTATATAAATGCAAACCTTTTCCCTTTCTACCCTCCCCAATCCTTCTCAATCCAAATAACTGACTAACATATCCACCACTAAAATTACTTTCATGTTTCACCATACTAATTCAACACTAATACTTATGGGTTCCAGAGTAGCGTGCTACTTGCGCTTCAAAACCCCATCAGGGGTAGCAAGCGCTATATAAATACAAACCTCTTTCCCTCTTCTATCCCGCCACCTACCCTTCTCTACCCAAATAACTGAATAACATATCCACTACTCAAATTACTTCATTTTTACTATACTAATTTTCAACACTAATCCTTAATGGGTTCCGGAGTGGCGTGCTACTCGCCAGAAAAGCGCTTCAACACCTATCAGGGGTAACAAGTGCTATATGAATGCAAACCTTTCTTCCCTTTTTATCCCTCCGCTATCCTTCTCACTCCAAATAACTGACTAATATCCACCACTGAAACTACTTTCATATTTCACCATATTAATTCACCACTAATCCTTTATGGGCTTCCGGAGTAGCGTGCTTCAACACCCCATCAGGGGTAACAAGCGCTATATAAATACAAACCTTTTTTTCCTCCACCATGCGTCTATCAGGTTTAATCCATTGGAAGCCTGGGCTCAGACTGATGATTTGTGCATATTTCCATCACCCTGCTGTCTGTCCTGGAGCACTGAGTACTAACTTATTGTAATGTAAAGATCGTTTGGCTCCTCTATACATCGTCATATTGTAATCATAATATTTATAACGTTGTTTTAGGAAAGAAAAGTAACTCTTTGAGACTTTCACATCAGCAGGTCTGAAGATCACCAGGACATGCAGTAACAATCAATTCTGTTCCAGAGGAAGCTGGTGATTACCAGCAGTGACCACTGGTCAGGGGTGCGATGGTAATAGACTTGTCACTTTAAACCGTGCGTGGAGCATACTGCTGCTTGCATTTTGGAAAGATTTTAATTTATCAACAAAAAACTTGAGGGTGGAGGGGCGACCTGAGGAGACTGAAGAACACCTCAAAGAGCTGTGTGCTGAGAGAGCACAGGTGTGGGAGGTGTATGAGTCAGCGCCTCCATGACACCCCCGCACTGATCCAATTCACTGATCCAACCCTTCTAATCCAACACCACTGATCCAACGCACTCATCCACCCGCACTCATTCAACACCTCAAAGAGCTGTGTGCTGAGAGAGCACAGATGTGGGAGGTGTATGAGTCAGCGCCTCCATGACACCCTGCACTGATCCAATGCACTGATCCAACCCATCTAATCCAACACCACTGATCCAACGCACTCATCCACCCGCACTCATTCAACACCTCAAAGAGCTGTCTGCTGAGAGAGCACAGATGTGGGAGGTGTATGAGTCAGCGCTTCCATGACACCCACCGCACTGATCCAATGCACTGATCCAACCCATCTAATCCAACACCACTGATCCAACGCACTCATCCACCTGCACTCATCCACCCACACCCATTCAACACCTCAAAGAGCTGTGTGCTGAGAGAGCACAGGTGTGGGAGGTGTATGAGTCAGCGCCTACATGACACCCCGCACTGATCCAATGCACTGATCCAACCCATCTAATCCAACACCACTGATCCAACGCACTCATCCATACACACTCATTCAACACCTCAAAGAGCTGTGTGCGGAGAGAGCACATATGTGGGAGGTGTTTGAGTGAGTGCCTCCATGACACCCACCGCACTGATCCAATGCACTGATCCAACCCATCTAATCCAACACCACTGATCCAACACACTCATCCACCCGCACTCATTCAACACCTCAAAGAGCTGTATGCTGAGAGAGCACAGATGTGGTAGGTGTATGAGTCAGCAGCTCCATGACAGCCTCTGCACTGATCCAATGCACTGATCCAACCCATCTAATCCAACACCACTGATCCAACGCACTCATACACCTGCACTCATCCACCCACACCCATTCAACACCTCAAAGAGCTGTGTGCTGAGAGAGCACAGATGTGGGAGGTGTATGAGTCAGCGCCTCCATGACACCCACCGCACTGATCCAACCCATCTAATCCAACGACACTGATCCAATGCACTCATCCACCCGCACTCATTCAACACCTCAAAGAGCTGTGTGCTGAGACCGCACAGATGTGGGAGGTGTATGAGTCAGCGCCTCCATGACACCCACCGCACTGATCCAATGCACTGATCCAACCCATCTAATCCAACGCGACTGATCCAACGCACTCATCCACCCGCACTCATCCAACGGCACTCATTCAACACATCGCAGACCTGTGTACTGATTGCGCACAGATGTGGGAGATGTATGAGTCAGCAGCTCCATGACACCCACCGCACTGATCCAATTCACTGATCCAAGCCATCTAATCCAACGACACTGATACAACGCACTCATCCACCCGCACTCATTCAACACATCGAAGAGCTGTGTGCTGAGTGCGCACAGATATTGGAGGCTGACTCAGCACCTCCAAGACAGCCAGTGCACTGATACAACCCATCTAATCCAAAGCCACGGAGCCAACGCAGTCATCCACCTGCACTCATCCAACCGCACTCATCCAACCGCACTGAGTCAAGCGCACTGATCAAAACACACTGATCCAAGCGCACTGATTCAACTGCACTCATCCAACCGCACTCATCCAACTGCACTCATCCACCCACACTCATCCAACCGCACTCATTCAACACATCGAAGAGCTGTGTGCTGAGAGCGCACAGATGTGGGAGGTGTATGAGTCAGCACCTCCAAGGCAGCCATCGCACTGATCCAACCCATCTAATCCAAAGCCACGGAGCCAACGCACTCATCCACCCACACTCATCGAACCGCACTCATCGAACCGCACTCATCCAACCGCACTGATCCAAGCACACTGATCAAAACACACTGATCCAACGCACTGATCCAACCACACTGATCCAACCCATATAATCCAACGCCACTCACCCAACTGCACTCATCCACCCGCACTCATTCAGCACATTGAAGAGCTGTGTGCTGAGAGAACACAGATGTGGGAGGTGCATGAGTCAGCAGCTCCATGACACCCACCGCACTGATCCAATGCACTGATCCAACCCATCTTATCCAACGACACTGATCCAATGCAGTCATCCACCCGCACTCATTCAACCGCACTCATTCAACACATCGAAGAGCTGTGTGCTGAGAGCGCACAGATGTGGGAGGTGTATGAGTCAGCACCTCCAAGACAGCCAGCACACGGATCCAACCCATCTAATCCAAAGCCACAGAGCCAACGCTCTCATCCACCCACACTCATCCAACCGCAGTCATCGAACCGCACTCATCCAACCGCACTGATCCAAGCACACTGATCAAAACAAACTGATCCAACGCACTGATCCAACCTCACTGATCCAACCCATCTAATCCAACAACACTCATCCACCCGCACTCATCCAACCGCACTCATTCAACACATCGAAGAGCTGTGTGCTGAGAGCGCACAGATGTGGGAGGTGTGTGAGTCAGCACCTCCATGACACCCACCGCACTGATCCAATGCACTGATCCAACCCATCGAATCCAACGACACTGATCCAATGCACTCATCCACCCGCACTCATGCAACACCTCAAAGAGCTGTGTGCTGAGAGTGCACAGATGTGGGAGGTGTGTGAGTCAGCAGCTCCATGACACCCACCCCACTGATCCAATGCACTGATCCAACCCATCTAATCCAATGCCACTGATCCAACGCACTCATCCACCCCCACTCATTCAACACATCGAAGAGCTGTGTGCTGAGAGCCCACAGATGTGGGAGGTGTATGAGTCAGCACCTACAAGACAGCCAGCTCACTGATCCAACCCATCTAATCCAAAACCACAGAGCCAATGCACTCATCCACCCGCACTCATCCAACCGCACTCATCCAATCGCACTGATCCAAGCGCACTGATCAAAACACACTGATCCAACGCACTGATCCAACTGCACTGATCCAACCCATCTAATCCAACGCCACTGATCCACCGCCACTGATCCACCCACACTCATCCAACAGCACTCATTCAACACATTGAAGAGCTGTGTGCTGAGTGCGCACATATGTGGGAGGTATATGAGTCAGCACCTATAAAACAGTCAGCGCACTGATCCAACCGCACTGATCCAAGCGCACTGATCCAAGCGCACTGATCAAAACACACTGTTCCAAATGCACTGATTCAACCGCACTCATCCAACCGCAATGATCCAACCACACTGAACTAAACACACTGATCCAAGCACACTGATTCAACCGCACTCATCCAACCGCACTCATCCAACTGCACTGATCCAGCCCAACTGATCCAACCACACTGATCCAACCGCACTGATCCAAGCGCACTGATCCAAGCGCACTGAACCAAGCGCACTGAACTAAGCGCACTGATCCAAGCGCACTGATCCAAACACACTAATCCAAGCGCACTCATCCAACCGCACTCATTCAATCTTACAGATCCAGGCGCACAGATTCAGCCACACTCATTCAACCGCACTGATCCAACTGCGCTCATCCAACCGTACTCATCCATCCGCATTCATTCAACTGCACTCATCCAACTGCACTGATCCATCCACACTGATCCAAGTGCCCTGATCCAACCACACTGTTCAAGCTGCACTGATCCAACCGCACTGATCCTTCTAGACTGATCCAGCTGTACCGATCCAACTGCACTGATCCAACCGCACTGATCCTCCTAGACTGATCCAGCTGCACTGATCCAACTGCACAGATCCAGCTGCACTGATCCAAATGCACTGATTCAGCTGCACTGATCCAACTGCCTTGATCTAACCGCACTGATCCAGCCCCACTGATCCAGCCGCACTGATCTAACCGCACTGATCGAGCCGCACTGATCCAACTGCCTTGATCTAACCACACTGATCCTGCCACACTGATCCAGCCGCACTGATCCAGCGGCACTGATCCAACTGCACTGATCCAGCCGCACTGATCCAACCGCACTGATTCGACCGCACTGATCGAGCTGCACTGTTCCAACCGCGCTGATCCAACCGTACTGATCCAACAGCACTGATGCAACCACATAGATCTAACCGCACTGATCCAAGTGCACTGATTCCCCCGCACTGAAACAACCCCACTGATCCAACCACACTCATCCAGCCGCACTGATCCAACCGCACTGATCCAACTGCACTGATCCATCCATGCTGATCCAACCACACTGACCCAACCGCACTCATCCAACCGCACTCATCCAACCCCACTCATACAACCGCACTCATACAACTGCATTGATCCATCCGCACTGATCCAACCGCACAGATCCAACTGTACTCATTCAACTGCACTGATTCAACCACACTGATCTAGCCGCACTGATCCAGCTGCACTGATCCAACCACACTGATCCAACCGCACAGATCCAGCCGCACTGATCCAGCCGCACTGATCCAACCCCACTCATCCAACCACACTGATTCAACTGCATTGATCCAACGCACTGATCCAACCACACTCATTCAACCGCACTGATTCAACCGCACTGATTCATCTGCACTCATCCAACCACACTGCTCCAACCACACTGATCCAACCGCATTCATCCATCGCACTGATCCAGCTGCACTGATCTAAATGCACTGATCTAGCCCCACTGTGCGAACCACACTGATCCAACCACACAGATTCATCTACACTCATCCAACTGCACTGATCCACCCACACTGATCCAAACGAGCTGATCGAACCGCACTGATCCAACCACACTGATCTAACTGCACTGATCCAGATGCACTGATCCAACCGCACTGATCCAACCACACTGATCCAGCTGCACTGATCCAGCCGCACTGATCTAACCGCACCAATCCAGCCACACTGATCTAATCGCACTAATCCAGCTACCCTGATCCAGCCACACTGATCCAGCTGCACTGATCCAGCCACACTGATCCAACCGCACAGATTCATCTACACTCATCCAACTGCACTGATTCAACCACACTGATCCAGCCGCACTCATCCAACCGAAAGGATCCATCCACACATATCCAAATGCGCTGATTCAACCCCACTGATCCAGCCCCACCGGTCCAACTGCACTGATCCAGCGGCACTCAACCAAACGCACTGATCTAACCGCACCGATCCAGCCACACTGATCTAATCGCACTGATCCAGCTACCCTGATCCAGCCACACTGATCCAGCTGCACTGATCCAGCCACATTGATCCAACCGCACAGATTCATTTACACTCATCCAACTGCACTGATCCAACCACACTGATCCAGCCGCACTCATCCAACCGAAAGGATCCATCCACACATATCCAAACGCGCTGATTCAACCCCACTGATCCAGCACCACAGGTCCAACTGCACTGATCCAGCGGCACTGAACCAAACGCACTGATCCAGCTGCACTGATTCAACCGCACTGATCCAACCGCACTGATCTGACCGCACTGATCCAGCCGCACTGATCCAACCACACTGATTCATCTGCACTGATCCAACAGCACTCATTTGATCGCACTCATCCAAATGCACTGAACCAACCGCAGTGATTCATCTGCACTCATCCAACCGCACTGATCCAACCGCACAGATTCATCTACACTCATCCAATCCAACCACACTGATCCAGCGCACTCATCCAACCGCACTGATCCATCCACACTGATCCAAACGTGCTGATCCAGCCCCACTGATCCAACTGCACTGATCCAGCTGCACTGATCCAATCGCACTGATCCAACCACACTGATCCAGCCACACAGATTTATCTGCACTCATCCAACCGCACTGATACAACTGCACTGATCCAACTGCACTGATTCATTTGAACTCATTCATCCGCACTGATCCAACTGCACAGATCCAGCCGCACTGATCCAGCCGCACTGACCTGACTGCACTGATCCAGTTGCTCTGATCCGACCGCACTGATCCAGCCGCACTGATCCAGCCTCACTGATCCAGCCGCACTGATCCAGCCGCACTGATCCAGCTGCACTGATCCAACTGCACTGATCCAACTGCACTGATCCAACCGCACTGATTCAACTGCACTGATCCAACTGCACTGATCCAACTGCACTGATCCAGCCGCACTGATCCAACTGAACTGATCTAGCCACACTGATCCAGCCGCACTGATCTAACCGCACTGATCCAGCCACACTGATCCAAACGCACTGATCCAGCTGCACTGATCCAATAGAACTGATGCAGCTGCACTGATCCAACTGCACTGATCCAACTGCACTGAACCAGCCGCACTGATCCAGCTGCACTGATCCAACTGCACTGATCCAACTGCACTGATCCAACTGCACTGATCCAACCCCACTTATCCATCTGCACTGATCCAGCACCAAAAGCCGCTGGATGCCTTGCTCCATACCTTAATTTGAGCAGCGACTTGCCAGGACTCGGCCCCAGAACTCATTTTAGCTGCTTCTATTCATGATTCCACTGGTCATGAGATGGCCCGTTTTTGTATGTTTTTGTATAAGATAGCTTCTTCTGAGCAGCAGCACTAATTGTGAGACACACATTCCTTTACGGTCTCAGCTAGAGCCGCTCAGCAAATCTGCTGCTTCCGATACATAAGCTGTCTTTTGAGTGGGCTTCAGGTCAGCCCCTCGCTTATGATTGGATGGTTGGCGTTGTTGTCTATCTCAGGTCTCTGCTCTTGATTCACTAGCCTTCCTCCCTATATTTAGATGTGTCCCGCCCAGGAGTATGTCAGTTTCACAGTGTTCTGATTGGATGTCTTGTATCATTCCATTGCTGACTTGAGGGGACTCTTTTTTTCTTTATTTTTTTTAACTCCATGGGAATGGGGAAACGACCTTTAGCAGCCTTCACAGCACCGGCAATAGAACGAACGCGTCTTTAGCATGCATTCGTTCAGCACGCAAGTCGTTACATCGACTTGCTTTAGGAGGGCGCATTGGTGGAATGGTGTTGGATTCAAAGTCCAACACCTTCCCTACTGTTGCGCAGACTGGAGTTGGAATAGTAAAGAAACTATTCCAAAATCCAGCGCCCCCCCTAAGGCTAATTGTTATAACGACTTGCGTGCTGAACGAATGCATACTAAAGACGCGTTTGTTCTAATGATGGCGTTCAGAAGACACGCATGCTAAATGCATGCGGAATACCGTCATACATTTGTTTCCTTGGTCTCTCCACCTCTTAATCCTCCTGGCATCCTAGCAGTGGCGTAGCAAGACCTGTGGCCGCCCAGGGTGGTCCGCCCCCTCCCGAATCCCCCTTGCTACGCCACTGCATCCTAGTGACCTCAATCCCCAACTCTCTCCATGAACTATACTCCCTAGCTCTTCTCTTGCTCCAGATGCTCCTGGTCTCCAAGTTGTTTTTTTAAATTTATTTCACACCAGCCTGGCAGCTGCAAATTGCTACCCGGCTGCTCTCTTCCTTTTATGTGCTGCTGAGCACTTTATTGTTTCCTTTGAATTTATTGTTTTAAAAGGATGATATGCCATGTTGAGATGGTAAAATGCCAACATCGTCTTCAATACATCATAACAAATATGCATGCGCACACCTCAGTGGCCATCTTGGAATATATTCATGATCATTTGTGCACCATGATGCACGTGCGTGCATGTGTCACAGCTCATGAAGCATCAGCAGCCATCTTGGAATATATTCATGCTCACGCGTGCACCACGATGCGCCAGCGTGCATGCGTCACAGCTCATGAAGCATCAGCAGCCATCTTGGAATATATTCATGCTCACGCGTGCACCACGATGCGCCAGCGTGCATGCGTCAGAGCGCATGAAGCATCAGCAGCCATCTTGGAATATATTCATGCTCATGTGTGCACCACGATGCAAGTGCGTGCATGCGTCACAGTTCATGAAGCATCAGCAGCCATCTTGGAATACATTAATGCTCACGCGTGCACCACGATGCGCCAGCGTGCATGCGTCACAGTTCATGAAGCATCAGCAGCCATCTTGGAATATATTCATGCTCACCCGTGCACCACGATGCGCCAGCGTGCATGCGTCACAGCTCATGAAGCATCAGCAGCCATCTTGGAATATATTCATGCTCACGCGTGCACCACGATGCGCCAGCGTGCATGCGTCACAGCTCATGAAGCATCAGCAGCCATCTTGGAATATATTCATGCTCACGCGTGCACCACGATGCGCCAACGTGCATGCGTCACAGCGCATGAAGCATCAGCAGCCATCTAGGAATACATTCATGCTCACCCGTGCACCACGATCCACGTGTGTGCATGCCTCACAGCTCATGAAGCATCGGCTGCCATCTTGGAAGGAAGGCATGAGGCACTAAGGGCTGCATCAGTAGTGGCAGTTAGCAGTGGGCAGTGCCAGCAAAGGGTGGTACGAGCATTGGCCTCCTAAGAAAACCATTGGGCCTGGAATTTATTAACTTTTTGCATAATAAGCTGTTTGGGCCTACCATGCAGACGGAGGTCCTTAGATATACATTGCCATGACATACAGCCACCCCTTGGCACGTGATGTGGGCCTCAGAACAATGATTGTGAAGTTCAGCAGAGGGGTGGCCACGCGCTGCGAACAATGAGTCCAGGTCATGCCTTTGACCTCTCCGTTCAACCTCAGGTGCAGTTACATTCTTTTGCTTCTGTCACTTTGAATTTTGGGAATTTCTGCAGTAATTGAGGGCATGGATGTCAGCGACCTTAATTTGATCTCACCAGCCTGGACGGGTGTCCCTTGCAGGGCAGCATCACAGTGATGTGGGGGGCACTCCCAAAAAATCATGCTCCCTTCTAGGCCGAGGATGGACCCCAGGAGGGGGGGGGTGCTGTCAGTGCGTGTTTCTTTTCTCAGTGTTTCTTCAGACACCTTCAGCTTAGGGTGACCAACTGGCATGGGTGCAAATTCAGGATGGTAAGTGTAAAAATTCAAGACAAAGGGTCAAAATTCAGGACAAAAATTCAGGACAAAAATTCAGGACAGGAGGTCAAAATTCAGGACAAAACTTCGGGACAAAAGGTAAGTTTTACAGACACGTCAGAGGAGGTCGCGCAATAGTATATAAGTAAGTAAATAGACAACCACTTAAGTACAAGTCAAAATAAGTTTATATTAGGTTGAGACAATCGTGCACTTCACAGTTTTTCAGTATGTCCGCAGCTTGCTACCTCAGACGATTCAAAACTCGCATCTCGCTCCAGCAGGTACATTAGCCACCAGACAATGGTGAACCACACCTGAATATAAGTGAGACCGCTTTTATTGTTGATTGAAAACCACTGGATATACAAGGAACTTTGCAGTGCCAGCCCCCAGTAACAAAACCGCCCCCCCCCTTTCCAGCCTCCCAGGGAAACACCTGATGCCCGGTCTGGCCAGTCCGGCTTTGCTACCACCCTCCAATGGTGCCCCTCATCTTCACATAGACCCTATCTCATGTGTATTTAATTTCTTTTATAGTGTTACTCATCCCAAGTATGTAGGGCAGGGTGTCGGAGTGCGTTACATCACACACACATTATATAGAGACAATGACTCATATAAACGTGAAAGTAAATGTATAGGAAATGTTACTTAAGATAATGGGTGCTACAAGGTGTAATCATTCTTTTATCTATCATTCAGTCTTTCACCATTCATTCTGTCCTTCCATCTGTGTGCCCATCTATATCCAAACATATTCAACCGTTTGCAAACCTATCCACCATGTATCCTTCCATCCATCATTTCACTCATCCACCCCTCCATCCACCCTTTCACTCATCCATCCATTATTCATCCATCCACCCTTTCACCCCATCCATCCACTCTTCCACCCATCCATCTATTCACTCATCCATCCAGCCATTTACCCTTTCACCCATCCAGCCATCCTTTCACTTACTCATTCATCCACCCAGTCACTTATCCTTCCACCCATTCACCCATTCAGTCATTCATCCTCCCTTTCTCTCTCCATCCCCCTTTCACTTATCCATCCTTCCACCCACCCACCCATCTACTCATCCATTCATGGATTTATCCATTGACTCTATTACTCATCCTGGCAGTTGGAGACCTTGGTTGTGATATTTCACAGGAGCCGCTCCAGAACTGACGGCAACATGTCCGAGCTGTGTAGAGCTGCCTATCTGAGACTGCTGCCCCTGGCCCGGCCCGGCCCCCACTCCACGCACCGGCACTGCGGAATGGCTGTTCTCGAGTGCCGCTCCGCCGGCCGGAACACAGATCCGACCAAACTTGGCGCATTTGGTCGAAAGGCACGCAACTAATTAGTGAATATAGAGATCGGAATACAGCGGCCATTAGCAGATGTGGTCAAAGGTTGAGGAGACGCGCTGTATCCGGAGAAAAACCGAGTGAGTCTCGTGAAGGCGCTCCAGCGAGGGACAAGATGGCGGCCGAATTTGTGAGGAGCGCCCGATCACTGACGAGCCGAGAGCGGCGCTAGCGGATGAGCGCTGGGAGGACTGGCTGTGCTCGGCGCCGCAGTTAATTCATGTGGAGATGCGGTGTGGTGACAGCGGGAGTGCCGACCGAGCTGCCGATCGCACTTAAGTAGAGACGCGAGCGAAGGTCCATAGAAGAATGCTGGGGTCTCAAGAAGCTGCCTCTCCCTGCTGCGGACCGGTAAGCCAGATCTGACTCCAGAGGGTGGCGGCGCTGGATCCCAATGGAGCTCATCGCCCTGGAATGCCCTGAAACTAATCCAGGGACAAGTAAAGGCAAGATCGGAGGACAGTGTGCGAGCCCCCCCAGCCATATTGCTGAGAAATGTGGCATATTCTGAATGGTGTCCATTTATGCAGGGTCAACCCTGGACATTTGGGGCTTGCCTGATCCTAAGATGGCCGCCGTCAGGGACAACTAACAAGTGGAGCTGCTCCCTGACGAATCCCTGAGTAATATAACAGGCAATCAACTGAGCAGATAACAGGAGGATATTTGAAAGGCACAGTAATTGGACGAGCTCTATCCTGAACAGACCCCCTAAAGACATGCGGACCCTGGCGCTGTTCATCATGCCGATCCTCTGCTTAGTTTGCACCCCCTTTCATCCGGATTATAGAAAATTATGGGGACCCTCTGAATTCGTATATCAAGGACTCATCCCCCCTGCCTGTCCTCAAGACGGTCGCCCCAGTCATTGACTCTGTGAACCCTCCATCGACAGCTGAGACCCAGCCATTTTGACTGACGCCCGGTGGAGCTACCTCGCGAGCTAAAGAGGAGATGGGCTATGGATTCCCTCCTTGGCCATCACCTACCCAGCCGGTCCTTGGGCAAACTCTCCTGCGTCTCTCCTGACCTTATCTCCCTCCACCCCCTCCACCCCCTACCTCGCGAGCTAAAGGGGAGATGGACTTTGGATTCCCTCCTTGACCATCACCTACCCAGCCGGACTCTCCTGCGTCGCCCCTGACCTTATCTCCCCCTCCCCCTCTCCCCTACCCCCACCACTCTCCGCTCTACTTTTCTCCTCTACCCAGCTACTGACCTTTGCCCTCACCTGTCCTTGCCCTTAGTTCCCCACCCTGTTTATCTGTGAACTTTCCCTCGCCACTTGAGACCTAGCTATTTTGACTGATGCCCGATGGAGTTACCTTGTTTAACTAAAGGGGAGACGGGCCATGGATTCCCTCCTTGGACGTCACCTACCCAGTCGGTCTTTAGACAGACTTCCTTTCGTCTCTTCCCTCTTCTCACCTCCCCTTTCCCCCCTCCACTATTTTCTCTCTCCTTTCTCTCCTCTCTCAATGTATTGCTTATTTTTTTGACGTAATGTGTAATTGTGATCATTTTCTGTTACATTGTGGAACCTAATGTAAAGCGCTCTGATACCTTCGGGTCTAGCCAGCGCTATATAAAACTCTTTAAATAAATAAATAAATAAATAAATAAAATAAATCCATCCGCTCTCTCATCCATCCTCCCTTTCACTTCTTCACTCATCTATCCATCCTTTTGTCCATCTACCCCCTTTCACTAACTCATCAATCCTTACATCCACCCTTTCACTCATCCATTCACCCTTTCACTTATCAATTCATCAATCCATCCATCCTTTCACTCATCCATCCACCCATTCACTCACCCATCATCTACCCTTTCACTCATCCATCCATCCATTCACCCTTTCACTTATCAATTCATCAATCCATCCATCCTTTCACTCACCCATCCACCCTTTTACCCATCCATCTACCCTTCCACCTATACATCCATCTATTTACCTTTTCTCTCATCCATCCTTCCACTCACTCATCCATCCATCCTTTATTTCATTCATCCATTCATCCTTCCACTAATTCATCCATCCATTCACACATTCCTACACTTATTTACTCACCCACCTTTTCACATTATGAGCTGAGCCTTTGTCTGCAGAGTTGCAGACAGAAGAGGCCCATCAAGAACTTCACCTCGCTGTAGTTCCTAAAGTAAGGGGTGGGGCGGGGGAGGGTTCACTATGCCCCTGCACATAGGCAATCTGAAAACTTAGAAGTCATGAGTCATGCATGATGCACAGTGCTAGGACGTGAGGTGACTGTGACATGGTGTTGTTTCCAGGGCTTTAAGTGGGGTAAAAAAGAACTGGGAGGTCTCTTCAAAGGGGGTGTTCGATGTAATTAAGGGCGTGGCTTAAAACACCAAGGCTAAAAATCTGTGCTTAGGTAGTGTCCACCCGATTGGTATTATGTTGTTTCTGTCATTGAATCCAGATATATAATACAGCAAGTATCATTACACCAACAAGCTAGGACTATTGGCTTTGTCAATGGTTGTTAGTTGCTTAAAATAAAAAAGCAGCAACCATGGCTTTGTTGAATATAATATTGAAAATGCGTCAGTTCTAAAATGATGAGAGAGTGAAAGAACTGTAACCGGTTCTTTTTAATTTGTTTCACAGGCTTCTTTATATAAACTGTTTTCTCGCGTTGCAGCATGGGCGTTTTACCTTTTATCCATCTAACAGAATGCCCTGCTGTACACTGAGGCAGGAGGAGGCCACCACATGCTTTAACAGCCCAGACTGTCCCATTGTCATTCTGTATGTGGCAATTAGCCAGCATACAGAATGACAATGGGCGGGGTGGGGCTGCTCTTGTGCTCAGAGGAGTGCCAGGCGGCCCCATCAGGGGGCTGAGGCTTCTCGCAGGGGAGGAGTGCTGCTCCCTGTAATGGCCAAAATTACGGACAAAAGGCGTCTGTAAAAGGGATCCTCACAGAAAACGGACGTGAGGTCCAAATTACGGACAGTCCGTGAAATTTACGGATGGTTGGTCACCCTACTTCAGCTGCAGTGTCTCTCATCGTTCTGGTAAAACAAAGGGGCATATTAGCAAGGGCTGGCGATATAATTATCGCCGCTTTAGCGTCCGTTTTCGGGCGAAAAGCAGCGATAATTATATCGCAATATCATCAAGGACACGCTAGCGCGTGTTTCCTTGATGTAGAGCCCGCTTTTTCACAGCCTCGCCTCGCATCGCTAATGAGATGCAAAGAAGGCGTGGCTGTGAAAACAACACATGTTAATATCGTGAAGGCAGCTTCGCGATATTAACAAGGAGGTGCAGCGATAAAACAAATCGCGCTACCTCAGCCTTAACTCAGGAATTTAACGTCTGTTAAATTCCTGACTAAGGCATACTTTTAATGGGAGATGGATTATGCTGATACGACCACAGGGTCGTATCAGCAATGTTATCGCTGTTTTCAATGGAACATCGCTGGAAAACCAGTGATGTTCCATTAGCAACACCGCTATCGCTGAAATATTATCGCCATAGCGCTATGCGTTGTAAATATAGCGTTATCATGGCGATAATATTCAGCGATAGCCAGCGATAATATTTCTATCGCTATGTACGGCCAGCGATAATTATCGCTGGCCGTTGATAATATGCCCCAAAGTATTTTTAGCCTGCACTGTGTTCTTCCAGTAGCTGTTAATGTTCGCCCATTAGCAGTGAAATGCTGACCTCAGTATCTGAAAGGGGATGGGTGTGGCGCAACGGTCAGAGCTGCCGACAGGCTCGAGTCTCGGTGTTGGCTCAATATCCTGTGATTCTGGGCAAATCACGTAATCTTCCCTTGCGGATGGACAGCGCCTAGAGACCCTCACCATTGATTAGCTGCGCTATACAAATCCAAAGTCTGTCCCTCCCCCTCCTTCACTCTCTGAGTGTTTACACTTGATTGGCCCCCAACACAGGGCAGAAAGTCAGGAGCTGCATTTTATTTTGCATTTCACAAGTCTGCCAAGTGGCTTCGTTGCATGTTGTGCCATGAACCATTCCCGCCTTCTCAGCTGACACCATCTTGCACTGTGGAGCCTGTAGTTTTACTTTTAACACTGTCATTTGTGGGTGCGAAACCTCATAAATGCCAAGTGCTCTGGACTAAAATGCCAGAACTGCCCGAAGGGGTGTTGTTACATAAGACCAGTTTTCAAATATGTTTTAAAATTAGACAGTGTTGAGTAGTCCATTTTCAAAAACTGCATCACAAGTGAAACCAAAAGTAAACTCTGCTCCCATATTTTGTGAGGGTTCACTCTTTCATTCACATCATGCATTAAAACAAGGATTGACAATGCAAATTATGTTCTATTGTGAGGTGGAAACGTTTATATTGAGCTTATCAATGCAACGTAGGTACAACATGGGCAGCAGCCAGGCATCCTTCCCTGGCACACTGAATAATGAAAGGACCAGTGGCAGCAGCAGGAGGAACACCGCACTGTTCTCTTACACATACTGGACAGGTGTGACATGGGCAGGTAACACACTAAGGAGGGAGTCAGAGGAGTGGTACGCGCTCCATGAACAGACATACAAGAAGACAAAACTCCTGGCAGAAAGAGCCAAACCTCCATGGAATTACCATAGATTCAGGTGCTCACGTAGTTCGATGAACCTTCACCCACCTAGTGTGGTGTGTTTAACCAGAGAGCTTCACATCTACCACTGGGAGCATTCAGGAGCACTGCAGCTCCCCCGTTCATCTACCACTGGGAGCATTCAGGAGCACTGCAGCTCACCCGTTGTAAGTCTCCTGGTTCATGGCTTCCAGAGTTTGGTAGGTTCTCTCCTTTATATTATCCCTTTGTGAAACTCCGAGACCTATATTAAAATTGTCCTTGGGGGAGCAAAATGTCTTTTTACTAGTGTCTCCCTACCACAAGATTAAAACAGGAGGGTTGAGCAATGGACCCCGCTTCTAATTTCTGTCAACATGTTTCGGCCCTCGAATATTACCCCTGGAAGGTCAGACCCCTTCCTCAGGAATATGTCTTTGTGTCCCCTTCGAATATTGTGATACGGTCGCGGGTTCACTGGACATGCTGTCCACATGCATTTACTGTAGCCTTTGTTTTATCATAACAGTAGTGGAAACACCCCTTCTTCATAGAACATGTACAACTTCGGCAGAAACAGTACAAGCTTCCCTCATTCAGAGCACAGGTTACAGCTAAGACAACAGCACAAGACATTTCCATCACAGGACACATACACTGGGCAGCAGCATGCAAGCTTTGCTTCCTCACACAACTGCCACATGGGGTGGCAATAACAAAGCAAGCTTCCCTCTCTTACAGAAAGGCAGTAAGTCCATTCTTCCGTTCCCTGCGGAATAGATCTAGTAGAACTAACACAGGCTTTCATCATTCACAGAACATGTAGTTAAGGCGTGAGTGACATATTGGCTACAGACAGACCGCCGGAGAGGGTGATTAATTCATTGAGCGGAATGTATAGGAGAATGAGTGAGTTAGTTATGAGTTCCGACACCATTCTCACTTAGGTGCTATTCCGTAAGGTATCCTAAAAGTCCTGCCGCTGTCGCTCGGAGACCGGCTGTTCGTGTGGATTCTTTGGTTTTCCACGTATTGAGAAGTAGCCGTTACCCAGTATCTCACAGCAGCGCATCCACAGCTTACCTACTATCCACCAGAGGCACGCAGGGGCCAGTCTCTGCGGAGAGGCGTTGGACGCCGTGCAGTAGGCGCTGTGCAATCTCAGCACCTGCTCAAAATGTTGAGTGTGTGTGTCTGTCTATCTGTCTGTCTGTGCCTCCGTCAAGCATACTCACCATGGCCAAAATTGTTACTTTTAAGCACTTCAGCAAAATGTGTGTTTATCTTGGTAATAGCATAACAAGTGTATTTTTATAGCACTCATTCACTCCAATGTTTTTTTGGGCACAATGCGACACATTTTTGTTGTTACCCCAACACAATAGTACTCATTTAATTGACCCCAGGAGGATGAAGAGCCAAAATTGGAACACGTGGCCAGCAGGGTGGGTGGGGAGAGTGTCGAACAAAAATTCCCACAGTTTATGCATTAGACCTCTGGCCACAGCATCTGACTGCTCAGACTCGTCAAACCAATTACATATTGTTTTTTATGACATGTAGGACTGCCTTTCCCAGATCTGCCTTTTAAAGCTTGGAGGGGCTGGGAGTCGGTCAGTCACGTAGCTGCAAATGTCCCCAGGTGATATGACTGCCTCGGCTGCACCTGGTTTTTCCTCAAAAGCTTTTAGCATTCTCCAGCATGGAAGCCCGTACTTACAATGGGAACATTTAAACTACAAGTCCCAGAAGGCAAAGTGCTGGCGGCTGAAAGCCCAGACCAGCTGAAGATGCTGCATGACTTGAGACATCTTGGCCGCATGTCAATCTTGTGTCATTGAGGAGAGGCTGATAACAGTTTGACCAATAGCTTGTCACCTGCTTGGACCATCTATGGGGCATATTCTCAAGGATTTATCGCCGATTTGTCGCCGATTTATCGGCACTTTAGCGCCGCAAAAGTGGCGATAGATTTATCGCCCTATTCTCAAGCTGGTGCAAACTGCCGACATCGCCAGTATACCAGCGATAGCTGCCGCAAAAAACATCGCCACGGATGAGAGCGACAACTAACGCTAATGATATGCAGAGTAGGCGTTCCCGTGCAAAAACACACGAAAACACCACTTCGCGATATTCTCAACGACCAGCCAGATCTGCGCTGCGACCCAAAAACAGGCGATAAGGCGCATTAGCAGCATGGATTTAACACCTGCCTTTTACTGGTGTAAAGCAGGACGACAACCTGCAGTATGAAAGGGAGCCCAGCCCAGAGCCACATCTGAAGACCAACAGATGCCATGGCGCCAATGATCATGCAGCTTGGAGACCGAAGAGGGCCACAACACCCACCGCCACCACCCCCAGGACCCCCCCCCCACGGACTACCCCCCCCCCCCGGACTCCCACCTAGGCATGCAGAAGAAGTCAGCGGACGGTCCTAAAGCGCACCAGCCTCAGACACTCAATGCCAGAGGATGCCATTGCCCACTACAGGCTCAAAGGGCAACCATCCTCCGCATCCTGACACACATTGCCCACAGGCTGACGGTACCAACACATCGACAACCAACATCCCTCCGCAGACAAAGCTGCTGGCTGTGCTGCACCTGTTGGCCTCTGGTACCTTCCAACAAACAACTGCCAGAGTCGGAGGAGTCTCACAGCCAGCCCTATCAAACTTCCACACACGTCTTGGATGCATGTCCACAAAAGCAACGGTGGACCCCTGTATCCGCACCACACGCTAGTTCCAATTCGTAGTGTTCCTGCGTAACCAACCCCAACGCCAGCCGTTGCTTGACGCCTCTGTGCTCAAGATCCAAGATTGTAGTTACTGAAATGGGGGTGCGCCAGGTCATGAAGTCTAGTAGTCAATAGTAGTGTAAAAACAGTTCTTTATTACAAATACATAAATCAACAATACGAAAAGCTCAGCCAACGCGTTCCATTCCCAACTGGGAACTTCATCAGGGCAACGTGTGGATTCAATTAACTGCATATGCTGCAGGAACTCCCCAATACAATTCCATATTCCGAAAGTCAGTATTCAGAAACCTGTTGGATAAATGGTGACAATGGTCAAGCGTCCGTATAGTCACAAACGTAATCTGGTACAGTGTATTGCACCTGGACAAACCGGAATGCTAACAGGTATGATAAATCCTGCATAAAAAGACCGTAACAGAAGTTCGTGTGGGCGTAACTTTCGTAGGAAAGAAAAGGAAGGTTACGACCACACGAACTTCTGTTACGGTCTGCAGGAGTCATCATACCTGTAAGCATCACAGTTTGTATCAGCTTGATACCCCTGCACCTTCACTTCCCCCACACTGCGCAGGAACAGCTGGAGACCAAGCAAGGGAACTACGCCATAGCTGGCTTCCCGCACGTGTTGGGGGCAATTGACTGCACACATGTACTACTTGTGCCCCCTGCCGACACTGCACACAATAACCGCAACAGAAACCACATGCATTCCATCAATGTGCAGGCAAATGTGGACCACCGGGGCCTGTTCACGAATGTCGTCGCTAACTTCCCAGGCAGTGTGCATGATTCCTACATCTCCCGCAAGTCCATCACCAACCAGCGCTTTGAGGATGGCACCTATGTAAATGCACTGCTCGTCGGTAAGTACCAACTGAACACACCACACACCTCTACTCCACAATCATACAACTCACAACTGTGGGAATGCACACGTTACAAAATCACATACAACATGCCAATCAACATGCCCAACTACCAGACACGACAACACAAGTAACTGTGGTAACCGTGGCCAGCCATGTAGACAAACCATCCACGGCATGGACCCCTGCCACCCAATTGCAGAATGTGGGGAGAGGTGGGAACCAAGTATGTGCGAAGGAGGCAAGTGACCCATCAATAAGAATGTACACAATGCCAAGTGTGGCGGTGATGTGCTGGACAGACTTCAGTATGCAGAGCACAGACATGTCCATGTGGACATATACTGCTGGTGTTTGTAGTGTTGTGGACAGTGGAAGCAAACAGGTTACCTCAGGCAGTGTGGAAGACCTGGGACATGTAGCTTTGTCGTCCCCCCCTGTAAGCGTAAGCGGAGTGGGCTGGGCTGGCGTATGCCAGTCCAGCGTAGGGGTGTGAACAATGAGCCCGGGGCTCTGGGCGTGGTTCAGTTCTGGGCTGGACAAGAAAGTAACTAATGCGTGTGTCTCTGTTGTAGTGTCGGCGCCACCCGGACCGCAACCGGCAATGTTGCACCTTGTGACTCAAGTCCCACAACATGAGCAACATGGACGTAAGGGGGAATCACTGACCCTACATTCATCCATACTTTCATACTTGAATGATCATAGACATGACACATCTGTGTGAATTTGAATGTTTTATTCACATTCAGTGGAGTGTTGAAGCTGGAGCAGTACAGGGCCATGCACACCCCACTTGACATTGTTGCTCCGTGGAGGGCCAGCCAGAGTCCTTTAGGGAATGACAAGTTCATCGGAAGAGGAAGAGTTCAGTCCGCAGTCTGATTGCTCTGTCATTGGTAACCAAACAGAATATGGCAGTCCATGTCGAGGTCCAAGGTGAGTGTCGCAGAGTGTATCGGGGGACAGTGGAAGGTGATGATGCAGAGGGCAGAACCAAGCAGCAACAGGCCATATGGCGGAGATGAATGCTACCGCCTCCTCCTTACCACTAAGGCAGACTTATCCGCATCTTCGTCCTCTGATATTTCATGTGCCTCACATGTGGGTGGTGTTGTTTTGTCTGCATCACTGTGTGGCAGTGACACATCAGTGGCCGGAGGTGGATTGTCTGCAGCACTGTGTGACACTAACACATCAGGGGGCGGAGATGTGGATGTAGAAGCAGCAGCAGCATTCATCGGCGCCAGGCCTTGTGGCGGCAATGCCATGATGACGGTCTGCAGGGCTTGGTAGATCCCAGCTACATCTCGCTGGTGTGCAGCCGTGGCAGCCATTCTTCCTGCCTGCATCCGCTCCATGTTATCCATGAGCCTCCGCATGTGTCCCAACTCCCGGCTGACATCGCTGGAGCCACTCTGACTAGACAGTTGTCCTTGTCTCAGAGTCAGGACTCCCGCGATGTCAGCCTTGGATCATTGGAGAGCATGGAGCGGACTGTGGGTGTCCGTTAGGGACTCTAAGTGGTCCCTGATGGGACTTAGACACCCACGTATGGCATCTAGCTTGGCTGCCATGAGGTCGAACCCCACCCGCACCTGATCAGCCATCTTCTCCTGGCAACCTAACACACGGCGTTGGAAGGCCATGTGTTGTTCGTGGGGGTCCTGGGAGTCAGCCGTGGTGGTGGGTGCTTCCTGCTGTGTGGTCTGTGCAGGGGGTGAGGTCTCCTTGATGCAGCTGGGCTGCCCTGCTCCTGGAGGTGAGGTGCCGAAGCTGTCCATGAGCTCTTGGAGGGCGTCGGTGTCGAAGGTGTGGAGGTCCTCTTCGTCATCAGTGAAGACCTGTTCGGTCTGCTCTGCAGGAGGTGTTGATTCTCCCTCTGCAATGTGAAGGGGAGATGCAGTTTAACATTGTGTTCACATGTATGTTGACGCATTGTACATGTTTACATACAGACTGCATGACAATGTACATTGTTACTGTTTGGGAGGAGCTGCCTATTTGATGCGGGACAGTGGACATTTCGACAACATCACGGATGTGTGTTTGTACTTGTACATTGTCATCTCACATTTCCCTGCGATGCCAAATGTGATTGGCCAGTTTCTACACACAAGCGGCACCAGTTGTGTCCTCTGTTCTGTTGTGAACGTGTTGCAGTTTGTACCACATTGTTGTCAATGTTGATGTGCTCTGAACGTTATGTGTGTGTGCTGCATTTTGGGAGAGTCGCCCCTGCAGCTCTGATTTTGCTGCCCCTTATCCCTTTCAGGTGGTGTGCCTTTGACTTCTGTGCTTATACAGTGCTGAGATGTTGCATACTTGGGTAAATTAGGCTCTTGGTGGGAGTTGGGACTCTGGTGCATGGTTTGTCCGCAGATGTGTCGTTGACGTCAGGGGTTGTTTGTGCACGTGGATGTGTCAGAGTGTGACCTGCTCCTTTACGGATGTGGTCCACACTCAGCCACCTCAGTGTCGTGGCGTGCAATATGTCATGATATATTGGCTGCAGCCATGCTATTCGTCATGCAGTGTCACTTGCATTGTCAGTGTGGCTCACTGACACGCCGCTTTGCTGGGTTTGGCACATGTGCATGGGTTGGTTGTGAGATTGGTGATGTGTGGGAAGGGCTCCCTCTGGGCACAGAGTTGACGGGGGCCTACTTGCTGTTTCTAGGTGTGCTGCAGTGTGCCAAGGGGATCAGGGACATGATCCAGAGTCATTGTGGGTGTGCATTGTGCTAAACTTAATTGTGCATGTGTGCCATTGTGCCCATCTCCCCCGTCCCCCCAGTCCCTGGTCGTTACTCACCCTGTTGCTGTTGTGTCAGGTCATGTTGAGCAGTGTCCGGTCCCCCAACTCCTGCCACCGTCTCCACACTGATGACTGTGGAGACCATTTCCTCCATCTCATCCAGCTCCTGCTGTGGCACTGGACTCCCACCTCCAGTCTGCATTGCTGCCTTCTGGTTGTTGCCGAGTTTCTGCTTGGTTTTGCGCTTCATGTCATTCCAGCGCCTCTTGAGCTCTTCCATTGTCCTCCTCAGCACTCCGACTGCATTCACCTTGTCCAGGATGGACTGCCATATTCCATTTTTTGTTGCCAATGACACAATGGAGGTGACGAACAGTTGTTGATGGTGTTTTATCACCTCCGTTATCAGGATCCTGTTTTCCTGCGGACTGAACCGCGTCTTCCTCTCCTTCTCCTTGCCCTTCCCTGACCCCGAGGTCCCAGGCTGGTCCTCCGTGGGGCTTGTGGGGTTCTGGTTGTCCTCTGTACGTGCTCCGGCTACCTCCATGGTGCTTCGCAGTTGTTTTGGTTTTGTTTGTGGGTTTTTTTTCTGCTTTTATAGTGATTTTTCCCACCTGACGTGTGTGAATTGCAGGCCTGGCGCAGCTTATCGCTGATTTTTTTATCGCGGTTGGGCCCATCGCCACTTTTTTCACGTTCGGCTTTAGATTTTTATCGCCGTCCCGGTAATTTTATCGCGGACATTTGACGCGTTATCGGGAAACTATCGCATGTTACCGCCGTGTTGAGAATAAGACGTTATAACAGCAATATTTTCACGCGATAGACGGCGATATGATAAATTGCGTTAACCTATTTTGGCGATGATTATCGCACGTTCTTGAGGATATCCCCCAATGAAAGGTAAGTAGGGCTGGGTAGGGTCCTTGTGACATGACAGATTCAAATTCAGTCAGGCGTCCGAGCATCAGAGGTCAAAGTAGGTGAGATCTATGGGGAATTACATGCCCAGGCTTTTTTAATTTTACAAAATCAGTTCCCCTACTTTTTGTTAAAAGACAAGTGTCACTAGGCAGTTAATGCTAACTTTGCGTTGCCTCTGACTGAAGGGGGGGAATCTCCTGGGCTGTCGAGTGAGAGAAGGGACAGACAGCTAAGGATGAAACGAGCCCTCACTCCAGAGTGTCTGCTTCCTGAAAGACATGCACAAGTGTGCAATTGGTTAATCAGGAAAACTAAAGGCTGCTTCGGAGCCAGTACAGGCATTGAGGCACTTGAAGCTTCAGGGTGACAAAGATTTATTCTTTTGGAGAGGTAACTGTGAGAGTATTACCAGCTGAGTTCTGGGGTGCGCCTTTTCAATGGACAGATACAAATGTTTGCACTAGGTGCAGTCTGTCTGCGTATTACTAAAATATATATTTTGCAAACACTTGCTTTACCTTAAACAGGACATCTTTTTGAAAAAACCTCGGCCTATTTTCTACTGTGTGTAATTCTTTTTAAAACACACGACTTACATATTCACAGTACTTTCTGTCACAGGGTGGGACTTTTAGTACTCTAAATACACAAGTCACTCTTCCCTGCTGCGCCAACCAGGATTCAATTCTGTGGCTGAGTCGTCACACACAGCGTCATGACATCTCCAGTGATTGCATCAACCAATGAGGTTTCATAACGTAAAAGAGTTCATTTCCCATGGAACAGTTACATTTTTCAGCTAAGATGTATAGGGTATTTTATAAGAAGTTATCTGAAGGTGAAAGACCAACAAAATAGTCACAGAATATGTCATTCTTTTTATCAGCATCTTTGACCCCGCCCCCACATTCACTGATCCCGCCCCCATGGCACTCAGGATCACAGTTCCCATGCTTTTTGTCTGCACCTCAAGCACTGGAAAACTTAGCAAACGCCCTAAAACCCCTTAGGGTTTAGGTGTGCTATATAAATATGCTAAATAAATCAACTTGAAAGTTTAGTAGGACTTAGCACAGTGAGTCACGTGTTACAATAGTCCATGAGGCCGGCTGGGCTGGAACAAAGCCCATCACTTCACTTTTGCTAGAGTTACTCACAACCTTTGCAGCCTAACTTGACCTACTTCACCACAATACTACTGCATTACATGCTGAAAATTAAGTATGCAATAAATGTACTGCATTAAATATCCATTTTATGAAATAAGAAATATTTATTGGTTACCCAATCATCCATTTATTATGTAAAGAAAAGGCCTTGCTGAGGCCTGTGAGGGTTTCGGAGACTTCACTAAGTTACACAAACTGTGGCAATGTGTTGGTTTTCCAAGGCCTCCAAAGCCTGCGTGTTCAGCGTATCAGGACATAGCGCTTTGAAAGTCTCATGTTCATTGGAGTGTTATATCAAGTGTCAAGTCAGGCCCAGAGCCAGGAGACCATGTGTTGGGGGTGTGGCCCATGGCAATGAAATCAAGTCAATAAGCTGTTTGAGGGACAGGGTAGGGCGCTATCAAGTGGAAATGTATCTAACAAAAGTGTATTCTATTGTGAGATTTACTTTATGGTTTATTTTGACATTGTAATATTTTATCCCGCTAAATATTTTAAAAAGATGTAGGAAAGTGTGTATTTTAAAGCATATTGGACTTGTCAAAATAGGATAGATGTCCAAGGATAGTGTATCAGTGTGGGGACAAACTTGAACAGTGTCCATGCAAAGCAACCCTGCTGGTGGGAAGTACTGGCTGTATCCTATGAAAGGAATTGCATGCTGAGAAGTGTTGGTACCGTCCACTATCATACAGCGGCCCTCCTGTCCACACACAGAAGAGTAGCTGTGCTGATAGGCGTTGGTACCGCCCACTAACATACAGCGGCCCTCCTGTCCACGCACAGAAGAGTAGCTGTGCTAAGAGGTGTTGGTACTGTTTGCTAACATACAGCAGCCCTCCTGTCCATGCACAGAAGTGTAGCCGTGCTGAGAAGTGTTGGTACCGCCCACTAACATACAGCGCCCCTCCTGTCCATGCACAGAAGAGTAGCCGTGCTGAGAGGCGTTGGTACCGCCCACTAACATACAGCGGCCCTCCTGTCCACGCACAGAAGAGTAGCTGTGCTACATACAGCGGCCCTCCTGTCCACGCACAGAAGTGTAGCTGTGCCGAGAAGTGTTGGTACCGCCCACTAACATACAGCGGCCCTCCTGTCCACACACAGAAGAGTAGCTGTGCTAAGAGGTGTTGGTACTGTTCGCTAACATACAGCACCCCTCCTGTCCACACACAGAAGAGTAGCTGTGCTAAGAGGTGTTGGTACTGTTTGCTAACATACAGCGGCCCTCCTGTCCCTGCACAGAAGAGTAGCAATGCTGAGAGGCGTTGGTACCGCCCACTAACATACAGCAGCCCTCCTCTCCACGCACAGAAGTGTAGCAGTGCTGAGAAGTGTTGGTACCGCCCACTAACATACAGCGGCCCTCCTGTCCACGCACAGAAGAGTAGCCGTGCTGAGAAGTGTTGGTACTGCCCGCTAACATACAGCGGCCCTCCTGTCCATGCACAGAAGAGTAGCCGTGCTGAGAGGTGTTGGTACTGTTCGCTAACATACAGCGGCCCTCCTGTCCACGCACAGAAGAGTAGCCGTGCTGAGAAGTGTTGGTACTGTCCGCTAACATACAGCGGCCCTCCTGTCCATGCACAGAAGAGTAGCAGTGCTAAGAGGTGTTGGTACTGTTCGCTAACATACAGCGGCCCTCCTGTCCACGCACAGAAGAGTAGCCGTGCTGAGAAGTGTTGGCACTGTCCACTAAAATACAGCGGCCCTCCTGTCCACGCACAGAAGTGTAGCCGTGCTGAGAAGTGTTGGTACTGTCCACTAACATACAGCGGCCCTCCTGTCCACGCACAGAAGTGTAGCCGTGCTGAGAAGTGTTGGTACTATCCACTAACATACAGCGGCCCTCCTGTCCATGCACAGAAGAGTAGCCGTGCTGAGAGGTGTTGGTACTGCTCTCTAACATACAGCGGCCCTCCTGTCCACGCACAGAAGTGTAGCTGTGCCGAGAAGTGTTGGTACCGCCCACTAACATACAGAGGCACTCCTGTCCACGCACAGAAGAGTAGCTGTGCTGAGAAGTGTTGGTACTGTCCGCTAACATACAGCGGCCCTCCTGTCCACGCACAGAATAGTAGCTGTACTAAGAGGTGTTGGTACTGTTTGCTAACATACAGCGGCCCTCCTGTCCATGCACAGAAGTGTAGCTGTGCTGAGAAGTGTTGGTACTGCTCTCTAACATACAGCGGCCCTCCTGTCCACGCACAGAAGTGTAGCTGTGCCGAGAAGTGTTGGTACCGCCCACTAACATACAGAGGCACTCCTGTCCACGCACAGAAGAGTAGCTGTGCTGAGAAGTGTTGGTACTGTCCGCTAACATACAGCGGCCCTCCTGTCCACGCACAGAATAGTAGCTGTACTAAGAGGTGTTGGTACTGTTTGCTAACATACAGCAGCCCTCCTGTCCATGCACAGAAGTGTAGCTGTGCTGAGAAGTGTTGGTACCGCCCACTAACATACAGCGGCCCTCCTGTACATGCACAGAAGTGTAGCTGTGCTGAGAAGTGTTGTTACCGCCCACTAACATACAGCTGCCCTCCTGTCCATGCACAGAAGAGTAGCCGTGCTGGGAGGCGTTGGTACTGTCCACTAACATACAGCGGCCCTTCTGTCCATGCACAGAAGAGTAGCCATGCTGGGAGGCATTGGTACTGTCCACTAACATACAGTGGCCCCCCTGTCCATGCACAGAAGTGTAGCCATGCTGGGAGGCGTTGGTACTGTCCACTAACATACAGCGGCCCTCCTGTCCACGCACAAAAGAGTAGCCATGCTGAGAGGCATTGGTACTGTCCTCTAAGAGATTCTGCTGCTTTTCTTCAGATATTAATTTATACTCCCCAATAAAGTATGGCTGCCTTGATTAAGAATGTAATATTAACCAGCATTTGACTTCTTTCCAGGTTTTTACCCATGTCCCACACTGCTTTAAAGCATATGATTTGCAACAAATTTCTCAGAAATTGAATGCTGTTTTACTAGTCCTGTGTGCTTCAAAATACACAAAATCCTACTATTTCTTTTCAAATATTTCTTGTGATAGTCTATTAAGACTTACACAAATAAAACACTTGCTAGCCCCCTACATTGTCCCTCAAAATGCCTATTTCATCCTCCTAGCTACTGTCGTGGTGACTCACTTGGCACGATTTTAATTAGTATTAGAACCCGTTTCATCTTGGATTAACTTTGATCTATAGCACGCGACATATGGATCCCGTTTTTGATAATTAATTCTGAGATTTAGACACATTGGGGCCGATTCCGATCTCGGTCGGAGGCGCACCCAATACCATTCGGTCGGGAAAAAAGCCATGCGAAAGCCTGTTTCCCGACCGAACCGTACGCGGGTCCGGCCGAGCGAGTACGATGCGAATTCGCCGACCGACTCGTCCGGGCGTCCCGACAACTCCGACCGACTCGCTCGGACTCGAACCGCTCCGACCGACTCGGTCGGACCCGATTCGCGCCGCGCAATGGAGACGTTTCCCGGCCGGGTAAGTACGATGCGCGCCGCGAGCAGTCCGACCGAGCCGCGCACTCCGGCTCGTAAGAGCTGTCGGAGCCGCACTTTGGGGGTCCGTGTCGGACCCCCTGTACGCGTAGCCGCGCGAGGCGCACACAGGGGACCCAAGGGTCCCCCTACCTGTGCGTGTACGCCGCGGAGCGCTTCGCGGCGTACTCGCTGTAGGGGGCGCCCTTGTCCGCCTCGCACCCATTGAGGCAATGGGAGCCCGCGTACGCGTTGTACGACCGGCTCCCATTGAGTTCAATGGGAGTCCGACCGACTCGTGTCCGATAACATACGGCCGCATCGTACTCGTTCGGTCGGACTGCACGGGTCCGATTCGGTCGGAAATCTCTCCGGGTCCGGCTCGGTCGGAGAAATTTCCGGCCCGAATCGGAATCGACCCCAATGTCTGAATTCAATTTTATTGTTATATTTTTGTGTTTTCTTAGATCAGCATCCCTTCTCAGAGCGCCTTTTCGCTCATCATTTGCGTACTCATTTTTACTCACCCTGCGCTTCTTGGACGCAATTCATCCTGAGTACTTACTATAACGCATTATTGTGAGTTATCTGGTTTTCTTCTGTCTGGAGGGATCTTATAGATTTTATTTCGTATGAGCCTACATTAACTTTAATCTTTTGGCATTACAATTAGCCCTTTCATATATATATTTTTAAGACGTGAATGGTCATAGGGTTTGCCAATATAATGGAAATATACATAAATAAATAAATAAATACTGGTTCTTGAACATACCTCAATAGGTAATGCACACATATTTACTGTTTCTTTTTTTACTGTGGTGTTGGCTAGTCCTTTTTCAGACTAATAGTTGTCTCACATTTACCTTTCTCTTTCCTCCTTTGTAGGCACATTTGCCATTGGTTCGCAGTTTGCAGCTGTTGCTCATGGGACCCACAGCTGATTCTTATATTAGGACTTGTGTTACATTAATCTTCCTTTGTTTTTCCCTCACTTCTTTGTGTTTGGGATCAGCACGGTCCACACTCTTCGGATTTTACATTTAGTGTTCAGTAACATATAAATTCATGTCATGTCATGGGCCCTCCGAACTCGGGAATCCACCCACTCCCAGTGACCACGCACGAAACCTCGGCATCATCCTCGACTCCTCCCTCTCCATAAACCGCCAGATCAACGCCGTCGCCTCCACCAGCTTCAATTGCCTGCGCATCCTCCGCAAAACCTTCAAGTGGATCCCCCCCGACTGCAGAAAGAACGTCACCCACGCACTCATAACCAGTAGACTGGACTACGGCAACGCCCTATACGCCGGAATCAACAAAACCCTACTACACAGACTCCAGACCATCCAAAACGCCGCTGCCAGACTCGTCCTCGGAACGCCATGTCACGAACACATGACCCAACACCTGCAAGACCTCCACTGGCTCCCCGTCGAGAAAAGGGTCACCTTCAAACTCCTCACCCACGACTACAAATCCTACTACAACATCGGACCCAAATACCTCAACGAGAGAGTATCCTTCCACGTACCCAAGAGGAACCTCCGCTCCGCCGACCTCGCACTGGCAGAGATCCCCCGCATCAGCAGAAACAGAACGGGCGGGAGAGCTTTCTCCTACATAGCAGCCAAGACCTGGAACGAGCTCCCCGTGAACATCAGATGCTCGCCAACCCTGCACACCTTCAGGAAGGACCTCAAGACCTGGCTCTTCGACTGATCCGGAGCTGCCCCCTCCCCCCCAGTGCCTTGAGACCCTCACGGGTGAGTAGTGCGCTTTATAAACCCCTGATTGATTGATTGATGTCTAGGATTGAAGGAAGTGACCCGCTCGGGGCCACCCGGGTCACTGATGACCACCTCTCAGCCTTCCGTACTAAATGAAGAGTCGGTCAGACAGTGGAGAATATGAACCAATAACTGTTTATTCATAGACACTCAGAGTGGAGCGCCATCTGTACAGTCCATGAGAGTGCTACAGAAGGAACTAAAGAACCGTGAACATAAAGATACATTATGTACATTTCATAGCTGGGCAAGCCACGCCCACAGTGGAATTTTCCAGGCAGATGCAGCTGGACAGTGAAATACAAAAAATGGTTTCAGTTCTCATATTTTACACAACCTAGTACAATCCAAGGTCGTTTCACTCTGCGCCTGCCACCAGACAAGTGGGAGAGGGCCTCTATCTAGTGAGAAAGGTATGCGCTAATATGAACAGTTGATTCATTACCGAAACAAAATCTTTTTTTTTGTTTAAGAATTTTATTGAGTTTTAAGGATAACAAAAACAAGAAAAAGAAAAGGTAACAACATTATCAGAGCTATAAACATATTACAAAGAAAGAAAAAAAATATATATATATATAAGCATTTAATTCATAAATGTAAAATGAGAAAACGCTTAACAGAAAAAGAGAGAAAAAGTAAAAGAAACGGAGAATAAATAAACAAAAAGAAAAGTAAAAGGAATATATGAATACATAGAGTGAACTATAAAAACAAGAAGAGGAAGTATGTTAAGATACAGGTGCATGTGAGGCAAGATAAGATGTAAAAGGTAACCAGAGAAGATCTGATTTAATTTTCTGAGATAAAATAGAAGAGGAGACAGTAGCAATTCTATGTTCATCACATATGAAATTCCACCAGATCAATGAGGACAACTTGGAATTATCCTTCCAACATGACAAAATAACTTTAAAAGCTAATGCAATAAATAGGTCGAACAATAAAGATATAGGAGTAGAATCATCTAAGTCAGGTGAAGATGAACCTAGAAAAACATTTTGCAATGATAACGCAATATCACATTTAAAGATTTTCATGCATGTAGACCAAATAGAACGCCAAAAGGTCAAAACATTAGCACATTCATAAATTTGATGTGTTAAAGTACCGGTAAATTCAGAACAAGACCAGCACAAAGGAGATGAGGAAGGGGAAAACTTGGATATACAAACAGGAGTAATAACTGCTCTATTGTAAATAAAATAGAGAGATTGAGTTATACGAGCAGCAGCAGAAATTTTGAATAACTTAGACCATAATTTATCCCAAACAGAGACAGATAATGAAAGGGATAATTCAGTTTCCCAGGCTAATTCCGTAGGGGATTTAGGTCTTTCAGTAACATGTATTAACAATAACTTATAAATATGAGCGGCTTTAGGTTTATGTTCTTGAGAAATATTATAAAGCGGTGTAAGAGGGACAAGTGAGGTGGAAACATTAGAGAGGTCAAAAGTAGATAAATAGGACTGCAAAGCTGTTGAAATTAAAATGTATTCATGAAGGAATGTGTCGGGTAAAAGATATCGCAATTGTAATTCGGGGAAGGGAATAATAGAATTTTGGTGAAAAAATTGATGGACAAACATAATCCCCTTCTCCTTCCAATGTTTGTAGTACAACAATTTACTTTTGTATTTGATGTATTTATTATACCAGATAGTAGAGGATAAAAAACATTGAAATAGGTCTAGACTGTCAACAAATATGTTATATAGTAGGTTTTGGGAGTATTTTAAAATAGGATTATTGGATATAAAAGTACAATTAGACATGTAAATTACATTACGAAAGGAAAAATCTTTCAATAGGGAGCGTTCAAACATAATCCATCTGGGTATAGGGATATCAGCAAATTCATAGGATAGGGAAAAAAATTGTCTAATCAAAAATGCCGAATGATAGGCTTTAAAATCAGGAAAACGTACACCTCCTTCAGATTTGGGGCGTTTAAGTTTTGTAAGTGAAATGCGTGGTTGTTTTTTGTTCCATAAAAACTTTATACAAATAGAATTAATTTGTGAAAAATATGAGACAGGGATTCGAAAAGGCAGCATAGATAATGTATAGAGGATATGGGGAACAATCATCATTTTGATGGTGTCTAACCTACCCCACCAGGACAAATGGAGAGGAGACCACGAAAGTAGGAGAGATTGAATTTTGGTAAATAATGCATTGGACGTGTGTCTGATTGTGATAGGCAGAGTGGCAGAAAACCAGATACCAAGGTATTTGATTTTCGTAGGGCACCAAGTAAAATTAGTATCATTAAACATATATTGATAACACAGGGAATTCAGCGGCAGCACCTCTGTTTTTGAGAAGTTCAACTTATATCCAGAAATACTGGAATATAATTGGACCTCATCCAAAAAGGGAGGAAGGGAAGTGTGGGGATTAGACATATATATTAATATATCATCAGCATATGCTGACATTTTGGTTTCTAAAGAGTTATATGTGAAGCCAGAAATATGTGTGTTAACACGGATACGTTCAAGGAAGGGTTCAAGGCATAAAACAAATAACAAGGGAGAGAGAGGACAACCCTGGCGTATACCTCTAGATAAAGAAAAAAAAATTGAAAAACGGTTATTTACAAAGATACTGGCGTGGGGGTAAGAGTATAACAATTTAATATAGGAAATAAAAGTTGGACCGAATCCAAACCATTGAAGTGTTTTGAACATGAATTGCCAATTAATTCAATCAAAAGCCTTTTCGGCATCTAAGGACAACGCTGCAAGTGGGGATTTGAATTTTTACCAAAGGAAATAACATTGGCAAACATGCGAGCATTGTCCGCAGCCAATCTGCCCTTAATAAAACCAGCTTGATCAGTTTTAACCAATAATGGGATAATAGTTTCAAAACGAGTTATAAGAATTTTAGCGAATATCTTACAATCGTAATTAATTAATGATATGGGACGATAACTTTTACAAAGGGAATGATCCTTGTCGGGCTTAGGGATAAGAACAATCAATGCTTCCATAAAGGAACCAGAGGCTTTGGATTCAGCAATGAAGGAGTTAAAGAGAGCCAGGAGTTTGGGAGTGAAAATAGAGGAAAAGCGGAATAAAATTCAACAGAAAGGCCCTGGTGCCTTTGATTTTTTTAAAGATTTAATAGCATCAGTTATCTCTTGGAGAGTGACATCCCTCTCCAATAAATCAAATTCATCAGGTAAGGAAGAAGGAGTGGGGAGCCCAGAAAAGAAGGTATTTAAATTTTGAGTAGAAGGATTCGTATCATCGGAATAAAGTGATTGGTAATATTCATGAAAGACATTAGCAATATCCTCGTCCGATGATGCAAGGCTATTAGTAGATTCATTTAAAATGGGTCCAATATTTTTGCGCTCAGATTTAATTTTTAAGTAATTGGCCAGCATCTTACCAGCTTTATTTTGGCCCCCATGATATTTAGATTTAATTTTAAGAAGGACATAACAAGCTTCAACTGTAGCCAATGTATTAAGTTCAGATTTGGCCTTAATCAATTCATGAAGAGCAGAAGGAGATTTAGAAGTAAAATAAGTATGTTCCAATAATTTGAGTTGTTGGAGTAACGCTGTATATTTATTTCGAGTAAGTTTCTTTTTTTTCGCAACGGATGAAATGGTGAAGGCTCGAAAAGAGGCCTTAAAGGCATCCCAATTATTAGAATCAGAGGTATCAGAGGGGTTATTAAGTGTAAAAAATTCATTAATAAAAGCAGTGGCTTCAGTGATGAAGGAGGTATCTGATAATAGAAAATTATTTAACTTCCAGCGGCTAAATTTTGGGAGCTTAAAGAGAAATCCAAAACAGAAAGGACAGGTGCATGATCAGAAATAAAAATAGATCCAATCTCCGAGGACTGAATAGATGGGAGAAGGGATTTACCAACTAAAATATAATCAATTCTAGAACGAGTTTGATGAACATTTGAGAAAAAGGTAAATTCAAGTCTTCCAAACATCATATAGTGAACGAGAGGTAATGGCAGATTGAAAGGCTTTATGGGATTTATCAGGATTAAATTTACACTTAGATTGTCTGTCAGAAAAAGGGTCTATCCATTGATTAAAGTCACCAGCAACTACAATGTTCGGAGAATCAATGGAAGAAAGTAAAATCTTAATAGAATTCCAAAATTCTGTATCAGGTCTAACTGGGCCATAAATGTTCAAAAGAACTAGCTCTTTATTTTGTATGACAACCTTGGCCATTACCCATCGTCCATCATCATCATTTTGTGTAGATAAAATTTGTACATGTAATGACTTATGAAACAATATCGCAACACCCCCTATATTACTAGCTGAAGGAGAAAACACAACTTGACCCACCCATTGCCGCTTTAATTTAAGCGATTCTGTTTCATTACAATGCGTTTCTTGAATAAAGGAGACCTGAGCATTTAATTTTGATAAGTGAGAGAGTACCTTTTGTCTTTTGACGTGGTGTCCGAGACCACGAACATTCCACGAGACAAAATTACACATGATGGAGGGGTGGAAGGGTAGTACATGAAAGGAGATGATACACTTCGGGGAAACATCTGGAAGGAGAGAGACACCATATATGAGATGAAAATAAAAAATATGTTATATAGCAATAAACAGCACTAATGGACACATGCAACAAATGGAACAATGTCAAACAAGAAAAGCAAACAAAAAAGAGAACGATAAAGAAAAAGAAAAGGAAAAAAGAATAGAAAAAAAAGAAGATAGATCAAGGAAAAGGATCCAGATCTAAGAGAAAACAGCAAAGACTGAAGCATGAGGCGCAACAGCACCGACGAAAGATGAAACAACAGTGAAGGAGATAAAAAGAATAGAGTTCTGAACAGCCATAGTAGAAAAAGAAGAGAACAGATACAAGAAGCTTAGAGATGGTGAGAAGAACCAGTAGCAGAGTGCGGAGACAGATTATGTAGAAAAGACCTCAATTTAATAGGATCATCAAAGGAATGCGTGGAGCCCTCATGAGTAATTTTACAAAGGCAAGGATGAAGAATACCATAACGAATGTTTAACTGTCTCATCTGTGGACGAAGAGCCAAAAACTCCCTTCTCCTTGCATTAGTAGCGTTGGAAAGATCCTGTGACAGATAGATGGTATGACCAGACCATATGAGATGGCGTTTTGCTTTAGCTGCTGAGAGGACACGCATGAGATCCGTAAATTCCCAAAATAACATAATGATTCCTCTAGGTCTGGAAGCATTAGGTTGAAGACGTCCAAGCCGGTGAGCACGTTGAATATTTAATGAAGGTTCTGAAGGAAGCTCTAAAAGTTCTGACAGGAACTTCTTTAGGAAAAGAAGCATATCCGGTCCTTCAAGATTTTCTGGTAAGCCATAAAGACGTAGATTATTGCGTCTATTGCGATTTTCAAGGTCCTCAGTATGGAGTTTGAGACGATGGATTTCCTGTTCCAAAACTGGAATCTTAGTAGATACATCATGTAAGTCACTAATGCGTTGCTCCATATCAAGAACCTTAGCTTCCATATTAATCCATCTATCTTCTATTTGCTGAAGTTTCTCATTTGTCGTGGACATAAAGGATTTTAACCCCCTCACCTCATCCAAAATGATATCAAGAACAGGGTTTTGAGATGATAAGATGGGAGAAGGAGGGTCATTCTTAGCTCTCTTGGGCTTAGTACCAGAAGACGAGGCTCTAACCGAAAGCGGAGATTCACTGGCCATCTTGGAATGTCGTGAAGAATGAGACTGAATTTTTAGGGAAGATTTCAGTCTGCCCATATGCTCAACAAAAACACAGCTCAAGCAGTGAAGGTCCAGAAATAACAAAAAAACTAAAAAAAAAAGAATTATGACACCATCCGTCCGCACTCCAGCATATGCCAAAAAAGGAAGAAAAAAAAGAAAACCAATCCTGGTATGCATTTAGTAAATCAAACGCCTGTAAAACATTAGATGCTGGAAGGTATGACAAATAGAAGAAAGCATTTATACCATTTGTGCGAAGAAGAGATCAACAAGTCAAACAAGAAGATGGTAGTAACATCATGAAAGAGCTCCATTCAAGTAATGCAGAAACTGGTACTTTTGCTCAGAAAATACAGTAAAACGCAGTAAATGGAGCGTCTGCATATGGGGTGCAATATGCTGAGGAGAGCCTACATATTGATAATTGAAAGATGATTATATTCTTGTAGTGAGAGTCATATTGCAAGAGCAAGCAGCAAGAATTGATGTGAAAAAAAAGTAAAAATAACGATGCCGCGCGTTTAAATATCCAAAAACGCCGGTTTACCTGAAGAGATGTGAGCGAGCGACGGCCGATACAAAATGGCGGCCGCTCGCGTTAGAAATGAGGAGAAATTGCCTCCACCGCCGCTGGCCCGTTCAAAGTCCAAAATGCGGTCAAAACGGCTCCATATGCCGCTCTGACCCTTCACGCAGCAGGTTCCTGCATCCGTCTGCAGCAAAGACCTGAAAGACGGCTGAAATCTGTTTAAGAGCTCCGCGTCCGAGCGGAGCTCAAGTCGGAGCGCCATCCTGTCGCAGCGCGAGACCACGCCCCCCACCGAAACAAAATCCAACATTTCAGAAACGAAACTTAGCAAAGGCCATTTCTCAGAAATAGACGAGATCAGTTTCGAACAGCCTAACATGGCGCCTGCAAAGAAATTGGCGTAGCGAATGCTAACTAAAATACGACATTGCAGCATTGGCGGGCCTAATCTAACAAACCCTCCTTTTAGCATGAGCTAAAAACATTTTCTGAAGAAGTAAAAGAATTAATGGATAGATATAGACAATAATACAATAACAATATCTACATATTAGAAATCAATGAGACATCAAAATCGAAGTGTAAATAAGACAGAATTATGGGCATTCCTTACAATTGGCATTAGAAAGGGGTACAGCGAGAAGGGAGGAATCCTCAAATATTCCCTCATCAATATGCATTAAATAATCAATGTCATTCTGCAACATCATATCGGCATTTGTAACATGAGCTGATGTTTTCTGTTTGGGCATGAAAACGGAGGCGCAATAGGAACATCAGAAAGGAAGACATTGAATAAGGATGCAGCAAAACACCAACACCACTATGAGGTAAATCAGTTCCTTAAAAATCCAACCCCAACTACCAAACAGGGACTAACTCCAATTCCCACTTTCCATGCCCTTGACATTCTCAATGATGTCCAGAATATGTTGTGTTATGTTTTTCTCCAAATTTTCTATTCCCATAACACACTGGTCGCCAATTAAATCGCAAACACCACCAGACTTGGCCAATATAAAATCTACTGCATATCTAGTCTGTTCCAAATACACCTGCATATTTTCCAATTGGGTAGTAATATCTCTCAGCGCCTCCACTGTGGTATTGGACAGAATTTGCAATTTACATCCGAAGTATTCTCTGGATATTTCTTCCCTGGCCAGAGCCGTCCCACCCAAATGTGATACCATTGCTATGGCTATTCACTTCTAAATCTGTGACTCCTTCACAAAACTCTTTCGTTAATGTCCTTTTCACCCATCTCTTTTTCGGCTCGACATCTTTACATGGGACACCCAGAGGCAACACCATCCTAAGAGCTACATCGTCAGTCCCATTATAAACATTAGAATAAGCCCCATTGGACAAAAAATAAAACCCAGGATGTGCATACATTGGCCCCTCATAATTTACTGCTGAATACCTAGTATTCATCCCAAGTGTATTTGGATCGGATTTATGCTCCAAGGAGAATGTTTGCTTGTACAATATTGTTCCTGAACAATTTATATACAAAGAAGTTTCTTTAGAATTCCCTATGGGGCAACAAGCAGCATAATAACCAGCATTTCGGGGTACTGTTATCTCTTTATAATGCCAACCCACGAGTGTTATATTCTGTTCTTCCATTTCGAAATTATCACAATACTTGCTGTTATCATACCCAGGGTAACCCTCACCCTGTCCAAACATACCCTTTACTTCTACAAAAACTGGTGGCCGAGTGTATGTGTAATTAACAAGCGACAAAGGATATGCTGTCCAGAGGCTAGCAACAGAAACAATAGGATAGCAGGCTGTCCCATTCCCAAAAAATCTCTTATGCGCTGCCACAAACACATTATTCGTTGTAGCCCTCTTGTCTCTCCCCAGGGAAATGGGTCCGCCCAGGTCAAGTGTGGGTGCATCATATACATCCTTCAAAAACCACAACACCCCCCACACTATTATTATTATCATTACTAGAACAACAACAGATACTATTTTACTTCGAGTGGACCAAATTACACGACGTTGACTTGGAATTATTGGCTGCTCCTCCTCATCGACTGGTCCACCAAAAGGATGCCTAATGAGATAAAACAAAGAAACACAAAGTGATAATGAACGTAAATGTTCCCAGTGTCCGTCAATGCCTCACTGGTACAGGCTCCTATCGTCCATCAATCAGTTGGCACTCTTGAGCACCAGCGGTGGAGCTTGTTCTGTCCTAAGCTCGTCCTGCTGTATCCCACATCGACAGAAACAGTATACTCTCAAAATGTATCTTCTTCCCTAACTAAGGTTCAAACAACAAAAGCGGAACAAATGCGGAATATTAGAATCTCTCGTTGGTACTGCTACGCAGTACTAACCTACCTTATTCAGTCCATCCCTAATTTTTTTTCTCTTTCAACTCAGTGGTCCTTGTCCGAGGACGTAAATTATACCTGACGGCCCCAGGCACCGTATGATCTGAAAACAGAGGCTCTTGGATAGCTCGTATTTCAGGTGGAACAGCCTTGTTCAGAACATCATCATTTTCCTCCTCTGCTCTGGTCCATACAAGTTGGGCGTCGCTGAAAGGCACAAACCAAGGCACTTGTTCACATTCGACATCCCCTACTCCTTCCTTGACCCACTGGTCGTAAGGTAGCGGCAGAGGTACCTTCTTGCAGTGTGTGGCATGCACCCATTTCGACCTGCAACCTTCACAGCCGTACGAGTGACCAGTAGAACCTGCTCAGGACCTTTCCATCTGGGTTCCAGACTTTTCTTCCTCTGGAAGTTTTTAATGAGGATGAAATCACCAGGTCCCTTAGGTTTCGGAGGTTGGGAGTTGTGAACCTGTCGGTGAATAGAACGCAGACTTTCTGTTAACTGGGCAAGATAATCAAGCAACACACGATATTCAATCTCAGAGAAACGTTTCGGGCGGGGGACACCCCAGACATTCGGTGGGCGCCCAAAAACCACCTCGAACGGCGACAAACAAGTCTAGAGTGGGCTGTGGTTCTAGTTGACAAAAGAGCTAATGGAGGAGCATCCGGCCATTGCAACCCTGTCGTCTCTTGAATTTTTGCCAATTTCAATTTGAGCGTATTGTACTTCTCAACAAGGCCAGCTGACTGCTGGTGATTGACAGCATGAAATTTCTGTTTAATGTGCAAACCTTCACAAATTAATGTAATCACTTTCCCATTAAAATGAGACCCGTTGTCACTCCAGATAATTCCGGGCATTCCGAAATGAGGAAAGAACTCTTTAAGGAGTACTTTCGCAGTTGTAATGGCCGTGTTGTCTTTAGTGGGGTAAGCCTCCTCCCATTTACTGAACGTACAGATAACCACTAAAACATACTTAGGATTATTGCATCGTTCCAATTCAATATAATCCATTTTGAGGACCTCAAATGGAAAAGTAGGTGGTGCAAAATTACCAGATGGTGTAGGGGTACCCTTTCCTGGATTATGTTTTATGCAGATCATGCAATATTTCACCAAATGTGCAGCTGTTTTGGAAATGTTATCAATGTGCCAGACTGGGAGCTAACAATTTACAAATGCCTTTTGCACTAATATGAGCTGGACCATGTGCCATAGTAACCAAAGGGAGTACATATGCATCAGGTAACATCCATTTCTGCTCCCCAGATTTATCAATCCAACATCCTTCCTCGTTTAATTGTGCTGTACTCTCCTGCCATTTCGCTAATTCCTCTATTGTAGCTTCACTCTGTATCTCCTTTACACTCTCAACTGTATCCTCAAACATAGCAATCTCGGGAACCCATCTAGCTGGACCTGCAACAAGCATTCTTTTCATTTTACTCTGAGTGGTGTCCTTAGCTACCTGATCTGCAAACGCGTTTCCTCTACCAACTCCGTCAGTGATCTTTTTGTGGGCACTTACCTTGATTATTGCCAATTTCTTAGTAAGCGTTAGTGCAGATAACAATCGCAATATAAGGTGTCCATGCTGGATTTTAATGCCATGAGAAGTAAGGAACCCTCTCTCTGCCCAAAATCAACCAAAATTATGACCCACCCCAAATGCATACTGGCTATCTGTATAGACATTGACCACCAACCCTTCACTCAGTTCACAAGCTCGGATAAGGGCAACAAGTTCAGCGACTTGAGCCGACTGATAGGGGACCCGTGATGTCTCTACCACCGTACGCAATGTAGTGATAGCATAAGCTGCAGTGGTGGTGCCATCTGGTAATTTAAAACAAGAGCTGTCGACATATAGTTCTCCTTGGGGGTCAGATAAGGGAACATCAGTCAAATCTATCCTTCCCTTCATCTCTTCCTCTGTTCGGAAAATACAGTCATGCTTATCAACTGCATCATCCTCAGAAGGGAGGGGTAGTAACGTGGTTGGGTTCAGAGTAGCACATCTTTTGATTGTGATATGCTTAGCAAACAATGTCAATTCATAACCAGTAAGACGTGCACTGGTGAGGTGATGTGTCTTTGTCTTATTCAAAGATGTGTCTACAGCATAGGGTACCATGACTTTGAGGTCTGTATCAAGTACGAGTCCAGCCGATTGCCTGATTGAAGTGGCCACAGCCGCAACCGCTCTCAGACAGTTCGGAAGGGCCCTAGCAATAGGGTAAAGCACAGTATAAAAATAAGCACAAGGTCTCTGTCTATCCCCAAATTTCTGGGTCAGGACAGAAAGTGCGCAGCCAGCCATCTTGTGCACATAGAGCACAAACGGTTTCCTATAGTTAGGTGTGCCAAGCACTGGAGCGGAGCAAAGCGCAGTTTTTAATTGCTCAAAAGATTGCTGACATTCTGGCGTCCAAGGCAAAGGCTCATGCACAGCTTTCGTTGTTAATGCAAGCAATGGTTTGATTAGTAAAGAATAGTTTGGGATCCACTGGCGACAGTAGGAAGTAATACCTATAAAAGCAGGTACATCTTTTTGAGTTTCTGGAATGGGCATTTTAACAATAGTACTAATACGCTCAGGGGTCAACCTCCTACCCTCCTTCGACAGTAGGTGACCTAAATAGGTAACCTCCTGTCGACAATACTGAAACTTCAAAAGAGAGACCTTATGTCCGTGATGTGCCAAATGCAACAGCAATTTCACTGTACTATCCTTACAACCTTGTTCCGTATCAGAAGCAATCAACAGATCATCAACATACTGCAACAATACATTACCTGGGGAAAGAAAGAGTGAATCCAACTGACTTTTTAATGCCTGACTATAAATACTAGGACTCTCCGTATAGCCCTGAGGAGCGCGACAGAATCTAAAGCTTCTGCCGGCCAGTGTAAATCCAAACAAATACCTACTATCCGGGTGTATAGGAATACTAAAAAAGGCATTTTTCAAATCAATAACAGAGAAGAACTTACCAGTAGATGGAATCATTATCAAAAGTGCAGTAATATCAGGAACCACCGGAAATTGCAGAACCACTATTTTATTGACCTCTCGCAAATCAATCACAAAATGATAAACATCATCAGTTGCATCAAAAGAACCCGAGGGTGCCCTGTTAAGGACCGGAAGAATACGATTATTACAAATGTTACGAGACGTTTCCTCAACCACTCCCTTACATATTAAATCCTGAATAATCTGAAGAAGGGCCCGTTCTCCCGCCTGTGGTATTTTATACTGAAGAATGCGAGGCAAAATGGCATTATCTTTGACTTGTATAGAAACTGGTGGTATATGCAATAGACCCACATCAGTATCTCCAGTAGCCCATAACGTGGGTGGTACCTGATCAAACTCAGCTGGAAGGGGCGCATCTTGGGACAGACACTGTCTAGTACTCACATCCGGACCCATAGTAATATAAACACCATCAGGAGAACAATAGATAGTAGCATGTAAGTTTTTCAAAAAGTCCAAACCCATCAAATTCTCACCACAATTGGAAGTTAATAGAAATGGGGACTCACAGTAAAAGGACCAACAGTAAGTGCAAGGGGTCGTGAAATGGGCTTACAACCGGTACTCCTGAAAAACACACGAAAACATTATTATGGCCAGACAGGGCCGCCCCGGGGACCATATGTCGGGAAACAGAACTTTTTGTCTCACCTGTATCCACCAAACATTCCTTAGTCAAACCCTGCAAATCCGCTTTGACATAAGGACCACGCTGATCTACAGGTATCTGAACTGGTCCCTCACCCTGTATCTGGCTGTCCTAGCTGTAAGACCTCCCTGTCACATCATCATAATCATCATTATAGTACTGTCCGTCTCTTGGGTCGTCAAAATAGTTATTATTAGAGTGGCCCACAGGAGCCGCAGTATTCTGGGATCTATCAGTCCCACGGCCCCTACCGCCAGAACCTCAGGCTCTAGGGGATGAAACCTTCTGCAACAGTACAGGACACTGGCTACGCCAATGTCCTTCCTCTTTACAATACGTACACTGATTCTGCCCCAAAGGTGTGGTTGAAGGCTGCCTAGTACGTGGGAGGTGTCGTGCAAGACTTCCCCATCCTCTGGTATTACCCCGATATGCCTGCTGCAACAACACCATCGTCTTTAAATCCTTATGTTTCTTATCATTCTTATATTTTTCTTCCTTATAATACTCGGCCATATTTAAAATAACAGAAGTAGAAGATGTAGACCAAGTACTTTCAGACGCCTGCAAATGAGTCATTATTTCAGGAAGAAGGTTAGTGACAAACCTGTCAACAAACAAATGGACTCCCCCTTCCATGGACATATCCTGCCCACTGTAATCCAAAAACGTATCTTCAAACCTAGTAAAGAAATCAGACACACTCTCATCCTTCTTCTGTCGACAGGCAGTCAATCTATCCCAGCTTACCTTCTTAGGTGGAATAAGGGTATGCTTGTATGCTATTATACGACCGGGCAAGGCAAGTATCTCAGCACGTGGCTTATCTCCTGGCTTCCTATCTCGATCCCATCCCCTAATCACATCCCATGTTCCGCCCAACTCGGCGACATGATCCTGAGTATGTACCTGCTGCCAAATATCAACCGGAACAAGGAGACCAAAGAACATCTCAATGTCAGCAAGAGTTATTACAGTAGAAGAAGCAGCCTCTGTCAATTCATTATAATAGGCAGTAGGGTTTTTTCTAGGATCCAGCAAAGTAGTCTTAAAAGCTAAAACCTCACTTCTTTTCCAAGGAGTATAAACCCATTGCTCCTGAAAGCGGGCAGCCACGGCCGGTCTAGTGATCGCTCCGTGCTAATCCGTCAATGCAGGTATTTCTGGATGATAAATTGGGTGAACTTCACGCATAGGGAACTGAGTTATTTGAGTAGGACTCTTTTCATATAACCTACCTCTATAAGAAAGTATAGTAAAGATATTACCAAACACTTGTTCCGGAGCTAGGTCAGTAACATAAACGTTATCTCTAATATCAAATAATATTTGAGGAGCTTCCATTTCAATATGCGTCTGCCAAAGATCAATCAACGTGGCAGACATGTGTTTAAGGGCAAGTTGCTGTATAAAAGGTTTGAAATCACGTACAGCCTGCCAAATATCCTCAAAACTATATACTGCATTACGAGCCCATTGCATTGCCTGCCTTGCTATTACCTTCTTCTCATCCTCCCCCACTTCAAATCGCACTAACGGACCTGTCCGTTCCCTGAACCTCGTCAAATCCCTGTCTTCAAACCCACGTACAGGTGGGTCAGTACCCAAAGACAATGGAGGATAAATAACCGAAACGGGAGTAGTAGGCAGGGCTATGGTCAGAGATTGTACCGGAGAAGAAGAAATAGAAGACACAGGAACCGAAACAGTGGGTTTAACAGATGTCATTGTCGTGAAGGATGACGAAGGAGAAGAAAGAGTAGGGGGCACAGTAACCGGAGCGGTAGGTATAGCAGCCCTAGAGACGGGAACACTTTGGGCGGGTGGCTGCAGCTGAGGGGGGACCACAGGATATATCCTTTGCGGGGCATAAGGGGGCGGGGGTCGGGTATCTAACAGAGCTTCCATGAAAGTATCCTCTTCCTCCTTAGCCACGTAAGACTTATCTATATGCAATTGAAATCTCCTATCTTCACATTCTACTCCTGTCTCCTGTTTCTCTTTGTCATACGCTACAGCCTTCTGTGTAAGGGTTTGCATTCTACCTTTCCGTGCATCTCTCTCCATCTTTAACCGCCCTTGTCTGGCCTCCTTCTGCCAAGTCCAAAGAGAATCAAACATAGACTGTCTACTTCGATTCTTAAACAACTGTTCCTGAAGAAATCCAATCTTCTGTTCGTCAAAAGAGTCTGTCAAAGGCCACTGCAACTCGGCATTGTCCCTCGTATATTTGTGACATAATGTACTAAACATAATAGGGCCAAGGCCATGTTTCACATACATATCAAAATTAGGGCTGTCTTCAGGAGGTGCAGGCTGAGATTCTTCCAACCGAGCATCTGCAGAACAATAACGACAACACAAACTCCAAATTTTATAAACCCAGGCATTGCAAAAGAAAAATTAAATCGTTCTTTTACCTGGCAAAGTATTTGCAAACACTTTTCACCAAAACAGTACTGAGACTGAAACAAACTCAAACCACAATGGTACCATATCCTCATAGAACCAAAACAGACTCACCTGATATCAGAAGTGCAAACGAACCAGTTCACCACTGCCGACTCTTCAGACCAAACAGTCAGATCAAGGGTTTTTGCCATTCAGGACTCCAGTCGGGATGACCACTGGGCGAGGCACCCTCCGGTGGGACAAAGGCCACAGCTGAGAGTAACCAAAACTCTTGGTGCAGGGATCCCTGAGCCGTCAGTCCGACCTGATGATGTCCTCGTCTTCCCCTCCGTCCGCGGAAAGGGGATGGGTCAATAACCCGAAGGAGTCCCTGTTCGGGCACCAACTAAATGAAGTGACCTGCTCGGGGCCACCCGGTTCACTGATGACCACCTCTCAGCCTTCCGTACCAAATGAAGAGTCAGTCAGACAGTGGAGAATATGAACCAATAACTGTTTATTCATATACACTCAGAGTGGAGCCCCATCTGTACAGTCCATGAGAGTGCTACAGAAGGAACTAAAGAACCACGAACATAGAGATACATTATGTACATTTCATAGCTAGGCAAGCCACACCCACAGTGGAATTTTCCAGGCAGATGCAGCTGGACAGTGAAATACAAAAAATGGTTTCGGATCTCATATCTTACACAACCTAGTACAATCCAAGGTCGTTTCACTCGGCGCCTGCCACCAGACAAGTGGGAGAGGGCCTCTATCTAGTGAGAAAGGTATGCGCTAAAATGAACAGTTACCGAAACAAAACCTAACATTTCAGAAACGAAACTTAGCAAAGGCCATTTCTCAGAAATAGACTAGATCAGTTTCGAACAGCCTAAAAGGGCGCCTGCAAAGAAAATGGCGTAGTGAATGCTAACTAACATACGACATTGCAGCATTGGTGGGCCTAATCTAACAGGATTTGACCAGGGTGTCTTTCTGCTTCTATAGCCCTGAGGAATTCTTGGATAAAGGCGAAACACGTGTCGGCTGTGTTTGAATCAAAACCTCATACTGTTAAGGCTCCGTTCAGACGGATTCATATATTGTTAACATCTGCATTCCTGCTATGTATAATGCATTGGACATTTCCATGAATATACTTTCATAACTGATATTTGCTTTGTATTAATATACGTGTGCCACAATGTTTTGGTGTTGAATAAATTAGTGCTTTAAATACAATTTCTGATCACAGAAAGTGATAACCTTTGGAACTACTTTCTGTGTCGTGTGGCAGACCTGTGTTGTATACTCTGCATGGTATTGTTTTGTGCAGTGCCAATAATTGCACTTCTATGCACTTCTATGCAAGGAGTGCTCTCTGTTGTAGCCCCTCTCTAAGGTCTTGGCTGCCACAGGGCTGAGCGCTTGGAAGTTCCAGCCACACTGCCTCACTCTGTGTGTGTGTCCACTTATTGTCCGGGGATCCAGCGGTAGGCCTCACACCCATGAGGTTCTCCCTCTACACTGGCCACGAGACCGGTACTGGACCCACACCTCGCTGGCTCACCTGTGTCTGCTGGTGCTGCCGCACCCCCGTGGGCCTGAAGCGCTGTGTGGCGGGACGCCTCCTCGGCTGCTGTGTTCCTGCTTCGCCGCAATGACCACGGGTCTCCGCCTTCCCCGAGGACCGTGTCGCTTGCTGACCCCTGCTGGGACCGCCTGCAGCTTCCTTGATGCCAGCGGTCGGGCGCTGCCTCTCAGCGTGTCCTTTTGTCGGCAAGCGCTGGCCCCACCCTCCCCACCACACGCGCACACCAGGCTGCGAGAGGCCTACAGCATGAGGCACAGGAGCACTGAGGATAGAGGCTGCACAGGAGGTGAGCATGCTAGGCCCCACGTGGCCCTGGGAGTGAAGACTGCTTTCAGGCAAGCAATACAGGATACATAAAACAGAGAGAAAGGAAACCGAGAGGAGCCAGCAATACAAAGCATTGCAAGGAAATCAACAACCAAAAATTGTTTTTATTATAAAACCACAGAGACAGTCAAGAAAATAGGGGTGTCTGCCATACATCTGGAGATCTGGACACCAGAGGGCTCGCACACATCCTAGCAACTCCCACCAGTGTCAAGTGTCCAGTGAGGGACAGGAGAGGGCGATCCTTCATGAAGCCCGGTGGAAGCTGACGCGCCTGGGCAGGCTGTACAAAGTTAGAAAAAGCTAGACAGGCCAAGCACAAAAGAGAGGGAAGCAGACCATCACATGATAGCCAGCTACCATGAGCACGCCACCTCAAGCAGATGCAGATGGCCCACAGGCAGGTGCAGCCACACCACCCCAACACCACAGCTATGCCACGGTGACACCGCTCGCTCCGTTCAGCGAGCTTGCTGACCCCGCGACGGCCACCCCCGCTGGAAGTCCTGAATAGGGCACCTCAACCACTACTTTAGGGACACATGAGAGTCGGACGGAGCATTCAAGAGATCGTTGCTTATGCACAATGGGGGCAGAGAACAAACTCTACGACCTCTTCCAAATACTCCCAGACACAGGGGATGAGAACGACTTTGAGGCCGCGGTGGCAGCTCTAGACCGACACTGCGACCCCCAACTTAACCCAGACTTTGAGCGTTTCAAGTTGCGGCAAGCCAAACAATCCGACACGGAGTCGGTTGACATGTTCTATGCCCGACTGAGGCGGTTAGCGAGCAAGTGCACATTTTCGGATCAAAGGGAAGAAATAAGAGCCCAGGTCATCCAAGGGTGCAGGTCGGTGCTATTAGCCCAGGATGTCACTAGACAACATGCTCATACTGGTCAGGTCACACAAGCTATCAAACTCCCGAGCCGACTAAATGGAGGCTGCTCTCAACAGGAATGCCACCACGTCCTACACTCCCCGTCCTGTCCAAGTCAAGGAGGAGAGAGTCAAGGCCATTCAAAGACGCCCAAACCCGGCCCGCACCATCACAAAGACATAGACAGGAGGGCCCTGTGGGAACTGCGGAGCGGAACACCCAACAATGGGTCCCTGATACGCAAAAGAAAAGGTCTGCTCTCGGTGTGGAAAACAGAATCACTTCCCGAGGGTGTGCAGGGGCGGAACGTCACGGTCAGCCTTCTCAAGACCACGCAGTCTCACACCCAACATCAGACAACTCTCTATTGACGACCACCTCATGCAAGGAGAGGACACACCACCCGAGCCTGGGTTCGACACGGAGGGGGATGACAACCACGTGTTCATCATATCCTTCGCAGGCCATGCAGATAAGCGACAGCGACCACCGCCCATGTGCTCCATTCAAGTGGCCGGCTCCACGGTGAAAGCACTGATCGACACCGGGGCATCGGTAAATGTCATGGACTTGGAGCAGTATGAACACCTAACACTCTCCCCCACAAATGCAAGAATCTACACCTATGGAGGGACAGTCCCGCTCCCCCTAAGAGGAGTGATAGATGTGGAAGTGGCCAGCGACAAGCACGCAACATGGGCAAGGTTCCACATTACAGACGGAAAGAAGGGCACCCTCCTCATTTGCCACACGGCGGAGGACCTGAGTTTGGTCTTCTTCGCAAGTCAAGTGCACGACTCCCATGCCGACGCCATTCTACGGGAGTTCCCGTAGCTGTTCGAGGGCCTGGGCAAACTCAAGGGCAAGCAGTTCAAACTGCACATCGACTCCTCAATAAGGCCAACAGCATTGAGACACAGAAGAGTACCCTTCCACTTACGTCCGCAGGTGGAAGAAGAGTTGAGAAAACTCAAAGATCTGGGCGTTATCGAGCGCGTATCCCGCCCGACCCTGTGGGTTTCACCTCTAGTCAGCACGCCGAAGCCCAAGCAGCCCGGGGCCATCCGGCTGTGTGTTGACATGCGCCTCCCCAATCAGGCTGTAAAGAGGGAACGACACTTAACGCCCACCATGGACGACATCGTGGCTGACCTCAACGGGGCGAAGTGGTTCTCCAAGCTCAACCTAAATACTGGATATCATGAGTTGGAGCTAGCACCCGAGAGCAGATATATCACCACGTTCTCCACCCACATGGGCCTCAGGAGATATAAGAGGCTAAGCTTCCGGGTGTTGTCGCCTGCTGAGGTGTTCCAGAATGCCATCCGAGAGACTTTATCCGGTCTGCAGGAAGTCATCAACATCAGTGACGACATCCTGGTGTTCTCGAGCACTCTGGAAGAGCATCACACGCACCTGCGAGACACTCTCCAACGGCTGGTGACCAGTGGCCTAACCCTCCACAAGGCAAAATGCTCTTTCTATCAGGAGTCAGTCGACTTCTTCGGGTACATCTTCTAGCGGGAAGGGCTACAAGTAGATCCGAAGAAAGCAACAGCCATCCGAATGGCCCCAACTCCCACCACGCTGACCGAGGTCCGCAGCTTCTTGGGGATGGCCACATACTGTGGCCGGTTCATACCAAACCTGGCCCCCCTGTCAGAACCGCTCTGAGCCCTCACACGCAGCAGGCGGCCTTGGAATGGACCCTGAAAGCAAACGCAGCATTCCAGGCCATCAAGACTGCCCTGATGGACAAAACGGTTGTGGCGTTCTTTCACCCTGGAAGGCGCACCGAGCTAGTCGTTGATGCAAGTCCAGTCGGCCTGGGGGCTGTTCTCCTCCAGGAGAGTGACGGCAAAGAGTGGGCCCCCGATGCATATGCCAGTCGGGCCCTGTCAGACACCGAGACGAGATACGCCCAGATCGAGAGGGAAGCCCTTGCCATTAAATGGGCATGCCAGCACTTTCATCTGTACCTCTATGGACATGAGTTTTGGGTGGTGACAGACCACAAGCCGCTGATTTCCCTGTTCGCAGGAACATCAAGACTGGCTCCCCCCAGGATAGAACGGTGGGTGGTCCAACTTCTAGCATACCGGTTCGAGGTTGTGTTTCGCCCTGGCGCCAACAATCCGGCCGACTACCTGTCGCGCCACCCCATTGCGACAGCAGAGGAGGAGCACACCGAAGCACTCATCAGGATGATAACCCAAGAGGCATGCCCTAAGGCACTGACACTGGAGGAAGTTGGGATAGCAACGACACTGGATGAAAACCTAACGAGAGTCAAGGAAGCCCTGCTCGTAAGAGGGTGGCAACACTTCTTGGATGGGGTGCACTCCCTGAATTCGGGAGATCACCATGGGAGACAGCAACTATGGAGAGTCTGCAGTGAACTCAGTGAAGGTGAACACGGAATCATACTGCGAGGCCATGCCATTGTAGTCCCAAATAAGCTGCAGGATCAGGTCGTTGACTTGGCACATGTCAGACGTCAAGGAATGGCGAAAACCAAAGCACGCCTACTCAACAAAGTGTGGTTCCCAGGCATGGATGCCCTGGTACAGGAGAAAATTCGGAATTGCCATTCATGCACGATCACCGGCTGTGACCCGGCTCCGGCTCCAGTCATCACAGAGGAGCACAGTGAAACACCCTGGTCCAAAGTGGGTATCGACTACGGGAGTTTCCCCGATGGCCTCAGCACTCTGGTTCTGATGGACTCACACTCCAAATTCCCCATCGTTGAAGTGATCTCCTCCACTGCATTCCCACAGGTTCAAGCTGCCCTCGTCAAGACCTTTGTACTGTTGGGCCTCCCAGACGAGGTCAAGTCAGACAATGGGCCTCCGTTCCAGAGCCAGGAGTTCCAAGAGTATCTGGCCGGAAAGGCCATTTGACACAGGAAAATCACGCCACAATGGCCCCAGGCGAATGGAGAGGTCGAACGTTTTAAGAGGACTCTCAACCAGGTGTTGCGAATTGGAGTGGAAAGAGGTAAGGACGCAGAGAGATCGCTCCACCAATTCCTAGACGCATATCGACAGACCCCGCACAGCACCACGCATTGCGCTCTTTCTCATCTACTCTTCAGGCGCACCCCACGGACAGCATCCCGACAGACCCCGCTTGGCGCCCCGCCGAAAGGGATAGCGCAGCTGTGCAGGCTCTGAGGGAAAACACCAACCAGAAGGCAAGCCTTGCCTGAGGTGCCGAGTCACCATCCCTGTGTTTGTCGACTATACCGTGGTAAAGGACAGGCACCCTGGGTGGAAGTTCCGGACACCCTACAAACCTGAAGTATGGAGAGTCATCGACATCAGGGGGACCATGGTCTCCGCGCGAAGGGGCACGCGAACCGTGACCAGAAACATTTCCTGGTTCAAGAAAGTGCCTGGTCCTCGCCCCAGTCAGGGTGGGGCCACTGACCCTGAAGCAGAAGCGAATTCCTTGGCCAACAGTGTGCTGCCCCCGAGGACACCCGGAAGAAGCCAAGAGCTTGCAAGGACTGATGGAGCAACCCCGGACGCTGTTTCACCATGCCCTAGTGTCCCGAGTGTGCCTTTGACATGCAGCTCAGCCGAAGCAGTGTCCAACTCCAGCTCCTGGATCCAGAAGTATAGTCTCCGGCCGAACCCTGCACCCAGCCAACGGCTCAGAGACTTTGTGTGTACCCTACCTCAATCATGATGTCAATGTGATTGGTAGCTGCTAAAGAAAAGGAGGGATGTAGAGAGCCATCTGGGCTCTCCTATACTTTGTTGCAGCTGTATCACTACTCAGGGCGGGCCTACCCCGAAGAGATAAATAAACGGGGTAAGACCGCTCGGGGTCTTTCACCCACACTGCCTCACTCTGGGGGTGTGTCCACTTATTGTCCGGGGAACCAGGGGTAGGCCTCACACCCACGAGGTTGACCCTCTACAAACGCTAGGTACTGCCCGCTTCACTCTGTGAACCTCCGCTGGGACCTGGCGTCTGATACTGGGAACTCTCTTGGCATGAAGTCCCTCAGGTGCCACCTCAGTGTCAGGCCGAGGACTAGCCCCGCGCCCTCGCCCCTCTCCTGAGGAGCCCTCCCGCCCAGCTGAGGAGAGCCCCTGACCCCCCTCTCCTGAGGCGCCCTCGCCCCTCTCCTGAGGGGCCCTTCTGCCCAGCTGAGAGCCCCTGACCCCCCTCTCCTGAGGCGCCCTTCCGCCCAGCTGATGAGAGCCCCTGACCCCCCTCTCCTGAGGTGCCCTTCCGCCCAGCTGATGAGAGCCCCTGACCCCCCTCTCCTGAAGCACCCTCGCCCCTCTCCTCAGCCACCCTCCCGCCCAGCTGAGGAGAACCCCTGACCTCCCTCTCCTGAGGTGCCCTCACCCCTCTCCTGAGGCGCCTTCTCCTGAGGCACCCTCTCCTGAGGCCCCCTCACCCCCCAGCTAAGGCAAGCCCCTGACTCCCGCCTCGTACAGTCTATTTTTACTCTAACACGGCAGGGACCAGACCCAGCCAAGATGCTACTTTTAAGTGAATTTGACGGCCCAGAACCGTGTCTCTTTTTCTTTGTTGCTTAACACGCCGCCTGCTCTGGTCAGTGCTCCAGGGGGGTCAGTGGCTGCCAAATCAAAGAGCGCCCCCCCCCCACCCTGCTGGGTCCTGTGACCTACGTCCTGAGTAACGGCTCCCTGTATTCTGCAAAGCTGCCACGTGGGCTGGTGCCAGAGGCACACGTGCCAATATTTTACAGCAGGCGAGTGAAAGATGTAAAAAAAAATATATATAAAATTGTCGAGAGAATGTATTTTCTCCGCTGGTTTATATTGAAGTAGAGGCAATCTGCCTAAATTGGGTCTATTGGAACGCATCGGTGACAATCTGCATTAAATTGTTGGCAGGTTAAAAGGTAATGGAAACAAAAACAGAGTTCTAAACTCTGTTTAGGTTGAGCATTCGAGACCTCTTGTATATACTTTAGTATATACTTATATATTAGTATATACTTATATGTGTATGTACTTTGTGGGCTCTGGAGATGAGCCCTAGGGCTTGTCTGCTTCCGCTTAGGGACTTTTTTTCTGTTTAATTGCATCTATTTAACTGCCTTAATAGAAAAGGACCAGTAGAGGTCAGTAAAATACCAGAATTGCTTTCTGCTCAGGGACTTTCTTTTTTTTATTTTTCTGGCAACTGCCTCTATTTAGCTTTCTTGATAGAAAACGACCAGCAGAGGTCAGTAAAATACCAGAATCACTTTAGCATTCTCTAGATTCCAGTCCATAGAAATTGTCTTCCACGAGCACCCGTAGACAATAATATTTTTTTCAAATCTTGGATTTTCAGTGATATGAACACCGAAGGCCCTGATTTTATATTAAAAACAGCTTTGGACTATACCATTTGCCGCTGAAAGGCAATATTTCTCTCCATGTGTTCCCATACCTGGCGTGTCACGCAGTTGGGTGCTTACTTTCCCTCCATGTTAAAGAACAGTAGATGTTTCAGCACCCAGGCTAATGTGCTGCATAGCTAAATACATATAAGGTCCCAAAGGCGAGACCGATTGCATTGCAAATGCTTGTTTTGTTTGCGCTATTCCTTAATTGCCAGCAGATTTTGTATAATTTGCACATTTTCTAGAAATTAATAACGTTTTAGGAATCACCTGCACATTTTCGTTCTCAGTCTGAAATTCCAGGCAGAAGGGACATATGCAAAACAAGCCAATAGGTCTCGCCGAAGGGACCTGTGGTCTGTGCTAATACCTTTTGGCCACACTGTGCAGCGTCTTCAGAAATGCTCGTGCTTTGCATCATAGGCAGAAAAAAAATCAAGAAAAAGAAAAAGAAAGGCACAGTGACTTGGATGTGTCATTTTGTATGGACATGCACGCGTTTGCATGGGTGATCATGCACGCGTGTGCACCAGTTACTGCACACGCACGCACTCACAGAATATCGCAGGTTTCTTTTTATTAGTTTGCCTGGTATGATGACAAAGGGCCTGATTTAGATCTTGGCGGATGGGTTACTCCATCATACAATGACAGATATCCCGTCCGTCGAAATATAAATCTCATAGGATATAATGGGATTTATATTTCACCGGACAGGATATCTGTCAGCGTTGTGACAGAGTAACCCGTCCGCCAAGATCTAAATCAGGCCCCAAGTCCTTTTCTTTGAACAGAATGGGATTCCTTTTCCCAAGACAGTCAGTAGTTACTGCCCAGTGATTGTGGTCGGCACCATCGTTGACCACTGCCCCCTCGGGGTACTGGGTATTGTTGCACCTTGAATGGATGAGACGGAGTGCTTTTCCATACTCAGGACTATCCCACTGTACCTTGGCAAGTACTAAGCCTTATTCCAGGAGGTGGGAGTGGATTTGGAACAGGACAACGACTCATAGCAGGGGTCAATGTACATTAAAAGTTGGCTTTCATTGAAGACCTATCAAGTCCTGCCCGAAACCTCAATTTGCCACTTGGCAAGTTCCTGGTCATGCCAGGTGCATGTATATTTTGGGCTTGTTATATGATGTGTGCTAGTGAACCTGGTCACAGTTAAGGGACTGGTCACGTAATAAACAAAATAGAAAAAAGACCCACGGTACGAAGAGCAGTTTTGCGAGCGGACTTGTTTTCCTTAAGGAAATTGGATGTTGGAGAAACATCTCAGAGGAAGAAGGAAATGATCCAAGAAGGAAAAGGGTGGTAAGGGTGGTGATTGGGGTGGAGCTCAGTTGAAGAAGTCGGTGTTCAGAGTTAGAAACTTGGTCAGAGTGAGACTTGGGAAGAAGTTATGAAACAGTTTCTCACAGTTTTTGACCCCTTTGCGGGTGGTCTGAGTTGGGAGGTCTGTGGTTGAGCTCTCCGATGGCAGTCTGTGGGACATTAAGCAGGTGGACTGTGTTCCAGGGTGTGTGGTGGAGAGTGACCCAGGAAGGGATCCTTGTAGTGAGAAGGACTGACCCTTCTCTTGGCTGAGAAATCACACTGTATCACCAGGTCAATATGTTTCATGGCCTTGCACAGGTAGTGTTAGCTTTGCGAGTTATTTTATGTTGTCAAGTGTTCTGTAGCTCTTCTCTCAGATCCTGTTAAAGTTACGCCATTAAGTACTGCTTTATTACTTACATATTAACCACCAGTTTTAGTTCCTTGTTTTGTTGGCTGAATTTATATTGTTTTGTTATTTTTTAGGCCAAGGGGAGGGCAATTGTCATGCTCTTGTGGTGGACCTGCTGGTGGTTACATACCCAGCGCTCAGTAATGTGAGGACCAGAAATGTAAGTGTGGTGAGACCCGGGCTGGACCACCTTGATAATGGATTCACTCCTCCATACTGAAGAATGAATGCTTCAAACCCTCTGTCCTTCAAGGACACGGGCTGGTCCACCTTGACAATGGATCCACTCCTTCATACTGAAGAACCGGAATAACCCACTCACTGGGTCTCGGCGGCGGGGGAATTGCCCAAGTCTTCCATACCCTTCATACGTAGTAAAAGGAGACACAGGAGCCTTCGTCTGCAGGAGGAACCCAGATTTATTCAAATAGCCCGGGCTATGGAACAGAGTCCCAAGCTCGTTAGAAACAAGACAGAGGAGGCTGCTGCTTTACTCCGCAGCTTACAAGCCTTTTATACTTTTTCATTCCAGTCTTTTGGCTGTTAGTCCATTGTTCAATCAGGGCAGTGTTTGCAGTTGATAACCAGATCCAGACGGTGTTTGTAATTGGTGACCTGATCAAGGCTTGGTACTCAAATTATTGTTCACTCAGCTTGATCAAAGCACGGTCATTCAGGTCATTGTTCGATCAGCTTGATCAAAGCTCGGTCATTCAAACCATTGTCCAATCACCCTGATCAAGGCCCAGCAGTCAGACCATTGTCCAGATAACCTGATCACGGTGTCAAGGATGTTTACCAGGCAGGGAGCAGGAGATGGGAAACAAATCATTTACACAGGGCGTGAGTGTCTCATGGTTTTCTGTCGAACTGCAAAGAACAGGGGGTTGGGTGTGCGACAGTTCCTGGGCAGAAATGCAGGCTGCAAGATGGTTTTTGTCGTGTTAGTTAGAATTTCCTCAGGCATCAGCAGAAACGACCAGGTGGGTCGTGTGGAAGTGTTTGACACGAAATGGCAATGAAAAACAATGGAGTCCTGGTAAAAATGATACCGATCAGAAGAACACTTTTCCTCAGACCCTCCTTTTGCCATTGAGTGGCAAATACTTTAAGAAATGTCAATGTTCATAAGGCCATCGGTTTCTTGTTGGAGCATCATCATCATATTGGTGTTGTGAATGTTGGAGGGTGGAGGCTGGATGGTCTGGACACACATTGTACAGAGTACTGGCAGGCACTGAAAGCACAAACAGCAGGAGACCAGGACAGTTATTCCCAAGGCAAGGAAGATGAGGACCCTCCACCCCCACTGGGAAAGGAGGCCCCAGATCCAGCCTGTGAGGGACCAGTTGCCTTTATCCAGATGAATTTCGGAAGAAAGGCGATGCAGACGTTGGATGGCATAGTACACTGAAGGTGCGTTGTCTGGGATGTACACGCAGCAGCTGGAGCCGATCAATTTACACACACCACCACGATCAGCAAGGAGGACGTCTAAGACCATGCGGTTCTGCAGTGTTATAAGGCGGTCCGCCTGTAGTTCTGCAGTGATGTTGGAGAGGGCACCAGCTGTTACTGTGATGGTGGCTTCAAGGACCCTGGTCAGTCCTCGTACAGCCCGACTGTTTGCCATGGGGCCCCAGAATGGAAGGAAACCTTTAAGGAAGTCCCCGGTTTCCTGGCCTGCTGTATCCTCGGCTGATATGACGCCCCTACGTGAGCGACGCAGAGCGCCCTTCATCAACAGGTGGTAACTCCCATGGGTAGAATACGTTGGCGGAAGGAGGAAGGCCAGATAGCAGGTACCAGACCAGTTACGGGGGAGCCAAGTGTAGGCGGCAGTGCCACAGATAAAATAGGTGTTGGGGGATGCCACCAGCTTCGGAGGAGATGTAGAGTTTAAAGATTTTGTGATATTACAAGTACTGGTACCAACTTTCTTAGTCCCTAGGCCATGGATGCAGACACGGCCTTGCACATTTATGACATTCACAGTGTCTCGTTCATCGGGCAGTATCCTTCTTGTGCGGAATCTGGAAAATGTTCGTCGAGTGGTTGAGTTGAATACTACCATCTCACCGAGTTCATCTGGTGATAGCAGCGATGTGGATGAGCTGGTCGGGCAAAAAGGAGCATTGGCATGGCCAGATCTGTTCCGCCAGAAGTCATCCTGAAATGTTCCAAGGGCAGAATTGGCAGTACCATTGACAGTGTAGGCCTCCTGTATCAACATCCACCATGCAAGACAAGACCCAGAGATGGAAAAGGGGTAGGGAAAGAATGGGACAGGGTGTATCATGGAATGCGGCATCAGTCCGCAAACCCAGCAGTTGGAAATGTTCATGATCAGCTGATGATGATGCAACATTTGGATGAAGGTGTTATTGAAGAATTCTGCACGGCGGGGTAACTCGTGGGCTGGTAGCGTGTAATACTGGTGCTCTGCAGGAGTTGGGGTAGGGGTTGGTGAGGTAACAGGATGGTAGATTAGTAACAGCCAACCAAGAATAGACAGGATGAGGGAGACAAACAGCGTCACCACGGTGGCCATGAAGCATTTACTATGTCGGAGACTGACATATTGTTTCTGGATTCGAGTGTTTTGGACGGCAGCCATTGTGCTAAGCCAGGGACCTCTAGTGGCTGGCTGTGATTGGTGGTTGCTTCACTGGGCGCAGGTGCCAAGAGCCCTATGGCGTACCTTAGTCTGACACACCAGCACTACTCTCGGCCGGGAGATCACAGCCCTACAGCCTATAGGCACTTGGCGAAGTCAAAGGCAAGCCTTCCTCGGGGCGCAAGTTATATCGGTCGGAAGTAGGGTCAGTATGGTCGGGAAACAATTGTTCTGGACGTTGAGCAGAGTTAAGGGAGGGTTCCACCCTTCTTTTCAGTATGCTGTCACTCTCTGCTTCCGTAGATGTAAAATGCAGTCTGGCATCGCTAAATGGGACAAACGTCGGGACTGTTTCTGTTTCTGAGTCTCCTTGTCCTTCCCTCACCCACTGATCATAGGGGAGGGGCAGAGGCACACGCCTACAGTGGGACGAATGCACCCAATTCTTCCGACCTTCTACTTTCACGGCGGTGCGGGTGGCCAGCAACACCTGACGGGGCTGTGTCCAGCGGGGTTCGAGGCTCTTAGTCCGTTGAAAATTTCTTACTAAGACCCAATCACCAGGTTGGATAACGTGTCCTGGGCCCTCGCTTTGTCAGGTATGGCCTCATGCACCTGGTGATAAAGAGTACGAAAGGTATTAGTTAGACTGTACAGATAATCAGTTAATACAGGGTATTCAACATCAGACAGTTTCTTAGGCCGCGGGACACCCCATACATTGGCAGGCCTCCCGAACACAATCTCATGGGGGATAGCCCTATCCTGGTGTGGGCTGTTGTTCTTGTAGACAATAGAGCCAAGGGCAGAGCATCAACCCAAGTGACACCTGTCTCAGCTACTATTTTGGCCATTTTAGTTTTTAGGATGCCATTGTACACCTCCACTAGACCTGCTGACTGGGGGTGGTTAGCTGCATGAAATTTTTGTTTTATACCCAATGCTGTACAGATATATTCCATAATTTGAGCCGTAAAGTGTGTCCCGTTGTCACTCCAGACCAAGCGGGGCAAACCGAATCGTGGGAGGTACTCTTTTAATAGCATTTTGGCGGTAGTGATAGCGGTGCAGTCTTTGACGGGGTAGGCCTCCACCCATCGGCTGAAGGTACAGACCACCACTAGGACATATTTTAAATTGTTACATCGGTCCAACTGGATGTAATCTATTTGGAGGACTTCAAAAGGGAAGGTAGGAGGAGAGAATCCTCCCTTAGGAGTAACTGTGCCTTTTCCTGGGTTATACATTAGGCAAATCATGCATGTTTTAACCAGTTTTTCAGCATATGTTGGTATCTTAGAGTTGTACCATGTAGGTTCCAACAGTTTACATATCCCTTTTGTACTAATGTGAGCAGGACCATGGGCCATCGTAACTACTGGTAGCACATGACTGTCAGGTAACATCCATTGTCTTTCCATAGTCGTGCGGACCCAGCAACCATCAATTCCTCCTTTGCTAATTGCTCCTTCCACACCCGTAGTTCCTCAGGAGTAGTATGGGACTGAATATCGATCACACTCTGTACTGTGTTTTCAACCATGCCCTCGTCTGCCACCCACCTAGCGGGACCTCCTACATACATTCCTTCCCTTTTTCTAAGAGCTGTTTGTCTGGCCGTCTGGTCAGCCAGGGCATTGCCTTTCCCAACATCATCTGTCACTTTCTTATGGGCCTTTCATTTTATAATGGCCACCTTTCTGGGGAGTGTCAGGGAGTCTAACAATCTGTGAATTAGGGGGCCATGTTGAATCTTGGTCCCATGGGAAGTAAGGAAATTCCTTTCTTTCCATAACCTCCCGAAGTTGTGGGCCACCCCGAAGGAATATTGGCTGTCAGTATAAATATTTACCGTCATCCCTTTGCTTAACTCACAGGCTCTAGTGAGGGCCACTAATTCTGCTGCTTGAGCAGAGCACTGCGGAATCTGAGCTGTTTCTACTACTTGTCCTAATGTCGTGAGGGCATAGGCGGCTGAGGTGTTACCATCTGGCCCTCTGAGACATGATCCGTCCACATATAGTGTACCTTCTGGTTCTGCTATCGGGGTATCCTGTAAGTCAACCCGTCCCTTCGTCTCCTCCTCTGTCCTTAATATGCAGACATGTGGGTCTAAGCGGGCATCCTGAGTATCCAGTGGGAGTAATGTTGCGGGGTTCAGTACAGTGCATCTCTTGATGTTAATGTGGCTGGAAAAGAGTGTCAGTTCATATCCTGTGAGTCGTGCGCTAGTGAGGTACTGTGTCTTGGTGTTATTAAGGAGGGTATCTACAGAATGGGGGACCATCAGAGTCAGGGGGAGTTCATGACGATCCCCGCACTCTGACGGACCATGAGGGCGGCCGCAGCGGTCGCCCGTAGGCATCCTGGGAGAGCCCTTGCAACAGGATCTAAGGTGGCTGAAAAATAGGCACATGGCCGATGGTGACCTCCGAACATCTGGGTCAAGACAGCGCATGCACAGCCGTCTGTCTCATGTACAAAAAGAAAAAATTGCTTGCTATAATCAGGAGTACCGAGGACTGGAGCAGTACACAGAGCCCTCTTTAAATCTTGGAAGGCCTGCGCATGCTCTCTAGTCCATGGAAAGGAACTGTCTGATATGTCTTTAGTGGTGAGGGCAAGAAGAGGTTTGACCATGGCCGAAAAGTTGGAAATCCACTGTCTACAGTATGAGGTTAGGCCTATGAAGGCTCGCACCTGCTTTTGTGTTTGTGGGGCCGTCATAGCATTGATAATGGCTACACGATCAGCGGTGAGCTGCCTTCCCTCCTTCGAGAGGAGATGACCTAAATAGGTCACCTTCTCTTGACAAAACTGAAGCTTTTTAAAGAGACTTTGTGATTATGGAGGGCAAGGTGGCGTAACAAACAGAGAGTAGCTTCTTTACATGATGGGGCAGAATTTGCAGCAATGAGGAGGTCATCTACATATTGTAATAGTGTAGAGTTATCAGGGAGTTCCAAGGAATCTAGTTGACTTTTGAGGGCTTGACTATAGATACTGGGGCTCTCGGTGAAACCTTGAGGGGCGCAGCAGAATCTAAAGCTTCGCCCACCAAGGGAGAAACCAAAAAATGTCTGCTGTCAGGATGTATAGGAATGCTGAAAAAAGCGTTCTTCAGGTCTATGACAGAAAAGTGCGTTGAGTCAGAAGGGACCATCGTTAAGAGGGCTGTAATGTCGGGGACAACAGGATATTGGGAGATTGTTATTTTGTTAAGGGCTCTCAGGTCAATCACGAATCTGTATATTTTAGGGGAGAGAGCATCTCCATTGGTCTTTTTAAGAACGGGAATAATGGGACTGTTACAGATATTGCCACGTGTTTCCTCCACTACGCCCTTGTCCATTAATTCAGATATTATTGTTAAAAGGGCCATTTCTCCTTCCGCGGGTAGTCGATACTGCCGGAGGCGGGGGAGAAGTGCACCTGGCTGGATGCGTACCACATGAGGGGATATGTTGAGACACCCTACATCAGTGTCTGATGATGCCCAGAGGGAGGAAGGTAAAAACTGCAATTCTGGTGGGAGGGGACCAGACAGATACATATAGGAAGCTGCGGTGGGAGAAATTGTTAGGGATACACCTTGGGGACTACATGATATGGTCGCATACAGAGCTTTCAGTAAATCCATGCCTAACAAGTTTTCACTGCAACCTGTAGTAAGGACCAAGGGAGCGTCAACATGTGCAGGGCCAATATCGAGAGGGAGGGGTTCAGAGACAGGGCTCGTCACAGGTGTTCCTGCAAAACCCACGGAGACATTTATTTTGCCAGAAAGGGGTGCCTCCGGGACTGACAGACGTGCAATAGAAGACCTGGTGGCCCCAGTATCCAAAAGAAAATTCTGATTGTTCCCCACAACTGACATTTGAACATACGGGCCCCTTTGATCCATTGGAATTTGCACTCTGGTAATACCCCTTTCCTGGCTTTCCTATGCTTGGTAGGACCCTATCTCATCAACTTCGTCATAATCATCATTGTAATAAGTGCGTGTTGCTTCGTACCCATCAAACCTATTGGCCGGGCGCGGCCGGACGGGAGCGTGATCCCTGGGCCTACGTTCTTTATCCTGTGGATGGGGCGGGCCATGGTCCCTAGTCGGCCTTCCCTCCCTGGGAGCGCGAGGCCGAGTCTTCCCTGTTCGGATGTTTTCAGCTAACACGGGACACTCGTCTATCCAATGGCCGTACCCCTTACAATAAGCACACTGATCTGTTTGGAGGGCTCCCGTATGTTGAGGGCTGGAGGGGGTAGACTGGCGAGCCCTCGGAGGGTGTTGGGGTTGAGGTCTGAAATTCCCGCGGGCATCGGGACCTCGGGGAGGGTAAGCCTGCTGTAGAAGTGCCTTAGTCTTAAGATCCCTAACCTTCTTACTTTCCTTGTCTCTATCTTCATTCTCCCTATTCTCATGATATTGTGCCATAGCCAAGATACCAGTCATAGTTTGGGCAGACCACGTACTTTCAACTTTCTTAAGTCTGGTGGAAATCTCAGGAAGCAAGTTGCTGACAAACTTATCGACAAACACTGGGCCAGAACCTGGGGTCCGGGGATCCAAACCACTATGTCCCTTGTATTCTGTCTCAAAACGGGTAAAGAAGTCAGCCACATTCTCATCTTTTCGCTGCCTACAGGCGTTTATTTTATCCCAGTTAATGACAGTTTCCGGCAAAAGTGTTTTCATAAACGTTATTATTTTACCGGGCAAAGTCAGGATGGCAGCTTCTGGTTTAGTCCCTCCTACCCTTGCTTCTTCCATAGCCTCTAGGTCAGCCCATTTACCTCCCAACGCCACTTCATGATCAGTATGTCGAATCTTGTCCCAAATTTCAGTGGGGACAACCGTACCAAAAAGTAAATCTATATCCTCAAGAACGAGAGTACCTGCAGATATAATCTGACCTAATTCTCTGTAAAAGGCAGCCGGATTCTTCCGGGGATCTGGTAATTGTTCTTTTAACTGCATTACTTCTGACCTTTTCCAAGGAACATGAACCCAAAGCCTGCGCCAGTGTGCCTCAACAGCCCCTCGGCCATTATTTTGGGCATCGGTAAGTGCGTTAACAAAGACAGGGGCCGCCTCTCTCATTGGCATAGCTGTCTCTAGAGGGGTGTTGGAAAAAGCGGTCATATCACGGTAAGCCATTAAAGCAGACACAGCACGAAACATCCCCTCTCCCTGAACATCGCCTCTTCTTATTTGTGACCTAAGGTCCATTAATCCAGTGGGTATCTGCATAAGCGCATTCTCAAATTTTTGCATGACCAGCGTACACATGTATTCAGCCCAGGTGGTCTGTTCCATAATCGTCCACTGGGAAAAGGTGGACCATATGTCTTTAAAGGCATAAATATTCCCGTTCTTTATCCAACATTCACACTGTTGCTTCTGTAGGTCATTTTCTCGAAGGGACGAAAAGCTGACTGCAGAGCGCAAGGAGGCCAGTCGGGGGAATTGAACATTTTATATAAATCCTGCTTAACTGTAGACCACGGGAAGTAGGAAAAGGGCGGGTAGGGGTAAAGCCGCAGGGGTTGGGCGGATGGAGACTTGTTGTCATTCCCGCAGTGAGGACAGGGTTAGCGGGCGTGGTCGGTGTCATAGGAAAAATCGGGAGGGTTGGTGTGACAGGAAGAACAGTAGGAGGGGCAGTGGGGGCAGGAGTGGGCGGTGGCGGGGGAACATGTGGGGTGTGAGGCGTCAGGGCAGGGTACATTGGGGCATATGCAGGAGGGCTTTCTAGCATGGTATCAAGCAAGGAATCACCTTCTTCTTCCCCATCCATATGGCCCTTTCTTTTCTCCTCACGAGCTGGATAGCATTTTTGTACCCGGGCCCCATGCTCCCTGTTGGCTATTTCTACCGATTTTGTCATTTGATTTTGTAAATTTACTCTGGCGTGGTCGGCCATTGACATGCGTTCCTGTTTTCTTTCTTGAGCCTTCTGCTTTCTAGCTCTCTGCTCTATCTCTTTCCTCCAAAATCGGACAGATTCAAACATAGACGGGCGCGTTTTCTTTTCATTAATTGTTCCTCTAAGTTGGCGAGAACTTGGGAATTAAAGGAGCCATAAAGTGGCCACTGTAATTCCGCGTTACTTTGTTTCGTATATTTTACCCAGAATGAGGAAAACATTATGGCAGAAGGGCCATGTTTAACATACATCGTATGGCCAGGGGTCCCTTCTGGAGGAAGCGGACAAGCCGCCTCCAGCTGGGAGTCCTGCGTACACATACAACAACATAATTTCTTGAACTTACTACTGACTGGCATGCTTGTAAATAGGTAACAGACACCGGCGGGTTTTAAAATTCACCTCGCCTGCTTGGCTTTTGCAAAGGTCAATAACAGCAGAATCATACAGACTTGGTGGGTGATCAGTCCACCCTTACCTTACAGGGGTAGTTCTCTTCTGCAGACGTAGGGCTGTGTCCTGCTCCAGAAATTATTTGCTAGGGGACTCCAGCGAGGACGTGGTCATGTGGCCCAGACCGGGTGGGGAGGGACAGCGGGCGAGTCGTTCGGCTTACCGGATTGCAAGAATCCCTCGGGTAGGGCGCCTCCGTCGGAGTCTCTCCGTGCACCTCCTCACATCCACCGGGCTCGTGGAGTCCCTGTTCGGGCGCCATTTGAAGAACCGGAATAACCCACTCACTGGGTCTCGGCGGCGGGGGAATTGCCCAAGTCTTCCATACCCTTCATACGTAGTAAAAGGAGACACAGGAGCCTTCGTCTGCAGGAGGAACCCAGATTTATTCAAATAGCCCGGGCTATGGAACAGAGTCCCAAGCTCGTTAGAAACAAGACAGAGGAGGCTGCTGCTTTACTCCGCAGCTTACAAGCCTTTTATACTTTTTCATTCCAGTCTTTTGGCTGTTAGTCCATTGTTCAATCAGGGCAGTGTTTGCAGTTGATAACCAGATCCAGACGGTGTTTGTAGTTGGTGACCTGATCAAGGCTTGGTACTCAAATTATTGTTCACTCAGCTTGATCAAAGCACGGTCATTCAGGTCATTGTTCGATCAGCTTGATCAAAGCTCGGTCATTCAAACCATTGTCCAATCACCCTGATCAAGGCCCAGCAGTCAGACCATTGTCCAGATAACCTGATCACGGTGTCAAGGATGTTTACCAGGCAGGGAGCAGGAGATGGGAAACAAATCATTTACACAGGGCGTGAGTGTCTCATGGTTTTCTGTCGAACTGCAAAGAACAGGGGGGTTGGGTGTGCGACAGTTTCTGGGCAGAAATGCAGGCTGCAAGATGGTTTTTGTCGTGTTAGTTAGAATTTCCTCAGGCATCAACAGAAACGACCAGGTGGGTCGTGTGGAAGTGTTTGACACGAAATGGCAATGAAAAAACAATGGAGTCCTGGTACAAATGATACCGATCAGAAGAACACTTTTCCTCAATACTGAAGAATGAATGCTTCACATCCTCTGTCCTTCAAGGACGCGGGCTGGTCCACCTTGATAATGGATCCACTCCTCCATACTGAAGAATGAACGCTTCAAACCCTGTGTCCTTCAAGGACGCGGGCTGGTCCACCTTGGTAATGGATTCACTCCTCCGTGCTGAAGAATGAATGCTTCAAACCCTCTGTCCTTCAAGGACGTGGGCTGGTCCACCTTGACAATGGATCCACTCCTCCGTACTGAAGGATGAACGCTTCAAACCCTCTGTCCTTCAAGGACGTGGGCTGGTCCACCTTGATAATGGATTCACTCCTCCATACTGAAGAATGAACACTTCAAACCCTCTGTCTTTCAGGGACGCGGGCTGGTCCACCTTGGCAATGGATCCACTCCTCCGTACTGAAGGATGAACGCTTCAAACCCTCTGTCCTTCAAGGACGTGGGCTGGTCCACCTTGGCAATGGATCCACTCCTCCGTACTGAAGGATGAACGCTTCAAACCCTGTGTCCTTCAAGGACGCGGGCTGGTCCACCTTGGTAATGGATTCACTCCTCCGTGCTGGAGAATGAATGCTTCAAACCCTCTGTCCTTCAAGGACGCGGGCTGGTCCACCTTGAAAATGGATCCACTCCTCCGTACTGAAGGATGAACGCTTCAAACCCTCTGTCCTTCAAGGACGTGGGCTGGTCCACCTTGATAATGGATTCACTCCTCCATACTGAAGAATGAACACTTCAAACCCTCTGTCTTTCAGGGACGCGGGCTGGTCCACCTTGGCAATGGATCCACTCCTCCGTACTGAAGGATGAACGCTTCAAACCCTCTGTCCTTCAAGGACGTGGGCTGGTCCACCTTGATAATGGATTCACTCCTCCATACTGAAGAATGAACACTTCAAACCCTCTGTCTTTCAGGGACGCGGGCTGGTCCACCTTGGCAATGGATCCACTCCTCCGTACTGAAGGATGAATGCTTCAAACCCTCTGTCCTTCAAGGACGTGGGCTGGTCCACCTTGGTAATGGATCCACTCCTCCATACTGAAGAATGAATGCTTCAAACCCTGTGTCCTTCATGGACGCAGGCTGGTCCAGCTTGGTAATGGATCCACTCCTCCATACTGAAGGATGAACGCTTCAAACGGTTTGTGCTTCCAGGACGCGGGCTGGTCCACTTTGATAATGGATTCACTCCTTCATAGTAAAGAATGAACGCGTCAATCTCTCTGTCTTTCAGGGACGCGGGCTGGTCCAACTTGACAATGGATCCACTCCTCCATACTGAAGAATGAATGCTTCAAACCCTGTGTCCTTCAAGGACGTGGGCTGGTGCACCTTGGTAATGGATTCACTCCTCCGTACTGAAGAATGAATGCTTCAAACCCTCTGTCCTTCAAGGACGGGGGCTGGTCCACCTTGACAATGGATCCACTCCTACGTACTGAAGAATGAATGCTTCAAACCCTCTGTCCTTCAAGGACGCGGGCTGGTCCACCTTGACAATGGATCCACTCCTCCATACTGAAGAATGAACACTTCAAATCCTCTGTCCTTCGGGGACGTGGGCTGGTCCACCTTGACAATGGATCCACTCCTCCGTACTGAAGGATGAATGCTTCAAATCCTGTATCCTTTAAGGGCGCGGGCTGGTCCACCTTGGTAATGGATTCACTCCTCCGTACTGAAGAATGAATGCTTCAAACCCTCTCTCCTTCAAGGACGCGGGCTGGTCCACCTTGACAATGGATCCACTCCTCCATACTGAAGAATGAATGCTTCAAACCCTTTCTGCTTCCAGGACGCGGGCTCGTCCAGCTTGACAATGGATCCACTCCTCCATACTGAAGAATGAATGCTTCAAACCCTCTGTCCTTCAAGGACGCGGGCTCGTCCACCTTGGTAATGGATCCACTCCTCCATACTGAAGAATGAGCGCTTCAAACCCTGTGTCCTTCAAGGACGCGGGCTGGTCCACCTTGATAACGGATCCACTCCTCCATACTGAAGGATGAACGCTTCAAACCCTTTGTGCTTCCAGGACGCGGGCTGGTCCACTTTGATAATGGATTCACTCCTCCATAGTAAAGAATGAACGCTTCAAACCCTGTGTCTTTCAAGGACGCGGGCTGGTCCACCTTGGTAATGGATTCACTCCTCCGTACTGAAGAATGAATGCTTCAAACCCTCTGTCCTTCAAGGACACGGGCTGGTCCACCTTGACAATGGATCCACTCCTCCATACTGAAGAATGAATGCTTCAAACCCGCTGCGCTTCAAGGACGTTGGCTCGTCCACCTTGACAATGGATCCACTCCTCCATACTGAAGAATGAACGCTTCAAACCCTGTGTCCTTCAAGGACGGGGGCTTGTCCACCTTGATAATGGATCCAATCCTCCATACTGAAGGATGAACGCTTCAAACCCTTGGTGCTTCCAGGACGCGGGCTGGTTCACCTTGACAATGGATCCACTCCTGCATAGTAAAGAATGAACGCTTCAAACCCTCTGTGCTTTAAGGACGCATGCTGGTCCACCTTGATATTGGATCCACTCCTCCATACTGAAGGATGAATGCTTCAAACCCTGTGTCCTTCAAGGTCGTGGGCTGGTCCACCTTGATAATGGATCCACTCCTCCATACTGAAGGATGAATGCTTCAAACCCTCTGTGTTTTAAGGACGCGTGCTGGTCCACCTTGATAATGGATCCACTCCTCCATAGTAAAGAATGAACGCTTCAAACCCTCTGTCCTTCAAGGACGCGGGCTGGTCCACCTTGGTAATGGATCCACTCCTCCATACTGAAGGATGAACGCTTAAAACCCGCTGTGCTTCAAGGACGTGAGCTGGTCCACCTTGATAATGGATCCACTCCTCCATACTGAAGGATGAATGGTTCAAACCCGCTGCGCTTCAAGGACGTGGGCTCGTCCACCTTGACAATGGATCCACTCCCCCATACCGAAGAATGAATGCTTCAAACCCTCTGTCCTTCAAGGACGTGGGCTCGTCCACCTTGGTAATGGATCCACTCCTCCATACTGAAGAATTAACGCTTCAAACCCTGTGTCCTTCAAGGACGCGGGCTGGTCCAGCTTTGTAATGGATTCACTCCTCCATACTGAAGAATGAACGCTTCAAACCCTCTGTGCTTCAGGGACGCGGGCTGGTCCACCTTGATAATGGATCCACTCCTCCATACTGAAGGATGAACGCTTCAAACCCTCTGTGCTTCAGGGACGCGGGCTGGTCCACCTTGATAATGGATCCACTCCTCCATACTGAAGGATGAACGCTTCAAACCCTCTGTGCTTTAAGGACGCGGGCTGGTCCACCTTGATAATGGATCCACTCCTCCATACTGAAGGATGAATGCTTCAAACCCTGTGTCCTTTAAGGACGTGGGCTGGTCCACCTTGGTAATGGATCCACTCCTCCATACTGAAGGATGAATGCTTCAAACCCTGTGTCCTTCAAGGACGTGGGCTGGTCCACCTTGGTAATGGATCCACTCCTCCATACTTAAGGATGAATGCTTCAAACCCTGTGTCCTTTAAGGACGTGGGCTCGTCCACCTGGGTAATGGATCCACTCCTCCATACTGAAGGATGAACGCTTCAAACCCTCTGTCCTTCAAGGACGCGGGCTGGTCCACCTTGATAATGGATCCACTCCTCCATACTGAAGGATGAACGCTTCAAACCCTGTGTCCTTCAGGGACGCGGGCTGGTCCACCTTGGTAATGGATCCACTCCTCCATACTGAAGAATGAACGCTTCAAACCCTCTGTCCTTCAAGGATGGGGGCTGGTCCACTTTGATAATGTATTCACTCCTCCATAGTAAAGAATGAATGCTTCAAACCCTCTGTGCTTCAAAACTGCTGTCCATCTAACACGACTTCTACCCCCGCTGTGTGGATTCGGGAGTGGAAGATAGCTCACCGAACCTGCTGATTAATCAGAGACCTACAGGTCTTGGGTCAAATCCTGGTGGGGACCACTCACCATTTCATGCTTCCCAGGTTCCCAAAATGAATGTCATTGAGTTAGCACATAATGAAGTCTAGTTATTTATACACATAGACAGTTCTGTTTCTGGAGTGTGCTACCTAAATAACAATATTTTAAGATACATCTTTACCATGCATGTAGTCACTGTACCTATAATGTGTTTAGTGCCTTTCGTGACGATGCCTCTGGTGGCCAATGTTCTGTCCCTATAAACGAATAGGTTTTTTAAGGTCTTTTACTTAGGTCAGCATTTAAGCTTGCTTCTTTCAGTGTCTGCAAAACAGCTTAAGGGTATATGTTTACTATTATATATTTACAAAACATTTATATAGTTGCATTTATAGAAGTATTACATGAATGACGCCATGGAACTTTATATGTTAAGAGACATGTAGCCTCAAAACCTTGAGAATTTGTTTGTTGGCAGACATACACCCTGAGGCCTTCAGACGTGATGTATTGGCAGACATGTACGCTCAAAGCCTTTAGACTTCATCTGTTGGCAGACATGACTCCCTAAAAGCAGAGACATTATCTGTTGGCAGACATACACCCCCAAATCCTTGAGACTCCATCTGTTGGCAGACATACACCCCCAAATCCTTGAGACTCCATCTGTTGGCAGACATACACCCCCAAATCTTTGAGGCTCCATCTGTTGGCAGACATACACCTCCAAATCTATGAGACTCCATCTGTTGGCAGACATACACCTTGAAAGCCTTGAGACTCCATCTGTTGGCAGACACACACCTTCAAAGCCTTGAGAATCAGTCTGTTGGCAGACATACACCCTCAAATCCTTGAGATTCCATCTGTTAGCTGACATACACCCTCAAATCCTTGAGACTCCATCTGTTGGCAGACATACACCCCCAAATCCTTGAGACTCCATCTGTTGGCAGACATACACCTTCAAAGCCTTGAGACTCCGTCTGTTAGCAGACATGCACCCTGAAATCCTTGAGGCTCCCTCTGTTGGCAGACATACACCCTCAAAGCCTTGAGACTCTCTCTGTTGGCTGACATACACCACCAAATGCTTGAGACTCCCTCTCTTGGCAGACATACACCCTCAAAGCCTTGAGACTCCATCTCTTGGTAGATATACACCCTTGAATCCTTTAGACTCCATCTCTTGGCAGACATACACCCTCGAATCCTTTAGACTCAGTCTGTTGGGAGACATACACCCTCAAATCCTTGAGACTCCGTCTGTTAGCAGACATACACCCTCAAATCCTTGAGACTCCATCTGTTAGCAGACATACACCCTCACAGCCTTGAGACTCCATCTGTTGGAAGACATACACCCTCAAATCCTTGAGACTCCATCTGTTGGCAGACATACACCCTCAAAGCCTTAAGACTCCGTGTTTTGGCAGACATACACCCTCAAATCCTTGAGACTCCATCTGTTAGCAGACATACACCCTCAAATCCTTGAGACTCCATCTGTTGGCAGACATACACCCTCAAAGCCTTAAGACTCCGTGTTTTGGCAGACATACACCCTCAAATCCTTGAGATTCCATCTGTTAGCTGACATACACCCTAAAATCCTTGAGACTCAATCTGTTGGCAGACATACACCCTGAAATCCTTGAGGCTCCCTCTGTTAGCAGACATACACCTTCAAAGCCTTGAGACTCCGTCTGTTAACAGACATACACCCTCAAAGCCTTGAGACTCCCTCTGTTGGCAGACATACACCCTCAAAGCCTTGAGACTCCTTCTGTTGGCTGACATACACCACCAAATGCTTTAGACTCCCTCTCTTGGCAGACATACACCCTCAAAGCCTTGAGACTCCAGCTCTTAGCAGACATACACCCTCAAATCCTTTAGACTCAATCTGTTGGCTGACATACAACCTCAAAGACTTGAGACTCCATCTCTTGGGAGACATACACCCTCGAGTCCTTTCGACTCCATCTCTTGGCAGACATACACCCTCAAATCCTTCAGACTCCGTCTGTTGGCAGACATACACCCTCAAATCCTTGAGACTCCGTCTGTTAGCAGATATACACCCTCAAATCCTTGAGACTCCATCTGTTAGCAGACATACACCCTCAAATCCTTGAGACTCCATCTGTTGGCAGACATACACCCTCAAAGCCTTAAGACTCCATCTGTTGGCAGACATACACCTTCAAAGCCTTGAGACTCCGTCTTGTTAGCAAACATACACCCTCACAGCCTTGAGACTCCATCTGTTAGCAGACATACACCTTCAAATCCTTGAGACTTCGTCTGCTGGCAGACATATACCTTCAAAGCCTTGAGACTCCGTCTGTTAGCAGACATACACCCTCATATCCTTTAGACTCAATCTGTTGGCTGACATACACCCTCAAAGCCTTGAGACTCCATCTCTTAGTAGACATACGCCCTTGAATGCTTTAGACTACGTCAGTTAGCAGACATACCCCCTCAAATCTTTGCGACTTCATCTGCTGACAGACATACACCCTCAAAGCCTTGAGACTCCATCTGTTGGCAGACACACATCCTCAAATCCTTGAGACTCCATCTGTTGGCAGACATACACCCTGAAATCCTTGAGACTTTATCTGCTGGCAGACATACACCTTCAAAGCCTTGAGACTCTGTCTGTTAGCAGACATACACCTTCAAAGCCTTGAGACTCTGTCTGTTAGCAGACATACACCTTCAAAGCCTTGAGATTCCGTCTGTTAGCAGATATACACCCTCAAATCTTTGAGACTCCGTCTGTTAGCAGACATACCCCTCAAAGCCTTGAGACTCCATCTGTTAGTAGACATACTCCCTCAAAGCCTTGAGACTCCGTCTGTTAGCAGACATACACCCTCATATCCTTTAGATTCAATCTGTTGGCTGACATACACCCTCAAAGCCTTGAGACTCCATCTCTTAGTAGACATACGCCCTTGAATGCTTTAGACTACGTCAGTTAGCAGACATACCCCCTCAAATTTTTGCGACTTCATCTGCTGACAGACATACACCCTCAAAGCCTTGAGACTCCATCTGTTGGCAGAAACACATCCTCAAATCCTTGAGACTCCATCTGTTGGCAGACATACACCCTGAAATCCTTGAGACTTCATCTGCTGGCAGACATACACCTTCAAAGCCTTGAGACTCTGTCTGTTAGCAGACATACACCTTCAAAGCCTTGAGATTCCGTCTGTTAGCAGACATACACCCTCAAATCTTTGAGACTCCGTTTGTTAGCAGACATACCCCCTCAAAGCCTTGAGACTCCATCTGTTAGTAGACATACTCCCTCAAAGCCTTGAGACTCCGTCTGTTAGTAGACATACACCCTCAAAGCTTTGACATTTCAGCTGCTGGTGGACACACACCTTCACACAAGGCCAAGCTTCCACTGCTAGTTCTTCTTCGCTGCGCCTTATTCAAGCAGCAGCTCTACTTACACACCCTGCTTAGGGCTCTTTGATGCTGGCGGCAAGATTTATTTGTACGGTGGTGATACGAAGATTAGGGAAAATTCAAAACACGAATGCATGAAACTGATAAGCCTGTTCTGAAGACCCTTATGAAGCTTCACTTGCACTGTTTAGTTGCATTTATTTATATCAGTTTACTTCATGAAACATGAAAAAGAACATCAAGAATAAAAACTAAACATTGTGGCATTAAGTAGAAACAAATGCCATTTGATGCGTCACAACACCCCATTCGCGACCCTGCTATACTTTCATTATACATCCCCCGAGCCCCGAGCAAACCATTCAACCTTTTATTCCTAGTGCCTGGAGTGAAACCTTCATCCTCAGGGCTCCCCCATCATGGCTGTCACTCGTTAGGGTCCATTTTTCATCCTCCCTCGTCCACGCACCTCACCCGTGAAGGGTCACTGATGTGCAGGGAGAAAACACATCAATCCTCGTCTTACTAGGGATCCCGTAAATATGCTGTGCCATGAGTCAAAGGGCCAGGCACTGAAAACCACAAACTGCCGTCTATCTCTCACACTTCCTCATCCATCACACTGCTAAGCGCTGCGTCCAGTAGAATAACATAGGTGCCAGGGCTCTCGTCAGGAGACAGCTTGCACCAGCCCATTTCTCCAATTAGCACCCCCTAAAACAGAACCAACCACTAACCATGAAAGTGGGGAGAGGATGAGGCGTAATGGCCAGAGCTGCCGACTTTGGAGCTGGGGAACCACGTTGAAGTCTCAGTGTGGGCTAAGCATCTTGTGATTCTTGGCAAATCACTTAATCTCCCTATGCCTACCATAAATGTCCTTAACTGGTGCTCACGAAAAGCACTGGTGTTGATAATTAAGTGCCACTGGCTCAAATTAAGCACTGGCTGCGTCCCATAACACGATAACCGCACCTCATGGTCATCACACACAACACGGAAACACTTCCCACACAGGTTCAAAATGAAGATAAGACCCTTCCAACTACACACCCTACACGGTGTAGCGCGGTGCCCAAGTAGGCAAGCTCTTCAGTGCCCCACATATGGGTAGGAAGCGCTATATAAACGTTACAGTACAAAAAATATACCCTGGAAAACCATGGGGTGACTATTGCCCTCCCTCTGAACAACCAGTCCCAAGGATGTCTAAGGACGGGAGCGCTTGGACCGGTGGACACCAGCGAGCCCCGGCCCCTGACGCACCCAGCCCCCTCTGCAGCCCCCCTGAGCATGTGAAAGCTGCTGTGGGTTCAAGCCCAGCGGCCGTGCTGCCAGACTTCATTCCCCACACCGACAGTTTGTTAGCTGTGCAACTGCTAACTAAGCATGCAGCATTTAAAAAGGGTCAGCAGGTGGAAATAGAGGCGTGCAGCCAATCACAGAGTGAAAAGCAGAACTGCCAGCCAGTGGCTTCGTGATGTCCATTGGCTGAGGCAAAGCCCCTGACGTCAGGTCAGAGGTCACATGGATAAGGGTTCTCTTCTTGCTGCAGTCCTAGTCCTAATATTTCAGAGATCATGTCATTGACCCTCCCTCCCCCCCTGTTGCCGCTCTAAAGGGAGTGACACATCAGGGCCGGTTCCCTCCTGGGAGAGCCCAGCTCTGGTTCTCGGGGTGTTTCTGCCTTTTCGCAATCATCGGATCTTGTTTTTCAAGATTCTGCTGCGTCGCCCATGTTTTATAGCATCACTTATTTTTACTGCTCGTATAATATTCATTTTCTACTGAATAAAACCAAGGCCCGCCCTGACTCTAGGACAAGACTGGTGGAGAATTGTGACCTTCCACCCCTTCACTGACCGTGGGGTGGAAGCGATAACCCACTGCTTATGACAGTTTGTTGGAGATGGTGACCTACCGCCCATTCCTTTTATGGAAGTCGTGTGATACTGCCCATTCTTGGATAGAGGGCTGGAAGTCGTTGACAGCAGGGTAAAAACTGGTATCCTGCCACCCACTTGCAGATGGTGAGGTGGAAGTGGTGACCTATCGTTCTGTGCCTGACTCCAGCTCAGGTGTTTGGTGGTGGTGGCACCCTACTGTCTATTCTCTGATTCCAGTGTAGTTGTGGGATGGGAGTGGTGGCCTACCATCCTTTCCCTGCCCCAGGAATGAGGAGGTGTCAGAGTTGTGAACAGCTGTCCTAGTCCTGACTTCAGGATGGCTGTGGGATGTCGTTGGTGATCTGCCATGAAGGTTGAACTGATGGCCTACCACCTCTCAGTGGCGTAGCTAGGCCTTTTGCTGCCCGTGGCAGTCCCAGCCTTTGCTGCCCTGCAGCGGCCGTAAGAGCAGGGGGTGGAGGGGGGGCTGGCAAAGGAATCCTGCGTTTGCCGCACCGCGCGGCCGCATGTATGAGGGGGTCAGGACATCCCCCTGCCCCACTTGCTACGCCACTGCCACCTCTTTCCTGACTCTGGGATAGGCCTTTGGGAGCTGCGCTGGCCGGTTGTGCATTCCCTGATCCAGGATAAGCCCTTAGAAGGAGCAGTGGCCTTCTTTCTCTTCCCTGAATCCTGAAGAGGTTTTAGGTGGGAGCGATGACCTTCTGTCTCTCCCTGACTCCAGGATAGACCATGGGGAAGCGGTGACCTTCTCCCTCTTCCTGACTCCAGGATAGACCCCGGGGGAAGTGTCACCTTCTCCCTCTTCCTGACTCCAGGATAGACCCCGGGGGAGCGGTCACCTTCTCCCTCTTCCTGACTCCAGAATAGACCCTGGGGGAGCGGTGACCTTCTGCGTCTCCCTGACTCCAGGATAGACCCCGGGGGAGCGGTGACCTTCTCCCTCTTCCTGACTCCAGGATAGACCCCGGGGGAGCGGTGACCTTCTGTCTCTTCCTGACTCCAAAATAGACTCTGAGTGGGAAAGGTGACCTCTCGCCTCTGCCTGACCCCAGAATAGATCTTGTTATTCAGCAACGAATGATCAGCACACACATTCATGAATATACAATGCACATCTTAATATAACATATTTTTAAGACATCCTGACTCCAGCATGAACCCTGGGGGAGCGGAGACCTTCTGTCTCTTCTGTGACTCCAGGATAGACCCTGTGGGAGGGGTGAGCTTCTGTCTCTTCCTGACTACAGGATAGACCCTGGGGGAGGGGTGACCTCCGGTTTCTTCCTGACTCCAGGATAGACCATGGGGGAGCGGTGACCTTCTCCCTCTTCCTTACTTCAGGATAGACCCGGCGGAGAGGTGACCTCCTGTCTCTCCCTGACTCCAGGATAGACCCTTGGGAAGCTGTAACCTTCTCCCTCTTCCTGACTCCAGGATAGACCCTGGAGGGGGGGGGAGCGTTCACCTTCTCCCTCTTCCTGACTCCAGGATGGACCCTGGGGGAGCTGTGACCCTCTATCTCTTCTTGACTCCAGGATAGTCACTCGGTGGGGGCTGTGACCTTCTGTCTCTTCCTGACTCCAGGATGGACCCTGGGTGGAGCGGTGACCTCCGGTCTCTTCCTGACTCCAGGATAGACCCTGGGGGAGGGGTGACCTCTGGTCTCTTCCTGACTCCAGGATAGACCATAGGGGAGCGGTGACCTTCTCCCTCTTCGTGACTTCAGTATAGACCCCGGGGGAGCGGTGACCTTCTGTATCTTCCTGACTCCAGGATTGACCCCGGGGGAGCGGTGACCTTCAGTCTCTTCCTGACTCCAGGATAGTCCCTGGGGAGCGTTGACCTTCTGTCTGTTCCTGACTCCAGGATAGACCCCGGGGGAGCTGTCACCTTCTCCCTCTTCCTGACTCCAGGATAGACCCTGGGGAGTGTTGACCTTCTGTCTCTTCCTGACTCCAGGATGGACCCTGGTGGAGCGGTGACCTTCTGGCTTTTCCTGACTCCAGGATAGACCCTGGGGGAGGGGTGACCTTCTGTCTCTTCCTGACTCCAGGATAGACCCTGGGGGAGTGGTGACCTTCTGTCTCGTCCTGACTCCAGGGTAGACCCTGGGGTAGAGGTGACCTTCTGTCTCTTCATGACTCCAGGATAGACCCTGGGGGAGCGGTGACCTTATGTCTCTTCCTGACTCCAGGATAGACCCTCGGGGAGGGGTGACCTTCTGCCTCTTCCTGACTCCAGGATAGACCCTGGGGGGGCTTCTGCCTCTTTCTGACTCCAGGATAGACCTTGGGTGGGAGCGGTGACCTTCTGCCTCTTCCTAAATCCAGGATAGACCCTGGGGAGAGGTGACTTTCAGTCTCTTCCTGACTCAAGGATAGACCCTGGGGAGCGGTGACCTTCAGTCTCTTCCTGACTCCAGGATAGACCCCAGTGGAGGGGTGACCATCAGCCTCTTCCTGACTCCAGGATAGAGCCTGGGGGGGCCGTGACCTTCTGCCACTTCCCGACTACGGGATAGTCTCTGGGGGAGCGGTGACCTTCAGCCTCTTCCTGACTCCAGGATAGACCCTGGGGAGCGGTGACCTTCTGCCACTTCCCGACTACGGGATAGACTCTGGGGGAGGGGTGACCTTCTGCCTCTTCCTGACTACGGGATAGACTTTGGGGGAGCGGTGACATTCTGCCTCTTTCTGACTACGGGATAGACTTTGGGGGAGCAGTGACCTTCTGCCTCTTCCTGACTACTGGATAGACTCTAGGGGAGCGGTGACCTTCAGCCTCTTCCTGACTCCAGGATAGACCCCGGGGGAGCGGTGACCTCCGGTCTCTTCCTGACTGCAGGATAGACCCTGGGGGAGGGGTGACCTCTGGTCTCTTCCTGACTCCAGGATAGTCCCTGGGTGGGAGCTGTGACCTTCTGTCTCTTCCTGACTCCAGGATGGACCCTGGGGGAGCGGAGACCTCCGGTCTCTTCCTGACTGCAGGATAGACCCTGGGGGAGGGGTGACCTCCGGTCTCTTCCTGACTCCAGGATAGACAATGGGGGAGCGGTGACCTACTCCTTCTTCCTGACTCCAGGATAGACCCCGGGGGAGCTGTCACCTTCTCAATCTTCCTGACTCCAGGATGGACCCTGGGGGAGCTGTGACCCTTTGTCTCTTCTTGACTCCAGGATAGTCCCTGGGTGGGAGCGGTGACCTTCTGTCTCTTCCTGACTCCAGGATGGACGCTGGTGGAGCGGTGACCTTCTGTCTCTTCCTGACTCCAGGATAGACCCTGGGGGAGCGGTGACCTTCTGCCTCTTCCTGAGAACGGGATAGACTTTGGGGGAACAATGACATTCTGCCTCTTCCTGACTCCAGGACAGATCCCGGTGGAGCAGTGACCTTCGGTCTCTTCCTGACTGCCGGATAGACCCTGGGGGAGGGGTGACCTCCGGTCTCTTCCTGACTCCAGAATAGACCATGGGGGAGGGGTGACCTCCGGTCTCTTCCTGACTCCAGTATTGTCCCTGGGTGGGAGCTGTGACCTTCTGTCTCTTCCTGACTCCAGGATGGACCCAGGGGGAGCGGTGACCTCCGGTCTCTTCCTGACTGCAGGATAGACCCTGGGGGAGCTGTGACCTTCTGTCTCTTCCTGACTCCAGGATAGACCCTGGGGAGCGGTGACCTTCTGCCTCTTCCTGACTACGGGATAAACCCTGGGGGAGCGTTGACCTTCTGCCTCTTCCTGACTACGGGATAGACCCTGGGGGAGCGTTGACCTTCTGCCTCTTCCTGACTCCAGGATAGACCCCGGGGAGCGGTGACCTCTGCCTCTTCCTGACTCCAGGATAGACCCTGGGGAGCGGTGACCTTCTGCCTCTTCCTGACTACGGGATAGACTCTGGGGGAGGGGTGACCTTCTGCCTCTTCCTGACTCCAGACTCCAGGATAGACCCTGGGGGAGGGGTGACCTTCTGCCTCTTCCTGACTCCAGGATAGACCCTGGGGGGGTTTCTGCCTCTTCCTGACTCCAGGATGGACCCTGGGGGAGCGGTGACCTGCCTCTTTCTGACTCCAGGATAGACCCCAGTGGGGGTGACCTTCTGCCTCTTCCTGACTCCAGGATAGACCCTGGGGGGGCTTCTGCCTCTTCCTGACTCCAGGATAGACCCTGGGGGAGCGGTGACCTTCAGTCTCTTTCTGACTCCAGGATAGACCCTGGGGGAGTGGTGACCTTCTGCCTCTTCCTGACTCCAGGATAGACCCTGGTGGAGCGGTGACCTTCTGTCTCTTCCTGACTCGATGATAGACCCTGGGGAGCGTTGACCTTCTGCCTCTTCCTGACTACGGGATAAACCCTGGGGGAGCGTTGACCTTCTGCCTCTTCCTGACTACGGGATAGACCCTGGGGGAGCGTTGACCTTCTGCCTCTTCCTGACTCCAGGATAGACCCCGGGGGAGCGGTGACCTCTGCCTCTTCCTGACTCCAGGATAGACCCTGTGGAGCGGTGACCTTCTGCCTCTTCCTGACTACGGGATAGACTCTGGGGGAGCAGTCACCTTCTGTCTCTTCCTGACTCCAGGATAGACCCTGGGGGAGGGGTGACCTTCTGCCTCTTCCTGACTCCAGACTCCAGGATAGACCCTGGGGGAGGGGTGACCTTCTGCCTCTTCCTGACTCCAGGATAGACCCTGGGGGGGTTTCTGCCTCTTCCTGACTCCAGGATGGACCCTGGGGGAGCGGTGACCTGCCTCTTTCTGACTCCAGGATAGACCCCAGTGGGGGGGTGACCTTCTGCCTCTTCCTGACTCCAGGATAGACCCTGGGGGGGGGCTTCTGCCTCTTCCTGACTCCAGGATAGACCCTGGGGGAGCGGTGACCTTCAGTCTCTTTCTGACTCCAGGATAGACCCTGGGGGAGTGGTGACCTTCTGCCTCTTCCTGACTCCAGGATAGACCCTGGTGGAGCGGTGACCTTCTGTCTCTTCCTGACTCCAGGATAGACCCTGGGGAGCGTTGACCTTCTGCCTCTTCCTGACTACAGGATAGACCCTGGGGGAGCGGTGACCTTCTGTCTCTTTCTGACTCCAGGATAGACCCTGGGGGAGCGGTGACCTTCTGTCTCTTCCTGACTACGGGATAGACTCTGGGGGAGCGGTGACCTTCTGCCTCTTCCTGACTCCAGGATAGACCCTGAGGAGCGGTCACCTTCTGCCTCTTCCTGACTACGGGATAGACTCTGGGGGAGCGGTGACCTTCAGCCTCTTCCTGACTATGGGATAGACTCTGGGGGAGCGGTGACCTTCTGTCTCTTCCTGACTCCAGGATAGACCCTGGGGAGCGTTGACCTTCTGCCTCTTCCTGACTACGGGATAGACCCTGGGGGAGCGGTGACCTTCTCCCTCTTCCTGACTCCAGGATAGACCCTGGGGAAGCGGTGACCTTCTGTCTCTTTCTGACTCCAGGATAGACCCTGGGGGAGCGGTGACCTTCTGCCTCTTCCTGACTACGGGATAGACTTTGGGGGAGCGGTGACCTTCTGTCTCTTCCTGACTATGGGATAGACTTTGGGGGAGCGGTGACATTCTGCCTCTTCCTGACTCCAGGATAGACCCTGGGGAGCATTGACCTTCTGCCTCTTCCTGACTACGGGATAGACTCTGGGGGAGCGGTGACCTTCTGCCTCTTCCTGTCTCCAGGATAGACCCTGGGGAGCGGTGACCTTCTGCCTCTTCCTGACTACGGGATAGACTCTAGGGGAGCGGTGACCTTCAGCCTCTTCCTGACTATGGGATAGACTCTGGGGGAGCGGTGACCTTCAGCCTCTTGCTGACTATGGGATAGACTCTAGGGGAGCGGTGACCTTCAGCCTCTTCCTGACTCGAGGATAGACCCTGGGGGAGCGGTGACCTTCAGCCTCTTCCTGACTCCAGGATAGTCCCTGGGTGGGAGCATTGATCTTCTGCCTTTTCCTGACTCCAGGATAGACCATGGGGGAGCGGTGATCTCCTGTCTCTTCCTGACTCCAGGATAGACCCTGGGGGAGCGTTGACCTTCTGCCTCTTCCTGACTATGGGACAGACTCTGGGGGAGCGGTGACCTTCAGTCTCTTCCTGACTACGGGATAGACTCTAGGGGAGCGGTGACCTTCAGTCTCTTCCTGACTCCAGGATAGACCCTGGGGGAGCGGTGACCTTCTGCCTCTTCCTGACTCCAGGATAGACCCCAGTGGAGGGGTGACCTTCTGCCTCTTCCTGACTCCAGGATAGACTCTGGGGAGCGGTGACCTTGTGTCTCTTCCTGGCTCCAGGATAGACCCCGGCGGAGCGGTGACCTCCTGTCTCTCCCTGACTCCAGGATAGACCCTGGGGGAGCTGTGACCTTCAATCTCTTCCTGACTACGGGATAGACTCTAGGGGAGCGGTGACCTTCAGTCTCTTCCTGACTCCCGGATAGACCCTGGGGGAGCGGTGACCTTCTGCCTCTTCCTGACTCCAGGATAGACCCTGGGGGAGCGGTGACCTTCAGTCTCTTTCTGACTCCAGGATAGACCCTGGGGGAGTGGTGACCTTCTGCCTCTTCCTGACTCCAGGATAGACCCTGGTGGAGCGGTGACCTTCTGTCTCTTCCTCACTCCAGGATAGACCCTGGGGAGCGTTGACCTTCTGCCTCTTCCTGACTACGGGATAGACACTGGGGGAGCGGTGACCTTCTGTCTCTTTCTGACTCCAGGATAGACCCTGGGGGAGCGGTGACCTTCTGCCTCTTCCTGACTACGGGATAGACTCTGGGGGAGCGGTGACCTTCTGCCTCTTCCTGACTCCAGGATAGACCCTGAGGAGCGGGGACCTTCTGCCTCTTCCTGACTACGGGATAGACTCTATTGAAGCGGTGACCTTCAGCCTCTTCCTGACTATGGGATAGACTCTGGGGGAGCGGTGACCTTCAGCCTCTTCCTGACTATGGGATAGACTCTGGGGGAGCGGTGACCTTCTGTCTCTTCCTGACTCCAGGATAGACCCTGGGGAGCGTTGACCTTCTGCCTCTTCCTGACTATGGGATAGACCCTGGGGGAGCGGTGACCTTCTCCCTCTTCCTGACTCCAGGATAGACCCTGAGGAGCGGTGACCTTCTGCCTCTTCCTGACTACGGGATAGACTCTAGGGGAGCGTTGACCTTCTGCCTCTTCCTGACTACGGGATAGACACTGGGGGAGCGGTGACCTTCTGTCTCTTCCTGACTCCAGGATAGACCCTGGGGAGCGTTGACCTTCTGCCTCTTCCTGACTACGGGATAGACACTGGGGGAGCGGTGACCTTCTGTCTCTTTCTGACTCCAGGATAGACCCTGGGGGAGCGGTGACCTTCTGCCTCTTCCTGACTACGGGATAGACTCTGGGGGAGCGGTGACCTTCAGCCTCTTCCTGACTACGGGATAGACTCTGGGGGAGCGGTGACCTTCTGCCTCTTCCTGACTACGGGATAGACTTTGGGGGAGCGGTGACCTTCTGCCTCTTCCTGACAACGGGATAGACTCTAGGGGAGCTGTGACATTCTGCCTCTTCCTGACTATGGGATAGACTCTGGGGGAGCGGTGACCTTCAGCCTCTTCCTGACTCCAGGATAGACCCTGGGGGAGCGGTGACCTTCAGTCTCTTTCTGACTCCAGGATAGACCCTGGGGGAGTGGTGACGTTCTGCCTCTTCCTGACTCCAGGATAGACCCTGGTGGAGCGGTGACCTTCTGTCTCTTCCTGACTCCAGGATAGACCCTGGGGAGCGTTGACCTTCTGCCTCTTCCTGACTATGGGATAGACACTGGGGGAGCAGTGACCTTCTGTCTCTTTCTGACTCCAGGATAGACCCTGGGGGAGCGGTGACCTTCTGCCTCTTCCTGACTACGGGATAGACTCTGGGGGAGCGGTGACCTTCTGCCTCTTCCTGACTCCAGGATAGACCCTGAGGAGCGGTGACCTTCTGCCTCTTCCTGACTACGGGATAGACTCTAGGGGAGCGGTGACCTTCAGCCTCTTCCTGACTATGGGATAGACTCTGGGGGAGCGGTGACCTTCAGCCTCTTCCTGACTATGGGATAGACTCTGGGGGAGCGGTGACCTTCTGTCTCTTCCTGACTCCAGGATAGACCCTGGGGAGCGTTGACCTTCTGCCTCTTCCTGACTACGGGATAGACCCTGGGGGAGCGGTGACCTTCTCCCTCTTCCTGACTCCAGGATAGACCCTGGGGAAGCGGTGACCTTCTGTCTTTCTTCTGACTCCAGGATAAACCCTGGGGGAGCGGTGATCTTCTGCCTCTTCCTGACTACGGGATAGACTTTGGGGGAGCGGTGACCTTCTGTCTCTTCCTGACTACGGGATAGACTTTGGGGGAGCGGTGACATTCTGCCTCTTCCTGACTCCAGGATAGACCCTGGGGAGCATTGACCTTCTGCCTCTTCCTGACTACGGGATAGACTCTGGGGTAGCAGTGACCTTCTGCCTCTTCCTGTCTCCATGATAGACCCTGGGGAGCGGTGACCTTCTGCCTCTTCCTGACTACGGGATAGATTCTAGGGGAGCGGTGACCTTCAGCCTCTTCCTGACTATGGGATAGACTCTGGGGGAGCAGTGACCTTCTGTCTCTTCCTGACTCCAGGATAGACCCTGGGGAGCGTTGACCTTCTGCCTCTTCCTGACTACGGGATAGACTCTGGGGGAGCGGTGACCTTCAGCCTCTTCCTGACTATGGGATAGACTCTAGGGGAGCGGTGACCTTCAGCCTCTTCCTGACTCCAGGATAGACCTTGGGGGAGCGGTGACCTTCAGCCTCTTCCTGACTCCAGGATAGACCATGGGGGAGCGGTGACCTCTTGTCTCTTCCTGACTCCAGGATATTTCCTGTGTATGACAAGTGAACTCCACTCTCTTCCCTGACCTCAACATTGGCCCAGGGTGAGAGTAGTGGTCTTAGATCCATGCCATAGTTGGGGGATATCTGTTGTGTAGAGAATCTGCCTTATTGCTCACAGTATCACTTAATCAGCCTCCATCAGTTCACCATCTTCCTGTACACATCTCCCTCTTGCGTCACACCCCGACCATGTACAGCACCAACATACATGACTTCTCCAGGACAAGAGAGAGAAGATAAAAGACCAGCCTTCTCCTTTATACCTCCCTCCTCTGGTTAAACTGCCTGCCGAGCCATCAGCGGATACCCCACGCCTTCAGGAAAGGACTTACCATCCTTTTCTACCAACAACTGCTCCTATCCCCTCCGCCCCACCACTGACTGGTCCTTTTGTAAATAGAAGTGCACTTCTTTATTAACTAGACTGTTGTAATCACCCAATGAGCTTTTGTAAACAAGATCAGTTGATTATGTAACCTGCAAGTGTCAAAACATAGTGTCTGAAGCTGATTCAGAAATGTTTTTATGAGCAGGGGAAGTAGTCCTACAGGGGCACACTTTTAAGGATTGTTGAATCTCTTAGTGAATCTGCCCCAAAATGTCCAAATCCCTGTTAGTAACAGAGCAAAGAGGGCAGAGTCTTTTCTATTTGTACTAATTGCATATGAACATTCCCTGAATATTCACACTTTATTCTCGTTTTAGATGTTTTGGGTCTAACTCACACCTCATGCAAGAGAGTGTAATACAATACTAGGGGAGGGCTACTTTCTGTCATCCACAATGGCTTCGTGAATAGGCCCTCAGGTGTGCGTAAAGCACTCTACACTGCTGGGGGCTTAATCAGTGCTGCACAATCAGCTGCAACATGCACACTCGCCCAACAAAGCTCTTCTCCCACAGACAGAGAGTATGAACATCCTGCACATGGGATGCATGCTTCAAATGTGCACGTTCATAGTATGCCAGTCATTCTAGAGGCCTAAGCCCTCCCTCAAGGCACAAGGGTTTCTCTCTCACAGGCCTGCACAGTGGAGCAATCATTCTGAGGCAATGCAGCCAGGGCTGCGCAAGAAGCTTGTTGGAGTTTCAAAGTTCATGAAAAGTCCAGGAGTCCACAGGAGGGAGGCTCGGAGGACTTGCAGGAGTTAATGAGTGAACAGAGGAATGATCATTTCAAAGCCTGCAGCTTTATTAAGGTCAATGGAGAATTTGAGACTGACCAAATGTGAGACTGAGTGCACTGATGAGGCTAAACCCAGTAAATGAGAGTGGAACTGCTGGTCCATGTCAGATAAATGACCACAGGAGCTCTGTTGGGAAGGGTGTGGGCCCCCGTGAGTCATTTTCACACCAGTGGTTGCAGTGCGCCTTGAACGCTGGGAGTGGTGTGAAGCGCTGTGCGTTGCATGGTGTGGTTACCGTGAGGACTCAAAACGAATGCACCCCATACCTCTAAAAAAGTAAGCATGGGGATGTGGTCACCGTCAGAGCAGCATTAGGGTGCCGCCTGCGTGGCCGCCTCCAGCCTCCTCTCCCACTCGGCGTGCTTTAGATCAATGCTTGTAAGAATCAGGGGAAGTGGCCACAGAGCAGTGACCACAAGCAGTTTCAAGGCCCAGGTGCTCAGAGAATGGGCCTGTTCCTCGCCTGAGCCCACGCAGGCCTGCGGAAGGCCCCTCTGTGGTTGGCCTTCACGAGGAGGAGCTGAGCTGCTGTCAAGACCATCACTAGACCTCGAAAAATCTGGCATGAACCTCGACTACAAGAAGTTGATTTGCTTCAAATTTAGAGCTTTCAAATTTTAGGGTTGATAACCTAAACCCCAGGGGTGCAGTGGCCAGGCCTTGAGCTACAGTGGTGCCCATAAACACAGTAGGGAGGTTATTGGTATGTATAGTAAAGGCAGCACGCGGTCCCTTTCACAGGTGCTGCACTGCCCCTTCGACAGAGGTTGAGTATCTGCTTTCAAAGTGGTTGATCTGCACCTTTCATAGGAGTCGCGCCGTCCCTGTCACTCTTGGACACGCCCACACACTCAACCGAGCTTGGCTCTGTGAACTAAATACACTGGGGCGGGCAGATCCAGCGCCCTACCATAAGCTTAGTGTTGGGAAGCCGCCTCTTTTTTGTAGGTCAAATCCCTGTAGATTTCTTAAGCCCCTAAAGAGATCTTTTAGATCCCTGTAGATTTCTTAAGCCCCTAAAGAGATCCCCTAGATCCCTGTAGATTTTGTAAGCCCCTAAAGAGATCCTTTAGATCCCTGTAGGGTTTGTAAGCCCCTAAAGAGATCCCTTAGATCCCTGTAGATTTCTTAAGCCTCTGTGGCTAAAATAAACACAGACTGGTGCGTCCCACCCCAACCTCTGGGTCACTGTCGGAATGGCCTATAGGGCAGTCAGGCCGTGCCCGATAGGCTGGTCTATCAGGTCAGTGTGTGTGGATCAGTTTTTTGTCTGTTTGTGGGTCGGTTTTATATTCTTCTGGGACAGTTTTTACTTTTGATTTACAATGATTTTCAAACAAATGCTTCCTGCAGGAAGCTCAAATCCATGCAGTATGACAGACCCTACAAAACACTTCTACGACGTGTCTTTACAACCTCAAAACGGAGCCAGATTGCAGACATGCGCCACTTTTTATAAGCTATTTGATTCGCTAATGGGGGGGCCACTTTTATTTTGGTGCCGGGGCCTATTTTCTGTCCCAGTGTGACCCTGCTCTGGGTTGTACCTACAGGAGTGTGAGGGTGTTTAGAATACGGCAGACCTGAAGGAGAAGCTCTTGCAAGGTAGATGTCCTGTCCTGAACCCCCAGAATCTGTGCATGTACAAGCTTTGGTATTTCATAATAATTAGAGTTTATTATGTGCTGATATAATAAGTCAGATAAATCAGGATTCTATTAAAAGCCGGACACTTGGATATGACTTTATCTTCATTATTAACAAACTGCAGTAGCAAACAAAAAAATACATTACACGTAGTATGGATGATAAAAAACTAGATATGATGTTCAAACTGAGGTCAGCAGTCTAGTGTGTTGATGACCTCATAGCCAGTCCACCAATCAGTATCCACTGTATAGTATAATCATCTTTGCAAAACAGCAAACCTCTTCTTTGCTGCTCTAGGAGAGATAGGTCTACTACCATTTTTTGTCTATTTGGTATGCGTCGTGTCTTAAATATACTGTGGTTTATTCAATGTTTAAATAGTTGCCTTTATCTGGTAAAGAAAGGAAGCTGTTTATTATATGTTTTGACAGAACCGTGCCGTTATAGAGCACATGCACCTGAAACCCCACGTTTGCCTTTGGCACGGTGTGCGCCAGTAATCTCTCCAGCCTCTCTCCCTCAGGCGGTGTTACTTTACTTTACAAGCTTCCTCAAGATGCGCTTCTGTTTACTCAAGGCCGCTTCACCAGGGATTATTGAGACTTTGTCTCCTGACCCCCCTCTCTTTTTATAGTCTTCCTGGACAGTGAGTTTAGCTAGCCACATATATTTTGTCTAGGCTAAGACTATTGCTGGAGTTATTTTTTCTTTTAAGGGTACATTAAAAATATGTTTATTTCCTCACAAAATTTGTATTAAAAATAAGAAAAGTGTTTATTCTATTTGACTGTTATATATATTTACTTCATCCCTTTTGTCAATTGCTTATTTAGAAGTTACCTAACCAAGCGTAGTAGAGGGCACAGAGATAAGTGTCTAAAAAGGATTTCCTTTTCAAAAGCCTCCTTGACTTCAGAGCTTCACTACTCTGGTTCCTCTGTGCTGGGCAGGGCCGGACTGGCTACCGGGCCTTTCTAAGTAAAGATTACAAAACCAAATGGTTTTAAAGTGTGCTTTAAAACCATTTGTTTTGATTTCTTTACTTAGAAGCAAATGCAGGTCTCCATCAACATAAATCGACCGGCGCTGGGTTGGATTGGGATCAGAAATAGGCCCAGACACCCTCAGAAAAGTGGCCCACGTCTGGGGATTGTGCCTTTTCGCAAAACACTGCTTCAGTGCTTTAAGTATTGTGAAAAGAAGGAGGGGAGTTCTCTAAAAGAGGCGTGTTTTCTAAACTTCACTGAGATAAAACAAAGCAAAAGTTGCCAGGACTCTTTGTGTACGGATAAGTTCCCAACGGTGAACCACACCTGAATATAAGGGAGGCCACCTCTGCTCAGGCCTCCTGGGCGTGCTCAATCTGCATATGTTAATGGGCGGGCCCAGCGAGAGACTGGGAATGACCCCTGCGCTCCGTTGGTAAAAGGGCGGTAATAGAGGCCCATCTGCCTCCGGAAAGGCCGCTCAGTCCTCACTGGGCCGCTGACGGAATCTGAACAGCACAGACATAGCCCAAATAGGCCATCACGCTGCCCAAAAAAGCAGCCCACAGCTGCAACTCAGATACCGGCCCATTGCCCAAGTGCCCACCTTACCAATCCAACCCTGCCTCTGCGGAAGAGGATAGCTGGGAAAGGCGTACTGAACAGGAGTCTGCCAGTGAGGGACAAGTGACGGTCAGGGACTTCATTGAGTCAGCTATCACTGCATCGATGAAATCGATACAGAAAGTCCTAAGTCACTCAATTTCTGTTTTCTTTAACAAATCATCTCCCTCCTTGTCCAAGAGAAGCACCACAGACCTCTCAGGGATGCAGCGCCATCCCTCAAACCAAAATGTGGTACCCCTAGAAAGAGATGTGCAACTTATACTTATATTTATAAACTCTCCGGGCGCTGAAGCACACCCGAGGTGCACTCGGCACCTTGGATGGGACCCGATGATGAAGCATGTCACCAACTAGGTTGGTGGGTGAGGGTATTCATAAAAAACAATAGTTTTTTCTCCCAGACATGAACATCTAGCTCCTACCCTGTAGCTAGTTCTCATTGATATTTACTTATAAACTCTCCGGGCCTCATTTCTGAAAAGTGTTGCATCGCTGCGTCAAAACAGCGATGTAACAGTTTTCACTGCGCCCTCCTTGCGACACGATGGATCCGCTGTATTTAATGTACGGCGCTCTTTGTCACAAGGAATTACAGACACGTCAGTATTTCTGGTGTATCTGCAGGTGCAAAAGTGACGCATTGCTGGTGTGTGTCTGAAAACAGACGCAAGTCCAGCAATGTGTCCTTTCTCATGGGGCAATCCCCATGTGATAGGGCCTGCGTCAGTCTTACGCCTGCTGTGAGGCAGGCATAGGATATAGACGCAGTAGCGTCATAGAAGAGGCGCAGTGAAATCTCATTGATTTCACTGCAACACTTCTATGACCCTTTATTGCAGGGGAATGCCCACACTGCATATATACCTGACGCAGGTATAATGTAGCGCTGGCCTTTACAAAGTAATATATCTGCTTAGATGCGTCACTTTGTAAATATGGCGCAACGTGGCACATTATTTACACCGCCGAAGCGTCACTAAAAGTGACGCAACGGCGGCATGAAAGTGTTGCCGGCCTTCATAAATAAGGCTCTCAACTTGTAGTCCAGATCAAACTGGAGTGATGAATGTTTCCACATTTTTCTGTCTCAACAGCCAGCCACACACAGTAGCAATATGTTGGTTGACGGCAGACCCGGAGGAGGGGCTGGGATAAGAGAGAAGACAGAGATATAATATATCGAGACTTTGGACCTGACTTAGATCTTGGCGGATGGGTTACTTCGTCACAACAGTGACATATATCCCGTCTGCTGAAATATAAATCCCATGATATCCTATGGGATTTAAATTTCAGCAGACGGGATATCTGTCACCGCTGTGACTGAGTAACCTGCCCGCCAAGATCTAAGTCAGACCCTTTGACTCGTGGCTCTACTGGGCACTGCCATCTGTGCAGTTGATAGCCAAAGACCAGATAAATATTGTTAGTACATGCCCACTAAATTGAAATAGTTATCAATCACTTTAACAATGAGATACCTTCAGAGTATCTCTGCGCCCCAGACTCTGCCTGTAATGGAAACACTGATATTCTTGAAACTAGATCACAAATAATTATCTATTAATTGAATGTTATTGCAAACCTTTAACATATCTCTCCCTTCTCTTGCTGATAAATTAACCACCTTTTGTTTTGTGACTCCACATGGTGATGATATACATCCAAGTCTGCCTTTTCGTAAACTGTAACATAACAAACATTCATTAGGTTTATGTCACCCAGACTTATACTACGAATAACTCCCTTTGCACCCATTGCGACCGTACCTGTAATGTGCCTAGTGAACGTAACAATAGTCTTTGAAGGAGAAAAGCATCCTTTGTGTTTCTTCAAGCTATCACACTGAAAATGTGCAACAAAAAATATAGTTCGTATTTCTCCAAGGCCTCTCAGAGTCAGTATTTTAACTATTAAGGGCCTCACTACGATGAGGCTTTCTGAGTCATACCACGAGGTTCACTATCGACTTACGATGCAGGTAATTGAAAGTGAAACCGGGGGTCATTCCGGCTGGATTCTGACGGGTTCAAGGAGCCCGTTGGCCAGTCGGAGGCCTTACCGTAATCCCAATGGACGGTGTTTCTGCCTTAGAGATTACGATGTCGATTTCCGACAGGCTTTCCATGTTGGGCTTTTCGACATGGAAAGCCTGTCGGAAAGCGCCTTTGGGGGCCCCTAGCAGGGCCCCCTTCTCCCTGCAGCCTCTGGTTGGGGGCCAAGGGGGCACCTATGGTGCCCTGCTGTTAATCCTGGCACCATGTGGCAGGCACCTTGAGGTGCCTGCCACGCGGTGTAGGGATGAACAGATTCTCCCATTTCTCTATGTGGGCTTGTGCTACGGCCGGTTTACAACCGCAGCACAAGCCCCCATAGAGAAATGGGAGTATGCGACAGCACCATGTGCGGTCGCATTGTAATGCTGCGGTCGGGTTCTGCGACCAGAGGTTGGTCGGTCCCGATTCTGCAACGGTGTCCCGCCCGACATCGTAATAAGGCCCTAAGTTCATAACAAAACATGATTTAAATCCTTAGACTACTTCTTTTTTATTCAAACTCAGGCCTGATTCAACAAAGTAACTTACACTTTTGAGTAATTTACACTAAGTAAGTGTAGTATTTTTCACTTATACACAAAATCAGAGTGTAAGTTACTACTGGAGAAAAAAGTAGCAAGTCCAGCACCAGACATGTCCAGGTACCGTACACAATTCTGGAGTGAGACCATTCAAAACTTCAAATAAAACTTGACTAGGAAGCAAAGTTCAATTAGATTATTTAAATAGATAAAACTAAAAATGTATCTTACAGTTATAAAATATAAAAATAGTACAGATTTGTTATTTAATTATAAAATATTTTAAAACTCTATTTTCATTTTAAACATTAATGTATCAATAACTGTATTAAAATATAACTACATTCATTTTAATTAATGCTATACATCACCTTTAATACTTATTAATGCATTATAAAGCATGCATTTTTTGCTTTTGGTGGGAATTTTTTTTTAAATTTATACTTCAGAAAAATTATCTCCACATGGTAAAATACAGGGGGGAAAAAGTTTATTTAACTCAAAAATAAATAAAATATTTTTTGTTAAAAAATGTAAATTAATTTTATATATTAGTTTTAAATTTAAAGCAAAATAAAAAAATCAATTGCACTAGTAATTTAATTTTTAAATAAATCTTTTATTTATGAAAATATATTAAATTACAATTATTGTTCTTAAGTCTAAATTAAAAAGTGACATGAATAATGAATGACAGTAGTGATGCTTATTTTTTTTGTGAATCGTACCCTGCACGAGCGAGAAGTCAAATGCGTCCTGGGAGATAGACTTTTTGTTGATTTCCCTGAAGTGGGCTAGCTATAGGCGGAGTATGGATAGAGGGGGGAAGAGTTTGGGGATAGCTATAGGCGGAGTATGGATAGAGGGGGAAGAGTTTGGGGCTAGCTATAGGCGGAGTATGGATAGAGGGGGGAAGAGTTTGGGGATAGCTATAGGCGGAGTATGGATAGAGGGGGAAGAGTTTGGGGCTAGCTATAGGCGGAGTATGGATAGAGGGGGGAAGAGTTTGGGGATAGCGATGCTCCGCCATGTTGGTTTTCTGTAAAGCAGCTTTCTGAGACAGGAACTGTGTCACCCTAATGTAAAACGTAGGCAGGAGGAGGCAAGAATTCTAGTTACATTTACTTAGGAATTGTCACCAATCATACCTATGTTCATCTTATCAGAGCCGCATTTAATCAGAGAACTAAATGGAAAAGAAGAAGCTAAAAAAGGCTGCCAGCTGCATGCTGAGCAATTCACACCCATATAGTGAACAGCTGTGGAGAGACTGCCTCCAGCTTCACCCTGAATCACTGGAGAGTCACTGGGCCTGTCAGACTGCCTCTTGCTGACCCACAGTGATAAGGTGGCCTGGGCCCCTCCCAGCAGAGCTTTCTTGCCTGCTGGAACTTCTCTCCTAAGCTTGGAGGGTGCAGAGAGTGCTAGACAGAGAGAACGCCCTGTCTGCTTGAAAGAAATCCTTCCAACCAGTGGCAACTGGAGATTTTCATGATTGACCTGACAGGGATTTGAGGATGTGGGGAGCCTCCTGCAACTGTGTACTGGTCCCTGAGGAGCCATTTGTACACAATACAACATGGGGTTACCCTGTGTTCCTCGGGACCTGGGTAAACTACAGTACATAAACTAAAGGAGGCTTCTGTCAGAATTGTTCAAAACATTATTTGCCCGTTTATAGGTAGTCTGCCCCCAAAACAGTCCCCCCTAAACATATTAGTTGATGCAATTGTGTTTAAAGCGCACATAAAAGAATTATTCATAAATAAAGTTTCTGTTTTCAAATAGTATATTTTTTGGCAGTAGTTCAATTCGCTAAATACACAAGATTTTTTATCAAAACAAGGTGCTCCGTGCGTGGTGTGATGCATGCTCGTGCCAACATTAAGTGTGCATGAAAAACATAAGAACATGGTAATCAATTTATTAATGTTTTCATTTGTCATTCTACTCAGATGTACACTCTCGTTGGTACTGGATTGTTTTACAGAGTCGAATATTTCATCCAACACTTTAGAGTGGTACCAACTCCAAAATACTTTGATGTTTCGACCCCAAGAATTCACTATGACCTTATATCATCAAGCGGGTCTTCCTCAGGACAGTGTATGGAGACACTCTGTTAGATAAAGTAAATCATGGGACATCTCATTTATGTGTACATGATGCCTTATTTTACAGCCTCACTGTAAATAAAGGCTAGGCAGTCACCTAGTCCCATTAATCTATTATAGTCAAGTAAGCGGCTCATGAAGTCGCTCAAAACGTCCTTCCAAAAATGCTTTAAAGGGTCACCGTGTGTAGTATAAACATAATTTCACTCATTGCTTCCAGGCATATAACCAGTGAGTTAAGGTAAGCAAATTAACATAACTAGTTTTAAATTCACCAATGTAGTGATCGCAGTGATGCCTCAGGGTTTATATTAATTAATTCCTTTACCTGAATGTCGCATCCACAACGCCTCTCAACATTATTCTGTTCTGCTTCCGTGTTGTCACTTTTACTTTCATATTTCCATTAAGCATTGGCAACACTTCAGTGCTTTGTGCGAGTCCAGAGCATTAAATTAATTCAGTATTAGGACGGGCCCTATGCCTGCAGCTCAGGCAGACTACCAGTGCTTATTTTGTAAAAGCACATAAGTGCCAGGGCCCACTGCAGCTTTCACCACCCATTGCCCTGCCATGCTGCCAATGATAGTACCAACACAACTACTAACCACCACACTCCTACAAGTGCGACAAGTCAGACTATTCCAGGCTCCCAAAGCTATAAGAATGCCTTGGGTGGCAGGTAATGGTCATTTTCAATCTATTTTGAATTAATAAACAACTTTTGTTGTGCTCATCTCTAAATAAGATAGACAGCACCACCATGTGGCAGACTGTCACAAGCACCGGTGTTGACAATTAAGTGCCGGTGCCAAGCACCGAAAACCACCGGCTCAAATTAAGCACTGCAGACAAACATTTGATGCCAGAGAAAGCGCGGGGGTCAGGGCAGGAGCGACCCATGCAGGTAAGAGCGGCGGGGCGGGGGGCAGGGTGGAAGGGAGTTGACAGACGACGACGAGGGAAAATTACATTAAAAAAAAGAAAACCACTGACCTTGCACTCACCGCATCGTGATTCGGAGATGCGGCGAGCGCAAGGTAAGTGGTTTACTTTTTTTTAATTTTAATTTTCCTTCATTGTCGGCTGTCGACTCCCCCCCACTCCGCACCACCGCTCTTACCTGCACGGGACGCTCCTGGGTCAGGGGAGCCTGGGAGACTCCACAAGGACCTAGAGAGAGTTGAAAGGACAGCAGTCCCAGCTGAGCTGTTTGTTTTAAGAATCTTGCAATTGTGTAGTCTGCTGATGCTCTGTGTGGGTTTGTGGTTACATTGAGAGGTGCTTGTTCTCACTTCTTCAAGATGTTCGCCTGTGTTTGGTTGCTAATGCTTAAATCTAGTGTTTTAACATTGTCATTGGCTTTTCTGATGTGTAGCCTGAAGATGGTGCCTCCATGGGTAGATAGTTTTGTGTCTGACCTTGCACATTGTGGAGCGGTAGGATCATTTTCCCATAGCCTCCTGGAGACAGGAAACTTTCCTGAGTTTTTCTACTGTGATATCAGGAACCATCATGTCCAGCTAAGTGCCACTTGCGTGTGCATGAAAGTTTATCACCTGCTGCTAGGTGGAAGGAAATAAGGGATAAAGTACCCCTGTCGAACATTATAAGGATATTGCAAGTGACTGACGTGTTTCATGACCATAAAGAGGAACGAAGCCGAAGGCCGAGTTCCTTTATAAGGTAATGGAACTCTAAGGTGAACATCAAACATAAACATGGTCACACCATCACTTTTCCCACAAACCACTTAAATACTTGGCGCATAGCTCTTTCATGTGAGAGTGAGCATGTTTGCAAACATAAAGAATAAAAATAAAGCCTCTAGTGCAAAATTAAACACATCAAAAACCTGTTAGATATTTGTTGCAAAAGATATTAGAAACCATTCAATACAAGTCAGTTATTTTTTTAAAAAGCTGCAGTAGTTCAGGATGTGTAGAAATATGCAGACAGATTCTAACTTTTCTATAATTAGCTAAGGAATGCAAAAATCAAAAGTCTGCTCCAGCAGGCTGGAGCATTTTCAAAGCTCCCGCCTCCTGGGAGCAGACTTGGTGTTTACTCCCACCATGCAAGAGCAAAAACAGGTTTCCATGCCCACGCCTGTGCGGGCAGGGAAACCGTTATGTCCCCGAGGTGGGCTCCCAGGGACATAGCTTGTGAGCCGGCCACGGGGGATGGTATCCCTGTGGGCATTAATGGCTCAGGGAGGGGGTACCATGCGACCCCCTCCCCATTTTTGTTACATTTCCGCCCCGGGGGTGGGCTCCCTGGGGCTTTTGAGACTCAAGTGAGGGGGCTGCGTGCCACCCCTCCCCCATTTTGTTAAATTTCAGCCCCGGGGGTGGGCTCCCAGGGGCTCTGGAGGCTCGATGCGGGGGCTGCGGAGCCCCCTTCCCCTTTATGAATACAGCCCATGGATTCCAATCCTGTGGGAGTCCCATGGGATTGCGACTTTTTTGTGGATTTTGTTTTGTTTTTCACCCCAGGGGGGTCCCTCTGGGTCCTCCCAATGGGGCATAGGGGGTCAGGGTATCCCTACCCTGAGCTCTTATATGTTTTTAAACATGTTCAGGACGGGGGACTAAGTTGGACTAAGTCCCTCAGTCCTGTAAAGGCTACCAGCATCTTTTTTCTCATGTTGCTGGCAGCCAATCAGATCGCTCATGAGAGTGAAATGGCCCAAGGGAAATAAAATTCCCTGGGCCAATAACAATGCTCTATTTTTAAATTGGCGCTCCCACAAGGGTCTCTCGAGACTCTGCAGACCCAACTGTCCAGATATACAATTATGTTTCAACCTTAATTTCTCAAAAACTACTGAATGGATTTACACCAAATCACAAAAAGCACAATCTGTGGACCGAGATCTACCTTCCTGCCAAATCTGGTGTCATTCCGCTCAGCAGTTTTTGCTGTAGCCTGTCTTAAAGAAGTCTATGGAAAATGCATAGGGATTTGGGGGCCCCCTTATTTCTCAGCCCCCGCTTGACAGATCACCCTGAAACTTTGTATCCACACAAGTCAAAAAGTAGTACCTTTATGGAAAGTGTTGTGGAGATTCGTCAAATGGTGCCAATGTTTTTAGCAACACAAAACATTATTTTCTACTGTAACTACCTAGTAGGTAGAACTACCTAGTGGCAACGGTGACTAAGCACACATTTACAAGGCTACCTTTACAGAACATTAGCCATGGCAGGACCTCCCCCTAGAGCCCCCCTGCCCTTCACCCCACTCCGCCTTTGCTGTGCAGGGTGCATGCAGCTTACCTCTCCCTCTGCCCTCCTGTATGCTGGGCGCGTGCAGGTGACCTCCCCTAGAGCCTCCCCTGCCCTCCTCTGTGCTGGGCGAGTGCAGGTGACCTCCCCCTAGAGCGCCCCTGCCCTCCTCTGTGCTGGGCGCGAGCAGCCGACCTCTCCCTTGAGCCCCCCTGCCCTCCTCTGTGCTGGGCACGTGCAGCCGACCTCCCACTAGAGCCCCCCTGCCCTCCTCTGTTCGGGGCGCGTGCAGGTGACCTCCCCTAGAGCCCCCCCTGCCCTCCTCTGTGCTGGGCGCGTGCAGGTGACCTCCCCCTAGAGCCCCCCTGCCCTCTTCTGTGCTGGGCGCGTGCAGGTGACCTCCCCCTAGAGCCCCCCTGCCCTCCTCTGTGCTGGGCGCGTGCAGGTGACCTCCCCCTAAAGCCCCCCCTGCCCTCCTCTGTGCCGGGCGCGTGCAGGTGACCTCCCTCTAGAGCCCCACTGCCCTCCTCTGTGCGGGCCGCGTGCAGGTGACCTCCCCCTAGAGCCCCCCCTGCCCTCCTCTGTGCTGGGCGCTTGCAGGTGACCTCCCTCTAGAGCCCCACCCTGCCCTCCTCTATGCTGGGTGCATGCAGGTGACCTCCCCTAGAGCCCCCTGCCCTCCTCTATGCTGGGCGCGTTCAGGTGACCTCCCCTAGAGCCCACCCTGCCCTCCTCTGTGCTGGGCGCGTGCAGGTGACCTCCCCTAGAGCCCCCTGCCCTCCTCTATTCTGGGCGCGTGCAGGTGACCTACCCCTAGAGCCCCCCTGCCCTCCTCTGTGCTGGGCGCATGCAGGTGACCTCCCCTAGAGCCCCCTGCCATCCTCTGTGTGGGGCACGTGCAGGTGACCTCCCTCTAGAGCCCCCCATGCCCTCCTCTGTGCTGGGCGCTTGCAGGTGACCTCCCCCTAGAGCCCCCCTGCCCTCCAATGTGCGGGGTGCGTGCAGGTGACCTCCCCCTAGAGCCCCCTGCCCTCCTCTGTGCTGGGCGCGTGCAGGTGACCTCCCCCTAAAGCCCCCCCTGCCCTCCTCTGTGCCGGGCGCGTGCAGGTGACCTCCCTCTAGAGCCCCCCTGCCCTCCTCTGTGCAGGGCGCGTGCAGGTGACCTCCACCTAGAGCCCCCCCTGCCCTCCTCTGTGCTGGGCGCTTGCAGGTGACCTCCCTCTAGAGCCCCACCCTGCCCTTCTCTATGCTGGGCGCATGCAGGTGACCTCCCCCTAGAGCCCCCCTGCCCTCCTCTGTGCTGGGCGTGTGCAGGTGACCTCCCCCTAGAGCCCCCCTGCCATCCTCTGTGCTGGGCGCGTGCAGGTGACCTCTCTCTAGAGCCCCCCTTCCCTCCTCTATGCTGGGCGCGTGCAGGTGACCTCCCCCTAGAGCCCCCCTGCCCTCTATGCTGGGCGCGTGCAGCTGACCTCCCCCTAGAGCCCCCCTGCCCTGCTCTATGCTGGGCGCATGCAGGTGACCTCCCCCTGCCATCCTCTGTGCTGGGCGCGTGCAAGTGACCTCCCCCTAGAGCCCCCCCTGCCCTCCTCTGTGCTGGGTGCATGCAGGTGACCTCCCTTATAGCCCCCCTGCCCTCCTCTGTGCAGGGCGCGTGCAGGTGACCTCCCCATAGAGCCCCCCCTGCCCTCCTCTGTGCTGGGCGCTTGCAGGTGACCTCCCTCTAGAGCCCCCCCTGCCCTCCTCTATGCTGGGCGTGTGCAGGTGACCTCCCCCTAGTGCCGCCCTGCCCTCCTCTGTGCTGGGCGCGTGCAGGTGACCTCCCGCTAGAGCCCCGTGCCATCCTCTGTGCTGGGTGCGTGCAGGTGACCTCCCTCTAGAGCCCCCCTGCCCTCCTCTGTGCTGGGCGCGTGCAGGTGACCTCCCCCTGCCATCCTCTGTGCGGGGCACATGCAGGTGACCTCCCCTAGAGTCCCCCTGCCCTCCTCTATGCTGGGTGCGTGCTGGAGACCTCCCCCTAGAGCCCCCCCTGCCCTCCTCTGTGCTGGGCGCGTGCAGGTGACCTCCCCCTAGAGCTCCCCTGCCATCCTCTGTGCGGGGCGCATGCAGGTGACCTCCCTCTAGAGCCCCCACTGCCCTCCTCTGTGCTGGGCGCATGCAGGTGACCTCCCCCTAGAGCCCCCCTGCCCTCCACTGTGCGGGCGCGTGCAGGTGACCTCCCCTAGAGCCCCCTGCCCTCCTCTGTGCTGGGCGCGTGCAGGTGACCTCCCTTAGAGCCCCCTGCCCTCCTCTGTGCTGCGCGCGTGCAGGTGACCTCCCCCTAGAGCCCCCCTGCCCTCTATGCTGGGCGCGTGCAGGTGACCTCCCCCTGCCATCCTCTGTGCTGGGCCCGTGCAGGTGACCTCCCCCTAGAGCCCCCCTGCCCTCCTGTAGGAAGGTGGAATCTGACTATATGGTTGCCCCCACTTTTTTTATGGTGTTTTGCTGGTTTATGACTTAGTTGGACTGGGACCCTGCTATTCAGGGCCCCAGTCTATCTGCTCTCTCTCTAAATGACATGGAGTGCACTCTAGGTGCACTAGTGATTGGATACTGTGGTGCCTTATGAGTCCCTAGTATATGGTACCTTAGGTGCCAAGGGCATAGGTACTTCACAGGCCTCCCAGGGGCTGCAGCATATGTTATGCCACCCCTGGGAAGCAGTCTAAATCTGACACCACAGGCCTGCTACTGCAGCCTGGGTGAGGTGGTGCTAGCACCCCTCACTGAGATATAGGTTTCCTATATCTCTCCTGCACACACATATAAACCTATCAGTCACCCCTAAGGCAGGCCCTATCAATCCTGAGGGCAGGGTGCTTGGCTTCTATGTGAGGGGGTGCCTCTGCATGAGCAGGGCCCCTCTGCAGTTCTCAGAGTCCATTCTCTGGTGCTGTTTGTGGATGCGGTTAAACCATATACTCTTAAGTGCATTATATCCTCGCGGTAAATGCTAACTTTGGAATGGCTGCATCAAAACATGTCGTGTTTGGTGTCAAACATCTTGGAATACTACCCCCCGCCAATCTTGGCGGCGGGGGTAGCATTCCACCCTTCTAGAGGGATAAGACATGTACCTGCTGTGGAAACGCGGTAGAATCCTAAAGAGCCCTGGCATCACAAAATGGATGCCACCAGTCACAGACACTGGGCTGCCCTCCTGCTGATGACCGAAACTCGCAGTGGAGGAAGCCCAACAATAGGCATCCTGTCACAGGGAGGTGTAACCACCTTCCAGACAGGGTTTAGTGTATTGGGGCTGGGTGGGTGCACCCTTAGAGTGCTTTGAAGTCCTGCACTGGGGGAGCAGAAGGCTCCTCTGTGCATATGCCAGTTCAAACCAGCTCAGGGGCTACCTGCCCCTGCTCTGGCACGAAACTGGACAAAGGGAAGTGGGTGTAGCCACCCCTCCCTTGACCCTCCCATAGGTGGGGTCATAGAGCTAGTCCATCCCCTCTTTTTAGTTTAAGAGGGGGAACCTTGCCATTGCAAAGCAGATAACCCCTGGACGACGCTCTACAGAAGAATCCTGGCCCTTCGACGTTCCACTACCTTTGGAAGACAGAAGAATCTCCCTTGGAGTCAAGGAGTGACTCCCCTGCTTGGCAGGCACCAAAAACGACAACGACGGTCGCAAACTACGCCGCTCCCGCCGGAGTCCGAAGTCCCTGCAGCCCAAGAAGTGGATTTCCTGACCTCTCCCAGGCCATCGTGAGTCCCCAGCGAAGCTGAGGCAAGTGGACCCGACGAGTAACGAGGAACCGCGACCCCTGGGTACCGTGCACTATTGTCGAGTGCAACCCCTTCACAACGTTCTACGAACTTGTGCTTTGGACCACGTGTGGTCCCGACCTCCAGCAGGAATCCCTCCGAAGATCAGAGGCCTACACCGTCCCGAGTGACCGTGGGCCCCTGTTGAGTGATTCCGCCCGAGGTGTCTTCGCGATCCCTTGCCCGCTGGCTTGTGGGTCCCCAGAAGACTTCTTAAAGAAACCGAAGGGCTCCCCTGGTTGCTCCAGGCCTGCCCTGACTTACCCTCGCTGGGTGAGTTCCACAGACCTTGCTGGTCTGCGCCATCGACTTTTCTTAATCTCCCCGAGACTTGCGGCTGCCAAGGCTTGTTGGCTCCGATCGAGTTGCCGACACCGCAGTCAGCTGCAGACGTCGAGGACACACCGAATCCAGCTCCTGGTCGTCGTCGACGCCTCCTGGACCACGTGGCTGAAGAGTCAAGGCACCTGCAACCGACCTGAAGCGACTGACGACGGTGGGCATCCATCTTCCTTGCCCCGGGTCACTGCCAAGTGACTTTGAACACTGTCCCCTCTGCTTTCAGGTCATCCTTCTTCAGAATCCAGGCTTGGATTCCACCGGACACTTCTCCAGCTCCCGCAAGCAGCAAGTCTTCTTTGTTCGCCATTGAAAACGACGCCGCGACCCGACACCAAAGGACACCTGTGCACCCGGCTTCCCTGGGTGAGGTAACTCCAGCACTACGGTGCTCCTGTGGGTGTGGGCCCTAGAACTACTTACCCTGTAAGTGACTTGCTTGTAGGTTCTCCCGAAGTATCCTAAAACTCTTTATTTCCAACCGCGACTTGCCCCATTGAAGTTAACGGCGATTCGCGCCTGTGTATCCACACTGCACGCGTCCCCCGTGGGTCCTTTACTTACCTGCCTTGGGTGGTTTCGTGAGGCCCCAGCACTTCTGAAGGCCCTAGGCCTTGTCTCCCTGCAAGTCGTTGTGTCTAAGTCTCTTACTTAGTATATGGTCTGGTACGCCCCTAGGGCCCCAGCCATATTTTGTGCTTAACTTATTGTGAAACGTTGATTTGTGCATATGTTTGTCTTCTAATCTCATAAAGAGATTAGTAGAGAGTTATTTAGAAATAAATACATATATATTTGATATATATACCTGTGTGGTGTCTTTTCATTTGGTGATTCAAGAGATTATATGGTAAAACAAGCTGCTTTACATTCCTCCGAGACTTAGCCTGAAGGCTGCTCTCCACAGCTACCACTAGGATAGCTTTCTTTAAAAGGTTGTCTTAAACCTATCTACCATAAGAGTCGATTTGCCCTGGTGCAAGGTGTCCACTTTAATTAGTGAACAGCATATACCAGGCCAACTTCTCACATTGGTGGGCAGCGTGTGGGATTCCAGCTTGCCATTGTTTTACCAGAAAATCTCTATTTGAATTACTAACTGAAAACCATTATAGGTACTCAAGGTACATATAAAGTCAAGCTTAGTATCAATAAGTTCTACTGAACTTAGAGCTGTGTGCCAAGGGATAGCACACCCTTTCCACAGCTCAAGCTAGGATCAGTAGGCCACAAACTAGTGTAGGTAGTACAACACTGCACAACACTAGAATGTCCTTAAAGGGTGGACCCAGTGGATCCACTCAGCCTCAGTATAAGGACATGGCTTTCTCTGACTTGAGAGCCATGTGTGTTGACAGACACCTGAGACTAGGACAGAGTCCCTCAACACTACACCTGATAGATCTGCTGACAGCAGATGACCTTAGATTGGCTCTAGGAGCTAAGGGGTCTGAATCAGTGGGTGGGTCAATCATAGTATCTGGGTCAGATGAGGACAATCCGAATGACCAAGACTCTGTGGTTGAAGGGCCAGGCTTCAAGGAGCCTGAACAGGACAGAGGAGTTCTCCCTAAGAGAACTGGCAGAGTGGATGAGAGGCACAGATCCCCTTCCAGGGAATCTGAGCACTCTTATCACTCTGGCAGAGAATTTGTCCAAGAGAGGAGCTCATACTTTAACTTAAGAGAGACCTCCTCTGAGAGAAGGTGCAAACTGCTCCAGTATGAGGAAGCCAAAGTGGCCCTCAGAACCAAGCAGTTGGCACTGGATAGAGAAGCCCTGGAGATCCAGAGAGCTTCCAGAAGGGAGGGTTTAGAACCCCCTGGTGGCAGCAACAGTGTCCCTAGAGGCAGAGAATATGTCCCTGACCATAGGAACCTGAGCAAGGTTGTTCCTCCCTACCAGAGTGGGGATGATATCCACAAGTGGATAACTGCTATGGAGAGGGCCTGTAGAGTACAGCAGGTCCCCCAAAAGCAGTGGGCAGCAATCTTGTGGCTCTCCTTTTCAGATAAAGGTAGAGACAAGCTCCTCACTGTTAGAGAAGAGGATGCTGATAATTATGAGGTCCTGAAGAGTGCACTGATAGATGGGTTTGGCTTAACCACTGAAGAGTACAGGTTGAAGTTCAGAGATACCCAGAAGGCACAGACTCAGGACTGGACAGACTTTGTAGATTGTGCATCCAAGGCTCTGGAGGGTTGGCTGGTTGGCAGTAGGGTTACTGATTTCAAAGGATTTTATAATCTAATGATGAGAGAACAGATCCTTAATAATTGTCAAAACCAGCTTTTACACCAGTACCTGGTGGACTCTGATCTGACCTCTCCCCAAGAATTGGGAAAGAAGGCAGACAAATGGGTCAGAACCAGAGTAAGGCCTAAGAATCAGGGTGGTGACCACAAGAAAGATTCTACCAAGTCCCAAGAGAAAGGTGGGGATAAATCCAAGGATAAGTCCACTACAGGGCCCCAAAATTCCTCTTCTGGGGGTGGGTCCCAAACTCCTTCCTCTCCTGAAAAGAAACCCTATTGCCATGTCTGTAAAAAGCCTGGGCACTGGAAATCTGATCCCAGTTGTCCCAGGAATGGCAATAAAGAAAATGTTCCTCCAACAACTACTACCACCCCTCCTGGTACTACCAGTAGTAATCCTCCAGTTGGGAGTAGTGCACCCAAAAAGTTAGGTGCTTTTGCAAGAGGAACAGAGGTGGGCCCTAGTTTAGACAGGACCCCCTCAACAGACTCCTCAGATTCTGATGGTGGTGTAGGATATGCCACCTTTACCATGGGTCCCATAGCATTGGGCAGGTACAGACTGGAGCCAATGATTAATGGTCAGAAAGCTGTGGCATTTAGGGACACAGGGGCTAGTGTCACCATGGTGGCAGGGAAACTAGTCCCCCTCACCAGCTTTTACCTGAGTTTAAATACCAGGTGACCAACATTGATGGTGTCAGAACAGATCACCCCATGGCCATAGTCAATCTCAGCTGGGAGGGGGTCACAGGCCCAAAAAGAGTGGCAGTGTCCCCAACCCTACCTGTAGATTGCCTGATGGGCAATGATTTGGAAATTTCAGCCTGGGCTGAAGTTGAACACCAAACCCATCTTAGGATGTTGGGCGTCCCTGCAAGGTTAGTGGGGCTGTGATGGCCACAGCCCCAGCCCAAGAATTTGGAGAGATGGAGCCTGAAAGAATGGCCCACTCTCCCCCGAAAGAGAGCACAAGGGTTGAAGAAAAGTCTTCTTCCCCCAGACAGTAGGTAAGGGTCAGCCTCCTCAGGGAACTGACCCTACCCCTAGTGAAGGAACTGCCACAGAGGTAGTCAGGCCTGGCCTGGCCACACCCCTGATGGCAGAGGACCCTTCCAAGGTGGTACCCAGTCTGGAGCAGGTAACCTGCCCCTCTCTACCCTGCCTCAGTCAGCCCAGGGCTGCAGAGGTCAGGGAGGTCAGTGGACCCCCCGGGCCCCCTGTCCAGAGGAAGCCCCCATCAGCAGATTAGGGGCACCCAGTCTAGTAGCCCTAGCCAGGTGAAAATTCCTCTACACACTGAGGGATCCCCCATACCTTTATGTAGGGACCTCCCCAGAAGGACTCTGGTAGGCAAGGGCAAACCTGGGACCAGAAGGTTCCAAACCTGCCATGTCCCTCCAGTGTTCCATCCAAAGGGACCCAACCCCCAGCTGTAGGCAGCCAAAGGTTGACCCTTAGAGCAAAGTGCAACTCAGTCATGGAAAGACAGGCATACATGGTGACCAGTGATCTGAGGAAGCTGAGGCCAACATTCCTAGGGCCTCACTTCCCTACTCAGACACCTCACCGGCCTTGTACTTTACCTAAGCACACCAGAGGTAGTGATTCCCCATGGTGGAGACCCTCTCATACCCTTAGGGCGAGGGATTGCTTAGTGGACCATAACATAGGGGGCAACCATGCTAGTGCAGGTGCTTCCTTATATGGCCACTTAGTCAATATAGGCTCAACTGGTCAAGGTTAGCCTTATCTCCTTTCGTTTGGGGGGGTTATGTAGGAAGGTGGAATCTGACTATATGGTTGCCCCCACTTTTTTATGGTGTTTTGCTGGTTTATGACTTAGTTGGACTGGGACCCTGCTATTCAGGGCCCCAGTCTATCTGCTCTCTCTCTAAATGACATGGAGTGCACTCTAGGTGCACTAGTGATTGGATACTGTGGTGCCTTATGAGTCCCTAGTATATGGTACCTTAGGTGCCAAGGGCATAGGTACTTCACAGGCCTCCCAGGGGCTGCAGCATATGTTATGCCACCCCTGGGAAGCAGTCTAAATCTGACACCACAGGCCTGCTACTGCAGCCTGGGTGAGGTGGTGCTAGCACCCCTCACTGAGATATAGGTTTCCTATATCTCTCCTGCACACACATATAAACCTATCAGTCACCCCTAAGGCAGGCCCTATCAATCCTGAGGGCAGGGTGCTTGGCTTCTATGTGAGGGGGTGCCTCTGCATGAGCAGGGCCCCTCTGCAGTTCTCAGAGTCCATTCTCTGGTGCTGTTTGTGGATGCGGTTAAACCATATACTCTTAAGTGCATTATATCCTCGCGGTAAATGCTAACTTTGGAATGGCTGCATCAAAACATGTCGTGTTTGGTGTCAAACATCTTGGAATACTACCCCCCGCCAATCTTGGCGGCGGGGGTAGCATTCCACCCTTCTAGAGGGATAAGACATGTACCTGCTGTGGAAACGCGGTAGAATCCTAAAGAGCCCTGGCATCACAAAATGGATGCCACCAGTCACAGACACTGGGCTGCCCTCCTGCTGATGACCGAAACTCGCAGTGGAGGAAGCCCAACAATAGGCATCCTGTCACAGGGAGGTGTAACCACCTTCCAGACAGGGTTTAGTGTATTGGGGCTGGGTGGGTGCACCCTTAGAGTGCTTTGAAGTCCTGCACTGGGGGAGCAGAAGGCTCCTCTGTGCATATGCCAGTTCAAACCAGCTCAGGGGCTACCTGCCCCTGCTCTGGCACGAAACTGGACAAAGGGAAGTGGGTGTAGCCACCCCCTCCCTTGACCCTCCCATAGGTGGGGTCATAGAGCTAGTCCATCCCCTCTTTTTAGTTTAAGAGGGGGAACCTTGCCATTGCAAAGCAGATAACCCCTGGACGACGCTCTACAGAAGAATCCTGGCCCTTCGACGTTCCACTACCTTTGGAAGACAGAAGAATCTCCCTTGGAGTCAAGGAGTGACTCCCCTGCTTGGCAGGCACCAAAAACGACAACGACGGTCGCAAACTACGCCGCTCCCGCCGGAGTCCGAAGTCCCTGCAGCCCAAGAAGTGGATTTCCTGACCTCTCCCAGGCCATCGTGAGTCCCCAGCGAAGCTGAGGCAAGTGGACCCGACGAGTAACGAGGAACCGCGACCCCTGGGTACCGTGCACTATTGTCGAGTGCAACCCCTTCACAACGTTCTACGAACTTGTGCTTTGGACCACGTGTGGTCCCGACCTCCAGCAGGAATCCCTCCGAAGATCAGAGGCCTACACCGTCCCGAGTGACCGTGGGCCCCTGTTGAGTGATTCCGCCCGAGGTGTCTTCGCGATCCCTTGCCCGCTGGCTTGTGGGTCCCCAGAAGACTTCTTAAAGAAACCGAAGGGCTCCCCTGGTTGCTCCAGGCCTGCCCTGACTTACCCTCGCTGGGTGAGTTCCACAGACCTTGCTGGTCTGCGCCATCGACTTTTCTTCATCTCCCCGAGACTTGCGGCTGCCAAGGCTTGTTGGCTCCGATCGAGTTGCCGACACCGCAGTCAGCTGCAGACGTCGAGGGACACACCGAATCCAGCTCCTGGTCGTCGTCGACGCCTCCTGGACCACGTGGCTGAAGAGTCAAGGCACCTGCAACCGACCTGAAGCGACCGACGACGGTGGGCATCCATCTTCCTTGCCCCGGGTCACTGCCAAGTGACTTTGAACACTGTCCCCTCTGCTTTCAGGTCATCCTTCTTCAGAATCCAGGCTTGGATTCCACCGGACACTTCTCCAGCTCCCGCAAGCAGCAAGTCTTCTTTGTTCGCCATTGAAAACGACGCCGCGACCCGACACCAAAGGACACCTGTGCACCCGGCTTCCCTGGGTGAGGTAACTCCAGCACTACGGTGCTCCTGTGGGTGTGGGCCCTAGAACTACTTACCCTGTAAGTGACTTGCTTGTAGGTTCTCCCGAAGTATCCTAAAACTCTTTATTTCCAACCGCGACTTGCCCCATTGAAGTTAACGGCGATTCGCGCCTGTGTATCCACACTGCACGCGTCCCCCGTGGGTCCTTTACTTACCTGCCTTGGGTGGTTTCGTGAGGCCCCAGCACTTCTGAAGGCCCTAGGCCTTGTCTCCCTGCAAGTCGTTGTGTCTAAGTCTCTTACTTAGTATATGGTCTGGTACGCCCCTAGGGCCCCAGCCATATTTTGTGCTTAACTTATTGTGAAACGTTGATTTGTGCATATGTTTGTCTTCTAATCTCATAAAGAGATTAGTAGAGAGTTATTTAGAAATAAATACATATATATTTGATATATATACCTGTGTGGTGTCTTTTCATTTGGTGATTCAAGAGATTATATGGTAAAACAAGCTGCTTTACATTCCTCCGAGACTTAGCCTGAAGGCTGCTCTCCACAGCTACCACTAGGATAGCTTTCTTTAAAAGGTTGTCTTAAACCTATCTACCATAAGAGTCGATTTGCCCTGGTGCAAGGTGTCCACTTTAATTAGTGAACAGCATATACCAGGCCAACTTCTCACACCTCCTCTATGCTGGGCGCGTGCAGGTGACCTCCCCCTAGAACCAGCCTCCCTCCTCTATGCTGGGCGCGTGCAGGTGACCTCCCCGTAGAGCCCCCCCTGCCCTTCTCTGTGCTGGGCGCATGCAGGTGACCTCCCCCTTGAGCCCCCCTGCCATCCTCTGTGCGGGGTGCGTGCAGGTGACCTCCCTCTAGAGCCCCCCTGCTCTCCTCTGTGCTGGGCGCGTGCAATTGACCTCCCCCTAGAGCCCCCCTGCCCTCCTCTGTGCAGGTCGCGTGCAGGTGACCTCCCCCTAGAGCCCCCCTGCCCTCCTCTGTGCTGTGCGCTTGCAGGTGACCTCCCTTAGAGCCCCCCTGCCCTCCTCTGTGCTGGGCGCGTGCAGGTGACCTCCCCCTAGAGCCCCCCCCTGCCCTCCTCTGTGCTGGGCATGTGCAGGTGACCTCCCCTAGAGCCCCCCTGCCCTCCTCTGTGCTGGGTGCATGCAGGTGACCTCCCTTTTAGACCCCCTGCCCTCCTCTGTGCTGGGCGCGTGCAGGTGACCTCCCCTAGAGCCCCCCCTGCCCTCCTCTGTGCGGGGCGCGTGTTGGTGACCTCCCTCTAGAGCCCCCCTGCCCTCCTCTGTGCGGGGCGCGTGCAGGTGACCTCCCCCTAGAGCCCCCCCTGCCCTCCTCTGTGCTGGGAGTGTGCAGGTGACCTCCCCCTAGAGCAGCCCTGCCCTCCTCTGTGCTGGGCGCGTGCAGGTGACCTCCCTCTAGAGCCCCCCTGCCCTCCTCTGTGCTGGGCGCGTGCAGGTGACCTCCCCCTAGAGCCCCCCTGCCCTCCTCTGTGCTGGGCGCATGCAGGTGACCTCCCCCTAGAGCCCCCATGCCCTCCTCTGTGCTGGGCACGTGCAGGTGACCTCCCTCTAGGGCCCCCCTGCCCTCCTCTGTGTGGGCGCGTGCAGGTGACCTCCCCTAGAGCCCCCTTCCCTCCTCTATGCTGGGCGCATTCAGGTGACCTCCCCCTAGAGCCCCCCTGCCCTCCTCTATGCTGGGCGCGTGCAGGTGACCTCCCCCTGCCCTCCTCTGTTCGGGGCGCGTGCAGGTAACCTTCCCCTAGAGCCCCCCTGTCCTCCTCTGTGCTGGGCGCGTGCAGGTGACCTCCCTCTAGAGCCCCCCCTGCCCTCCTCTGTGCTGGGCGCGATCAGGTGACCTCCCTCTAGAGCCCCCCTGCCCTCCTCTGTGCTAGGCGCGTGCAGGTGACCTCCCTCTAGAGCCCCCCCTGCCCTCCTCTGTCCTGGGCGCGTGCAGGTGACCTCCCCCTTGAGCCCCCTGCCCTCCTCTATGCTGGGCGCGTGCAGCTGACCTCCCCCTAGAGCCCCCTGCCCTCCTCTGTGCTGGGGGTGCAGGTGACCTCCCTTAGAGCCCCCCCCTGGCCTCCTCTGTGTGGGGCGCGGGCAGCTGAACTCCTCCTAGAGCCCACCCGCCCTCCTCTGTGCTGGGCACGTGCAGGTGACCTCCCTTAGAGCCCCCCCTGCCCTCCTCTGTGCGGGGCGCGTGCAGGTGACCCCCCCTGCCCTCCTCTGTGCGGGGCGCGCGCAGATGACCTCCCTCTAGAGCCACCCTGCCCTCCTCTGTGCGGGGCGCGTGCAGGTGACCTCCCCCTAGAGACCCCCTGCCCTCCTCTGTGCTGGGTGCTTGCAGGTGACCTCCCTCTAGAGCCCCCCCTGCCCTCCTCTATGCAGGGCGCGTGCAGGTGACCTCCCCCTAGAGTCCCCCTGCCCTCCTCTGTGCTGGGCGTGTGCAGGTGACCTCCCCCTAGAGCCCCCCTGCCATCCTCTGTGCTGGGCGCGTGCAGGTGACCTCCCTCTAGAGCCCCCCTGCCCTCCTCTGTGCTGGGCGCGTGCAGGTGACCTCCCCCTGCCATCCTCTGTGCGGGGCGCGTGCAAGTGACCTCCCCCTAGAGCCCCCCTGCCATTCTCTGTGTTGTGCGCGTGCAGGTGACCTCCCCCTAGAGCCCCCCTGCCCTCCTCTGTGCTGGGCGCGTGCAGGTGACCTCCCCTTAGAGCCCCCCTGCCCTCCTCTGTGCTGGGCGCGTTCAGGTGACCTCCCCCTAGAGCCCCCCTGCCCTCCTCTATGCTGGGCGCGTGCAGGTGACCTCCCCCTAGAGCCCCCCTGCCCTCCTCTGTGCTGGGCGCGTGCAGGTGACCTCCCTCTAGAGCCCCCCTGCCCTCTGTGCTGGGCGCGTGCTGGTGACCTCCTCCTGTGCTGCCTGAAACAAAAAGACAAATTACACGAGTTATCTCACTCTTCCGGGGCGTCACTTGTCCCAAAGGACGCTGGCACCTTCCTTTGAAAACTGGGACTGTCCGGGGTAATCCAGGGCGTTTGAGCAGCCTCTGGCTCCTCTACTAACAAAATGAAAGTTCAGTTCCCACGCAGAATATGCCCAGGTGTCAGCAGAAATCCATGATTTAACCTGGACCCTGGTGAGAGAGACAAAGCCTGGGGGCCCTGTTCAGCATTCCATCAGAGGGCCTGTGCACCAACAGAGGGCCCTGAGCACCAACCAAGGGCCCTATGCACCAACAGAGGGCCATGCGCACCAACAGAGGCCCCGGGTCACCATTCCAACAGAGGGCCCTGTTCACCATTCCAACAGAGGGCCCTGTGCACCATCAGAGAGCACTGTGCACCATCAGATGGCCCTGTTCACCATTCCAACAGAGGGTCCTGTGCACCAACATAGGGCCCTGTGCACCACCAGAGGGCCCTGTGCACCAACTGAGGGCCCTGTGCACCAACAGAGGCCCCGGGTCACCATTCCGACAGAGGGCCCTGCGCACCATCAGAGAGCCCTCTGCACCATCAGATGGGCCTGTTCACCATTCCAACAGAGGGCCCTGTTCACCATTCCAACAGAGGGCCCTGTTCACCATTCCAACAGAGGGCCTTGAGCCCCAACAGAAGGCCCTATGCACAAAGAGAGGGCCCTGTTCACCACCAGAGGACCCTACTCATCATTCCAACAGAGGGTCCTGTTTACTAAAAGAGGGCCCTGAGCACCAATAGGGCCCTGTGCACCAACAAAGGGCCCTGCACACCAACAGAGGGCCCTGTGCACCTTTGGAGGGCCCTGCGCACCTTTGGAAGGCCCTGCGCACCTTTGGAGGGCCCTGTGCACCAACGGATAGCACTCCGCACCAACAGTGGGCGCTGCGCACCAACATAGGACCCTGTTCATCATCAGAGGACCCTGTTCACCATTCCAACAGAGGGTCCTGCGCACCAAGAGAGGGTCCTGTGCACCAACAGAGGGCCCTGTGCACCAACAGAGGGCCCTGCGCACCAACCGAGAGCTCCTGCGCACCAACGGAGAGCACTGCGCACCTACAGAGGGCTCTGTACATTAACAGAGGGCCCTTTGCGCCAAAGAGGACCCTGCGCACCAATAGTGGGCCCTTTGCGCCAACCGAGGGTCCTGTGCACCAACTGAGGGCCCTGTGCACCATCAGAGGGTTCTGTGCACCAGCAGAGGGCCCTGTGCACCAACAGAGGGCCCTGTGCACCAACAAGGGCCCTGTGCACCATCAGAGGGTCATGTGCACCATCAGAGGGCCCTGTGCACCAACAGAGGGCCCTGTGCACCATCAGAGGGTCCTGTGCACCAACGGAGGGCCCTGTGCACCAACAGAGGGCCCTGTGCACCATCAGAGGGTCCTGTGCACCAACGGAGGGCCCTGTTCACCATTCCAACAGAGGGCCCTGTGCACGAACAAAGGGTCGTGTGCACCAACGGAGGGCCCTGTTCACCATTCCAACAGAGGACACTGTGCACCATCAGAGGGTCCTGTGCACCAACATAGGGCACTGTGCTCCATCAGAGGGCCCTGTGCACCAGCCGAATGTACTCCCAGAAGTCCTGCTAGGAGTATGTCTAATCCAGTTGTTGGAAGCCGGAGTCCCAGTCACGCGTCACTGTCACAAATGCGAGACTCGGGACTCCCCACTCAACGTTAGGCCAAGTAAGGACACCGTTTGAGATAGCCCTGCTCACCCCCTTAGTAGCTTGGCACGAGCAGCCAGGCCTATCTCCAAGGCACGAGTGTTCAGTATGTGCAACCACACCCACAGCAACCCCCTGGTGACACCACAAATGGACTCCACACGAGTTTGATAAAAATGAGTATAAACTTTATATAGAAAGATATACGATCAGACCACACGATACAAAAGCCAACATATAATAAAGGGTAATATTCGTTCCGGCTGGCTGGTAGGTTCAAATCCCAACCACCGCTTTCAAAATGCTATGCTGGTCGTAATGCTAGAATCACACATGTTGCAATGGACAAACAATAGTGCGCTGCGTAATGATACAATTCTGTGCTGGGCACAGGAGAAATAATACAATGCGTAACGATACACCCCGGTTGTGAGAAGTTGGCCTGGTATATGCTGTCCACTAATTATAGTGGGCACCTTGCACCAGTCCAAACAACCCCTTCTTGGAGATAGGTTAAAGACAACATTTATTGAAAGCTATCCTAGTGGTAGCTATGGAGAGCAGCCTTCAGGCTAAGTCTTGAAGGAATGTAAAGCAGCTTGTTTCACCAGTCTATAATCTCTTGAGTGACCAAATGAAAGAGGACCACACCAGGTATATATATAAAATATATGTATTTAGTCTTAAACACACCCCTCTAGTCTCTTTATGAGGCTAGAGTTCGAAGTACATACTTTACAAGTCAAATATCAACAGTAATAGCACAAATACACGTTTGAGCCCTAGGGGCGTACCAAACCATATACTAAAATAGTGGTATAAGAACCACGACTGAGGTAGACACAAGGCCTAGAGCCTGTAGAAGTGCTTGGACCACAAGGAACCACCCAAGGTAGTGACACAGGAGACCCACGGGGGACGCGTGCAGTGTGAGAACAGAGCCACGAATCGCCGTTAACTTCTATGGGGAAAGTCGCGGTTCGTATTTTAAAAGGAAAGGACACTTAGAGGAGGACTTGGAGCAAATCCCTTTAGAACTAGGCAGTTCTAGAGTCAATACCCATGGGAGCACAGGAGTACTCGAGTTACCTCACCCAGGGAAGCCAGGTGCATTGGTGTCTTTTGGGGTTTCGTCGTCGTTTTCAATGGCGATCTGCGGCAGCAGGCTGCTGGCGGCCAAGTCGAAAGTGTCCGGGTGGATCCAAGGGTGGATCGAAGATCGGAAGAGCCTGAAAGCAGAGGGGACAGAGTCTGGGTCACTAGCCAGTGACCAGGAAGGTGATGAGCAGATGCCCACCGATGTCGGGTGCTTCAGGTAGGTTGACAGTCATCTTGACTCTTCAGCCACGAAGTCCAGGAGGCATCGACGACAACCAGGAGCTGGATTCAAGCTGTCCCATGACGTCTGTCGATTGCTGCGGTGTCGGCGACCGGATTGGACTCAACAAGCCTTGGCAATGGCAAGTCACAGGGAAACAAAGAAAGGACGTTGATGCAGACCCGCAAGATCTGAGGGACTCACCCAGCAAGGGTAAGTCAGGGCACGTCTGGAGCAACCAGGAAAGCCCAAGCAGAAGAAGAGTTGCCTTCGGGAGGGCCCACTAGCCAACGGACTAGCGGCCGCAAAGGAGCCTCGAGTGGACGCACTTGGAGCTGGCTCACAGGATGCTCGTGAAGTGGAGGCCAGTGATCTTCGGTGCAGTCGGTGCTGGAGGCGGGGGCTACTAGGAGCCCAAAGCACAACTTCGTGGGAGACCAGGAAGAGGATGCACTTGCAAAAGTTCTCGGTGTCCAGGGGTCATGGTTCCACGTTACCCACGACAGCTATGGGCCTCAGCTTCACTGGGGACTCAGGGCAGCCTCGGGGAAGTCTGGAAGTCCACCTCTGGTGTTGCAAAGACTTCGGCGTCCGGCAGGAGCTTCAGCGATGCAGACTGGACAATTGCTTCTTAGGTTCCTGCCATGCAGGGGAGTCACTCCTTGACCCCAAGGGAGATTCTTCAGTCCTCTAATCTTGAAGTAGAGCGTCGAAGGTCCAGGATTCAGTGTCAGAGTTTCGTCCAGGGTAATCTAAAGTCCTAAGGACTGGGGTCCCATACTTATACCAAGTTAGGGGGTTGGACATACTCTGGGGACCCACCTATGGGAGGGTCAGGGAAGAGGGGTGGTTACACCCATTTCCCTTTGTCCAGTTTTGCACCAGAGCAGGGGCTGGAAGCCCCTGAACCGGTTTGAACTGGGGTATGCACAGGGACACCAAATGTGCCCCCAGTGCAGGACTTCAAAGCACCAGAGAGTGCTCCCGCCCAGCCCCAATATACATTATCCTGTCTGGGGAGGTGGTTACACCTCCCTTGGACAGGAAACCTATTGTCCAGGCCTCCCCTGCCGGAGTTTCAGTCAGCAGCAGGAGGCCAGACCCGTGTCTGTGGCAGTGGCATCCATTTTGTGATGCCAGTGCTCTGTAAAGAAGTTACCGGGTAGGCCGGTGTGTACATGTCTCTCCCTCTAGAAGGGTGGAATGCTACCCCCGCCGCCAGAACTGGCGGGGGGGGGGTAGTATTCCAAGATGTTTGACACCAAACACGACATGTTTTGGTGCAGCCAGTCCAAAGTTAGCATTCTATCGCGAGGATATAATGCACTTAAGAGTATATGGTCCAGCTGTACCACAAACAGCATCAGAGGAGGGACTCCGAATGCTGCAGAGGGGCTCTGCTCATGCAGGGGCACCCTCTCACATAAGAACCAAGCACTCTGCCTTCAGGATTGATAAGGCCTGCCATAGGAGTGACTTATAGGTTTATATGTGTGTATATATGTAGTGATATAGGTAACCTATATCACAGTAAGGGGTGCATGCACCACCTTACCCAGGCTGCAGTAGCAGACCTGTGGTGTCATTTTGGCTGGCCTTCCAGGGGTGGCATAATACATGCTTCAGCCCCTGGCAGGCCTCTGGGGTACCTATGCCCTGGGTACATAGTATACCATATACTAGGGACTTATAAGGGCACTCCAGATTCCAATCAGAGATGTACCTAAGGTACATGGAAACCATTTTAGAGAGGAAGCAGCTAGGCTGGGGTTCTGATTAGCAGGGCCCCAGCCAGACTAAAGTCGAAAAACAGTGAAGCATCAGCAAAAAGTGGGGGTACCCATGTGAAGCAGATCCTACTCTCCTACACAACCCCCCCAAACGTAGGGACATTAAACTAACCTTGTCCAGTTGAGTCTTCATGTTCTAAGTGGAAGTACCTAGAGAGTCCATCTGCATTGGCATGGTTACTCCCAGGTCTATGTTCCACTGTAAAGTCCATTCCCTGTAGGGAAATGGACCACCTAAGCAGTTTGGGGTTTTCACCCTTCATTTGTTTTAGCCATAAGAGGGGCTTATGGTCTGTTTGAACAAGGAAGTGAGTACCAAACAAGTATGGCCTCAACTTCTTCAGAGCCCAGACCACAGCAAAGGCCTCCCCTCTCAATGGCTGACCAACGTTTCTCTCTAGGGGTCAGCCTTCTGCTAATGAAAGCTACTGGCTGATCCTGACCTTCTTCATTCAATTGTGACAGTACAGCCCCTACCCCCAATTCAGATGCATCTGTTTGGACAATGAACTTCTTGGAGTAATCAGGACTCTGTAGAATGGGAGCAGTGCACATGGCCTGCTTCAGGTCATCAAATGCCTTTTGACAGCTAACTTTCCACTGAACCTTTTTGGGCATTTTCTTGGAAGTTAAGTCATTCAGGGGTGTCACTATTGATCCATACCCCTTGACAAATCTCCTATAGTACCCAGTCAGGCCTAAAAGGCTCTCACCTGAGTCTGGGTAGTTGGAGCAGTCCAGTCCATGATGGTCTGGATCTTGCTCTGCAATGGTTGAACCTGGCCTCCACCCACAAGGTGGCCCAGGTACACAACCTGACTCTGCCCTATCTGGCACTTTGTGTCCTTGATAGTTAGACCTGCTTTCTGCAGGGCCTGCAAAACATTTCTGAGGTGGACCAGGTGATCCTCCCAGGTGGAGCTAAAGACAGCAATATCATCTAGATATGCTGCACTATAGGCTTCCAGACCTGTAAGGACTGTGTTCACCAACCTCTGAAAAGTGGCAGGTGCATTCTTCAAACCAAAGGGCATTACCACAAATTGATAATGCCCACTAGGGGTTGAGAATGCTGTTTTTGGCTTTGCATCATCAGCTAGTCTGATCTGCCAGTAGCCAGCTGTTAGGTCAAATGTGCTTAGATACTTGGCTGAGGCCAAAGTGTCTATCAGCTCATCTGCCCTGGGTATTGGATGGGCATCAGTCCTAGTGACTGCATTGAGACCCCTGTAGTCCACACAAAACCTCATCTCTCTTTTCCCACCACTGGTGTGAGGTTTTGGCACAAGGACCACTGGACTAGCCCAAGGGCTATCTGAGGGTTCAATAACTCCCAAATCCAACATCTTCTGGACTTCTATCCTGATACAGTCCCTGACATGGTCAGGTTGCCTATAAGTCTTATTTTTAATAGGCAGACTGTCCCCAGTGTCCACTTCATGAGTGCACCAGGTGGTCTGACTCGGTGTCAGAGAGAACATATGCCTGAACTGATTGAGCACCTGTCTGCAATCAGTTTGCTGCTGGGCAGTGATGCTGTTTGCCAAGGCTACACCATCCACTGACCCATCATCAGGGTTCTGTGAGAGCAGGTCAGGGAGTGGGTCACTCTCTTCCTCCTGTCCCTCATCAGTAGCCATGAGCAAGCCCATGTCTGCCCTGTCCACATATGGTTTCAATCTGTTGACATGGAGAACCCTGTGGGGACTCCTGGGTGTTCCTAGGTCTACTAAATAGGTAACCTCACCCTTCTGTTCAACAATGGTATGGGGTCCACTCCATTTGTCTTGGAGAGCTGCTGGGGTCACTGGCTCCAACACCCACACCTTCTGCCCTGGCTGGTAAACAGTCAGTACAGCCTTTTGGTCATGCCAGGCTTTTGGAGTTCCTGGCTAGCCTCAAGGTTTTTAGTTGCCTTTTTCATGTACTCAGCCATCCTGGAGCGGAGACCAAGTACATAGTCCACTATGTCCTGCTTTGGGGGCTTGAGAGGTAACTCCCATCCTTCCTTCACCAAGCACAATGGACCCCTGACAGGGTGACCAAACAAATGTTCAAAAGGGCTGTAGCCAACCCCTTTTGAGGCACCTCCCTGTATGCAAATAAAAGGCAGGGCAAGAGTATGTCCCATCTTCGCCTAAGCTTCTCTGGGAGCCCTTTAATCATGCCCTTCAAGGTTTTGTTGAATCTCTCAACTAAACCATTGCATTGTGGGTGATAGGGTGTGGTGAACTTGTAAGTCACTCCACACTCCTTCCACATTGCTTTCAAGTATCCAGACATAAAGTTTGTACCCCTGTCTGATACAACCTCCTTAGGGAAGCCCACTCTTGAGAAAATTCCCAGGAGGGCCCTTGCCACTACAGGTGCTGTAGTGGTCCTAAGGGGAATAGCCTCTGGGTACCTGGTGGCATGGTCCACCACCACCAGGATAAACCTGTGCCCAGATGCTGTTTGGGGATCCATGGGACCAACAATGTCAATCCCCACCCTTTCAAAGGGAACTCCCACCACAGGTAGTGGTATCAGGGGGCCTTTGTAGTGCCACCTGCCTTGCCACTGGCCTGGCAGGTTACACAGGAGCGACAAAACTCCTTGGTGTCTTCAGACATGTGGGGCCAGTGAAAGTGAGGGACAATTCTGTCCCAAGTCTTGTTCTGGCCCAGGTGACCTGCTAAAGGAATGTCATGGGCTAGGGTCAATAGGAAGCCCCTGAACTTCAGAGGTATAACCAACCTCCTGGTGGCACCAGGCTTGGGGTCTCTACACTCTGAGTACAAGAGTCCATCATCCCAATACACTGTATGGGGACCACTAGCTTTCCCAGCAGCCTCAGCAGCAGCTTGCTGTCTGAGGGGTTCAAGAGAGGGGCAGCTCTGCTGCTCCTGGCTCAGATCTGCCCTGGAAGGGCCCCTGTCCCCAAGAACTCAACCTGATCAGGCTCAAGCTCCTCTGGGACAGTTCCTTCCTCAGGACTGAGATCAGCTCCCTGAAGAGACTGATCTTCCTTCTGAGCCAAGGGGAAGGCACTGCCTTTACCCTACTACTCCTCCTCTTGGATGGCACTTGGTCCATTGTTCCAGGATCCAAGGCCTGTTCAGTGTTAGGCATTTTGCTCTGTGACCTGGTCACAGCAAACACATCTGCAGGGATGCCCAGCATTTCTGCATGGGTCCTGAGCTCCACTTCTGCCCAAGCTGAAGTTTCAAGATCATTGCCAAGCAAGCATTCAACTGGTAGGTCTGCACTTACCACAACCTTCTTAAGGCCAGTTACCCCTCCCCAGGAGAAGTTAACAACTGCCAGAGTATGGTCTGTTCTGACATTGCTAGCATTGGTCACTTGGTACATCTCACCAAGTATAATCTGCCCAGGATCCACAAGATCTTGTGTCACCATGGTGACACTTGCTCCTGTGTCCCTAAATGCCAAAGTTATTGCCTGTACTTTGCCCAGATTACTGGGACTCACAGAGGAGGTCACATCCATGCCTCCATCACAGACTAGGATAGCCTGAGTGAGTTCTCTGACTAGGTCAGAGCTCATCTCCTTACCCAGGGTCAACCCTACTAAACCCTTGGCTTGTGTAGTCCCACCACCAATTGTAACTGCACTAGGGGGAACAGGTGCCTTAGGGGCATTGGTGGGGGCTGGAACAGAGTCTTTGGACTTGGTGCAATCACTGGTCCAGTGTGTCTTTTGCTTACAGACTTTGCACCATGGTTTCTTTTGGCCTTTCCCTTTGTTAGACTGTGAATCCCCACCTGAAGAAGATTTTTGGGGGCCTTGTGAAGACTTTTGGTCTTTACCCTTCTCCCCACCCTTGTCAGAGTTCTTAGAATCTTGCTTCTTTGGGTCACCACCTTGGTTCTGTACCTTCTGCCTCACCCTGGTCCTGACCCATTTGTCTGCCTTCTTTCCCAATTCTTGGGGAGAGGTCAGATCAGAGTCCACCAGGTACTGATGCAACAGCTGATTTTGACAGTTATTAAGAATCTGCTCCCTCATGATAACATTGTACAATCCTTTGAAGTCACATACCTTACTGCCCACTAACCAACCTTCCAGAGCCTTAGCAGAACAATCAACAAAGTCCACCCAGTCTTGATTCTGTGCCTTTTGGGTATCTCTGAACTTTAACCTGTATTGTTCAGTTGTTAGGCCAAACCCATCAATCAATGCACTTTTTAAGACTGGATAATTATCAGCATCCTCTTCTCTAACAGAGAGGAGTTTATCTCTACCTTTGTCTGCAAGGGAGAGCCACAAGATTGCTGCCCACTGCTCCTGAGGGACCCTCTGTACTTTCTCCAGTGCAGAAATCCATTTGTGGATGTCATCCCCACTCTGGTAGGGAGGGACAATCTTGCTCAGGTTTCTATGGTCATTAGACCTTTCCCTACCACTAGGGAAGTTGCTGCCACCAATTTTTTCTTTGCCTGTCAAGCTCTAGGGACTCCCTGTCTATAGCCAACTGCTCTCTTCTGAGTCTCAACTGAGCTTCTCCATACTTGAGCAGTCTCTCTTTCCTCTCACTGGAGGATTCCCTCCTATGAGAGGAAACAGAGGTCCCTACTGAGGTGTCAGGGTGGTTAGACTCCTGAGAAGGAGATCTAGGCCTTCTGGGCACACTCACAACTCTTCCTGGGGGGACAAATCGGAGGTCAGTCTGATCCTCCTCCTCATCCTCAGGAATAGCTGCTTCTTCCAGGTCAGGATCATTGTCATCCTCCTGGCCAGTTTCAGAGGGCAGGTCCTGGGATGGTTCACCCCTGGCCCCTTCCTCATCTTCTGCCCCACCCTCTCTGCCTACCCCTTCAGGCCCAAAGGGTCTTCTGAGATCATCCAGCAGTAGCATCTCCATGAGACGTTGGGTGTTGGCACTTTTGCCTGTCTTCAGCTTCCTAATCTTGCATAACTCTCTCAATTCCAAGAATGGGAGATTATCATACTTGGAGGGAAGAAGCCCATTGGCTTCTGGCAGGGACCCACTGGTTCCTGGCCTTGAAGACATTACTAGTGAGGTGTGGTGTATGCACTACCTACTCTAGTGTGGCCTACTAAACTCTCTTGAGTTGTAGAAAGGGTGTGCTAGCCCTTAACACACAACTCTAAGTTCAGTAGAACTTACTGTATACTAAGCTTGTATTTATATGTACCTAAGGTACCTTTAGTGGTTTTCAGTTGATCAATTCAATTGAGATTATCTGGTAAAACAATAGCAAGCTGGAATCCCACACGCTGCACACCAATGTGAGAAGTTGGCCTGGTATATGCTGTCCACTAATTATAGTGGGCACCTTGCACCAGTCCAAACAACCCCTTATTGGAGATAGGTTAAAGACAACCTTTATTGAAAGCTATCCTAGTGGTAGCTATGGAGAGCAGCCTTCAGGCTAAGTCTTGAAGGAATGTAAAGCAGCTTGTTTTACCAGTCTATAATCTCTTGAGTGACCAAATGAAAGAGGACCACACCAGGTATATATATAAAATATATGTATTTAGTCTTAAACACACCCCTCTAGTCTCTTTATGAGGCTAGAGTTCGAAGTACATACTTTACAAGTCAAATATCAACAGTAATAGCACAAATACACGTTTGAGCCCTAGGGGCGTACCAAACCATATACTAAAATAGTGGTATAAGAACCATGACTGAGCTAGACACAAGGCCTAGAGCCTGTAAAAGTGCTTGGACCACAAGGAACCACCCAAGGTAGTGACACAGGGGACCCACAGGGGACGCGTGCAGTGTGAGAACACAGCCGCGAATCGCTGTTAACTTCTATGGGGAAAGTCGCGGTTTGTATTTTAAAAGGAAAGGACACTTAGAGGAGGACTTGGAGCAAATCCCTTTAGAACTAGGCAGTTCTAGAGTCAATACCCACGGGAGCACAGGAGTACTCGAGTTACCTCACCCAGGGAAGCCGGGTGCATAGGTGTCTTTTGTCGTCGGGTTTCGTCAGTCGTTTTCAATGGCGATCTGCTGCAGCAGGCTGCTGGCGGCCAAGTCGAAAGTGTCCGGGTGGATCCAAGGGTGGATCGAAGATCTGAAGAACCTGAAAGCAGAGGGGACAGAGTCTGGGTCACTAGCCAGTGACCAGGAAGGCGATGAGCAGATGCCCACCGATGTCGGGTGCTTCAGGTAGGTTGACGGTCGTCTTGACTCTTCAGCCACGAGGTCCAGGAGGCGTCGACGACAACCAGGAGCTGGATTCGAGCTGTCCCACGACGTCTGTCGATTGCTGCGGTGTCGGCGACCGGATTGGACCCAACAAGCCTTGGCAACGGCAAGTCACAGGGAAACAAAGAAAGGACGTTGATGCAGACCCGCAAGGTCTGAGGGACTCACCCAGCAAGGGTAAGTCAGGGCACGTCTGGAGCAACCAGAAAAGCCCAAGCAGAAGAAGAGTTGCCTTCGGGAGGGCCCACTAGCCAACGGACTAGCAGCCGCGAAGGAGCCTCGAGTGGACGCACTTGGAGCTGGCTCACAGGACGCTCGTGGAGTGGAGGCCAGTGATCTTCAGTGAAGTCGGTGCTGGAGGCGGGGGCTACTAGGAGCCCAAAGCACAACTTCGTGGGAGACCAGGAAGAGGATGCACTTGCAAAAGTTCTCGGTGTCCAGGGGTCACGGTTCCACGTTACCCACGACAGCTTCGCTGGGGACTCAGGGCAGCTTCGGGGAAGTCTGGAAGTCCATCTCTGGTGTTGCAAAGACTTCGGCATCCGGCGGAAGCTTCAGCGATGCAGACTGGACAATTGCTTCTTAGGTGCCTGCCATGCAGGGGAGTCACTCCTTGACCCCAAGGGAGATTCTTCAGTCCTCTAATCTTGAAGTAGAGCGTCGAAGGTCCAGGATCGAGTGTCAGAGTTTCGTCCAGGGTAATCTAAAGTCCTAAGGACGGGGGTCCCATACTTATACCAAGTTAGGGGGTTGGACATACTCTGGGGACCCACCTATGGGAGGGTCAGGGAAGAGGGGTGGTTACACCCATTTCCCTTTGTCCAGTTTCGCGCCAGAGCAGGGGCTGGAAGCCCCTGAACCGGTTTGAACTGGGGTATGCACAGGGACACCAAATGTGCCCCCAGTGCAGGACTTCAAAGCACCAGAGAGTGCTCCCGCCCAGCCCCAATACACATTATCCTGTCTGGGGAGGTGGTTACACCTCCCTTGGACAGGAAACCTATTGTCCAGGCCTCCCCTGCCGGAGTTTCAGTCAGCAGCAGGAGGCCAGACCCGTGTCTGTGGCAGTGGCATCCATTTTGTGATGCCAGGGCTCTGTAAAGAAGTTACTGGGTAGGCCGGTGTGTACATGTCTCTCCCTCTAGAAGGGTGGAATGCTACCCCCGCTGCCAGAACTGGCGGGGGGGTAGTATTCCAAGATGTTTGACACCAAACACGACATGTTTTGGTGCAGCCAGTCCAAAGTTAGCATTCTACCGCGAGGATATAATGCACTTAAGAGTATATGGTCCAGCTGTACCACAAACAGCATCAGAGGAGGGACTCCGAATGCTGCAGAGGGATTCTGCTCATGCAGGGGCACCCTCTCACATAAGAACCAAGCACTCTGCCTTCAGGATTGATAAGGCCTGCCATAGGAGTGACTTACAGGTTTATATGTGTGTATATATGTAGTGATATAAGTAACCTATATCACAGTAAGGGGTGCATGCACCACCTTACCCAGGCTGCAGTAGCAGACCTGTGGTGTCATTTTGGCTGGCCTTCCAGGGGTGGCATAATACATGCTTCAGCCCCTGGCAGGCCTCTGGGGTACCTATGCCCTGGGTACATAGTATACCATATACTAGGGACTTATAAGGGCACTCCAGATTCCAATCAGAGATGTACCTAAGGTACATGGAAACCATTTTAGAGAGGAAGCAGCTAGGCTGGGGTTCTGATTAGCAGGGCCCCAGCCAGACTAAAGTCGAAAAACAGTGAAGCATCAGCAAAAAGTGGGGGTACCCATGTGAAGCAGATCCTACTCTCCTACACCGGTACCTGCAATGGGAGAAATTATGCAATGCGTACCGCTACAATCATATACTGCGCAATGAAGGAATAATGCAATGCGTCACACCCCAATCATGTACTTTGCAATGAAGAAATAATGCAATGCGCGCCGCCACAATCATGTACTATGCAATTAAGGAATAATGCAATGCGTAGCTACAATCATGTACTTTGCAATGACGAAATAATGCAATGCGGGCCGCTACAATCCTGTACTTTGCAAGGGAGAAATAATGCAATGCGTAGCGCTACAATCGTGTACTTCGTTAGGCAGAAATAATGTCAGGCATCATAAGACAGTCCGACAGTTCGTTAGCAGCAATATTGGCAATGTGTATTACGACAGTCAGCCTCTTCGATAACAGTTGCCCCCCACACGTATCCACGATGACATAAAGTACAGCTTCCCACTCGGGCCCCAGTACCGCCACTCTTTTGGTCAGTACGGGCCCCAATCTGAGCCGAAGCAAAGGCTCACGTCGCCAGAAGGACTGGGAGGCCGAGAGAGTGCCCTTCCGAGCCTGCACCCCTCCCAGGGAGTGATCCACGTTACCTGGGGGAGCGACCCCACTCTCCTCTCCTCCTTCAATGAACTAGGCCTCCCGTGCAGAACTTTCTCAGTAGGCCTCAGCGGCTCGGCATGGCAGCTCAGCTCCTCCGGGGCTGCTGGTCCGGGCCGCGACTGTTAGGAAGGTCTCAGGTGGCCGCAGGGCACACGTACCCCACACCCCTGACATTACGTTACTCCGGGTGCACGTTCACCACAGCACCCTCTGGGTCTCTTCAGGCACAAAGCCACACACACAACGCTGATGGGACTTCACGTCGACTCCGAGTGCACGTTCGCCAGGCACTCCTTCCTGCGGTCTCAGTTGGCACCAAGACACGCACACCACGCTGCAGAGACTCACTTTCTTCCGGTGCACACGGTGATCAGCCGATCACCTCCACAGTCCCAGGTTGCACCAAAGCACGCACACTGCTTCACTGAGACTTACTCCAATTCCAGTGCCCCGATATCCAGGCGCTCTTCACCAACGCCTCCGGCCGTACCTTGACACACTCACCGTGTCCGAGCCTCGCTTCTCCTCCGGTGCACTCAATCACCAGGCGCTCTTCACCAACGCCTCCGGTGCACCCCGAAACGCACCCTGCGCATCCGAGACTCACTCCACTTCCGATGCACGCGTTGACCAGGCGCTCCTCGCCAACGCCTCCAGTGCACCACGACACGCACCCTGCGCGTCTGAGACTCTCTTCACCTCCGATGCACCCGCTGACCAGGCGATCTTCAACAGTGCCTGCGGTGCACCACGAAACGCACCCTGTGCGTCCGAGTGTCACTTCACCTCCAATGCACACGTTCACCAGGCGCTCTTCACCAACGCCTCCTGTGCACCACGACACGCACCCTGCGCGTCCGAGACTCACTCCTCCTTCGATGGACAGGTTCACCAGGCGCTCTTCACCAACGCCTCCTGTGCACCATGACACGCACCCAGCGCGTCCGAGTCTCACTTCTCCTCCATGTGTCCAAGATCACAGGGCACACCTTCCGAGGGTCTCAAGCTGCCACAACATGCGCCCACCGCGTTGCTTGAAACTTCTCCGGAAACTTTTATGTTCCTGTGTTTCCAAACAGGGAGCCAGCTCACCTCGGGCCCTTGGGGTTACAAGACACAGCACAAAGCACAGTCTTCTTCAAGCAGGGGGACCCAGCGCACACAGCACAGTCCCGACAGCCTCTTCCTTGGTTAAAACAGCAAACTGCAGACCAACCCCAGATCACGAAGCAAGAATTGGTCCTCCCCAGCAGTCTCTTCAGTTGTTCCTTCCTTAGCAGAGGCTCCTCTTGACGACAAAATGGGTCCAAGCCTTTTCAGTCTCAATCCATTTCTATTCCCACGCTCAGGGGTTTCAGCTCTCATAGATATACCCCTAAATGTCTTTGAAGTTCGTTGTGCTCAGGGGTCCCTGACCCCTGCCTAAATCAGTTCTGGGTGTCTCCCTCCCAGTGTCACCTTTCTCCCTTTGATACTGGGGGTCTGGACCCTTAATCACTCAGCAGGAGATGGGTCAATTGTTTTATAGCTGCAACCCAGGCCTCTTCACCTCCCGGTTCTTTTCCTCTCCTACTCTCCAGATGCAGGTCAGCCTGGTGCCATCTCAACCCCTCCCTGGGTCAAGACCTCCCCCAGCTCCTCTCCCCTCTCACATCCAGACAGTCAATCCACATTCAGCAGAGACACACAGAAATGCTTAAAGCACAAAACTCAGCCACTTTCTAAAAGAGTGGCTTCTGAACACGCAGCGACAAAACCACTTTCATAGAAAGATTGTTATGACGCTGTGAGTTCATACATACCAAACTTCACCTCTCCTTTTAAACTTATGGGAAACTAGGCTAACAAACACAATACCCAGCCTCCCCCATTCTGTCCTATGGGCAGAATGGCCTTTCACCAGTGAAAAACGAAATGGAGTGTTTTTCACTGTCAGGACATAACACACACCTCAGTATATGTCCTGCCTTTTACTTACATTGCACCCTGCCCAGGGGTTCCCCTGGACCTACCACAGGGGTGCCCACTGTGTACGCAAAAGGGAAAGTAAGGCCTGACAAGTGGTTGCACTTGTCAGGACAACATGCTAACTTAGCAAACTGCGCGCAGGCCCTACACTGCAGGCCTGAGTTCCCTTCTCCGCGCACCCTTTGCATTACTAGCCCTGGCACACACAGTGCACATCACTAGGGACTTTACTAGTAAGGCAAACATACCAATCCTGGCCAACCAATTACCATTACACTTTACACAGGGAACCACTGTACTTTGACACTGATCAGCAGTGGCAAAGTACCCAAAGCATCTAAATTGGCAACTCTATGTCAGGAAAACGGTCTAGGGGGAAAGCAAAAAGTTTTAGGGAACTTTAGCCAAAAAGGCCAAGTCCTACACCAGTGCTGTGGTTATCATGATTGCAGTTGCAGCAGATGCAGTGACACCGGGCTAGGGAATGTGAGGGTCAAATCCTCTTTAGCCACAGAGGCCGAGTGTGTTCTAGGCCCGGGTTTGCACGTGTAAGGACAGGTCCAGTTCACACCCCTTACTGGGCCCATGGCAGTTTCTGCTCAGTGGCTGCAGATCCTAAAGGAAGCAGAGAGGTCATAAGAGCCGTACCGCACTTCAGGCCAGGATGTCGGGGGTCACCCGGGGATACATGTCTGAAAAGAAGATAAAACGTTTCCAGTTTCTTGAGGGAAGGGAAGGTTTTGCCAGAAAGCCAAGGGTTCCTGTCAGCTCCGGGTAAACATTGCCTAATACAGTAAAAAGAATAGAACGGGAGTCTCTTGACACTACAGATCGTCGCAGGAAGACGTAGTGTGTGTACCCCAGCAGTTTCATTATTGCACTGACGTATTCACGAACTGACTATAGCAAAAGGATGTTTGCAATGATCAGCTGGTGCAAAATGTGATTTTGTGGAGCAGCGGTTGTTTTTGCACCGGTCAATCAGTGCAAACATTTTTACACTGCCCAATTTTTGCACACGTTGCGTTTGCGTAGGTTTGTTCGTTCACTTGTAAGTGCAGACGTGCACTGCACCAGCTTGTGTTATCAACAGAGGTTCTGGTGAGCCATCTCAGGCAGTAAGTGTGCCTGGAGAACGGATGTACGGCCTCCAGCGGTCTCTGGCAGCTAACCCAGCCTCCGGGGGCACCGGGCCTGGGTCTGTTTGTGGTTAAGTGTTGTCTCTTGTGCGCGCCCATGCGCTCGTTTCTTTGTGTATATCTCTTAAGGCTGTACTAACCAACACGTTAGTGGCCTCCTGCCATCGTGTGTGAACACTTGAGTGTCATGTTCTTCCTGATAGTGCCATGTGGGCACTGACACATGAAACGTGAAGATGTCACACTAGTGGTGTGATGGTTTGAGAGAACATGAAATAAGTTGAGAACGGGGCATACTAACGCATTTATGTTACCTAACCCTAACGAGGCATAATGATTTCCTGCACGCTGCACGCCTGTTGCCTGCTTCATCTATGAGAACTTTGAGCCTGGTATTACATTTGGCGACGAAGCCTTCTTTCCTGTCTTTATTTGAAGACTTGGCCAGTCGCCCCACCTGTCAGTGATTTTCAGGCCAGACAGCTTCTGAGCACTGTACATTAATATTTCTCCAAGCCCCAAGGAGTGTTGTCGTCAGCTCCAGGAAGAGGAGACTACTGACATTCTGCTTTTATTACTGATCTGATCGGAGAGAGCTGTTCACATTGATACCGAGTTTGCAGACATCTGAGACCGGCCTACACACCTGTGGAGCCTCGTTAGGCCCATCCTAACTCCCAGTTTAGCACAGAGATGTGTGATGGTGGGATGGGGGAATGCCTGGCTTGGCTTCCTGTGTTATGAATGAGCGATAGTGCGCTGCACAAGTGACACTAGTTTGCAGTATGTGGGCTGCCATGGTGTAGTGTGCTGGGGAGCTACCTTGGTTTACTCTTGCTGCAAGTAGTGGCATTGTGCAGTTCTTGTCTTCCCCATGCCTTGGGAGGTATCTTGTTCTCGTCCAGGTGTGTATCAGAATTGTCCTGTACGATTCAGTGCGTTTAGTCAGCGTATTACCGTGCACTTTGTCATCACAGCCCATGGTGTCAAAATAAATATAAATGTATGTTTTGATAATTATTAAATTGCAGTCACTGTGGTGTTGAGTCTCTCCTTCTGTTTATCATGTCATGGGAGCCATTAGTAACATTAACATAAAAATATAATCTCCTAACTTGCTTTATATTTAACTTTCTGTGTGAAAGTGCCATTCTCATGCAGGCGGTCCCACTTCAAAGAGAGTTTGGGCCCCTGATATAGTGACTGAAATCCCTTGGAATTTAAACAGCAGGAGATGCTTATTTAGGTCTTGCATGCAGACAGCTTTCAGCTTTGTGTTGTTGACGACCTATTGTGGGCAATACAGTGGCGTTTGAACCAGCCCATTCCTCATCATTGGTGGCTTTCTTGTCAATCTCATGTGATTGCTTCATATTCAAGGACTTTCCTTCCTCTTGTATTTGTCCCTCCCTGGAGCATAGCTTCTTTACCATGCTTTTAATTGAATTACGTGTATCCTTCCACTGCTTACATTCAGGGAACTACTTTTCCCTTTTTATTTCAGCAGTGCGTGAAAGTGCATGTTTTTTGCTATGTCCCCCTTGTGTTTCTCCCATCTCAAATCCCTCGTCCCCTATGCTTTTTGTGCTGCTCCCTAACTGCGCACCACCCAGCTTGTCCATTGCTTTCCCCACCTCTCCCAGTCTGGATTTTTTTTATTTTTATATTTTAAACCTCTCCTCCAAAATCCTGTGCCCCCTCGTTCCACTGCTCTGCCATTGACTTCTCCCACACCGGCTCCTCTGTTGATCCCCTGCTACTCACTGTTACAAAAATGATATTTTTTTTAGGGTCTACCGGGCCGTTCTTTTTTTCTTCCATGTGCATTTGTGCATATTAATTTACCTTTCAAAGATTGTTTATCAAAAAGGGGGGGACAGAGGGCTTAATCAAGAGGTCCAGCGTACTTGCCCTATCAGAGTGAATGCAAAAAAGAGGTACGCAGTTCCTCAGTATGCAGGTAGTGTCCCAGGCACCCAAAAAGGAGGGGAATTCCTCCTTTTGGAACTGAGGCCCTCACACACCCAGCAAGCTAGGTGTCATGCTTCATCATATGGGTCTGCTCCTCGTCGGGTCGGCGCTGCAATACCTGACGGGCACCATAGAGGGGCTCTTTGCCGGAGATCTTTTGTTCCTGCCGTAAGGGTGCCGTGGGTGTAAGGGACCTAGTGTGAGTGTAGATGTGCTGGAAGTGAATATAAAACAAGAGGGGATTCCTATGAGAGCAAATTTTATTCTAAATGGATCCCTACTTGATTAAAAATAGTGAGGAGAGGCGACTAACAAGCTACCAGGGTTCAAGAGGCGCTCTACTCCTTGATGGTCGACATGTTTCACGCCTGTGGCGTTTCTTCAGGACCGTGAGAAATGACTATCTACAGTGAAATGGGGTTGCAGCACGAAGGGGTAGGTGTTTAGCGCGGCTTCTAGTGGAAGTGGACATCCTACTACAGATGTCTGTATTTAGTGCTGTAACAGATGGGGCGTCATTCTGATACTTATTAGGTTTGTCCCAGTACTAACAGGTAGTACCTGTTTATCCTTATAGTAATAGGCAATATCCTCACACTATTACAAGTTTTATTTTTAGCTATGGGGCATGTTGCACACCCTATTTCACTGTAGATAGTCATTTCTCACGGTCCTGAAGAAACGCCACAGGCGTGAAACATGTCGACCATCAAGGAGTAGAGCGCCTCTTGAACCCTGGTAGCTTGTTAGTCGCCTCTCCTCACTATTTTTAATCAAGTAGGGATCCATTTAGAATAAAATTTGCTCTCATAGGAATCCCCTCTTGTTTTATATTCACTTCCAGCACATCTACACTCACACTAGGTCCCTTACACCCACGGCACCCTTACGGCAGGAACAAAAGATCTCCGGCAAAGAGCCCCTCTATGGGTGCCCGTCAGGTATTGCAGCGCCGACCCGACGAGGAGCAGACCCATATGATGAAGCATGACACCTAGCTTGCTGGGTGTGTGAGGGCCTCAGTTCCAAAAGGAGGAATTCCCCTCCTTTTTTGGGTGCCTGGGCCACTACCTGCATACTGAGGAACTGCGTACCTCTTTTTTGCGTTCACCTTTCAAAGATTGGCATCTGCCATCTTGGAACTGTAAATTAAAAGTTAAAAAATGAGAAAGGGTGCAGAGTCATTCTGTGCATGTCTGCATGCAGGGTGGCACATGCACATATATGTCTCGTTATTCTTCGGTGGCTTATTGTTTTTGCAGATGCCTTTTTTTTGCAGATGCAGAACAGCATCGGCAAAGCCAAGAGGATAATAATGCCTTTGAAAAGCGATGTTTGGCTTTGCCAATGCTTATCATGTTAATCTTACTGGTAGCTTGTATTCCTTGTCAAACAGGACACTTTTAGGAGAGACTCTGCACCTCCATGGTCGCATTTAAATAATTAATATAACAAAGATTGCAGAGATCTTGGACCCCCCCCCCCTTTCCAGAATTTTCTCTTCAGTTGTCAGGATCTCATGGGAAGTGCAGTGTGGCTTCAGACACACGTTCTATCAGTGGCTGTTGGTGACACATTAAATCGGAGAGGCGCATAAACTAATTTGCACACAAAAAATATTTTTCACGTACCTTACCCTGCACGTCCACGATGTTCCTGGCTCCAGACTCCAGTCCGAGCTCGAGGTCCCAAAGCCAACTCCCTTATCCAATCAAGACGCTGCTCTCATGCTGTTAAGAAGCACGAGTGAAGTGTCTGGATTGGGTGGAGCAGGCTGGTTCTCCGCTTGAAAAAGTACCGTGCCTGCTCTCCAACCCAGGAGAGGTTTGGATTGTGCATGTCTGGTTGGCCGTAGCAAGGTAGCCGGCCAAACCAACATGCTCACTTCAAACAGAAGTGCCACTCATCACTGCCGCCAATCAGCAGCAGTGATGCACTGGCCCCGCCCCCACACTCTGTTTGTTAGCAGAGAGTAACAAAATAAAAGGGTAATAGAATTATTTTATGAACATTTTATTTTTCATGCTTTCTGCGCAGCAGTGTGTGTGTGTGTGTGTGTGGGGGGGGGGGGTGACGCTCCTCCGCTCCTATGGAGGAACCGCCACTGGTTTTCTGATCACCAGTTTCCATGGAAACATTCCAAACAGAAAAGCACACTTTTAAATCTTATAAGTATGCTCGGTCACCTGATGTTTAGCAGTTTCTGTCTTAACAAAAACTGCATTAGGAAGGAAGAGGGAAGGGCCTGTGATGCCTGGCTCGGCGTTGTTTGGGGTCGCCAGCCCTGATGGGACAAGGGCCGAGCCAGGCATGTGGCTCGAGCCATGCTCAGGCTTTTCTAGCTCTCCCACCCCTTCTGTCATATCTCCATTACTAGAGTCTATTCCTTACTGCTTTACAAATGTGTTCAACTACTCCTGCCCGTCTGCATAATCCATCAACAAACCTGTCCAGAATGGATGTAACATTCCATATTGTCTTTGATCGGAAGTGATATCACTGGAACTGTTTTACAATGACCCCTGACCTTGATGGTATCATGTGAAGTGATTTTAGAAGACAAAGGGGCATATTAGCAAGACCGGCGATAAAATTATCGCCGCTTTAGCGGCAGGAAACTGCCGCTAAAACGGCGATAATGGGCTTGGTAATAAGCGTTATAGAATTCCAATAGAAGCCCAGGTTAGATGTCCTGCACATCTAACCTGGGCTTCTATTGGAATTCTATTACGCTAAAACGGCGATAATTTTATCGCCGTTTTTGCTAATATGCCACAAAGTCATTTAGAGGCTGTAACTGTACTGCGTTATGGGGCCTATTAGCAATAACCGGCGATAATTATCGCTAAGCGCAGTTAGCGCTTGGATAATTATCGCCGGCTATCGCAGGTTTCTATCGCGGAGATAGCGTGCTATCAGCAACGCTTATCTCCTAAGCGATAGAAACCCTGAGAACAGTGTGAATATCGCTTGAAAACAAGCGATATTCACACTGTGACCAGTGTTAGCTTGGCGATAGGGCGAGGGGGATTTAGCCATGTAATCCACCTCCCATTGGATTACATGGCTAAATCAAGTCTGGACCAGGCGTTAACAAACCAGCGCTAAACGTGTTTAGCGCTGGTTCGTCAATCACCTCCCCTGCCTTGCTAATAGGCGATAGCGAGCTTAGCGACTGTTTCCAGTCGCTTTTAGGTTGGGAACGCCTACTTTGCATGCCATTAGCGATAAATATCGCTGGCATGCAAAGCGGCACCCAACCCGGTCGCTATCGCCTAGAAGCTGTCGCTAACAGCAGTTAGCGACAGCTTGCTAATAGGGCGTTAGAATTATCGCCGCTTTAGCGGGAAAAAGTCCAGCTAAAGCGGCGATAGAGCCCTTGATAATATGCCCCTATGTTTTATTGTTTTTTAAGAGAAAGTAACATTTTTGTGGGTGCCTGGTTTAAAATCACAAGTTTTATGTCCAATAGGTCACAGACTCTTGTTCGTGTTTGAAGGTTTTTCGCTTTTTTCGAGTTTGTGCTCTCAAGCTCATTTCTTACCTCCCTTTTCTGTGCTAAAAACAGGGCAAGCACTGGAAAAAAATTAATGTGAGTAACAATGACTCAGGGGCAGAGATGGCCTTTGAGACCGAGTGATTTGGTGACTGCGAGGCAGTGTCTCTGCAATTTCCCTTTTCCATTTTAGCTGAGACTGGATGGTGAAAAGAGTTCATTTGCTAAACGTTCTAAACATTGGAATGGTGTTCAAATGTTTACAGACCGCTGTCAGATGTAAATATCAGGCAATTTGCATAACCAACGACAGATGGCATTGGCAACGCGATTTCATCTTTTAAAAGCTGAAAAACAAGCAGATGTGTTCACCCATTACAGTGGTACTAATTTTATCATTATTGGGAGGAGGAAAGACTGAGCGCAGCTACTGAGATTCGCCCGAGGAGGAGTTTTTGCATCAGTCCACTGAGCCGCAGATCAGGCCCAGCCCTTTAAATTACCTGAGACTCCTATGTTTAGATGGTTTTTACGTCACTCGTGGTGCCCTTCCACCGAGGTCGGTAATAGCCGTTAACAGCCCCCCCAGAATTATGCAATCCACAGTGTTTATGGAAATCTGTTCATTTTCACACAGAGATTTCGGTTGAAAGCAGAAGAAATCTTTGGGTGAAAATCTGGAGGAAAATGGGGTATTACTGGGGAGTGAGACCCGGAATTACCGATTTCCCTGGAAATTTCTCATTTCTAAGGAGACCCTCAGAGCCCCACTTGTAATTGCGCAGAGTTTTCCACCTCTAGAGATATTGATGACAGTACCAGCGGTATCGGTAATGCCAGGGCGGGTGATATCCGGGGCATTTTCTAGGCTACACGTAAAGAGGATTGTAGTAGTAGCTGGGCATGGTGGGCTCGTTATTTCCACAAGTCACAATAGCAACCACAGCATCGCAAGCTCCCCAGGGTGCCCTGCCCCCTTCATGTGGCAAGGGAGACATGCCCTAGGCTAGTTTGCTCTTGACAGGGTGGTGAACTCTGGGAAAGGCCCTTCGCTGCTTTGCTGGATTGCCCTGAGAGGAGCAGGACCAGTGCTTAATTTGAGCCGATGGTTTCCGGTGTTCGGCACCAGCACTTAATTCCAACACCGGCACTTATGACAGTCTGCCACATGGTGGCGCTGCACATCTGATTTAGAGATGAGTACAACAACAGTTGTTTATGAATACAATATACATTACAAATAACTAATACCTGCCTCCCCATCCATTCCTATGGCTTTGGGGACCTGGAATAGCCTGAACTGTCGCACTTGCAGGAGGGAGATGGTTAGCAGTTGTTTTGCTGCCGTCATTCGCAGCAGTGATAGGGGCATGGGTGGTGCCACCTGCAGCGTCCTCCTGGTCACGCCCTGGCACCTATTATTTTACAGATTAAGCACTGGCAGGACACATGCTTGGTCTGGTCGGCATCTTTTCTCCTATCCTGAAGGTGCAGTGACTATGGTGATGTTTTTTGTGATCTCTTGTTTGCACTTCCTTTCTGTGTGTTGTTGAGGGTGTGGCATGGATGTGTGATTTATCTTACGTGTTGTTGTGTGCACATACTTTACTCCCTGCTGGTGCCAGTGTGAGTGGTGTCACGTGGAAGCTGGAGGTGTCACACGAGGGGATTGTGGCAGCTGGAGGGAGCCTGCAGGGGGTTCCTACCCATGATGGGGCCCCATTTTTCTCATTGCAGTCTGCTTTCTTGTACAAACATATCTGCTCCCCGATTTTCCCATGAGCACTGGCGCCTCAGTGTTACTGTGCCATCCAAGGAAGTCCATTAACTGCAGCCATGCTCAGCAGCTGCAACCCCAGGCTTGCCCTTTGGCACCCCGGGCACTGCCCTTGCTGTCTATGGTGGCAGGGCTCATGGAGGGTTCACAGAGGCATAGTGCCAATATCGGCAACACTCGCCATCCCCCCACACAGCAATCTCCTAGAGAAATAACCAGACAAGACACCTTCTTTGTGGAGAAAACTGCTGCAGGTTTATTAGCATTACAAATATGCCAACATGGTGGGTTATCTTACGGGCGATCCCAAGGCAGGCAGCCCCTCGCCGCCTGCCACCTGATGAGCCAAATTGCACCGTGGCCTTACCCAACGGTGTTTGCCATATTTTGGGGGAGGGAAGACCTCTCCCACCGGTGGACCAACAGCCCACTCCCCTGCTCACGCCCCAATAGGGGGCGGAGCCTGCCAGGCAACCCCCGGTTGCTCAGGTCCACAACCGCCCGTAGGACTAACGGGGCGCCGTCGCTCCTCCAGGGTCCAACACGAGGACCTCCCTGGGGATATTTGGCCTTTGCACCCTTGTTGTGCTTCTGCAGATGGTACCCGTATGCACCTCACAGCCTCTGGATCGCCCTGTAACTCCGCCTGCAACACAAAATAATACATTAGACAAAAACCCCCCCCATCACACACTGCCTGATCGCCGGGTATGCGGTAGGGAGGGAAACGGCGTCAGGGCAATGGGCCAAGAGGGTGCCCAGAGGGCGGGGAGAGGTATATGTACCTCACCCCCTCCCCGGAAGTGACGCGGCACACAGGACCCCTGAGGGTCCCAAACACTGGGCGGCTGCCTCCTGTGCCATCCTGTGGCACTAAGGCGGCCGCCCTCTTAGCGGGTCTCCTTCGTGGACCCCGGGCAGCCTTCATAGTGCCAATATCGGCAACACTCGCCATCCCCCCATACAGCAATCTCCTAGAGAAATAACCAGACAAGACACCTTCTTTGTGGAGAAAACTGCTGCAGGTTTATTAGCATTACAAATATGCCAACATGGTGGGTTATCTTACGGGCGATCCCAAGGCAGGCAGCCCCTCGCCGCCTGCCACCTGATGAGCCAAATTGCACCGTGGCCTTACCCAACGGTGTTTGCCATATTTTGGGGGAGGGAAGACCCCTCCCACTGGTGGACCAACAGCCCACTCCCCTGCTCACGCCCCAATAGGGGGCGGAGCCTGCCAGGCAACCCCCGGTTGCTCAGGTCCACAACCGCCCGTAGGACTAACGGGGCGCCGTCGCACCTCCAGGGTCCAACGCCAGGACCTCCCTGGGGATATTTGGCCTTTGCACCCTTGTTGTGCTTCTGCAGATGGTATCCGTATGTACCTCACAGCCTCTGGATCGCCCTGTAACTCCGCCACAGCTCTGGGTGTGGCCACCGTCACAACCAGGGCCCCCCACCAAGGTAGGCCTCTTCACCTCCATCTTTCTAATTCCAGGGCCTCTCCCAGGTCCAGCAAAACAAGTCCATGCCCACTCTGGCAGGCGTGTCCCATCCTCTTTCAAACTCCCAGTGGACTTAGCATGCAGCAGGCCATGCCTGATGAACCAAACCCCTTGTTCAGTGGATCTGCGCCTGTCACTGTACACTCTCCTGCGTGAGGAATCCCCGGCATCCTCTGACCGAGCCCCTCGCCACACTCACAGTGGGGTTATCTCTGCCCATCATAACACCCCTGCCCACAACTGGTTGTTTAACTTATACCAGGAGTATTTCATATCTGGCCGCAATGCCCTCATACCCCGGAGGGTCAAAACATTACATCCCCTGTGTATGACTAAATTGATGGGAGGGGAGACCCCCCCCCCCTAGACATGTGCCGCAGCTTCTACACAAGCTGTTCCAGCACATACCTGGGGCCCCCAACCAAATTATCTCAGTAGTGTGTCGTGCTTCTACCTCAAACTGTGCTAGTGCATGCCTGGGCCGGCCCCCCAACCAAAGTAAGTCAGTGATGGAAAACCCATGCCTCCATATATTGAATTCCTCCCATCGTGCCACTCACAGGATGCACGGACGGCCCTTCACCCAGACCTTTGATCCTGCCAAATAAAGACATGCTCAGATACTAACATCCTTTAATGAGCACTGCACCCCATATTATACAACTAATCCATCTTGCACCTAGTTGCACAATAACACTGCACCCCGTCAAACTTCGGGTGCCGCAGAGGGTGCCTTTAGACAACACAAAGTTTGCCTGTACATGATACACTTAACCTGTCTTCCGGCCACTCCCCTGGGTGGCTACGGATGGTCGTACCTTTAAAACCTTGGAATTCCTATTGTCCCACCTGCTTGATGCGCTCTGCTGCCAAGCCCGCCCAGAACGCTTTGGTTGTGGCTGGTTGGACCTCTTAGCACAATAACAACATATTTCCCTACATCCTGCTGATTCCAGGGCTTCTCCCCAGTCCAGCAAAGCAAGTCCATGCCCACTCTAGACAGGTGAAACCCCATCTTGTACCAAACACCCTGTGGATTTGGCAAGCAAACCATACCTATAAAGCCAAACCCAGTTGGTGAATTTACACCTGGCACTGTCAACTCTCCTATGCGAGGTTTCCCCGGCCTCCCCTGACCGGGCGCCTCGCGACACTAAACGGGAGGGGTTGGGGGGGGGCTATCTGACCACCATAGCTCACAAGCCCCCCAATGGTTGCATCTTACACTTGGAGGACTCCCTCTCTTGCAACAGGTCCCTCTTCCCCCAGAGAGTCTGCTCATTGCCCGGGCCAGGCAACACAAGTCCATGCCCACTCTAGACAGGTAGACTAGTCTTTGCGCACCCCGCCCGGTGGTCCCTAACCTCTACCAAACACCTTGTGGACTTGGAGGCAACACCCTTAGTCTGTGCCGCAGCTGCTTCAGCCCGCTGTCCCATCACATGGCTGGGACCCCCAACCAAGAAAACTTAGTGGAGGAACCCCATGCCTCCATTTCCTGAATTCCGCCCCTCGCGCCACTCGAGACTCACGGAAGGCCATTCACCCAGATCCTTGATCCTGGCAAAATAACGAAATGCCAAGTTGCTAACACCTTTAATGAGCACTGCACCCATCCTATACCACTAACCAAGCTTGCACCTAATGTACCCGATACACTGCCCCCCACTGCCCATTGATAGCCTTCCTGTTGAAGACCAGAAAGTGAGGAGGGGAGACACCCCCCCCCTTAGTCTGTGCTGCTGCATCTTGGCCAGCTGTTCCAGTGCATGCCTGGGAACTCCCTCCAAATTATCTGTATCAGGAAACCCATGCCTCCACCTCCTGCTTTCCGCCCATCGTGCCACTATCAGCACGCATGGATGGCCCATCACCCATCCTTTGACCCTGCCCTTTGCCAGACCTATTCTGGTGGGTACCAGGTAGTGGACCAGAGGGTGGAAACGCTACAGGTATGGTGAAAACGATAGATGCAGATCACCTGCCCTTTCTAGACTTGTTGGGATGCCGGGTGTCCCATAAATGAGCCTCTGTGCTGCAACCCCGTCTATCGCTAAGCTTTGTAGCCCCAACACACTTTGAGTTGTATAACGTAATCCCCACGTGCTGCGATGGCGAGAATGCAGGCGCTTGGCTATCTACTGTCTCTGTTAGCTTGACCAGTCAGTCTGCCTTACCTTGATAATACAACTATGACAGACCACCTACCATTGTCCACCGCGTGCAACCTGTGCCTCACCTTAAGGTTGACTAAGCCTGTGCTTCAACACCCTTTCTTGACTATTCCCCCAGATTCGGGGGGTTCAAGCTGATAACCATGCACTGCACCAGCAGTGGGAATGTACCTGCACCCTCCCCATTACCTCTGGTGCATCACCGGGGTGCCAGTGGTATATTCCAACTTTGCCTGTACATACTACACTTAACCTGCCTTCCGGCCACTCTCCTGGGTGGCTGAGGGTACCTTTCAAACCTTGGGATACCCATTGTCCAGCCTGCATAATGCGCTCATCCTGTCCCTTTACTGCCACCCCCGAAGAGTCTTTTTGGACCTTGCCCTCCGCCCACTGGTTCTCAGAGGCCCCGAAGGAAGCCAGGCTGGAGGTAGCTGAAAACTGGGCATCGTCCCCACCTGCATGATGCGTTTCCGCTTGTATGCCCCCCTGTAAGCTGCTGTTGCTGGCTCTTGAAAGACCGACTGCCAATGCCCTTGCCATGACCCACATTGCCTGGCATAGTAAGGCATGCCTACCTTACCTGCTCAACCTGTACCTTGGTAATGGGCGAGCTGTCAGCCAGCGACAGTAAATAGGTTCTCCCTTCTGCCTGCCATGTAGAACTGCTGTGCTTCCCGGCTGATGTCCTCTCCTAGCGCCAGTCAGCTACCTGCCTCCGCCTTGAAACATGCCACTTTACTTAAACCCATGTATCCTTTTAATACTATAAACCATGTTGCCCAAACTCTGAGGCAGCAGCACCCTCGTAGCTGTCCTTACCCAACCTGCTAGCTTGACTGGCTGACTGGGCAGGGAGTGCTTTCACTGAAGCACCTGTCGCCTGGCCACGGGCCGAGTGTGCAACTACTTTGCTGAGTGGCCACAACAATCGCACAGCCCCCCTTGCTTGCTACACTATTGATGGTGTCAAATCTGGCTTGAGTGGTGTTTGTATGTGCCCCCATTGCCGGCACTGCACCCTATATAGGCGTGAAAACTTACACCACCCACCCGGTTTACTTGCTGTCGCTTGATCCCATGTACACCCTACCTGCTGCCCCACAGTGACCCCTGGTGTTTAAATCAGCAATACCCCTAGTTTGCTTCGATATCCCCTGATCCCACTTGGCTGTCCCACCAAGACCTCTGGCAACACCCTGCCGCAGCATCTCGCAGGGGGTTATTGGCCAAATGTACCCCCCAGCCCGTGGTTTCACCCTAAGTCCTTTATAGGGGTACCAGTTTGTATGATGTGTGTGTCGATATCCTGGCAAGGCCTACCTAACAGCCTGTTTCCCGCTAGTGACTATCCCACTATGGTGTACCAGGCTCAACCAACCGAAGCGCTCGCAATTTGTGGCCCCAGTACTTGCCATGAATGCCTCCAATCTTACCTCAGATTAGCCTGCTCAGGTTGCTCTGTGGTGTTGATGTCCCCCAGACTCCCCAGGCTGCTACTACTAGTAATGTGGCGCAGTAGCTACATTAATGGGTACATCTCCCGCCCCATATGAGCAGGTGCGACATATATGAAGGAATCAGCTGGCGGAGCCGTGGCAAGATGATGTTACGATAGTTTGCTCGGGCCTGTCGAAGTAACTGTTATTTCATTATTAGTATTGGGCAATGTCCCCCGCCATAGGCTCTCCAAGTGTTTGTTTCCTGTCCATGCCGCATGGGTCGGACACTTGCCCACAGGGTTGGCATAGGCTATGCCAAACCTACCATGAGGGTTTGAGCACCCTCTCCCCGAAGGATAGCCTGGCACTGATCAACAAGTGTTTATTGCTACCCCACGCAATGGTCCTCTTTTTAACCTTCAGGATGGAGATAGGCATTACCGCCTTAGATCCTGCACTGGAAGTGCTCAGACAAGGTATACGTGGGGTCCGGATGGGCCTAGCTTGCCCTCCCCCAGTTCACATTTAAGCCCTGCGCTCTGCACTTCTAGTATGCCTGCGAATACGAAAGTTGCGCAGACCGGTCAGGTCACCCCTGACCCCCAAAACTGCGAACCAGTCCTGCAGGCCACACGCCACTGTGATACACCCTTCGTACGCTCGGACCCATGTGTCTCATATTTATATGGAGCAAATAACAGAACCATCACCGGTTGGCAGAGTACAATAGCTGTCTCTCCAAGAAGTGCTGAGCATAAACCAGGGAGGTGTGGTGTACGAGGAGGAAATGGAAATTCTCATAGGTGCACGAAACCTTGGCAGGCACTACTTCTGCATTCCAAACAGGGAACTGATACTTATGTATCCCTTACACTGGGAAAGTACCTGTGTGCTGCCGGTAAAAGTAACATCCCAACTACTAACCCCGACACTTGAGGCGATTCCGTCTGTTCCCGGCACCCAAGGCTATGGAATGGCTTGGGCAGCAGGCAACAGAATTGTAATGTACATTGAAAAATTCAATGCCTGTTGTGGGGGGGGGGGCGGAGCCCTGGCCTTCCATGTTGGCCCAACGGTCAACCCCCAATCTGAGGAGACAAATATCGTAATCAGAACAAAGCCCACTGGTTCACCCCTGGTCTCACTCAGACCTTAAAACCTTATCCGACACTGCTCCGTCCCCGTCCCCACCTTATACTTACATAATTTGTATTGGGTGGTAGACGGTATTCTGTGGTGTGCCCTATTTCGGATTCCGTGGATGCTCTGCGTGCGGAGATGAAGAAAAGCATGTTAACTGTTGCCCCGGGGTCGGACCTGCATCACGCCCCCTAGCTGGGCTGCGCCCCGCACACTTAAAACCAACTTAAACCCCCGGTAGCCTGCACGCCTCCCCCCTCGGCGTGCTCCCTATCCTCGCCTGTTCCCTGTAATCCCTTCCTTGTACGACGCCTGCCTCTTGCTCCCGTTTGTCCTAATTTGGAAACAACAAAATTACGTTAGACACACACTATGCATTCATGTGTCCGGCTCCCTGCGACACTGCCTGGAGTGCACCGTGTGCCCCTAGACCCAGTACCTGCTCCTTCGCCTGGCGCATGCGTGGCCTTTGGCGTCGCGTCTGTCCTACCGAGCCGGCGCTGAAAGTGAAAACCAACAAGGATTAGCATGTCCCCACCTGTTAGCTAACCCCCTTTAATCGAGTGAGGACTCTGTCTGCCTGCGTCAGGCCGCCCCTGAGACCGGCTCCGCCCCCTCATCATACGCCAGTCCGTGCCCCAATCGGACCCGCGCCCCTGGCCCCACATGCATTGCTGCTACGAGCACTGATCACACCCACTATTTTGCTGATTATTATTTTTATTTTTTTGTGTGTGCATATTTGCATATTTAAATGGCTGATGTTGCTGCTGTTGCATATTTATATAGCGCGAACTCGACCCGCAGCTATTGGCGCGCTTTCCCTGAGCACCGTATTTACATTACACATTCAGACACGTGGAGATCAAGTGATTCGCCCCGACTCACCGGATGTGGACGCGGCCCCGAAGCTCGAACCCTGGTTTCCGGCACCCAAGTCGGCAGTATAGCCGCCGGACCCCATCCTCTCCCCGAAGGTATTGGTGCGCTTTACACGAGCACCGTAATTACATTACCATTCCGGCACGGGGAGTATAAATGGTTTGACCCGACTCACCGGATGTGGACGCAACCCAGAGGCTCGAACCCTGGTTTCCGGCACCAAAGTCGGCAGTATAGCCGCCGGACCACCTCCTCTCCATCCCGAAGGTATTGGTGCGCATTACATGAGCACCGTAATTACATTACCCATTCCGGCACGGGGAGTATACATGGGTGTGGAAATAAACGATTTGCCCAGGTTCACCGGATTTGGACGCGACCCCGAGGCCCGTCTTGGTTTACAGCACCCAAGTCACCAGTCTAGCCTACGGACACACATCCTCTGTCCCATGCCGCCCCCTGCCCCGTTCCCAACTCGGCGCCTGCCTGTCGAGCCCCACCCACTGTCACTAAAGCGGGTAGGACCAGCGCCTGGGATGGCCATCCTACGGTAAAACAGGGCGACAAGCTGATGTAAATGCAGGTGAGGCGGGGTTCGGGCGCTATCGGGCGCCGAATGCGGATAGACCTGTCCCAATGGCGGACACAGTTGGCATGAAACACTGTGGGCATCGAGGGTTGCGCGTGGACACAGACCCCATAGACTGTTGCAATTTGGGTCCGGAACCGCCGGCAGCAAGGGCCAAACACCCAATCCCCCGTTAAACCCGTCGCCATAAACATTACGGACTGTTTTTGCTTTCCGACATTTAAATCGTCGGTCGGCAGCCCCTGTTAGTAATGCCTAGGAGCCTCGCGCGCCTGCTGCCCTCCCCCTGAATAAACGGCCCACTTGGGACTCGGTCACTTACCAGTCGGCCAATGCCCCGTTCCCTGTCCACCCTGAATTTTACAACCCCCGCCCTCACGGCGGACCGCAGACATAGCCGGGCCGCCCTGCCCTAGACAATATCCCTGCGATGGGGACACCGGGCGGAGGGGATGGGGGGGGGGGGACGACTCACAGCGTGCTACCCTCCGCTCCTGTGACACCGGACACGTCTAAACGGCGTCAGGGCAATGGGCCAAGAGGGTGCCAGAGGGCGGGGAGAGGTATATGTACCTCACCCCCTCCCCGGAAGAGACGCGGCACACAGGACCCCTGAGGGTCCCAAACACTGGGCGGCTGCCTCCTGTGCCATCCTGTGGCACTAAAGCGGCCGCCCTCTTAGCGGGTCTCCTTCGTGGACCCCGGGCAGCCTGCAGTGTCAGAATAATGAAGTAAACATGAGACCAAAAGCCCTTTAACCTCATGCAATCTTTAGTTCATGCCTTTTTCATATCTTCCTCAGCACAAACAGGAGACTATTGTGCGGCTAAGCGTGGCACTCGGCGTCAGCCCTATGATGTCATTGTTGGTCAAAGGGGCGTGTAATCTCACTTCCGCTACCACTAGCAATTTGATGAATCAACATCCATGATGTCCTCTGGTAAAAACGGCACCTCCACATGTGATAGAAGACGCTCATTGTTGTGACCTGTGTTGAGTTATTTAAGGCACTCATTGGTGCGACCCGGTTCAAATTGTTTATTGTGCTCATTTGTGTGACTTGTGTTGAGTTGTTTAAGGCACTCATTGGTGTGACCTATGTTATGTTATTTAAGGTGCCCATTGGTTTGACCCTGTGTTGGAATTTACCCTTTATGCAGGGTCATCCCCAAACTTTTTGCCTTCTTCCTCCTATTTTTAGCTATAGTTGTTTTTGTTGGCTTAAGAACTCTGCACTTTACCACGGCTAACCAGTGCTAAAGTGCTTGTGCTCTCTCCTTAAAATATGTTAGCATTGGCTTATACCCAACAGGCATATTTAATGTACTTATGAGTCCCTAGTAAAGTGCACTACATGTGCCCAGGGCCTGTAAACTAAATACTGCTAGTGGGTCTGCAACACTGATTGTGCCACCCACTTAAGTAGCCCTTTAAACTTGTCTTAGGCCTGTCATTGCAGAACCTGGATGTGCAGTTTTCACTGCCATTTCAACCTGGCAAATAAACCTTTTGCCTGACCCAAACCTTCCTTTTTAATACATATATGTAACCCCTAAGGCAGGCCCAGGACAGCCCAGAGGGCAGGGTGCAATGTGTTTAAAAAGTTGGACATGTACTTTTAAGTTTTACATATCGTGGTAGTGAAAAACTCCTAAATGTGTTTTTTCACTACTGCAATGCCTATCTCTCCCATAGGATAACATTTGAGTTGCCTTAGTACATTTTACAAGTGTAATTTCCAAATGGGAAGAGATGATTGATTCATGTTTGGTGTCTTTGGAATCCTATTTTAAAATCCTAACTTATGGTGAAGTCAAATTTTAAAATACCATTCTGAAAATGCCACTTTTAGAAAGCTGCAAAAAGAACAATTGATTGACAGAATGCAGCGCATTGTCATACATTGACCCCAGTACAGAGATCTGGGCCTTAATCCATCTTTTTGTTTTGCTCCTCATGCCATTCCAGTTTGAACCCAGCCATATGCAAATCAGTCTTGACCCTGCTCCCTATGGGAACAGTCGAGCCCGAACTGCCAAGCCAGTTCCTCCCCTGGACTGGAAACAAGCATCCTAGGACCGATTTCGGGGTTTCACCCCTCATCAGCCAGTATAGCTTGACTCCAGCGGCATGGGGAGCACGGGACCCATGTCTGGGCATACCCGTCCCACTCGGGGTGACAAATGCAAAAAAAACAATAGATGGACAGAATGCAGAACAATGTCATACATTCACCCCAGTACAGAGATCTGGGCCTAAATCCATTGTTTTTTTGCTCCCCGTGCCAATCCAGTTTGAACCCAGCCATATGCAAATCAGTCTTGACCCTGCACCCAATGGGAACAGTCCAGCCCGAACTGCCAGGCCAGGTCCTCCCTGGACAGGAAACAAGCATCCTAGGATTGGTTTCGGGGTTTCACCCCTCATCAGCCAGAATAGCTTGACTCCAGTGGCTTGGAGAGCACGGGACCCACATCTGGGCATACCCGTCCCACTCGGGGTGACAAATGCAAAAAGAACAATTGATGGACAGAATGCATGACCTAGGTGCTAATTTGCTTGTGGATGTCCTGGAGTACAGGGAAGATATTTAAAAAGTGAACACATACCTTGCTGTAGACTTGTAAACATTGCATTTCTCAAGCCTCAGAGGGTGGCACATCCGTTTCTCCTTCAGGTTAAAAGGGACAGTTGTTTGTTGACAGTCTGTGCTCTTCAATGGGACAGCCCTGAGGACCAGAAGTTCTAATACTAAATGGATGCCTCATGAAGCTAAGTCTCTGTGAGAAATAAAAGGTCCAGGTGACTGCTGGCATCAGATTAGAGATGGGGGAGCCAACAAATTATCAGGCGGAGCTGAGCCAAGGTCCTGGCTCGGATCTTAGAGCCCGTGCATGAGCCGAGCCCTGAAAATGTTTGGTATGTAAATCATACAGCAAAAAGCATAAAATATGATAAAGTCTCTTCAAAATTTAATAAAGTGTATTTCTTTAAAAAGTGGAAGTTTTAACATTGATGCGGCATATTATAGCACTGCACTGAGAAGTGCTTATTGAAAGTGAACATGAACCATTAGTAAACTAAGAGGCAAGACAACTGTCATGTAAACCCTGTACTGGCCCAGATTATTATAGAGCAACATTATAGACTATTAAATCAAACACAATAGGTTTTTGTACAACTGATATTCTTAACTCACATATTTGAACGTGCTTACATACATGATAATTAAATAAAATATGCCTAAGATCACACAATTTAAGCGAAGATGGTGCGATTTATCCAGTTTCCTGGTTTCACTTTGTACAAATCAGCCAGTAAATGAGTATCTATTTGTCTTTCCTTATGTTAGGCTTTGTTTTTACCTCTGTGCATTTTCTGCAGTTTTTACAAGGCCCGAACTTGAAACGCTTTACATGAGCACGTTACATTACACACGGTCACATTCATTGTTTACAGGCATGGGCAGATTAAGTGCTTTGCTCAGAATCCCAGGATGTTGAGCTGACGCTAAGACTCGAACCTTCCCCACTTCCAAAGTTGGCAGCTCTGGCCCTAACACCACATCCAGGCTCCAGGACGGGAGGCAGGCAGAAGCCAGCGGAAAGCACTGCATTTTATGGGCTTGAAGTTCCAAGAGGACCTCGAGCTGAGCCAGAGCCAGGCTTCAGGCTCGATCGAGCCAGCCTCGAGCTTTCGATGGCTCGCCCACCTCTACATCAGATCCAATATCTCTGTTCTTAGTTTGGCTGCTGATCTGCAGTTGTACAATATGTATTGGATTGAGGTTTCAAAGAGGGAACTGTACCGTGATGAGGAGTGAAGTTTGATTGTTTGGTCAAGCTTAGGCCTGGACGGAGCTCACAGAGTTACACTCTGCAGAATTCTGCAGTTACCGAAAAACTCAGCCAAAATCTGCAGAGTTCTGTGTGCGGTCGGAGTATTCCTCGGCCATCCCTAATGAAGTCCCGTTGGATGCTGAGAGTAGGTGGGAACCAAGAACCCCTATTGTTGCCACAAGTAAGTTCCCCACAGTGGGATTGCTGAGACCTTGCTGGAGGCCCCGCCCACTCAACCACTCTGCAAAGGGGCCTCCTGGCGCACTACTGGTTGGGGGAAGAAGTCTCCTTGGTTGCTGAGGGTCGTTGGGGGCCAAGAAACCCTATTGTTGCCACAGGTAAGTCCCCCATAGCGGGTTTGCTGAGTCCTAGTTGGAGGCCACGCCCCATTTCTCAACCACTCTGCTAAGGGGCCTCCTGGCGCACTACTGGTTAGGGGATAAAGACCCCTTGGCTGTTAGGGTCGTTGGGGGCCAAGAACTCCTATTGTTGCCACAAGTAAGTCCCCCACAGCAGGATTTCCGAGACCTTGTCGGAGGCCCCTCCCACTTTCTCAAGCACTCTGCAAACGCACCTCCTGGCGCACTACTCTTGGGGGATGAAGTCTAGGGGTAAGCGTGCCAGTAAACTCCGCTCCACCAGCTATTGGTGGAGTTTTTGCCGAACTACGCGTTTCAAGCGGAGCGTGGTGTGGGAAAACTGCACAAACTCCACCTGCGGAGCGGAGTTTACCACCCTCCCCTAGTCACGCTGCATCCTCTTACGTTTTTGAATGTTTGCGGTTTCTTATGGCTCAGGTTGGAAGGGATAGTGGAAGGTTTATGATGGTGCTTGTGGGACATCAAGGGAAAGCAGAAGGTTTACGGTGGCTCTAGTGAGACATGAAGGGATAGCGGAAGGTTTACAGTGGAGCTTGTGGGGCACGAAAGGATAGTGGGGGGTTTACGGGAGCACTTGTGGGACATGAAGGGATAGCGGAGGGTTTACGGTGGTGCTTGTGGGACATGAAGGGAAAGCAGAAGGTTTACGGTGGCCCTAGTGAGGCATGAAGGGATAGCGGAAGGTTTACAGTGGAGCTTGTGGGGCACGAAGGGATAGCGGAGGGTTTACGGGAGCGCTTGTGGGACATGAAGGGATAGCACAAGGTTTACTGTGGCGCTTCTGGGACACGTAGGGATAGTGGATGGTTTACAGTGGCTCTTGTGGGACATGAAGGGATAGCGTAAGGTTTACGGTTCTGCCTTGTGGGACATGGAAGGATAGCTGAAGGTTTACAGTGGCGTTTGTGGGACATGAAGGGATAGCGTAAGGTTTACGGTTCTACTTGTGGGACATTGTACACTTGTATTTGCCTAGGAGACTATGGATGTCTCCCTTAGACAGTTCGGAGTAAGTTCTCTTTGGTCGCAGTACTGTCGCTGTTATGTAGAGTCGTGTCAGACTTCACCACCCGTGATGGGTACCGGGAGCAGATCTGGCAGTAGAACAATTTTTTCTAGTGAGATCTGGCAGGGTGTGTTTCACATCAGGAGATAAAGTCACAACGTGGATATTTTGGCACAGATAACCTTGAAGTCTGATGTGGGGGTGTGGCCTCCTGTGGGCTGCTTCACCTTCTGTGGGGCATTGAGGGGGGGGGGTATCTTATGTGAACTCTCTGTCAAGGGAACCTGGCTCCCTGAGGATGGAGCCCTGAGGTCCTTGTCTTAGGAGGAGTGAGCGAGAGCGAGGGAATATGGGGGTGACTTTTGAAGAGTAGTTAGTTTAGCAGGACTTTTCACTTGTGTCTAAATTCGCAATCTTCTTTTAAAGTGCAGAGTGATTGGCAGTAAGTGCACGTCTTCGGCTGTTTGTCTTCTGTTATGGATCAAAACACAGTAAAAATGTTCCTCCTTGCCACCACTGAAGAAGCTGGAGAAGTAATTTCACAAATTAAAATGTAGTACAGCTTGTGGAGGCGGAGTTTCCACAGGTTACTGTCAGTGCCTAATTTGTGAAAAAAATAAGTGCTGGGACCCTTGTCAGGGGGTCACTGCACCTTGCACCACCCTTTGCTCCTGCCAGCGCTGCTGATGCCAGCACCAGCACAAATACTAAGCATCACACTCCTACAAGTTTGACAATTCAGACCATTCAAGACCCCAAAGCTATAAGAATGGCTTGGAAGGCAGATATTAGCCATCCTTAAGGTATAGTGAATTAAATAAACAACTGTTGTTTTGCTCAAACAGGGTCACCATGTGGCAGACTGTCATAAGTGCCAGTGTTGAATATTAAGTGCCGGTGCCGAGCACCGGAAACCGCCGGCTCAAATTAAGCAGTGGTTACTGTTCATCTATGTGAGCAGACAGCTAAAGCAGAGGTAATACCGCACGCCCTGGCTACAGCAATGATGGAACCGCTTGAGAGGCGCACCGGTGATTAGCTGGACCTATAGATGCGCCCGTGTGTGTCCTTACTGCACAGGGTGTGATTTCCATGTAGGGGAGCCCTGTGCCCATGAACGTGGGAGGGAACTGGAATAGAATAAGTCCTGGCATCGTTCGATGTGAATAGTTTCTGACTAAAACCATCCTTGGCACACATCCTTCAAAGACATCCTGTCTGGCCTACACTTCTGTCTTTCGGACGATGACTTCCTGCTCTCAGCAGACCTCAGACCCCCTCAGCCCTGCGGTGAAGCCCCACATGAGGATGTGAAGTTTCTCATTCACACATGACGGAGACTGTAGTTGTCCCTGCGTGTGCCCTTCCGCTCTCAGAGCACCCTAGCGCCGCGGTCAGAGATGTCCACCTGCGTAGCACGTGATAACATCTCTTCAAAAACATCTTTTACGACAGCATCTTAGAACACATTATTCATTGCATCCTTCTGCAAAAAAAAAATGAAATTCAGCTTAAAAATATTTTTCGTAATTTGGCAACACATTTTCAAAACGGAAAATATTTTAACTTTCACTTTAGAACATTTCACAACTAATTTAAAACCTATTATGCATATTTTGGAATGGTTACTAGACATTTCGATAAGATAGATAAAATAAAAGGGATAAGGAATAAATACATATAGGTATGTGTGTGTCTCTCTCTCTCTCTCCCCGTCTCTCTCCCCGTCTCTCTCTCTCTCTCTCTCGGACCCCAGCGGCCACACATACCCCTGGGGGTAACAGTTGATGCTGATGGATTGATTGAATATTCTGCCACTCTCCGGAAGCATTATCCTGCCATGCTCAGATGCACGACATGTCTCTGACCTAGGGGTCTGCCATGCTCAGATGCACGACATGTCTCTGACCAAGGGTCTGCCATGCTCAGATGCACGACATGTCTCTGACCAAGGGGTCTGCCATGCTCAGATGCACGACATGTCTCTGACCAAGGGGTCTGCCATGCTCAGATGCACGACCTGTCTCTGACCTAGGGGTCTGCCATGCTCAGATGCACGACATGTCTCTGACCTAGGGGTCTGCCATGCTCAGATGCACGACATGTCTCTGACCAAGGGGTCTGCCATGCTCAGATGCACGACATGTCTCTGACCTAGGGGTCTGCCATGCTCAGATGCACGACATGCCTCTGACCTAGGGGTCTGCCATGCTCAGATGCACGACATGTCTCTGACCTAGGGGCCTGCCATGCTCAGATGCACGACATGTCTCTGACCTAGGGGTCTGCCATGCTCAGATGCACGACATGTCTCTGACCAAGGGGTCTGCCATGCTCAGATGCACGACATGTCTCTGACCTAGGGGTCTGCCATGCTCAGATGCACGACATGTCTCTGACCTAGGGGTCTGCCATGCTCTTTGAAACCAGACTTTCTCCCATACGTATATACGTAGCATGTATTCTGCAGTCCGAATGAGTTTATTAACGTGAGAAAATGAATAGTCTGTGAATTACAGATTCAGTCGGCTAGAGGGTCCGCCGGCAAACTGTGTAGGTGCTTGTTCAACAAGCATTGGCAAGACACCCATGGGTCTTCAACGGAGACAAGTGATGTGTTCAAATAAAGGGAGCAAACAGGTGACTGGAGATAGAGAGTATGAAAAAGATATGTAAATGTTTCAGCTGAGCAAGCCAATCAATGCTTTCTTGTCTCGAGAGCAAGGTGCGAACAGTGGCTTGAAGCAGCTGAGACGGCGCTTCCTTTAGGCGTTTGTTGGCATGAGCAGAAAAACATGGTTGAAGGAAGCTGTAGTTGTGGTGATCAAAACTATATTCCACAGGGGCCTCAAAATGGAAAATGTGAGTGCCAGTGTTGTGTCTAGCAGGACAGGCTGGTATTGATTTAATTCCTCCCACGCTGCAGAAAGTCATGGGCATTTCTGTCAAGGCATGTACAAGTCATATACTGCCCTGGCCAAATGGTGGACTCTCTCTGACCCAGTCTTCTGTCATGCCCCTCTGAAGGGAACCACTCAGCCCATTCCATCATACTCACATGAAGCGTACATTCTACCAGGAATTACTCCATGCCAAGATACGGGACAGGGCAATGCTGGAACCAATTGCTACAATGCCCAGTCATGGGGCATTTCCATAACCATATGTTCTGCTGCACCCGAACCATCCATGCACTCATAACCAGGGCCAGTGGAATTATGCGGCAGGAGAAGGCCAGATTATGAGGCAGGGTTGACTGAAGTATGCAGCAAAAAAGGCAAATTATGTGGCGTAATGCGGCCCATTTTCTGATAGTATCACTTAATTATTTTGTCATTTTTACACTTGTTAACACTGTCTGAGCATACTTTGCACCCAAACATAGTAATAAGCAACAGACAGGTGACCAGTCAACAATTGCTATGCACCTTTTACTGCACGACAACAAGTGTTGCTGCGGTTGTAGTAACTTTTGAACCCTTTGAATTAGAAACAATTGTTTTTGTTAAAATCTGTAGATTATGCAGCAGATGATGGATTATGCGGCAAATGTGGCAGATCCACAATTGTGTGTAAAGCACCTCTGCATCACAATCGCATAATTCCATTGGCCCTGCTCATAACACAGTATGTGCAATATTTAGGGGTAAAAAGTATTTGTAATCTCGTGCTGTGCCACAAATCCTGCAAAAAAGGTTTCAGCCACGCCCAACTCCAAACAACATATGTGAAAGGCCTCTTTGGTTCACGAGTGTGCTGACACGTTTCAGTCTGTTGACGCCCTCCCATGCTTGGATAAGAGTGTGGTGTTGCCATCCATCTGTGTTCTTATATCTCCTGGCTCAACCTTCTTTATCCACACCAATCCATGTTCTCCGACTAAGGCCTGGATTACAAGTGGGCGGATGGGGGTGAGGAGTTTACCACACTTGGTAAATGCTGCTACCCCGCTTGTATGTTAGAATATCATGTACCTAATATTGTGCTACAAGAATATTGTATCAAAAATATCGACAACCAAAATATTGTGAAGAAAACTATTTATTTGTAGATATTGCTTACCTATTTTTACCTACAGATTTACAAACCTTGAATATATATATATATATATATATATATATATATATATATATATATATATATATATATATATATATATATATATATATATATATATATATATATATATATATATATATATATATATATATATATATATATATATATATATCTGGAAACAACACCCATCAGCAGCACATCTAAAACTTCTCCGCCAGGCCAGAAACGCCTACAATAAGAAAATCCTCAACACTAAAAAAGAATTCTTCAGAACTGAACTGGAGAACGCCAAAAATCGACCTCGCAAGCTGTTCGACTTGGTCAAACACCAATCCAACAAACTAGCGAAAACCTCCAAAGAAACACCTAAACCCCTAATATCAAGTGAGGAATTCTCTTCCTTCTTCTGCAACAAAATCTCTGCCCTAGGAAATGAACTTAAATCCGCAACTCACCACCAAAATCAAAATCTGCCAGCTCCACCTCTTCTCTCTGCGTTGTCCTCCCAAACTTCACCCAAAAACCTAGCGCACTGGTCCAACTTTAAAATCTATGACGTACACTCTATCTCGAGAATTCTTGCCTCCTTAAAACCGAACAATCACTTTAATGATCCTCTCCCCTCTAACTGCCTAGCTGCCGCCTCTCAGGCTATCATCCCTTCCTGGACCTCAATAATCAACGCCTCCCTCCTACAGGGCTCAATTCCTGATTCGCTCAAGGCTGGCCAAGTTGTCCCCATCCTAAAAAAACCCACGCTGGACCCTGCCTCCGCTGAGAATTATAGACCCACATCCAACATCCCACTCCTTGCCAAAGTTCTGGAAAAATGTGTGCAACAGCAGCTAAGCCTACACATCAACAACTTTCACCTGCTAGATGACTTCCAATCAGGGTTCAGACCTGGACACAGCACGGAAACCACCCTCCTCCACATTGTGGATGACGCCCTCCAAGCCCTCGACCTAGGCGACACCTGTCTCCTAATCCTTCTAGACCTTTCCTCCGCCTTTGATACGGTTAACCATAAAATTCTCCTAGAACGCCTCAAACTCAGGATGGGGTTGGATGGCACCGTCCTTGAATGGTTTAGATCCTTCCTCCAAAACCGCTAACAGAGAGTCCTCATCAACGGTGATCTATCCGCCCCCTCTTCGGTTTCGGTTGGAGTCCCCCAAGGATCAACCCTCTCCCCTACCCTCTTCAACCTTTACCTTGAACCTCTCACCGAGGTGCTTTGTGCCGCCAACATCTCCTACCTCATGTACGCCGACGATACACAGATCTACATAAAAATCTCTTCCCCTGAGGACATTTTCTCCCTGAACGAGGCCCTGAGGCTGACAGTTCATTGGCTCACCGCCAACCAGCTTAAACTCAACGCAAATAAAACTGAATTTCTTCTGATCTCCCCACCCAAACCCAACCCAGACATCCAGGAATGGATCAAGCCCATCACAGCACTAAACTGCCCTCCTACCATTGTTGACTCGGCGAAATCCCTTGGAATAACCCTTGATGGCAGCCTAAATATGCGTGGCCATATAAACTCGATGGCCAAAACGGCTAGATTCCACCTGAGCTACCTAAGAAACCTAAAACCCTTCCTCGATGCGTCCGACTTTAAAACGGCAACCCAGGCCCTAGTCCTTTCCAGACTAGAATATGGATGCTCTACTCTCGCATGGCTACCCAAGAACTCTCTGGCCCCATTGAAAGCCTGCCTCAACACCGCCGCCAGACTCCTAACGGGCTCAAAGAAATTCGACCACATCTCTCCCCACCTCAAAGCTCTGAACTGGCTTCCCCTAGAGGCCAGAATCCAATTTAAAGTGGCCTGCATTACTCCCAAAGCTCTTTACTCCAATTCCCCTACATTTCTCGCACAAAAACTCGTGGTATCCGGAGGAGCCAGAAACTCCCGATCTGCCAAAGACTTGTTGCTGCAACCAGCACGATTCCGGAAGAAAAAAACCTACAATCGGGCCTTCTCTGGGGCCGCAGCAAGAATTTGGAACTCTCTCCCACCCGCCATCAGAAGACTTCCGTCCTTGGCACACTTTAAGAAGGAGACCAAAACCTTCTTAATGGGAAAATACCTCGTCTAATGAATACTTTACAATCACCTCATCGACATGTTCCACCCTGCACCTCGGCATTATCCACGGCCCCTACGGATGATACATTTTTCTGCACTCCTGGGCATCCCCCCAAGAGCTCAGACTGTGTGCCTTCTTGTATATTATATCCACCTGCTTTAATTTTTATTCCCACATGTAGCTTGGACTTTAGACTGCGTGCTCCTCCTGTATAATGTATCCCTTATCTTTCCCAATTTGATCCCTCCCATCCTTACACTTTGTATTCCACCCCCTTAATCCTGTAAAGCGCTCTGATACCATCACGGGTCTGGTTCGCGCTCCATAAAACTATAAAATAAAATAATAATAATAAATAAAAAAATAATATATATATATATATAATATATATATAGGGAGAGGAGTTGGCCTAACGGCTAGGGCGGTCGACCTCGAATCTGGGGAACTGGGTTCGAGTCTCGGCAAGGACGCGCAACCTCCTGTGATTCTGGGCAAATCACTTAATCTCCCCGTGCCTAACAAAAATGAATGTGTCCTCATGTAATGCAACTGGTGCTAGGTAAAGCGCTCTGATACCCGATTCGGGTCAAGTTTGCGCTATATAAAACTCTGTAAAAAAAAAAAAATGTATATATATATATATATATATATAGTAACCCTATACTTATCTACCTACTTACCTACATATTCTTACCTTGTCATTATTTTGGTTGCCAGTTTTCTGGTATGATCATTTTGTGGCACTGTATTACGTATATGACATTCTGGTACCATATGCATTGCCCCAGGGTGTGGTTACTGCATTTGGTAAACACTTCTTTTTCCATGTTTTTCACTTAGAAATGAGGCATAACATGCAAGATCAGTAGTTGAAGCCCTGCATGGAGGCTGTTTTTTGTTGTTAGCTGTTTCGCTTGGTCGTGTTTGTTACTTGCTTTTTTTATTTTTTTATTTGAGTATTTCTTTTTTTATATTTGATATGGTAACATTCTTTGATGCTTCTAGCCTGCCAGTGCTGAATAAATTGCCTAAAACTGATAATAGATAAACCATTGCTTATACACAGGACATTATTGTAACTCAGTGTTGTATCTTACATAGGCCCAGAACATTCCTGCAACTCATTGTCCTGCTGATGTCCAGACAGGAGGAGTTTCTGTAACTCAGTGTCCTGCCATGACAAGACACAGGCCATCTGGGGAACTCTGCATCTGCCATACTCACTCAAAGGGGGTCATTCATCTGACCCAGGGTTCTGTCATGACAAGACACAGGCCATCTGGGGAACTCTGCATCTGCCATACTCACTCAAAGGGGGTCATTCATCTGACCCAGGGTTCTGTCATGACAAGACACAGGCCATCTGGGGAACTCTGCATCTGCCATACTCACTCAAAGGGGGTCATTCATCTGACCCAGGGTTCTGTCATGACCATAAATAGGTATTTACAGTAGACATTGGTTCACTATCCTCAGCTGTGGATCATTTCACAACCTAGTTTTCTTCTATGTTTATATTAAGGGAATTTCTGTGACCCCGAGTTCTGCAATGCCTGGAGAGGGGCTAAAGGGTCAGTCAATCCCAGCCACTGGTCAGTCCCCGAGTTCTGCAATGCCTGGAGAGGGGCTAAAGGGTCAGTCAATCCCTGCCACTGGTCAGTTCCCGAGTTCTGCAATGCCTGGGGAGGGGTCAAAGGGTCAGTCAATCCCTGCCACTGGTCAGTCCCCGAGTTCTGCAATGCCTGGAGAGGGGCTAAAGGGTCAGTCAATCCCTGCTACTGGTCAGTTCTGTAAGCATTGGGTTACAGCGCCACAATTCAAAGGATTCGGGTATCTTTCCTTCTGCCACTGCTGAGCACCCAACACTCATGTTCACGCTTGTAGGCAGACCTGTGCATGGAACTGAGCTCCCAACCCCAAGAAACAAGTTATCAACAGACTCCTCCCTCTCGGGCAGACCTGACTTACCCTTCCTATACAAATGTGAGACATTTCCTAATCTTCCGCGCTTAAAACACTCTTTACCAATATTACCTGGGCCAGTTTTACAGGATGCTGAATGTGTCTTTAAACCACACCTGCTGCACTTGCTTTGATGTCCTTATGTGAACCAGAAACACCTTTTCCAGACTCCCTAAACTTGCCTGCCTTGCAGTGTTGTTTGTCCGCCTCTGTTCCCTTCCTAGCCCTGATAGCAGCTTCGCCGGTTTCTCCCAAGTTATTCAAAGCTTTGAAGGGTGAGACAGAGAACTCAGCACTCAGCAGTGTCCATGGCTTCCAGCAGGGATGGGCTGTGAGGCCTAAGGAACTGCTCTTGTAGTATTTTTTGGCTGGAACACCTGATATAGTAATCTGATCCCTTATACAGGTATCAGCTGTTACCAAAACCACAATTACCTGCTGCTCTATCAAAGTGAAAACACACGAGTCAGTAGGTTCGTTCACAAGTTGATGGTGTGTATAAAAGTTACATCTTTCCTTAAAGATGTCAGCTTCCTCAGTAAAATGTGCCTTTAACCTGGCCAAAGCTTCAGTGTGAGAGCCGTAATCTGCAGCGTTAACACCTGGAGGAGGCGGGGATTGGGGTCAACGAGTAAACACGTCCTTCCCTTCTGATTCCCAAAAGATTTCCTACCACTCCCTTCTTTCTCCAGGCGAAAGGAATCCTATTGGTAGCTAAGATGCAGGTATTATATGACCTTAGCCCTTTTTCCCACCTCATTGATGGTTGGCAGCCTCAGCCATGCAGGGGGGGGGGAGCTGGTTTCCACACTGCATTGGTGACTGTTCTTTACAGAATGAGGAATACATGGGTAAGATTGAGATCAACAGGAAAGTAAAAATACATTTTCAAATAAGGGTGATCACTACCTAGATTCCAAAGGTGCCTTAAAGTGGCTGAAGGTAACACTTGATATATAGGAATAAATGGAGCCGTCACCCTCACTGAAGCGCAGAAAAAGAAGTATTGCCAGAAACCTCATAAAATGATGCGTTGGTTGGAAACTCAACGCACAGCAGGAGCCATTAGGAGTGCACAGTTGACACGCTGCACTGAGTGATGGAGACTAGAAGACAAGTAGGATCACATGACCAAAATGATCAGCGCATCAGGAACCAATCAGAAGGCACGGTGCACGTACACATCAGAACGCAAGGGAGATAGTGAGCAGGACATTCTGCTTTATGCGCGAGCTCCCAATGATGACGCAACAGTGGATGCCCAGACGTGGGTCCATTGCTCACTGTGCCCCAGGAATCAAGCTACACCCGACGGAAGAGCCCCCATCAGGGCGCAACAGGTCTTGGGTTGCTTGTGTTCCAGTTCAGAAAGGACCGACCTGGCTGTTCAGGCTGGACTGTTCCTATTGGAGTAAGGTCAAGACTGATTTGCATATGGCTGGGTCAATTCTGAGGTGTCATGGTGGTAAAAAGAACGATGGGTTGGAATGCTGACCTGCGTGATTGCCCGTGGTTAGACTCATTGCAGGCAGCCTCCCATCACCTTCTGTGTGTGTGAGGCAACAGTGGAGTCGAACAGCATGCGGCCGCTCATGCCTTACTCCAGGCCTTACTACATTCTGATGAGTAGCCAGGGGTGGTATCCAACAGTACTCCATCCTTCTGCTGTTGCTCACATCTGGCCGGCCCATAACCTTGTATTGTGAAGTGCTTGGGAGCAGTGCCTTGCGTGACACATTGGCTGGCTATGCCCAGGGCACTTCTGTCACCCATTGATTGGCTATGCCCAGGACACTTATGTGACCAATTGGCTGGCTGTGCCCAGGGCATTTCTCTGACCCATTGACTGGCTGTGTCCAGGACACTTCTGTCACTCACTGGCTGGCTATGCCCAGGGCACTTCTGTCACCCATTGATTGGCTATGCCCAGGACACTTATGTGACCCATTGGCTGGCTGTGTCCAGGGCATTTCTCTGACCCATTGACTGGCTGTACCCAGGGCACAATGCTGGCCCTAAATTGCATTGTCCAGGACAGCAGCCTGGACGGAAAGAACATTTGGTGTTTGATGTGGGGGCGGGGGACGATACGGTGTGATGACAGGAGGTGTGAGGAAGATGGGAGGAGGGCAGGGGGTGACGGGGTGCTAACAATTATTCTGATGTACATTAATGGCTGATTACAAAGTCTTTAATGGACCCGATTGAGACCAAGTGGGGTGGACGAGCTGCTGTTTGTATGACATTAAGTCAGGCAGCTCCCTGCTGCGCCCCTCAGAATATTGGCGCCCCTGGCCTGGGCCCAGCTCGTCCATGCCCAAGGCCGGCCCTGCCAGGGCATCTCTGGACTCATTGGCTGTCTATGCCCAGGGCATTTCTGTGACCCATTTTCTCTGACATCCTTAGACACAAGGCACTGGTCTGACCAGTGTTCTGTCATACACAAACACAGGGCACATTCTCGGGCACAGATTTCCGGCATGTGCAGGCAGTGTCTGCCATCATTGTACCAGTGCTTAATTCGAGCCGGTGGTTTCCGCAGAGCGGCACTGGCACTTAATTGTCAACGCCGGCGCTTGTGGCAGTCTGCCACAAGGTGGCGCTGTCTGGCTAATTTAGAGATGACCACAACAACAGTTAATTATTAATTCAATATACATCAAAAATGTCTATTACCTCCTCCCCAGGCCATTCTCATAGCTATGGGGGCCTGGAATAGTCCGAATTGTCACGCTTGTAGGAGTGTGATGGTTAGTTGTTGTGTTGTTACTGTCATTGGCAGCATGGCAGGGGCAATATGGGGTGGAAGCTTTAGTGACCTCCTGACGAGAACCCTGGCTCTATTTTTTTTGTTGCAAATTAAGAACTGCATTGTCCTAGCAGTGCCATGCATGTAGCATTTCTGTACCCCACCGTGTTCTCCATCATTGGATATGAGTGTCTCCGTAACCCTCTCCACTGCTCCGAAAAATGCAACATCTAGAACCTTTTCCGGAAAGTCTGTATTTCTGTAACCACTGCCATCCTGTAGGTAGATTACATTCCTGTATTATTCGGTGATGCCCATCTTCCACGCCTTTCTGTCCTGCAACCCGGGTTCTGCAATTCTTGGACACAAGGTTTCTTTCCCTGCTGTGTTGTTATCGAAGCTTTTCGCATGACGGGGGATATTTCTGCAATGCAATTAATTCAGAGACAACGAATACAAGGGGGAGAGCAGTGCCCGAAGGGCGCCAGCCGCGGATTGCAATAATTTGCATAATTGATGGCAGTGCCAACTGAAGGACCTGTCTCTGGTGCCTTTTATAAGTGGCAGGATTGAGAGGAGGTGTATTATTTAAACACAGGAAGTGAAACGTGGAGTCCCCCCGTTTGGGTCTCGGCGCTGTCAGGCAGTACGTGTCTCCGTGCCTGTCCTTGCCTGACCTCGAGCCCCGCAACGTTTGAAGAAAATGGTCCACTGGTGCCACCGCCTTTAACGCACAGAAAAGTCATCTGTGCCCATCAGGCAGAACAGAAATGGATAAAAATACCATGGAGACGTATTTTGTTTTCTTCAGTCGTTGCTTTGACCCTTGGGATCGGGAGGACAATTTACCACAAAGTTGCGATAATTAATGATATGTTGAAAGAGGTGGGGCCGTGGGGCAAGTACAGGGAGTAAAAGTGAGTGAAGTTTAGGGCTAATACGTGTCGCTCCCTGGAGTGCTGTGTTGGTGTTTGGCACTTCATGGAATCTCACTCCACGGAGTTCAGTTTTCATGTGTGTCAGTCAGTCAGTCGAGTGCAGTGATGGTCAGTTCTCCCTTCACCCCCCACGGAGGGCCTGCTTCTGTTTTGTGATTCCTCAAACCAGGTTTAGGGGTGTGTTTTCTCGAGGGTGTCCCTGATAAGTGCATTGTTTGGGTGTGCCCACTGCATGAACCCTCTCCAAGTTCGCCCACATTGTCTTAATTTAAAGGAGAGTGAGTTACACATTAGTAAACCATACTCAGACATGCTGTTTGCTCTTCTATTTACGTTTACAAAGCTGTGCATACTTTACAGTTTGTAGCAGTATTCCTGTGGTGAACCCCCCCTCTATATGACCGGCTGCCAACAGGAGGTTAACTTAAAGTGACGTTTTGAGCCAGATTCGCGAAGCAGTTTTTGGCGTTAATTCAAATACAGGAGCAAACGGGCTCCATTTGAAAGGCAGGGCACGGACTCGGGAACGCCGCCATTATGGCGGTCGCGCCGGTCCCCTGCATCAATGGGAGGCGGGGCGCACCGCGCTCAGTAGTGCCGCGGCGCCCCCCGGCCTCCCCTGGGTCCACTGGTAATTGGCTGGTGGCCAGCGTGAACCGGAAGCACTTAGTAGTGCTCCCGGTTCACGCGATCAGACAACATCGGGCAAGCCGGTCGGGATCGGTTTGCCCTCTCCTTTTTTCCAGGGGTATAAGAGGCTGGGGAGCGGAGAGGACGGCCTCTCGTTTGCGCCGCTCCCCAGCCTGGGCCTCCCCGCACAATGGGTCAGGGCCTCCAGCGGAGGTCCTAACCGCATACAGCGGGTCAGCACAGTAGGTGCATAGTTTAAGGCTCACTGGGCCTGGCATCATAAGCAAGGATAGGGTTTAAGGTCCTGAATGTTTTTACCATTGGCAGGATCAGGTACATACGCCGCTCTTGACTGGGTAAGGCAGTATTTCTGAACAACTTAGGGGCAAGGAACGCAGCATGACCTTTCTAGAAGTCGGAAGGGGGAGGCCAGATAGTCGGTCAACTATACTGGCCTGTGGCGGTAAGGTCATGATTGGTGAGCATAGTTTTCGGTCCTTAGCGGGCATAACCATGGTCAAAATGGGGACGCCCGAGGGGGAGACAGAGGGTCTCTCATGGAACTCCAGGGGCAGTTACAGCCGGTAGGCTGGAAGGGTGTGGGGGGTAGGGAGGTCACGCTTCCATTAGGCTGGTTGGCCAACCCCCGCACGCGCATGCGCTCAAGGGCGCAAGGACGCATAACTGCAGCGGCCCCCTTTTTATGGAGTTGAATCTTTAAGGCCGTAGGGGGGGCCCGGTGGAGGTATCCATCCGGTAAGCTGGACCCCCTGCGCAAGGTCACTCCGGTTGGAGGTTGGGACCTAGCTTGATCTGGACCTAGGGCCGCCAGTCATTGACCTTGCCGTAGGCTCTAACAGGGATACGAAGAAAGAGAATATCTTCATCGCTTAGCTTATGATAGGAACCTATATGCACTAGAAGCATGTTAAGGTTAGCCAATTGACAGCTTGTACCTATCAATGTATTGGACTGTCTGCGTATAGCGTACATAATGTAAATAATAATAAACATTTTTAATGTTTGCTATTTTATGTAATAAAATACGGCCGGGGTTTACTACCCCTAATCCAAAGCAGTGTGGTGCTTGAATTGTTTGCCTTGGGGGTAAAAGGGGGGGGTGAGCCTCATGGGAGCCGGGAGGGTGTCCACCCCCCCAGGGTTGCGGGTTTAGAGGAGGGGGACTTTAGGCAAGTACCAGGTCATATTTCCAAGCAGGGTTTTCACAAAGAGTGGACTTGCACAATTCGTTCGCCCATGTTTAATATCACCCCCACATTTGTATGATAGTTTACACGAGTACATCTTTTCTTTGGGATGGGCGGGGTGTTCCAGTGCGGAGACGTCCTGAGTGAAGAGTCTGGGACGGATCACGACCCCCAAGTGCTTGTAGACACTCACAGTTGGTTCTGACCCATCCCCAGTCTGGGATCCATCGGTGATTTGTCACTGGTGAGTATAACTCTGGGTGTAGGTTTGTGAATATATGCAGGGCACGAGTCGGCGGTACACGCGGGTGGACGGCGTCCTCCCACTTTTTTCACAGGGTGGACGCCATCCACCCTGCCACCCCACTGAACAATAGGCTGAATTCGTCCCGGTGTAATTTGCAAACACCGGGACACATTCAGCAACGCCTGCACGTTGTTGTCTGCTTTCGATCGCAACAACGTGCAGGCGGGGACGGGAGCTTTGTTAGTTCGGACTCCTGCTGGGCCCATAACAAAGGGCCAATTTGAGGGGTCATCAGGCCTCCTTTTGTTCAAGTCTCTTGGCTGGGAGCAGTCAGGAGCCTCACACCTGATGCAAATGCAGCAGAGGGGAAACAAAGGCTCACACCTTGTTAGCACTTCACACATACTGAAGAGAGGCAGCTTTTCACTTTGTTCAGTCCCTGTTTACTAGATATGCATGAGCTGTAAGAACGTCAGATGTGTTGATCTTTCCCAGTATTTACACAAAATAAATGTAATTTATATAGTGCTTACTACCCCTGAGGAGGCGTTGAAATAATTTATTTTTCATGTAAAGCACTATGGGTAGAGGACGTTTACGCTGACAAAAGGCAACATTGTTTTATGTGTAGCGTACAAAAGTGTGAGTCTTCTGCCTAAATCAGGAGGGTTTCCCTGTATACTCGAAATGTGCTCAAATGTACTCATGATAGACCTGCTAAACATACATGTGAGGGCTTAAGATCTGATGTCACTTCTTATGATGCCACTTCCTGTGATATCACGCTCCTCACGTGCCGCGATGTCACACACCGTGATGTCACGCCCCGTGATGCCACTTGCATTCTGATTAACTAGGTTAGTCCCCCCACTTCTTTTTTTAGGACTTGTGCCCTGAATATATGTAAGGGTGGAACCCCTACACCCTGAGGAGTCCGGTCCTCTCAGGAGTCCAGGGACACGCCCCCTCCCCCCCTGCTGCTCCATTGGTTCCTTGTGTGCGTCACTCCCTGGGAGGGGAGCTCCGTTTAAAGTCTTCTAATTATTGTTTGTGTTTTGAAGTATTTCGTCTTTATCTATTGTGTCACAAGCTTGCAATCTTTGGAATGTTATCTTTCATTGGTCTCTGAGCCAGACGGACGCTACTGGGCTGTGACTTTGGACTGTGTTTTGTGGCTAACCCTACATTTGTCTTCCAACCACTACAAGTGGTTTTACAACATCATTCCTGTAAAATCTGAGACAGGAAAACATTCACTTTCAATTTGAGATTTCATGAACAAGTGCAGGCATTATTAGATCAATGCTTGTCACGCGCAGGCACACTGCCAGGGGCTGCTGGCCCAGAGCCCACGCACAGCACATGATGCTGAGTCACTTCCGGTGCGTGGGAGCAGAGATAACATATCTGTACTTCAGAGCAGGGGGAACTGGCCTAGAAATCATCTGCTTCAGAGACTGGTCCGTGCCTGTCAGGGCCGGACTGGTAACCCAAAGCAGCCCTGGCAATGTTGTCGGAGCCCCCCCCCCCCCTTGGCGTGAAGCTCTGCTGCTTAATAATACGGCCCCCAGCACTGCTGCTTTTGTTACTGGGGCCGATATTGCAGCATCGCCGCAAAACCGGCCCCAGGTAACAAAACCTGCCCCCACTGCTCCAAAACCGGCCCCAAGTTACAAACACAGCCCCCACCGCTCCAAAACTAGCCCCCACCCTTCCAGCCTCCATGGCAAACGCCTGATGTCCGCTATGGCCGGCCTGGCCCTGGTGCCTGTGACTGCCCAGCTAGACTGGGGCGGTCAGCCACGTCAGGCGCCCTGCAGAAAGCATATAATGCCGGGCAGAAGTCAATAACCTGGCAGGATCTCGGGCCTCATTTATGGCATTTTGGCACAGGGCAGCGCAGCACGGCATCTTGCTGCACAGCCGTTCGCCCAAGTGAAAGGGCTGGAATGCACCGTATTTAAGCAATATAGTATATTCCTGTCCTTTGTGCGTGCCTGGCGCCGTTTTGGCAGCCTAGTGCAGACGTAGGCGCCTGTGCACTATGGTGCAAGGGTGCCTCCATTGCAGGCAGGACTGTTTTTGTGCAGGAAAGAATCCTACAAGGCGTTTTCCTCTTTCTGTGTGTGCTGCAGAAGGAGCGCACATGGAAAGAGGAAATCACAAGGAGAAATTAACATATTTCTCCTTGCTACACCTCACCTCATGTGGCGTATGGATTTGACTCTTCTCCGGGTTTACATCACTTTGTAAATCTGGGGCAGCGCCAAATACCATGGGTGTTACGTAGGAAAACTGACTGCAACACCCATGGAACGCCTTCCGAGCGCAGAGTAAGGCGACGCATAGATTTGGGCTGCATTGCCATACTCATGATTCAAAGCCACACAGGGGGGCTTTGCGTGGCTTCATAAATCGGATTGAGAGCCCTACGTCACGCATGTACCACATTACGTGGTGCAAAAGGGATGCAGGGTTCTCATATATTAGCCCCTGCGTCTCCCGAGGGGCAAGTTTCCGTCCCATGGGCGGTTTTCCTCAGGACCAAGTGTCAGTCACATGTCAGGGTCTTCATCGAAAGGTGTGTACGCTGAGCAAGAGCCAGCTACCTGTCAGGCTCTCCTCAGAGGGAAGAGTCAGTCACATTTTACACTCTCCACCTCTGGAAAAGGCTCAGCCACTTGTCAGACGCTCCTTCTGAGACAAGAGTCTGTCACTTAACAGGCTTTCAAAAGGGACCTTTTGTCAGGTTTTTCTCAGGAGCAAGCACTAGACACATGTCAAGCTCTCCCCATAAATGTGTGTACGCTGGGCAGGAGCCAGTCACTTGATAGGCTGTCCTTCGGGTACAAGAGACTGTCACTGGATAGGCTCCCCTCCGCAGGCAAGAGTCAGTCGCTTGTCAGCCTCTCCTCAGGCTTAAGACACGGTCACATGTCACACTCTCACAAAAGAGGCATGAACAATAGTCAGGCTCTTCTCAGGGTAAGAGTCAGTCACATGTCACACTCTCCACAAACAGGCTTGAACCTCTGTGCAAGAGTCACTCACATGTCACACTCTTCACAAACAGGCATGAATTTCAGTGCAAGAGTCACTTCCATGTCACACTCTCCACAAACAGGCATGAACCTCTGTGCAAGAGTCACTCCCATGTCACACTCTCCACAGACAGGATGAACCTCTGGGCAACAGTCACATGTCACACTCTCCACAAACAGGCATGAACCTCTGTGCAAGAGTCACTCGCATGTCACACTCTCCACAGACAGGATGAAACTCTGGGCAACAGTCACTTGTCAGACTCTTCTCAGGGAAGAGTCAGTCACACGTCACACTCTCCACAGACAGGCACGAACCTCTATGTAAGAGTCTGTCACATGTCACACTCTCCACAAACAGGCACAAACCTCTAGGTAACAGTCAATTATGCCACACTCTCCACAGACAGGCATGAACCTCTAGGTAAGATTCAGTCACATGTCACACTCTCCACAGACAGGCATGAACCTCTAGGTAAGAGTCAGTCACATGTCACACTCTCCACAGACAGGCATGAACCTCTATATAAGAGTCAGTCACATGTCACACTCTCCACAGACAGGCATGAACCTCTAGGTAAGATTCAGTCACATGTCACACTCTCCACAAACAGGCTTGAACCTCTGTGCAAGAGTCACTCCCATGTCACACTCTCCACAGACAGGATGAACCTCTGGGCAACAATCACATGTCACACTCTCCACAAACAGGCATGAACCTCTGTGCAAGAGTCACTCGCATGTCACACTCTCCACAGACAGGATGAAACTCTGGGCAACAGTCACTTGTCAGACTCTTCTCAGGGAAGAGTCAGTCACACGTCACACTCTCCACAGACAGGCACGAACCTCTATGTAAGAGTCTGTCACATGTCACACTCTCCACAAACAGGCACGAACCTCTAGGTAAGAGTCAATTATGCCACACTCTCCACAGACAGGCATGAACCTCTAGGTAAGATTCAGTCACATGTCACACTCTCCACAGACAGGCATGAACCTCTAGGTAAGATTCAGTCACATGTCACACTCTCCACAGACAGGCATGAACCTCTAGGTAAGAGTCAGTCACATGTCACACTCTCCACAGACAGGCATGAACCTCTAGGTAAGAGTCAGTCACATGTCACACTCTCCACAGACAGGCATGAACCTCTATATAAGAGTCAGTCACATGTCACACTCTCCACAGACAGGCATGAACCTCTAGGTAAGATTCAGTCACATGTCACACTCTCTACAGACAGGCATGAACCTCTTGGTAAGATTCAGTCACATGTCACACTCTCCACAGACAGGCATGAACCTCTAGGTAAGAGTCAGTCACATGTCACACTCCACAGACAGGCATGGACCTCTAGGTAAGAGTCTGTCACATGTCACACTCTCCACAAATAACCATGAACTTCTAAGTACCTCAGGGCAAGAGCCCGCCACTTGTTAGGCAATCCTTTGGGGACAAGAGTGTAAGAGCATTTTTAATAATTAAAAAAGAATGCCTAATTTAGATGTGTTTAAGTTATCCAACTAGGCCTCAAGCAGCTTCCTTGCATTAATATCATTTCGTATTCGCAAAGAAGAAAATTCAGTTACTTTATGTGCACACGCATTTTCTACGCACATGTGGTCCTTTGTGTGCTTTTCCATTTCAGAAAATAAGCAAAACCGAAGCCTCATTGGTGGTGTTGTTTACTATATCGTATTAATGTGCCTTCCTCACGAGGAAGCCATGTCCAAGATGTTCTTGTGCATTGGAGTTTTCAAGGCCCTTCTCCTAGGCTTGAACAAAAGAGCCTTTTATTCACAGAGCATGTTATTGTTTAAGTGACCTAAATGAACTGCCATATCCTTCATTTTCTATGCCCACCTCATACATTAATAGGCTGCCAAGTAGGTGTTTACGAGATGCATCTTATTTGATGTATTTTGTGAGTTTGAAAAGTGATTGGTTAAGTGAATGTATCTTTGTTAATCTAGCCCTATTATTAATGTGGTCAGCCCATGCTAAGTGTCTGGCTTTTCTGTCTAAAAACCTATAACAGATTATGTTTTTGGGACATGTGCCATGCTTTTTGCTGCTTTCTAGTTGAGCAGACTCTGCACTTGTCTATCATTTGATTTCTATTTAGAACGTTATGCACTTGCTTAAAGAGCAGACTCTATGTAAATCTATACTTTGATGTGTATTTCGATTTTCTTGACTTGTTTTGGAGGCAGACTCTATGTTGGTCCTCTTGCTTAACTATACATTGGTTCTGGCTGCTGCTTGCTTTAGAGGGTTACCTTATGTTAATTCTATTAGATTATTTTGATTTTTACTTATTATGGTGACTAATTCCCCTTGTTTTAGATAACACCTTTTTGCCTTCTGTAATGTACTTAACTTTGAATAAACCTTTATGGTTTTGATTTGAATTCTTGTCTTGTGGAGGTTTCATTTAATGGCATAGGGCTTAGTCTTATGAAGACTCACACAGCCTCTACCCCACATCTGGACCCTCTTAATTGTTTTAGCTAGAGCATGGATAAGAGTCAGTTACTTGACAGGCTTTCTTCAGTCAATCACATATTAGACTTGTCTCAAAAAGGCATATATTGCTGAACAGGAGTCATAACGTGGCTGGCTCTCCTTCGGGGACCAGAGACAGTCACATGTCAGGCTCTCCCCGGTAAGGAATTCGCTGCTGGGCAAGAGTGAGTTCCTTCATAGGCTTTCCCCAGGGGAGAAAAATCACTCACATATTAGGCTTGCCTCAGAAAGGCATGCAATGCTCGGTAAGACTCAGTCACTTGACAATCTTTCTCAGAGGTGCAAGAGTCAGTCATATGGCAGGCTATCCTAAGAGGAAAGTGTCGGTCACATGCCAGGCCCTCCACAGAAAGGTGTGTACGTTGGGCAAGACGCAGCCACTTGGGAGAGAAGAGTCCATCACATGCTAGGCTCCCCTCTGTGGGGAAGAGTCAGTAACTTGTCAGCATCTCACCAGCAGGAAGAGTCAGTCGCATGTGGCACTCTTCACAGGCAGGCATGAACCTCTGTGCAAGAGTCAGCCACTTGTCAAACTGTTGGTACTCTGGGAGAGTAGCTTACATGACTGTGCCCATCAGGAGCTGAGACAGTACTGCCTATGTATTTCTAATTTCTCCATCACTGGACTTCATCTTTGCTATAGCCGAAATAAACTACCCCCAGGGCCTCTGCCCCAGTGACTGCCCTTAGTCTGTGTCTGTGTTCTTTGGATAATTGCAAATCACTACAGTCTGGGAGAAACGATAATGTTGCAGAGTTACTTTCCTCTAAACAATATAAGGTGCTTCCACTATGCACAAGGCCGTGCAGCACAAAGAGTTCAGTGTCTCCCAGTAAGTGCAGTAACATGCAGCCAACACCATTCTGTGGCGTGCAGTAAATACAGCACGATGCAACTCAGCCTGTCCCTTGACTCCACGTGCTGCACTGTACAAACCTCACACAATCCTCTGCCTCTCAGTAAGTGTGGTATGATGCAGCTGATAAGATCCTGGAAGTAAGAGCAGTACCATACAGCTCACACAGTCCCATGCATCTTAGTAAGAGCGGCACCATACAGCTCACACCGTCCCATGCATCTTAGTAAGAGAAGCACCATACAGCTCACACCGTCCCATGCATCTTAGTAAGAGCAGTCCCATACAGCTCACACCGTCACATGCATCTTAGTAAGAGCAGTACCATACAGCTCACACCGTCCAATGCATCTTAGTAAGAGCAGCACCATACAGCTCACTCCATCTCATGCATCTTAGTAAGAGCGGCACCATACAGCTCACACCGTCCCATGCATCTTAGTAAGAGCAGCACCATACAGCTCACACCGTCCCATGCATTTTAGTAAGAGCAGCATCATACAGCTCACACAGTCCCATGCATCTTAGTAAGAGTGGCACCATACAGCTCACACCGTCCCATGCATCTTAGTAAGAGCAGCACCATACAGCTCACACCGTCCCATGCATTTTAGTAAGAGCAGCATCATACAGCTCACACAGTCCCATGCATCTTAGTAAGAGTGGCACCATACAGCTCACACCGTCCCATGCATCTTAGTAAGAGCAGCACCATACAGCTCACTCCATCCTATGCATCTTAGTAAGAGCAGCACCATACAGCTCACACCGTCCCATGCATCTTAGTAAGAGCAGCACCATACAGCTCACACCGTCCCATGCATCTTAGTAAGAGCAGCACCATACAGCTCACACCGTCCCATGCATCTTAGTAAGAGCAGCACCATACAGCTCACACCGTCCCATGCTTCTTAGTAAGTGCGTCACAATACAACTCACACAGCCCCATGCATCTTAGTAAGAGCAGCACCATACAGCTCACACAATCCCATGCATCTTAGTAAGAGCAGCACCATACACCTCACACCGTCCCATGCATCTTAGTAAGAGCAGCACCATACAGCTCACACCGTCCCATGCATCTTAGTAAGAGCAGCACCATACAGCTCACACCGTCCCATGCATCTTAGTAAGAGCGGCACCATACAGCTCACTCCATCCCATGCATCTTAGTAAGAGCAGCACCATACAGCTCACACCGTCCCATGCATCTTAGTAAGATCAGCACCATACAGCTCACACGCATCTTAGTAAGAGCAGCACCATACAGCTCACTCCATCCCATGCATCTTAGTAGGATCAGCACCATACAGCTCACACCGTCCCATACATCTTAGTAAGAGCGGCATCATACAGCTCACACGATCCCATGCATCTTAGTAAGAGCAGCACCATACAGCTCACTCCATCCCATGCATCTTAGTAAGAGCAGCATCATACAGCTCACACAATCCCATGCATCTTAGTAAGAGCAGCACCATACAGCTCGCACCGTCCCATGCATCTTAGTAAGAGCAGCACCATACAGCTCACTCCATCCCGTGCATCTTATTAAGAGAGGCACCATCCAGCTCACTCCATCCCATGCATCTTAGTAAGAGCAGCACCATACAGCTCGCACCGTCCCATGCATCTTAGTAAGAGCAGCACCATACAGCTCACTCCATCCCATGCATCTTATTAAGAGCGGCACCATACAGCTCACTCCATCCCATGCATCTTAGTAAGAGCAGCACCATACAGCTCACACCGTCCCATGCATCTTAGTAAGAGCAGCACTATACAGCTCACACCGTCCCATGCATTTTAGTAAGAGCAGCATCATACAGCTCACACAGTCCCATGCAGCTTAGTAAGAGCGGCACCATACAGCTCACACCGTCCCATGCATCTTAGTAAGAGAAGCACCATACAGCTCACACCGTCCCATGCATCTTAGTAAGAGCAGCACCATACAGCTCACACCGTCCCATGCATCTTAGTAAGAGCAGCACCATACAGCTCACTCCATCTCATGCATCTTAGTAAGAGCAGCACCATACAGCTCACACCGTCCCATGCATCTTAGTAAGAGCAGCACCATACAGCTCACACCGTCCCATGCATCTTAGTAAGAGCAGCACCATACAGCTCACACCGTCCCATGCATTTTAGTAAGAGCAGCATCATACAGCTCACACAGTCCCATGCATCTTAGTAAGAGCGGCACCATACAGCTCACACCGTCCCATGCATCTTAGTAAGAGCAGCACCATACAGCTCACACCGTCCCATGCATTTTAGTAAGAGCAGCATCATACGGCTCACACAGTCCCATGCATCTTAGTAAGAGCAGCACCATACAGCTCACACCGTCCCATGCATTTTAGTAAGAGCAGCATCATACAGCTCACACAGTCCCATGCATCTTAGTAAGAGCGGCACCATACAGCTCACACCGTCCCATGCATCTTAGTAAGAGCAGCACCATACAGCTCACACCGTCCCATGCATCTTAGTAAGAGCAGCACCATACAGCTCACACCGTCCCATGCATTTTAGTAAGAGCAGCATCATACAGCTCACACAGTCCCATGCATCTTAGTAAGAGCGGCACCATACAGCTCACACCGTCCCATGCATCTTAGTAAGAGCAGCACCATACAGCTCACACCGTCCCATGCATTTTAGTAAGAGCAGCATCATACGGCTCACACAGTCCCATGCATCTTAGTAAGAGCGGCACCATACAGCTCACACCGTCCCATGCATCTTAGTAAGAGCAGCACCATACAGCTCACTCCATCCTATGCATCTTAGTAAGAGCAGCACCATACAGCTCACACCGTCCCATGCATCTTAGTAAGAGCAGCACCATACAGCTCACACCGTCCCATGCATCTTAGTAAGAGCAGCACCATACAGCTCACACCGTCCCATGCATCTTAGTAAGAGCAGCACCATACAGCTCACACCGTCCCATGCATCTTATTAAGAGCAGCACCATACAGCTCACACCGTCCCATGCTTCTTAGTAAGTGCGTCACAATACAATTCACACTGCCCCATGCATCTTAGTAAGAGCAGCACCATACAGCTCACACAGTCCCATGCATCTTAGTAAGAACAGCACCATACAGCTCACACCATCCCATGCATCTTAGTAAGAGCAGCACCATACAGCTCACACCGTCCCATGCATCTTAGTAAGAGCAGCACCATACAGCTCACACAATCCCATGCATCTTAGTAAGAGCAGCACCATACAGCTCACACCGTCCCATGCATCTTAGTAAGAGCAGCACCATACAGCTCACACAGCCCCATGCATCTTAATAAGAGCAGCACCATACAGCTCACACAATCCCATGCATCTTAGTAAGAGCAGCACCATACACCTCACACCGTCCCATGCAACTTAGTAAGAGCAGCACCATACAGCTCACACCGTCCCATGCATCTTAGTAAGAGCAGCACCATACAGCTCACACCATCCCATGCATCTTAGTAAGAGCGGCACCATACAGCTCACTCCATCCCATGCATGTTAGTAAGAGCAGCACCATACAGCTCACACCGTCCCATGCATTTTAGTAAGATCAGCACCATACAGCTCACTCCATCCCATGCATCTTAGTAGGATCAGCACCATACAGCTCACACCGTCCCATACATCTTAGTAAGAGCAGCACAATACAACTCACACCGTCCCATGCATCTTAGTAAGAGCGGCATCATACAGCTCACACGATCCCATGCATCTTAGTAAGAGCAGCACCATACAGCTCACTCCATCCCATGCATCTTAGTAAGAGCAGCATCATACAGCTCACACAATCCCAGGCATCTTAGTAAGAGCAGCACCATACAGCTCGCACCGTCCCATGCATCTTAGTAAGAGCAGCACCATACAGCTCACTCCATCCCGTGCATCTTATTAAGAGCGGCACCATACAGCTCACTCCATCCTATGCATCTTAGTAAGAGCAGCACAATACAACTCACACAGTCCCATGCATCTTAGTAAGAGCAGCACCATACAGCTCACTCCATCTCATGCATCGTAGTAAGAGCGGCACCATACAGCTCACTCCATCCCATGCATCTTAGTAAGAGCAGCACCATACAGCTCACACCGTCCCATGCATCTTAGTAAGAGCATAACTATACAGCTCACACCGTCCCATGCATCTTAGTAAGAGCAGCATCATACAGCTCACACAATCCCATGCATCTTAGTAAGAGCGGCACCATACAGCTCACACCGTCCCATGCATCTTAGTAAGAGCAGCACCATACAGCTCACTCCATCCCATGCATCTTAGTAAGAGCGGCACCATACAGCTCACACCGTCCCATGCATCTTAGTAAGAGTGGCACAATACAACTCACACAGTCCCATGCATCTTAGTAAGAGCAGCACCATACAGCTCACACCATCCCATGCATCTTAATAAGAGCAGCTCCATACAACTCACACCTTCCTGCGCCTCTCAGTAAGTGCAGCACTGTGCAGCCCACACTATCATGTGCCTTTCAGTAAGTGCAGCACTGTGCAGCTCACACTATCACATGCCTTTCAGTAAATGCAGCAATATTCAGCTCACACCATCATGTGCCTTTTAGTAAGTGTAGCAATGTTCAGCTCACAGTATCATGTGTCTCTCAATAAGTACAGCACCGTGAGGCTCACACTATCATGTGCCTCTCAGTACGTGCAGCACTGTGCAGCCCACACTATCCTATGATTCTCACTAATTGCAGCTCTGAGCAGCTCACACTATCATGTGCCTCTCAGTAAGTGCAGCACTGTGCAGCTCACACTATCATGTGCTTCTCAGTAAGTGCAGACTGTGCAGCCCACACTATCATGTGCCTCTCAGTAAGTGCAGCACTGTGCAGCTCACACTATCATGTGTCTCTCAGTAAGTGCAGCACTGTGCAGCTCACACTATCATGTGTCTCTCAGTAACTGCAGCACTGTGCAGCTCACACTATGCTGTGTCTCTCAGTAACTGCAGCACTGTGCAGCTCACACTATCCTGTGCCTCTCAGGAATTGCAGCAGTGTGCAGCCCACACTATCATGTGCCTCTAAGTAAGTGCAGCACTGTGCAGCCCACACTATCCTGTGACTCTCACTAAGTGCAGCTCACACTATCCTGTGTCTCTCAGTAACTGCAGCACTGTGCAGCTCACACTATCCTGTGCCTCTCAGTAAGTGCAGCACTGTGCAGCTCACACTATCCTGTGCCTCTCAGTAAGTGCAGCACTGTGCAGCTCACACTATCCTGTGTCTCTCAGTAAGAGCAGCACTCTGCAGCTCACACTATCATGTGTCTCTCAGTAACTGCAGCACTGTGCAGCTCACACTATCATGTGCCTCTCAGTACGTGCAGCCCTGTGCAGCCCACACTATCCTGTGACTCTCACTAAGTGCAACACTGAGCAGCTCACACTATCATGTGCCTCTCAGTAAGTGCAGACTGTGCAGCCCACACTATCATGTGCCTCTCAGTAAACACAGCACTGTGCAGCTCACACTATCATGTGTCTCTCAGTAAGTGCAGCACTGTGCAGCTCACACTATCATGTGTCTCTCAGTAACTGCAGCACTGTGCAGCTCACACTATCCTGTGTCTCTCAGTAACTGCAGCACTGTGCAGCTCACACTATCCTGTGCCTCTCAGGAATTGCAGCAGTGTGCAGCCCACACTATCATGTGCCTCTAAGTAAGTGCAGCACTGTGCAGCCCACACTATCCTGTGACTCTCACTAAGTGCAGCTCACACTATCCTGTGTCTCTCAGTAACTGCAGCACTGTGCAGCTCACACTATCCTGTGCCTCTCAGTAAGTGCAGCACTGTGCAGCTCACACTATCCCGTGCCTCTCAGTAAGTGCAGCACTGTGCAGCTCACACTATCCTGTGTCTCTCAGTAAGTGCAGCACTCTGCAGCTCACACTATCATGTGTCTCTCAGTAACTGCAGCACTGTGCAGCTCACACTATCATGTGCCTCTCAGTACGTGCAGCACTGTGCAGCCCACACTATCCTGTGACTCTCACTAAGTGCAACACGGAGCAGCTCACACTATCGTGTGCCTCTCAGTAAGTGCAGACTGTGCAGCCCACACTATCATGTGCCTCTCAGTAAACACAGCACTGTGCAGCTCACACTATCACGTGTCTCTCAGTAAGTGCAGCACTGTGCAGCTCACACTATCATGTGTCTCTCAGTAACTGCAACACTGTGCAGCTCACACTATCCTGTGCCTCTCAGTAACTGCAGCACTGTGCAGCTCACACTATCATATGCCTCTCAGTACGTGCAGCACTGTGCAGCCCACACTATCCTGCGACTCTTACTAAGTGCAGCACTGAGCAGCTCACACTATCATGTGCCTCTCAGTACGTGCAGCACTGTGCAGCCCACACTATCCTGTGACTCTCACTAAGTGCAGCTCACACTATCATGTGCCTCTCAATACGTGCAGCACTGTGCAGCTCACACTATCATGTGCCTCTCAGTAAGTGAAGCACTGTGCAGCTCACACTATCCTGTACTTCTCAGTAAGTGCAGCACTGTGCAGCGCACACTATCATGTGCCTCTTAGTAAGTGGAGCACTGTTCAGCTCTCACTATGGTGTGCCTCTCAGTAAGTGTGGCTCTATGCAGCTCACACAATCCTATGCATCACAGTAAGTGCAGCACTGTGCAGCGAACACTATCATGTGCCTCTCAGTAAGTGGAGCACTGTTCAGCTCTCACTATGCTGTGCCTCTCAGTTAGTGTGGGTCTCTGCAGCTCAGACAATCCTATGCATCACAGTAAGTGTGGCTCTCTGCAGCTCACACCATCCTGTGCTCCTCAGTACGTGCAGCATTGTGTGAGTGCAGCTCCTTGCAGCTCACACTATCCTGTGCCTCTGAGTAAGTGCAGCACTGTGCAGCTCCCACTATCATGTCTCTCAGTAAGCGCAGCACTGTGCAGCTCACACAATCCTATGCATCACAGTAAGTGTGGCTCTCTGCAGCTCACAACATCCTGTGCTCCTCAGTACGTGCAGCATTGTGTGAGTGCAGCTCCTTGCAGCTCACACTATCCTGTGCCTCTGAGTAAGTGCAGCACTGTGCAGCTCCCACTATCATGTCTCTCAGTAAGCGCAGCACTGTGCAGCTCACACAATCCTATGCATCACAGTAAGTGCAGCGCTGCACAGCTCACACAATCCTGTGCATCACAGTAAGTGCAGCGCTGCACAGCTCACACAATCCTGTGCATCACAGTAAGTGCAGCACTGCACAGCTCACACAATCCTGTGCATCACAGTAAGTGTGGCTCTCTGCAGCTTACACAATCCTGTGCATCACAGTAAGTACAGCACTGCACAGCTCACACAATCCTGTGCATCACAGTAAGTGTGGCTCTCTGCAGCTCACACCATCCTGTGCTCCTCAGAACGTGCAGCATTGTGTGAGTGCAGCTCCTTGCATCTTACCCTGTCCTGTTCTTTAATCCTATTGGATATCGAACTTGGAAATAAAATTGCAGCCACATACAAACAGATATGATTATGACTAATTATAACATGGGAAGACACTTGTATGTTTTCTTGAACAGAGGTACAATGGGGGTACAAAGGGTCTAAACACCCTTGGAGTGAACAACATCCGCTAGAAATTGGGGATTCTAAATGACAGGCAGAGGGTGTTGGACCCTTAACGTTTGTGTTAGCTTACCCTGTCCTCCTGTGCCTCTTTGTAATTGTAGCCACATGCAACTCACATGATTCTAAGCCTCTTAATAAGTGCAACACTGTGAACTCATACCATGCCTGGCCTCTCATGAAGTGCACCGCCTCATGCTTCCATTTCCTGAAGATGCTGAGGAAGATTTGCAAATGGCTCCCAATGGCACCCGGAAAGCCATCACTGAACGCTGGTCACAAGGAAACTGGACTACGCGAACACCCACTGTGCCGGGATCAACAACAATCTCACCAGAGGTCACATACTATAATGTAGCTGTCATGACCATGAGCAAGTATCAGGTCTCATTTGCCCTCTCAAAAGTCCCTTCTTTCCACATAGTTTGTTTTGTGTGAGATGCTCCACACCCTGGTGCCTTCCTTTCATCCTAAGGCAGCCGCCTCTGCCTCTCTGTATGGTGCAGCAGTGCGTTTATTTAATCCGGACGCAAGCGGGTCAACAGCAGGAAACAAATAAACGTGAGACTGGAGCATCACCAACGTGTTGTGAATCACTCCAGGAAAACAGGACATGTCAGTCAGTCAGTCAAAAAGTTCGGTTACTTAGACTGTAGTTTCCTGCCTGCGCCTCACCCTGGTGGTCCACTGGGAGAGCACTCTGCTCTTCTGCTCTTCTGCTCTTCTGCTCTTCTGCTCTTCTGCTCTCCTGCTCTTCTGCTCTTCTGCTCTCCTGCTCTTCTGCTCTTCTGCTCCTCTGCTCTTCTGCTCTTCTGCTCTTCTGCTCTTCTGCTCTTCTGCTCTTCTGCTCTCCTGCTCTTCTGCTCTTCTGCTCTTCTGCTCTCCTGCTCTTCTGCTCTTCTGCTCTTCTGCTCTTCTGCTCTTCTTCTCTTCTGCTCTTCTGCTCTTCTGCTCTTCTTCTCTTCTGCTCTTCTGCTCTTCTGCTCTTCTGCTCTTCTGCTCTTCTGCTCTTCTGCTCTTCTGCTCTCCTGCTCTTCTGCTCTCCTGCTCTTCTGCTCTTCTGCTCTTCTGCTCTCCTGCTCTTCTGCTCTTCTGCTCTTCTGCTCTGCTGCTCTTATGCTCTTCTGCTCTTATGCTCTTATGCTCTTCTGCTCTTCTGCTCTTCTGCTCTTCTGCTCTCCTGCTCTTCTGCTTTTCTGCTCTCCTGCTCTTCTGCTCTTCTGCTCTTCTGCTCTTCTGCTCTTCTTCTCTTCTGCTCTTCTGCTCTTCTGCTCTTCTGCTCTTCTTCTCTTCTGCTCTTCTGCTCTTCTGCTCTTCTGCTCTTCTGCTCTTCTGCTCTCCTGCTCTTCTGCTCTTCTGCTTTTCTGCTCTCCTGCTCTTCTGCTCTTCTGCTCTTCTGCTCTTCTTCTCTTCTGCTCTTCTGCTCTTCTGCTCTTCTGCTCTTCTTCTCCTCTGCTCTTCTGCTCTTCTGCTCTTCTGCTCTTCTGCTCTTCTGCTCTTCTGCTCTTCTGCTCTCCTGCTCTTCTGCTCTTCTGCTCTTCTGCTCTTCTGCTCTTCTGCTCTCCTGCTCTTCTGCTCTTCTGCTCTGCTGCTCTTCTGCTCTTATGCTCTTATGCTCTTATGCTCTTCTGCTCTCATGCTCTTCTGCTCTTCTGCTCTTCTGCTCTCCTGCTCTTCTGCTCTGCTGCTCTTCTGCTCTTCTGCTCTCCTGCTCTTCTGCTCTGCTGCTCTTCTGCTCTTCTGCTCTCCTGCTCTCCTGCTCTTCTGCTCTTCTGCTCTTCTGCTCTCCTGCTCTTCTGCTCTTCTGCTCTCCTGCTCTTCTGCTCTTCTGCTCCTCTGCTCTTCTGCTCTTCTGCTCTTCTGCTCTCCTGCTCTTCTGCTCTTCTGCTCTTCTGCTCTTCTGCCTCTATTGCCTCTTCCTCTTTTTCATCTCTTTTACCTATTATTGCTTTTATTTCTTGACCTTTCTTTACCTTTCCCTTCCTTCTCTGCCTTTTCTTTATTTTTTTCTTTTGCTCCTGCCCTTTCCCCCATGCTTTTCCCCGCCGCTGCTGCCCCAGCGGACCCTCCAGTGTGTCCTTCCTGCCTCCCAGCTGACCTGTCCTACCCCAGATCCCTACTTAATGGTGGCTGCTGGTGCGCCAAAGGCAGGCCAGTCTGCGCCCATCCATGACCGGACCGAGACCAGCGCCAGGTACCCTAGTCCTCTAACACACCTCCGCTATGACCCCTACACCCTCCACGCTCTCAACAACAACTGCTAGCTCTCGATGCGGAACAACACCCAAGGACCTCTCTCCTGTCCACAATGCCGCCGCACCTTCAGCCACCTCCGGACCCCAGCAGCAGACCCCAGCCTTCCAAACCTCACCACTCACAAGCCTCTCAACTACATCCTCCTCAAAGTACATTCCCTACACAAGCACGCCAAAGAAATCTGGGACCTCCTCTGGGACCTACGTCGCCTTCCTCACAGAAACCTAGACCAACCCTAACTCTGCACCCGACATTGCCAACTCCATTCCTGATGGATACAAGATCCTGCGCAAGGACCGCCCCACCCGCCCAGGAGGAGGCATTGCCATTGTTCACAAAAGCACCCTCCGCATGACCACCGTCCCGGACGACACAACGACCCTCATTGAGCACCTCCACTTCCAGATCCAGTCAACCCTCAAACAACTCTCTGTGGAACCCTCATCTACAGGCCGCCCGGCCCGTGCTCCTTTCACCAATGCTATCACCGACCTCATCGCACCCCACGCCCTCGCCTCACAGACTACATCCTACTCAGAGACCTAAACTTCCACCTGGGCAACCACGACGACCAAAACTCTGCCTCCCTTCTAGAGAACCTCACCAACATAGGACTGAAGCAACTGGTCACCGCACCCACGCACACAGCGGGACACACACTCAACCCTGTCTTTGCAGAAGGAAACTGCATCTCCTACGACCACGGAACTCCTCTGGACAGATTACCACTCCATCCACTTCTCCTTCAAAAAACCCACGTCACACAAGCACGCCCACCACCTCCCCAGTGGAAGCTGGAAAAAAATCACAGAAGACCAGCTCACCTCTGCCCTCGGCAGCACCCCACCACCAACTATGCCAGAGGCCAACACCGCGGCACGCAACCTCCACCGCTGGATCACGAACTGCGCCGACACACTTGCCCCCCTCAAGAAAGCTACAGGAACAAACATCAAGAAAGCAAGCTGGTTCACCCCTGCACTCCAGGAATCCAAACGCTCCTGTCGACGACTCGAAAAGACATGGAGGAACAACATAACTCCGGAATCACGTCCCGCCTACAGAGCAGCCACCACCGCACACCACCATCTCATCAAATCCACAAGGAAAAAATCCCTCCAAGACAAAATCCTCACCAACTCTCACAATACCAAAGAACTCTTCTCCATCATCAAGGAATTCGCCAAACCCGGCAGCGAAACAACAGACATCCCACCCTCCCAAGACTTTCTGCAACAAACTCAACACCTTCTCCCACCTCAAGATTAAAAGGATCTACAAAAACTTCAAAAACCAAGACCTCCGCAACGCTCCTGCTCTCCCTCCATACAACGGCACCCGACAGACCCTGCTCAACTGGACCCCTCTCACGACAGAAGATACCTTGAAGACCATGAAAAGCATCCAATCCGGAGCACCCTCAGACTCCTGCCCACCCCGCATCTTCTGCAGAGCCGACTCGACCATCGCACCCAAACTATGTCGGACGATCAACTGATCCTTCGGAACCGCCAGCTTCCCCGATGACTGGAAAGAAGCCAAAGTCACCACCCTCTTGAAGAAACCCTCCAAAGACCAGACTGACCTCAAAAACTTCAGGCCCATCTTCCTGCTTCCTTTTGCAGCCAAAGACACAAAAAAGGCTGTCAACTCCCAGCTAAAAAACTTAATCGAAGCTAAGAATGTCCTGGACATCTCCCAATCCGGATTGCGCAGCAACCACAGCACCGAGACCACCCTACTTGCCGCCACCGACTACATTGCGCCCTCCTCGACCATGGCGAAATGGCAGCCCACATCCTCCTGGACCTCTCGGCTGCATTCGACACCATCTCCCACGCACCCTAGCCACCAGACTCCACGATACCAGCATCCGCGGCAAGTCCCTGGACTGGATATGCTCTTTCCTCACCCGCAGAACTCAGCGAGTCAGACTCCTGCCCTACCTCTCAGAACAGACAGAGACAACTGTGGACTGCCCCAGGGCTCCTCCCTCATCCCCACCCTCTTCAACATCTACATGGCCCCTTTGCAACCATCGTCAGGAACCACAGGCTCAACATCGTCTCATACGCTGAAGACACCTGGCTTATCCTCTCCCTCACCAACGAACCCAACATCACCAAACACAACTTCCAAGAATGGATGATAGCCGTCAACACCTGGATGAAGAACAGCTGCCTGAAACTCTACTCTGAGAAAACAGAAGTCCTCATCCTTGGCTCCACCCCCTCCACTTGGGATGACTCCTGGTGGCCCCCCCCGCCGTCGGAAATCCCCCCAACCCGACGGATCACGCACGGAACCTTGGAATCATACTAGATTCATTGCTCACAATGAACCGCCAGATTAACGCTGTATCGTCGACCTGCTTCAACACCCTCCGCATGCTTCGAAAGACGTTCAGATGGATACTATCTGAATCCAGAAAAAGTGTCATGCACTCTCTCATCAGTAGCAGACTGGACTACGGCAACGCTCTTTACGTCGGAATCAACCAGAAACAGGTTCTAGACCGTCCAGAACACTGCAGCCAGACTGATCCTTGGCATCCCTCGCCGCGGCCACTTCACCCAACACCTCTGCGATCTCCACTGGCTCCCAGTCGAAAGAATAATAACCTTCAAACTCCTCCCTTACGCATACAAGGCCCTTCACAACACCAGACCAACATACCTGAACAACCACCTCTCCTTCCATGCACTCAAAATATACCTCTGATCAGCCGACCTCTCTCTGGCCACCTTCCCAAGCATCCACAAGACCAGAACAGGAGGAAAATCCTTCTCCTACCTCGCAGCCAAGGCCTGGAATGGCCTCCCCCTCCACCTCCGGCAAGCCCCCACACTGCACCAGTTCAGGAAGGACCTCAAGACCTGGCTGTTCGGATGACCCCAGCACTCAACGGAGCCGCCCCCCCCCCCCTCCAGCGCTTTGAGACACTTGCGGGTGAGTAGCTGCGCTTTACCAACCCTGATTGATTGGTTGGTTGAGTCTATAAACATTACCATAAATACACCCTGAATAATACATACAATAAAAAGGGTTAAAATAGACGCATCCAACAAATGTACATACAGTAATGTAAGAGAAGTTGATCTGGTGGGGAAATCTCACACAAAACCCACCAATTCCTTACATATTACCTGACGCACCTATTAAAATCCCCGTCTTTCAATTAAAAACCTCCCAGTTGGATGTGCGACATTCAAAAATCCCATATTTACCAACAATCTAAGGGCTTGATCCCGATTCGTGATTCCATAGTTCATAAAAATAGGTTTTAAAAATGCTTTCTGCTCTTCTAAAAACTATAAACAATCCAATCAAATATGTGCCCTGTTACATTTTGTCTTCAACCCACAGGTGCACATACCCTGCTCGTCTCTCATTGATACCTTAGTCTTCATATCTACGTAACATGGGTTTATTCCGACCCTAAAGCTTGGGGTTTGGCCTCAATGTATGAAATCTGTCATCATTGCCCCAACCTTCAGCCATAAATTGAGTAGAAGATTTACCCCTCAAATACCTCATATTCTCATCTCTAGCACATTCAGATGCAAGAGTGCATAGCTCCTGTTTGGAGATCTTCCTCTGTTCCGGCTTTATGGTCAGTCTGGCACTGAGTGCATTTAACGTATGTCTTGCTTGGGTAGCCCAATTCAGTTTGCTATCCTCGAGCTCCACTTTGCAGGGATGCCATATTTTGAGGGTTTCATCCCTTGTTAGTCTCTGCTAGAATTTCATTGTGGCTAACACCCCCAGATAAGCTGCCATTCCACCCTCATGGCTTGCACCATGGCTGATAGCGGTAATGTCAGAAGTCTTTCCACACTTTTACCCTCTGCAAGGTTCCAGTCCGATTTTCCACCTAGGGTTACTACTTCCGCCCCATGTTGGAATTGAGGGCGAACCACTGAATGAAAGGCAGACAAACAGGACACGGCTCGGTAGCCGGATTGCTGTTGGTGCTGACCACTATCCGACTAGTAGAACATCATTCAGGCTAGCAGTATATGGTTCCGACTGGGAGTAAACAATCCGCCTAGAAGTGCACCATCCAGACCCTCTCTGAAGTGCTCAAGACATAATCTGCCCTCATGTGCACTTTATTTCTTTGGGGCCATAAACATGTACAAAGATGGAACAGTGCATTAGTCTTGAGCCCTCAAACGCCCTTTCTTCAGACATAGGAGCCTACAGTAGAAGAAGGCGTCTGCGTCATTCAAAAGCGATTGTGTTTTTCCGTCACCCGGAGCACAGTCCCGTCAGTGGTTGACTGGCATCTGGAGTAGAGGTGGGCGTAACTCTCGGAGTTCCATGTAGACTAATCACGTAGAATTACCCAAAAATTCTGCGAGATTGCACAGAATTCCGCAAGAAGAGTAATTCTGCATTTAGCGCTATTTTCTAATTGCAAAAATTCCCCCTTGAGTCCAAAATGGGCGTGAGCAGGGCCGGTCCTATGATTTGCGAGGCCCTGGGCCAAAATGGAATGCGCGAGGCCCCTCTAATTTACTTAAGGAAATGCCCGAGGCCCCTCTAATTTACGTAAGTGACCCCTTGCAAGGAGACCATTCAGAGACACCGCAGGAGGCCCATTGTACAGGATTTTAGCGGCCCCACAGTTTTAACTTTCAGCCCACAAGCAATTCTCACACCTTCAACCTGATAGGTGTAAGAATTGCTTGTGGGCTGAAAGTTAACACTGTGGGGGCGCTAAAATCCTGTACAATGGGCCTCCCGCAGTGTCTCTGAATGGGTCTCCTTGCAATTGGAACAAGGGGAAGCTTCTCCCGCCCCCCCCCCCAGGCCTCCAGACACCATCCCTGAGAGGCCCAGGGAGGGGATCCCTCCGATCCCCTCCCATGGACCCTAATTGCAAGGAGACAGGGAAACAACAGGGCACACGATCGGTTCGGGGCCCCATGCTGGTGGGCTGAGTGCGAGGCCCTGGGCAGCTGCCCACGCTGCCCATGCCTAGCGCCGGCCCTGGGCGTGAGGATGCGCTTTACGCTAAGAAATATTGCTAAATGCTACAGAATATGAAAAGCGAGCACTAGCAGCCTCTCGCGCTCGCTAATGGTGCACTTGGGGTGGGATTCCCCTCCCAACTTACTGCCAGCATTTAGCACTGTTGTCCTAGTGCAAGACACACTCCTGTGTCCAAAATTGCGCAAGGAACTGTTTTGCACGAATATCACTAAATACAACAGATCACGAGTACGAGCAGCCGGTCGCTTGTGCTAAATGTGCTCCTGCAGTAGGATTTTTCCCCCCCAAAATAATTCTTAATTACGCGAGTGGACGTAATTGTGTTGTTATCAGTAATTTCACATCAACGCGTAACACAGAATTACCGAAATGCCTTCAATTACTCCGGCGTAATTGAAATTCCACCCCGGCCTAATCTGGAGTAAGCTCAGTGCAGAGACAGCAGAGGCTGCGGTGGTAAAGGGCAGCGAGGGAGGGTCTTCAGACGGACACTTACTGTCGCTCAGTGCAGAGAGAGCAGAGGCTGCGGTGGCAAAGGGCAGCGAGGGTCTTCAGACGACACTTACTGTCGCTCAGTGCAGAGACAGCAGAGGCTGCGGTGGCAAAGGGCAGCGAGGGAGGGTCTTCAGACGGACACTTACTGTCGCTCAGTGCAGAGACAGCAGAGGCTGCGGTGGCAAAGGGCAGCGAGGGAGGGTCTTCAGACGGACACTTACTGTCGCTCAGTGCAGAGACAGCAGGGCTGCGGTGGTAAAGGGCAGCGAGGGAGGGTCTTCAGACGGACACTTACTGTCGCTCAGTGCAGAGACAGCAGAGGCTGCGGTGGCAAAGGGCAGCGAGGGAGGGTCTTCAGACGGACACTTACTGTCGCTCAGTGCAGAGACAGCAGAGGCTGCGGTGGTAAAGGGCAGCGAGGGTCTTCAGACGGACACTTACTGTCGCTCAGTGCAGAGACAGCAGAGGCTGCGGTGGTAAAGGGCAGCAAGGGAGGGTCTTCAGACGGACACTTACTGTCGCTCAGTGCAGAGACAGCAGGGCTGCGGTGGTAAAGGGCAGCGAGGGAGGGTCTTCAGACGGACACTTACTGTCGCTCAGTGCAGAGACAGCAGGGCTGCGGTGGTAAAGGGCAGCGAGGGAGGGTCTTCAGACAGACACTTACTGTCGCTCAGTGCAGAGACAGCAGAGGCTCCGGTGGCAAAGGGCAGCGAGGGAGGGTCTTCAGACGGACACTAGTGTCCGACATAGATGGAAGTTCTGCTTCCTAGAGCATCCGATCAATGCTGCTTGCAAGCTTGGGTGCAAACATGGATCCCGAGGGAGAGAGCCCCTCCTGCTCCCTGCTCCTTTCATACCTTTGACCCCTTGTCAAGGGGTCAAAGGTATGAAAGTCCTTGTGATTGGAGCGGGCAGAGACAGAGACTGGCCTGGAGGTGGCTGTCCATCGCTAGAAGGATGGCCGTCCTTCTGGCTCAAGGTGCCTGGGAGGAGTGGTCATGTCTCACCAACAAATACATTAATAATAACCTTGGCTGCACACTCAAGAGTGAGATAAACTAACATATCTTAGGGGTGTGGGGTGACAAATGTTTGGGATTGTTGTCCTCTTCACTTTGCTAACTGTCCTACTTGCTGAGGTATTCACTCTGCTGATATTTCTTACACATCTGACTTCCAGAAGAGTGGCTCATAATCAATACAACTAACCATAAAATACCACCACTTGGGCGTGAAGTGACTTGGAGTTCTGGGCCGGGTCTTCCTACCTTCGCCTGGCAGGTCTGTTGACTTCCAAACGCCCCCTTCCTCCTGTAAGCCTCACTCAGAGAAGGTGGCGAGAAATACCTGCCTTCTTCATTTCCTCAAAGGTCTTGTTCTTTGTTCTCCTTTGAGGACTAAGATAATCTACATGTTGTGATCCCTGAAACCCTCTGGGCAATCTGATGCATTCACAAAACACATTTACAACCACACTTCTGCCATTTCATAGTGCTATAATCATAGATGTTACCGAAAATAACGATACCCACTTTATACACTTAAGAAGGATGGAAGGCTGAGTCAGCCCTGCCAAAATCGAATAACGTCCGGGCAGAAAAAATACATTGATTCAGTTTAGGACCCTTTCTTAAAGGGCTCCTTCTCTCCTTGGGTCATTCTTTTCTGATCTTCATTTCATGGGGTGCCTCTGAGGTCTTTTTTGGACACCACCTATTTGATACAGCTCGTAAAACTCTGACAGTGACTTTCCAATAGAAATACATTCTTTGGTGTTTGCCTCCACCAAGTGCCCATAACTTCTTCGAAATCATAAAAATATCATATTATTGCAAGATTCTTTCCTTTTGGCTTTAAGCAGGACAAGCATCACCACTTCCTAAAATGTTGAAACTGGACAAAACTGACTTCAATAATTTCCACCAAGTAAACAATCTCGAATGCATGGAGAGAATTCTTGAAAAGGGAGTTTAGATACTGAGGCCAATGAACTCACTGGGGTCTCATCCATCTGGGCTGTAATCTGAGAGAGCATCCTTCCATTCGTCGGGTGCTGCTATGCTCTTGGTATATGGCAGTCGTTATCCTTCGCGATTCACCCGGATCTTATTCCAGAAGTAGTCGACCATGAGAAATGTATCCATTTAGCCCATTCGAAGAGGTGAGGGAGACATAGTCCTGGAGAGATTCTCCTCCAGTCTGTTTGTGCAGATGACCCCCTGATCCACCTTCGCTTCGCACAACCTGCGCCATTTGCCAGTGGTCGATTCCATCACCCATATAATGTTTTGTTTATGAAATCACCTGGATATCCATAGCGCCTCCATTTACATGCACCCCAGTTATTATGGCCTAATCTGAACATGAGGATAAGGAAAGTCTCATATACCTTATAAGCAAATGAACCACGATGGAACAGGAAGGACGCCGACACTCTTGCATGCAGTTTATCGGTACAGTTTCCAGTGTGCAGCTGAAGCCGATGTTCTCCAGGTCTTTTGTGTACCACAGCCTAGATTGCATCTTATGATGAGGGGCATCTTGAATTCTCTCACAGCGTCAAGAGCAACCACCAAGAGAGGAATTACAGTGAGAACCCCTTTCATCCACAACACTGAGGCCCTGATTCACAAAGAGTCTCTGCACTCGTGCGGAGGCTCTGCAGTCGTAGCGGGATCGCCGCACTCATGGTGGGTTCTCTGCACTCGTGCGGAGGCTCCGCAGTCGTAGCGGGATCGCCGCACTCGTGGTGGGATCTCCACACGGCAGTTTCCTATTGTGGGGATCCCACCATGAATGCGGAAATCCCACCGCAAGTGCAGAGATCCCGCCACAGGTGTGGAGATCCCGCAATGAGTCTGGAGATCCCACCACGAGAGTGGAGATCCCGCTACGAGTGCGGAGATACCACCACAAGTGCAGAGATCCCACCATGAGTGAAGAGATCCCACCACCAGTGCAGAGATCCTGCCACGAGTGTGGAGATCCCATCACAAGTGTGGAGATCCCGCAACGGGTGTGGAGATCCCGCCATGAGTGTGGAGATCCTGCCATGAATATGGAGATCCTGCCACTGGTGTGGAGATCCCGCCACGAGTGTGGAGATCCTGCCATGAGTGTGGAGATCCCACCACCAGTGTGGAGATCCCGCCACAAGTGCTGAGATTCTGCCATGAGTGTGGAGATCCCACCACAAGAGTGGAGATCCCACCACGGGTGAGGAGATCCCACCACGGGTGAGGAGATCCCACCACGAGTGCTGAGATTCTGCCATGAGTGTGGAGTTCCCACCACAAGAGTGGAGATCCCACCACAAGAGTGGAGATCCCATCACGGGTGAGGAGATCCCACCACGGGTGAGGAGATCCCACCACGAGTGCTGAGATTCTGCCATAAGTGTGGAGATCCCACCACAAGAGTGGAGATCCCACCACGGGTGAGGAGATCCCACCACGAGTGTGGAGGGTCTTTGTGAATCAGGGCCATAATATCCAGATGCAAATGCATGAGCCATTACTTTTGAAAATGTCTTAATTCTTCCCATTGCCTAAAGGTGCACACAAGGGGCCCTGCTCCCTGTTTACTTTGGCCTTTTAAAAGTACAATTAGTGGTGGCTTTATGTCGCGGGGTAAAGTTTCTGTAGTTTAAAAAGAGCATAAGATTCGTATTCACGCCGTTGATATTCTGTTCATTTTATCCGTTTATCATTTGATTTGTATAGATTGATATTGGTCACCAATGAATGCTCAGAAATCTTAGATCTATTTGAAGCACAGTGCAGGGAAATTGGGCTCCAGGTGGTCAGCTGAAAATATCCCGTATGCAGGTTTTAGACTCACACGTAACATTTACAAGAAAGCAATCACGAGCTCCTGGGAAATTCTAGGAAACATGAAAAGGTATTGACATGGCCAGTGTTCGTTTTTGGATTTTGGTGCAAGATTGTTTTGAGGCGCGTTAACAGAAAATGTATATGTATTTTTCAGAATTCCTGTAACTATTCCTCATAAATCTTTGTGAGAAAACAGGCCTCAAATCATCTACCCGCCCACTCGCTAGGGCGAGTCAGATTTGATCAGAGCGAGCTCTTTTTTGGGCCTACTGGTCCTTTCTGGTGAGAGAGCTCTAGCCGGCAAAGAACAGGCGTTCTGTTCATTCACAAAATGAATGAGCAATAAAGATGTCTTTAAATCTTGTTTTTATCTTTTCACATTTGCTGTGCATTCAAAGACAGAGGTCAAATGTCAGCTTAGGCCTTCTTGCTTATTTTACGCTGGAGATTAGTGTTTACTTTTCTTTCTCTGAGTGAAAAGTTGGAGGATTTTGTAAAGTGAACTGTCTGACAAGGGAGTGTAAAATGAAAGGCTATAGTTTGTCAGGTTTTTTCTAATGCACAATAGTTAACTAGCTTGTAAATGAACGGTAAAAGCATTAAAAAAATACAAGTGAGGAAAGCACATTTTTTGGTAATTCTGAAATGTGATGGAAATAAGGATGCTAATAGGGTCAAAACAAACAAGAACACTTTACTTGGCTATGTGCAAATGCTAAATATTTGCTGAAAGCCAATTTCCACACATTATCGTTTGTACATTATATAGTTTTATCAGTAAAACTGCATGTCAGTGGGAAGGTTTATGGCGATTCATGCTTTAGTAATATATTTATTAAAAATTAGATTTTTTTTTAAATGAACTGAGAAACATTTTTGCCCCTGACCTGATGACAATGCTATTAGTGAACTAAGAGGCAAGTCTGGTTGTATATACCCTAAATGTGAGCTAGATTCTTATACATGGAGCAAACGTTTAGGGCCTGATTACGATATCGGGTGAACTTTCGTCTGCCCGACCCCGTTGCGGTTTGGAACCGCCCGACCTTACGTCGGCCGTTCCGACCGCATGATTACGATGTGACCACCCATAGGGCAGTCGCAAACATCCATTTTCCAATGGAAACTTGTGCGGAGGGCGGAAAAGGTCAGCAGCAAAAGCTTCCATTGAAAAATGGATGTTTGTGAACATCCCTGCACAGTGTGGAAAGGCCGACATAGAATGGCTGTCGGAAACCAGCATCATAATCCCAACGGCGGAACTGCCGTCATTAAGGGATTATGCTGTATTTCCGACGTACCGACGGGCTCCTTGAGCCCGTTGGAACCACGTTGGAATCCCACCGCAAGTTTAACTCCAACCACCGTCATCCTAATACGGCGGTTGAACTGTAAACCTACCATGTTGGGCAGAAAGCCTTCGTTCGCTGATTGGAGGCTTTCCACCCGACATCGTAATGAGGCCCCTACTCTATTAAGTAAAACAAAATATTTTTTTTGTACAGCAGATATGCAGAACTCACATATTTGAATGAGGTTTTAATATGTGTTATTGAAGAAAAAGGTGACTGCGAAATAAAATGTTTGCCTAGGATCACACAATTTGAGACCATTGTATGGAGCAAGCATATTACAGTTGGGTCGAGTTGACTATTCAAGTCACTAGACCTGCAGGGCTGGTAACAATCTCATGATTTTCCGAGGCCTGGAAACATATTATATCTTTTGGTCATTCCTTTGGGAAACAAGGCAAATTCAAACTTTTTCTGGAATATACTATACAATACTAATATAAATTGTGTACATTGTATGGAGTTTGGTTTGCTCAATTTAACTAAAAGCTGCAAGGATATTAAATGTAATAAATTATCATTATCGAGTAACAATGATGGTAATAATCTTGTCATATGGATGGGTCTAAGTTAAGATATTTTATTACCCTGCATGAAATGCCAAACCCGGAGTATGGACAGAAAGTGGAAGATTCCATTGCTACTAAGGTCAGCAGTTTTCATGCTTGTGTTACGGCATCTTGTCCATAGAATCTCTGGTCTTACCGAAGTTATCACACTTGATATTCCTACGTGGAGAGATTCAAAGACTGAGATTATTAATAATGAAAAGCTTTATTGAAAGTCCTGGATATTTACCTGGATGCCAACATTGAAACAGTTCAGGTTTTGTTTAATTATCAGCCTATATTATTCCATGTTTGTTTTACCTGACAACATGAAAGTAGAACCATTATATCTTACATATTATCCTATGGGGTATTGTTAGTCATGCCGTCAAGAGTACCATTTCTGTAAATGGATGAAAAACCCACTAAAATCGAACATTACCTTAAAAACACAGTATTAGGTTTGCTGAGCTCAATCTCTCTCTGGTGCACAGTGGGAGGTCATTTGAGAAGTGTCTTCTTATACTCTTTATGTGGGTTTGAAATCAATGCATCAGAAAATAATCTTCGGTAAACGTTGTGTACTGGCAGAAATACAGTACTGGGACCTCTAAGATAATGGCCTCTACTGGGCACGCGGCGGTATAAAGGTATCTGTGCGCATCACTTCTGGGCGTACCACAGTTTAAAGTCACATAGGCCTGAGGTTTTCAGATAAATAGTTTATGTGTGGACTTTAGGCTGAAAGACATGTCCAGATGTATTTTGATTCACTTTGACACAAACTTTGGAAAACGTGTTTTCAGTCTCAGTGAATTTATTCTTTGTTCTTCTACAATTTTGAAATTGTAGAAGTTTAATTGTATGCAAGATCTTTGTGAAATAACTACACTTCAACATTCTTTGTTCAAGTCAGAAACAGAATATGGAAACATTATGTGATATGATGAATTGGAAATGTTATATGTGTGATTAGCCAATAGACTTAGCACAAACCTTTATCTTTAGAATCCATTTCATGTTTTTATGTGTTTATTTTCTGTATTCTGATGGACATTTTGGTATAAACTGTATGTACTGTTGATGACTTTTTTCTGATAACCTTTCTACCGTCCGTATATGTTGTAGAATTCAATATATTAACTTTGTGAATTTTATTTTATGTAGCCCCAGCTGTGTATTGCAATGCCACTGTTTCCTATTTGCTACAATAATGAAAAGAGATAAAAAGAAATAACAGAAGGATTTCGTTTGATTGATAAATGTCATCGAAGTAAAAAACTATTAGTTATTAACATTGTGTTGGACTTGGCCCTTTTTGCAGGGTCATCACTGAACTTTTTGCCTTCCTCCTAGCCTTTTTTCTGACATGGTGTTGGTGGTTTCAGGACTCTGGGCACTTTATCACTGCTGTCCAGTGTAAAGTGCGTGTGCTCTCTGTGATAAACATGGTAAGATTGGTCTACACCTGTTTGGCGTATTTAATTTACCTGTCAGTCCCTTGTAAAGTGGTATCTCATATACCCGGGGCTGGTAAATTAAATGCTACTGGGAAGGCTTGCAGCGCTGATTGCGCCACCCACCAAAGTAGCCTTTCAAACCTATCTCAGGCCTCTTCCATTGCAGGGCCTGCGTGTGCAGTTTACTGCCGCTGTGATGTGGCACCTAAAAGTGTGTCCCATGTCTGTGACCCCCCTTTTACTGCATGTCAGTCACCCCTAAGGTAGGCCCTAGCTAGCCCTATGGGCAGGGTGCATTGTAGGTAAAAGGTAGGACATGTACCTTAAGTGTGTAACATGTCCTGGTACTGACAAACAGCCATTTTGGTTTCTCACTACTGTGAGGCTGCCCTCCCATAGGAATGCATTGGGGATTCCCTGATAAGTGTTTCAGTGGTATTTCCTGATATGAGAGAAGCAGCGTGGTCAAGTTTGGTATATTTGGAATAGTGATAATAAATGCTACGCAATAGTGTGCACAGATTTATTATAACTATTTTAGAAATGCCACTTTTAGAAGTTGGCATTTCTGTGTGCTACGTGTCTGCCTGCCTGATGTGGATTGCATGTCTGGCTTTGGAGTGACAGGGGGCTGCAGAGGGTCTTGGCTCCAGCAGTCTGATGGGTCAGGGCTGGGCTGAATAGGACCTGCATTGAATAGAGAGTAGGGGGAGGAGATTTCCTTTCACCAACCTGAGCCCTCATAGAATAGAGAGTAGGGGGAGGAGATTTCCTTTCAGCTACCTGGGCCAGGTCTGCTTTCAACAATGCTGTCTCCACCTCCTGCCAGGAAGCTGCACCAGGGAGGACAGAACTGGTTTTGGCTGGGCACAGACACTCTCTCTCTGCCTTCAGAGAACAAAGGATTTACTGGTATAAATATTGGGGCCCAGACCCCAGAACTTTAGATCACTTCTGGGAATCAAGACGGACCTTTGTCAAGGAGAGAAACCAAGGAAGCTGAAGGAGGAGACTGCCCCAGTGCTGGTTGCTGTCTGGGGTTGGCCTGCAGTGGTTACTCATTTCCAAGAAAAGGGAAAAAGGAACTTTGTGCACTTTATCATCTTGAGGAAGATCTCCAAGGGCTTGAAACTGAGCTTGCCTCCTGTCTGAAGTCACAGGGACACCAAGACTTCACCACCAGCTCCCCCTGAATTTCCTTGCTGGGAATTCTACCTGCAGAGAGGTGCCTGCTGTTGTTCTGGGTACCTCTTGTGTCTGCGTGTCGCTGGGAGATGGAAGCGCGACGCAACGAAGAACAAGCGTGTCGCCGCCGCAGCTGTTGCCGTCGCATCGCCGAAGAAGCGTGCAGCCGCCGCAGCTGTTTGCCGTTGCATCACTGATGAAGAGTGTCGCATCACCAGAGAAGCGTGCCGCCGCCGTAGAGGTCGACGTCGCATCACCGGAGAAGCGCATCGCAGGGCCTGTCGCGGCTCCAAAGTTCATTGATTTCGCCGCACGGCCGTCGGGCGTGCACGCATCGCATCTACGTTGTCGCATCGCATCAAAGACGCCATCTTTTCGCATCGCACCGGATCGTCACATCGCATTGAGGCGCCATCTTGTCGTATCGTCACCGGACCGCAATAAGAAACGACTCACCAACTCCCCACACAGTAAGGAAGCGACGCATCACCTCCCCTGTGCTGCAGTAAGGAACCGACACATCCACTCCCCTGAGTGTAAGGAACGGCGCATCAACTTCCCTGCGACCCTTTTGTTTGCATTACATGACGCATCCTAGGTACTTTGAGAGTAAAGTGTCGCATTTACCATCTACATTGAACTAAGCTATTTCTACCATTTTAAAGTCTTATTTTTGATTACAGTATTGTGGATTTTTGTCGTTTGGTCTTGTGTTAAGTCTAGTAAAGATTACTTATTTTTCTAAACTGGTGTGGTGTCCATTTGTAGTGTTTTCACTGTATTACTGTATGTGTTCACAAATGCTTTACACACTGCCTCTGAGATAAGCCTGCCTGCTCGTGCCAAGCTACCAAGGGGGTGAGCAGGGGTTATTTAGGAGTGTAGCCCCCATACCCTGACTAGAAGCAAGGGTCCCTACTTGGTCAAAGGTACCTACCTCTGCCAACTAGAGACCCCCATTTCTAACACATTGTATTTTTTTAAAGGATCTCCTCTTTACATGTTTATTTTTTCTGTACAGATAGCTCATCGTTTGGGAAGGCCAGTGTGTGATTAGTGACCGAGAAGCGTGTGGCATTTCTTTTACATTCCATATCTCAAGCTTTGCTTTCTCTCTTTTCTTACAGATGCTGAGGAGTACCAGCCTCCGGTCTGGAAGTCATATTGTGAGTATATTCACATCAGCCAATCATATCAGCCAATGGCTTAGGAAATTTTGGGGGGAAAATCTGAAATTTATCAACAACAGAAACTGTGAGACAAAGAAGGGAATACGTTTGTTTTTTGGGTTCAGTTGTAACAAATGTGAGATCAAGTGTGTTGCGGGAGGGATGAGAACTTTCTTCAGGTCTAGGTCACCCAGAGGTCATTGGGCGGTATCCGAGAGGGGCACCGCCCTTTTTAGCCGTGTGTGTGGGCCACAAGCACCACAATTGGTTGACCAGGAATGCCTGTGTGATGAAGACTCTCCTGGGCAGTGTAGGCAATTAGTCAAGGTTTACTCCAGACTTCGGTACTAGTCTGGTACTTAGGTTCAGTGTGGCACAGTAACCACATGTGTGGGCTGAGATAGGACCCCAAACAGAATTCTGATGCTTAAAAGAGAATAGTCTGGGGTCGAAAATGTCTGCAAGGAGAACAGTTACACGATGTCCACTCATTCCAAAGCAGGAGGTCTCGTAGCGCTGGTCTCAGTTGACTTGAGGGCCACCTTTACCACTACCAGAGGGTTTCATGAGGATTCCAGTTAGTGAACATTTATAAAGAATGCTTATAAAAAGTAAACCCTCCATCTCTTAGGGATAGACATGCGGGTGGCTCCTCTGGGATGCTCTGAAACCGGACAGCACATGGCCAAAAATGTCCCCAAAACATTTTAAAGGAGGGCTTGTACTGATGACAAAGAAGTGCAGCTGGTGGCTTCAGAGTTGCTGGGCAGAGCCGCGGTTCCAGATGGCTGGTGTAGAGGGGTGTGTGGGCTCTGCTCTTCAATGCTGTGGGACACAGGTCAGAGGGCAAGGAAGGTCTGGTCCCAGGCAGAGTTCAGAGTGACCCTGGTGCTTGGAAGCGTTGAGGCAGATGCAGTAGGCACATAGGGTGTACACAAGTACCCGTGGGTGTTCTTCTGGTGTCGGACGGGGGCTTGGAGGCGAACATGTAGCCGGGTGTCTGCGGTGGGGGTTCCGCCTCAAGCATGTTGTCTCCCACCCTGAAATGGCATAGCTTCCTTCCGAGGTCCACAACAAGTTCACCTACAGAATCCTACTCTCCAGGAAAGCAGAGGAAGAATTTTCTTTGTTTATGCACTGCCTTTTCAACCTGGAATCTCTGAGCTGCACTGAGGAGGGGCAGAACATTCTGAGTGGGATGTAAAGTGGGAGGCTTCAGTAGACATGACAATGGGTGTAGGGTGTGTCCGGGCAGGACAGGACAGATCTGCAGAGGTGGTTGGCTCAGCCTCTCTCGTTGGGCAGGTCTCTGGGCTGATGGTACATCCCAGCCCTGAAATCACCCATCACAGCCCTGAAATCACCCATCACAGCCCTGACATCACCCATCCCAGCCATGAAATCACCCATCACAGCTCTGAAATCACCCATCACAGCTCTGAAATCACCCATCTGAGTCCTGAAATCACCTATTACACAGCCCTGAAATCACCCATCACAGCCCTGACATCACCCATCCCAGCCATGAAATCACCCATCACAGCCCTGAAATCACCCATCTGAGTCCTGAAATCACCTATTACACAGCCCTGAAATCACCCATCCCAGCCCTGACATCACCCATCCCAGCCATGAAATCACCCATCACAGCCCTGAAATCACCCATCACAACCCTGAAATCACCCATCTGAGTCCTGAAATCATCCATCTGAGTCCTGAAATCACCCATCACAGCCCTGACATCAACCATCCCAGCCATGAAATTACCCATCACAGCCCTGAAATCACCCATCACAGCCCTGACATCACCCATCTGAGTCCTGAAATCATCCATCTGAGTCCTGAAATCACCTATCACAACCCTGACATCACCCATCCCAGCCATGAAATCACCCATCACAGCCCTGAAATCACCCATCACAGCCCTGAAATCACCCATCTGAGTCCTGAAATCATCCATCTGAGTCCTGAAATCACCCATCACAGCCCTGACATCACCCATCTCAGCCATGAAATCACCCATCACAGCCCTGAAATCACCCATCACAGCCCTGAAATCACCCATCTGAGTCCTGAAATCATCCATCTGAGTCCTGAAATCACCCATCACAGCCCTGACATCACCCATCCCAGCCATGAAATCACCTATTACACAGCCCTGAAATCACCCATTCCAGTCATGAAATTACCCATCACAGTCCTGAAATCACTCATCTGAGTCCTGAAATCACGTATTACACAGACCTAAAATCACCCATTCCAGACATGAAATCACCCATCACAGCCCTGAAATCACCCCTCTGAGTCCTGAAATCACACATCACAGCCCTGAAATCACCCATACCAGCCATGAAATCACCCATCACAGCCCTGAAATCACCCATCTGAGTCCTGAAATCACCCATCACAGCCCTGAAATCACCAATCCCAGCCATGAAATCACCCATCACAGCCCTGAAATCACCCATCACAGACCTAAAAGCACCCATCCCAGCCATGAAATCATCCATCACAGCCCTGAAATCACCCATCACAGCCCTGAAATCACCCATCTGAGTCCTGAAATCATCCATCTGAGTCCTGAAATCACACATCACAGCCCTGAAATCACCCATACCAGCCATGAAATCACCCATCACAGCCCTGAAATCACCCATCTGAGTCCTGAAATCACCCATCACAGCCCTGAAATCACCAATCCCAGCCATGAAATCACCCATCACAGCCCTGAAATCACCCATCACAGACCTAAAAGCACCCATCCCAGCCATGAAATCATCCATCACAGCCCTGAAATCACCCATCACAGCCCTGAAATCACCCATCTGAGTCCTGAAATCATCCATCTGAGTCCTGAAATCACCCATCACAGCCCTGACATCACCCATCCCAGCCATGAAATCACCCATCACAGCCCTGAAATCACCCATCTGAGTCCTGAAATCACCTATTACACAGCCCTGAAATCACCCATTCCAGCCATGAAAATACCCATCACAGTCCTGAAATCACTCATCTGAGTCCTGAAATCACGTATTACACAGACCTAAAATCACCCATTCCAGACATGAAATCACCCATCACAGCCCTAAATAACCCATCTGAGTCCTGAAATCACCTATTACACAGCCCTGAAATCACCCATTCCAGCCATGAAATTACCCATCACAGTCCTGAAATCACTCATCTGAGTCCTGAAATCACGTATTACACAGACCTAAAATCACCCATTCCAGACATGAAATCACCCATCACAGCCCTGAAATCACCCATCTGAGTCCTGAAATCATCTGTTACACAGCCCTGAAATCACCCATTCCAGCCATGAAATCACCCATCACAGCCCTGAAATCACCCCTCTGAGTCCTGAAATCACACATCACAGCCCTGAAATCACCCATACCAGCCATGAAATCACCCATCACAGCCCTGAAATCACCCATCTGAGTCCTGAAATCACCCATCACAGCCATGAAAACACCAATCCCAGCCATGAAATCACCCATCACAGCCCTGAAATCACCCATCACAACCCTAAAAGCACCCATCCCAGCCATGAAATCATCCATCACAGCCCTGAAATCACCCATCACAGCCCTGAAATCACCCATCACAGCCTTGAAATTACTCATCACAGCCCTGAAATCACCCATCTGAATCCTGAAATCACCTATCCCAGCCGTGACATCACCCATCACAGCCCTGAAATTACCCATCTGAGTCCTGATATCACCCATCACAGCCCTGAAATCACCAATCCCAGCCATGAAATCACCCATCACAGCCCTGAAAGCACTCATCTGAGTCCTGAAATCACCCATCACCGTCCTGAAATCACCCACCACAGCCCTGAAATCACTCATCACAGACCTAAAATCACCCATCACAGCCCTAAAATCACCCATCACAGCCCTGAAATCACTGAGTCCTGAAATCACCCATCACAGCCCTAGAAATCGCCCATCTGAGTCCTGAAATCACCCATCCCAGCCCTAAAATCACCCATCTTAGCCATGAAATCATCCATCACAGCCCTGAAATCACCCATCACAGCCCTGAAATCACCCATCACAATCACCCATTACAGCCCTGAAATCACTCATCACAGCCCTGAAATCACCCATCTGAGTCCTGAAATCACCTATCCCAGCTGTGATATCACCCATCACAGCCCTGAAATTACCCATCACACCCTGAAATCACCCATCGCAGCCCTGAAATCACCCATCACAGCCCTGAAATCGCCCATCTGAGTCCTGAAATCACCCATTACAGCCCTGAAATCACCCACCACAGCCCTGAAATCACTCATCACAGACCTAAAATCACCCATCACAGACCTAAAATCACCCATCACAGCCCTGAAATCACTGAGTCCTGAAATCACCCATCACAGCCCTAAAAAACACCCATCTGAGTGCTGAAATCACCCATCCCAGCCCTTAAATCACACATCCCAGCCATGAAATCATCCATCACAGCCCTGAAATCACCCATCACAGCCCTGAAATCACCCATCACAGCTCTGAAATCACCCATCTGAATCCTGAAATCACCTATCCCAGTCGTGACATCACATCACCCATCACAGACCTGGAATTACCCATCTGAGTCCTGAAATCACCCATCACAGCCCTGAAATCACTAATCCCAGCCATGAAATCACCCATCACAGCCCTGGAATCACTCATCTGAGTCCTGAAATCACCCATCACAGCCCTGAAATCACCCACCACAGCCCTGAAATCACTCATCACAAACCTAAAATCACCCATCACAGCCCTAAAATCACCCATCTGAGTCCAGAAATCACCAATCCCAGCCCTAAAATCACCCATCCCAGCCATGAAATCATCCATCACAGCCCTGAAATCACCCATTACAGCCCTGAAATCACCCATCACAATCACCCATTACAGCCCTGAAATCACTCATCACAGTCCTGAAATCACCCATCTGAGTCCTGAAATCACCTATCCCAGCCGTGATATCACCCTTCACAGCCCTGAAATTACCCATCACAGCCCTGAAATTACCCATCACAACCCTGAAATCACTCATCGCAGCCCTGAAATCACCCATCCCATCCATGAAATCGCCCATCTGAGTCCTGAAATCGCCCATCTGAGTCCTGAAATCACCCATCACAGCCCTGAAATCACCCACCACAGCCCTGAAATCACCCATCACAGCCCTAAAATCACCCATCACAGCTCTGAAGTCACCCATCACAGCCCTGAAATCACCCATGGGTGAAACCACTACAGTGTGGGAGAGATGCGGGTCATGGGGCCACTCCCAGAGCAGGGAACGTGACACAGCTTAACCTTGTCACTGGAAACTCAAAGTTGTGCTACATTCAGCAAGTTTATTGTTGTAAAAGGAGCCGATCGCACACTCAGGGGAGTATTACAGACCCGAAAGAGGGAGAACTGAACAGATTTTTAAAAAGATCCCCAACTTGGACCTTTCTCAGTAGTCCAGGTGAAAACAGGCCTGAGGTCCTGAGTATTAATCGAGCTCCCCCAATTGTTAGCCTCTTCGTAGCCGAGTGAGGAGACAGAAGGCACCCTCCACTCCCGGTGGTGGTACAGTCCAGGTGCCCCTCACTCATCAGAGCCTAAAGCTCTGTTCAGCGCCTGAGTGGGAACCAAACGCAGACCTGGCAGATGTTGTCAGATCAGCTCCCATGATGCACGCAGCGTTCAAGCGAGCCTGACCACTGCAGAGGGGTTTGGGGTTGAGGGGTTCTCCCCAAGAAAATGTTGGAATAACATTTCAATGTGGTGCGTTTTACAACGTTTTTATTATTGAACCTCTCCCAATCATTGAATTGCTGGATGGAGACTGGAGACACAGCTGTGTGTCTCAATGAATGAATAGTTGAATGGTGGGGAGGGAGTGAATGAATGAATTCAAGAATGAATGACAATGAATGCAGACTTTTAGCTAAGTGGAACAAATGGTGTTAATGAGATGAGCACGAGATGGTGCTCTGATTTCTATTTTAGCCTCTGCTTAAAACATCACCCTCCGCAAACACTACTATCACCAGTCCTTGCCACACATACAGAGCCTGGATGTATTTAACATGACGCGCTGATTTATGGCTCCAAGAATTCAGCGCAAAGCATTAAGTATTGGCCGAAAATGGGAGAAAAAATGAGATAACCTTGTAGTAACCACGACAATGTGAAACCAAGAAACCTTGATCGCATCCCAGCTTCTATTTGGCCACATAGTGTGATAGTAGGCAATTACTTTTTCACAGTGCCTTCTATCGCTTCATCATCACATGAGAGCACTAAAGCAAAACGTTATACTGTTACTCCGTCTGTAGTAAGACCCTATGTCACGTGTAAGTGTTGTGGTGAGCCTCAACAAGGCCTACCAGTGCTTAGGGGTTCTCCCTTTCTGCACAGAGTCCTCAGACCAATAGGAAGAAGTTGGCACGGAAACTGGAATAGAAAAAACTGAGTTTATTAAACATCATGAGGTGGAGCTACATTCACACAGCACCCTTCGGTAATGCATGAAGTAGCACACTGAATGGAAGGACCTTGGTCCTTTTATACCCACACAGGGGCTCAAATGAAGGCGGTACAAACACAAATGCTGGTTTTAGGTACATATAAGGTCATACAAGAAATGCACAGTCGACGAGTGGGTGGAGCTAACAGTTTCTACTTCTAGTAGACACATCCTGACATTTATAAACTCGGAACAGCTGCATGGACAGCTGCGAGCTCAACTGAGCATGTGCAAAGCAAAAGAAACTAAATATAACTCGTCTCTAGGCAGATTTCAAGAGCAGTTAACAGGAAGTTAGGACAGAGCACATGGCGAGCACATGACAGCACATGGCAACCAAAATGGCTGCCAGAAATACAAAATGGATTCCACAAAGCGGACAATTTAGCCTCTGAATACAGGATGTCTTCGGCTAATGCTTAACTTAAGTGCTGCCAAATTACAACAGACCACCCTTTCAGCATTAGCTGAAGACATTCGTTTATCTGGGGTAATCTAAATATTCATCCCGTACATCTATTAACATTATTTCGGCCACCTCTTTATTCAACATTTGTTGGGCCTTTGTTTCAGCAACGTTTCCTTTGGCAGGTATACAAGCAGAGATGCAAATGGAGCAAAGCATTGGACCACATTGGATACATACACAGCATGTAAAAAGTATCATAATTATTACACACAGGATAGTCAGTAGCTTCCAGCCCCAAGCAGAAACAAGAGTCCAAAACCATCCAGTAAAAGTCCAAGTACCAGTCTCTGGATGAATTTCTGCAGCAATCTTATGCAGTTTTGATATTGCGTCATATACTGAAGGTGAGTGATCCGGTATGAATACGCAACAGCTGCTACCGATGATGCGACATGCACCACCTCGATCAGCCAAAATCACGTCTAGCACCATCCTATTCTGGAGTGCTACAATCCTTGCAATCTGTAGTTCCTCTGTAATGTTCCCAAGTGCCATAGCTGTCTGATTGGTAACAGCTTCCACAACACGAGTTAATCGCCTGATCTTTCTGCTGTTTAATGCAGCACCCACAAAGAAAAATAAGCCCAAGTTGAAATCAACATATTGTTGTAGGGTAGTGTCGGTTTGGTCAACTTCATCCATACTTATTGTCCTCTTATTTCTGTTTTTGGAAATATCATTGTACAGTTTAAAATCACGGTGATATAATGCAGGTGCCAGAAACACAGGGGGCAACAGAAAAGATACATAGCAGATTCCTGACCACCCAACAGGTAATTGATAATATCCGTTATTTCCACACACAAAATACGTATTATGCGAGGCTGTGAAAGTGCTCTTATTGGCACCTTCAATGGTCAGGATTACAGTACACTCGCTCCTCCCCACTGGAATTCTTCCAACACTACAGATACACAAATCTGCTTTAGTTTTTGTCACAGAAATCACAAAAGGTCCAATGTTCTTTATTATTCTCACATTTGTGAAGGCATGTGGTGTTGAAATATTGTCCGGTTGATACTCTTCCCATTCCCATTTAGTCCCTTTGGCTTGTGGATAACCTTCTTTATTTTGATAACACACTTTATTAAGTTGAAAAATAATCCCACCTACTGAAGGCTTTCCATATGCAAACAAGAGCGCATACCAAGCTTGACAAGAACCATTGTGAGAAAATGGAAGAGGAATAAAAGGTGTTCCTCCTTTCTTTTGATGTGCAGGTATCATCCCACACACCCAACAGTTGGTAGTATTTGTAGCATTGTGAGTATGGTGCAACATCTGAATAAAGGTATTGTTTAGATAGGATTGTCGATGCTTCTGCTCATGGTAGGGAAGAGTGAAGTAGTAGTGTTCCACTGGTACTGGCGTAGTGGCAACAAAAAGCTGTCGAACAGGAGCCACCTTCTCGATGTACCACGTAATTGCTGCCATAGCCACCATAGCAACAACAAACCCTACAGCACAAATGATTCTTTTGTTATTCATTTCAGCAACAGTAATGATTGATCTTTCTAAAAACTTGTTGAAAACAATCGTTGGAGCTCTTCTCCCTGGGCAGCCGTTGATTTCTTCACCATGGGCCAAGGCGGGTGTCACTACACTAATGCAGGGCTGATCCCCCTCCCCTTGCCACATCGGCTCTCCGTTTCACTAACCCAGGGCAGTAGCTCAACCAGTCTTTTTCAAAACTGCAGATTCTTTCCTCGGTCTCAATTGATATCTGGATACTCCAGTGATCGTGTGGTCCGGGAAGACTTCCGCAGATTCGTCAGGTGAGATAGCTTGGCCTTTCTCCGTCTCCAGAATCTCTCGATGGTCGGTCAACACAGCAGGTTCCACCAAGGCAGGCGACACGCGTTTGCAGTGTGTGCTGTGGATCCAATTCTTTCTGTTTGTCACTCGAACTGCTGTCCTTGTCGCAAGGAGCACCTGCTCTGGTCCTCGCCACCTCGGCTCCAAGCTGTTTGATCTGTCGAAGACCTTGACCATTACGTGATCACCAGGACGGAGTTCGTGGGCCTCACCTGTAGATCTGTCAGGAAGAGCTTCTCGAACCTGTTGATGAATAGAAACCAAACTGTCGGTTAACTGTGCCAAATAATCATTCATCAGAACACAAGGAACATCATGTATGGGGCGTGGCTTAGGAATTCCCCAAATGTTCATCGGTCTCCCAAACACCACCTCATAGGGGGTGAGACCTGATCGTGAATGTGGCACCGATCTTATGGACAACAATGCCAATGGTAGTGCATCTGGCCACTTTAGAGACGTGGAAGCCAGTATTTTCGCCAATTTTGATTTTAAAGTAGCGTTATACCTTTCCACCAATCCTGCTGATTGCGGGTGGAAAACTGTATGGAATTTCTGTTTGATCCCTAATCCTTTCAGTACATGCTCAACAACTTGCCCAATAAAATGAGGTCCATTGTCACTCCACAAAAGTTTGCAAACACCGTATCTAGGGAAAAACTCCTTTAGAAGCACCTTTGCTGTGGTGAGAGCAGTATTATCCTTTGTAGGGTATGCCTCTATCCACTTACTGAAGGCACATACCACCACTAGGACATATTTCAGATTATTGCAGCGTTCGAGTTGGATGTAATCCATCTGCAAAACTTCAAAAGGTGCGGTTGGTGTAGCAAACCCTCCTGTAGGAGTTCGTGTCCCTTTTCCAGGATTATACTGCCAACAGATCAAACAGGACTGTACTACTCTTTTGGCTGTGCTAGCAATTTCAGGATGCTCCCAAACTTGTGTAAGCAATTTAGTTATTGCTAGAGCTCCAACATGTGCCAGCCCATGTGCCATTTGAACCATAGGTTGTAAATAGGCTGCAGGCAATTTCCACTTATTCATTTCTTTGTTACGCCAACAACCCTCATCATCTAACATTCCTTCTTTAGACCATTGCTCAAACTCTTCCACAGAAGCAGATCTCTGTATATCCAATACTTCCTCTCTAGCATCATGCCAACGCTCAGCTTGTGATTTCACTACGTACATGGATGTAGTGCTTCGCTGCATCGCAGTTTCACGGGCTACGCGGTCTGCAAAGGCATTGCCTTGTCCTATTTTGTCAGTCACTTTCTTGTGTGCGCTACACTTCATAATAGCAACTCTCTTTGGGTATGTAAGTGCAGTCAAGAGATTATGCACTAACTCTCCGTGCATTATCTGCATCCCATGGGATGTAAGAAAGCCTCTTTCCTTCCAGAGTAGGCCGAAATCATGAACCACTCCAAAAGCATAGCGGCTATCCGTGTAAATGTTCACACACAAGTCAGTGCTAAGCTCACACGCTCGTGTCAAAGCTATTAGTTCAGCTGCTTGAGCTGACTTCTGAGGTATGCGAGCTGTTTCCACTACTGTCTCAAGCGTGGTAATTGCATAAGCAGCTGAAGTCGTGCCATCTGGTAACTTCAGACAGGACCCATCAACCCACAGTTCCCCATCTACATCTGGAAGGGGCGTATCTTGCAAATCGATGCGACCCTTTGTCTGCTCCTCAGTAAGGAATATGCAATCGTGAGGCTCCTTTGACTGAGACTGAGTCGCAGGATATGGCAACAAAGTGGCTGGGTTCAGTGTCGCACATCTCTTCAAGGTAATATGAGGTGCTAGCAGTGTCAATTCGTATCCTGTCAAACGAGCACTAGTTAAGTGCTGAGTCTTAGTCTGATTCAAAAGGGCATCTACTGCATGGGGTACTAGCACCAACAGTTTGTGTGACAAAACTATCCCTTCACTCTGACGTATGGACACAGCCGCCGCTGCAACTGAACGGAAGCACCCAGGTAATGCACGAGCAACAGGATCAAGAACTGCAGAAAGGTATGCACAAGGACGCTGTTTGTCCCCGTGTGTCTGTACTAAAACTGACAATGCACATCCTTCTTTCTCATGTACATAGAGTGTAAAAGCCTTCGTGTAATCTGGTGTGCCTAACACTGGTGCAGAGCAAAGAGCTTGTCTCAACTGACAAAAAGCATTTTGACATTCATCTGTCCATGGAAGGGGGATCGGAGTGTTTTTAGTTAAAAGTGCTAGCAAGGGTTTAACAATGTGTGAAAAACCCAATATCCATTGCCTGCAAAACGAAGTCAGACCAATGAATGCACGGACATCTTTCTGCGTGGAAGGTACTGGGGTGTCTAAAATTGCTTGAATGCGATCTGGTGTCAGTGCACGGCCCTCCTTAGACAGAAGGTGTCCTAAATAGGTCACCTTCGGTCTACAATATTGCAATTTCTTCCGTGATACTTTATGGTGGTGTGTAGCAAGAAAAGAAAGCAAGGACAAAGTGCATTTCTCACACTGCTCAGGTGTATCAGCTGCCAACAAGATGTCATCGACATATTGTATGAGAGCCACTCCTTTAGGCAGGGTAAAGGAATCAAGCTGTCTCTTCAATGCTTGACTGTAAATACTAGGACTCTCAGTATAGCCTTGAGGAACTCTACAAAATCTGTATGATCTATTATTCAAAGTGAAACCGAACAAATATCGGCTATCAGGATGAATAGGAATCGAGAAGAAAGCATTCTTCAGATCAATTACAGAAAATGTAGTTGCTGTTGGAGGGACCAGGGTAAGCAATGTCGTTATGTCAGATACTACAGGGTACTGTGGTACTACAATCTTGTTAACTTCTCTCAAATCGATGATAAATCTATAGATCCTAGTGTCAGTATCTTTTTTCAAAATGGGAAGAATCGGACTATTGCAAACATTGTAAGGAACTTCTTCCACAACCCCCACCTTAATTAAATCATGTACAATACGTGTGAGTGCTTCTTCTCCTTCTCGAGAAATTTTATACTGAGGCAGTCTTGGCAATAAAGCGCCCTCCTTAACACTAATATGTACTGGTGGAATAACCATTTGTCCTACATCAGTGTCCGAAGTAGCCCACAAAGTACTAGGGAGTGAGGCTAGTGCAATGTCCTCTTTAATAATACAAGATCTCTCAATCACAGGGTAGTTGTCATTCAAAATAACCCGTACTCCTTCCGGAGAACACCGTATCGTAGCCCTGAAATATTTAAGCATATCAAGACCCACAATATTGTCTGGTGTGTTTGGAGAAAGCAAAAACGGACATGGAGCAGTAAACTTATCAACATCGAATGCAAGTGGTTGTGACAATGGGCTAAGGGAAGGTGTTCCATCGAAACCTATCGATGTAATGGTTAAGCCAGACAGGGGAGCCCTTGGAACCAACTGTTTAGACAAGGCGCTACGAGTAGCTCCTGTATCAACCAGAAACTGATCAGTAGAGCCCAAAACATGTGCTGTAACATAGGGACCCCTCTGATCTACTGGAACTTCAACTGATTCCTTACCCCATCCTAGGCAATCCTATGCATAAGCAGAATCTTGAAAATCAGAGGGCACATAGTCAGACATTTGATATTGGTTCCTTCTATCAAAAGTGTTAAACCCATCCTGCCCACGTGTATTAGCATCAAACCGAGCACGATCATTCGCGCTTCCTCTAGGCCCTGGATATCCTGAACGATTTCTCATTTGTCCCCGACCACGTAGATTCTGCTGAGCACGCAGTACTGGACAATCAGAAAGCCAATGTCCAAATTTTTTGCAGTACGCACACTGATCAACAGACAAATTTGAACGAGTATAGGAAGGAAAGGACGAACCATAAGATCCACGTCCACCTCTATCATGACCTCTAGAAGGCGGACCATAAGCTTGAGCCAACATAACCTTTGTTTTCAACTCTTTAGACTTTTTGTCCTCATTACCTTTAGTTTCTAATTCTTGTCGCTCATAATACTGAGCCATAGTTAAAAGAGAAACCGGAGAAGAGGTAGTCCATGAACTCTCACTGGCCTTTAAGCGACTAGCTATCCCTGGCAAAAGGTTTGCGACATATTTATCAACAAACAGATGCCTACCCGTGTCATCTATCAATGACTGGCCACTAAAATCGTGGAATGCCTCTTCAAAGCGTGTGAAAAAGTCAGAAACTGATTCATCTACCTTTTGCTTGCAAGACGCTAACACTGTCCAATCTATCTTTTTAGGGGGAATGATCGTCTTTAACTTAACTAATATAGCTGCCGGAAGATTTAAAATTAACTGACACGGTTTCTGTGCAGGTTCTCTATCTTCATCTAACCGCTCTAAATCTTTCCACAATGCTCCAAATGTCGCATTATCATCAATTTTACGCACAGTTCTCCACATATCAGGCGGTAATATTAATCCAAAAAACAAATCAATATCAGACAAAGTCATAGTACAAGAGCTAATTGCACCCTCAACTTCCTCATAAAAGGCTGCTGGATTCTTTCGCGGGTCAGGCAATGCATTTTTAAGGGCCATAACATCTGCCCTATTCCAAGGAGTGTAAACCCAATTATAAATAAAGTACCCTTTCGCATTAGTAGAAGTCTTATCATCCTCTGTACCCGTTCCTTTAGGAGGAACATATAAAGGCGCGGCTTCCCGCATGGGTTTCACATGAATTACAACATTCTTATCTGTTTCAGGAGTAGGAGGTCGTGCCATGCTGATCTGAGATGCTAGTGCAGCTGCTTCTGCTGCCTTTTTCTCCTCTCGCAAACGGGCTGCTTCAACACGCAGTTTAACCAAGCGTCTGATCGTGTCAGCCACCTGGGAGAAGACAAAAAGACCGTCACGTAATTGTTTACAATCAGCTGCTACATCATCGGGCTCCATATCTACCGAATGCTTCCTAAATCGTTCAATAACCTCTGCAGCAAATGTATCGGTAAAATATATTTGCTCCCTTTCCTGCCATCCTTTTATACTATCTAAAAGTTCTGAAGCAGTGGTAGTACTACAAACGGCTTTACGCGCAGCAGATCTAATGTCAGATGCACGCCCAGCAGATAACATTGAGCGAGTTTCTCGAGTTTTGTCCTGGTCTGAAAAAGAGTCCTCATCTGACTCATGAGGAGCGGAAGAAAAAATATACGGAGGTGGAGAACGATCTAATAACAAAAAATCATCTTGCGGTTTATTAAGGATAGGATAAAGGGGCTGCCTAACAGCGTATTGGCCAGTTACCTGTAAATGGCGTTCCCTATCTTCCCTCTCTTTAATTTCTTTCATCTCCTTGTTTTTTAACTCTAATGCTTTCGCATAAATGGTCTTTCGCTGTTCTTTGTCAATCAAGGCTTGCTCACGCTTCATTCGCTCACACACTTCTTTCTCCCACATTCGCACACAATCAAACATATCTTGCCTAGTCTTTCGTTTAAACATACATTGTTCCACATACTGAATCTTTCGCAAATCAAATGACCCATACATCGGCCAACGCAACTCAGGATCTTTACTAGTATATTTGTTCCATAACGTGCAGTACATTATAGAAGAAATACCATACTTAATATACATATCCCTATTAGGCGTCCCCTCCGGGGGGCTGGTTGTGCTTCGTCAAGTCTCAAATTGGTACCACTACAAAAGCAACACATCCTACGAAGTGTGCTGAAAACAGGCATGCCAAAAAATAGTGCAAAATATGCAGTATTATAATCAAAGTAGCGCTTAAGGTACTCTTCGTACGTTGCGCTGTTCAAACAATTTTAAATAGAGAAAATTCTCCTCATTACCTGCCTATATGTATTGCAATACATATATAATTACAAAACAGATTCCAAAATTGGCCAATCATACAAACAAAGCCGCAGTAAGTGTTACTAAACTACCTTACCAATCAAAGGCATCAAACCAACAGCAAGTGCCGCAAAACGGCTCTTACCAATCAAATGGTGTCCAGGTTCCAACTGCCAAGGTCTCAAATCGACCAAATGGTCACTGCACAGCGAATCAACAGAAGAGATCTCAGTCGAGGACCGGCGCCGCCGGGATGGTCAGATCAGAAAGAAAGGAAAAACGCCGTGGGTGCCAAGACTCGGGTCTCCTCAGGCAGCGATCGCGTCCAGAAGCGAGATTCCAATCCTTCGTCTCGACCAATCCTTCGGGCATCCGAGTCGCCGATGAGCCCCACGTTGGAAGCGCCAATTTGTGGTGGTGAGCCTCAACAAGGCCTACCAGTGCTTAGGGGTTCTCCCTTTCTGCACAGAGTCCTCAGACCAATAGGAAGAAGTTGGCACAGAAACTGGAATAGAAAAAACAGAGTTTATTAAACCTCATGAGGTGGAGCTACATTCACACAGCACCCTTCGGTAATGCATGAAGTAGCACACTGAATGGAAGGACCTTGGTCCTTTTATACCCACACAGGGGCTCAAATGAAGGCGGTACAAACACAAATGCTGGTTTTAGGTACATATAAGGTCATACAAGAAATGCACAGTCGACGAGTGGGTGGAGCTAACAGTTTCTACTTCTAGTAGACACATCCTGACATTTATAAACTCGGAACAGCTGCATGGACAGCTGCGAGCTCAACTGAGCATGTGCAAAGCAAAAGAAACTAAATATAACTCGTCTCTAGGCAGATTTCAAGAGCAGTTAACAGGAAGGTAGGACAGAGCACATGGCGAGCACATGGCAGCACATGGCAACCAAAATGGCTGCCAGAAATACAAAATGGATTCCACAAAGCGGACAATTTAGCCTCTGAATACAGGATGTCTTCGGCTAATGCTTAACTTAAGTGCTGCCAAATTACAACATAAGGGCAAGAGACAGCTTACTGCCCTCTTGTTTCATTCATAGCATCGTCTTCAGGGCAGTGTGGGGTGGGAGTGGGACTCTTTCTAAGTGCACGACTAGAATCTATCACTTCTAACAAGCGTCACTAATGCAATGGGATAGTTTAATATACGAAACTGAAATGAGCTGCAGCATTCACATAATAAAGAAATAGGCAGTTTTGAATTTTGATGAGTGTTCATCATGTATATACTGCACTCTCTGCCCACGCGACAGCAGACCCCGCCCTCCCCTCCCCCCGAAGCCCTGCAGGTCAGCGCTGCTTGTGACTTCCTGCAGGAGACAGGAACAAACCAAATGTCAAAAACAAACGTTTTTAAGCAAACGGGGTCTGACCGCCATATATTTTGTTTTGTGCTATTTATTTTGAATGCGCTGATGCACTGCAGGCAGGAAACGTGGCCGAGCCACGCGACAAAACCAGCCCCCGACCGCAGTGAGATCAGCCACCCCCTGACCCCCCAGCTCGACAGAGAAACACCCGGTGCCAGGTAGCGCCAGTCTGGGCCTCGGCCAAACGAAAGGTGGGGAACCTCTAAAGGTCTTGTAGATATCAAAGCCAAGGAGGGAGCACAGGATGAGCCAGAAGACTCCAAAAGGGATCTTAACGGTGTAGTCACTTCCATCCCTCAATGTACCATCAGTGTTACTCCACCCAGGGCCCACGTACTGCTCCATGGTGGCCCTCTGTCTCAAGGGAGTTAAGTCTCTTATTTCAATCCCTGTTCAGAATGAGATCCGTGCCCACCCCTTCCTTCAAGAGGCAGCCCCCCTCGCTTAACACAGCCCTGCTGGGGCAGCTGCACTCCTGATCAGAGCTCAAGTGCCACATATGTAAATTGGAGCAGTAACTAGCGGAGGCCACGCCCAATGGCATTGAAGTAAGTAATGTAAACACAATGAGAAGTAATGCCACAGGGGTTGTCGTTGCGACTTGACTCGAATAGTAGTAGGTCTGTTTATCACGCCTGTGACGGGCTAAGGTTCTGTGGGTGTTCACCTAAGGAGCACTCAATCGAGTCTCTTAGATACCTACATGTGTAGACGTCCTCGTGTCTTTGAAGTTTTATGTATCAGCTCTGAGACTGCGCACACATACTGTAGTGAGGATGAGTAGATTACGCACTCACTAGAGAAAGCTGCTTGTGACCTATTGGTCGCCGCTTCAGATTTCTGCCTGGTCAACTCAACCAGTCATCTTCAGAAAGTCAATAGAAGAATTACCAGGTCAGATGAAGTGATAATAATTGTATATATAAATGCCCTTTGCAAAGTGCTGTGTATGCAAGTGCCTTATTAAGGACATGTTCAACTTGAAACAGTGCAGAAAGTCGGAAACTATTACCAGCTATCCATAATTTGCCCATATCTCTGATGGGGAGGACTAGAGGGGCACTCTCAGGTCTTACTTCAGAGTGTCAACAGTCAGAAAGTCCCTCTGAAGGATGGTGGGATGTCCAAGCCGCCCCTCCTGTGCAGTAGATACTTAGAATACTGGGGGGGGGGGGCATAAGGTGATGATTCTGCTCCCCTTGCATCATAGGGGAGACCTCCCATGGCTTTGGGGGACTGAACAGATCTTCCACAAGGGGGTTGGTGGTCTTCTCTACTCGGGGTACAGGCTTTAGACCCTGTGTGTCAGTCAGCTGCCACCTCCTTCCAGCAGGGCTATAGGTATCTTTGGGACATTCTCGGCCCTTTGGAGCCTGGAGCCTGGGGGTAGAACAACACCTATCAGATGCCGAGGCACTGGGGGAACAAGCGGGCAGGGTAGGGCAGAAAAGGCATGCAAGCATTGGTAAAGCCAATAGACTAGAGGTTGTTAGTTATAGTTATGTGACTGTCCTTATGTTGCTCCCCGCTGTCATAGAAAGAAAGCCTGATAATAAAGCTACAGTAGGGTGGATGGGAGTCGGGCTGCTTTGCGGAACAGGTTGCATTATCAGAGTTACTGCGTTCACTCAAAGACGAGTGTTATAAAAACGGACTCAGGTGATAAGGTTGCAAGTGGTAAACTCAAAAAGCAATCAAAAGAAATGCTTCACAGTAGATACTTTTGCCAAAGGGCCAGTACTTACGGTGCATCTTTAAGAAAATGTAGGCACCTAAATGTCTTCACTTTATGAACAAAGCCTGTAAATCCAACAACATGTTATCATGACAGCAAGGTAAAAAAAATAAAGTGATTAGTGACTTGCACTTCTTCATTATGACAGGCTAAGGCAGGGATACTCAAAGTACGGCCCGGGGGCCGCATGCGGCCCTCCTGACCTTCAATTGCGGCCCCTGGTGAACAAGAATGATGGATTTAACCCAGATCTCTTGACTGGGGGTGAATGTTTTGATTTGTTCTGCATTCCGTCCATCAATTGTGTGTCTTTTGCTTTCTCACCCTAAGTGCGCCGGGTATGCCCAGACGTGGGTCCCGGGCTCACTGTGCCACTGGATTCAAGCTATCCTGGCTGAAGAGGGGTGAAACCCCGAAACCGGTCCTAGGATGCTTGTTTCCGGTCCAGGGAGGACCTGGCTTGGCAGTTCGGGCTGGACTGTTCCCATGAGGCACAGGGTCAAGACTGATTTGCATATGGCCAGGTCTAAACTGGGGTGGCATGGTGAGCAAAAGAGTGATGGATTTAACCCAGATCTCTTGACTGGGGGTGAATGTTTTGACTTGTTCTGCATTCCGTCCATCAATTGTGGGTCTTTTGCTTTCTCGCCCTGGTGAACAGCAGCACTAGGCTGTTGTTCACTTGACAGAGCAGGAACATTCAGGAAGCTGTGAAACAAATGGGCATACTTTATTTTTAGGTCAACTAAACTAAAGGTAAAGAAGCAAAGAATGTTTTCTAGACAACTTATCTTTATCATGCATCTGCTTTGCGTCCCCCTAAGCCCACCTTTCAACACCCGACCCTCCCCTGCAGGCATCGGTGCGGCCCTCGGGAAACCACAGATAGTACTTTGTGGCCCCTGGGGAAACGTTTGCGAGTACCCATAGGCTAAGGTATTCAAACAGTGAGAGCCTCCTGAACAAAAAAAGTAATCAACTAGCAATTAAAATGTCATTCTATCAGTAAAGTCAATATATCAAAGAGCACACGTTGGCTTTCATCTAAAAAAATACTGCTGTGCCCCATCACCAAAATCTACTGGGAAAACAAATAGGGCAACATAATCATCTACAAAATTCCATGCCCTTGATGTACAATCCCTCCGTGTAATGCAGATCATGAAGCGTCGGCCCCAAAGCCCACTCTCTTTACTGTTTAGTGTACTTTTTCAAAGAATAAGTGTGAGCTGGAGCTGCCTGTAGTAAGGCCTAAAAAGGGCAGCCCTGTACAACTGTGTGTTTGGGGTTTGGACATTTATCTGTGTAGTGGCATCAAACCCTCATGATCGTGTTTCGTGTACCCTTTCTCTAGGCGCTTTTTCCATCCTGTAAGTAAAGAGCAGTTAGAGGGTGGTCACACTTGATGGGACAAGGGGCACATACCTGTTGGGGTGCTCTGTATGTAGGAGAGAGGTTCAAAAGACTGAAAAGCAAAGCTTTCTCAGTATAATTTTTATTTTAATATGTCTTAATAATTTTATGTTGGGTATTTAATTTTGTTTTAATGATTAGGAATTGGAATAGTATATGTAACATTTGCTAAGTCTAGCGCTTTCCCTGCTTTTGCTTATATTGGAGGGGAATAGTAAGTCTAACCCCTTTGAAGTCCAACAGTTTCCCTAATGTTTCTTAGATTGGCGTAGGAATAGTACACCTCACCCCTACAAAGTCCCGCACATTCCCTACTACTGCTCAGATTAGAGTGTGATGAGTAAATCTAACACCTCCAAATCCTCCAACATCTAATACTTTCCCTGATTTTACTTACGTGGGAGTAGAAATAGTAAATATGACACATCCAAAGTCCAACATTTTCCCTGCTTTTTGCCTATGTGGGAGTAAGAATAGTAAATCTGACTCCTTAAAGTCCAATACTTTCTCTACCGTTGCTTAGATTGGAGTGGGAATAATAAATCTAACCCTTCCAAAGTCTACCACACTCCCTAGAGTTGCCCTCAATATAGTAGGAATAGTTACTCCAACCCCTCCGAAGTTTAACACTTTCCCTGGTTTTGCTTACATTACAGTGGGAATAGTAAATCTCACCCCTTCAATATCCAACAGTTTTCCTACTGTTGCTTAAATTTGAGTTGGACTCCTTTGAAGTGCAACACTTTTGTTTATTTTTGATTTTGGTAACGTTCCAAAACATATTTTCCTTTTTTTTCTTTAATATTTATTTTATTTGTAAAAAAAATTTTTTTTAATTTAATTTCATTTTTTTAATTGTGTGATATATGTTTTTGTTAATATGTTTGTTAGTTTTACTTTTTAAGTTATTGCTAATATTATAAATCTAATTCTTTAAAATTGTCTGTGTTTTTTTTAAACTATTTATAAAGATAGTATTTATATATTTAGGTCACAATATTGTTTGAAACTAATTTGATATTATTTCAATATTGTAATTAGGTCACATAAATGATTTGGTTATATATATGTTTGTCTATTTTTACTTTTAAGTTATTGTTAATATTTTTAATTGGATGTTTAAAAAAAGTTTTTTATTGTTTTTATATTTTTCAAAGAATATATATATGTATATATATATGGAAGGAAAAGGTTCACATGGACACCACTGGGACTGCATATCCCACAATGCCAGGCACATGCCGTTTACTCACGTGATTGTGAGCGAGATAAAAGAGGGGGTGTATGTTGCAGTAGCCGCTTCATGACAGCATGCCTTTGATGAAGGGCGCAATGCCCGAAACGCGTCGGCTCCCAAATGCTGCTCAAAGGCATGAAATCCAATTAAGCACTTTCCTCGTGGATTCTACCTGTTGCGAGTGTACTTCACCAGGGGGCAACCTTTTCCTTCCATGTATATATATTTAAATATATAATTACATTACTTACTAAAACTATTTATTTTTCATTATATAATTATTTGGTAGTTTAATATTTTAAGTAAATTATATATAGTGGTATAAATATGAACTTTCAATCTACTTACCTTATTTCTGTTGCACAATACTTTTGAGTCATATTTTGGCAGTTTAACTACAAAGTATATACGCTCAATATTTTTGTAGACACTATTATTATCAGGATATTCTGTTAGGTCAATATTGTTGTTCTCGATATTCTGTCGCACAGCCTGTGGAGAATCTCAAGCCTATTTCCCAGTGTGCGACAGCGTAGCTTTCCCCAAAGACGGCCAGTGCTTAATGTGGGCTGGTGGTTGCAAGTGGTGGTCACGGGCACCCATTTTTGTGCATTAGGACTTATTTCATCAGAGCTTGACCCTGAGCAAGAGACAGGAAATGGCATAAAAACAAGAAAGAAGTAGGAAAAGAAAGAGAGGAGAGCAGTGACAAAGGGAAAGGGAAACAGCAGGGATGAAACTGACTAGCAGGAGTGATATAAACAGATGGGAAGCGGAAGGTGGTGAAAGGAGGAGTCATGAGGTGCCATCAAGACTGCGCAGCCTTGATACCAGTAACCCTGGCATTCAGAAGTGGCAGCAAGTTTCTAAGAAATATTTGAGCCACTGCACTTATTTTTCTCTTTTTTTTTTTTTAACAAATGTATCATTGCAGTGGGTACCTTTTCGAATCCCGGTTCATACGGTCTCGTTTTATTGGGGAGAGGTCAGTGGCAGTTGTCACCTGGTCATAACAAACAATAACCTTAAACCACGAAGGCTCCCAGCTCCGGCGCTTTAAGTGGGGCCGGGAGAAGGCTCTGCTGGCCGACGGACCATTTGTGGGACATGAGTAATGCTAGGGTCCCACCCTAATACTGCAGTCAACATAAACTATAGGGCTCTTGAAATGGACCCAGTAACAACATCCAACCCCCAAAAACATCTATGAAGGAAACTGGGAGATCGAACGAGAAGCGTGCTTTCTGTCGACAGCGTAGGGATTCGGGTAGAGTGAAAAGGGTGAAGTGTAGGGATACAAGGATTGTAGTGTTGTGGGTCCTGCCACAGAAACAGGATGGATCTTAGCAGCAGACTCTCATTACCAGCTGCCGTAAGACTTGTAAATAGACATGTTGAGGCAGGAAGCGTGGGGCTGTCTGCAGAAGCAGCTTGATGTTTTCCTTTCTCTTAGTCCAGATAATGAGATTTGTCGTGAGAGTGCATGGCTGGGTGTCTCTTGCACTGCCAGACTGCCAGAATTTCACCGATTTAAATGACTTGGCTAAAAGATATTAATATAATATAATATAGTATAATGTAATGTAATATAATATAGTATAATGTAATGTAATATAATATACTATACTATAATATAATACAGTATAATATAATATAATAAGCTATAATATAATATACTATAATAAAATATAATATATTATAATATAATGTAATATAATATAATATACTATAATATATACTATAATATAATATAGTATATTATAATTTAATATACTATAATATAATATAGTATATTATAATATATTACACTATACTATAATATAATAATAAAACAGTATAATATATAATATAATATACTATAATATAATATATTATAATATAATGTAATATAATATAATATACTATAATATATACTATAATATAATATAGTATATTATAATTTAATATACTATAATATAATATAGTATATTATAATTTAATATACTATAATATAATATAGTATATTATAATTTAATATACTATAATATAATATAGTATATTATAATATATTACACTATACTATAATATAATAATAAAACAGTATAATATATAATATAATATACTATAATATAATATATTATAATATAATGTAATATAATATAATATACTATAATATATACTATAATATAATATAGTATATTATAATTTAATATACTATAATATAATATAGTATATTATAATATATTACACTATACTATAATATAATAATAAAACAGTATAATATATAATATAATATACTATAATATAATATATTATAATATAATATACTATGCTATAATATATTATAATTTAATATAATATAATATACTATAATATAATATAATACAGTACAATATAATATAATATGATATGTAATATAATACTATATAATATACTATAATAAAATATAATATTTTAATATAATATAATTGCAGTAGGACATGCTTCACCTCAGACATCGCCTCTTTTATTAACACTATGTGGTACCTGGGTGAGATTAGACTGTTTTGGGGAGCTGAGAAAGTCCTGTCTGGATGTGGCCTCCCAACTCCTTATCTTATGATCACAAGGGAGCAGTAATTCCAGACTGCAAACAAGGGCTAGCCTAGAAGGATTTAGAAGATGTCCCTCTAGTTTCTCCCTGTTTTGTGCTCTGAGGACCTCAAGCAAACACTAGGAAACAGGAGGCGTCCCTGCCCTCTCATTTCGAGCATCACAGGCTCAGCTCTGACATCATCAACGCATGCATGCCAACATTTTCAAAGAAGAATGTGGGAGATTCTAAAAAAATAATCGGGCAAGTGTATTTCCCTCATTGACTTCTATTGCAGCAGAGGCAATTTCAGGCGAGAGAGCCAGTGGAGTAACGAAACTTGAGGGGGCCACCCCTGCAAAGTACATGGAGGGGCCCCCGTCTGGACTCATTCAGGAGCTCTCAGGCCAGGTTACTGTGCTGAGGGGGCCCCCTGGAGCCCGGGGACCCCCCCCATTGCAGGGGCTGCGGGGGCCTTTGTTACGCCACTGCGGGAGACAGCTAAAATATAGCCATTTTTGGCTTCAAAAATCGAGTCTCCACCTGAACCGGGTCCATGGGCATGTACGTCAGCGGCTTCCAGGGTGACGGGGTTATGCTGTCTGGCACTTATGAGCACTCTCCTGTGCCCTGACATGCAGACCAATCAAGGAGTCAGCTGGCAATAAACGTCCCCTCGGATAGAAAAGGAAGAAGGACTTCCAAGCCCCCGAGACCTGGGAGGCCCGGATGCAGGTTACAAACATTGCTGGAAAGCAACAGCAAAACCACAAAAAGGCAACACAATCCACCAGGCGGGAGAAAATGAGGTCCAGAGGGAGCAGAGTGCCAATATCGGCAACACTCCCCATCCCCCATACAGCAATCTCCTAGAGAAATAACCAGACAAGACACCTTCTTTGTGGAGAAAACTGCTGCAGGTTTATTAGCATTACAAATATGCCAACATGGTGGGTTATCTTACGGGCGATCCCAAGGCAGGCAGCCCCTCGCCGCCTGCCACCTGGTGAGCCAAATTACACCGTGGCCCTTGCCAATCGGTGTTTGCTAAATTTGGGGGAGGGGAAAATCCCTCCCACCGGTGGACCGCCAGTCCACTCCCTTGCTCACGCCCCCAGAGGGGGGCGGAGCCTTCCAGGCAACCCCCGGTTGCTCAGGTCCACAACCGCCCGTAGGACTAACGGGGCGCCGTCGCTCCTCCAGGGTCCAACGCGAGGACCTCCCTGGGGATATTTGGCCTTTGCACCCTTGTTGTGCTCCTGCAGAGGGTACCCCTATGTACCTTACAGCCTCTGGATCGCCCTGTAACTCCGCCTGCAACACAAAAGAATACGTTAGACAAACCCCCCCCCACACCCTGCATGTACGCCGGGTAAGCGGTAGGGAGGGAAACGGCGTCAGGGTAGTGGGCAAAGAGGGCGCCCAGTGGGCGGGAGAGGTATATGTACCTCCACCCCCGCCCACTCCCCCCGGATGTGACGCGGGCGCACAGACCCCTGAGGGGGTCCCCAACACTGGGAGGCTGCCTCCTGTGCCTTCATGTGGCACTAAAGAGGCCGCCCTCTTAGAAGGGTCTCCTTCGTGGACCCCGGGCAGCCTGCATAGTGCCAATATCGGCAACACTCCCCATCCCCCATACAGCAATCTCCTGGAGAAATAACCAGACAAGACACCTTCTTTGTGGAGAAAACTGCTGCAGGTTTATTAGCATTACAAATATGCCAACAAGGTGGGTTATCTTACGGGCGACCCCAAGGCAGGCAGCTCCTCGCCGCCTGCCACCTGGTGAGCCAAATTACACCGTGGCCCTTGCCAATCGGTGTTTGCCAAATTTGGGGGAGGGGAAAACCCCTCCCACCGGTGGACCGCCAGTCCACTCCCTTGCTCACGCCCCAGAGGGGGGCGGAGCCTTCCAGGCAACCCCCAGTTGCTCAGGTCCACAACCGCCCGTAGGACTAACGGGGCGCCGTCGCTCCTTCAGGGTGCAACGCGAGGACCTCCCTGGGGATATTTGGCCTTTGCACCCTTGTTGTGCTCCTGCAGAGGGTACCCCTATGTACCTTACAGCCTCTGGATCGCCCTGTAACTCCGACACAGCTCTGGGTGTGGCCACCGTCACCCCAGGGCCCCCCACCAAGATAGAAACCATTACCTACACCCTGCTGATTCCAAGGCCTCCCCCAGATCAAGCCACAATAGGTCCATACCCACTCTAGACAGGTGTACCCCATCTTCATCAAAACACCCTGTAGCCTTAGTGTGCAGTAACCCATGTCGGATGAAGCCAAACCCCCTTTGTTCTGTGAATTTCCGCATAGCGCTGTTAACCTTCCTGCGCGAGGCCTCCACGGCTTCCCCTGAACGTGCACCCTGCCACACCCGCCGGGGGGTTATCTCTGACCACCATATTTCACAGGTCCCCAGCTGGTTGCTCAACTTACACATTGTGGCCGTCATTTCTTGAAGCAGTGCCCTTCTCCCCCGAGTTGCCAGATCATTCCCTCCCATGGTGTATGACCAACACATTAGGAGAATAGATACCCCCCCCCAGTATCTGCTGCAGCTTCTTCAGCAAGCAGGTCCAGCGCATGCCTGGGTATCCTAGCCAAATAATGTCTGTGGCCGTAAGGCCGTGCCTCCATTTCCTGCGTTCAGCCCACCGTGACACTCTCAAGTCGCCCGAATGGCCAATCACCCAGACCTTTGTTCCTGGTAATTAAAGAAATGAAAGTTTGCAACACTTTTTATTGACTCACTGCACATCTACAACATATACAATGCACTCATTACACTCCACTGCAAGCCACCTGCATCTGGTGCCGCAAAATGTTCTTGAGGCACCTCACAGTGGGGTTATCTCTGCCCATCATAACACCCATGCCCACCTGGTTGTTTAACTTATACCAGGAGGATTTCATTTCTGGCCGCAATGCCCTCCTACCCCGGAGGGTCAAATCATTGCCTCCCCGGTGTATGACTAAATTGATGGGAGGGGAGACACCCCCCCCTACACTGTGCCGCAGCTTCTACAGCAAGCTGTTCCAGCGCATGCCTGGGACCCCCAACCAAATTCTCTCAGTAGTGTGCCTGCAGCTTCTACCTCAAGCTGTGCTAGCGCATGCCTGGGCCCCCCAAGTTAAGTCAGTGGTGGAAAACCCATGCCTCCATTTATTGGATTCCGCCCGTCGCGCCACTCACAGGACGCACGGACGGCCCTTCACCCAGACCTTTGATCCTGGCAAAATAAAGACATGCTCAGATGCTAACATACTTAATGAGCACTGCACACCATATTATACAACTACTCCAGCTTGCACCTAGTTGCACAATAACACTGCACCCCATCAAACCTCTGGTGCCTCACAGGGTGCCTTTGGATGACTCAAAGTTCGCCTGTACATGATACCTTAACCTGTCTTCCGGCCACCCCCCTGGGTGGCTGCGGACGGCTGTATCATAATACCTTGGGATTCCCATCGTCCCACCTGCATGATGCGCTCCGCTGCCAAGCCCACCCCGAACGCTGGGTTTGCTGCCCCTGCAAAAGGACTGACCGCAGAAGCGCCTGCCAGGACCCGCATTGCCTGCCATATTTAATCATGCCCGCATTACCCGTTCTACCTGAAAAATGGTAAGGGGCATGCTGTCAGTGCACTAACACACTAACACTGCACCCCGCCAAACCCCTGATGCCTCACAGGGTTGCCTTCGGTAACTCAAAATTCACACTGCACATAATTCACAACCTGTCCTCCAGCCACTCCCCTGGGTGGCTACCAGTAGAAGTACCGTTAAAACATTGGGATACCCAACGTCCCCCTGCATGATGCGCTGCGCTCCGCTCCAGGCCCGCCCAGAAAGCTGCAGTCGCTGCCCTTCAAGGAAGGGTGACTGCCAAAGCGCTTGTCCTGACTCGCATTGCCTGACCTTGTAAAGTATGCCTACATTAACTGCTCCCTGAACTTCGGTAAGGGTGAACTGTCAGCATGACTCAATTAGAGGTAGGAGCATACCCCCGCAGGGGCGGTCTCCTCCCACACCGCATCCAAATGCTTTCCCCAGTCAGATGCTAATCCTGAAAAGTGCTGTTCCTGAAACTTGATAACGAGACCACTATCAATTATTGGTAGCCAGTGTCCTGCAAGCGTTACCCGGGGCACGGCTGGTGGCCCGCACCCGTGTGAATCCTGTACCCACTATGCAGTCCCTACGTCTAGCCTAGTGGTGAATACACAGGAGATCTACACACCATGAGTCAATAGATGAAAACAAATTGCGCCCGACAAACGCTTGGTGCGAAGTAGCTGCCCCAAACTAATAGCTCACGAAGACAAACGTAGTTGCCGGCCCAACATGGAAAATTACAATTAGGGGCCTGGAAAGGGTATCCCATCAGCTCTTACTTAGGCATAGACAACATGTGGGGAACCGTACGCCCTTCCACCATTTGTAGGGGGGGGGAGGCTAGCCACTGTACCTGCAGGTGTAAACCTATGGGCTAAGTCTCCCCGCATTGCTTCCGGCTCCTGCTGGGTGAGAACCCAAGGCCTGCCTCTAATTCCCATGCTGACTACCGCAGTGGGCCCTGCCCATGAGAGATTATCTATATAGGAGGCAAAAGGACATGTGAAAAAGGCCCGTCGATCTGTGACCTTCAAACTTGCTAGAAGCTGACTTAAATTACACCAAATCATCCCCCAGGAAGCTCACATTTATAGCGAAAATGGGTATCCCTTACATTCAACAGCAGCCAACACAAGTAGGTGATGAAAGCCCTAGTGGTATCGGTGGATGTCAGTTCCCGCAAGCCACTACTAGTCTGTCCGTGGTCAGCTTGACAAAGAATGATGTGCCCACTACTTTGCACCCACGCCCGAAGCTGGCACAAAGACGTGGCGGCAAACTCCCAAATTAGCAAAGGCTCCAGATAGTATCAGTTGTGCTAAGTGTCTTATACATGGACCCAATGACCGATTAATGTTGGTGACAGACCCCGCTAAGGTCCGCCCTATCCAAGGACTAGTGCAAATAGGGGCATGGGGCCTAGCAATGGGTGTCTCTAAGAAAAGAAAACAATAACTGGCCACGCAACGAACCATGGACAGACCCTTAAGTGTCTCTGCGGTGAGGAGTTGGGGAACACCAGACGGGCAATATGCAAACGACTGGGATGCCGTTAGCATCAATATACAGGGATAGTGACTTGTGTTTTCAACATTGGAACACAGCAGCAGCTCACTAATATTACTGCAAATAATTCCTGTGACACCCGCCCTTCTCATTTTTGAGGTCCTGTTTTGGTCTAAGAGGTCTTAATATGGATGTTGCGTGGAACCAACACAATATATCTCTGCAAAATAACTAGCATCTTCACACACATCGCCCGCGTGATTGTATAACACTTATACTGATCTGTAGATAAAAGCATGACAGTCATCCATGTACCTCACAATGTTAATCCATTACCGGGATGCATTTTAAACCTGTACATTCCTATGAATTATGGGTCTCCACTTCGTGTTTACTTCACTACCCACATTTGTCCGGACATCTACGTGGGTGAGAAGCTCCTTATTTTGGACAATCCCCACAAGTTGACCAACCATCTTATCACAATTGGCCTATTTGGTGTAAACATTCTAAATAATTCTTAATGTTGTCCGCACAATGGAGCAAATTAAGCTGGGGTTATGTACATCGCATATGTTAAAATGCAATTGAGGCAAACGGTAATTGAAACAATCTGCTAGGGAAATCTAAAAGCTGTCAGGCGGCCCCTTCAGAGGCTGGGGCCCTGGGCCAGGTCCCACTTTGCCCATGCCTAGGTGTCAGCATATTCCTGGTATACCTTCAGCGAAAAACTTAGGGTTATGGGCTGTCAGAATAGTGAACTATTTATGTGCTAAGAATTCCAGAGCTGCTGGCTCTGAGTACTGTCCCTTGTAGATAGGTCTACGCACCGGACCAGTTTACGACTTCCCCGCACAGAGCCCGAAACAGGTTTGAGCCAGGCTCAAACAAAAGCCCTGCGAAGTGTATTCTCAGAGGGAGTCAAAAGGGGCCTCCCTGGTAACCAAACCCAATGCATCGTGTTGCTGACGTGCGAGGCAGCCCCTCTCAAAGCACAGCGATGCAAAGACCAGGCGCCCGCACCGTGAACTGAACACCAGGCCCTGGAGCTGCAGCTCCTCGGCCGCACTGCTCACTCTGCTCCCCCGGTTGTTACTATACCGCAGGAGGGCTGCCCAAACCCCAGCCCGAGATTTGGACAGGCAGGACTCTTCACTGTAGATGGATCCTGTGCCTGCCTAAAAGATAAGGCAGAATGTACAGATGCAGGGCGCCCGGCTAGCGGCATCCAACACTGCGAGGTGCCACTCGTCCGTGCCCTGCCCCAATGTCACCCCCTCCTCGCCTATGCAATAGCGCTGCCCCGCAGGCGAGCCGCAGCACCCAGCTGGTAAGTGGGATGGGGGAGGTGCCCCAAATGGAGCAGGGACAAGCCACCTCCGAGGAGGTGCAAGGGGAAAATACAGCTCACGGCCAGCAACAAACGCCGTTTCCAGACCCGGATACCACCTGTCGGCAATCCCGGTAGAGGCCCGTGAACCGGCAGGGCTGCGGGTCACCAACCACGCCGTTCCAATGTTCCCCCGCTGCCAAAGAACCGCTGTTGCTATGTTGGATAGGAGAGCGGAGCGGCCGGCTGGGCGACCGCACCCCCCACGCACCACGGCTGAGAGCTATAGGCCCTGGAGCCAAGAACGGATCGGGGCCGTGCCTGACAGGCCGCGGGCCCTTGAACTGCCAAAACCAGCGGCACCCTGTCGCAACACCCAACCCAAGGCCTGCGGGTGCTAGGAACGTCCCGGGTCCCGAACAACTCCCTCCATGGACACAGGCTCAACCCCGGAGGTAAAATCTACCAGACCGAAGGGAGGAGATTCAGGGTGTAATGCCCCCCGACCCATTCACCGAAACCAACCGACGCACGCAGATCGCCAGTGCCCCTGTGCTCGTCGCGGAGCATGCTCTGAGGATATGAGAGTTGTGACCCATGGGGTGATTGTACCGAACCTTAGCTTTGCTAGCACCTCTCGCTAAGCAACTGACCTACAACCTCTCCGTAAAAACCCTGCCTCTGTGCACAATAGAGCAATCTAAGCTGGAAATATGTCGGCACAGCATGGTATATTTTCAGGGTAATTGTATCGTTCCTAATCCTTATCTGTGCTACTACAGTGAACCTGAATGTGGCCCAATAGCCTGTATGTGAGGCTCATGATACACCTATTAATTGTAACGAGACTTATGCACCCTGCACGCCAAATCCCGGTGAGTGGCGAAGACAGCGGCGGCAGATCGCGCCACCCCTTCCCTAGCCAAGGACCAAGAGGGATGGATAAGTCCCTGGACACTAAAGGTATGTCATTTGCACACTCGTCAGTGCTCTTCAATTCTTCTGTTGTTAGGAATTAACTTTATACAGTCACTCTTAATTGGACGGTATGACGAACACACATCAATGCTCTTTTCCCTTACTGTGTCTCTACTGTGTCTCCTGCCCCACTACAGTGCCAAAACCACAATGACACATCCAGGCGCCATCAAAAGGAGGCCAATTTAGGCCCAGAGCGCTGCACCTTCCTCTCTGTGCCGGTGACCGGAGAAACGCTCCACAGCACCGTGTCTACAGTCCTCGACCCCCTGACCTCGCTGGTGCCCACAACGCACCCTTGGTGACGGTGTTGTACCAGGGCCCAGCTCGACTGGGAGCTCCCAGAGGCGTAGCAGGAATTTGCTAGCAACTCCATGAAGCTCCAAATGAGTGATAAAGCCATCCCCGGCGGATTTGGCAAATAGGAACCTAACATATAATTTTAAAGCACTGTGTTCCGAACCGGGTCGGTTTCACCGTCAAATGTTAAGAGAAACGCACGAAGCCTCCCCCGGGACAAGGCACGCCTCCAATCATTCCAAAACTGTGGTCCATCACCCGGAGCAGGGCAGGAGCATTGACCACCGAACCCTGTTACCCTATGCTCATTTTATTTTGGTAAATCGGAACCCAAAAATTTTAATGCCGTGTTCCAAACCGAGTAGGTAACTGTGACGAAACACCCGGGGCCTCCCCAAGGGACAAAGCATGCACCCACCACTCCCGGAACCGTGAAGCATGTGGACATCACGGGGCGCAGGCGGGAGCTCAGCGCACACGAGCCCTACAACCCTACGCTCCTTTTACCTTTGAAAAATTGGAACTAACAATTAAATTAAAAGCACTGGGTTCCAACCAGCGTGGACTTCACTGTAAACTGCGGAAAGAAACACACGAGGCCTCCCCAAGGGACAGAGCACGCATCAACCATGAAACGTGGACCTCACGGGGTGCCGCGCAGGAGCTTTGCGCCCTGAAACCCGTAACCTGACGCTCGTTTACTTTTGAAAATTGGAACAGCACAATTAATTTTAAAGTACTGTGGTCCCAACAGCGTAAGCTTCACTTCCAACTGTGAAGAGAAACACACGAGGCCTCCCCCAGGGAAAAACCTGCATCCAACCTTTCCCGAGCCGTGCAACATGTGGACATCCCGGAGTGCAGGGCAGGAGCTTTGTGCACCCGAAACCTGGAACGCTACGCTCCTTTTCGTTTTGGAAACCAGATCAGGAGCTGTAAATTGGGCATAGTCTGCGGGTAAGGAGCAACGCGGGGGGGTGAAAAACTAAAGTCCCGCTGCCACCCCAGAGATTAGCAAGCCTGGGAGGGCCCCCCCAGGCCTGTGGATAGTTGCAGTCCCAGGTGAGGGGGAGCCTCGCGGCGCCTGCAGCTCTCCCCCCCCCAGCCCGAAATGGGGCCTACACCGGCTAAGCCCTGACCGGGCAATCCCCGTGGCAGTGGCACCGGAGAGGGGAGTGGGATCCTTGCCCTCCCCAACCCACGCAATCTCCGGCTCGAGCGGGCCGGAGTCCGGACCCAACTCCGCTGAAAATTGAACAGCGGAGGGGATCCTGCTTGCTCTGCCCACGACCCCGGCAGGGGCCGCTGCTCCATATGCCCCGTGAGCTGACTTACCCCCCCCCCCCCCAGACGGACTGCAGCCAAGGCGATGGCCGGGCTCAGCAGCCCTGCCTAAGGGGAACGGGGGGGGGGGGGAGGGTGGCACTCACCGAAAGTCCAGCTCCTGAGGTCCCCGGGACACACCAAACGGCATCAGGGTAGTGGGCAAAGAGGGCGCCCAGTGGGCGGGAGAGGTATATGTACCTCCACCCCCGCTCACTCCCCCCGGACGAGACGCGGGCGCACAGACCCCTGAGGGGGGTCCCCAACACTGGGAGGCTGCCTCCTGTGCCTTCATGTGGCACTAAAGAGGCCGCCCTCTTAGAAGGGTCTCTTTCGTGGACCCCGGGCAGCCTGCAGTCTGCGCACGGAGCACAGCACAGCAAAACACAAGAGGCAACCCTTGTCCTTCCCAAAGAGAGCATCCAGGTTTGAAGAATGACACTGAAGGACAGCCACAGCAAGACCCATATGAGCAGAAGCATCACGTGACGTCATCCAGTAATGAGAAAGGCACGTTCTGATCTCAATGTCATAGAATCCATGAATGCGGAAAAACTAGTCATTTTTTAAAACACCATCGAAAAGGGCAGACAATGTTGCTAAAGAGAAGCAACTATAGCCCTGGAGCATATCTCAGCCAAGCTCCCTGACCTCAGGAGTATGAGCCATGGGCTTGTTAGCTTGAAATACTAATGTCTCGTTCTCATTGTCGAGACTTTCTCCAGCACTCGTGTTTCTCACCCACTTCACTGTTTCCACATGTTCTGCAAGCAGCCTTTCTGGCCTGACAGTTAAAAGCCCTCTGCTCCCACAACCTGTCATTAATATTTGGGGCTTTCATAGTCCCATTATTGGCAACACACCCCACCCACACCACAACAGAGTATGCATGCATAAATAAATACACAACACAACTTTTGTTTGGGGAAAATATTGCTGCAGGTTTATTCCATACAAAAGTATGCAAATATGGTGGGTTATCTTACGGGCGATCCAAGGGCAGGCAGCTGTACCATTCTATGCTGCCCTGCCCGCCTGATGAGCCAAGCACTGTGGAGAATCCAATCAGCGCTACCCTTATGGGGGGTGATCCCCTTACTGGATCACGTGACACATTGGTCCCTTATTACTCACGCTCCTTTCAGGGCGGAGCGTAGCAAGGCAAGCCCCCGGTTGTTCAGGCCCACAACCGCCCGAAGGACTAACGGGGCGCCGACGTAATTGTTCCAGGACCCTCCCATGAGGCTCCTGGGATTTGGCTCTGGCACCCCTATTGTGCCCACGCAGAGGTACCCTTCTGTACCCATCTGCTTCCAGATCGCCCTGTAACTCCGCCAAAGCTCTGGAGGCGGCCCCGTCGCCTAAAGAGCCCCCACCAAAACAGTTCCTTTCTCACTGCAACCTGCAATTTCCCAGGCCTCATTCATGTCCAGTAGGAACAGATCCAAGCCCACCTGTGCCAAGTGCACCCCAACTTTGTCAAAATAACCTTTGGTGTTAGCCCGGCATAGCCCATGCCTGATGAAGCCAAAGCCCCTTGCTCTGCGAACTTGCGCATGGAGCGGTTTATCCTTCTCTGGGAATGTACCAGTGCCTCGCATGACCTGCAAGAATGTGATGTCCTCCCAGGAGGGAGCTCTACTCTTAAACATCGCTATATTACCCTTCAAGCTGATGTGGCTCCCACCTCCTGCAACCTGTAGTTGCAGTCCTTCTAGCATTTCGTGCTCCCTAACACCGGTTTCCCCAATTTATGGAACAGCAGCACACTTGCTTAGAAGACCGCTTCCACAGCCAGCCTATATACTCTGGCTATGCGGACGGGGCATTTCATGCATCACTGAAGCAACCCGTAACCTGCCCTGGGAGCAGAGTGCACCTACTTTGTTGAAGTTGACCAGACATGTGCACACACCTTTGCGATTAATACCCTGGCGAACAAGACTGTTCGCATAGCGCACACCATTGCAGTCATAGCAACCATTTGGAGTGACAACTTACGCCACCTACCAGGCTTGCTTAACTGAAGCTCGATCACAGATACACACATACCTGCTAACCAGCTGTGACCCTTGATGCTCAACCCAGCTAATGACCTAGTACTTTGTTATTGCAGGGAATATTGCCTTCCACAAGATCAAGCCGCACCTGAGCATATGTGTCATGTTTCGGTAGTTTCCCTCTCCCCCGATCACCAGGTATGTTTGTGTGCTCGTTTGTACCTTCACTCGTGCGGAACGTTTTCCCTCACTTCCGGGTTACTGGCGGTTGGCGGTTCAGCCTTCCTTGCTGAAACCACCGCCACGTCACTCAGCATTTCCGGGGGAAGCCACTTAAAAACAGTGATTCCCCTCGGATCGGCGCTTCGTATTAACGCCTGTACCTGGACAGACACCTTCGCAGGTATTTCGGAGCTGCGCAGGAGCGCTGCCGTTCTTCTTGTTTTTTCTCTCGTGACATTTAGGATATGCTACCTTCTGCCTCAACGCGCTGGAGCGCTTGTTAGTTATTTTGTTATTTCGTTAGTGTTTTCCATTTAGAACCAGACCGCGCTGGAGCGCTTTGTTAGTTATTTTGTTATTTTGTTTTGTACTTAACGATTAGAACCAGACCGCGCTGGAGCGCTAAATTTTGGGTTCTAATTTTCACCACGCAGGAGAGTTTCGTTCCTTGGGATACATTGCGCAGGAGCGCTGATTTCTTTTGTGGGTCATCTGCGCAGGAGCGCTGATTTCTTTTTGGTGTGCCTCGCTCTGAAGCGTTAGTTACCTTGGTGTGCTTGCGCAGGAGCGCCATTCTGTCTTACCTTGAGGATTTCAGAACAAATGATGTCCAATTATGAGGTGACTGCTGTTTTCCGCATGAGTGTATGGTAGTGAGTGGAAGAGGTTGTTTTGGGCTGATAGTAATAGGTGTCTCCTTGTTTCTCTATGCAGTTGGTGTCCACAGTTAATCCGAACTGGAGGACGTCCTCTACAGGTCTTCCGGACACACTCCTGCAATCCCAGCTTTCCTCCCCGCTCCCATCTTTATCCTAGATCGTTTTCAAGGCTCGACTGGGGTAAGGTGGGTACTAGGGTGATAGCTCATGTCATCTCTGCGAGAACTCTCCGCAAGAAACAGGTAAACTTGTGGGGTTACCCGACAGAATACGAAGCCCAAGTTTAACCACTCGCCCGGACGACATGACCGAGGTCACACTACAGGATATAGCAGCTATGCTTGCTACTATACAAACAGAGAACCTCAGCTTACGCCAAGACATGACGGCCCTACAGGGTCAGTTGGCGGCCGGGGTTTCAGGTCCCTGGGGTCCTTCTCCCTCTTCTAGGGTTCGGCAAGAAGGGTTGCTACGGCCACCGCTGTTCACCTTTGAGGGTTCCTCCTCTACTACGCAACAAGAGAACGCCATACACGTGATAGCTCCCCATCCCGTGCAATTAGCTCCTCCTGAACGTTTCTATGGCGACAGCGCCAAGTACAGTGTCTTTCTTCATCAGTGCCACTTACATTTCATGGCCAGAGCAACAGCCTTTCCGGATGACGCATCCAAGATCGCCTTCATCCTATCCTACATGGGTGGCGACGCCGCCCAATGGTCCATCTCCCTAGTGGAAAATGACGACCCCATGCTTTATAACTTGCCGGTTTTCAAGGAAACACTACGACGGATGTTCGCCCGTCACACCTTTGTTCAAGCCGCAGACAACGAACTACTCAATCTGAAACAAGGCAATACTGAACTGCTCCATTACATCACAACCTTCAGTAGACTCGTCATTGAAGCCCGTTGGCCAGAGACTAAGAAAATATCCGTGTTTTACAGGGGTTTACGCGACGAATTGAAGGATTTGATATCCCAGATGCCTGATCCCCCTGACGAAATAGGCCCTTTCATCGACCTAGTGGTTAAGGTAAACTACAGGATCCAGGAGCGAAAGAGTGAGAGACTCAAAGGAGGCGACAACCGATTCCTGTCCTTCAAGGACAAAACGAAGGACGAGGCGGCTCCACCTAGTGACGCGCCAGAACCGATGCAAATAGGGGGATAAGGGGACCTCTCTCCAATGAGGAAAGAGAGAAAAGAAGAAAACTAAACCAGTGCCTGTACTGCGGTAAAAACGGGCATTTTGTCAGGGAATGCCCAGTCAAGCCCACCCGAGCCAGAGGAAGAAGACCGTACGCTCTACCTGTATCTAAAGTCGACAAAGCGGGAAACGAAGAAACCCAGTAGGTAGTGGGGTCCAGCTACTGGGTTCTTCGTCCAACAAGACTACGACCCCTGCCTGTTTTAGTGGCAACCACCACCTGGGTGTTAAGGTGGACCTCCGATCATGGACCGACCAGGTATGGCACGTTACAGCCCTTCTTGATTCTGGAGCCACCGGTAACTTTATCGACACCCAGTATATGAAGGATATGGGAATGGCCACGGTACCAAAGAAGACCCCTGAGGCAGTGAAGGCAGTGGACGGTACGGATCTTACCTCCGGTCTTATCCGGTACCAAACTGAAGATTTGGTTATGACCTTTGAAAACAAACATACGGAAACCATTGCCTTCGATATAATAGATGCACCCCAGTTTCGAGTTATTTTGGGACTTCCGTGGCTAGTGAGGCATAACCCTCGGATTGACTGGACATCCGGGACCCTAGCATTGGACTCAGCCTGTTGCCATTCTTCCTGTTATAAACTGACCGACTCCTCCGGCGTGCGTGCCGTACAGGCCCACGCTCTACCCGTGACAGGAATGGGCATGACAACACTGGAAAACGTACCAGAAGCATACATTGACCTGGCAGCAGTGTTCGACAAAAAGGAGCCAACACCCTTCCTCCTCACCGTTCGTTCGACTGCAGGATTGATCTGATTCCTGGTTCCACGCTTCCTTGTAGCCGGATTTACTCTCTCACTAACAAGGAGAATGAACACCTCCGCTCCTACCTGGATGAATACCTAGGCAATGGGTTTATACGCCATTCTAGGTCCCCAGTATCCTCTCCTCTTTTCTTCGTGGCCAAGAAAGAGGGGGATCTCAGGACATGTATTGACTTTAGGGCTATGAACGCCATCACTATAAAGAATAGGTACCCATTGCCTCTGATTTCCAACCTGTTGGATCAAATGAAGAACGCCTCCATCTTCACCAAACTGGACCTTCGGGGAGCATACCATCTAGTCAGAGTCCGGAAGGGTGACGAATGGAAAACAGCATTTCGGACCAAATTCGGCCTTTTCGAATACCAAGTCATGCCTTTCGGGCTCTGCAACGCCCCAGCGGCGTTCCAGTTTTTCATCGACGAGGTGTTGAGGGACTTCATTGATATATTTTGTATTGTATATATCGATGATATACTGATATTTTCACAGTCCTTGTCAGACCACGTCCAACACGTACGCGCCGTCCTCCTACAACTAGGACGACATGGTTTGTACGTCAAACTGGAGAAAAGCATCTTTCATACTACGACTGTCGAGTTCCTGGGACATGTAATCACTCCGACCGGAATCCAAATGGACAACAAAAAGGTAGAAGCTATCCTGAAATGGCCATCTCCTACCACAGTGAAACACGTCCAGAGGTTTCTGGGTTTTTCTAATTACTATCGTCGCTTCATCACAGGTTTCTCCAGGATCGTCACTCCCATTACTCGTTTACTGCGCAAGGGGGTCCGTTACTGCTGGGATACAGAAGCCGAACACGCTTTTCAGGAGCTGAAAAACAAATTCACTACAGCTCCCATCCTTCGACACCCCGACTCCGAACAACCGTTTGTCGTGGAAGCTGATGCCTCACAAAACGCTCTGGGAGGTGTGTTATCTCAAAGGAACACCGAAACAGGTCTCCTACACCCTGTGGCGTTCTATTCCAGGAAACTCCAAGCTGCCGAACGCAACTACTCCATTTCAGACCGAGAACTCCTGGCCATCAAGACAGCGTTCGAAGAATGGCGCCACTACCTAAAAGACGCCAGACATCCCGTAACTATTTATACGGACCACAGGAATCTACAATTCCTTCGCTCAGCCCGTGCCCTCACTTCCAGACAACTACGATGGACTCTGTTTTTTAATGAGTACGATTTCCGCATTACGTACCGCCCAGGGAAGGAGAACGCCAAGGCTGATGCGTTATCCCGTCTAGAAGACACCGATGACATTGTGTCAGTCACCAAGCCGTTGCCCATCATTCCCGAACACTGCTTCCAGGGTGTGGTTCTAACGTCTGATTTTCTTTCCCAGCTTCATGACGACATGAAACAGACTGATCAGACATCCTTGGTAGAGAACCACACGGGTGTAACCACACAGAACGGGTTCTTGTACAAGGACGACAAATACTACCTTCCTTTGGTAGCCCACCAACAACAGGCCCTGTTTACGTGTCACAACCATGTATTGTCCAACCATCCAGGCTATCACAAAACCATGGAACTGTTGCAGAGGCATTTCTGGTGGCCCACGATGGAAACAGACACCAGGTCCCATATCGCTCGTTGTACTGTGTGCGCCCAAGGAAAGAACTTGTCGGGACCATCCGTTGGGTTGTTACACCCCATTCCTGTTCCTCCTCACCCTTGGCACACCATCTCCATGGACTTTGTCGTGGAATTACCAGCCACCGCATCTGGTTACACCACTATTTTGACCATAGTAGACCACCTCACGAAGATGGCTCATTTCGTGCCCCTGAAGAAATTGCCCTCGGCAGCTGAACTGGCAGTGGTATTCCTGCAGAATGTGGTTCGTCTGCATGGCATACCGTCTGTGGTCATAACAGATCGGGGTTCGCAGTTCGTGTCTCGTTTCTGGAATGAGGTATGCACTGCCATGGGCATGGACGTTCGCTTGTCATCGGCATACCATCCTCAGACTGACGGTCAAGCCGAGAGGACGAACCACACCATGGAGCAGTACCTCCGTTGTTTGCTTCTAACAGTTGAAAAGGGATGGGCAGAGGTGCTATGGATGGTGGAATTCGCGTATAACAACAACATGCATTCCGCCATCGGAATGTCCCCCTTTTTTTGCCTACAGGGCAAACATCCTAGAACTATGCCATGGGAAGAACCACAGAACAATCCCTTGCCCACGGTTCAGGCATACCATGCCAAGCTCTGCACTCTCTGGCAACAGGCTCGATTTGAGCTGGCCAGGGCAAAAGAAACCTACAAACAGTACGCAGATGATCACCGGAAGACGGAGCCCGCATATAAAAAAGGAGATAAGGTGTGGCTTTCTATCCGTAACCTTAACGTGCACGGCCCCAAGAAACTGTTGCCCCGTTTTGTAGGACCCTATGTCATTGACAAAGTGATCAACCGTGTGTCCATGAAACTCTTGTTACCTCCGCAGATGAAAATACACCCTGTTTTCCATGTCTCCCTTCTGCGTGCTGTTCACCCTGAGTGCACTGTGTCGGCCCCTCCTTCCCCAGTCCTTAGAGATGATCACATTGAGTACGAGGTCAGGGCTATACTGGGTTCCCGTCGTACCAGGGGGAGGCTTTTTTATCTAGTAGATTGGAAAGGGTACGGTCCAGAGGAGCGGTCCTGGGAACCCCTGTCTCATGTACGCCATGCTTCCCGGTTGGTTCGTGTCTTCCATGTCAGTCACCCTCTTAGTCCTCGCCCTGCCACCCCTTTGTGAGGCTACTGTTACGGGTGGGGGTCTGTTTTGGGCGGGGGTGCTGTCATGTTTCGGTAGTTTCCTCTCCCCGATCACCAGGTATGTTTGTGTGCTCGTTTGTACCTTCACTCGTGCGGAACGTTTTCCCTCACTTCCGGGTTACTGGCGGTTGGCGGTTCAGCCTTCCTTGCTGAAACCACCGCCACGTCACTCAGCATTTCCGGGGGAAGCCACTTAAAAACAGTGATTCCCCTCGGATCGGCGCTTCGTATTAACGCCTGTACCTGGACAGACACCTTCGCAGGTATTTCGGAGCTGCGCAGGAGCGCTGCCGTTCTTCTTGTTTTTTCTCTCGTGACATTTAGGATATGCTACCTTCTGCCTCAACGCGCTGGAGCGCTTGTTAGTTATTTTGTTATTTCGTTAGTGTTTTCCATTTAGAACCAGACCGCGCTGGAGCGCTTGTTAGTTATTTTGTTATTTTGTTTTGTACTTAACGATTAGAACCAGACCGCGCTGGAGCGCTAAATTTTGGGTTCTAATTTTCACCACGCAGGAGAGTTTCGTTCCTTGGGATACATTGCGCAGGAGCGCTGATTTCTTTTGTGGGTCATCTGCGCAGGAGCGCTGATTTCTTTTTGGTGTGCCTCGCTCTGAAGCGTTAGTTACCTTGGTGTACTTGCGCAGGAGCGCCATTCTGTCTTACCTTGAGGATTTCAGAACAAATGATGTCCAATTATGAGGTGACTGCTGTTTTCCGCATGAGTGTATGGTAGTGAGTGGAAGAGGTTGTTTTGGGCTGATAGTAATAGGTGTCTCCTTGTTTCTCTATGCAGTTGGTGTCCACAGTTAATCCGAACTGGAGGACGTCCTCTACAGGTCTTCCGGACACACTCCTGCAATCCCAGCTTTCCTCCCCGCTCCCATCTTTATCCTAGATCGTTTTCAAGGCTCGACTGGGGTAAGGTGGGTACTAGGGTGATAGCTCATGTCATCTCTGCGAGAACTCTCCGCAAGAAACAGGTAAACTTGTGGGGTTACCCGACAATATGGCCTTCACCTACTGGGCCGAGGTGCAGTGTGTGCTCTGGAATTGTCAGCGATGGTGCTCCAAACACATTTCAAGCTGCTCTTGGAGCTGTACTGGGGTGAATGTATGACATTGTTCTGCATTCTGTCCATCAACTGTTGTTTTTGCATTTGTCACCCCGAGTGGGACGGGTATGCTCAGACGTGAGTCCCGTGCTCTCCATGCCACTGGAATCAAGCTATCCTGGCTGATGAGGGCTGAAAGCCCGAAACCGGTCCTAGGATGCTTGTTTCCAGTCCAGGGAGGACCTGGCTTGGCAGTTCGGGCTGGACTGTTCCCATGGGGCACAGGGTCAAGACTGATTTGCATATGGCTGGGTTCAAACTGGAATGGCATGGTGAGCAAAAAAACGATGGATTTAGGCCCAGATCTCTGTACTGGGGTGAATGTATGACATTGTTCTGCATTCTGTCCATCAACTGTTGTTTTTGCATTTGTCACACCGAGTGGGACGGGTATGCTCAGACGTGAGTCCCGTGCTCTCCATGCCACTGGAATCAAGCTATCCTGGCTGATGAGGGCTGAAAGCCTGAAACCGGTCCTAGGATGCTTGTTTCCAGTCCAGGGAGGACCTGTCTTGGCAGTTCGGGCTGGACTGTTCCCATGGGGCACAGGATCAAGACTGATTTGCATATGGCTGGGTTCAAACTGGAATGGCATGGTGAGCAAAAAACGATGGATTTAGGCCCAGATCTCTGTACTGGGGTGAATGTATGACATTGTTCTGCATTCTGTCCATCAACTGTTGTTTTTGCATTTGTCACCCCGAGTGGGACGGGTATGCTCAGACGTGAGTCCCGTGCTCTCCATGCCACTGGAATCAAGCTATCCTGGCTGATGAGGGCTGAAAGCCCGAAACCGGTCCTAGGATGCTTGTTTCCAGTCCAGGGAGGACCTGGCTTGGCAGTTCGGGCTGGACTGTTCCCATGGGGCACAGGGTCAAGACTGATTTGCATATGGCTGGGTTCAAACTGGAATGGCATGGTGAGCAAAAAAACGATGGATTTAGGCCCAGATCTCTGTACTGGGGTGAATGTATGACATTGTTCTGCATTCTGTCCATCAACTGTTGTTTTTGCTCTTGGAGCCACGGCACACATTCTGGCCTAACTAAATGACGCATGCCACCTGGCTAGCTTGCCGCTGCGAGATTTTGATCTTAACACCACCCTCTTGCGGTTACCGGTGCACATCGTCTATAGGTCTTGCCCCCACTCTATTTATGCAGATACCTGAAATGTACCCTTCTGCCCCTGTATGGGCGGGAAAATACCTGTAACATTGCAAATCCCACTGCACTCACATTCTCGGGCAGTCCGGTGGGGGAGAGAGGTCCTTAGAATTGGTTCTGCTACATAGCCTGGCCTCCTAGCCCGCAAGCACCCTCGTCTGACAGCAGACTATCTGCTGTGTCGCCCGTGCAATGTCCGCACCCGGTTGCAAGACGTCCCGTTCTATACCTCTGCTAACAGACTACCTACAGTGAAGGGGGAGTGAACGGTTGTATGTTGTGCATCTGACCATAAGAACCTTGGTTTGCTTTGGCAGGGATCAAATTGTTGCATCTGCCATACTCAAAATAGTGGCAACGTGCAGTTCTTTTGCATTCTACACTGCAGAGTGTGCCTGGACGATTCTAGACACCCCCTGTGTGCCAACCCGCTTTGACCCAAGATGCAAAGCACTAGACCCGGTACACTTGGTTACCCCCAGACTTAATTGCCCTCCACCGAAATCCATGTGTAAAGGTAGCTGGTCCCTGATTTAATTCCTGGTGGTCTATGCGTTATGCCATACTCCTTTTATGCCTTTTTCAAAGCAGTTAACCCGCTCACACACGAGCCACGCTGGTGGCCAGTCCAGTATAACTTGTACATGGAATTTAAATTCTCCTACCAAGTTCGCAGAGGGCAAGCCACACTCACTGCTACTGGTGTCTGACTAATCGGCCCTTGGAGGCCGTAGCAATACTGCCCGGTCAGCAAGTACGCCCACTGTACAGTTGTCATTTAGTAACTCATGGCGCTGACAACCACAGGTGCCTAATAACGGGCTGTGTGTATGCTGCCCAGGAACCTAAGCAATAGGCTTGGTGTGGATGGGTTGTTAACAATGCCAGGCAATAAGTGTAATACCTTTGACAAACCTCTCCTGACCAGCATCTATATCATTCTTAAACATATTTACTGGTTTTGCCACATGGCACCCTTCTGGTTGGTGATACGGAACCTCCTACCCAGCATAAGCTGACAGTCTCGCATTGCCGTCACACCACCTGTGTCCCTTGAATCACCCTCCATCCTCCTGTGTCACCTAACCTCGGTTCTAGAGTGCACTTACTTCGCACCGTTGACCAGACAATTCCACAGACCTCTTTGATTGCTAGACCCTGGTGAACACATCAATGGTGTCAAATCTGGTTTCAAACAATATATGTATTGTGCCCACTATTGGAGACAACTCACCCCTTCGTGGAGTGACAACTACACAGGTGCCTACACAAGTCACCCAACAGACAAGTTGGCCCGACTACCTTGTGTTCTGGTGCCAGCTTTGGAAAGAGCCTTGCCTACACTTGCTGCCCCCTGGGAAACACCCAATGCCCGTGCTCTGGCCGCAACGCAGCGATGCCCTCGCGTAGCATTGTACCCCTGGTCAAATAAGAGTGCCACTCCAACTACTTAAACCTACACCTTGACCATGGGTGGAGTCTAGCTCTCCCCAAACTTCTGCTGGTGTAACCCACGGACACAGCTCCTGTTCAGTTCAATTTAGTAATTCATGGCACTGACAACCACAAGGGCCTTCTACTGGGCTGTGTAATGCGGCCCAGGGTGATCTTAAAACAATCAGCTTGGTGTGGATGGGTGCTAACATTACCTGGCTGAAGTGCAATTGTGTAAATTTAATGTGCCAACCGCACTCCCACAGTGGCACACTACAGAAGAGACTCCATACCAGGTAATAATTACCCTTCATATCGTCCATAGAAGAGAGACTTAGTACCATCTGCCCCTATTACCCTGTGCTACCAAACCTCATCATGACATCACAGGGATTACATAACTCACTAGGTCAATCGGGCCACCGTCCTACAGCTCAGTTAGCACAACCCCGTAGCTGCTGGTAGGAACTGTACTTAGCATAACACAGCACAAATGTAAAATTGTACTTTCCCACCATTGGGCTGGTAACCGACGGCCAAAAAAAAGACAGAACCTGGGCATGAGATACCCGTTTCCTAAGTAAAACAATAATTATCCTGCACCATTAACAAATGTGCCACATGCACCCGTGCCCTATCCACCTGTTGCTACAGTGGGCAGCCACCCCACTGGAGGCAGTGGTCTGTCCAGTTCTCCTCCGAATTCTCAGCTATAGGGGCTCCAGATAATCTAAGGTGTGAGAAAAGTCTTTAACGTAGCCAACCGATGGTTTATACGTAAATGACTGGCCCCCATTATGGTGCGACCAAACCAAGGCTGAAGCAATAGGAGCATGAGGCCTTAAGCAACGGGTGTCTTTGTGTACTGGAAACATTAATTAGCCACGCAAAGAACTAGGGACATCCCCTTAAATGCGAGTCACCAGATAGTCAAAGAACTATTGATGGATTTGAGACATAGGCGCCATCCAAACTACTGAATTAAAAATTGGCGAGAATAGTTCTTTGAAAGAAAAGCATTGAATGAATCGCTCATTGAAGCCAAAGGACATATCAACCCGCTTTGGTCTACCTTGCTGAGAAGGATGGAGCAAAGCCCATTATCGGTATTGGTGAATGAAGACATTATTCATTCATGTTCAGCCAAAGTGAGAAACACTGCCCCCAAGTGGCCTTCCCACTTTATGGCACCCTGGCAGTACAAATTGGTTTAACGCACCAATAATCGACCCCAAACTGATATACTGTTTTGCCCCACCCAGGGCACCCTGTCCAGTTACTGCCAAGGCAGACGCACCACAATGCCAACTGAAGGCAGAGTAAAACACAAGTTCTGACCTAGAGCTGTTCACAGCGACACAGAGACGCCCAATATTGCGCAAAACTAGAATCAGCATAAGCCTGCGCTACATACAGCAAGGCAGTTCTACGGAAAACCTGACACTTGTGCCACTATATGCCAGGACTCACGTCAGGCGGCCACTTCCTTTTGCACCACACCTTGCTCCTGCCGTGCTGCCAATCATAGTAACACCACAACTACTAACCCTGACCCTCGTGCAAGCGTGACACTTCCGCCTATCCCAAGCCCTCCAAGCTATAAGAATGGCTTGGGCAGCAGGCAATAGTGATTTTAATGTAAATTGAATTAATCAATGCCTGTTGTGGTCATCTCGTGGCAGACTGTCACAAGCGCCGGTGTGACAATTAAGTGACGTGCAGCGCACCAGAAACCACCCGGTCAAATTACACAGGTAAACTTGATGCTGTAATTTAGCATTAGTGGCCCATTGCCACACTTTCTCACCCGAATTACTCCTACAGCAAGCCGGAGCTATTGACATTGTCAATGGTTGTTGGGTACATGTGTAAATAAGAACTATGGTTTAGTTGGGGGAATATTGGAAATGCTTCCAAGAAGATTCCAAGCCCAAACCAGTGGCACACCCCAGGAGGTGTGTGCCAACCGCCTCAACGAGGCCGAGCTCGCCTCGCAAACCAAAGCTGCCTCAGACACCAGAGCATAACGCGAAGCAGGCTGTTAGGCAAAGCAAAACGAAACCTGTTCGAGCCAGGCACCCGTGAACACGCAAGCAGCATGCTGCCCAGTGGCTATTTTATGGCAGCAGGCACAGTTCCTCCGGTGCCCATGCCCAGGAGCATGCTTCCGCCTTAAAGTTCAGCATCTTACCCTATTTTAACAGCAGCGTCCCTCCCCTTCTCAAAAGCCAGAAGCCCTACAACGAAAGGGGGGTATGTAATTCTTTGGCTATTTTGTCAAACGCAGACAGATGCCAATATCTAAAATATCAACCCCGTCAAATACTTTGTTGATTTTGGCCAATGCCCACTCATCTTCATGGCCCACCCATGCTTGTTTACGGCCCAGCCAGGCCGGATTCCATAATACCTACTGGCCTTGTGACTTGCCAAGACAGCCGCTGACTCTCTACCAGCAGCCTGGACTCTCACACAGAGGCACGAAACATAGACCTGTGAAGCGTACCTATCGACGCCGGGACAGGTTTCCCAGGCGGCCGCCCCCAAACCGCATCCTCTCCCTCACAACCCATGGTCAAGCAAGCCAGACACAAAACATGGCGATCCCTTTCTGACGATGGCAATCGATCACTCTATGGAGCAGCCGGCTTGGCGAGCTGTGCCTTAAATCAAACCAGTGTCAGTCTAAAGTTGTGCTCACCACGGATGCACCCTTATCAAAATACCCACACGCCATATCACATGTGGGCTCCTAGGTTTTGAAAGCACCGCCAATGAAACCAATACATCCGCCGGAACTCGTGTTACAGGACCTCCCACACAACAAACCTTGCTACGCTCAGGATGATCATATCCTAGCTTACATTATGGCTGACCGTAGAGGCTCGGCAATGTAGCACATATTTCGTATTATCTTTTTTTTTTTTTCCCAGTTGTGAGCGCTTCAAACCCTGCTCCGCTTTCAACTAGTTTTAAGAGGGCACCGATAAAGCGAACTCAAAACTTATGTTGCTATTATCAATGCAAAGTAGTCTTTTACTTTACCCTCTTTAAGTGATGGAAAACGAACTATGCCTTGCATTGGCTACTGCAGACGGCAGTGGCGAAAAGCATCAAGCATCGTCGAAAACCGGGAACGAACCAGGTGCGCCACTCCTGTGCTGGCGAAATGCCTGCAATGGGGGGGGGGGGCACTGGCAGGCACCGCGACCCCATGGACGCGTGCACTGCCCTAAAGTTCACACACTGCGAATCCACTTGCGGCACGCGAGATACGTGCAACTGACAAACAGCGAAACATTGAGAGCTTTCCATCGCTATAATCCGTTTAGAAGAATATGAACCGTTTCAAACGTGCAACGATGACACATCTATGGATGAAAGCGTGGTCGTTATCGTCCTCACGTGCCCCCGCAGTGATGCGCAAAGGAGCACACTGTGGGCGCATTGTGCCTTAGACTCTCTACCAGCAGACTAGGATCGGCAAGACGCGTCTCGAGAGAGGAGCCTCACTGTTAGGCGCTCAACCATGTTCGACCTTTGCTCTAGCAACAACACAATTGTGGTGGACAATGCATAGTGCTTGTGCCACTAATCTATGCGGTGTCATTATTTTCCTGTACACGGCACCTTTAGCCGCACCGGCTGGAAGCGTCCGGCATGCCACTGCTCTAAATTCATTTGGAAATCCTCAACCCCGCATATGCACACAAGTTGCCCATTTGTCCCCACCACAATGCATACAATTGCCAGCCCCGGGAAACAACCTTTACCAACGGGCATGTAGAGACGTGGTTTCGCATATAAAAGTGATACTTATAAAATGTTGGTCACGTGGAAACGCAAGCCTCACATCAAGGTCTGTTCCGGCGGCGTGTCCAGCGGACAATGATTAACCAGCAAACGAGCGGAGCCCGAGGCTCCCGTTGCGTTTACATGACAAACTACCTTAATACCTTTGATAGTGCTCCAGTGACCCGTCCTGAACGAGCATCTCCCCGGCGCATCACAGTCTGGGCCGAGGCACGCAAATGCCCCTGTGATGCCAAATCTCCAAGAGAAAACTTCCACCATTGTACCCTTTCAAGGTAAAGGAAGGAAGTCCATCCTGCCACTGAGGTACCACCATGCAAGCAGTCCCACCACCCTACAACGTGGCGGCGGCCTTAAATACACGTATTTCAGCCGTCGTAAAACCACATGGTTCATCTTTTGCATTTGCCTGCCCATGCTGTGCATGCAATGGACTTAATTTGCTTTCCGTTTCATAACGGTGAACACCAATTCCACCAACAGCCATACACTATTTCAGCTGCAGAGCGTTCGAAGAGGGACACAGGCCCGCCCCCGAGGCAGCGGCGCTCATTACCACCGGCCCGGCTGCCCGGGACAGCAGCTCTTTTCCCAGCCCATCGGCCTCGGTCAAACCCGTGACCTCTTCTGCCCTGAACCCGAAAGCATGAGAATAACTTAGTGATACCAGGGGTTGGGGCCCGGGGCCTCCCACACGCCATGTGCCCCATACAGGCATACCCCCAAAAAGTTAGCCAATGCCGCATAATCTGATGCGGGGGGGGAAATCACTTTTGCGGCCTCAATCCCGCGGCCCGTCACCAGGAGGACCGGAAACAATTTGCAGGCTGCACGAGGTGAGTAGGGAGGTAGGACCCCTGGTGCTGCAGTTTGTAACCGGCTGGGAGAAGCCCCCAGGCTGCAGCGGACTCAGAGCACCGCTGAAGCACCACCGGCGCACCAAACATCCACAGCAGGGGAGGTGCATGCCAAACTGCAACACCCCTACCAAGACGAGCAAAGCGGATTTGTTCAAACTCCTCTGCTGCTGCGATCGGGCGAGGAGCAAGACCGGGACGACCACAGCGCGACTAAACGGCGTGCCCTCGGCGGTGTAACCCGCGATCTCACACAGACGGCGGAGCAGGGCGTTTAGAGATGCAAACTTCTGCTGACCATTTAATCCCGGGGACATCTATGACTGGTCCATTAAGACAATTGCCCAAAACCACCATGTTGCGCCAGTGCCAAGACTCAACACAGTCGGGACCACGGCCACAAAACAACCCACATCCGGGGAAAACTCGCCACAGGACATCCATAACACCAACCCCACGGTCACCGCTACGCTCAGGGTAAATGACCACCCCGCTGAAACAATGGCTGAACGCAGCTGCCCAAGCATTGCAGCACAGCATTTTCAGTACTGTATTGTTTCCGGTTAACAGCGCTTCAAAGCCTGCTCCTGCTGTTCCGACACAATACGTTTCACTGGGCAACCGCCAAGCGAAATCAAGATAGAATGCCTCTCCATCCCCCCCCCCCTCCGCGCCGGGGAACAAGTCACGTACACCACCCGACTGGTTCCCGGACCCACCGATACCATCGGGGTCACCACCGGGGTCTCTCGCGCCACGCCACCACGGCCAATACAGCACAGCCTAACGCCACAACAGCCGGAGATATACCGAGAGAGGCAGGGGTGACTCACAAACCCTGACTCACCTTAATAACCCCGACGAGAAAGACGGCACGACGATGACCCTGGTGAGCCTGGACAACGTGTCCAGACGGCGTGTCCGGTGCAAAGAGGACGCCAAGATGGCCGGGGGAGGCATAAATACCTCCCCACCTCCTCGGCGCGCCGGAAGTGGCGCGCCTGGTAAGGGGACTCCTCCTAGAGACCTGCATCAGTAGTGGTGTTGGGGACGTGCCCAAATGGCACTAAAGGGGCCGCCCGTTTAGGGTGGCCCCCTTCGGGGGCCGCGGGCAGCCGCATTCCTTTTCTCACACTTGGCGCGTCAGTTCCTTCGTTTTGTTGACAAGTTCTCAGATCTTGTCTTTTCTACTAACACTTGTTCTGTGGTGCGCCCACTTCTTGCACACAGTCCGGCGTGTGCTTTCCCGCTTTACCAATGTTTACCTCCTCAGAGCCGGACTATGGGCTTGTTTGCGTGGATTACACGTCACTGAACCAGTTGATCTCCTACCAGTGACAGCGGCAGATTCAAGTGCATGTGATAACTCTCACAACCCTGCAGTACAAACAGACACTTTTTATGTTTTTCCTTGAACATTTCCATATAATTTTTGCTTCTCAAGCAGAATTTTTTTTCTCCAAAATGTTCTTGTAGTTTTTATAATACAGATTGAAAATGTCTAAATGTGCGTCGTCTCTGGTGCCACTCCCTTCTGTTAGTTGTGGTAGCTTTTGTAAACTTTTCTTTCTTCGATACCTAATTCGTGCAGCAAAGTGTGTTGTTTGCGTCAGGGTGAACCATTGCCCCCACCAACGGGAACTACAAACAGTTGTACCCACTGCTTCCAGGGTGACGTCACTTCCCCTGTGTCACCAAAGACGGGAGGGGATTAGGACTTACTGAGAACTGCCTCAAGAGATGAATGTTTCGTAGCTAAGAAGGGGTCAATGCAGAGATGGAGACTCCAGTTTGATTATATTGCAGCAAGGATAACACAGCAAGTAGGGGAAAGTCTTCTCTTCTTGACTCTACACTATAGTCAGGAAGTGTGGGGGAGGGGTTAAGACTTGCAGTGTAGAATGGTGCAGAAGATCCTTGGGTCTCCTGTGCTCCAGAGGTTGGAGAGTGGTCAGGAGCACGTGTACGGAACAGACGCTGCAGGAAGTGCAGGATGTGCACGGACGCTGGAAGCACGCGCTCCACACAGAAGACGTGAAGGCAGATAACAATGTCCGCAGTGGGCCTGAACATCCTGCAATAGCTCACTTCATTTCCACGACGGCCCCCAGAGACCCGTAAGGGTGAGTAGTTCGCGCTTTACAAATACGGATTTACATTTACAGCACATAGGGCCGGTGAGGAAGAGCATGGGAGCAAGACGAGGGTGCTGGTCAGGAAGGTCTCCTCAGATGTGCAGTCAGGCACTGAATAAACCTCCATCGGTGCGGGACCCTTGTACAAATCAGTGGAGGCGAGACAACCTCTACCTCTTCAGGTAACTCAGTCCTAGTACCTATCAGAGGAGGTGGACATCTGCTGGTAGGACCTGCTCACGTAACTCAGTCCTTGTATAAACAAGAGACAACCGCTGGTACCACCTGTTCAGAAGATATTGTTGCATGAGTAGCAAGACAATCCGAGAACAGACGGTACCTCGGAGGCTGTGAGGAAGTACACAAGGCTTGTGATGAAGAGCGTCTGCCCCCTGCACATCCAGAACACTCGTTACCACACTTAAATTCAAAGAGCAACACTGAAGTAGGTGTGAAGATAAGATTTACTCCTCACTAGGGCCTGTCATGACTGAGAGCCTGCTTTGCAGGAATTTATGAAACAAGTTCAACGAACAACTGCTGATATCAGAACAAACAAAAGTATATACATGCACACAAAGACGCAAGTGAGCCAGGGCACTCCTGACAGCACTGTGCCATGTCCCATCACGTATTCCATATGCGTCCATATGGAAGGGTGACCAGGAATACCACTAGAGGAAGGAAAGAATCCACAACACCCTTTCATCCAAAGAGGGGCACTAGAAGGTCCCCAGACCGTAGACCTGTAGGGGTGGAGGCATCAGGCTGAACAATAGAGGAGAAGAGTACCCTCGAAGGAGGCCCCAGAGAAAGAGAAACCAGGCTCCAACGCCCTTCTCTTTGGCGTCCTTCCAGTGTCTTCAAGTGGATCCCCACCGAAACAAGAAAGACAGTCACCCAGGCCCTCGTCACCAGCAGGCTGGACTACGGAAACGCCCTCTACGCAGGAACGACGGCTAAGCTCCTGAGACGGCTGCAACGCATCCAGAACGCCTCTGCACGTCTTATCCTCGACATCCCCCGACGCAGCCACATCACACCCCACCTGAGAGACCTGCACTGGCTCCCTGTCAACAAGAGGATAACCTTCAAGCTCCTCACCCACGCACACAAAGCACTCCACAACTCCGGACCAGCCTACCTCAACAGACGACTCAGCTTCTACACCCCCACCCGCCAGCTCCGCCAGCCTCGCCCTCGCCACAGTCCCCCGCATCCAGAAAACGACAGCCGGCGGCAGATCCTTCTCCCACCTCGCCGCCAAGACCTGGAACACCCTCCCCACCAACCTTCGGCAGACCCAAGACCTACTGGCCTTCAGAAGACTCCTCAAGACCTGGCTCTTCGATCAGTAGCAGCACCACCCCTCTCTTCCCCCAGCGCCTTGAGACCCTCGCGGGTATGTAGTGCGCTTTATAAATGACATGATTGATTGATTGATTGATTGTCTGTAAAATCACTGACCACCTCAAAGAAATAGATTACAATGAGTAAAAACTGTAAAGTCGCAACAGTAAGAAGAAGAGTTCAGGTAGACGGTAAAGTCATCATTGCTGCCTGCTCGTTAGGCAAGGTCTTCATGGCTTGATAAGCTACTTAAGGGTGGGCAGAGAACTCCGCTCCGCCAGCGGAGTGTGCAGAGATTTGCCTACTCCGCGCTCCGCTGGGAACGCGGAGTATAGGGCAAAACTCCGACTCTGCAGCGGAGCAGAGTTAGCCAGCCGCCCCCTGCTAAATAGGCTCCCCGCCTCCACCCCCCTAATAAAAAATATTTACAAATTAATTTAAAAAGAAATAAAAACACACTTATCTGTACTCCGGCGTCCCCGGGCTTCCCTTCTTCTCCTCGCCGTCTCTCTCCTACGTCAGACATACATCTTGTGAGAACTGCGCATGCGCATGCACGCATGCGCATCTCTTGCAAGACGTCTTGCAAGAAATGTGCGTGTTCGCAAGATGTACGTCCGACGTAGGAGAGAGATGGCGAGGAGAAGGAGGGCAGCCCGGGGACACCACAGTACACATAAGTGTGCTTTAATTTCTTTTTAAATTAATTTGTAAATATTTTTTATTAGGGGGTGGAGGCGGGTGGCGGAGCGGAGCGGAGTGCCACAGAGTTTTTCCCCAACTCCGTGGACCTCCGTGTAGTCTCACTATGCCAGCTCCGCCCGGGGTTAAAGCTACTGTTGTCCTGCCTAACTATCCAGAGCAGGGTTCAGCAATCATCTGGGGCTCTCGAAAGGAAACAACTATAGAAGGCAGACACCCTATCACTTCATGGATCATGAGAGGAAGGAGAACGACTTATCTTGAAGAAGCAGGAGCTGCAACATTCACATGACAGATGGCTCCAAAGAGCCAGTCCAGGAAGAGGTAAGTCCCTGAGGGTAGGTGATCCTTGCTAGAGTCTTGGAAGGCAAGGCTGCGGCTTCAATGTCTAACAATTAAAGTAACAAAATGCCCGTCAAACAAATCCAACTTCTCCTGAAACGAAAGCAGGGCGCATACAAGCCCCAAAAATGACCTTGCTTTATATTTTTCAAGACAGAGCCTTCTACCTCTGATCCCATGTGAACATGGAGGCTACACCACTCTGAAGGCCCAGATCTCCTCTGACCATGGATGTCATTGTGAGGCTCCATCCAATTGGCATAGGCATTCTTGCCGAAATGCTCTTGCTGTTATTCTCCAATATATCAGCTTTGAAAACAGCCCTGGACTTGTCATGCATCAAGGTATATCAAACACCTTACACATGAGAGAGCACAACAGCAGCGCATCGTTTTACATAAATATTAAAGACAGAAAGTGACTTAATCTGAAGGGTACCAGAAAAGGCACTGTAGGAAAGGGCCTCTTTAGACATGATTACCCCCCACTTTTTGCCTGATGCATGTTGTGATTGCGAATAAAAGTGCACTGGGTCCCTGGTAGCCAGGTTCCCACTGCCAGATCTCTTTCCTAAAACCGTACCACGATTGGCACAACTTCAGCAACCCCTATAAGTCCCTATAAAATGATACCCCTGGTACCTAGGAGATTGGTACAGAGGAGTCCACTAGGGCTGCAGTACAAATTGTGCCACCCTAGGGACCCCACATGAAGACCATTCAAACTGCCATTGCAGGCTGCATGTCTTGGTACAGAGAAAACTGAAGAGTCAACATGGCACACAGCCCTGTGTGCAATGCCCACAAGACACTGCTTGAGGTATAGGTAAGACACCCTTCTGCAGGCCTTACAGCCCTATGGCAGGGTGCACTATAGCTAATGTGTAGACATAATTGCATGAGCAGATATGACCCTACAATATCTAAGTCAATTTTTGGAAATTGTAACTGACCAGGTAAGCAATAGAGAGCAGGATTGCTGGATACTTGTCATCACGATTTTCCTAGCTCCATGATGGCTTCACTGTACCGTAAAATGTTTGGTACCAAACATCTTGTCTTAATAAATCCTCACTTATGCAGTTGTTGGATTTATTAATAAATGCACACAGGAGGCACATTAGAGGGTCCTCTGAAAACCTACCAAACACTGGTGTGGTCTCTGATTAGTCTTAGCCAGCCTGCCACCACCAGACCTGTTTCTGACATCATGGGGTGAGAGTCAGTGCTCTCAGAAGCCAGGAACAAAGCCTGCTCTGGGCGGAGGTGCTTCACACCTCCCCAAAGCGGTAATGCCTTTCGGCAGTGGCTGACATTGATCGGGAACGTGAGTTGCTGATTATTATTGCTGATGTTTATACATCCTTGGGACGCAATAATTTGGGAGTTAGACCTTCTACCCAGTCTCAGGGTAAACTCCCTCCTGAAAAGGAGGGACGTCCAGTCTTTCTTAAAATGACATGGGACAAAAATAAGCAGCAACAGAAGCCTAGCTCTCATGCTGGATCTCCACCACCTGGCGCTTCTGAGCGTAGATATGATTTACGTGATCGCTCTAAGATTAAAACTCCAGAGAGGTTTCATTTTCCTGATCCTCTTTTCGTTCCTTTCAGGAATCGTTGGATCAACAGTATGGCGGAGGGGGACGATAGGATCGCAGACAAGGCGAGTCCACGCAACCTAAGCGGGACCCGCAGCGCCAGTTTGACGTGAAAGTCAAATGGGAGGAACTACCTCCATATCGAGCCCCATTTCAGAAGAAAAAAGTTGACACTTTGACAGCGAAATATGTCCCAGATGGTGAGAACCCTCCTGCTGGGCAGAAGTTGGGCGGTGACTCTCCTTGACAGCACGGTGGAAGTTACTGTAGTGCGGCTGACACTCCGCCAGTTTTTGGAGGCGAAAGCAACTGATACCTTTGTTACTGTCAAGACCACAGACACCCGCGTAGCTCCCCCTGATAGACTTTATAATGTAGACCTTCAGATTGAAGGCGATATTAAGCGCACCATAATGCTATTTTTTGGGACAACTTGACGTCTTCTTATGACATTTTATTGATAGATTGGCCTCCGAAGTTTGTTCCTGTTTGTCCTCGTGGCGAGGAGGTGATTTTTCCGTCCTTTTTGCAATATGTCCCTGATGAGACTAAGCATGCCTATGCTTCGGAGTGGGCTCAAGCTTTAGCCCCTGCCTTATACCGCAAACAGGCTGGTTGGGATAAGGTTTCTCCTTCACATGTTGTGCCTATTCGCTCTACTCCTCAGCCACAACCTCAATATCTAATTAAAGGCGTCCGTTAAAGAAATTCTCACTCAATTGGAATATCAGGGTGTTATTGAACCCTGTGTCTCTTCAATGAATAATCCTCTTTTTCCGATTTTGAAACCAGATGGCTCATATCGCATTGTTTTGGATTACAGACATTTGAATACCCATACCGGTACCTTTGCCGTACAAAACACGCATGGTACAGCACTGATCAATAATGTTGTGCGTAAAAGGTTCAAACTACTTTGGATATTTCGAATAGATTTTTCAGTTACAGTTTGGCTCCTGAAAGCCGTGACTTGTCCGCATTCAGCGCCTTCAGCTCCCAGAGGCACTATGCGAGGTTGCCTCTGGCGTATAAGAATAGCCCGGGATTTTTGCGGCACGTATTGTGTCCCTTCTGAATGAAATTGACCCTGATGCTTTTTCCTATGTCGATGACATTTACCTGATGGATGATGAATTAAATCCTCATCTTGCGCAAGTGGATTGCATCATCATGCATTTCGCCACTTTAGGCTACAAAAATTCAATTTTGCGAAATCGCATATTGCATTTTTGGCCATTCTTTTTCTTCATTATGGGCTAACCAATGAGGGTAAGGGATTAGCACCCCACTTTTTGGAGAAATGTGCTCAATTGCAGCCTCCATCTACCCTTAAGAAATTACAGTGTCTCCTGGGTTTTTTAAATTTCGGCAAAACATATATTCCTGATTATGCTCAGCGTATAAAGCCACTTTATGCATTGATACACTCTTCCTTTTCTGCTGCCTCTTGGCTTCCGGTACACACCGCAGTGTTGCACGCTTTACAATCAGACTTGCTTGCAACACAGCATTTACAAACTAGATTAAATACTATCAATTTGGTCATCCGGATTTTACCCGGAGCGCTCGGTTTCACTTACATGACTTTTAATGAGGGGAACACAGTTCCCATTGCCTACAAATCGCATCTGTACACTCCTGCAGAGTTGCGTTTTTCTTCTACCGGGAAAATTCTTACTGCTGTGCAGATGGCGATTCTAATTCTAAAAGAACGCTCTTTTGCACAAGGTAAACACATTTTTGTTGTTTCTCCCGTGCCTGCCTTAGAGGCGGTCACAAAGGAATCTAGTGTTCCTAATTCTAAAGCTTTGCATCCTCGTTGGATACAATGGGTTACATCCTTGACATCGGCTGATGTCCATTTTGTCTTTGACCCATCTTTACAAATACAAGAATTTCTTCAGTATGAACATGTTCACCCTCTCCCTTTGTCAGTTCTTCCTCTTGATCAGTATAAATGCATCATTTATACAGATGGTTCGGCTCAACCGGCCATTGGTTCTAAACAGGCTTATTCTGCAGCTTGTGCTATTGTAGTAGGTACAATGTTAGACGGAGTGTTTCACTCTACTTTGGTTCACAAGCAGTCCCTTCGGGACTTCACGGCCCAATTGGCCGAGTTGTGCGCTTTACTTTTAGCTCTTGAATTTGTTGAGCCTGAGTTGCCCACACTTGCTGTGTGTGACTTTTTTATTGTGTACAATATTTTAATGACCATTTGTTTTTCTGGAAACAAAATGATTTTCGTGATTCTAAGGGTAGCACAATCAAGCATAAAATGCTTTCGGTACAAGTTGCCGCTCTTAAAGACCGTTTGCCACTTACACATGTTATCCATACATTGGACATCAACGTGCAGGAGCGCACGCTGTTGGTAATTCAATGGCTGATGAAGCAGCCAAATCTGCAGTAGCCACTGTTAAATTAGCAGCAATTACTCAGTCCATGAATAAAATTGACAATGATGTTTTTTGCGACTATAGCCGCGACGAGAGAGGGTACTCCTTTTCCCCAAGATTTCCCTTCTCTCTATAGATGACCACTAAGAAGGTGCTATTTGTAACTATTCCTACAGTTGGGGTTCACTTGATTCCCATTGCTGACTGCAGACTATCACTCATTGTGGCTGCCCATGAAGGCTTGGCTTCTGCTCACGCAGGAGTAGCGGCTACTGTTTCTGTTTTACAACTACGCTATTGGTGGCGCGATTTATACCAGTAAACTCGCACATATGTGCTTTGTTGTGAAATTTGTCACCAAATTAAGAGTTCTACTGTGTGACATCCACCTCAGACTCATCTTTTCATTTCTAATCATCCGTTTGGGTGTGTTTATCTTGATCATTGCGGTCGATTAACTTCCGATAATGTTTTCAAATATATTTTGGTTGCAGTGGATTCATGCACTAGGTTCCTCTGGGTTTGGGCCACAGAGCTCTGCTGACGCTCGCACTGTTATAAAACATTTGCATGTCTTTATCAGGACTTATGCCTGTGGCACTTCCCATTCGGACCAAGGACCGGCTTTTGTCTCTAAGGCTTACCGTGATTCGATGAAGTTCATGAGAGTGCAGGTGCATTTCCTGTCTCCATAAAGGCCCGAGGGCAATTCTGTTGTGGAGCAGATGAACCATCACTTAAAGCAGTCTTTAACAGCAAGGGTATTAGGTATGGGCCGTGGCTGGTTGACTCACCTCTATGGGGTTCAACGTGCTCCTAATAATCTCCCACAAAGATCTCTGGGTGGGCAGACCCCATTCAAAATGCTCTTTGGCATTAAGATGTTTGTTCCTGACCTTGATGGTCTAGACCATGGGTACTCACAAACTTTCTCTCGGGGGCCAAATTTACAGTGTGGTTTGTGGCCGAGGGCCGCACCGATGGGGGCGGGGTCATTGGGGGAGGGGGCGGGGCTAGAGCAAAACAAAACTGTGACCATGAGGTGGAACACAGGCCCCTGCAGCGGACGCCTTCGTCCACTGAGCCACCGGACCCGGCATACACATCTCTCTCTCTCCCCGTCTCCCTCCCTCTCTCTGTCTCCCTCCCTCCCTCTCTCTGTCTCCCTCTCCCTCTCTCTCTGTCTCCCTCCCTCCCTCTCTCTCTCTCTCTCTCTCTCTCTCTCTCTCTCTCTCTCTCTCTCTCTCTCTCTCTCCCTCTCTGTCTCCCTCCCTCTCTGTCTCCCTCTCTCTCTGTCTCCCTCTCTCTGTCTCCCTCCCTCTCTCTCCCTCTGTCTCCCTCCCTCTGTCTCCCCTCTGTCTGTCTCCCTCTGTCTGTCTCCCTCTATCTGTCTCCCTCTATCTGTCTCCCTCTATCTGTATCCCTCTATCTGTCTCCCTCTGTCTGTCTCCCTCTGTCTGTCGCCCTCCTCCCTCTGCCTGTTGCCCTCCTCCCTCTGTCTGTCTCCCTCTGTCTGTCTCCCTCTGTCTGTCTCCCTCTGTCGTTCTCCCTCTGTCTGTCACCCTCTGTCTGTCTCTCTCTGTCTCCCTCCCTCTGTCTCCCTCCCTCTCTGTCTCCCTCTCTCTCTGTCTCTCTCTGTCTCCCTCTCTCTCTGTCTCTCCCTCTGTCTGTCTCTCTCTCTCTCTGTCTCCCTCTCTCTGTCTCCCTCTGTCTGTCTCTCTCTGTGTCTCCCTCTCTCTCTGTCTCCCTCTCTCTGTCTCCCTCTCTCTGTCTCCCTCTCTCTCCCTCTCTCTCTGTCTCCCTCTCTGTCTGTCTCCCTCTCTGGCTGTCTCCTTCTCTGTCTGTCTCCCTCTCTGTCTGTCTCCCTCTGTCTGTCTCCCTCTGTCTGTCTCCCTCTGTCTGTCTCTCTCTCCCTCCCTCCCTCTCTCTCCCTCCCTCTCTCTGTCTCCCTCCCTCTCTCTGTCTCCCTCCCTCCCTCTCTCTCTGTCTCCCTCTCTCTCTGTCTCCCTCTCTCTGTCTCCCTCCCTCTGTCTCCCTCCCTCCCTCCCTCTGTCTCCCTCCTTCCCTCCCTCTGTCTCCCTCCCTCCCTCTGTCTCCCTCCCTCCCTCTGTCTCCCTCCCTCTCTCTGTCTCCCTCCCTCTCTCTCTGTCTCCCTCTCTCTCTGTCTCCCTCTCTCTCTGTCTCCCTCTCTCTGTCTCCCTCCCTCTGTCTCCCTCCCTCTGTCTCCCTCCCTCCCTCTGTCTCCCTCCCTCTGTCTCCCTCCCTCTGTCTCCCTCCCTCTGTCGCCCTCCCTCTGTCGCCCTCCTCCCTCTGCCTGTCACCCTCCTCCCTCTCTCTCTCTCTGTCTCTCTCTGTCTCCCTCTGTCTCCCTCTGTCTCCCTCTGTCTCCCTCTCTCTCTGTCTCTCTCTCTCTCTCTGTCTCTCTCTGTCTCTGTCTCTCTCTGTCTCTGTCTCTCTCTGTCTCGGTCTCTCTCTGTCTCTCTCTGTCTCTGTCTCTCTCTGTCTCCCTCCCTCTGTCTGTCTCCCTCTGTCTATCTCCCTCTGTCTATCTCCCTCTGTCTCCCTCTCTGTCTCCCTCTCTGTCTCCCTCTCTGTCTCCCTCTCTGTCTCCGTCTCTCTCAGTCTCCCTCCCTCTGTCTTTCCCTCTGTCTCTCTCTCCCTCCCTCTGTCTCTCCCTCTGTCTCTCTCTCCCTCCCTCTGTCTCTCCCTCTGTGTCTCTCTCTCTGTCTCCCTCTGCCTCCCTCTTTCTGTCTCCCTCTGTCTCCCTCTCTCTGTCTCCCTCCCTCTGTCTCCCTCTGTCTCTCTCTCTCTCTGTCTCCCTCTGCCTCCCTCTCTCTGTCTCCCTCTCTCTGTCTCCCTCTCTCTGTCTCCCTCTCTCTGTCTCCCTCCCTCTGTCTCCCTCTCTGTATCCCTCTCTCTCTCTGTCTCCCTCTCTCTCTGTCTCCCTCTCTCTCTGTCGCCCTCTCTCTCTCCCTCCCAGGCCTGAGCTCCCTGGCCTTGGCTCAACTCTCTGACTACAGGCTGGCGGGAAACATCACATCACAGGCTCTTAACGCACACCTCACCCGGCTCTCACTCCCTGCTGCCCTCTGTCACCCTCAGCCATCTCACCCGGCTCTCACTCCCTGCTGCCCTCCGTCACCTCACCCGGCTCTCACTCCCTGCCCTCTGTCACCCTCTGTCACCTTACCCGGCTCTCACTCCCTGCTGCCCTCCGTCACCTCACCCGGCTCTCACTCCCTGCTGCCCTCTGTCACCTCACCCGGCTCTCACTCCCTACTGCCCTCTGTCACCCTCTGTCACCTCACCCGGCTCTCACTCCCTGCAACCCTCTGTCACCTTACCCGGCTCTCACTCCCTGCAACCCTCTGCCATCTCACCCGGCTCTCACTCCCTGCTGCCCTCCGTCACCTCACCCGGCTCTCACACCCTGCTGTCCTCTATCATTCTCTGTCACCTCACCCTGCGTGTGTGGCAGCCCGGGCTGAGACAGCTTCCCGGGCACACACACAGCCGTACCTGAGTATTTCACAGGTCTTTAAAAGACCATTTGCATGATAACAAGGCTTTGTTGTATTTCACCTCTTCTTAGCGCCCCTGCAGCTCCACTCGGACTATCGCTGGAATCGCCCGGCCCCCATAGAGCAGAGTCTGTGTTTGCTGACACTCTGTAAAAAAAAAAGAAAAACACAGGTTTGATGTCTGCAAGGTCCGTGGGCCGCCAAGGAAGGCTTGCCGGGCCGCTGGCGGCCCGCGGGCCGTACTATGAGTACCCGTGGTCTAGACTTTGTGGCAGCTGCCGCAACAATTGACGTAGATAATCACTGTGCTGTATTACAGGATCTACAAAAGTGTTGTGATGTTCTTGCACAAGCACATTTGCCCTCAAGCTTGCCAGCGGATGCAGCAGGTCTGATTCTTGTATCTGGCTGGCTCCCAAAAGTTGGTGATCTAGTTCGTAAAAAAGTGGCGATCAGGAAAGAATTTGGTCTCTTGTATCGTGTTCCTGTTCCAGTGCTTGGTCTTATGGGTACCCAAACTGTGATTTTACCTCCTCTACCAGGATACAAAGACAATTGCTTTGCTTCAATTAAACATGTCAAGTTACGCCATATGGTGGATACTCAATAGTATGCCTAGAAGTGTCCCACGTTGGGATATTTCTTTAGAGCCTGTGAGCACCGTCCCTTCTGATTGTCCCCGGCTGCCGGAGGGGGATGTAGAGTCTTCAGTTGATCAGTTATCAGTTTTACCTTCTTCACATTCTACAATGGAAATCGTTTAGTCTGATCTACCTCTTAATTCTCCGATGGAAGGGCAGGCTTCAAGTCTACATCCAGAATCCCAGCTGTCTTTTTTTCAGCTGAGTTCCTCTGGTTACTATATCGATCAAGACAATTTTTCATTGGACACTTTTTCGCTGTCTTCAGTTCTATCCCCACCACCAGCGCAGATTTGTGTTTTCATCGCTTGGCTAAAACACACTTAACTGGTTCCACCTTGGACTTATATCTGGATCTTGTTTTCCATGGTGTTTCTGTTAATGTGGACTGGATTCATGACTGTGTTTTTCCTTTTGATTAATGGCCACTACCTCCCAGAACATTCTGCTGCAGAACTTGTCAACGGGGTGTTGGCCCCACATTGATCCTTGCATAGAATGAGGAGAGAATAGTCCCTTGTTAACATTTCAGCGGTCCCAGTTATGATGGAATTGTATTGGATAAAATACCATTCGATGTATTTGGTCCTACGGAGACCTTACAGATTCCATATGTATTCCTTGTTTCTATGGGTGATGTGATAATACCAGGGTCACAATCGGACGATTGGGATGTCAATGTTGTTAATTCTATGTTTTCTGAATTGCAATATTATACTGTTTTTGATACAGAAGAGTTATACTTAAATTCTGCTAACCACGCTGAGTTGTTCTGTTATCAACATTATGGACATCATTTCTTACTTAGAGCAAATGGACAGCGTCCCCAATTTAATTAAACCCAATGGGAACATTGCCAGACTGCAATCCAGGGTAGTTCCAAAACACTAAAAAGAAAATATACTCATTTCACCAGTAATAATTTTACAGACCCAAGATCGTATTATTTTAAACTGGCTCCCACGTTTTCAAAAAAGTATAGGCTTACTCAGACCAAATTGATCTATGCCTCTCATTTTATTGACAACTTAGCCTTGAAGGGTTACGAATATCAGTATGGGGTACAGGTCTTGGCAAGTCCAGGGTACTGATTCTTTATTCCGTGCATGTCTGATAACTGCTCAAAATATTTTTCTTTATGATACGGTCCAACAGACTACTTGTATGGGATTGGCTAAGATTAAAGAATTGAACACTCCCACTATTCCATCCATAGCTCTTTTTGATGACTGGCAGTCCTTTACCATTTACACAAACAACCAATTAAATGATATGATGAGAAACGGTTCATTTAATTCTTCTATGATAGTTCAACAGGGTGGGTTTTGTGGCCAACAGACACAAATGTTTGTAATTCTCGTTTTATGAATATTACTTCAGCATTTACATTACATAGACCTGATCCACGTTACCCACAATTCCCCCATTCCAGTACTGTTACTACTTACTCCGTTGGTAAATTATGTCAACAATGGTTACAACAGTCTACATTGTCTGCTGTGAAACAACATCTTTCACTCCTATCGGAAGACATAAACCTCTCTGACTTTCTTTTGGGGTCCAAAATCACCCCGTTCAAAATGATTTGTTTATGATGCATGTAATGAATTATGGAAATTGTCACAATTGGAAGCTGCTGTACGCGTACGCCAAATTGATCAGGATAATTTAGATAAAGTGCTTGCGGTTGTCGATAACAGCATTAATACGTTATCATCTCGTATTTATACTTTAGATAAGATTGTGTCTTCTGTTATTGATGTTGTACAAAATGAAGTGTCTACCTTGTTTCATGGTCAAAACCAACTTCGATCAGTTATGCAATTTAGTTGGACATTGCAAACACTTAAAAATGGGCGCATACCTTGGCATTACCTGAATTGTAGCGCATTGTTCTTACCCTTCAATTTAACACGTAAACAACAATTAATGGCTATGAAAGACGCTAGTTACACCATGCTACATATTGAAAAACTTGAACAGCTTCCCTTCACTGTAGAGGAAACTCATTCTGCAGTCTGGTTAATACACGGGGTTATCTCGTTGCCCATCTCAATGTTTTAATTTACTGCCTGCATGAAACACTTCGCTATCAGTAGATATGAACCTCTTGGTAGCAGTTACATACATGAATTGTGGTCCCTGCCTTTCACCTATCCTTTGTCAATGGGCTGAAAGAGAAGTTTTTCTAACGGGAGAAGAATGCGGCTCCACTGCCGGCCATTCCTTTGTGTGTAAACAAGTAAAAATTCATGGAGCCTGTAATGTTTCAGCCCAAAATGTGGCTTGTTTTTTAAAAGGAACTCCAGTTCCTGCTATTATTCCCACTCTCACATTGCTTTCCAATGGCAGGTATCTCGTCCTTAATAATCAGGACTGTTGCGGTCTGCTAGCAGGAATCCTGCACGTAGTAACCTTTTACCAGCTAGTTACTTGTTGCAACAACATCGTATTTCCCCATCCACAGGAGACTGTAGTTTGTTGTGGCCTTCCATTCCAACCCTGAAAACAGATTTCAATAAGCTAAGCAGACTCAAAGCGCTATTGTTTCAACAAGAAGTGGCTCTCACATCAGCTCGTGAGACCTTCGAATTGCAGGTGGCGAGAACGTCCAGTGAAATACAAGCATTGTTAAACACTAATCTCCCCCTCCATTTCGGGGAATTGATACATCAAATATTTAATGCGTCTGATACCGCGGGCCTAGCCCACTTTTTTTAACTCATGGGCTCCGGCCTCGTGGCCTCTTTTCAGACTATTTTTGGAGTAATCCCTGCCTTTATACATTCTATTTTTTCCAGCGATTTCGGTGGGTTCCCGCTACTGCCCATCTTGATTTGTGGTATCGTTGTTCTATTCCTTCTCTTCCGCAATGGCTGCTCGATCTGTGGTTCTGCCCGGTTAGGAACAGCTGCAGCTGTACTGTGAGCGGATGTGACAACTTTTTGGATTGATGCCATTGGAAGCTCTAGATGTCAATTTCTGTCTGATCTGCCGATATGCGTTCTTCACCTGTGTGCAACCTGTGTTTTATTGCATCCGGTGCCCCTTCCAATGGGCCCTGGATATCTGTCTGGCTACACCGTCACACGCTGCCCTCGATTTTGAACTGCTGATGGGTCCCTTGATGTCCCTTAATCCATGACTGTTCCTTGGGTGTGCAGCTTGTGTACAATCCATCGTTGGGGCCAGTGGCTGGAGTGACTCACTGTGCACATGCACAGCATCTCTTGGATTTCAGTTTAATTGAAGTCAACACAGGTTCTCCGTTGATGCTCCTGGCAACAACTGGATATGAGGAGCATGTCTGTGCGTTTGACCTGCTCAATTGGATGGCTGTGCTTTTTGTTTTGGAAGGTTCGGATAGTCTACTAGAGTTAATGGCGTTCCACTTGGCATCCTACATACTGGGTCCTGACGATATGCTGTAATTGTATATATTTTTGTGTCTCAAACTTTCTCTCCCTCCTTTTCATTTGACCTTCTATTACATTGGATGCTTGCCAGGGACGCTTTGGTTCTTCTTACCCCTAACTTCTGTCGCTGTTTCGTGCTACCATCCTGACCAAGGGGAGGGTGTCACGTAGGCCATGCGGCCATTGTCATTTTCCCTATGCTAGCGTGAGCCCATTGCAGACTGTCTTCTGCTTTGCGCACGTTACTACACAAACTTATTTTATTTTGTGCCATGCTGTAACTTTCACATAGAATATGCTGTTGTGTTTGCATTCTGTTCTTTCCTGGGATTTAGTCTGAACACTGCAGACAAGTTAACACAACAATGCCTCTTGTTGTTCTGTTCTGGTCAGGCCCTAGCACCTAGACAAAACACACAGATGCAGCTGTTGTTTGGGAACATGTACTTTTGTCATATAGATATGCACAGATAGGTAACACACACGCTTGGAGAGGGATCTTTCCAGGGAAAGGAGCGTGACAGCACCTGTGATGTAGATCTTCCATCTATATAGACTAAGGTATGGGGTCTGCTGCTAACACCCAGAGATCTTCTGATATATAATCATTTTGCTTCTGTAGAAGGGAGGGAGGTTAGGCTACACTTTCGTATATAATGACAGCACCTTTTATGATTTACGGACTACTTGCTATGCTAACCGTATTTGTGTTAGGCATTTTTCTACTTGTTGTGGCACGTATACTGCATACTAGAGCAGAATAGTTAAAATAAACACTTTAAACTTTTCTCGTGTCTCTATCAGATCTTATTGTCGACTATTACGAGTGTGAGAGCAAAAGGGTGTGTCCTGCAACCACGATTCCTGAGAGGGTCAGGAGTGTTGTGTTCTGGGGTGTCTAATCATTTGTTACTCTGTGAGTGAGTAGGAGGGCAATTGAGACACTATAGCTAGTCTGTCCCCGGGCTCATGGGTACTCAGGTGGTCGGATGACTCAGTCCCTGCCTACTAAGGTTCCATGATCCCAAGCATAGCTCTGTGACTCCGCAGAATCCCTGCAACACAACAGCACTGTTTCTGTCACCGCATCTGTGATGTTCTGGACCTACTCACCCTGGCCATGCAGGGTATTTTTTGCTGATGCAGTGCTTTATACATGTTTATCTGGTGTAATGCAATATCCAGGCAACCTCTGCTCCAAACCAAGCCTGCTAAGGTCCCCATATTGTTCACATTTGTGTAAGCATCCCAGAACTTTATACATGGGATTTCCAGGAATCATGTATTTATTTATTGCCCAAAGCCACCCACTCACCAGGGGCATCCAGGTCGACGGCCCCCCTGTACTATGCTGTGGCTGGTTGAGTGAGGACCAAGCCTAAAGAAAGAATGGATTTTATGTGACTGTTGCATCTATGCCTTCTACAATGTGTCATAGAGCCAATTTCTGATTAAGTGGGACTGAGCAACCAAGGACTTTTGATAGAGACCTAGAAATATTGGTCTAGCATGTCTGAATAACTCAACACCAGATTGTGTGAGAGAGGATTTATCTAGTGATCAGTCCCAGAGGCACAATGGGGAGGTGTCCCTCTGCATTTACCACATTTTTTTCCGGGTGTAATATGTTTTTGTGATGGTATTTGAATGTTATCAATCTATTGCAGATTCCCATGGCCACATGCCTTGAAGACTTAAGCTTCCCACCAATCCTCTTGAGTGAGGGTACCTTCATATGCACCCCATGCTGCCCACAGTGCTGGGAGAGTATTTGATTAATTGATTAGAAGGCATTTATGTTTTTGGGACACCTTCATATCCTCCAGCCAAAACATCTAAGGCTTGATTGCCATAAATGTTTTACTGATATAATATTAAACTCAACAGTCTGATCATTACAGTTACAATATTCAACATATTGATCCAGCATGGACTGTGGTTGTTACAAATCTGCATATCGCAATTTGCATTGTGCCCTCAGAAAACCTCTTTGATATTGTACTGGTGAGCTGCACTTGCCCTGATATGCCCCCTTGCATACTAACCCACAAAAAGGTTAGCATAAGAGGTAGCAAACCTGGTTCCCATTGATGTTCCAATTCAAGTGGAGGAAAAAAAATGTTCGATTTAAATACACTTTTCTCCAAAATAAATCCCATTATTTTAATGTGAAATGCAGAATATTTATGTTGGTAAGCTGACCTAGTACGTAGGTATTAGAAAACAAATATAATTCCTTGTTCTCTGCATTTGGTGGTTTGTAGACTTTTCACATTCAGAGACACCATTCGGATTTCCGGGGTCTATCATAGTTACAGTAAAGTATGTCCATTGAAACACATGTTTATAATGCCATGGTGTTGACTCATGTCTAATGAAATTTGTACAGTTTGAAATATGTTTTATCAAAGTGTAAATTCTGCCTATAATGAACCAACCTGAATGGTGCTGCCCCATAGACATTCTGGAAAAGAAATGTTAAAGTCAATTCATGGGATATTCGATTGATATATATTAATATGTCTCTGTTGCTCCTTTTTTGCCAGGCAGTAGATTGGATTTCAGATTGCCAGGGTTGTAGGTACAGGAAGTTGTAGAGAGTGTACCTGGATCTACAATCATTAAAGTGCATTTCTATGGGAGCATGTATAGAATATTCAGTTCATGGAATTGATCTAAATATGTTATTGTAAGTTAAATGTACAAATAGAACCAGGTGCAAAGAATGAGGCAAATTCTGAATTCTATGCTACAGATAGTAGCAAACTGTGATTTCCTGACCATCACAGGGGTCATCTGTTAATACATGAACCAATGTTGGTAGACAGGATGTCCCTCAGAAAACTCTGATTACTTAAACAACTGTTTCTTTCTATCATACAGTGTATCAATTACAACAGGAGGCACCACGCCCTAGACGGACCATCTGTGCACACATGGTAAGCCCTGTTAATCTTAATTTATTGACAAATTGATTTGATCTATACTATTAGTATCAAGCAATTGTGCCAGTGCCCTGTTCATCCTCAGGTGGTGCAATTTCAGTACTCAACAAGCAACACTACAAAGTTCATGGGCATGTGGAACCACAGGCAATACGTATTTCGGATTGTTCTTATTTTAAGTTTATATTATTGTTTTTTGGTGTTAATAATGTTATTGTTCCTGCAGGTAATAACTTGTATTTACTATATTACTTGTTCTTAAAGTTTTGCTGTTTTGTACCACTGTAATAAAAGTGTTCATATAACCCGACACAGCTGTTCTCACACTGTTTCCTATGCATGTTGAAGGTTGGACGGTGTAGCCTCAGATGGAGTTTTACGTACATCATGAGGCTGAGATTTTCTAGTATCAGAGGAAGCCTCATGTGAAGGCCTGTGGACATGGTAAGGGATGCTGTGGTACCCACAGACAGTCTCATGTTAAACATTGTGATAGAAGTTTAGCCCAAGTGGAGTCTCATCTATATCATGAGGATGGTGATACACAATAAGGAGCAACTAAACAAAACATCTCATTTTGAGTTTTATGTACAAAAGTCATAAAAATATTCACTGTGTGTTTTAACCCAACATGGCATAAATATTATGCATTCAGTAGGTTGGTTAAACCCATTTATCATAATAACACACAAATTGCTAAAATGTAAAACTTTAATAATCATAATTAGCTCCTATAAAATGTATTACCTGGACCTAAAGACCACATGTTTCCAGCACGAGAATAAAGTGAGTTGTCTGTTCAGTCATGTAATCCAGTGATCCTTTAGGTAATATTTTTAGAAGTAGATCCCTAAGCCAGCAAGAAAGTTCAACAAGTTAAATGATTACTTATTGTGTCTGGTTTGATCTTCTGATGAGGAGTTTGACTCCCAGACTTCCATCTTTCTGAGGTTTGTAAATTGGTTGCTATTATTATTATTTATTTTTTCATAACATCTCTGATTAACATCTCATACAAACAGCAAAAGTACAATATGAAGCACAATTTAAATATATTTATATATATTAGCATTATTACTACCAGCAGCTAAAGACAGAGACTGGAGAACTAGGGCAGTCCGAACAAACAATAAGGTGAATGAGGAAATGTTTTGTTTTTTACCCCTATGCTCCCCACCCCGTGCACCCCAGCCCCCCCCCAACGAACCCCTGCCAGGAGAACCCCCCCCATTTACCTGGACCGATAGAGTCCAGTTGCTGCACCCCGGGGCAACCCGCCCTGTCCCTTTGTAATCAGGTAAAGACAAAAAAGAGTAGAGGAGAAGTTTAAGAACCCGACCCTTAACTTCCACTAACTAAACATCCCCATGTAGGTCCCTGTGTAGTGCCTTTGTAATTGACTCTCTAGTGCAATTTTAGAGACCAAAAAGAACAAGAGTGTATATTTAGAAATCCTACTGGCGAAGTCTGCCCTGTTGTTCATATAAATGAGTACCATGGATGGACGCCCAACCACCAGGGATAGACTAGCCTACTATACTTCACCTTTCCCCAAACTTTCTAGTAACTCATCTGCCTCTTGTACTGATCTGACATTATGCATTTTATTGTTATGCATAATTTTCAGAGTTGCTGGGAATTTAAGTTGGGCTACAGCGCCAAGCTTTTTGAAGTCATCCAATTTCCTGCCCAGCTCCCATTGCCTGTCAAGGGTGGCTCGGGCCAGATCTGAACGTATTTCAAATGAAAAGTCTCTGGCCTTCAATGATTTCCCCTTTAAGGCCATATTGAGAATCTTTTCCTTCAAGGAATAGGTATGAAAGTTCATGAGAATTTTTCTGGGCTTTGTTCTGTTGGGGTTCCTCCTAAAAGGGTCTCTGTGGACCCTCTGAATGTCCTTCTTCAAATCCTCCTCTGACTCCTCAATCTGCAGTGATTCTTTTAAGAGTGAATCCATGTAGGATTTGAGGTCATCCACCTCCCTCCCCTCCGGGACATTCAAAATACGCAGATTGCTTCTTCGGGAGTTGTTCTCTAACATCTCTAGCTTATCCCGAAGGACCGCCTCCTCCCTCTTGAGAGTCAGTATGTCAGCTTTTGCTGCTCCAAGATCGCCCAAGATCGCCCTTTAATTCTCCCACTGTGTTCGCCAAGGTATCCAAGGTATCAGTTCTTGTGTTTAGGAGGTCGATCTTCCTCTCCAATGACTCACAAAAGTTCCTGATCTCTCCTTGGTTGGCTTCAGACACTGAGAACCCTTTTTTGATGTCCTCCGAAAGGGTGGAGAAAAGAGCCTCCAAGGAAGCTACTGAAGGCCCCCTTGTTTCATGCTCTTTGGAGCCTTTATTCACCTCTTCATCACACCTAACTTCCGCACCTTGAGATGCCAGAGTCCTCTGCCCTTCAGTGTCCTTTCCTTTATCCGGGGCCCCTGTTGAACTATTTCCTGTAGTTATAGTTGAAATTGATGCTATAGGCAGGGGGCCTCCGGAAGCCTCCATCCTCTCCGAGATGGGTCTTGAGACAAGCTGACCTACTGACCCCCTTCTGAGGGCCTCACCCTACTTCACCACGTCTAGTACAACTGGTTGCACTTTAAAGTATGACCTGAGCGAGGGGGTGATCCTGACTTTAAGATCCAAGGGATTACTTTTGGCCCTCCCTGCCTTTATGCTCCTGCCTTTAATCTCACACCGCTGAAAGGAGGAGCAGCTACTGTCACTATCTGCACCAGTAGCACCACTTATCCCCTGGCTCTTTACACTGCTCCCTATACCCAATTTCTCCTCAGGGAATTGTTTGGTACTTTTACCTCCTGATTTTAGTTTTACTGGCCCCTGGGTCACCCCTCCACGCCTTTTGCCTTAATTGGGAGTGCAGTGCCTGGTATCGCCTGAGGCGGTGAACTCAACCGTTCCGCCTGAACCCCCTGTACCTGCTCCTGCTGCTGCAAGGGAGACCGCAAGGGAACACCACAGTCCGAATTCAGGTCCTCGTCGATCTCCCCTCCAAAAACAGCCTTCTCCAGGGTGGTGGGAACTCAACCGGTGCTGCCGCTGCCAAAGCTGACCTGGAGGAGCCCGCGAGCCGCTGCTCTGCGGCCCTTCCTCAGCTCCAGGGCGGCCGCCACCCACCGAGATGAGTGGAGAGAAACTACGGGCGCCGGGGCTCCAAAACACATCACCCGCAACATCGAAGCCGAGCCGAAAGGGGGAAAGAGCGAGTTGGTCGGGACACTCAGGGCAGCTCCAACGCAGGTAAGACGGGTCTCAACTTCGCGTCCTCATTAGGCACGGGACTCGAGTGCCTCCGGGGAGCAAGCGGCTGCTCACCTAGCGACCGCCATGTTCTCCCTCCTGCCCTAGTTCTGTTGCGATTGGTCTGGTGTTGGCCTAGTCGACTCATTGATCTCACGTTTAAACCCCCATGAAAACAATTCAGATCTTGTCCTGGAATGTTAATGGCCAGCGTGTGAAAACCAGAAGGGTAAAAATCTTGCAATATATAAAAGACTTTCTCGCACAGGTCATTATCCTTCAGGAAACTCACCTTTTGAAGGAAGAGATCACCGAGGTATTTAAAAATCAAAAATGGTTGGATTATTTGATCTGCTCCAATCAGAGTGCCAACATAAGGGGCATTGCTATATTAATTAAAAAACAAGCAAAAACCCGTATTTTAGATTCTCTGGTTGACCCATGTGGCAGGTGGGTCATTGTGAAGGTGATTATTTCGGGCTCTCCGCTTACCTTGGTGGTCTACTATGGCCCAAACCAAGACGACCCCTCTTCTCTTAAAACTATTTTTTCAAATCTCTTGGATTACCCAGACCCGGTAATCATGGCTGGGGATTTCAACATTGTCTTGAATCCTAAACTGGACAAGTCGGCAAGTAGTATAGCTAGGGTATCTTCCAGGTCCCGGATGTACCTCCAATCCATGATGGCGCAGACTGGACTCTGTGACATTTGGAGAGACAGATCGGGTTTTCAGTTGGGAGTCTCATACTATAATAGTAAATATGGCCACAAGTCAAGAATTGACTACATCTTGGTCAGTCACAGCCTGAGGGGTAAGATTAAGGACATCGGTTATTTGACTCCTCATCTGTCCGATCATTCAGGGGTTTGGATGGATCTGGTCCTGGCAGATGGCCAGCATCCTAGAGTCTGGACGTTTGATCGAACTCTACTTCTTGATGGTGAGGAGATGAAGTATTTATCTCAGGAGACTGAGTGCTTCTTGGATGTCAACTTAGGTTCGGCTGCGACTTCGGTGGTTTGGGACTCCCTAAAGGCCTTTTTAAGGGGCATGATTACGAGTAGGGTGTGTTTCAGGAACAGACAATATAGAGAAGAGGTGGCACGTAAGGAGGCAGAGATGAAGGCAGTAGAATTGAGCCTGAACAAGGGGATTGACTCTGAGAAACAGCAGGAAAATTTGGTCAAATTAAGAAAATTAAAAGATCAGTTCGACTCCATCCTTCAGACTAGGGTTGCACGCAGATGGGAGGTGAGTAAGCTTGCCCATTTTGAGTACGGAGAAGGCGCAGGCAAGCTCCTGGCGTGGAAGGCTAAGTCTGATAGGATGCGTAACCTGATCAAACAAATTGACAATACAGATGGGGTTACTGCTCTGTCTACAGACGAAGAGATAGGGGGCGCTTTTTTCGATTTTTTTCCAGGATCTGTACCAAGAAGATAATGCGGTGGATAAAACCGTGGCTATGGAGTGGCTGCGTGGGAGCACTCTTACCCCCCTGAATTTAACTCAGCAGGAAGATCTAGAGCGGGACATCTCTCAGGAAGAGGTGAAAAAGGCCATTCTTGCCTGTAAAGGGGGGAAAGCTGCTGGGCCAGATGGGCTGCCAATAGAACTTTATAGATCCTTGGGGGAGGTGGTAGTTCCCATTTTGACACAGCTTTTTAATGAGATCTTATCTGATGGTATAAGGCTGCCAGGCTCATGGGGAGAGGCTACCATCACTCTGATCCTGAAACCAGGGAAGAAGCCAGCCTGTTGTGGGTCTTATAGACCCATCTCGCTGCTGAACGCAGATTATAAAATCTTCGCCAGGATTCTGACGGGCAGGTTGGGTTCGGTCGCGGGAGATATGCTCCATACAGATCAAAAAGGTTTTCTTAAAGGCAGGAACTTATCTGACCTTACCTATGATCTTATGGGTGCAATAGACCTGCCACAACTTATTCGCTTCCCCTCGCTGCAATAACATTAGATGCCACCAAGGCCTTCGACAGGGTCAACTGGGTGTATATATCGGCAGTCATGGAGAAATTTAATCTGGGGGAGAAGTTTTGCCGAGCTATTCAGCGGATTTACCAAGATCTGTCAGCTAGACTTCTGGTTAATGGTAATCTTACCAGACTTTTTAAGATCACTAGGGGTACTAGGTGTAGGAGAGTAGGATTTGCTTCACATGGGTACCCCCACTTTTTGCTGATGCTTCACTGTTTTTCGACATTAGTCTGGCTGGGGCCCTGCTAATCAGAACCCCAGCCTAGCTGCTTCCTCTCTAAAATGGTTTCCATGTGAGTTAGGCACATCACTGATTGGGATCTGGAGTGCACTTATAAGTCCCTAGTATATGGTATACTATGTCCAAGGGCATAGGTACCTCAGAGGCCTGCCAGGGGCTGCAGCATGTATTATGCCACCCCTGGAAGGCCATCCAAACTGACACCACAGGTCTGCTACTGCAGCCTGGGTAAGGTGGTGCATGCACCCCTTACTGTGATATAGGTTACCTATATCACTAACTACATACACACATATAATAAGTCACTCCTAAGGCAGGCCTTATCAATCCTAAAGGCAGAGTGCATGGTTCCTATGTGAGAGGGTGCCCCTGCATGAGCAGGGCCCCTCTGCAGGGTTCGGAGACCATCTCTGATGCTGTTTGTAGTGCAGCCTGACCATATACTCTTAAGCGCATTATATCCTCGCGGTAAAATGCTAACTTTGGAATGGCTGCACCTAAACATGTCGTGTTTGGTGTCAAACATCTTGGAATACTACCCCCCGCCAATCCTGGCGGCGGGGGTAGCATTCCACCCTTCTAGAGGGAAAGACATGTTAACTCTGACTAGTCCGGTAACTTCTTTCCAGAGCCCTGGCATCACAAAATGGATGCTGCTGCCACAGACACGAGTCTGGCCTCCTGCTGCTGGACGAAACTCCGGCAGGGGAGGCCTGGACAATAGGTTTCCTGTCCCAGGGAGGTGTGACCACCTCCCCAGACAGGATAATGTGTATTGGGGCTTGGCGGGAGCACTTTCGGGAGCTTTGAAGTCCTGCACTGGGGGCACATTTGGTGTCCCTGTGCATACCCCAGTTCAAACCGGATCAGGGGCTTGCAGCCCCTGCTTTGGCGCAAACTGGACAAAGGGAAAGGGGTGTAGCCACCCCTCTGCCCTGACCCACCCATAGGTGGGGCCACAGAGTAGTCCAACCCCTATCTTTAGTATAAAGGTAGGAACCCAGTCCTTAGGACTTTAGATTATCCCTGGACGAAACTCTGTAACTGAATCCTGGACCTTCGACGCTCTACTCACAATTAGAGGACAGAAGAATCTCCCTTGGGGTCAAGGAGTGACTCCCCTGCTTGGCAGGCACCAAAGAAGCATCTGTCCGGTTCGCATTTCTGAAGCTCCCGTCGGACGCCGAAGTCATCGCATCACCAGAGGTGGATTCTCAGACTTCCCCGAGGCTACCCTGTGTCCCCAGCAAAGCTGAGGCCCGTGGCTATCGTGGGTGACTTGAGACCGTGACCCCTGGACACCGAGCACATTTGCAAGTGTATCCTCTTCTGGGTCTCCCAAGAAGTCGTGCTTTGGGCTCCGAGTAGCCCTAGCCTCCAGCACCAACTGCATCGAAGATCACTGGCCCCCACTCCACGAGTGTCCTGTAAGCCAGATCCACGTGCGGCGTCACGAGGCTCCTTCGCGGTCACTAGCCCGTTGGCTAGTAGCCCTTAACGAAGGCCAATCCTTTTCTAACTTGGCATCCTGGTTGCTCCAGGCCTGCCCTCACTTACCCTCGCTGGGTGAGTTCCACAGACCTTACTGGTCTGCATCATCGACGATCTACATCTTCACCGAGACTTGCCGTTGCCAAGGCTTGTTGGGTCCAATCTGGTCGCCGACACCTCAGCACTCGACAGACATCGTGTACCAGCCCGAATCCTGCTTCTGGTCGCCGACAACGCCTCCTGGACCTTGTGGCTGAAGAGTCAAGACGACCGTCAACGCACCTGAAGCACTCGACATCGGTGGGCATCTGTCCATCGCCTTCCTGGTCACTGGCTAGTGATCCAGACTCTGTCCCCTCTGCTTTCAGGTTCTTCAGAACTCCGATCCACTCTTGGATCCACACGGACACTTTTCTCTTGGTCGCCAGCAGCACTTTGCAGCAGATCGCCATCCGAATCGACGACGAAACCCGACCCCGAAAGGCACCTATGCACCCGGCTTCCCTGGGTGAGGTAACACGAGTACTCCGGTGCTCCCGTGGGTAGAGACTCTTCAAAGTCCTAGATCTCAAAGGGTTTTGTCCAAGTCCTCTTTTAAGTGTCCCTTTTCTCTAATTTCCCGATCCCGACTTTCTCCATAGAAGTCAACGGCGTATCGCGGTTGTGTATTTACACTGCACGCGTCTCCCGTGGGTCCCCTGTGTCACTACCTTGGGTGGTTCCTTGTGGTCCAAGCACTTCTAGAGGCTCTAGGCCTAGTGTCTAGTTCAGTCGTGGTTCGCATACCACTTTATTGGTATATGGTTTGGTACGCCCCTAGGGCCCAAACGTGTATTTGTGCTATTACTGTGATTTAATAACTTCTAACTTATGTACTTTCGAACTCTAGCCTCATAAAGAGACTAGAGGGGTGTGTTTAGCAATAAATACATATATTTTGAATATATACCTGGTGTGGTGCTCTCTCATTTGGTCACTCAAGAGATTATAGACTGGTAAAACAAGCTGCTTTACATTCCTTCAAGACTTAGCCTGAAGGCTGCTCTCCATAGCTACCAATAGGATAGCTTTCAATAAGGTTGTCTTTAACCTATCACCAATAAGGGGTTGTTTGGACTGGTGCAAGGTGCCCACTATAATTAGTGGACAGCATATGCCAGGCCAACTTCTCACATTGGTGTGCAGCGTGTGGGATTCCAGCTTGCTATTGTTTTACCAGATAATCTCAATTGAATTGATCAACTGAAAACCACTAAAGGTACCTAAGGTACATATAATTTAAGCTTAGAATACAGTAAGTTCTACTGAACTTAGAGTTGTGTGTTAAGGGATAGCACAACCCTTTCTACAACTCAAGAGAGTTTAGTAGGCCACACTAGAGTAGGTAGTGCAAACACCACACCACACTAGTAATGTCTTTAAGGGTAGGATCTAAAGAATCCTTGCAGGAAGCCATTGAGCTTCCACCCTCCAAGTATGATACACTCCCATTCTTGGAATTGAGAGCTTAATGTAACTTGAGAAAACTAAGGACAGGCCAAAGCCCCACCACCCAACACCTTAAGGAGTTGTTGGTGGCTTATGACCTTAGTAAGCCCTTGGGGACTGAAGGGGTAGGAGCTGAGGGTGGGGCAGAGGAAGAGGACGAGGCCAGGGGTACCAATACCCCCAGCCCCCTCTGAAACTGGCCAGGAGGGTGACAATGACCCTGACCTGGATAACCCAATCCCTCCTGTGGAAGATGATGAGGATGATCAGAATGATCCCCACTTTGTCCCCCCAGGAAGGATTAAGAGTGTGCCCAGAAAGTCTAGATCTCCTTCTCAGGAGTCTAACCACTCTGGCACCTCCATAGGGAGCTCTATCTCCTCTCACAGGAGGGAATCCTCTCATGAGAGACGAGACAGACTGGTCCAGTATGAGGAAACTCAGCTGGAAATCAGAAAAAAAGCAATTGGCTTTAGATAGGGAATCCCTAGATCTCCTTAGAGAGAGAAGAAAGTTGGGACTAGAGTCCCATGGTGGCAGCCATGTCCCTAGAGACAGGGAAAGGTCCTATGACCATAGGAACCTGAGCAAGATTGTCCCTCCCTACCAGAGTGGGGATGACATCCACAAATGGATAACTGCCTTAGAGAGGGCGTGTAAGGTACAGAAGGTCCCTCAGGAGCAGTGGGCAGCAATCTTGTGGCTCTCCTTTGCTGACAAAGGTAGAGATAAGCTCCTCACTGTTAGAGAGGAGGATGCTGATAATTACAAGGTCTTGAAGAGTGCTCTTATTGATGGGTTTGGCCTACCCACTGAACAGTACAGGTTGAAGTTCAGAGACACCCAAAAAGCACAGACTCAAGACTGGGTAGACTATGTGGATTGTTCTGCCAAGGCTCTGGAAGGCTGGTTGATGGGCAGTAAGGTGTGTGACTTCTCAGGATTGTACAATCTGATAATGAGGGAGCAGATTCTTAATAACTGTCAAAATCAGCTGTTGCATCAATACCTGGTAGACTCTGATCTGACCTCTCCCCAAGAATTGGGAAAGAAGGCAGACAAATGGGTCAGAACCAGGGTGAAGCAGAAGGTACAGAACCAAGGTGGGGAAACCAAGAAGCAAGATGCTAAGAACTCTGACAAGGGTGGGGAGAAGGGTAAAGATCAAAAGTCTTCATCAGGCCCCCAAAAATCTTCTTCTGGTGGGGATTCAGTCTACCAAAGGGAAAGGCCAAAGAAAACCATGGTGCAAGGTCTGTAAGCAAAAGACCCACTGGACCAGTGATTGCACCAAGTCCAAAGACTCCAGTCCAGCACCCACCAATGCCCCTAAGGCACCTGTTCCCCCTAGTAGAGTTGGTGGAAGTGCTCCAGCCAAGGGTTTAGTAGGGTTCACCCTGGGAACTGAGTTGGGCTCTGACCTAGTCAGAGAACTGACTCAGGCTGTGTTAGTCTGTGATGGAGGCATGGATGTGACCTCCACTGTGAGTCCCAGTAATCTGGGCAAGTACAGACAACAGCCTTTAATCAATGGACGTGAGGCTTTGGCATTTAGGGACACAGGGGCAAGTGTCACAATGGTGACACAAGACCTTGTGAATCCTGGGCAAGTTATACTTGGTGAGATGTACCAAGTGACCAATGCTAGCAATGTCAGAACAGACCATACTCTGGCAGTTGTTAACTTCTCCTGGGGAGGGGTAACTGGCCTAAAGAAGGTTGTGGTAAGTGCAAACCTACCAGTCGAATGCTTGCTTGGCAATGACTTAGAGACTTCTGCTTGGGCAGAAGTGGAGCTCAGGACCCATGCAGAAATGCTGGGGATCCCTGCAGATGTGTTTGCTGTGACCAGGTCACAAGCCAAAATGTCTAGCACTGAACAGGCCTTGGATTCTGGAAGAATGGACCAAGTGCCTTCCAAGAGGAGGAGTAGTAGGGTTAAGGCAGTGCCTTCCCCCTTGGCTCAGGACCAAGATCAGTCCCTTGGAGGGGATGATCTGAGCCCTGAAGAAGGAACTGTCCCAGAGGAACTTGAACCTGACCAGGTTGAGTTCTTGGGGACAGGGGGACCTTCTAGGGCAGATCTGAGCCAGGAGCAGCAGAGCTGCCCCTCCCTTGAACCCCTCAGACAGCAAGCTGCTGCTGAGGCTGCTGGGAAAACTAGTGGTCCCCATACAGTGTATTGGGATGATGGACTCCTGTACTCAGAGAGTAGAGACCCCAAGCCTGGTGCTACCAGGAGGTTGGTTATACCTCTGAAGTTCAGGGGCTTCCTATTGACCCTAGCCCATGATATTCCCTTAGCAGGTCACCTGGGCCAGAACAAGACTTGGGACAGAATTGTCCCTCACTTTCACTGGCCCCACATGTCTGAAGACAGTAAGGAGTTTTGTCGCTCCTGTGTAACCTGCCAAGCCAGTTGCAAAGCAGGTGGCACTACAAAGGCCCCCCTGATACCACTACCTGTGGTGGGGGTGCCCTTTGAAAGGGTAGGGATTGACATTGTTGGTCCCATGGATCCCCAAACAGCCTCTGGGCACATGTTTATCCTGGTGGTAGTGGATCATGCCACCAGGTACCCAGAAGCTATTCCCCTCAGGACCACTACAGCACCTGTGGTGGCAAGGGCCCTCCTGGGAATTTTCTCAAGAGTGGGCTTTCCTAAGGAGGTAGTCTCAGACAGGGGTGCTAACTTCATGTCTGGGTACTTAAAAGCAATGTGGAAGGAGTGTGGAGTGACTTATAAGTTCACCACACCCTATCACCCACAATGCAATGGTCTAGTTGAGAGATTCAACAAAACCTTGAAGGGCATGATTAAAGGGCTCCCAGAAAAGCTTAGGCGTAGATGGGACATACTCTTGCCCTGCCTTTTATTCGCATATAGGGAGGTGCCTCAGAAGGGGTTGGTTACAGCCCTTTTGAACTTCTGTTTGGCCACCCTGTGAGGGGTCCACTGTGCTTGGTGAAGGAAGGATGGGAGTTACCTCTCAAGCCCCCAAAGCAAGATATAGTGGACTATGTACTTGGTCTCCGCTCCAGGATGGCTGAGTACATGAAAAAGGCAACCAAAAACCTTGAGGCTAGCCAGGAACTTCAAAAGGCCTGGCATGACCAAAAGGCTGTTCTGACTGTTTACCAGCCAGGACAGAAGGTGTGGTGTTGGAGCCAGTGGCCCCAGCAGCTCTCCAAGACAAATGGAGTGGACCCCACACTATTGTTGAGCAGAAGGGTGAGGTCACTTATTTAGTAGACCTAGGAACACCCAGGAGTCCCCACAGGGTTCTCCATGTCAACAGGTTAAAACCATATGTGGACAGGGCAGACATGGGCTTGCTCATGGCTACTGATGAAGGGCAGGAGGAAGAGAGTGACCCACTCCCTGACCTGCTCTCACAGAACCCTGACGATGGGTCAGTTGATGGTGTAGCCTTGGCAGGCAGCCTCACTACCCAGCAACAAACTGATTGCAGGCAAGTCCTCAATCAGTTTAGACATATGTTTTCATTGACACCCAGTCAGACCACCTGGTGCACTCATGAAGTGGACACTGGGGACAGTCTGCCTTTAAAAACAAGATTTATAGGCAACCTGACCATGTCAGGGACTGTATCAGGACTGAAGTCCAGAAAATGTTGGAATTGGGAGTTATTGAACCCTCAGATAGCCCTTGGGCTAGTCCAGTGGTCCTTGTACCGAAACCTCACACCAGTGGTGGAAAAAGAGAGATGAGGTTTTGTGTGGACTACAGGGTCTCAATGCAGTCACTAGGACTGATGCCCATCCAATACCTAGGGCAGATGAGCTCATAGATACTTTGGCCTCTGCCAAATATCTCAGCACATTTGACCTAACAGCTGGCTACTGGCAGATCAGACTAGCTGATACTGCAAAGCCCAAAACAGCATTCTCAACCCCTAGTGGGCATTATCAATTTGTGGTAATGCCCTTTGGTCTGAAGAATGCACCTGCCACTTTCCAGAGGCTGGTGAATACAGTTCTCACAGGTCTGAAGCTTATAGTGCAGCATATCTAGATGATATTGCTGTCTTTAGCTCCACATGGGAGGATCACCTGGTCCACCTCAGGAATGTTTTACAGGCCCTGCAAAAGGCAGGCCTGACTATCAAGGCCACTAAGTGCCAGATAGGGCAGAGTCAGGTTGTGTACCTGGGCCACCTTGTGGGTGGAGGCCAAGTTCAACCTTTGCAGAGCAAGATCCAGACCATCATGGACTGGACTGCTCCCACTACCCAGACTCAGGTGAGAGCCTTCTTAGGCCTGACTGGGTACTATAGGAGATTTGTCAAGGGGTATGGATCAATAGTGACACCCCTGAATGACTTAACTTCTAAGAAAATGCCCAAAAAGGTTCAGTGGACAGTTAGCTGTCAAAAGGCATTTGATGACCTCAAGCAGGCCATGTGCACTGCTCCAATTCTGCAGAGTCCTGATTACTCCAAGAAGTTCATTGTTCAAACTGATGCATCTGAATTGGGGGTAGGGGCTGTACTGTCACAATTGAATGAAGAAGGTCAGGATCAGCCAGTAGCTTTCATTAGCAGAAGGCTGACCCCTAGAGAGAAACGTTGGTCAGCCATAGAGAGGGAGGCCTTTGCTGTGGTCTGAGCTCTGAAGAAGTTGAGGCCATACTTGTTTGGTACACACTTCCTGGTTCAGACAGACCATAAGCCCCTCTTATGGCTAAAACAAATGAAGGGTGAAAACCCCAAACTGCTTAGGTGGTCCATTTCCCTACAGGGGATGGACTTTACAGTGGAACATAGGCCTGGGAGTAACCATGCGAATGCAGATGGACTCTCTAGGTATTTCCACTTAGAACATGAAGACTTAACTAGGCAAGGTTAGTTTAATGTCCCTACGTTTGGGGGGGTTGTGTAGGAGAGTAGGATCTGCTTCACATGGGTACCCCCACTTTTTGCTGATGCTTCACTGTTTTTCGACATTAGTCTGGCTGGGGCCCTGCTAATCAGAACCCCAGCCTAGCTGCTTCCTCTCTAAAATGGTTTCCATGTGCCTTAGGCACATCACTGATTGGGATCTGGAGTGCCCTTATAAGTCCCTAGTATATGGTATACTATGTACCAAGGGCATAGGTACCTCAGAGGCCTGCCAGGGGCTGCAGCATGTATTATGCCACCCTGGAAGGCCATCCAAACTGACACCACAGGTCTGCTACTGCAGCCTGGGTAAGGTGGTGCATGCACCCCTTACTGTGATATAGG